>CM069437.1:38335483-40835483 GCA_035610365.1 Aquatica leii | reverse complement strand
CACAGAGGCCTTGCAGCAACTCTTCATTATTGTCGTATTCAGTTGCCGATGTTTGTGCAGTTAAAAAAGCCATGGCTCCAGGTACATTTAAAAATATTGCAACTGCCTGTGTGCAGTGTGACATCCAAGTTGCCAATAACATCAACAACCCAATTTTCGATTGTAATTTATTAGTTTGTTGCATGAAAGTAGCACATTGGTGCAAAAGACTAACAGGCTGTGATCCAAGATTAGTTGCTAAAAGTACCCGCAACAATTGCTCCTTTTGTGCCGGATTTTCTATCAACGTGTGAGATAATGCCACAGCGGAAAACCAATTGCTTAAAGAATCAGAACTAAATAAACCCCCACACAGCAATTGTCCCGTTGTTAATGCCGTGTTATTATTAGTACTTGGGAGAAGTGTTTGAACAACTTGTTGCTGGCCAATTTCGTTTTTGAACAAAAAACTTTGAAAGCAGTATAAAACGGCACAACGAAGAGAAAATGGTTGCTTTTCGTTAACCATCGACATAAGCAAAACTACAATGGCCGGTCTAGGTGGGTTCGACGGTGCCATTACCGTACAAAAATACTCTTGATTATTCAAATTGCCCCGAATTACTTCGCCCACTGTGTTAATTGTCTCCGTTAGAATATCAGCAGGGACTCCGTTAGCCATTAAAATATTACACAGTGCTTCTAATAAATTAGCATTACGCAAATTCTTCTGACACACGCTAGTAATCTGCACAGGATTATTCGGAGATACCAAAGTGCGTACCAACTGTAAAACGCAATGAATATTAGACACCTTTTGTGGTGACCAACCCAGTTCTTCAATATTATCTGGAATTACAAACATCGGTGTCAACTTTTGTATATAAGATCCTTCTTTAAAGAAATTAATATTGCTAGTGTTGTTTTTTAAAAGATTCAACATCAAAAGCAAACAATCCTCAACAACAATTCCACCGTCTAACCAACCCTCTTCGCGTATAACTTCGAACAATCGATCAAATGCATTTTCAAAAGCAACAATTTTTTGTATGTTTGCGTTACCTTTAGTCAATTGTATTAATAAAAGTAAAACATGGTTGCGTATTACTTCTCTACTGTCGGCTAAAATATCCATTAACTTCGACACGCCCATAGGACTAACTAATACAATATCTTGTATGTCTTTAGGTTTGTTTTTCAGTAAAGATGTGAGAAGCTTAACAGCAGGCCAACGTACTCTAAAATCATATTCTTCTAAGAAGCTAAGAACTAACGAAACGTTATCGGTGTTTTTAATAAAAATTTCAGTAAATTGTTCTCCGATGTTAATATTTAATAAGTCCTGTTCCTCTTCGAATGTATCCGACGATGTTATGTTACACAAAGTATCTAAGCAGTAACCAATAATCTCGCAATTGGCACGATCGACTTCCAACGTCTGTTTCAGAGCATCCATACCCTGAGTGCCAACTTCTAAGCGATACTTTTTTGATAGTGACTTAAGTGCTCTACAAGCATCGCGCCTGTCCTCTAATAAAGTAGAAGACGTTACTCGATCAACCAATTTTTCTATCTGTAATGTATCGATACAGCAGCTTGCTGGTGTTAAACGAAAGACTTACTGTTTCGGCTCCGGTCGGTTGTGCACCAGGTTGTGGGCCGCCCAATACTGACTTGAGCCCGCTTTTAAAATACTCCATTTTTACTATAAATTTAATTTTATATTAATTAAAACATAATGATGTTTATGTGGTGAATATAGTACACGTCAAAACTTTTTGTTGGTTAAGAGTACGGATGCGAACCAAGCTACCTGTTAAACAAGCCGCTAGGTGTCTCAATTCAAGACCCGTTGTTTTCCGGATTTCGCACCGTAAAGCAACTATAGCGCGGTTACGGTGAGAAAATATTAAGTACCTATAGCGCGATACAATTAAAAAAAATTAAAAAGGTTTCACAAATTAAAAAATATATGTTAAAATAAAAGAAATTTATGACTTATAAAGTAAACTAATAGGTTTTGCAACAGAAAAGCTGTACCTATAACGATAGAGTGCAATTTACATAAAGAAAGCAAGAAAAAGCTTATTGCGTTTTCGGGCCTGCTTGTTCCAGCAGCTTACATTTGATATACAGTTTAAATCTGTGTTTAAGGCAAAGGATTTGGCAAAAAGTAGATTATTGATACATGATATAATAGGAAATCGACTGACTGAGTTGCGTTGGCAAATGTTCTTGTAAGTATGAATGCTTATGGTAAATTAAAGTTTTAATTTTCCAAGGGTTTATTGTTTATGGTTTTATGGAAACTGCACTATACGTTTACTTAGTTTGCTATCTTACCATTAAACATCAGACCTAGGTTTAAGCTATGTAAACATCAATTAAAGTTTAGTACGTCAACATACCCATGAAAGTCTGTGTATGACTTATTACGAGAATTATGCTATAACTACGTAGTCTAACAAAAAAAACGCAAGTTATTTTTTTAACAAAAAGCATTTTATTAGTTAATATTGTCTCCTACTCGTTCAACTTATTCTAACGATACTCCAAATTAACAATATCGTTATTCTAGGTCGATAGATATCCCAAATTCTTGAAATTCTACTATTTATACTAGCAATTCACTCGGAATTAGACAAAAACCTTTTAGCGCCGAGCTATCTTTTTAGATTCGGAAACAGATGATAATTAAAGATTTCCCAATTCTTTCAGAAAGTCACGCTAGTGACAGAGAAGTAAATCATCAATACCAGATTTTTGTTCAGTTTAGAAGCACTTCGAAATGTGTTCGATTGTACGAAACCCGCATATCAAATTTTTCAAAACTTATTTATGGGCATATAAATTGCAGAATTCGTAAACGTATCCATCGCAAAAGTTTCAAAACTTTTAACGATTTGCTCATGGCTGCTTGCAGTGTAGAACTAACTTTAATTGACAAAAAAAGTACGGTCGAATAAACGTATTCTTTAACTAAAAAGACACAGTGTGTGTATTGTAGAAATTTTGGTCAAAAACTGACTGTCGGAAAATAGCAAATCAAAACAAAGTTGACGATCTCAAAAATCTAAACATCATTAGTACTAGACAACTTTCGAATCAATCAGCGACAGTAATTCAATCCAAACTTAAAGATTTTTTGACAATATTTTCATGTTATGGGTGTGTTAAGAATAGACTGTCCCGATTGCTCTGTTTGAAAGACTGTCCTCGGAATTCTGTTTTAAATCTATAACCAATGATGATTATTATTGTCTCTTCGTCAGACCCAAAATCTTTGACTCAGTGGGTACTAATGCTGTACTGCAGGAGTTTCTTTATATGCAATTTTATTGCTAAAATAAACTCTTTCTTTTGTAAAAATGACACGAACTGTTGAAACACATGTTAGATGTTCCCCAAATTATGTTACTTGCTGTTATTGAGCATAAACGAGACAAAGCTTTGTTAGAAATAGACTTTTTACGAGTTATTAACATAAAGGTTACTAAAAACGATTCGTTTTTTATTGAAATTTCACAAGTCGAATTTCCATATATACTAGAGAAGTAAACTTGTCTTTCAGTTCTTGCTAATACAATTACGAAACACGAATTGTCTTTGAGACCCGACGAAGAAACTGCTCTTAGCAATTCCGAAAAAGCGCAATTTGATAAGTATCTTTATTCTAACAATTTTCGTGCGTTAAATGCAGTATGTTGCCGATAACTATCCTCTACCTGTGTAGACGACCTACTCCACAATATGCTAAACGAACTTCGTTTAAGACCATTTTTGGTCTACGATGAGGCTATCATCAAGTATCGGTGCAAACTGAAGACAGAAACAAGACAGCTTTTACGACTTTGCTTGGTGCTTTTCTTGTATATCTTCAGAATCTTATTGTTCTTTCCGAAAGACAAGTCAAGATCTCGAAGAGGCCTTTAATCAATTAAGTTTTTCAAATTTTGTTTAAATCGAAAATAATGCAGTTTTGTGTGTCCATCTGTAAAATAACTAAGTCACTTCATATCAGTTGAAGGTATCTGCCCAGAATCCTCAAAGGTATCTGCAATTTTAGACATGGCTTCACCTAAAAACGTTAAACAATTGCTGACTTTTTTTACAAATCTGTACTTGATTCTAAAATTTTATTCAAAATTTTGCAAATATTCCAAAATCATTGACAGTTTTAACTAAGAAAAGTGTTTTATGGAAATAGGCGCTTTAAATAAGCTCAGATTGTTGACGTCTAGTCCCATATTACGCCAACCTATGCCTACCGTACGTTTAAAAACTAATGCAAGCTCCTACTCTGTTTCCTCCATGGGGAATTACGCGGTGAGTACCGCAGCCGTTTCTTGACGCCTGCTGAGCAAAATTATCATACTACAGAACTAGAAACTTTACAACCATTTGAAGTTCAAAAATTTTTGTCGCTATTCAGAAGAAACAAACTGACCACCAGTCGTTGAAGTAGTTAGTGTTTTTAAAGTTATTACGTTTTCCTGTACCAGAAAACTTCTGATCTTCCAGTTCAAACTGTTGAGGATATCCGATGCGAGAAAAAGAGCAGATCCAGATTTCCTAAAAATGATAGATTGCTTTGAACATCCAAATCTAGGTGTGCTAGACTTTAAGAAGTGAAATGACTGTGGTTACTTGATGACGCATAGTATCTTGTCTCGTTATTCTCTTGATTAAGAGATGTCTAAAAATCGGATACCTCAAATCCTTAAAAAGTATCATGACTTTTCTCTCCTTAGTCATTATGGTATGGAGCGTACCATTCAGAGAATTCTATCACGCTATTATTATAAAAAAAGAAGGTAAGGAGGAATTAGAAAAAAAATAATAATAATAAATTAAAAAAAATTAATAAAATAAAAAAAAATTAAATAAATAAATAAAGAAAAAATAAATAAATAAGAAATTAAAAAAAGGGGGAAAGAGATGAATAAAAGAGAGAGAGAGAGGAAGCAGAAAAAGAAATGCAACAAATATTTGAAAGAGGAAAGAAAACAATAAGATCACCAGACATTAAAAGGATATCGAAGGAAAGCGAAGGAAAAACCTCAAAAACAGTAGGAGGAAGGAAAGAAATGGAGGAGTTAAAAAATTAATGAGAGAAATGATGAAACAGATGGAAGAAAATATGCAAGGAATAAGACAAGAAATCAAAGAAATGAAAAAAGAAATGGGAGAAAGAGAAAAGAAGTGTGAGAAAGAAAAAGAGAAACTGCAGGAGAAAATAGAAAACTGGAGAAAAATCGGAAGACGAGGAAAGATGGAAAAGAAAGAATATTATTGTGATAAAGGAGTGGAGAAGTGAATAACCACAAAAAGATTTAGCAGTGATGCTGGAAGAAAAATTAAATGTAAAAGTAGAAGTGAAAAAAGTGACAGTAATAAACAAAGAGAAGAAAAATTTGATAGTGGTGGCGGAAATCGGAGGATGGGAGGAAAAACAGAAAGTAATGGCGGAGAAGAAAAAATTAAAGAATACAAAAATATATATAAATCACGATTTGACATGGGAGGAAAGAAGAGTGCAAAGAGAAATAATAAACATAGCGGTGGAAAAAAAAGCGGAAGGAAAAAGAGTATGGATAGGATACAGAAAAATAGAGATAGACGGAGACAGATACATATGGAACGACAAGGATAGGGGACTGAGCAGAGAAAGGGAAAAGAAGTTGGGGAACCAAAAGTCAAAAAACTAAAGAACAAAGAGGGAGCGATAAAGGAGAGAAAGGTGACGAAACGGCAAAGAAAAGGAATAATGAGTGATGAAAAAAGAAAAGAAAAAGAAGGAGGAAAAAAAGTAGGAAAAAAGCACAGGGGGAGGTGAGTGAGCTGAGAGTATTGTTTTGGAACGTAGCGGGAATAAAAAACAAGGAACAGGATTTCTGAAAATACATCAAGAAAAAGGATGTAGTGGGATTACAGGAGACATGGATGGAAGAAAAAGAATGGGAGTGGTGGGAAAAAGAGTTGCCGGAGGAATTTGAGCGGGTGGTGCAACATGCAGAAAGAGAGAAGAAAAAAGGGAGAGCAAAAGGGGTATAACGGGAATAAGAAAAAAATTGTTGAGCCAGGAAAAGAAAGAGAAAGTGCAACAGAGAAGAGGAGTTGTAGAAAGGAACATACAGTGGGGAAAAACAAAAACAAAAATAGTGACGATTTATAGCAGTAGAATGAAAGAAACAAAGAAAAACATAGAAGAGAGAGAAGAGGGATTGATAATAGTAGGAGAGGACTTCAACGCAAGAATAGGGGAAGAGGAGGGAATACAAGAAAGAAAAGGGACGGGAAAAAGACAAACAAAGGACAAGGTGATAAATAAAGAGGGAGAAGAACTTCTGGAATTATGCAACGAAAAAGGGTGGGAAATAATGAACGGGAACAGAGAAGAAGATGGAAAGGGGGAATTTACGTACATAGGAGGAAGGGAGGAATCAATAATAGATTTTGTAATGACAAATGAAGAGGCTGCAGAAAAGGTAAAGACATTTAAAGTGGGAGAAAGGGTAGAGTCAGACCATCAACCACTGGAATTGACAATGGAAGGAAGAGAAAGAGAAGAGAGAGAGGAAGAGGAGAAGTACATAACTAAAAAAGTGGACAGAAGAGGGTATAAAAAGATATAAAGAGAGAATAGGGAAAACGGTATGGATCGGGAAAGAATTACAAAAAAGTGTAGAGGAAATGAGAGAGATGATGGAGAAAGCAACAGAGAGAGTCAGATTTAGAAAGTAGAAGGGGGAGAAAACAGGATGGAACAAAATGGTGGGATAGGGAATGCAAGGAAGCAAAGAAAAATGCAAGAAGAGCATTAAGACAGTGGAAAAAGGGAGGAAAGAAAAAGAAGAATACAAAGAAGCAGTAAAAATATACAAAAAAACATGCGACAGAAAGAAGGAATAAAACAAAAAGAAACAAGAGGAGCAGATCAAAGGAATAAAAACGAAAGAAGATGTATGGAAGTACCTAAAGAAAGAGAGAAAAAAAAACATGACGACAAAGGGAATACAAATTAAATAATGGGAGATATATTTTCGGAACCTGTTGGGAGGGGAAGAACAAAAGCAGAAAAAAGAAAAAAGAAAAGACGCGTTAGTAAGACAGGAAGAAGGAGATAGGAATAGAATAAAGGAAGAAGAAGTAATAGAGGCGATAAAGAAGATAAAAAATTCAGAAAAGGAAGAAGAGCGATAGACAACATATATATACTGAAACACTTAGCAAATAAAGAACTAGAAAAAAAGAGGGAAATTGGTGGCACTATTCGTAGATTTAAAAGCTGCTTTTGACAAAGTGAATAGGGAAAAGCTGTGGGAATACATGAGGAGAAAAAAAATCAATGAAAGATTAATACAAAGAATAAAGGAAATCTACGAAGAAACGAGGAGCAGGGTTAAAGTGAATAGGGAAGAGAACGAAAAATTCATCACAAAGAGAGGGTTGAGACAGGGATGCCACTGAGCCCAAGCCTGTTCTCAGTATATACGGGGGATCTGGAAGAGACAATGAGAGGACAACAGACAGAAGGGATAGTGGTAGGGAAAGCGAAGGTATGGTCGTTGGCGTATGCGGATGACATAGTGTTGGTGGCTAAGGAGGAAAAGGAAATGAAAGAGATGAGGAAAACGCTGAAAAAATACATGAAAAAAAAAAGAAATGGAAGTAAACACGGAGAAAACAAAGATAATGATATTTAGAAAAAGAGGGGGGAAAAGAAAAAGAGAGGAGTGGATATGGAGTGATAAGGAAGTGCAACAAGTGAAGGAATTTACATACCTGGGCTACACGATGAAACAGGATAATAAAGAGGGAAAACACATAAAGGAAAGGGTGAAGAAAGGAAACAGGTTAATAGGACAAGTATGGGGTGTGGGGGAAAGAGTATTCGAGATGGATATAGATAAAAAAAAGGTGGTGTTTGAAAAATTAATAAAGGGGGTGATAATGTATGGAGCGGAAATATGGGGCTGGAAGGAGTGGAGGGAGGTAAAGGGGCTACAGGAAAAATACTGGAGATGGGTTTTAGAACTGGACAGAGATACACCGGGGTATATTATGAGAGAGAAGGTACAGATAGGAAAAATAAGAGTAGAGACAGGAAAAAGAGTAATAAAATACGAGGAAGAACTGAGGGAAAGAACAGATTGCAAAATACTGCAAGAATGTTGGAAAGAGATAAAGGGAGGGAAAGTGAAGTACGGGCAGGAGGGCAGAGAAGAGTATTACAAAAGAAACGGGTACGCGAGAGAAGTGGAGAGATTAAGAGAAGAGGGAGTAGGGGTGAGGGAAGAAATAATAAGGAGAGATAGAGACATAAAAAAACAAGAAAGATGGACAAAGATAAAAGAGGGCAGATATAATAAGAATTATAAAGATATCAAGGGTGAAGGAGTGCCGGAATATTTAAAAGATGGAGAGAATAAAAGCAACAAAAAGAAAAAAATGATAGCAAGGTTCAGATGTGGCAACGAGGAGTTAGGTAACAAATATTGGAAAGAAGAAAAAAAGATGTGCAGACTATGTAGAGAAGAGATGGAGGACCTTAACCACATGAGACAGAAATGCAGGGAACTAAGAGAAGAGGTGATGAAAATAGAGGAAATCTTAGATGAAAACGGAAAAGGAGCGGAGTGGATGAAAGAAGTATGGAGAAGAAGAGAAAAGTTAAGGAGAGAGAAGGGATAAAAAAATGTATTTAAAAAAAAATAGAATGTAAATGTAAATATAGAATGTAGGTTGTAAATGTAGCACGAACTAATTTGTAAGCCAAAGGCAACAAATAAAGTTAAACTTATATATAAGAAATACCAAGCCGTTTTGTCTCTTACAAACTTCTGCCCAGGCCCAGCAGTTTGAAACACTTGCTATCGACCTTTTTGGCTCTTTACTTGAAACTGACGATGGATTTTGTTGGTTTTTTGTATTTGTTTGCGTTGTTCCCTCTTAAAACTGCTACAGCACAGGACTGTATGTATGTATTAATTGATAAAGTCATTTTACGTTATGGAACATCCCGGAAGATAACCGCTGATAAGGGAACTCAATTTGTGAGTCAAATTATACAACAAGTAGCGTTCTATCCCGACTTTAAACAACAGTTGATCTGTACTTACCATCTTGAAGCAAACCAAGTCGAAAGAAAAAACCGAGAGAAATCTCCAAGCCCAATTTGCTATCTTAGTTGGTACCGATCATACAACGTGAAAAGATAAAGTTCCCTCAGTACGTTTTGTATTGAACACAGTACGATGTTTTTCTACAGAATTTACTCCTGCTTTTATTACTTTCGGGCACGAATTTTGCACTCCGTATAACGTCAATCGAGATCTCCGTATAATTATTGAAAATGACAATTTTGTGACCCAAATCACATCCTATTTAGCACGCTAGTGGTTTTTAGTAAAACTTGTAACAATCACAAAAAAACAGAAGATAAAGCGATAAGCTATGTTGATGAGAAACGCTGCCACCTTTACAAATAAGTTACCAAGTATTAGTAAAGAGCCTTCCTCTCAGCAAGACTGATCAATATTTTACTTCTAGGTTTGCTTTCCGTAAAGTTGAACTCTATCAAATTATCAAATTACATCTACAACCTACAAAACAAACCCAATTAGAAAATATACAAATCCAATAATTAAGTGCCACTCTTCCCCCTCTCATTTTATTTCAAAATATTGAAGGAGTTTTTTGCTCGTACATGCCATTCAAAATAGAAGCACACCGAAAAAACTATCTCCTACTCTTCCCAGTTCTTATGTTTTAGACAGACGTCATCTGAAGAGACAAGCAAGCCGCCTCGTTGTCATTGCTGTAGTCTAGACTCCAAACAGCCACCCTACACATACATGTTTTGGAGTATCTTCGAGACGGTAGTGTTATAAATATATTTTAATAAAACCGTGTACGGTCTGTGTATATTTAACAATTACATATTACACAGTTGCCATAACCTTTCTTGATGACAAAACGGTTTTCGTCTTCTAAGGTAACGGAGAACCTAAGTGTTTCTATTGTTTGGACTGTTTTTTAGTTTCTGAAGTGTAATGGTAAACTTAGGTTTCATGAACGACGCAAAAAGTTCTTTGGATTGCACTGAAAGCAGTAGCAGCTTTTGTGTACTACGAGATTTATCATAAAAAGCGCTGGATTGTAAAGAATTTCATTGACCGCAAGAAGCAAATACAAAAAGTACAAAATTTTGACTACGAACAACAAAAACAGTTTTTTGGTAAGATTTTTTTGATATTAAAAGGGAAGAATTAGTAGCAATATTGCTATCTAAAAGCAAATTTTTTTTGACAAAACTAAACATTAGCATAATAAAATCATTTTTTTAACTGCCGCAGCGATGATGAACAAAGAAAACGGCTTAGCAAAGAGAAAGTTAGTGCTATTCTAAAAGAAGTAATGGATAGCTTGGCCAAATTAGTCAATCAATTAAAATTGATTTTAATTATTGACTGTTAGTAATCTCATTTTTGTTAATTACGTTTAGGACGTGTTCATGTTTTGTGAAACTTCGGAGTAATTGCTCAAATTTTCTACGTAAGTTCTTGCGTTAAGTGTTGTTCTGTTTTCATCTGTAATTAGTTACTGTTAACTTATTTGATTAGTTAGTTGCGTACTTACCATAATAAATTACAGTGGCCTGAAGAAGTACACATTTAGTGCACGAAACGTCGCCATAAAGAAAAACTGAGTAGTTTTTTATGCCCCTCCTTGAACGAAGAATTCAATATTGTTAATTAATCAATGATAATAGATCTGGTTCTGCTCTTCAGCATCGACAGTTTAAGGATTTTCTATCTGATCGTGTTTCGGCGTATTCTGACTTACTGCAACAAAGTATTGTAAAGGTCAGTTTATTGAACGTTTCTGACAAATAAAATAACAAAGAACTTCTGTCTTAGACAGCATCAAACATTAGACAGTATAAAAAGAAGAACTCTGAAATAGACATCGAAGTGTTTTTAGTATTACGTCAGATTTTGGAAGAGAATTTGTAGCAAGATTCCAAGACTTTGCAGAGGTAGGTAATAATTATTTTTTTAGAATACGTAGGTAAGTAGTTTAATGTTTCTAAGTGAAAAATAGCACCTTGAAGAAAGAATAAATTTAATTTGAACTGATTACACAGTTTTGAAGAACTTAAAGGACTGGTACAACAAAAGAAGAAGAAACAAATACATTAGTAAGTCAAAAATTATTTAGGTTTTTTTTACATAAGAACCACTTTGTAATCAGATTGCTGAAAAACTACCCTTACTGAACCTAAAAAAGTTTTAAGACTATTTACCAAAATTTGAAAATAATGGAAAAGTTTTTACTTTGACTTAGTACGTTTGTTTGCAGATGCCGCTGATTTCACTCTGCAAAAAATGTCGGTAGTTTTCTATTCCTATTTGTACAATTTGTCATTGAGATTCTGATTTAAAACATGTTGTAAACGGTGCAATTTTTACTGGACCAGGCTTCTATAGGCAAATTGCACATGTGAATATGTGAATGGAAAACTACGGCAATTCAAGCAGAGAAACAAATTGCAGAAATGAAATTTTAAAACGTAAAAGAATATGCGCTCCTACTCATTGCAAACGACGAGATTTTGGTCACTGTAGAAAATTTTCTGTTTATGGTTCGATGTGTCTAGCTATTATTTAATATAGAATAATACAAATCTTTTTGATAAAAATTATGGTTAGAATTGTTTTTTGTTTGATTTGGATAAAAATGATGCGCGTTGCTATTACTTATAGGTATTTGATCAGTCTACATGTTGAAGACCATAACTGTTTGTCATATTTCTAATTATCATTATCAAAATCCAGCTTATATAATAACTTACTAAACACAATTCATAAACAAGAAAAAAACGTATTATTGGCTAAGAGTTTAGATATAAACCATATCAAAGTACAAAACAAAACCGTTAGATGTCGCGATAAATCTTTTACAGGTTTAAAAGAAAAAAGTCAACACACGTACTTGAATTTTTTTAAAAAGTTAATTACATAATCCAATGACCTTCTTTGCACCGTTTTCAACAAAGACCTTAAAATGCAAATGAAAATGCTAATTTGCTAATAAAAAAGTTATTTATTGAAGCAATAATTGGTTAACACCGACAATAAAAGTTTACAATATGTTTTTCATTCATAATTCAAATATTTTCCGGTTCTGCTTTAACATAAATTAAAAATAGTTTACAATTAAACAATAGAGTGAAAACGTCATGGCGGTGTCAAAAGAAAAAATAACCAATAACCTAGACTTGGGCGATCCCAATTTTTATTTTGGAAATGGTCGCTTTGTTATGATTAATGGCGACGTGTATGAGGGGGATTATGGAGCTCACAAACGGGGTCTTATTTGGCGAGAAGGCTACGGCGTGTACACAGCGAGCGATGGACAGATCTACGATGGTACATGGCTAGACGACGAAATAGCCGATGACACTAATGTAAAAATTACCTTTGCGAATGGTGATCAATTTCTCGGGCGCACGTTCGAAAACAAATTTTCCGGACCCGGCGTTTTCATCTTAGACAACAATTTGGAAATAAGTTGCGTTTTTTTTGAAAATCGACCAGTAGGGCAAATTGTTTTAATTGATTTAGACGGACGCACTTGGACAGGTACTCAGTACTACTTTTTACAGTATTTTAAATACTCTTCATTTTTTGTTAGGGCAAGCGGCTGATGGTAACGCTCTTTTATCGCCTGATAATCACTTCTACTCTTTCATATCCGAATCACAAGGTATAGGCGAATTAAAAACCAAATATCGCGAAACTAATAAACCGCGTGAGAAGAAACATGCGGAAAAGAATGCGAAGGCTCGTAAAGACTACTTTGCCAAAAGTACTAAAACTCCGTTTGACATCGACTTTAAAGAATCGAAGTGGTACCAAAATTACCTGCGTTACGATACCATGTTTAACACTATAGCGGAGAAGATCAAAGACGATGAAACTTTAACTAAGGAAGAAAGTAAGTGGTACAGTAAAGCTAAGAAAAACCGACAGGACGTTAAGAAAAAGCGAATGCGCGAAAAGTTAGAGAAGAAAAAGTCTTCGGTGGATACCTCGCTTTCAAATAGTTTTTATAGTAAAGAATTCAAAACTAGGTGGCCGGCTATGAAGGTTATATATCCGAATCGTGATTCTAATACTGCAACGTATGTAGAAAATTAAATAAAATTTTAATCGGTTTTTATATGAGTGTAAAAGATCTTCCGACTATAAAATTAGTGGTGTCGGCACAGTTCGTACATAAGAACTGTAGAACGCGCCACCGCTGCTGAATAGTGGCGGGCCGGTTTACTACCGTGTGGCCCCCCTCTAGAACGAACAGGTTGACCACCTGAAACCGCGGGTTACCTCCTTCACCGTTCATAGTCGAAGAGATGATTTTAGAATAAAGTTTGTTTGCAGGTCGTACCTGTCGTTTTGCGTATTTTACGATTTGTTTTGACAACGTTACAGTGATTTTTAGTGTTTAATGTGAAGTTTTACTCAATATGCTTTAAAGAATAAAGTAGGAACAGGTAAGAAATTGCGCATTGTTATTTATTTATTTTAACTAAGAGGTGCGTATTTATATCCGCTAGTGGTTCGTTGTTTTGCACACATCGGGTATGTATAAATAAATAAACTTTTTATCGAGGCAATAATTGTGTGGTAATAAAGCGCAGAGAGGAGGCTATAAAGTAGGCTACGAAGCGGTGTTGCCACGTATTAATGTCCGGGTGCGGGCGTTAGTTGTATACGCTAGCGGCCATCTTGTTTTTGATATTTTGATTTTTCTAATCCGCGGCCACCCACAATTTGAATAATTTATACAAAACGCTTACGCGGGCAATTAGCGGTTGAATTTATTCTTGAGAAGGCGTTTGATTAGAAGTCAGCAGCCGACAAACAATAGTCAACTGTCACATAACATTCGCCGAACGAATATTTGCATAATTAAGCGCTACTTCTACATTTCGAATCTAATTTACGAGTTTTTTGCGAATGTTGCTTTTTGGTACGCGGGAGGGGGATTTCACGATTTCGTTTCTATAAATACGCCTAATTTACATGAGAACAATCAACGGGAAAGTCTTTATTTTATGCCGATTACTGCTAACTTGGAAACCACAACAGTGGGAGTTCCGACCGCAGCTACCGCCGTTTCTTCGAAATTTTTGACGAACCGTCAGTTTACGTAATTTCAATCAATGACGCAATTGTTTCAGTTTTTCTACTGTCACGTAGAAGCGCATCTTGGAATTCTCGAGCGTTGTTTGCATAGTTGATGTTTATTTTAGTATTGTACATTGTTGACTTTTTCTATACCAATATCGTTCCAGGTATTATTGACTTT
Source organism: Aquatica leii (assembly GCA_035610365.1). Taxonomy (NCBI): domain Eukaryota; kingdom Metazoa; phylum Arthropoda; class Insecta; order Coleoptera; family Lampyridae; genus Aquatica; species Aquatica leii. The sequence continues at coordinate 40,821,128 of CM069437.1, read as the reverse complement.
ACGAGATATTTTCCAATAAAAAAAAGAACGTCCAAGTAACTAATGCCGATTATTAGAAAGCGTTTTTATTGCACCCATTTGTCAATTAGTACATTCTAAAAAATTAGGTTATGTTTGATAATTTATAAAAATATTAAGACTGCTGAGAGCGCTGCGGGAAACTCCCCGTATATATATTCTTTTATAACTTTTTAATTAGTGGTGCTCGAGACGAAAGATTTCAAACGCTAAGTCACAATTAAATATTTGTAGCCGTGACTCGTTTTACTTAATCACGTTAATTATGCGTCGGAAACTTTTATGTTTAATCGTTATCTAATATGTTATCTATGAATTGGTTACGCTTATGGAAGTTTTTAAACGCGGTTTGTTTTTATGTTGAATTTTGCGATCTCTTACGTAAGAAGCAGCACTCACTTTTGTGAATAGTTTTGTTTGAGCCAGACATTTTTTTTTGAATTTGAATGTAGGTACCGGTAAAGTTTTGTTTTGTTTGTTAATTATTGTTATTGTTTTTAGGCGACACTATGCCGGAAACTCCAGGATCGACATCGACAAGCAACCGCCATGCGGAAGATCGGCCGCTTCCTTTATCCAGACGCGATTTTTCGCTACCGTCGCCCAGCGGGGCACCACGCAGTTCGTTATCAAGTCGGACAAGTGCGAACTACGAGTCGCATATGAATTTTCACCATTCGCTATCGGCGAGCACCTCGACGATGCCCAACATCGATCTTTCATCAAGCATGAGTCACCACCGCGAATCTTCAGCATTTGTACCAGTAGTACCAACAAGAAACGTACATCCAGTATTATACCCTAGCGAAATGCATCCTTTAATGGGTGCGGAACTGATGCGCGAAAATCGCGATCGCGGCGAAACTAGTAAAAGGGGCGAAAGCGGCGGTAGTGTCGTTACGTATTCGGGCGTACGCAAAACCCCAAGTTTTGATATAATGGCAATGATGGCCGATAAAAGAAAGGAACTACAATTGCGCGAAGAAGCCGCTTGCGTCGCGGCGGCCGCACACGCGGCTGCTCTTATGTTGCCGCACCGACCTGCACCACCCGGTATGCTCGAAAGTGGAACCAATTCTCAATCGCATCCATATACGGGGTTTTTACCCAACAACCCCGCGAGCGCGAGTTTTCCGTTTCCGGGTAGTAGTGGGTTGTTTCCACCTAGTGGTCCCCAAATGCACGCGCATTTGGACAGGAGGCTTTTGAGAGCACCCGGTAGAGCCTCCAGGCCGAAAAAGCAATTCATCTGCAAATTTTGCAACAGACAGTTTACGAAAAGTTATAACTTGTTAATTCACGAACGGACACATACCGACGAAAGACCGTATTCGTGCGATATTTGTGGTAAGGCGTTTAGACGACAGGATCATCTTCGAGATCATAGGTACGTACTTTTGACATTCTTATAGCAAATACCTTCACTTACGAGTAGAGGCGCGTTCCGAGTATTTTAAGCACTCCTCGTGACCGTTCATAATATTACCCCGCGTGAAAGAACTAATTCAAGGAGAACATCTTCGAAATTTTTTGATTGGTTTTGATTAGCGACCACTTCAGAAATAATTATAAAAGCGGACGATCGTTAAAGTGGTTTATAATTACACAGTACTTGCTAAATGTAAATCAGTGACAAAGTCGTTGCACTCGTTTCGATCGAAAACCATAGATTAGAGCCAATTTACTGGCAAAGGAGCATTTGGCGTGTAATTGAGCACAAGAGCAAAAATTACGCATTAGTTAAGGTTATGAATATTTATGTAGATTCAGGGAAAGAAATGGTATTTATATAATGTTAATAATAGGTACACGTTTCTGTCTAACTATTGTTATTTATTGTGGTCAGTGAAAACCAAGAACCACACCTTCCTTCATTGGAATATAACGTAATTATCTGTGCTCCGCATTTTTAATTTTAACGGCTGATACATTCTATTTCTTAGTCATGATTTCTTAATATAAACGTCGACAGAACTGTAAGCATTCTTAATTAGATAGAAGCAGAGGAAAAACTCTTACCGGACTTATTAAGTAATTAAATTTTTATATTCCTCTAATTAAATCTTTACGTTATTGATATAAATGGAACGTTTATTACACCATTTAAGACACTTATACTATTAACTACCTAACTTCCAATTTTTAACTTTATAGCACGTTAATTTATAACATTTATGCAAACGCGGAGGAGTTATTGTGGGAAATATCGTAAAACTTGAGGAATCGAAACGCTATTAGGCATAAATAGACTTCTATCGGTAAGAAATCTTAGCCTAAAAGAGAATATTCCTAAATGGAAACAAATCATAAATAGCTAGAAACAATTGAATGTTAATGTTTGCGAAGCTTCTTAGATCATATCTGTATTTTTCTGGATGATTGCTTTTGTTTTAAATCAGCTACGTGGAGGTCTATAAATGACTTCCGGAAAGTCTTGCGAAATCTTATAGCTGTGAAAATTCTTCATGAATATTTTATTGTCACCGTCTGCTTGAACCCAGTCAGTTCGGAAAAGTTCTTAACTTTGAAGTCGCTGGTTTCAAAAACTTCTAAAATTTATATCTCGGCGAAGTTTCTTCTAAAAAGACTATACGGCGAAATTCCTAAAGTTAGCCTAAACAAAATCACATAAAAATCACTAAATAGAAGCAACTCAAAAAAAAATATGTTGAGAATGCGGTTTATGGGTCTCTTCGTTGTTTCTTTTGGTTCTACATACATAGTCCTAAGGCGTGAGGTTATGGCTTCAGCAAAAGTTAGATATTTGCACAGTAAGGAGAAGAGCCGTTTCTACCCGGGAGAAGTTAGCCATAACTTTCCAGCCATAGATTTTGAAAACGCAAGAACATTATAGACGGTTTTTCGTAAATTTGAGTGACTTTGCCAAATTTTTTTAATCTCATTTTAACTGAAATGCATTCCACACATATGCGTTCGTTGACACATGTAATAAATAGCATGTCGTACCCCCAATTTTTTCGAGATAATAACGAATTTGTAGCGCGGCGTAAGATATACTGCACGTTCCGTCTTATTTTGATGATGAGATTTAAAAAATTTGGCAAAGTCACTCAAATTTACGAAAAGCCGTGTTGCGCGACCGGAGTTAAAGTTTTCAAAATCTATGGCTGGAAAGTTATGGCTAACTTCTCCCGGGTACCGTTTCTACTTTTCTAGACATCTTACATTAAATATTGTCTTTTACTTATATACCATTGAATTGTTTTATTAGTTTTTTGCACTCTCACTAAAAGATCTGCTGAGCATTTTTGAGCCCAAAGGCTTTCACCCAGTGTTATGTGCGTTGTTTTTTTTGGTACATGTCTTATTACCACTTTGACTGTATGATATGCGTAAGCACTAGTCAAATTCTGTATTCAAAAGAGCAGATATTTCAATTTTGTTCTGTGGTACTTGATCTTTTCTCATACATTTAAGTAAGTATTTGTTTTGTTTTTGAGACGCTTTGGTGTTTTAGTGGCAATTAATTTAAAAGTTATTGTCTCTATTAAAAAAAAACTTGCGTTGTCATTTATATCACATACATTACCTTGCAGAGTTTAATATAATTTTTTTTTACCATAATTGGGTAAACAACATGAGATCGAGCGTTGCTTTTTGATGTGGATCTTTGCTATGTTTATGTGTAATAGTACAACTTGTATCCATTATATGGACAATTGCTCAGTGTGTGTATTCGAATCGCGGTAGGTTGTTTCTATGATGTAGATTCTCTTTTATAGTAACCAGGACTTTAAAACATACTAAAATAGTGGCGTGTTTATATGTCATGAGCTTATAGCTTTGCTGTTCTGCGTACTAGTTTTTTAAATACTTATAAATTAAGATATTTTAACTTTCTTATGTTTGTTGAAGTTTTTTTTATTATTTCTGTTTATTTTGTTATGTTTGTTCATCCATAGCAAGTACACTGTTGCCAGATATCTTGGTTTTACCCCTAACGTAAAAATATAAAATATAGCAGAATATTGCTTTTTTTTAATTCTTAGATAAGCAAGTCTTTTTAGTTTAAGTTTGCTTGATTAGTACTATTAAAAATACTGTGCTTTAATATCGCTTAAAAAGACAATCAAATGAATACGTTTGGGAGAAAAACCGGATAACTTTTATTGTTAAACTTAATTTCCAAATCATACCTTTTTAATTGCTTCTTGAAGTATGTTAAAACATCCATTTATACCTGCCATATTTACATTCAGCTGCACTAATTAGTTTACAGAAGTAGGCAGTTGTGTAGAATTCGTAGTTTTTAATTAATAACGATAAATATAATTTTTCAGATAGAAATAAACAAAGAATGAATTATATTTAACCCAAAATGTACAGTTGGTGAACCTTTTTGATTTAGTAGTGAACGAAAAGAATCAATCAATTTTTCGAATGATTTGTTCGTTCATAAACAACTACAAGTAAACCAGTAATAAGTTAGTTAGTTCTATCCAAACATTGAAAGCTTTAGAACAATCTTTGGTGGAAATTTGGTCATTTAAATGACAGTATATAACAGAGTTCATCGATTTTCTTAACCATGAGTTATCTATACGTATTTGAGATATTTATTAGTTCGTCCCGTTGTCTTCTGTTTGGTAAACAATATTTATCATTATGTTTTTGCGTAGGCTTTCCTACAAACCATTTGCTTTGATTATCTAATTATTTTTATATTTAAACTTTCTATTGTCCGAAAAAGCTTTTAGAATCGCTGACTATCTGTCGATGCATTAATGTTTTTGGTTTTATCTTATAAATGTTTGCCCGGGTATAGTCGTATCTACGAGAAGTGTCTTATGACTCTTACTTGACCGAATAAAAAATTAACGTAGTATAGTATACTTATTTCACTTATTTTTTGCCTTTAAAGAAAGATAGCTAATCTTTAGAGTCAGTAATGCTAACCTCTATAAAGTACGTCATTTATAACGTCAGCGTACACCAATAACTTAAACAACGTTCTGTCAGAAGTTATGTGTCAGTTTAATTCATCTTGAATTAAATTAAACGTTAATCAAACAAACAAAACAAAGTCAAAGCATCCTAATATTGTGTTGTAGTTGTTAATAACCGTAAGGAAATTTTAAATATTAAATTATTTATTTTGTAATACAAGTAGTAGTATAGTTATCTGCATTTCAATTCTAGTTTTAGACTTAAAAAGTACACAGTAAAGGACCGCAGTACATTAATTTCAGATCATCCATTCAATAGCCATGATTTTTTATTGGCTCAAATCACATACTTGTAACCTAAAAAATACATAAAAGTTGCGATATTTTGAATAAAACAATTGTTGTTTTAATACTAAATTTAACTTGTACTGTGCCATTTCTATGCTACGAATTCAAATTAATTTTGGTTTTTCGGCCATTGGCTTTTGTTAAGTTTTAACTTCACGTAATTACCTAAAAAAATACAAATCATTATGACTATTAAGTAACTATGTACCACCTCTTTTTGAAACATATTTTATTTCATCTTAACAAAACTTTTCTTGCTATACAAGTTGACAGCTGTTTTCAAAATCGCATTGTTTTATTTTATCGGTATTACAGGTATTAGGTACTTATTATGCGCGTGCTAATAAATAAAGACATACGTTTCAAGAATCTTAAACCTTACGTTACTTACCGATGAGTTATAAGACACCTCTCGTGATTGCAACTAAATATGTGTGTCAATTTGAAAACTTTGGATTGAGAATATATTTATAACAAAAGAGAATATCAAAAATGACAAAAACCCATTTTGACAAAACGGAGAGGGAACTAAATTGACATGGTCAGTGGCACACTCTCACCTACTCTTTTACTCTTTAGAAATGCTATTCAGAAATACCAAAAAAAGTGGCATTTCACTTGACAGTTTTTAAATAATTAACAATAATTAATTAAATAATTTGAAGTGAGTCGTTGTTAAATTTTATACGAACTGCTTTTTTAAAAAGAATTTATAAAAATGGTATACTCAGTTGCTGAAGGGGTTGAAATATTTTTTCTTTACTTAAATGAAAATCTACGTGCTTTACTGACGACTACTGCGTTTAATGCAAAGCATCTGGATAAAAATGTCAGCGATGTTTACGTTCGACTTCTTGTGCGGAAATTGAAGCAAATATCAAGATAAAGCAGCCAAGAATTTTGGATGAAGGGGTGAAATTTGAAATTTTGGGTCAAGTCGCCATGCTTAAAGTTACAAAGTGTTACATGAATCGGATAATTTCCGTGTTGTTGTTATCCTACAAGCTGAGCTTTTGTCACACGTCGCAGTAGACATCTATATAACCCGTAACAAACTAATTGATTGCGACGAAAAGTCTCGCTTTTATAGACTTGCCTCCGATCAATAAAATAGGTCTCCAAATCTCCGGTAAAGAAAAACTGGAATCTCTGTTAATATCAAAAGAATTTTTAATTATTTTAATGGATTTTCCGAGGGATTTCCTAATTTTTTGCTGATAGTAATTAGAAACATTCGCTAAAATTTTAGTGTTTTCAAACATAATTTGATGACCCGTTTCTAGTATACGTGTTCCGCCACCAATGACTTCGAAGATTATTTAAGACGACTACACCTTTGATGCTCTTTAATGCAAATTTCCACGCTCCTACCAGTTTTTTCTATGTATGCACGACCACAAAAGCAATGAATGCTATAAATACCGTTAGATTAACAAGGATTAACGTCCTTCGGATTTAGGAGTTGAACCAATTTACGAAGAGTAGAAAACCGAGTAACAATGTTGTGTTTAGACAACATTTTTCGTATACGGTCCGTGGTACCTTTGACATATGGTAGATAAGCGATAGACACTGGTTGAGACATATGTAGATTCTGCCGTTACTCTTGGTTTGGCAGACGTAAACTTTGTAATCGACCGCTTAATAACACCTTGGTTGGATAATTCAACTCTTTTTGACGATTTTGGGGTTGACTTAAGGGCGATGATAAAACAATTAATTTTAATATCTCTCTGTGTTTTTGATAAACTGAATGTAATAAAAAATAATCAAAAATAGTAGAGAGGAGTTGCTTTCTAATTCCATAGTAAAACGAATATTTTGATGAATTGAGTTTAAATGATATAGAAACTCGTTGAGCGTAGAAGGACCATGTTGCCAAATGACCAAGGTGTCATCAACGTATCAGCACCAGCATATGGGTTTTAGATAAATGTGGATAAAGCTTTTATCTCAAAATCTTCCATACATATGATTAGCAACAACCGATGAAAGCGGAGAACCCATGGCGGCTCCTATTGTACTAAAGAATCATGCTCACTATCCTCAAAACCTAATTGTAATTTTTTGGAAAATTGTAGTAACAGCAACATTATATATAATATTGCTGTTACTACAATTTTCCAAAAAATTACAATTTATAATCATAACAGCTTATCTAAATAATTAATCAAAACCTAATGTTTGGGCTGGTATTCTAGGAGATAAAATTGTTGGACGTTTGTTTCTGAATGGAAACTTTACAGGTGATATTTTTGTGAATTTGCTTGAAAACTTATTAGAGCCGTTGATTGTTCAAACTTTGGAAGATCAAATAGATGGCGAGCCGCCATAGAAACATTATCCAGGAAAATGGATGGTTCGTAGAGAAACAATCGAGTAGCTATCGTGATTGCTTGACCCAGCAGATTGACAACACTTCAGCAACGAATTATCTATGTTTGTCGTTTCATCACTCGTGAAACATTTCAAAAAGTGAGACAAGGAGTTGAATGTTGACTACTTTTTGTTTAGAAAAAAAATAGTGAACATTTTGAACAGTTCTTGTAATTACTTTTCCAAATAAAATTTCACAAACTGTATTTTTAAAGCGTTAACAGTATCTCCCAAAAAACTTCATTATTTGCTAAGTATTTCAAAAATGTCAAGTGGAATGTCACTTTTTTGGTATTTCTGAATAGCATTTTTAAAGACCTTCGCAAATTACATTTTTGAAGTTGAGGTGGCCGAATGTGAAAGAGTAGGTAGGGTGCCACTGACCATGTCAATTTTGTTTCTCTTCCGTATTGTGAAAACGGGTTTTTGTAATTTTTGATATTATTTTTTGTAGTAAATATGTTACCAATCCAAAGTTTTCCAATTGACAGTCTATATATATATTCTTCAATATGAAGTAAAGTGAGTAGCAGTCAAGAATATTAGACAAACTTTTGTGTTTCGTTTAGTAGAATATAGTATTGTTCTGCTGGAAATTAGACATCACCAAAGATGCATATGTTGTTGCGGGCCGCAAACGATTTCTTTGTTCTTAACTTTCTCTTTTTTAGTATTTATTTTTGCATTCCAGGAAAGCTAGTGATTTTTTTTGTGGACGTTTGTGCACTGAATTATTACATTTACGGTTTTTTAACTATAAGAAAACATTTTTCTTGAGTTAAGATAACTAGAACTTCTGTGTATTCTAAACTAAAAATTTGATACTGTCTTTTCTGTAAGATTATTTTTATCCTCTTGGTGCTTTGTTAACTTCAATAGGAGATCATATCCAATCTTTCTAATTATTTGATACTTGTGTTCTATTAAATGATTTTTTTACTTTGATTGATTTTGTAATTTCACCCGAGAACTGTCTTTTTGGAGAGAAAAATAGCTTTGTCTGTTAGTTTTGCACCCACTTCTAGGTTTTACTCGTTATGATTGTCCTGAAGAGGAAAGAAAGGAAATCTGAAACAATTAATCTCAAAAATTTTTGGTTTAGAAACAGAGTAGGCCAATAGTGTGTCAAAGTAAAATATCTTTTTTATTATACAAAATATAAAAAAAAATATTTATAACAGTTGTAGGGTCCTTAAAGTTTTACATTTTAAAATAGTTTTCAATTATACAGGGTATTCCATAATATCAGGATATTGCAATTTTCTTGAGGTCTACTTTACAATGATGATGTACTTTAAGTTAGTCTTTACAAAATTATAAGCACTTTTTCTTCTAAATTTATGACTTGCTTTTGAGAAGTAAAAACTTGTATCGAAATAATATTTTGGTATGAGATTTAGCATTATTTGAGGCATCTATAAAAGTTTCGAACACGTAATTGTGTAACACAGGGTGTTCTGTATTAAAGGTCAAAGATGCAGAACTTCAAAGGGCCAAAACTTTATTTATTCTTTATTCAAATGATATAGCATGTAATTATCTCAAAGGAAATGGTTTTAAAGATATTTTATTGACAAAACACTTTGACGGCTATTAGTATTAGATTATTTGTTGGTAATTTAGTATGCTATGAAAACAATTGCGAATTCTGACAAACAAATATTGAATACTCTATTGTAAAAATCAGTAAAACAATGTTTTTATAAGATTTTATTAAAATGAATTTTTCTACTGAAAATATGGTTGATATGATTTATGTGCTTGGAGCAAGTGACAAAAACTGTCTGTTGGTCAAAAGAATGTACCAAGAGCGGTTTCCCGATAGAAAGCAAACATTTAGAATTTTTTTTGTTAATCTAATGGAACGTTTTGAACTAACGGGAAATGTGACGTACGAGAAAAACGTTAGAACAAAAGAGACTTTAAATGAAGAAAATAAATTTTATGTACTTTTGACCGTGGCTAAGAATCTCCATGTAGTAGTAGAAACTTATCGCAGCAATTAAATATTAGTCGATCTACTACACGGAGAATTTTTAAGAAAAATAAAATGCACTCGTATATTCAGCTATTGCAAGAGTTGAGTAACTTGAGTGAAAATGATAAAGAAGATTGGCATTTTGTAATTGGGCTCAACAAATGATAAATGTAGATGATGTTTTTTTTACTTTCTACTTTTTGTGAATGAAGCTACATTTAACAAAAATGGTTGTATTAATCGCCATAACTTCCACTATTATTCTGATCAAAGACCATATTTTATACAAACCAAAAACCAAGTTAAGTTAGGTGGTATTATCGGAAATTATGTAATAGGAACCTACTTTTTTGATGGTACTGTGAATAACCAAATTTATTTGGGGTTTTTGCAGTTTTGTTTGCCTCGATTATTTGAAGTTATTTACTGAATATTCTATAAAATATGTGGTATGTTAATAATGGTGCATTTGTTCACACTGGTCCTATACATCATCATTAATGTTATATTCCCATAAAAATGGATTGGAAGAAGCGGTCCAATTGAATGGCTTCCACGATTACATGTCTACTCTTAAATTGAAGATGCATTTTATCGAAAATCACCCACTAAGTATGCATTTATTTATTTTTAGAAAAATGCTTAATTTATTTGTTTGTCAGAATTTGCAATTGTTTTCATAGCATACTAGATTAGCAACAAATAATTTAATATTAATAGCAGTTGGAAAGTGTATGCATTTGTCAATAAAATAAGATATCTTAAAAACCATTGCCTCTGGAATAGTTACAGGCTATATAATTTCGACAAAGGATTTAATTTTCTGCAAGATCTCAAATTCCAAATTAGGCCGTTCCATGTTAAAACCATCGACTTTTGACCCCTTGAAGTTGTGCTTTTTAGTACCTTTAATACCAAACATCCTGTATTACACAATTACGTGTTTGAAACTTTTACGAATAACCAAAATATCATTTGTATAAAAGATTTTGTTTCTCAAACAAAAGCATGTCATTCTTTGAAGTCATAGATTAAGCATTTTCAAACTGCTTATAATTTTGTAAATACTTATTACCTTATATCATTGTAAAGTAGGCCTCAACTAGGCGTTGCGATTAAAAAAAAATAAGTTTTTGGTTTTCTTGATATTATGGAACACCGTGTATAGCAGAAAAGAATTTTAAAATATAAAACTTTAAGGACTTTTGTAAATTTTTTTTGTATTTTATATAATAAGGAAGATATTTTACACCGGGCCTGTATAAGTCAGACCTTTGTACGTATTGTATACATCTGCTTGAACAAACTTATTTAAAAGATTTAATTAAAGCTCTTTATTTTTATTTATACATATGCTTATTATTATATACACGATGTTTTCACTTTCATTTCAGTTTCAAAACAAATAAAATATTTTGTTGAAAAGCTACGCAGTTGAATAGATCGAATAAATATTTCAAGATTCAAGACGAGGTTGTCTTTAGTTTTGCAAACTTCCTTCCATCTTGTCCCGGATTGTTGATTAACATTAACCAGTCACATTATTCAATTAATGATTAAACCAAACTTAAGGTACGAGTTGCAAGTTACTTCGAATTGACAACACCGGGAAAAAGTTACAATTTTAATTTTATAATTAGATTCTTTAGTAACACAGTGGGAATCGCTTTCTAAGACAAGTCGTTACCGTTTTCATCCCAAGACAAAATTTAACGTATTTAAAGGATTAAAGCAAACCTTTTTCGTTTTTGCTGATTATTTGAAGCACTGTGATTTATTACAGTGTGACAAGTAAATAAAAGCTTTTTTGCCACAAAACCAAAATACAAGGTTCCCAAGAAAACTGGAACGAAAACGCGTGTAGAATTAAGGTGTTGCTTTGTAATTGCGGTTGTCGGTTTTTTCTATTATTATTACTTGGTAGTCGTTTGAATCTAAACAAGTTTAACAAACAAAACCGACGTTCAAGGAGCGTGTTGGAATTTTATTTAAATTGTCGTCGTAAACGAAATGTAAAAAGTGGCGAGACTGGCATTTATGATTAATATTTTACAACGGAAAGCTACCGAAGAGTATAAAATATATTTGACCCCCGATGAGAAAATAGTTTATGTAATTTAATGGAAAAATCGAAAACGCAATCAAAAAAGAAAAAAACGTTTTAGTAACACTTAAAACTGACGCCAAAAAAGAAATTAATCACTTTTTTTTTAAAGAACACAATAGCGAGACTAAACCTCAGAACAGGTCCAAGCTCTTCTACGCAGGTAACTCGATCTCATTCCTACAGAATTTCATCCGTAAAAAGCTTACATTTAAGTGCCCGTTTCGTTTTCTAAAGATTTTTATCTTAGCGTTGACTTCTGGTTGTACAGTTTTATCAAAAAAAATTCTCGTTTTATAAATTCCTATTTTGTGGATGGGTATTGTTCGTGTAATGTCAGGTGCAAAAAAAGGCACCTGTTAACACTTGCTTTATAATCTTGGCAATCTTAACGACTTCCGGAAATGCACATCCGGCTACCGAATTATAGGATTATTGTTAAGGAAACCGTAACGCCTAGGCATAATTAATCTAGTTGCGTAATTGTATAAATTTGATTTTAAAGTTAGAAATTACTTTCGTCTCGTCATCTGTAGATCGTGTATCCCATCCTTATAAATACTCCATCTCGATTACACACATACTGCGTTTAGAAAAACTGGTTTGAGTAGATTCATAGCTCCGGTTTTTTAGTTTGAAATTACTAGAGCAACATTATTAAATTATTTTAAAAGGTTACCAAACTTTCTTTCTCTTGTATCTTATTAACTGGCGCAGTCTACGACGTGAACGCGGCAACATTGTAATTTTATGCAGAACAATTTGGGTACGATGCATTGTGGTTGTGCAACAACACAAGCGATTGAATTTGTGCTTGGGCATGTAAAGAAATTAAGCAATTAACTGGCAAATAGAATTTGAAAAAGTCCTTGGCATCGATTAATTATTGCACAGTAACGTCAACGCCTGTTATTGTTTTTCATTTTTAATAAGAAAAATCTTTTTGTTTATTGTGTCTAAAACTGCAAGAAAACAATTTCTGTAATCATACAATTGATTACAAGCACAAACTTGCCATGAATTTCATATAAATAATTTTTAAAACAATTTTAGCGTCAAAGCTTTGTTATCTTTACGCCCAATTTTCAATTAACCCAATTTAATCTACTAAAAAATTGTGACATCAAGCTTTATAGTTACTTGTACTTATAAGTTATAAATCAAAATAAATTAAACTATAAGACCTATAATTCCAATGTTATGCATAAATCAGATAATGTGTTGGCCGTTGGGCGCAATTTAAATTTCATAAAAAAAAGACGCGATACGCATATAATCATCTCCGCATGCCTATGCACAATACAATTTATTTTTAGGGGTTACATTTTATGTTTAACAAAAATAGCGACCCCGAGCCACAAGATTATAAAAAAAAAGGAATTGGTAACGGTTTGCGATCAAAAATAAATTTAGATGGAAAAGGCGCGACGTAAACTCGACTAGCCATCTCAGCTCATAGATTTTTTTTAAACTTTCAAAGCAACAGCATCTATCCTGTTAGCCTTGGATCAGCGGGCAAAGACCGGACCATATAAAAGATTTTTCTTATACTCTAGCTCGCGTACGCACCTTTAGAATAAGACAGGTGTATTTATGTATCCGGTAGTAGAAAGAAATGGGTAAATTTATGTAACTGGAACGTTGTCGAGTACGGACATAAATCGTAATAAAATATTTAAAGCGTTACAAAGTACGCCGATCTAATAAGTTGTGTGCAACTCTTCTTCATTTATTTTTTATGTCCTAGGTTTAGTAATTTAATTAACTTTAGTTGGCAACGCACTCGTCACTAGAATTGAAATTTTACCACCTGGCACTTAGAAGTAAGAGGAAGTTACGTAAATATTTAAAAGTTTTATTAGTCCCTATAAAAGATTTAATGATGTCATCGGGGTACATCAATAATATGTAAATATTTACAGTGTTGTCGAATTGTAAATACCAAAAATTTTACATGTGTAAATATATTCAAAAAATAATGAGTTTGTAAAAGATGATTTGTATTATTATTTGTATTATTACAATCAAAACTTTTAAAAAAAATGGTTTCACAAGAACGTTCTCTACAATCAATAAACTTTTGTATTTGGGAGAAACACTTGTCAAAACGATACTTCGTTCAGTAATCTTTGGTGTGCGTTTAATACACTGTTGTAACGCAAACTAAGCATTTTAGATTTGATTGTATACTGCTTCGGTTACTGAATTGATTGCATTGGTTTTGAATGCGAAATGGATGTACCGTCTTGTTGAAAAAGTATTATACATTGGGTCATTTATTCAATTTTATTAGTTTTCATCGAAACGTGAAACCATTTTCAATATTCTACTTCCGTTATTCATTTTTTTTTCAATGGTTTCTATCGTTTTTTACTATTCCAATTTTCTTACGTTCAATCATCCTTTTAGGCATATTAAAGTTTTTTATAATTTTTAAAATCAAAAACTATTTTCGATGTTGCAACGTAAATCAAGCAATTTGGTTGTGGAACTGTCTAGATATTGTTGCAAATATAATTAATCTCAATTTTTTTTTATATTAAAACATAACACAACTAGTAATTAGAAATTATTGCTAACTCGGTAAAAACAAACACTAAATTTATATAACACTTCAACTGTACACCGTTTGTGATAAGATAATCTGCAATCACTTTTATTTATCTTTGATTTCCTTCGTTTACTTTTTATATTTTTGCCTTATCTTTGACTACAAGATTCCGTTTGTTTCTTAAATCGTCTCGAATATTCTTGAGGTTAGAGAATATTTCAATATACACTGTGCGGTTATTGACTAAATATATTGGTTCTTACAATGGTTTTGGTTATGAAATTAACTCAAATGTTGTTCTCGTAAAAAAGTATTACGGTATACTGTACCGTGGAAACTGTAGACATGCTAAACTGTATTTTGCCTTACGTTTTGGCTATTTTTAATTTTTATTTTTGTTTCGTTTGTTGTACTTAATGTGTTTTAATTTTATTTCCTTTTTTTAATTTTTCTTTCCTACTTGTAAAACAAGGTTTTCTCGTATTATTTATGATTTTGGCGTTTTTAATTGAACTTGATGGTTTAGGAATTTTTGTATAGCTGTGGAACGACCTGAAGCGTCGTTTGGGTAGAAAAGTATTATTTCATTTTTCTAAAACAAATTTTTGGCGTTTTTAATTAGAAAAATCGAAATCAACGTTTGGTTTTAGTATTTTATTTGTGAAAGTATAAGTGGCAATTGTAAATAGCTATAACAGCGGTAACACGTTGTGGTTTTATCCCGCAGAATTATTCAAAGCTGTTTTGAATTTCGCGGGTGTTAAATCAATTTCAACGTGTTACCGCCGTTATAGCTATTTACAGTTATCTTTGTTGCATAGTAAAATTACGCTATGTGATGGCTCCGCCCTCAAACACTTATTTATAAGTGACAATCTTTTTTATCGCGCTATCTGCGTTTAGTACGTTATTTTAAACCAAACCAGACATTTTACATTTTATTGTGAAGTTGTGCGATACGGACTACGCTGTTTAATGTCTAATGTTTTGCTGTTTAAATCGGTAATATTGATTTTGGCTGAAAGGTAAACCCAAACGTCGTTTTGGTAGAAAAGAATTACACTATAACGAGATTTTTTCCAAATATCTGTATCTAGAATCATAGGCAGCATTGAACCGGATTTTTGTCGTACATTGTGTTTAACGTTTAGCTATTGTTGTAATTTTTTATTTCAATATTTTGTTACGGTAAAACGTAAACTTTGCACAAGGCTGAAGTGCGATCACTTAGCGATAACTTAATCACCGCAAAGAAAGCAGCGGCAGCTCAGAATTTCTTAAAATAGAGAGTGGGTGAGTAGCTAATGGGATTGGGTTTGTTTTCAATGTGCGGATTGTAATTTAATTTAAAAAAGCGTCAAAACGGAGAGAAATAAAACTCCAGCTGGCCGTTTTTCACCTGACAACGCTTAAGGTAGACAAATCGAACAACACAAGTTTAACAATGAGTATATTTATTGCAACGGCAATATCAACAGAAGAATCAAGAAGAAAAATACAGAACGAATAATTGTTCGCAAGTAATACTACAATAATGCTAGTATTAGCTGAAATTTAAATTAGGCAACGCCTATTAAAGTTGCAATCAGTAAGTTAAAGTGAATACAAAAAATTAAAATTATCACAAAATTATAGTGATTACACAATAAAAAACAAAACGCACCGTTATAACTGGATATATACAAAAAAAGGTTGCGTAAGTTAACCGTGATAACAAGCGTGGATGTCTAGTCGTTAGTGCATACGACCGACATCAAAACAAGTAGATTATAAAAAAAGTGTTTACTCACTGTTCCCAATATGCAATTAGTGCTAATAGCATACCCAAAACATTCCCCTAAAAAGTCGCCACCAATTCTTTGTGGTTATTTTCTCTAGCAGAGGATATTGAAACATTGAAGTCAATTTGCTCATCTAACGAAGTTTAGTTGCTGACTGATTAACATCGAATTAGTACGTTTTAATTCCGACATCCGCGTATGCTTTGGTTATCGGCCCAATGACACCCAATTAGTCAATCTTTAAAATTTTTTTAACTAACGAACACGTGAGGATGATCAAACTTGCTGTGATAATAAAAGAAGAATTAAATCTTGCTGTAAAATAGAATTGCACTCTTACCTCAGCGATTCTTTCACATGTAAAACATTGAAGTTCTAATTGATTTACACATTAGAAAGGTGGATGTTTCAAAATGCTTAAATGTCAATATCACTGAGCATTACGTTAGCACATGTACTGTTTCCTTAGCCTGAACAAACGGAAGTGAGTTACTGAGCAAATCAACCTCGTAGATTATATTTACGACTGGGCAAAATTCATACAGCGCGAGAAACCATAGCAACGCTTTTTTTTTATAACATAACAATCTTCTTCATAGTACCAGCAGTTATCACAAAACTATATTTCCAAAAACCTTTATTGTATTGTTTTTTGGCTGGTTTTTCTTGTTTTTTTTAACGTTTATTTTTTAATATATATTCTTCGTTTCGAATATACAATAGGTACTTTGTGTAACTGTTTTTTTAAAGTTCAATGTTAAGCTATGTCTCTATGCGTCTGGAATTGCATAATTTCGAAATGCGAAAACTGTTTGGTGAGCTGTCGCGTTTGAATTTTAATGGCGGGAAATATCCGTACCAAAGTATCGGTTCCGCGAAACATTGGAAGCATGTCTATGACATAAAGGGTAGGTCTAGTAATCTTAAAATTTAGCATTTATTTATTTTTTGTTTGTAAAGGTAAAGTTTTAATAGTATTTTTTTTTAATTTTATAGAAAAAAAAGTTGGAAGCAATTCCAGAGCAGTTTTCTAACGTATGGTAAAAAATTACCTAACAAGCTGATGCGCAGACACCCGAAAGTAATTAAATTGTCCTTGTCCCTAAGCTGCATCTTTTGAACTAAATTGTGGTAGTCGTCTGTTGTTTCCGTTTTTGGAAGATTTCTTTTGTCCACATTGCTCGTCGTGGTCTTTTCTTGTAGCAATTGTGATAAAAGAGAATCAATCCTGCTTTTCGTAATAAATAATTATAATTATCATGTCACTAACGAATTTGTTTATAAAATTATAATTCCCTACAAACAGTGAAACATTTGCATACAAATTTTTTCTGCGAGTCTCAATTTGTACGCATGGGGACATATCTTAACCTTGTGCAATCGAAAGTAGTTTTGATTCTTTTGTTTGACTAGCTTCGGTTTAAATTTACCTCCTATTTTTCGACTTTTAGACTTTCAGAATCCTACAATTGTGTTACAATTCCTTTTTGTAATGCTCGTTTATTGCTTACTTACTCGCATTAGAATTATCGTCGTTGTAACACTTGTTTTACAATATACATTTTATCAGTTTTAAACATTGCAGTATTGTACTTTTTGCTATTTTTTGTGTTTGATTAACTTTTTTGTACTTTTCTTACCTTTACAAGGTGTTTTTGTGTACAAATGTACTGTTTAGTTGATAGATTATATTTTAACTCGGGTTTTTTTATTGATGCTTTTGATCTATTTGGTTTTTAAGCATTTCACCATTAACATTTTTTAATCTTGTATGCGGTTTTCCAAAAGTTTGTACTGTTTTTTCTGTTGTGCTTTTTCAAAGATTGTAGTTTAGCGTTTTTTTTCACTGCGGGTTTTGTCAAAATATACAGAAATCATAGTAAAACTGTAGCCAATTCTACGTTGGGAAAACAAAGTGTATCATAATTTATGTAAAAACTTGTTTTGGATTATTTTAAACATGAAAAATTTTGTGTAGCTGTGTATCGACGTTCTTATTTTAAATTGTTTTTCGTTATAATCTTAGATCAGACACTGAGTATCTGCTTCTATCTTTTCAGGAACTTTCTTTAATTTTGAATCTTTTTTTCCAATTTTCATAGCATATATGTAATTGATTTATGTTTTTTTACACTACGGTTTTAGTCGTCTTTCACTTTATGATTTGTTATACGTGCCTTGGTAATTTTTTTGTCGACACTGTCGTATCTTTACGTTTTTTCTTTGTTGTTGGCGAATTTTGTTATACATGTTTTACCTTTACCTGATTACACTTTGCTGAGAATCGATATTACTATTAACTACACTGTTTGCTTTAGTTTTATTTATATAGGCATCGTTTTATTCAAAGATTTTTATTTCTGCATATGTTTATTAATGATCTTTAGTTACACTATTTGATTTCACACGGTATAATGTCCGTGCAAAACTGGGTTTTATGTTTGTTTACCAAAACGTATTGAAACTAAAATTTGAGGTTACGTACATATTATCATGACTGTCTTACATAAGCTTGCAGTTGTTTTATTAATCGTTGAAATTGTGGATCTTTAAATAATCATTTCAATGTCAAAACTTTACTGAAAATATTAAAATAGATTACTATTGTAAACATTGATATTTTAGTGATTACAACTTAAGCATAAACAATTTTTGGGTTTAGTTGATGACTGCAGTGTTGCCATGTAAACATTAACTAAACATCTAAATTTGTTTTACGAAAGCTTTCATTCGAATAAAATCTCTTAGAGTGTATTTACTTTGACCTATATATTTTTGTGCGCAATCCAAACAACTTGTTTCGCAAACGTTTAAGTAGTATTAGCGACAAAAATTGCTTATGTGGAAATTCGTAGAAGAAAAAGTTGTTTACAGTAAAAATTTATTTTTAGAACTACAGGTACTTAACACAACAATAAAGTTGTTTCCTAGGAATTTTCAAAGTACACGTCCAAAAGTCATTTATTGCATCGAGAGATTAACGCTTAAAAGTCAGGTGGTTAAAATTTAAAAACCTGTTTCGAAAAACAATTATATTCTCTTTCAACGTGTTTGAAGTTACTCGCTTAGTCGATCATTGAAGTTTTTTTTCCATGTATGCGATTGATGTCGTTAATCTAAGATCTTAAAAACTTCTATTGGTAAAGTAATAGGGCGTATCACGGCCAATGCGATTTACTTTATAGATAGCACCGACGCTCTGTATGCCATCTTTACGATTTATTATTAGTTAAAATTAGCCGAAAGGAAAAAAGTCTTTTAGCAAAAATGACTTTGCACGCTTTTACATAATTGCTTTGGTATCTAGCTTGAGGAACTTGAAGAATTTTATAAGTGACGGTAGAAAACGTAATTAATAGAATTACTGCCCCGTTTAATACGCATAGGAATGCGGTTTATAAGCCGAATTTACGTTTATTTCTTAATAAATTACGCTTACAACATCAAAAAAAATGTCTAATACCACGATTAATGCCTACTTGACTTAAACGGGGTTTCGTAGAATACCAACTAACAAGTAATTTTTCAAAATATTCCCAGACAAAATATAAATTTTGCGATCTTATCAATATGAAGTATGATACGTATGCATCAGATTCCGTTTATAATTTTAGAAAGACGACGGTTGTGCATTAATTTAAAGCTATTCATAACTATTTAAATCGAGTCTCGCGATATAAATTAACCGAGACCTCCATCTCAGAAAAGTTCAAAGACTTCCGTGGCATTGTATCGATAATTCCCAAACATTCTTTTAATTAAATAAATTATTGAACACGTTTAACCTAAATAAGATTTTTTTCAATCAAACGGTTTTTTAGATTTTTTGTTAAAGTCCTCGGCTATAATTTTATCTAAAATACAGTTTATGTAATCTCACTGTTCTTGTGTTATAAAAGAAATTGCACACTGCTTACACTGTAAACTGTATTAGCATTTAAAGCGGTTTTGAAACAAATCAATTAATTATTCCTTAAATGGTAATAAGTCGAGTTTTCTTTCGTCTTATAATTACCCCATATAATTATTTCAATCTTTTTTTTCTTAATCAAGTAATTAGGTAAAAATTTACATTTCGAGTGAGGTTAAATACTTCTTTTCGAACTGGTTATTTTATGTTTAATGAATAGGGATTGAGTTTGCACGCATCTCTAGTTCGAGTTTTAAATTATCTTAATTGTAACAACATCTCGTGAAGGATTGTTTTTAAGAACGCTACTTTGCATGTTGATGCTTGGATTTAAATGAAAAATCTTTTGTTGCAGATACATACATAGTAAGGAAAAACCTTTCAAGTGCGGAGAATGCGGCAAAGGATTTTGTCAGTCACGCACCTTGGCGGTTCATAAGATTCTTCACATGGAAGAATCGCCGCATAAATGCCCAGTTTGCAGTCGCTCGTTTAATCAACGTTCGAATTTGAAAACGCATTTATTGACACACACTGATCATAAACCGTATGAGTGTAATTCGTGCGGTAAGGTGTTTAGGCGCAATTGTGACTTACGCCGACACGCGTTGACCCACGCGGTCGGCGACGTGCCTGCTGATGGATTAGGAGACGGTTTCATACCGCCCGGTGAAGAGCAACTATCTCCTAGACCTAGGAGTCCGTCGTTGGATGCTAGTACTAGAGCGTGTTCGCCGATACCTGAAAGGACGCAATGCCATGAACCGTGTTCATCCTCGAGTCCTTACACGATGCGACCAAACCCAGAAATCATGGATAAACGAAGCGATCAAGATTTAGATGACCCAGAATTAGACGATGAGCCTGAGATCGACCCAGGCCAAGAGGAAAATCCCGATGAAGCTCCACATCCCCAAGTGCAAATTAGACGCGATTTGCACGCAAAGCCTTCGACCGTCACTAGCGGTACTTTGGAAATGACCTTTATGAGTCCGTATCGAAAGCGTTTAGACAGCGAGAGACAAAGTACTGGAAGGCAAACGCCGATGGGTTTGCGAATACCGCCGATGCATTTACCACCGCCGCATTTGATATCGCAGAGCGTTCCGATGCCAGCTGTGCCACCCATTTTGAAACCTCCTGATCATACGCCTCATGTCCTGAATGTAGCTCCGAGCACGGCGCACATGTCTTCTTCCATACATAAATACAATTGCGATCCAGGACCGAGCACTAACAGTAATAACTTCGCGAGCGATTTATCGATGAAGAAGAACGACTTACCGCCACCTAGGCCGCCACAAAATCCACCACCAAGGAAGACTGGATTTACTATAGAAGACATAATGAGGAGGTAGTAATTAGTTTGAGACAAATTAAGTAGTTCCTTATTTTGTTAGTGTAAATATTGTAAATTAAACTTTAAATTAAAGAAAGGAAGGGACCCAATCTCGCAATTTTTTATAGTTTTAAGTTAGCGATACAAAATTAAATCCTTACGGGTACACGACCAATTTTGTATCGGTAGTTATGAGTACACAGTGTTTTTTTTCTATTAATTTTGTCTCCGTTTGCTCATTTTGAAAAACGCAGTTTTTTCATCGCCTTAGAAACTAGGCAAAATTAATCAGTAAAAACTACTTAGAAGTAAGTTATTGATTGTACAAGTATTACATAATTCTATTTAAAAAAAATGTTTTAAGTCAACGATCTCACTGGCTGACTTTGTTACAAATTAGAATTTAAAAAAAAATGTAGAGTGATGTACAGTATTTTGATGAAAATAAAGTTGAATAATATTTTTGGTTTTAATTAATACAAAAAAAAGATCCGGCAAAAATTATTTATGTATTTTGCAGGTGTTTAAGTCTCAGTGGTTATGCAAATACATCTTCGTGTGGGACTCGTCTTGGGGTTAGGTGCTAACTAAGGTAGGAATTTTTTAATTAGGATGTGACTAGAACATCGAGTCGCCACTTAAGCAAGACGAGATTATTTATCAACAGGTTTGTACTTATTAAATTTTATTGTAGTAAAAATGTACTTAATGGTAGTCGTTCATAAAAATTTGATGTAATTAAAATTTTGTTAATTAAGCAGAAATAAGAACGCGGATTACCTTCTCGTAAAATAACTTTTCCTAATTAAAATTTTGTTAGTGTGTGTCCGTAATTTGCATATTTGGAGTTTGTTTTTGTCAACTATCAAAGTGAGCCGAAAATTTATTGTGCCAAATTCACATAAAAAGTAGTCTTAACGGTTCTAAATAGTTTTCAAAAATCACACGGCATCATTAAAAATAACTAGGTTCTGCAGATCCTAAAAGTTAAAAGTGACTCGACTAAAATGAACTGCGAGTTCAAGCGGAGATTGTATAATCTTGTAGTTTTGAGTGAACAACCAAGACCGTACAAAAAGAACAATGTAATTCAATTTAATTTTGGATCTATCGGTATCACACACATACATCAGTTACTTAATCAAAAATTGTTAAAAAGAATAAAATTATTATTAAAACTTTAATTTACAACTGCACCTTATCTTTGAATTACGAGGAGCGAGTTAAGCTATCCTAAAAAAATACGAATATATAATTGGTTATTGAGAAGTCAAGTTTACATAGGTAAAATAAAAGAAAAACAATTGACATAACTTATACCAATTACGTTACAAAAACTAAACCTGCAAATCGTATAGTTTGCTTTAATTCATTCAAAATTTTAATATCGCTTTTATGGTTTAAGGTTTTTTATTTCTTCATGGTTGAAACGGGATATTTTCTTCCACTTCTGTCATCAACACTAGTTAAAATTAGATTTGAGACAATTATGAAAGTGGGTTGTTACCCTGTGTACCGGTAGTCCTAGTACGAGCTATTTATTATGAGAAACTTTATTTTAGAAATAAAGAATTAATTATCACAACTCGTAGTATTTGTTTACGGTAACTAACTCAGAGCATCTAATGTTGACTTATTTGCTATGAAGGTCTTGTTGGTCCTTGGTTGTAACTCCGAACCTAGCCTTTCCAGAACCTCCATACATGCTTATAAACTTATCGAAGTTTACTCTATCGGGTTGATTCTTGGTTCTGCTCGTTATTACTCTGGTCCAGCGCTGCTCTTGGGTAACGTAAACGATCGATATGGGCCATTTTTGGCTTGCCTCTGAGTGGTTTTTGGATGCGATATATCACTTCATTAATACACTGTACAACTTAGTAAAGACCTTTCCATTGCCTGTGCCGCTTCGGCGATAAACCACGTCGTCTTTGAGGATTATATAACCACACCATGTGGCCCGGTTAAAACTTACCGTTTTGTACTTTGACGTCATACCTGGTCTTTATTCTGTCGCTGGCAATTTGCGTGTTTTTAGGACCGTCTCGTGTACTTCGTCTAGCCTCTTCATCTACTAGCTGACGTAGTCTTCTCTAGCAATTTTTTCTTCCGGTCTTTGTCCAATTTAGGGGTCGCATGACAGTCGTATTTCGCGACCAAGCATGACACAGGATGGTGTTTAACTTATGCTTTCGTAAATAGATGATTGATATGCCATTAGAAACAGGTGCAAGTACGGGTTCTTTTGATGCTTGGATACCACTTCGGTTAAGCACTTTCCCATTGTTCGAATCATGCGTTCAATCATGCCATCAGACTGAAGATGGAAAAGCGTAGTTCTAGTTTTTTTCTATTTTCAACAGTCGGCAAACGTCTTAAAATCTCGAAGTTACGGTCTTGATAGGACTATAACTCCAAAAGAACTCCGAACCGGCAGAAAAACTGTTTTACCAAAACGTTTGCGACTGTTGTCGCCTCCTAATTTTGCATGGCATAAGCTTCTGTCTATTTTCGAAAGTAATCCATTGCCACCAAGATGTATTTATTTCTTAAATCAAATTCTCAGAACGGCCTTGCGATGTCAATCGCAACTCTTTCCACGTTTCATCAGTGCTTTACGTTTTTTACCGGACCATATCTTGATGTGTAGACTATACACTGACGGCACCTTTCTATGACGTTTTCTTTGCTGTTTACCCAATAGAACCATTTTTGCATTTTCTCTAATGTCTTCTTCACACCAAAGTGTCTAATCTATGACACTCGACTCTTCAGTACTATCAAATGCAGTCTATTTTCTGTGCCCTCGACAATTTCTAAAGATCGTTTAATTAGACCATCTTCCACTTTTAAGGTTTCCCACTGCGCCCAGTATGCTTCAATATTTCTTCTCAAAGCACTCAGTTTTTCTCAGGGTAGTCGTCGCTTGTATGATTTCCAGTTCAAAAGTAGTATTAATTTGGAATCATTTTCTTGCTTACGAAGCAATAGCTCAGATTCCCACTCGACATCAACCATAGCTTTTCTTTGAGTCGTGAACAATAGCTACAGTCTGCCCGACAAGTTTCGTTGACAAAGCATCATCGTTCCAATGACTGCTTCCGGTACGGTGTTATATGTCGTAGTCATACTCTTGCAATCTCTTAACTTATATTGCCACTTGTTCTTCCAAATTACGAAGCTGCAATAGCCATTTCAATGCGACAGTCCGTCCTTAATATAAAATTTGCGTTCATACAAGTATTTATAAAATTGCTCTATAAACTTGACAACTGCTAACAGTTTTCTTCTAGTCACTCAAACATTCCTCTCGTGCTTTGACAATTACTTGCATCGGTATCCAAAACAAAATTTCAATTGTCTTTTATATATATTTATATATGGTTATACATTCCACTTTTGGAATTGTAACCGGTCGTCTGAGCTCTTTCGACTTATGTATTTTACATAGCAGTTAGTCACTCTACTCTTTCTTGTTTGTTTGTTTGTTTTTTTTTCTTTATTAAGTTGATGTGTTTTTTTGCCTTTTCTGTAATTTTCTGCCATTCCTTCCTATCCTGCATCTTTTCTTTCACTCTGGTTATTCCTATTTTTTTTTTAATGTCATTTATGACTTGATCTTCCCAGCGGAGTTTAGGTCTTCATCTCTGTCCAATGTTAAGTGGGTTCCATTTCATGATTTTCTTTATAATTGCTTCGATTCCTCTTCTTTGCACGTGTCCGTACCACTTCATTCTCTTGACTTTAATTATTTTTGTTATGGTTTCGTTTTCTATTATTTCATTCACTTATGTATTCATGAGCCTTCTATATTCTCCGTTTATTTTCTTGGATTTCATTATTTTTCTAATTACGCTTTTTTCAAAAATCTTAATTTTCTCTTCATCGTTATTTGATAGAAATATGGTCTCTCCGGCATAGGTTACTACAGGTCTTATGGCTGATTTGTATAGCATAAGCTTCGTTTTCTTACGTATATGTTTACTTCTCATTATTTCTTTGTATCTATGGAAAGTGTTATGTCCGGCTTTTACTCTTTGCGCAATTTCTATGCTTTTGTCGTTATTATTATTTATTATTACTCCCAAGTATCTATAGTTTTGTATCACTACGTACTTATGTTTCCCTATTTTTGTTTCTTTTACTTTTTCTGTTTGCTCACTTTTCCTTGTGATTTTTTCATCACTTTGTCTTTTTTTAATTTATTTCCAGTCCTCTTCTCTTTGCTGCTTGCTCTATTTTATCTATTATCTCTTCTAATCTTTTTTTATCTCTTGCTACTACCGCTACATCGTCGGCATATGCTATTATTTGCACTATTTTTTCTATAATAGATCCCGCCATTTCGCATTCTTTTAATATACTTTCCATTGCGATGATAAATAAGATTGTTAACAATCCGTCTCCTTGTCTAACCCCTTGTTTTATTGCCATTTCTTTTGTTGTTCCTTCATGTGTTTGTACTACGGCTTTTGAGTTTTCCATGGTTATTTTAATTAGACTTTTTTGGAATATATTGGTTTTTTGGATCTTTTATTATCATTTTTCTCTTAAGGGTATTGAAGGCTTGTTTAAAGTCTATATATATTTTTTATAATTTGTCTAAGTGTATGGATAGCCTCTATTGTTGATTTTCCTGGTAGAAATCCATTTTGATTTTCACCAAAGGTCTTTTCTGTGTATTCGTTTAATCTTTTTTGTATAATTGTAGTTAGTATTTTATACGTTGTGTTCAGTAGTGTTATTTGCCTATAGTTATCACAATTCATTAGATTTCCTTTTTTGGATATTGGTCTAATAATCCCTATTTTCTATTTTTGCGGTATTGTTTCCGTTTTCCATGCTTTACTTATTATTTCGTATAATCTTTTTCTCAGTTCTTTTCCGCCATACTTTAACATTTCGTTACCTATTATCTGTTTCTGTCGCTTTTTGATTTTTTAGCTTATTTATAACTTCTTTTGTTTCTTGTTTTTGTGGTCTTGGGATTCTTCTTCTTGTTCTGTTTCTTCTTTTTGGTCTTTTTAAGTAGATAATTTTTCCAGGTCTTTCTGAATATATTTGCGCTTATGTTTTTTTGTTGGTATAGCTTAGTATTGCTTTTATTATCATTTCTTATTTTATCCATTATTTTGTTGATGTATTCACGTTTCTTTTCTGTCATTAATTTTGCGCCTTCTTTTCTTATTTTCTTGTAATTCTCGTAATGCTCTTGCTTGCAGGTTCTTATCTATTTTATTCTTACTTCTCTCTTTCTCATTATTATCTTTTCGCATTCTTTATCAAACCATCCGTTTCTATTTTTAACTCGTTTTGTTCCAGTTATCTTTTTTGCCGATTTTATGATAATTGTTTTAATTGTATTCCACTCTTCCTCTATACTTTCTTTTTTGTTCTCCTTCTGTAGTAGATTGTTTATCTAATTTTTGTATGTCTTCTTTTCTTTATTCTTAATTCTTTAGTTTTTTTATGTCCGTTTTTTTAACTTGTTGTTTATTTTTTTCTTTAACTATTCTTAGTTTCTGTTATAGCCAGATTGTGATCTGTTTCTACGCTCCTCTGTATGATCTTACATCCTCAATCATGCTCTCTCTTTTCCTTTTAATTAAAATATGGTCTATTTGATTGCCTTTGTTATTTCCCGATATATTCCATGTGATTTTATGTTTTTTTTTGTGTTTAAATTTCGTACTTACAACATACATATCTATTTTTGTTGCTAGGGGACATAATCTCATGCCGTTATCTGTTGTTATTTTGTGGATAGTTTCTTACCCAGCCACGTCTTTTATGAAATCTTCTGTTCCTATTTTTGCATTGTAGTCTCCTAATACTAATATTGTATCGTGTTTGGGTATTTTTTCACAACTTTCTTGTAGTTTGTTATAGAAAACTTCTTTCGCTTCTGCTCCTTCTGTGTGTGCATAAAAATTTATTATGGATATGTTAGCTGTTGTACTTTTAATTCTTAGATGTATTCTTCCGTCTATTTTTTTTTAAATTGTATTAGTTTGTTTATAATCTTTATATCTATCATGTTGACTGGCTTTTTCATTTTGTCTATAGAATATTGAGTATTTTGCTTTTTCTGCTCTTTCTTTGTCCCCCCATCTTATCTCTCGTAGTGCTAATATACTGTTACGTATTTATTTATTAAAAACTAATTTATTTAAACGATTAAAACTACGTTTACTTAATCTAGAAATATGTACACTTTAAATTAACCGAACTAATAAAAATCTAATAATAAAAACACTTACACGAATTTATTTATAACCGTTGTATAACACTAACACGAGATAAGATAACGTCCTCGGATATCACACTTGTTTACACTAATTATCACGTTCACTCGATTCGGTGTACACTGTTATTTATTTAAAACTCCGCACGTGCTAACGATTTATTTCCACTTGATAATCTTCTTAACACATTCGCATTTCAGCAATAACTGACCTACGATTTCCATGTTCGGCATTTATAGACATCGGCGAATCCTTCTCGAATCCTTCTCGAACGTTCCCTACTTTTCGCTATATCTTCTAGACAGCTTCTAGAAGGCTCTTGCGTTTGCAAGTAATTTCTTGAACGTTTCACTGCCCCCTTTTTAGGACTGTTCTGTCCCAGAACAGGAGACTGGATGCGACACCGGTAAAAGGGATCGTGGCGATAGCGGCAGCTTCCTCCATTTCGGCAATTTCCTTGACCATAAAAGTAACAGTCAATGGACTTTTCCTGACCCAATACTCTCCTCGGTTGGTAACTACAGACCAACACTTGAATGCCTGTTCCTCGGAAGACGACCTCCAACATGTTTCGAACTGTCCTCCAATTCAGTTGGTCTAAGCCACAACCAAGCTTGGGTACTGCCAATTTCTTAACATGATGGAACTCCATTTGTCTCTTGAGACTCCATAATGTTCGCCACAGATCTTTGTATAACGGCTTGACACGTGAGTATTTCTTGGTGACCAGATAGAAAACGAAGCGTCCGTCACCACGTACTCCTAAAACCTTTCCGACTGCCGGTTGCTGTCTTCGTAATTCATCTAGCTGCCCAAACTTCTTTTTAAAGACGACTGCAACCCCTTTGGACATGTCAAGGTCCTCGCTCACGCAATGTGCGATGGCGTAATCTTTTTGTGTTTGGAACAGGTCTTGTTGTTCCTCGGTGGTAACTCCGAACCTAGCTTTTCCAGAACCTCCGTATAAGTTCATAAACTTTTCGAACTCCATTTCTTCGATTGGATTCCTGGTTCTGCTACTTATTACTCTGGTTCGGACCTGAACTTGCGGATTGTGGTTATCGCCAGCAAACGGGGCTAGACGATCGACGTGGACCACTTTTGGCTTGCCTCTGGGCGGTTTTCGGATGCGGTATATAACGTCGTTAATACGCTGCACGACTTCATAGGGGCCCTCCCATTGCCTTTGCAGCTTCGGCGACAAACCACGTCTCCTTTGAGGGTTATACAACCAGACCATATCGCCAGGTTGAAACCCACCATTTTGCGCCTTGACGTCATATCTTGTTTTCATCCTGTCGCTGGCAATTTGTGTGCTTTTACGAACCTCTTCATGTACTTCGTCTAGCCTCTTTGCCAGCTTGCTGACGTAATCTTCTCCAGCGACTTCTTCTTCCGGTCTTCGTCCAAATTGAATATCGCATGGTAATCTTATCTCACGACCGAGCATGACACAGGATGGTGTTTGGCCTGTGCTTTCGTGAACGGATGATCGGTACGCCATTAAGAAGAGGTGCAAGTACTGATCCCAGTCTCTTTGGTGTTCGGACACTACCTTGGCTAAGTACTTGCCCATTGTTCGATTCATCCGCTCAACCATGCCATCAGATTGAAGATGGAGAGGCGTCGTCCTAGTTTTCTTAATTCCCAACAGTCGGCAAACTTCTTGAAACAGCCCAGACCCAAAGTTGCGGCCTTGATCGGAGTGTAATTCAACGGAACTCCAAACCGGCAGAAAAACCCTTTTACTAATACGTCTGCGACTGTAGCTGCTTCCTGATTGGGTATGGCGTAAGCCTCGGTCCATTTCGTGAAATAATCCATCGCCACCAGTATGTATTTATTTCCCGAATCGGATTCTGGGAACGGCCCTGCGATGTCAATCGCTACTCTTTCCAAAGGGCTTCCTACGTTGTATTATTTCATGGGTGCTTTGCGCTTTCTCGCTGGACCATTTCCTGAAGCGCAGACTATGCATTTACGGCACCATTTCATGACGTCCTCTTTGCAGTTCATCCAGTAGAATCGTTCTCGCACTTTACCCAACGTCTTCTTAATGCCAAAGTGTCCTCCTGATGTCCCATCGTGGAGATGCTTCAACACTTCGGTCACCCTGCTCTTCGGCACTACCAGCTGTAGTCTGTTTCCCGTGCCCTCGGCACTTTCTAAGGATCGCTTAAGAAGACCGTTTTCTACTATCAAGGAGTCCCACTGCGCCCAGTACGCTTTGATATTTTTGCCCAAAGCACTCACTTCTTCCCAGGTTGGTCGTCGGCCGCTTTCTTTCCAGTCCAGGAGTAGTCTTATTTCAGGATCGTCTTCTTGTTCGCGACGTAACTGCTCAGGTTCCCACTCATCATCAACCATAGCAGTTCTCCGGAGGCATTCGACTTTTTCTTCCAGTCGCGAACAATGGCTGCAGTCCGCAGGACATGGTCTTCTGGATAAGGCATCAGCGTTCCGATGACTGCTTCCGGCACGGTGTTCTGTGTCGTAGTCATACTCTTGCAGTCTCTCGATCCATCTTGCTACTTGTCCTTCTGGGTTACGGAACTGCAGTAGCCATTTTAAAGCGGCGTGGTCTGTTCTCAGTAAGAATCTTTGTCCATACAAATACTTGTAGAAATGTTCGATGGACTTAACGACTGCTAACAGCTCCCTCCTAGTCACGCAATAATTCCTTTCTGGCCTAGACAAAACCTTGCTAAAGTACGCGATAACCTTTTCTTGTCCATCTTGAACCTGCGAAAGGACCGCGCCTATGGCCATATTGCTTGCGTCGGTATCCAAAACAAACTTTCCATCTTCTCGTGGATAACTCAAAATCGGCGAAGTGACTAGGGTCTGTTTTAGTTGATTAAAAGCATTTTCGCAGTCTTCATTCCATCTAAATTCTGCTTTTTCTTCGATTAGTTTTGTCAATGGTTTGGCAATATTGGCAAATCCGGGAACAAATCTTCTATAATAAGTGCACAACCCAAGGAAACTTCGGACCTGATGTTTGTCGATCGGTCTTGGCCATGCTTGCACTGCTCGGATTTTGTCTGGGTCAGCCCTTACTCCATCTCTAGATACGACGCGGCCAAGGTATTGGACTTCCTTCTTAAATACGTGGCACTTCTTTGGGCTCAGTTTGAGGTTAGCCCCACGTAATCTCTGGAACACTTCCTTCAAGTTGTTCAAGTGCTCTTCAAACGACCTTCCAACCACGATCACGTCGTCCAGGTAAACCAAGCACGTCTTCCAAGACAATCCGCGCAAGATGGTCTCTATCAAACGCTCGAACGTTGCAGGAGCGTTACACAGGCCGAAGGGCATTACAGTGAACTGCCACAAACCAGTTCCGATCGTAAAAGCTGTTTTTTCACGATCCTTGGGTTCTAATTTTACCTGCCAGTATCCACTCTTTAAATCTAACATAGAAAACCACTGGGATCCTGACAGGGTGTCTAGCGTATCGTCAATTCTGGGTAAAGGGTAGCTGTCCTTTTTGGTCACGTCGTTTAGCTGCCTGTAGTCTACGCAAAACCTCGTTGATCCATCCTTCCTCTTCACGAGTACCACTGGGGATGCCCATGGACTACTTGAAGGTTCAATCACACCTTCTCTCTCCATATCCGTAATTATTTGTTCGGCTTCTTCTCTTTTCGCCAAAGGAAGTCTGCGTGGATGTTGTCGTATCGGCCGAACGTCTCCGGTATTCATTTTATGTTTCACCACGTTAGTTCTTCCTTTGGAGCCACTCTCCAGCGCGAACACATCTTGGTACTCTTGGATCAACACTTTAACTTTAGCCAGCTGGTCTTGGCTGAGGTTTTCGCATTTGGTGGTAAGAATGTCCAATAGATGTTGTGGACACTTCTTCGGCGACGTATCTTGGTTCGACTTCACGCATCTCACAATTTGTGATACTGGCGTGCATTGGCCTACCACGGTCTTCTTTTTCAGCGTTACAGGATCTGAGTTGATGTTAAGGATCCTTACTGGCATCGTCTTCTTTACTCGTACTAAAGTTCTTCCAACGAGTAGTCCCTTTTCAACTAAACCGCCCTCCATTGGTTCAATCGCGCGTATGTAGCCTTCCCGGAGATTTCCATCCAGGCGTGCCATCACCACACTTTCAGTCCTTGCAGGCAGAGTCACGTCTTCACTCAATAAGACTCGCACGGCTGCCTTCTCTGACGAATGAAAAGGAATTTCTTCATTGTCGATCTTCAGGACATCGTTCTTCATATCCAAATGGAACCCATACTTCTTTATCACGTCCATTCCCAGGATAACTTCTTCCGTGATGTCGGCTACCAGTACTTGGTGGTCGAGTACTCCATTTCCCAAACCAATGGTTACTTTGACTTGTCCGTGAGTAGGTATTACGTCGCCCGTCACTGTTCGAAGTCGTGCTGTTACTGGTGATGTCTTCTCGTTTTCCAATAATATGTCCGGAGGAATGATGGTCTTCGTTGCTCCCGTATCAACCAGTAACTGAACTCTTCTTCAATTGATCTTGCCATCGAGATAAATGCTATACAATTGTTCCATAGACGATGTCATTGGAATGGTAATCTCCGGGGCATGGCGCGTTGAGGTCGACTTTCGTCTCATTCCGTCGACCTGTTCTAGTTTTTTGGACGCGTTTCTGGTCTTCTTTTGGGCTTAGTACAGCGTCGTCGTACGTGGCACACTTTCCCGCAGGTTCAGCACGTCACTTTTCTTCCTCGAGCTACTTTGTTCCCGAAATACACGTCGCACTATGTCTTCAATGCTTTCTTCTGAGTTCGAGGGTATTTCTGTAGCACAACGGAGCTTATGGCTGCTTCGGTGCGACGCTTGTTTTGCCGCCTCGAACTCCAAAGCATGGGTTAAAGCGTCATCCAACGTCTTCGGTCGTGCTAACCGTAGAGTCTGCTGAGTTTCGTTGTCTCGGAGGCCGTCTACGAAGGTTTGAATAGCCAACTGCTCCAAGAAGGTATCTGACGCTGTAGGATACGCAAGCCGTGTTAATCTGGCGATGTCAGCCTCAAACTCTTGAAGACTTTCGGCAGCTTTCTGAACCCGACTTTTAATTTGAGCTTGATAGACTTGTTGAAGATGGGCATCTCCATATCTCATCTCTAATCGTGATATTAATAGTTCGTAATTTTCTTGCAGGTGGTCAGGAACAGTTTGTAAAATTCCAAGCGCTTCTCCACGTAAGGACACTATTAAAGACGTCGCTTTCTGCTTGTTGCTGCAACCATTAGCTGTAGCTGCGGCTTCAAACTGCTTGTAGTAGGTTGACCATGGAACTTTACCATCAAAATTCGGTGGTACAACTTTGAACTTGTGAGTGTTTTCTTCTCGATGGTCCATTATTAAATCTTCACTCGTGACGCTTCCTTCGTCGTGACAATTCAATCGACTTATTCTTTCTTCAAGCAGTTTCATTCTGTCTTCTAGTTTGTCCTCTATTGCTTCCATTTTCTCATTCATAGATTCGCAAATTTCTTTTTTTATATTTAACATATCTGTTTGAGTTTTTTCTTGAACAATTTTAATTTGGGTTTCTATGCTCGTTCACATTTCTTCTTTTAAACTTCTAGAACTTTCTTCCATTTTCTGTGAATGTTCGGGGAGTTTTCCTTAAATTTTCTTCCATTTTTCTTGAATTTTCTTTCATTTTTCTGGAATTTTCCGTGAGTTTTTCTTCAATTTTTTGTGAATTTTCGTGAAACTTTTCTTCCATGTTTCTAGAATTTTCGCCCATTTTCCTATTCATCGATTCGAG
This sequence comes from Aquatica leii, assembly GCA_035610365.1. NCBI lineage: Eukaryota > Metazoa > Arthropoda > Insecta > Coleoptera > Lampyridae > Aquatica > Aquatica leii. Next base: position 40,787,807 of record CM069437.1, on the reverse strand, counting down.
AATTTCAAGTATTTTTGAATCCATTTTTTCTGCTTGCAAACGCGTCACCGACATAAATTTAAATATAACACGAATATAAAGTTTAAATACACTACTTTTTAAAATGCAGTTTTTGAATAACACAAAATTTAATAACTATCCACTTATTAATATTAAACCACTAGTGTACGGAAACGAATTTAAATAATATCGCGATCACGCACTTGATAAAAGAAAAAGTTTTATAAACACTATTTTATACTTTTTAAATAAACACGCGTATCGCGCAATCAATTACGAGAGCGATATCAAATTATTTAATGGTATTTACACTAATAAAAACCGCGATCCCGACACCGACACCACTGTTACGTATTTATTTATTAAAAACTAATTTATTTAAACGATTAAAACTACGTTTACTTAATCTAGAAATATGTACACTTTTAAATTAACCGAACTAATAAAATCTAATAATAAAAACACTTACACGAATTTATGTATAACCGTTGTATAACACTAACACGAGATAAGATAACGTCCTCGGATATCACACTTGTTTACACTAATTATCACGTTCACTCGATTCGGTGTACACTGTTATTTATTTAAAACTCCGCACGTGCTAACGATTTATTTCCACTTGATAATCTTCTTAACACATTCACATTCCAGCAATAACTGACCTACGATTTCCATGTTCGGCATTTATAGACATCGGCGAATTCTTCTCGAATCCTTCTCGAACGTTCCCTACTTTTCGCTATATCTTCTAGACAGCTTCTAGAAGGCTCTTGCGTTTGCAAGTAATTTCTTGAACGTTTCAATACTAATTTTGTATCGTTCCATCTCTCTACCTATTTCTTCCATTTTACCTGTTTCTAATAGTGTTCTAATGTTCCACGATTCTATTTTAATAATGTATCTTTTTTTATTCACTTGTTTTTTTTTCTGTATATTTTACTGTTTTTTTCCTTTCTATTTGATTTGGGCGATTCCTGTAAACCGTAACCTTGTTCATTGCTATGTTCGTCATTGTTATTCTGTGCTTTATGTGTGTTTAGTAGTTGCTTGCACTGCTTGGGCTTTGTCTAGGTCAGTTTTTACCTTTATTTTTAAATACGACGTAGACAAGGTACTACACTTCTTTGGGTTTAGTCCGTTCGGCTTACGAGTCACAAAAACGTCGAGAACTGGGAGAGAACTATTAGTTTTGATTTCCATAGTAAATTTAATATCTGAGTGTTAATTGTTTAGACGATCAAGAAACTTAGACAATTCGAGATAGATGATCATGAGCCCAAACAATAAAGATGCCATCAATATACTCAAACCAGACTTTATATTTTAATATTGATAATTCCAAAACAACCGTTTCAAAAAATTCCATAAAAATGTTAGCTATAACAAGATATAGAAGAGAGTCCATAGCAGCACCAGAAACCTGTTTGTAAAACCTGTTATCAAATTGGAAGTAAGTGGATGATAAACACTTATGAATAAGAAGAATCAAACTCAAGTCCTTGCCATTGTGAGACAGATTCTGTTTGATGATTATAAGCGAATCCTTTATAAGAACTCTGGTAAACAGTGAAGTGACATCAAAACTCACAAGATGATCTTGAAGCTCAAGTTTTATAGTTTCCAAAAGGTTAAATCAAATGTTGAGAGTTCAGGATGTGAGAAGTGGTTTTACGTGTAAATTTGCAAAGAATGTTGAACAAGAACTTGACTAGCTTGTAGGTAAGAGATTAGATAGTACTGATGATGGGTCGAAAGAGAATACCTTGTTTGTGAACTTTGGGAAGTCCGTATATACGAGGTGGGTTTGAATCTGAAGAGGTAAGTTGACGTTTAGTTTCTGGAGTTAGATTAGAAGATTTGATGATTTGGCTGACCTCACGTTTAATCCTCGAAGTGGGATTAAGAGCGTACGTTTCTTCAGACAAAATAGAATAAAATTGTCTCAGCAAAATCAATGGTTCTAAACGACATCGACAGTAGCGTTGCCTTTGTTGCTGGAAGATCAATATCATCGGATTTTCTACAAAAACTTTTAGGGCCAATTCTTTCAAGAAGATGTCTTGTGCAGACTTGACAGTATACTAACATTAGAATTGACAGTACATAAAATATCTTCTATAGGAATACGTTTCAAATTTCTAGATAGCACCGATTCCTGTTCTAAAGTGAGAATCAAACTAGATAAATTCACAACCGTCTTCAAGGAGTTAGTAATGGATGAAACTTTATGATTCTTGGATTCCAATAATTAAAACTTTTTAAGACGACCTTCAATGGTTAGTCGTAGAGTCGTATTAGACTGCTAGTAATGTTGTCAAAGAGATTTCAATGATCAATCTTAACATGAAAATAAACAAAGTGATTAGTGCGTGCACGCGTGTGTTTTTGTTTATAAACTGTAATTATAATTGTTTCAGTTCATTAAACTTTATTTTTATTTAATAATATAGAATTCGTCGTTTTTAAAATTTAGTGCAAAAAATCAAAATAATAATAAGTGAACGAACAATAGCGACAAAGAAACTTTTTGATTTAAAAGTTGCAAAATTAAGTTTTTAAAACATTCTACACCGTTGATACGCGAACGGATTAAGCCAACCAGACGATAGTTAGACATCATTTCAAAATGAATCTTTTATCTTTATCTGCAGTTCTACAAAATAAACCTTAGAATCGATTTCGGATTTCTGTAGAACTTTGACTATCACTTCGTAATCTTCATTTTCAAAACAGTCTTCGATTTTCTAATTGATAATTTATAGCTCTTAGATTTTAGTTGCTCGAGTTTTCTTATGATGCTGCTCCAATAAGATACGTTATTAAAGACCAATATGTCTACTCACATTTTCTCTCGGACGATTTGCTAAGACATACTGAAAAATCTTTTCGTACAAGTTAATTAGACGTATTTGTTTCAAATAATCAGAGTCACAGCCGTCTTTCCCAACAAAAATTATTAGAAACAGTTTATAGAAGAGAGTGACACAATACAGCAGTTGTTTTTTACGGATAAAACAATTCCGCTACGTTTTTTAAAAGTTATTTGTTAAAAAATTATAATATATTTTTGTATAAAAAATCTATTTGTGTTTCTACTACTTTCTGTTGGTTTACGGATTCATAAAGACATGCTTTTTCAATCAGACTTTTGACAACATAAAAGTGAAGATTACAACGTAGTTTAAACATCAAAGGAAGCGATGATAAACTGACAAACCGGAGTACAATGCCATAAACGAAAAGAGAATGTGTATAATTAAGTAACAGAAACAAACACTAATTCCCTCTAAAACAAGTTTGAATATATTTTTTAGCAATTTTAAATTTCAAATGAGAATTATTTGTTAATTTCCTGTCAAAGTGCGATAACGTCAAGTGTGGTATTTCGCGAAATGTTGATAAATTAAAAAAAGAAGTATGATTAATTTTTGATCGAAAATAGCTTCTCTTTTCGCTTGAGATTGATTCACTATACGAAGTTCGTTGACTTGAAGATTAATTAAATTAAAAAATTCCGTAAAAAGTTTTGATCGCTGCGTCGTGTAAACAACGATTTTCGTAATTTAAACTTTATTTCGTATGTGTAAATGAGCACTTAAAGTAAAAAATAATGACAATCGGGCGCCTCTAACAGATGTTAGCTGGTTAACAATGATATGGAATTACCATATAAACAAGTTTCAAATTATTGAAATTGTTGAAAATCTATTAGGCGTTCATTATAGGTTTTGAAATTATTGCTTATTTTGTTTATATTGCATTTCCGCTGTCTTATTCTATTTCTAAACATATGTATTTTTCCAAAACAAATTTTTATTTTGTTTAATACCAAAAACAGAATAAAATATAAAACGCATATTTATTGCAACTTTTAATAAGCTTCTATGTAATATCACTTTTTTTCTTAATGTATTGTGCGCGTCCTAAATGGGTAGATAATATAGAAAATGTAAATAATGCCGTAGAGAATGTAGAAAAGATTCTATCCTCAACTGTTAAAAATTAACATAAAACAAATGAAATGATTCCACTTTCTATCAAAGACTTAGACCGCAGCGAAACCGTTATCTGAATCGAAATTTGTTTGGGTCCGTTATTTCTCTTTCGGTTCGTTTTTAAAGTTGTAAACATAATTCTTGTGTTGCCAACATTTCAAACGTCAATATACGTTTGTTAGTGTAGTTACGTAATGAGCAAAAAAAAACTCTAAAGTGGCAAACTGAGAACTAGAAATCCGCATAAAACTAAATGTTCTAAGTTAATTAATATATTAGAACGAGTATGCGACATTAAAAAAATCTTGAAATTTGGTCGTCAAAAGTTTCATAGGATAACTCACTTACATCAAACATTCGTTACGCTATACTTTACTTGCGACGCTTGTTACGTAAATTACTATTAACGCAACACATTTATTTTGATTAAAAATTTGAGCTGTTAAATAAATAATTTAAAATATTTAAATTGTAATTAACTAATTTCTAATCCTGCGAGAAAATAACTTGTGTCTCTTCGATATAACTATAGAAAAAGAGAAGTCGGATTTAGAATTGCTTACTCGTCAACACTCATTTGCCATTTATCACATTTTGCACACGTTCTTTAACCATAACTGGAAACTATCAAATTACACATTCAATATAAATCATTTTTTTATTTGAATCATGATACGTTGTACAATTAAAAACTTTGTAAAATAATTAAATAAATGTAACCTTTAGAACTGAATTTCTATTACTTTTCAAAACTCAGTTTTTTTTTGTTTCCGGCAAATAAAATGTGTTTTCATTTTATAATTATGTTTTTATGTTTCTATTGCAAAAAAGTTACAGAGAAAAAATAATTACTTTAAATCAGTGTCGGAAAAAACTGTGCGGTTAGTGATGAGCACGAAAAGACTTCTACCAAGACCTTTTGCGAAGAGAAAAAAAAAACAAATTAAATCTTATAACAGTAGTGGATTACTTGTTTTTCAGATAAACACTTTGTAGAATTATTTTTTAAATTCTTGTTAATAGCAGAAATAGGGTAAAATAAAAAACGCACTTTTAATAGGTTTCTATTTAGTAATATCATCTTTTTAAAGTAAAACTTTTTGAGGCGCAACTTGGGAATAACTCAGATTTTTTTTATGACGAAAGTAAGGCTGACGTCGCAGCTCACGTAGTTTCCGCTATTTAAAAACAGTAATTGATATGCTACCAAGCTTATAAAAACCCAGAAAAATATGCGAACTAATTTAAAGAACAAATTGTGTTGGCCAATTACGTATCGCGATTTGTTAATGTACATTTGTTTTGGTTTCTATTTACGTTGTTATTTTGGCTTTTCATATTAGTTTTTATTTTTATATTTAAATTTGTGTCTGGTGTTTGTTCAAATTTATTTTAGAACAATCTATTTCAATTTACGTTTACAACACAAGAATTTTTAGGTTAAAATTTGTTTTATTTAGTTTACAACGCATAATAATTTATTTATTGTTGATAAATCTGAAACTAAACCGCATCTCGTAAAGACGGAGCTACGTACGAGTTAATCCACATGTAGGAAGCCCCCACGTTGGGCGCCAAATTTTGTTACAATAATTTTTTTGCAATTTTATTGCTGGCGGCTAACTCAATTGTATTCGCAAACAAGGCGTAAGTCTTGGTGGGCTAATCCTACATTAAATTAAAAAGGCGCTAAAACAAGTAAATATTTTTCAATACAGACCTTCTTTAAATCTGTCAATCACTAAAGGGAACAGATTGGCCAAACACAACTTCTAACAATAATATTTCAAGAAGAGAGAATAGTCGTTAAAACAAACAGAGAGAAATAGATCAATAGCAAGTGAATGCTTTTTAAAAAGTAAAATATGAGTACTAACTTATCGAACCGACACTTCTACGTCAATTGTAGCAAATTTTACTACTTTTATTTATCTGATTTAAAACGAAAATTATGCATGGTATATAAGCTTATGTACGACGGTTAATGTTATTTTGCCTTTGGTTATGACTGCGTTTAAATGAGTAAAAACATTTAACGGATGTCACGTCAACGTACTCAATGACAATACATAAGGTTACAGATGATATAAGGGTTGCGACTGAAAGTAAATTTAAGTCAGTATGATCTAACGTTATTATATAAAACGGATTAGATGCACCGAGGGCTGACGGTTAATGAATACAATTGAAACAAATTACATAAAGCAAAATTCTACCTTACTACCTTAAATTTAAATGAAATAAGATCTATGTTATACCAAATAATGTGCATACAGTAATTTAATGAAGTAACAGGATACTGATATAGGTGTGGGTTTTCACTCGTCTTTTCCGATTATGTTAAACGAGGTGAACACCACAAGTCCCAAAAGACAGTCGGCTACAAAGACAGCATGGTAATCCCCCTAAACTCGCTGGAAATGTCGCGTAATTAACCTCAAACGCCGATATACCGTTTATCCCTCCCTCATAAAAAGAATCAGTAGCGTACTTAAACAGTGCAGTGGTTAATTTTAAATTAGAATAAATTTTTTTGATGAATGTATAATAACGACATGTAACAAGTCGCTTCCAGCATAATTAAAACCTGGAAACGACAAGAAAAAGCTTAAAAGAAAGCACAAGTTTAAACATACGCTAAGGATCAAACTCTAAAATTCAAACTTAATTCAATTACAACTCAACTCAAAAAAAAACGTAAATAAAAGAGGCATTTCCAGTTCGCTAAGTATAATCGACCGGATGTGTCCCAAAAGTCGCATGAAGCGGAATGAAACTTCTAAGAACCAAAGAGATTTTGATCAGCAGAAAAAAAAATATATAAAAAAATACTTCTTGTAAAGTCGATAGAACTCGAAACGCTAGCAAAACAAAAAGATCAACGCAGTCCCATAAATCTTACTAAGCAAAAATCCAGAGCACACTAAGAAAAAAAGGAGACATATAAGAAAGAGAGAAGTTTAGAGGACGGTTAAGAATAACAGCGTAAAATCCTATAAGACCCCAGCGCATAGATTTAAATCCCACCCTAAATATAAATCCAAGGTTACCCAACAGGAAAAGAGAAAGGTACTACAAGAAAACGAAAAAAAAACGGTATTCAAACCCACGAGACTAGGAAATGACCCCAAGAATCTTATCACAACCATAAGTTTCATCGTTAAAATGCCGGACAGTTGGGTAGCGTCGGCGTCTTAAGCACATCTCAAGCTTTTGCGGCAAAATGTAAAAGTGCGTTGATGGCTCCCTCAACGTTAGTACACACAAGCGCACGTCACCACTACCAGTACTCGCTTAACCACAATAGTCTTTTTTTCATTCAACAAGGAATCTGATCCATGACCAGAGGAAATAAGACCCAAGAAATCCCCCCACCTTGAAAGTAGATAAAAGAAAGGAAACTACGACCCCTGAAAGGTATCGTGCTTGGTTCAGAGCTTGAGACTATCGGGTCAAAAATAACCAACCTTCCCGAACGCGTAGCTGCCTAGTTCCCCCAAGCAAGCCCCCAGTTATGATAACAGATCGAAAAAAGAGAAATAAAGACAAGAAGAGAAAAGGAGAAAAAACGTACGATGTTGTTGTACGGCTCGACTACTTCTTCCTAGATAGCCGACCCCAAGTAAGTGCAGTGCAGTAAGAAACAACACAAAAATCAAAACGTTAATACATAGTGGAGAGAACCCAACCATATTAGAACTGGATAGAGATATAGTGATGTATAGTCGTATATTTGTTTTTTATAGTTGTGGAAACTGCATTAGAGTGTTCCAGTGCTGAAAAGTTCAAATGGAACTAAACCGCTGTTCACTGGTCTTTAATGACGGTTTCTGCAATTATACAACCTTTTCTTTTTTTAAGAGAGCTACAACACTAAAGTTACGTTCAACTAAATTCTACGAAGCAAACGCTATTACAAATTTCTGTACTATTTCTTACAATCCAGGGTACAGTACCGGAATTGGAACAAAACTGAGTTGAATAATTATAGATCACAATAAGTCACTGCTCACGACATCAAAAATGCTACAAACTTAAACTTCATTTTTGTGCTGCCAACATCGCAAACGTGAATATTCGTTTGTTAGTATAGTTACGTAATGGGTGAAAAAAGCTCTAGGGTAGCAAAATGAAAACTAGGAATCCACATAAAAGTAAGTGTTCAAAGTCAATTATTATATTAGAACGAGTATGCGACAGGTAGAAAAATCATTGAAAAAATCTTAAAATTCAGTTAAAATTGAAAAAAATTGATGTTAAAGTTAATGCCAAATGTGACAGATTTAGTAATAAATGTAGTAGCAACATTATATTTCTGTTGTTCTTTTAATTTTTTCAAAAAATAATGTAATTTTACAAAAGGCAATACAAAAAATAATGTACGTTACTCTCGTCGAAAGAATCATAGCATAACTCACTCACATGCAAAGCTCGACTGTGCGGCCTAGCGTCGCATTAACGTTCGTTATGCTATGCCTTTTTTTTATTTAATTCAAGAGATGGTTTGTCTAGCGCCCCTGCACTACGGTCTCTTTGGTTCTTTTGTGCACCTCTGATTTATCACTCCCTCATCTTTTCTGTTTCGTCAATAAAGACCAGAAGTTTATTCCAAGGGGCTTTTTTCAACTAATCATCGGTTAGCTTTGGTTTTTCGAGAATCCTTGTGCGTTGCATTTGATACGCTTCGTATTTGCACAGCAGATGTTCTGGAGTCTCGTCGTCTTCCAAGCAGCCGCGGTTTAAAGGGCTACTTTATAGTCCCATTTTATGTATATGTTTGTTAAGACCACAGTGCCCTGATAGTGCAGTTTGAGTGTTTAATTGTGGCTCTGTAAGAAAGAGTTTTGTGTGCCTCGTCCCTGAAGAGTTTTACCGTAGTTTTTTATGCTGCGCTGCAAGTTTGCTGCGAGTTATTTCTTTTCTGGTCTCGAATGCGATTCCGAAAACGAGTTTAGGTTCGATATATGTCTTTGTGTGTTTTTGCTAGTGCGTCCGCCATTAGGTTACCCTTTACATTCTGGTCTTTTGGTGTTCAGATGAGCTGCACTGGTTGGCGATTTGCCAATGTTTCCAGACTGTTTATGCATGCCATAATCAGTTTGGATTTTATTACTGGTAATCTTAGCGCCAGTAGTGCTGCTTAGTTGTCAGACATGATCGATATCGGGTCATTTGTGTATGATTTCTAGTCCATAATGTTTCTGACACACCAGTCAATAGCAGCAACTTCAGCTTAAAAAGTGTATGCATATTTACCCAAAGTCAGCGAAAATTGCTTCCCATGGTGCTTGCCTCCATATACTCCTGCTCCGGTACCGTTCCGATTTTTGACCCCATCTGTGTACCTGATAGTTCCTTTAACTGCGCCCGGGTCAATGTTTTCTGTCCACTCGTCTCGTGACGGTATTGCCACTTTAAATTTCTTTAAAATGTGATCATTTTTGTCAAGTCGGATCTCATGGTTAAGATTGTGTCTTCACACAGCACGTTGTATATACCCGGTTTGTTTTTTCCGGTAATTGACGCGTGTTTATTAATCTGCAGCCTGTACGCTGCGTATGTGATGATGGGTTTTGCTACCACAGGATATGACCATTTGGTCATTGTGGGTTTCAATCCCCATGTGTGCCCGACCATCCATTTGCTTGTATTAAGAACCCTTATGGCTTTTTCTAGATAAGCATTAAAAGTCAGTGTAGTGTTAAGAGTAAGTCCCAGATTTGACTTCTTTTGTCATCGAGAGCGTAACTCCGTCCATCGTAGGTTGTTTTATGTCATCCGTTTTCCGTCGTTTGGTAAACGGAACAATTGCCGTCTTAGTTGGGTTTACTGAACTTTTCTCTTTTTTGCATCATTCTTCGACGGTGTTAAGTGCACTTTGCATTATGTTTGATACAGTTGCTTCAAACTTCCGGTTTGTGATAATGGTGAGATCGTCGGCGTATCCTAAGGCAAATACCCCGCCGTCTTCTAGTTCTTGTAGTAGGCCGTTCATGACAAGATACCACAGTAGGGGTGATAGCATCCCACTTTGTGAGCATTCGCTAACTACTTTGGCTCCTACAGTGCTACCGTACAAAGTAGCTGTTACCGTCCGATTGCTGAGCATTGAGTTGACCCAGTTTCGAACTAGAGGTGTGATTCCTTTTTTCTCCATTGCCCTTGCAATTGAGGTGAAGGTAGTATTGTCAACTGCTTCTTTAATATCTAGAAAAGCACCTAATGCAACATCATTGTATTGGATTGCATTTTCGCATCTGCTTACTAGTTGGTGAATTGCTAGCTCGCAAGATTTTCCAGATTGGTAAACATACTGGTTTCAGTGCAGAGGCGAAGCCTTTAGTGTCCCGCTCCGTATATACCTGTCGACTACTTTTCAAGTAGTTTTAAGATGGAAGAAGTTAAGCTGATCGGTCTGTAGGATTTAGCCTGGGCGTACGTAGATCTCCCTGGCTTTAGTATAAATACCACCTCTACAATCCTCCAGTTGTTTGGTACGTGCGAAAGTGCTAAGCTAGCTCTGAAAATTTCGCATACTGCGTTTCGAAGAGCAGCAAATACTTTTTGCAGCATGATGGGATAAATTCCATCGGCTCCTGGAACACTAAGTCCCAGTTTCTTTTAGGTGTCCGTCTGTTTAGGACCTCTAGGTCCTGGTGCTTAGGAACTTCAGTTAAAGACAAACCCGGAAAGTGTTTTAGCAGTAGTTCTTGCAAAGTACCTTCAACCGAGTCTGTAAACTTTCGGTTTTTGGTCAGCAAAGAACCAATGTTTCTAATGCGGTCTTTGCTCAGAGCTTTTTGGAGTCGAGAACTTGTAGGTTCGCTTTCTACGTCCCTACAGTACCTTCTCCATGAGTCTCTCTTTGCCTTTTTAATTGCATTGTTGTATGTTGTAAAGCTGGTTTTGTATTCATCCCAGTTTCCGCTTTTTTTGGCTGTATTAAATAGCCTTCTGGTGCGTGCCCTTGCTTTGTCAAGCTCCCTGTTTCACCAAGTTATCTTGTTGGGGGTTCGTTTGACAGTTTTTGGGCAACTTGCTTCAAATGCGGATTTTAATGAGTTAACAATACTATCCGTTATTCTAGCTCGTGCGTTGATCTTGCAACTGTGGGACAGTCCTTGATTTGACCCGCTAAAGTTTCGTTGAACAAATCCCAGTCGGTTTTCTCGGGTTTTTGTATTCCATTACGAGTTCCTTGCCTGATTCAATGTTGAATCGATGTAACTATGATCAGATAAAGAAGGTTCATCTGACACATGCCACATTTTTATCACTTTGCTTGCTTTTGGACTAGCAAGCGTATCGTCAATAACTTCACTGCGCGACACGGTTATAAACGTGGGCGCATGTCCGTTATTTATTATGTCTAAATTGCATTTTAAAACGAATTCTCAGAATTTTTCACCTATTGGATTTGTGTTTATGCTCCCCCACAAAGTGTGGTGTGCATTAGCATCGCATCCAAGAATCAGCGGTTTGTTGGCCTCACTGTTCATCAGCCTGTGTATTTTTTTCGGCGGCAGTGATTCTGTCTGGTCGTAGTGAAGGTTACCGGATTCGATAATGAACTCCCTCCGGTTGCTTTCCTCTACTACAGATAGTTTAGCTGTCACTAGGTCTCTAGAACATAAATCGCACAAAGGCATTAAGTGTAGTGCATTTTTTACAATAATGCATGTGCGAGGGTTGTGCACAAGCTGGGCCGCAAGCAGCCATCTACCTGGACAGTTCAACCCTTCTATTGTTTCTTTGTAGATCCATAGCTCCTGGACAAGGGCAATGTCGTCAGCAAGTTTTTTCTGGTCCTGAATTTACATTCATTGCTTCGTGGACATCCCTTGTTGCATCCGGTTCTTTGCTGTCCTTTTTGGAGTCGGCCAGCGCCCGGAGAGTGTTCCTTCAAAATCCAAGGTGCACTTGGTTGGTTGACGCTTCCACCTTCTCCCAGAACCCCTTGTCCCCCCCGTGCCGACTAGCCACTCTCTGGTTGCTTCGTTTGCGCACGTTATTTTCAGAAATCCTCTTTTATGAGTACATTTCTGAAAACGGACAGAAGCTTGTCCCTTCTCTAATTCGTCAATCTATCCAAGTATTGAGTTTTTATGATCTCGGATTCTTCAGAACTTATAGTGATTTCAGGGAATCCTTTTGGTATAATTGCAAGAGGAATTCCCGTCAAAGTGTTCCTGAATGTCTTTTTTTGGGTTACTTTCGAATTCGCTTTACCGGTCGTTTCTGTGACAGCGGTGTGCTACTGCTAAAAAAGTTGCGTTTTTGCGCCTTTGTTATGATAGTTAGAACCTGTTGCCTGCGCTCCCGATTTTCTTTGTTTTTTTAAGCTTTCGCCTTGCCGCCCCTGAAAGCATTTTGGGCTTTTCGTGTTTGCGTTCAGCGTCAGTCGTTATTTTTGGGTTCTGCTTAGAGTCCCCGTCTTTTTTTAAATTTTGGGTTGGTAGTTCTATATATGTTCCCACGAGCGCTGAAGAAAAGAAAGTCGCCGTGCGCAGAGCCCCGATACGCACGGAAGGCTATTTACAACGGAATTCGCCTGGTGCCCCGAGATTGGAACTAGTGACGACTGGTCTTCTATCCAGTCACCCATCTATCGGCCTGGTCCTCTTAACCGTAGATTTAGGTTCTTGATAAAGTTGTCTCTTCTTGGTCTAGACAATTAAGCACTGCTTGCTCGTGAGACATGTCCACAGCAGCAAGAGGTTTGGGTTTGGCTGCCGTGCTTGTTGATCAAAGTCAGCACAGCAGCGGAAGGCGTTGTTATCCCAGTGTTGGCTCTTGCCACGACACAAGCTTGAGCTGGAAGAGTTGGTTTGCGTGACGTTAGTATTGGAGTACGTACGGATTTTAGGCCGCGACTCCAACACTTGCCAAGGTAAACAGGGTTGTCCTGAGTCAGCTGATGAAGCTGCGTACCGTTACATCTTATTTACCTTCCTATCCACCAACTAGAAACGCGCCCGATAGGTAGCTTAACCCACGGGATGCTATGCTTTACTTTCGACCCTTGTTACGTAAACTACTATTATTTGAGACTGGAGAATAATTAACTAATTAATAAAACAATAACTTACACTGTTTGCAGATTCTAGAATATTCTAATAATAAATATTGTTTTCGCATATTTTCATTTTTAAAACCATTTCTAATGTAAAAATATCTCTTTAATATGTTTTTATTCACTTTTGATATTACTAATATAATGAAACAATTATCAATAAATAATAATGAAATGTTTAAGAGTTTAATATTAATTTTTGAAAACTTGTATTTTTATTGTTTTAAAATTATTTTGTTTATTTGATTATGCTAGTTTTTGTAGAAATATATTTTAGTCGTTTTATTTACGTATATTATTTGTATTTTTGTTTGTTATTAAAACAAATATTTTTTACGGATATGAGCGTTGTCTGCGGTCTACTGAATTGACAACAAATTTCGCAGTAAAACTTCCTAGACCGATAAAAGTAAGTTATCATTGACTCTTTGTATATGTTAATTTTTTAAGCTAAATATGATGACACAACCATCTCATAGTGTAAATTTAATATGTAAAAATTGCTTTAGAGATGGAAACTTTGATTTTTACCCGCGTAATCTTGAATATACCGTGGTCTAAAATCACAACGTAGAAGCATTGTAAACTTATTTGAATTATGCGGGTAAAAATCAGCTTGTCAACGTTTTCGCTTCTATAGCAATTTTCAAATTACAATTTTTACGTAGTAACTTTACACTATAAGATGGCTATGCCATCATATTTCTCTTATGTTAATAAAGCTATAGGTTTGTCAACGCATTTCATTTAGTCGTGTGTGCTTTGTACGAAACGATCGAGCTTAAACCAAACCGTCCTTGCTCGCATACATCCGAGCCGATTCTAAAGACAGACTGTAGCCAGGTCTTAGCGAAATTAACGCACAGATCGCCAAAAAACACACAGATAAGTTTTTGAATCTTTTATTGCTTATTGCTTTGCTTGCCTGCTTAAGTTACTTCAGACGCTTTTATTGATTTACAATAGTAAAGCACGACGTCGCGCGTGTTTCCGCAACCCCGCTTTTCACTTTAGTCACTCAGGTACAAATCCATTCAAAATCCTCGATCACTTCTACCTCTGCTTCTATCACCAACAAACCCAACGTTTTAACATCACGACTTACCAAATACCGCTACTGCTTCGAAATATCTCAAATTCCGTTAAAACCCAAAATGAATTTTATAATTATATTTATCTCTTAACCTACCGCTCACCAATCTCAAACTTAATCATAACAACATCCGTTTTTTCAAACTTCAATTGTACTTTCCGACGACACCCAAACCAAATTCCAAAACCTCTACGGAGATTCTAATGTTTCACTTACCCAATACTTCACTTACCCGGTCTAAAACCCAATAATCCAACTCCCCGCCAACAAACTTTTTCCTGCCTTCTAGGTGACGTCGGCGACATTACGGAAGACGCAACCTTCCCAAGCTAACTCGCGCTTACGCATCACATCTCGAATAACTAACCAACTTACTTCTCTCATCCGTCTGTTAACCTCTAGTAAATCGACTTTAGATTTTCTACTAAATAAAGGTGTCTGCATGTACTAACCCTGCAAACCATCCAACGTTCCACCACCCGTCCCAATGTATTGCTCAACTCTCTCAACCCCGAAGCGCAAAGGAAAGCATTATTCCCGCGCATGTTCCACCACCGAACTTCCAAAGTGTAATAACTGCACTGGTCCCTATCTTACTTACTTTGTTGCTTGTGTTGTCAGAACATCTACTCCTGAAGCCTCACAAGCCGTCGCCCAACCCGATCCGTCAGCGTTTCTGAAACCCCGTTCATTCATGGCAAACCCAGTTTTGACAAACACCTAACCATTAAATTCTTCATCAAAACATTTACTCTAACTTTAATGTACTTATTCCCCGACAACCGCGAACCTATCCTAAAATCCGTTAACAAAGCCTACCAATATATTCTGAACAAATTTTTTTATATGCCATTTGCCAAGAATGCAGTCGTATTCCCCTTTAAAGAACTTGATACGTCCTTTCTATTACAGAAACCAAATTAGCCAAAACACACACCTAAAAAACAACGTCATTAACGGAGCCAGGAGTGTTGCCCTATTAGTCCAACACTTTTTTGCATCTTACCTCAATTCTACCATTTACTACCACATTTAGAATGTATCGCCGTGACGGTACACTTTAGTAACAATCCTATAATATTTTTCAGTTATTACAACTCTCCTAACGACGTTCTTTCTGACCAACTTCTTAGTTCATCACTACCCTTTTAAACGGCGTTCTTTTAGGAGACCTTAACTTGCGACGCGTAATGAACACATGTTCTACTTTTTTCGGTCACCAAAGAACATCGATTGTTGATCACATTTTACGTTCCGAACCTCCAATTCAATTTTTCATTGTTATTTTGACACAACGGTAACGTCAGATCATCTTCCGTTGCGAATTAAAACTGAGATTGACCCACCACCTGTACCACTAACGACAACAAAAATCATAAAAGACTACAAAAACCCAAAATGAACAAAATTTTCCGATTACACAAATCAACGCTTCTTAGAAAATCTTGACTTATCTACACCCTTATGATAGATATTGGGATAAACGACTTTATTTCATTTTAAATGCTGTAAAAAATACGTTCTTAATAAAACAATAAACATCTCACAAAAACCACTTCCGCCCTATATAACCGGCATGATAAAAGAAAAAAGACACATCTATCGACAATTTCTAAAATACAGGGATTCCTCGCTCAAAACCAAACTTGGCAGATTTAACGCGCAAATCAGACGCAAAATCAGTCAAATTACCAAGAAAAACTGGATCGATGCAACCAAAAAACTCGATTACAGAAACGGGAAACGTTTTTGGGAAAAATTTAACGCGTTAAGACTTCGTAAAGCCAACTCAGCTTCTTCGTGCGTAATCACTCCTCAACGAAACTTTGTTTCTTCTCCGCAAGAAAAAGCCACATTCGCACATCTACAATTGGTTTACCAAATCCCCCCTCACCTAAACTTTGACAACGGTTACAAAACTAGAATCGAAAAAATCTTACGCGGCCTCTTATTGCAACCCCAATCGGAAATAAACTTACAAAAATTTTCCTCTAACTCTTTACTCCTGGTCTCATCTCAAACACACTGAAAACATGCAAAAATTCAGTTCCAGGCCAAGATGTCCTTAACAGACTGATCTAACGGCAAAATTTACAAAACGTTCTTTTTGTTATCCCACGTCTACAATAAATGCCTAGCCATTTTTTACTTTCCCATACCTTGGAAAACAATAAATACAATCATGATTTCGAAAGCAAACAGAAATGCATCGTTTCCCAATTCTTATCTCTATTGTCTTGCCTTTCCAACAAGGCGATGAGGGTGAGATTAAGTAACACTTACTCGGAACCTTTCACTCCTTTGTCGAGAGTTCCACAAGGTTCAATTCTTTTTCTCTATATATTTTTTTCTTCCGACGCTCCAAAATCAACCCACGAAGACGTTTCAATCTCGTTGTTTGTCGACGACATTGCCATATGAACAATGAATCGCAACAGCCAAACAGCAGCTCTTCCCCTACAATCTCATCTAAATATGTTTTTAACATGGGCCAAAAGATGGACAATTCCTCCAAATCCAACCAAAACACATGCGATTTTGTTTAAAGAACCAAATTTTTCCAAGAAACTACACCAATCCGACGAAAACGTTAATCTTTCTTTATGAAGTGAACCCATTTATCTCGAATTATTGAAATCACCTATTGTGTACAATTCAATAAAACTTTCAATTGGAATCCGGGCCTCAAGTCTTAAACAGATTTTGCAAGAGGATACATCTTTTAAGTGTCTTTGCGGTCTCATCCAAAAACCCTACAACACACCTACAAAACTTTTATTTGCTCAATCATCGATGAAGTAGAGAATATCCGAATAAGTAGATTCTGAGACGAGGTTCTGTTGCGTGACTAGCTCGATCGCACTCTAGATTTTTCTGGGATCAGATTAAGACTTTTGTATATGAGACACCAGTAAACACCGAATTAGAACTGATGGCTTGAGTAGAGCTGCAGCAGAATATATAAAAAAAGCAGAAAGCTCTTGCAAGTTAACACGCTGCTGAGCTTGTGTTGCTGCAAATGATGACCATTTTGAAAATCAAATTTAGTCACTCCTTTGTTGTTTCATTGTTCATTGTTTTATTTTGTTTGCTTGTTCCTTGTTTTTCTTGTTTAATGTCAATAATCATAATTTGTTTTCAATATTGTTGCAGTTTGCAAAAATTTATCTTGTAATTAAATTAAAATTAAATTTCAATAAAAACTATTAGAGAAATCAAAAAATAATTTTTCAGACAAATCCTATAATAGATAGTGTTAGGATTTTATAAATGTTTTTTTTTGATCGGTCGCCATTTTGTTATTTGATAAAATAGAAAATAATTATAAATACAAATGTTCTAGAGAACCTAAAGCAAATGTATTTTGTATTTTTTAAATATTCCTTAAAGTAAGGGAATAATGATCATGTTTCGAAACAAAACACACAAAATCTATAAGCTAGAGCTCCAAATCAATAATTTAAACTAAGAAAAGTTGTCTGTTTCAATGAGTTTTAACTGCCATTTTGCATTCACACTTTGTATATTTTAAACCTTTCGTTGCTTTTTTTTAACAATTCAACGTTTTTTTACAATATATCTATTAAGACAGAGTCTCATGTCAAATGTCATTTCAACAGTTACATAATAACTCAAAAAGTGAATAAATTGTTAGTTATTTAAAATATTTTTATACATGTACACGTCATATACAATTATTAACAAATAAAACAATAGTTTGGTTCGAAGGACCAAAAAAAATTTTTTTTTATAACTACATATAATAACGTCTTTAAGTACGATCTAATATAAACGCCGGTTGAGTAACGAAGAGTATTAAATCATTATGTTCAAACCTACATAATGATAACCGAGACAAACAAAACATAACGAAATATAGCACCTAACCGATTGTGCTAAAAATAAGCTATCTTGTCGTATGCAAATTTAAATAAAACCATCTAACAAACTAAAGTCTTAATTAGGATGAAAAATTAATATGCAACCAACAAGTTTTTTTATCTTGTAAAAGAAGATTAAGTACTGGTACACTCGCATCTGCTTAACAATTCAAGAACCAAACTTGTTTTTTATTTCGATTGCGTGAGCGTGATATTCATTTGTTCTAAATTTGAGGATATTTAAAGAAATAAATCTTAATTAAAAGTAGGCGTGGGCGTACAGTTTGTCGGCGAAAAAAACGCGCAGGTACATCTGCTCCCTTTCGACCCTTTATTTATTGGTAGCTTTTGTAAGTAGCAAAATGGTGCAAATGCACCTGCAACAAAAAATAGGAGTAGCACGAAATTTGTGTCTTTGTTGTAAGTAATAAAATAATTTGTGCCACTTTGGCGCCCAACGAAGGTTTATTATACGGTTGTAAAATATAGATCGAAACAGGAAGTAACAAACCGTAAAATTACACGTACTTTATCTACGCATCTTCAGTCGTATGTTTTTCGAAACTTTAACTAAATTCAGAAAAATAACGTATTAATTAAAACAATTGAAAAACTGTCGAAAGAACCTACTCGATAATTATGCAAATTAGGTAGTAGGCGTTGTAATTATAGAGCTCGAGTCACCTGCTTAGGGTTAACTTAAGGGCTTTCTTTGAATATTTTTATATTACATATTGTGTTGTAGTTGTAATTTTGACTACAAAACAAAATATAACAGTGCTCGAGTTTTTTGTTTGTTTGTCGAGTCTTGCTCAATTTACATTTTAAAAAGTTTGAAAGGCTTGGTCCAATTATCTTACATAGATTTTTTCGGTTAATGACACGTTGTAGGTTTTGTCTTATGCGATTCAATTATTTTGTGATGATTCATTTCTTGTACTTTGTCAATGGCTTTCTTCGTCTTCGAAAAACAATTAAATTTCTCCGTAGTGTTTGATTTAGAACCGTATGCAAATGTTCGAAAGTCTATAAACAATTTTTGTAAAATTGCAAAAGTATTTAAACGACTTCCGCCGATTTTCTTTGTTTTTGGCGGTTTAATTTTTATGTACAACGGTGCAAAGAGTTTAATGCGCGTTCGAATTTTTGAGATTGTCAACATTTAATAAAGAAAATTGTATGATGACATGTAGGTGGTATAACCGGATGGTTGTGTGAGAAGTTGGTACGATAAGATTTCCACATTCTTCAGGTGTTATTTTTTTTATGCTTTTGTTGTTATCTATTGCTTTTGAGTAAAACAAAACAAACACGGAGAAGAACTAGGTTTAATTTTTACTGAACGTTTTTAACACGCTTTTATTAGTTCGGGATGTATGTATGTATGTATGTATGTATGTATGTATGTATGTAACGGAATCTTTGAGCTTAATTTTCAGCGGGTTTCAGGTGTTTGATTAACTTGAAACTTTGCATGCGTTTCACGGACCGATGACAATGCAATAATTCATTAAAAAGTTTTTATTATCCTAATTAGGATCGTCAGGATTAATTGATTTCTTTAGGGATCCTCTGCATGAGAGTGACAAAGACAGAGCGCGTGAACTGCGCAGGCGTGCATCTCGACAAAGCCTATCGCGTTTAAATCGTTCCAGTGTATTTCACTAATACCACTTCGTGTCGAAGCAGGTAATTTGCGCGCCCGCTGCCTGCCTTGGATGTGATAGCTGTTTCTCAGGTTCCCTCTCCGAGAAATAAGGTCTTACTGTCGCTAACTACTGTTTCCAATACGTTTTTAGTTCGTAAGATATTTCATAATCACATGTCCGCAAAAATTGATTATTGATAAATCGAATTAAAATACGGAAAATAACTGATAGCTTAGAAAATTGAAAAAACACGCTTTTATAGGTACCCGAACTAAAAAATAGAAAATAAATAAAAGTTTAAAAAAAAACTAAAAAAACACGCTTTTATAAATAACCGAACTAAAAAGAAGAAAATAATATATAAATACAAACAAAATTATTAAATTCAGAGCAATAATATATAATTATAAACAAAATCACTAAATTCAGAGTTAAAAGCGTGGGGTGCATCTATAATCATTGTTACAATTATTCTAAAGGCAGCTATCAATAAGGGGAGAGTTATGAAAATATAGAAAAATCCTACAAATAACAGTTTCACTGTATAATGTCTCGCCAAGTACACGTTAAACTATTGTTACAAACAATGATAAATTTATTTCTGTGAACACAAAATATAAACAAAAACCTCTGATCTTTACAAAAAAATTATTAGATTTAACAAAAACAGTGCAGCTGTCGAATATCTCGTCACGTCGTGTTTAGTGACAGTATTATGTATATCAGTCAAATGACAAATTGACAGCAATAGTCGAACTGAATACATGTTAAAACAATGATTGATATAATTAATTACAAAAAAAAAGAAATAACAGAAACTTGGCGCGAAAGACTACCGTGTATCCGGATGCACCCCACGCTTTTAACTCTGAATTTAGTGATTTTGTTTATAATTATATATTATTGCTCTGAATTTAATAATTTTGTTTGTATTTATATATTATTTTCTTCTTTTTAGTTCGGTTATTTATAAAAGCGTGTTTTTTTAGTTTTTTTTTAAACTTTTATTTTTAAAAGTTAATCTATACGCATGTGATCAGTGGATGTATCGTAGTCTTACGACGAAACATGAAGGTTAAAAATAAATAATATTTTAAATTAATTACATTCTTACAGCGGACAGTAAAAATTTTTGTGTTTATGTTTATTCTTAATGGAATCAAATAATTCTAAGTATTTACACTTGTCGTAGATAAAATCTAGCAAGATCGTTAGCGATATGTTTCGTCTTTATATTTTACTTTTGAAGTTTACAAAAATAGTAAAAAAGAATGTTGAGAGAACGACGCCAATGCTATAATAAGATTCTATTTAAGCGTTATTGTATTATTAGTCATGTAATATTAAAGAAAAAAAAAACATTTTTGTCATATCTTCAACAATAATCAAAATTGCGATGTTACTTCTCGCCAGACTTGCTGGTGGTTCTGTTATTGCAGTACATTTTTATTTGCATTAGGTATGCATAATTTGTTTTTTATATACAGCGAGCTCGTCAAGTTCGAATAAATTCATTATTTCATAAATGATAAAGTTTCAGGAAGTTTCCTCAGACACGTCGATTTTGTTTGGTTAAATGTCACTTTTTTCCGCAATTGACATGTTTTGCTCGTGTTTTGTTTCCGATAGTTATGACGTCATCGAATTTTTTTTCAAATACCCTATGCTTTTCGTAACAGATTTTGATAGAAGTCATTTTTCTGAGTACGAAAACATCAAAAAAGTGTGAAGTTTAAAAGAAAATTTTTCGAGATATTTGGATCCAAAGTTTCAAAAATGTAAATCTGGTGGATCAAGTATTTTAATGTTTTGATTTAGTTTAGATTTAGGGGCAAATTATTAAATCAAAAACTCAACAAAATACGTATATTGAAATCAACAATCAAGAACTAACAAAATTTATTGAAGTCAACAATCAACGACTAATCTACAATAAATAGAAATAATAATGAATAATAAAAGTAGACATGCATACACTCAACTAAACAAAAAACGGGACACCTTAGTTAGCGGTGTAAACCAGACTTGTTAGCAAATATTCAAGAAATTTAAATTAGACAAATAATAAACATTAATAATACCAGCTCAAATTGTTTATCGCAAAAACTAAAAAATTAATATACTCTTATTTTTGAATCATTTGGAAAAGTAAACTGCATTTTATTTTTATACGAAATATTTTCGTGTGTAAATAAAAGTTCCATATTAAAATATATATTATATTATAAACTTTATTAAGTCTGATCCCTCCACCTGTAATCTTATCAGTGACGTTGGTAAAATGCCTGTTTGTTGAAAAGTTTCCATGACGTCAGGTCGCTGAAAGCTAAGGAATTGTACACCACTTTATGGGAAGAAATACTTACACAAGTGCAAAGTTAATTAGAGGAAAGCTCGGCGCATTCAAGTATTGTATGTATTAAATCAAATTACTTGTGTTAATACAGTATGTACGCTTGTGTCAAATTTCATATTACGTTTTAGGTCAGACTGGTACGGAATTAGCTAATCCTCTACTGGATAATACATAACTGTAAGTATTGCATTTTTTATTTTACTTTGTTCGTTATGTCGATTATTGGAATGGCCACACGTTCATACTAGGTTGTAATCACAATTAATGTTAAACTCTTTTTTTGTATATCATATACTTACCGGGTGCGCTTTGATTTGCGATACTTTGATTTTCGTATTCTTGTAATTTAACTTAGTAAAGTAAAGTCATTCCTTCGTTAAATGTAAAAGTTAGATCGATTAAGGCACGTAGATGTGTGATACGTTGTCCAGACAAATGAACTTATATTTGGCCTGTGATATCAACCCATGTAATATTGTTTGCAACGTTTATATAACTATACTTATGTACTGTCTTCGTCCTCTTGAACTATTTCTGTGATACAATAAATATATATTCTGTGTTGTTACTTCTGTCGTGTTATTTGTTCTTTTCCAGCTACGGGTAGAGTTGGACTATATTTCCCTAATTTAATCTTTCATCGTCTTGGCGCTTTTTTTATCTTTAATCTATAATTTAGCATTACAAACCCTGCTACTTCCTTGTTAGCTTTTGCACTACCACTACCATACGAATCAGACAAATAAACAAATGTAAATGGTTGCATAAGTAATGCATGCAATTACGTTTTTGCAACTGCACTGCAACTGCAGTACAAATACAATAACGCTTATGTGATTGCTACTTTAGCCGTTGCCTCTTTTTTTTGTTGTTACAAGAAAACCAGCATACCAAATACGTATGGAGTTAAACGCGTATAATCTATGTGAAAATAAATAAATCAAACTTAATGTGTCATTGCATTTTCACGTTACGTTTTTTTAGAGGCAAGGGAGACACCATCGCTAATATGATAAACAAAAAATTCTTAGTTCCTCCGTCACCCATATCCTGCTTTACTATAATACAATAAATAATCGTTCTTATTGTATTTTTTAGGCATGTCAATTAAGAACAATGAAGTATTTTACTTTTATATTTACTATTTTTTGTTTTTAAGTTGCTTCTATAGTCTAAAAAACTGACAGCAGACAGTCGCCGTGAAAAAAAATAATTTAATTTTTTTTATTGTATTCCAAACATCTCATTGCTCTGCAATGCAGTAATCAGTCATTCACAGTTAATCGTATTAATAAAATATAGGCTATTTATTAAATTAAACAAAAGATCTAGTAACTACCTAAAAAATCTATTTTTATTTATTAAATTCACAATTTATATTTTACAGTAGGCCCAAGAATATATTTCCTTGCGTTACTATCTAAATTAAAATTTGATCTTAGCTATTTAAAAAAAAACTTATTTTACATGTTTACTATTTTTATTTGAATGAAACATACAATTTATTGTTAATGATGAGTATGAGTTCCTTGACTGTCTAGGCATTGATGCTACTAGAACACGTAGGTAATCATCTTTAATCGTGTCCCAAGTCGTTTCAATGGCGGCAATTAATTGTTTGTGGTTTCTGGCAATGAAATTGGGCTCCTATTGTTCCCGGATGCTACGAACAACCTCAAACGTTTTCTACTATATTAAAATCAGAGCTTTTTGCTCGCTACAGTAACACGTTTAGGCTATTTTAATCTACTCTGTTTTGCACTAACCTAGATGTATGTACAAAGACATTATTCTTAAAGAATAAACAAAATTAATAATAACAGTTGAAAAGGCTATGACTAACCTACATTCTGAGCAACTGTTGGATTATTGTTCGACGTGCATA
Organism: Aquatica leii; assembly: GCA_035610365.1. Taxonomy (NCBI): domain Eukaryota; kingdom Metazoa; phylum Arthropoda; class Insecta; order Coleoptera; family Lampyridae; genus Aquatica; species Aquatica leii. The sequence continues at coordinate 40,763,872 of CM069437.1, read as the reverse complement.
TTGTAATAGTGGAGAAATTAAGGTAACTTTAAGTATTAAGAAAGCTCACCTGTTAAAAGATGTAATTGTTCTCCGAATACAAAATTTGGACAGAAGGATGCATAACGTTTAAAATACCTAAGTAGTCTTCTGTGTTAAGACTAGCCTCAATCACCCAACAAACGCCTGGGCCATGGAAACTCACCCAACCTCATATACTTACTAAAGTGTCCGCTACACTTTTTGGAGATTGTGTAATTAACTCCATAACGAATTTTTGGTGGTCGAAACACTTTTATAGGTGCGTCATTTAAACTTAAAAAAAACAACACAATTTAAAAAATCCAGCGTTTCATTGATATAACGTCCAGCAAATATCGTTTTTTTACACAAAATGATTCCATTGTCCTTTATAAGTGTGTTAACAATTATTTAATATTGCCTTTCTTTGACAGAATAAAGATATTAAAAAAACAACTACTTAAAATGAGATTAAAACTTAAGAGCAATAGTCTTGTATTCACAATGTTATTAATAAGTTGTTACATAGAGGTAATAAGTTGTTACATAGAGGTTATATGTGTCCAAAAATAGTCTTAATAAAGCTTCCATTGCACTATTTCAATATGACACTTATTTACATACAAAATTTTGTTTAAAAAAAATTCAGTTTACATTTGAAATCATTCAAAAATAAGAATATACTGATTTTTTAGTTTTTGTGGATAAACAATTTGACCTTTTGATAGTATTGTCAATGTTTATTATTTGTCTAACATGATTTTTTTGAATAGCATTGCAAACGACCGCAAATGATTGTCGATCGCATTCGCTAACAAGCCTAACTACACCACTAATTATTTCGTTCGAACTATCTAAAGTGTCCCGTTTTTTGTTTAGTTGAGTGTACAACAAAAAATTAAAGTGAGTGTTTAATGTAACCTCCAAGCGTTTCTTGACAATATCTCAACCGCCACTGTAACTCCTGCAAAACCTAAAAAAAGTATCGCCTGGAGTTGCACGCATTTTGTTACGAATTCTGTCCTCTAGTTTGGCGATGGTATTTGGTTTATTGAGATAAACTTTGCTTTTTAAATCCGCTCACAAAAAGTAGTCAAAAGGGCGAGATCAAAAAATCTAGAAGACTATTCCATAGATCTCCTACGACTAATTTATTGGTTTAAATATTTGCGAACTATCTTCGCAAAATGGGGTGGTGCACCATCACGTTATGGAGTAGATTTGGATCTTTTTGGTTTGGGTAAAATATTGCGAGTGCAAGTACTAGTTTGTATCAAAAAATTCAAAGCATCTTTCGTCTGTCAACGTGTCCCCAAAGAAAAATGAACTCAAGATACGGTTACCTACCTACAATTCCGGCTTATACGTTATTGTTTTGTAAAAACGGATTACGAGTTTCTATTTTGCAGTGTTGATTTCCAAGAGATCAATATCTATAGTTTTGGTGATTTATTGTACCGCCGAGATAAAAGGTAGCCTCTTCAGGAAATACAATATTCTCTAAGAATTTTTTGTCATCATTCAGGCGGGCATCTTTGTTTAGTTCTTGGATCAAAACTATTTTATACAGGTGTTATTTTTTCAACTTCAAATATTTTAAGACGGAACTTTGAACTATTTTGTTGTCTGCTGCTACTTGGTGGGTGGGTAAATTGGCATTTTCTTCAAACTCAGGTAAAACGTTTAATTTAACATCTTTCTGGACTATTGGGCGACCCATTTTAAGACGATCTCTCACATTGCCCACTTACAAAAATTTTTGCTCGATCTTGTTAACGGTGGATTGTGTAATTGGTTTACTGTTACGATAATTGTTATTAAATAAACGGCAAACTTTAACTTGTGCGTAAATTCTGTCTTCGTAACCGAACAACATTAAAATTTCTATTCGTTCCCCTTTCACTTAAACGGTGGGCCATTTTCAAATAGTTGAAGGAAGAAAATAAGTTTGAAATTATAGTAAGCAATGATAATCAGCAAAATACAATACAAATTTTCAGAGAAACAAGTGCAAAATTCTAACAACTGTCAAAATCGTTTGTTTTTCCTACTACAAAGCTTAAACAATGTACAAAAAAAAAGTGCATTAGAGTAATTTACTTGTGCTTGTTTTGCAAAAAAAAAACTTAAAAAACAACAATGTATTGAAAACAAGTCTTCGGTATGTACTTTTGCCTTTAAAATATATTTCTGAGTCTAGTCTGGTTTGTAAAAATACTAAATTTTCATTACTCAATTTTGTATGGTAAAATGTTCTCTTCTAAACTTTTTCTTGAAAGCTATCAAATCGAAGTAAATAAGCCAAAAACTGATGTGTGTCAGGCATATTAACGCAGCAACAAATTTGTAGATATTGTACAGGAACACACACTGCATAACAGTTACTGTCTATTTTATACCAAACGCCATATTACATTTTAGTGCGCTGGAAACTAGTGACGTAAAGAACAGTCAAACGAAACCACAAATAACAAAATTAGTTTTTAAAAAGCCAAATATTATAAACAAAATTGTAACGATAGTGTTAGATAATTGTGGAAATGTAAAATCCTAAACGATTTCTTCTACAAACGTACACATGCAGATATCCTAACTTTATTAACTTATGACAGTCTGATTTTAAGCGATGGTGTTCGAATGCAGCAGGGTAAAGATACTGTGGTTTGCTGCTGCACTTCACTTTATCTTCGTGTAAATAAATCTTGTAATAAAAGTCTGGTAAAGCACTAAACAAATTTATTTTACACTAATTATTTACAAAACAAATAAGAAAAAATTGGCGGTAATTTACTGGATAATTATAAGTAAGCGACTGCTCGGTAACGCGTAAAAAAAAAATAATATATTTCTAAAGAAAATCTTAAAGTATATATACAAAATGTGGTAGCAAAAATAGTGAGTGGGATGCAGGTCATCAACCTAAATTAACAAGGGTTGACTTATAATTTGAGAAGACGCCAACAAGTCTTAATTTAAATCCTACTGCAACAAAATTTACAATAATCTCCTTAAAACGGCTGCATGCACCTTTTGTGAGTGGCACGTTCAAAACAGCGGATTTGTAGTAGGTCCGACGTCGTGATGTCGGCCCCTTTGTAATAATTTAATAATAATAATAATAATTTAAATACTTAACAATAAAAATATAATTTAAGTTCTGAACATAATCTCCCGCCTAGAAAGGCTTGACTTTCTAAAGTTCATAAGAAACTAAAATCTAATCACAGTTGCTCATTGGCAAAACACACAATCTATTTACCGGACGCTTTAAAATTCTTCCACTCGCGAACCTCACTGACATTACAAGTGTGACTCTATCTCTACTAGAATGTAACTGGACCACGCGTCCCAGTTGCCACTTTAGTAGCGGTAAGTTGTTCTCCTTGACAACCAGAAGTTCTCCATTAGCAATTACGGTGGTGAAAACTTTTCACTTAGACCTGGACTGAAGCTCGCTAATGTACTCTTTACTCCAGCGCTCCCAGAAGTGTTGGATTATTTTTGCGCATGTTGATGTTGGCTTAGCCGGTTGCTGGCTACGACCTTCAGGTTAGGTTCAGGTGGTGCAGTCAATTTTCTTCCAATTAAAAATGTGCCGGGGTCAGGGGCGTATGATAGTTTGTATCTAGTGATAGGGAACTTAGAGGTGGGAAATTTAACACTGCTTCAATTTGTGTTAATAATGTGTAATACACCTCAAAATCGAAATGGAAATTTTCTACGATTCTCTTTAAACGATGCGTTACACTTTTGACTTTCGCCTCTCACAATCCTTCAAAGTTTGGGGAGCAAGGCGGAATGAAATGCCAGCTAATTTTATTTTTGGCTAGATTATTAATAATTTCATTCTTATGATTATCAAAAAAGGAATACAATTTACAAAGTTGGGTGCTAGCACCTTTAAAATTTTTACCATTATCTGAGTAATTATTCAATAGTTGTCTCCTTCTAGCAAAGAACCTTTTTACAGCGCCTAAAAAAGTTTCGGCAGTTAAATTTGTTACTACTTCTAAATGAATAGCTCTAGTTGTGAAACATACAAAAATGCAAATATACGCCTTGATCCGCCTTGCTCCTCTACCAGACTTGTTTTTTAATGAGATTGGCCCAGCGTAATCTAAGCCGCAGTTGTAAAATGGGGGAGCAGGTTTTATACGCGTTTCCGGGAGGTTACCCATGATGGGTTGCAATACCTTTGGAGCAACTCTAAAACAGACAATACATTCGCGGATGACTCGTTTAACAATATTTTTACCGGATACAGGCCAATATCTATCGCGTAATAAAGCTAACAATGAGTTAGCACCAAGGTGTAATGAACGAAGGTGTTCATTTTTTATTATTAAATAAGTTAACCTATCTGAGTTTGGTAAAATTATGGGATGAGCTTTCTCGTAATCAAAGTTTGAATTTTGAATCCTACCTCCAACTCTCAAAATATTATTGCCGTCTAGGAATGGATTTAACGATAAGATTGAAGATTTACAATTAATTGTCCTTTTGTTCGTTAAACAATGAATTTCTTGGGATAGGCCTTTATTTTGCGCGTGTTTGATTAGTAATAGTAATGCCTTATCTAATTCGTTTATTTGAAGAGGTCCCTTTTTTATATCATGTTTTTTAGTGCAATTATTAATAAATCTCATAACGTAAGCAAGAATTCTTAGTAACTTGGTCAATCTCGAGTATTTATTAACTAGACAATCTAATAGAGTGCTATTTGATGCTACGAGTGTTATTACCTTGCGGGCTTCTAGGTTCAAATCATCAGTGATGAGCGATTGATTTGGGTAAACTGGGTCATTATTATGTAACCACAAAGGCCCCTTCCACCATAAATTATTTAATATTATTTCCTTTGGCTGAATACCTCGCGACACGAGATCTGCAGGGTTATTTTGAGTATTTACATGATGCCATTGATTGGGATTAGATAAATGTTGGATCTCCGCTACGCGGTTTGACACAAAAGTTTTCCATTTGTTTGGAGGTGATTTTATCCAACCAAGGGTGATTGTTGAGTCACACCAATAAAAAATGTTATTGAATTTTAAATGCGTAGTGCTCAGTAACTTGTCCATTAAATTTGCTAAGAGAAGCGCACCACACAACTCTAAGCGGGGTAAAGAAATACTCTTTAACGGAGCTACTCGTGATTTTGCACACATCAATGATATGTGACAATTCCCTGAAACATCGACTGATTTTACGTAAATGCACGCTCCATATGCTCGCTCTGAGGCATCAGAGAAACCGTGAAGTTCTAAAAGACAAAGAATCTGAACAATTAGTAAATCGATTTATGCGTAGGTCTTTCAAATATGGTAATTGGTCACGAAAATTGACCCACATTGTGTGTCCAAATCTAATGGGATTGATTCGTCCCAGGATAGTTGCATCTGCCACAGCCTTTGCATTATAATTTTAGGAATAATGATAACTGGACTTAATAATCCTAGAGGGTCAAAAATTTGAGCAATGGATGATAAAATTGTTCGTTTTGTAATGTGCTTTGATCCGTTTGTCAAGTTTATGTTATACATTAATTCGTCACTACTCGGGCACCATAAAATTCCTAGGGTTTTATTTTCAATATCGTCTTCCGCAAAAAGATGAACAGCGTTATTAAGTACAGCGCAGTTAGATTTATTACTAATTGATTGTAACACCTCTTTACTATTAGAGTTCCACTTTCTTAATTCAAAACCTGCTGTTTTTAAAATACATGTAACTTCATTTTGAATTTTTATGATTTTACTAATTGAATCGCTACCTGTCAACAAGTCATCGACAAAGAAATCTTCCTTTATAACACGAGAAGCTTGAGGGTGAGTTTCATAGTAATCATTTGACAATTGATGCAAACAACGTGATGATAGGAAGGATGCAGAAGCAGTGCCATAGGTGATTGTGTTAAGTTGATAAGTACTAATAGAAGCTTGCTCCTTATCTCGCCAAAGAATTAATTGCATCTTTCTCTGACTTTCATTTACTAGGATTTGTTGGTACATTTTGGCAACGTCTGCAGTTATAATGTAACGATGTTGACGAAATCGTAGTAGAATTGTAAATATATCATTTAAAATAGTTGGGCCAGCATATAGGACATTATTTAATGACAACCCGGTGGACGTTTTTGATGATTCATCAAAGACTACTCTCAGTTTCGTGATAATACTATTTTGTTTTATGACGGCGTGGTGGGGTAAATAATAATGGGGATTAGATATCGTAATATTTTCACCTTTGCCTAATTTTGTCATATGTCCTAAATTTTCATATTCATGTAAAAAATTAGAATACTCGCGTTTTGTTTGTAAATCTTTGCTTAGTCTTTTCTCTAATGAATAAAATCGTTTAATTGCGGATTCTCTAGATTTACCTATTTCATCTAAATTCGATTTGAAAGGTATGTTTACTATAAATTTGCCGTCGCTCGAACGCGTAGTTGTATCTAAAAAATGTTGCTCACAATGGAGCTCGTCCGGTGATAACTTATTAAAAGAGTTGTTTACTTCTTCTATCGTCCAAAATTTTTCAATTTTGTCTGAAAGTGACTCATTTATCGCGGAGCTAAAACAAGCAACTGATTTGGTTACGGTTTCGTTTATATTTATGCTAAAATTGCCACCTAAAACCCAGCCAAGTAACGTTTTCTGTAACATTGGTTTACATTTCCCTAAGTTATGACAACCTGCACAAAGTAATCTCCAAAATATTCCAGCTCCTAGTAACAAGTCTACCTTTCCCGAAATATTACATTCAGGGTCAGCTAGTGGTAAGTGAGAAGGAATGTGTAAATCAGCTAAATCAAAGCTTATATTAGGTAATTGATCAGTAATTTGATCTAAAATTAAACAAGTGACAGGTGATGTAAAATTGTTGATCCTTGATTTAATTGTAATATTTGAATTAAAACGCACGTTAGAAAGTGTTTGATTAATTCCACAAATACTTAATGAGCACTTATTTTTAGGTAAATTTAATTTTTCAAACAATTCTGTGGTAATAAACAAGATTGCGACCCAGGGTCCAGTAGCGCTCGACAGGTGAATTGTTGACCTCTGCTGTCGTAAACAAAGACAGACGCTGTTGATAAAATGGTTTGTGAGAAATGGTTATTATTAGAAAGCGAGTGATTGACATGGGTAATTGCGTGCTCTTCACTAACACTAGGCTGTACCAGGAGTAACCACGGATTCTTGATTTGTATCCGTATCTCTGTGTAAAAGTACATTGTGCCTGCGTTTACATTTTCTACACAGCTGAAGCTTGCAATTATGAACAGAATGTCCTTTCTTTAAACAGTTAAAACACAATTTTAATCGCTTTACTTCTTCCGATTTTTGTTCATGGTTTAAATTAAGAAATTTTGTACAAGAATAAATTTGATGGGTAGTATCTTCACAAATCGGACATTTTGCAGGCTGATTGTTTGACGTAAAATATGATTTCGACGTTTGCTTTACATGTTGGTGTTTACTGTTACTTAATTGGAATAAATTTTGATTTGGTTTGTTAACTTCTAATGAACCTAATTTATGACACCTTTTTTCTAAGAATTCTATTAAATCTGCGTAAGTGTGAAATTTTCCCTTTGGAGTAAGCTGCTCCCATTCATTTCTCGTGACATGACTAAATTTAGCGGTAATTATGTAAATGAGAAGCATATCAATTGTTGGTTGATCATATCTTTTCAAACATTCTACAATTTTGATGACATCGTCTAAAAACCTTTGTACAATCGCATGAGTATCCTTTTGAAAACTTTCTAAATTAAATAAGGCCTTGAGATTATTTTTAATTATTAAATCTTTTCTTTCAAAACGGTTGCGCAAAATCTTTAAAGCTACTTCGTAATTATCGTCGGTAATTTGCAGAGATCTAATTGAGTGAAGTGCGGGCCCTCTTAACGCCGCACGTAAATGGTACAGTTTTTGAGCTTTGGATAATCGCGGGTTACTGTCTATAAGCGAATCAAAACTATCGCGAAATTCTAACCAGTCTTGGAATTCACCACTAAAGGTACAAAGTGGGATTTCCGGTACATTAAAGGCAATCTCGGTACAACTAGCGGGTGTAATATTAATCTTTGAATTAGATGCGGTTATTTGTGAACGAGCTATAAAACCTCTAACTTTACTGATTGTATCAAAGTAAGCCTGATCAAATGTTTCAAATTCTAATTCGTGAGCATCCGCGTTTGTTGAATCTATATTTAAGATATTTACATGTAATTTTTCAAACTCTAAAAGGGAACGTTCACTGCTAGATAGTCGTTCCTGTAATTTATCAATATCTTGACTTGTAATTGTATCCTTTTGAGAAATCTCTAAGAATGAGTTGTTTAATCTGGTAATACGTGATTTTAATTGACTTCTTTGAAATTTCAAATCTTTTAACGACGCCATTGTTAACACAAATTATAAGCAATAAGGGTAAAAAATAACGGTAAATTGGATAAAAGTGTGGCACACTAACCTTAATAATTCTGTTACTCTAATTGCTTCGGGAAGCAATTCGCCAATTTTTTTTCGGTAACGGTAACTTGTGGATTCGTGGACTGTATTAAGTATATCCGGCTCGACGGATCAAATGTTCGAATGCAGCAGGGTAAAGATACTGTGGTTTGCTGCTGCACTTCACTTTATCTTCGTGTAAATAAATCTTGTAATAAAAGTCTGGTAAAGCACTAAACAAATTTATTTTACACTAATTATTTACAAAACAAATAAGAAAAAATTGGCGGTAATTTACTGGATAATTATAAATAAGCGACTGCTCGGTAACGCGTAAAAAAAATTATATATTTCTAAAGAAAATCTTAAAGTATATATACAAAATGTGGTAGCAAAAATAGTGAGTGGGATACAGGTCATCAACCTAAATTAACAAGGGTTGACTTATAATTTGAGAAGACGCCAACAAGTCTTAATTTAAATCCTACTGCAACAAAATTTACAATAATCTGCTTAAAACGGCTGCATGCACCTTTTGTGAGTGGCACGTTCAAAACAGCGGATTTGTAGTAGGTCCGACGTCGTGATGTCGGCCCCTTTGTAATAAAATAGAACCGCTAACTAAAGAAGAAATTTGCTTATATATAATTTAAATACTTAACAATAAAAATATAATTTAAGTTCTGAACAGATGGTTTTAGTGTTTTTTTGTCTAATAGACAAGTTGTAGAACATAAGGCCATTGTTGTTGTAGAACTGTTAAAATGCAACAACAAACCAACGCCTCAAAACTCAAAGTTAAACAAGATCTGTAGACACGGTGGATCTTCATTTTAGAGATTAAGTGACATAAAGCACCAATTTATTTTAGTCAGTGACATCTAACATATCCAGACGGCTTGTAAACTGCGACCGAGACACTATATTACCAAAAGTCACTATCTTAGATTCACGTTTTAAAACTAACAATTTTGGTTTTTAGAAATAGCAGACAACGCCGAAAAATCGGTGCTAGAAAAAATTGGTAACTTTTATGCCGAGGCCTTAACTGAACCTTAAGTTGCTGTGCTGGAAGTTACACCTAGGAGTCCTTCAGACGATGATATGTTATGGGAATAATTTCATTACCTAAACTGTTTAAATGCACGCAAAATATCTTAGCGTGCGAGCTTTATCAGCACCATCAGAAAGAATATTTTCGAAAACTCTTATTCTGGATTCTTTTTCTAAATATAAATCTGTCACAACCATAAATCCAGTGTTTTTGACATTTGAATTTACTTGTCATGTCCCGGGAACATAAATAGCTACCCGCTATTGCCAGCGCACTAGAGTTCGAAAGAAAGAAGAATATTTCACAGCTTTATTACTGCGAAGACGGATAATTAATTAATGTTAATAAGAATCATGAACAAAAGTAGGCAAAAATAAAAATACAAAATTGACGTATATTTTTTCAGCCAAGAATGACAATAATTTTCGTAGTTGTCAGACTACATATTACCGCATCGTGCAAGGTTGCCGGATTACAATTTTATACAAGTTATACACCAAATCCTCCCACTTGAAGAGCGTTTACATAAAAGTGACTCACAAAATTAAAGAAAACATGTTTCTGTATATAAAAAGGGTTTTACAACATCATAAATGTGAAAATAATAGATGCTACAATTTACATGTCACAAAATCCTAAACTAATTACGAAATTTACTGGGTAACACAGACACTCGACCACTACGCGAGATCACGACGCGACGGGTGCTCTGTTTTTAAGATTTACTATCTCGCTCCCCGCACTCAACTTCAGTTTGCGCATTCTCTGAAACATGTTCCTTGTTCTTTGTTTCCGCGATTCTCGTCTTTCATCGCTTGACCTTTTGAAGCTTCAAAAATCTCGAGGGGGGAAAGTTTCTGTATAAGTCTCATTAGTTGACCTTTCGCGGTGTCAACCCTGACTACACCAGTCACACAGTCTTTGCCCGGCAACAACTCAACTACACGTCCAAGTGACCAATCGACTCTCTAAACATTGTCGTCTCCGATAAGCGCCACGTCGCCTATATTGTCATAAATACGCCAAATAAAATTTTTTGCAAAGATTTTAGATCAAAAACTGCCGGTGACGTAACTTTCGACAAAGAGAATTTCGGTCATATCGAGTACCGGCACACCGTGCGGAGTCTTTTCGTTTAAAAACATAGCCGGTGTCAGGGCCACCAAATCACTAACGTCATTGGATGTGTAAGTCAATGGCATCGAGTTTACAACATACTCACAGTCGCACAGTACAGTAATTATTCATAAGATAGTAGCGCACGTCCTAAAACTTTTCGGAGAAATAGCTTGAGGACACCAACAAGTTTATTCCAAAAACCGTCTCACCACGCCGCAAAAGGTGGGTTAAAATGCCATGTTATTCGCTGCACTGAAATCTCTCGGGTTATCTCATCCCAGTTTAGTCGCGAAAACGCGTTCTCGGTCCCAACAAAGTTTGTGCTGTTGACACTAAAGACTGTAGTAGGTCTGCTCCGACGTGCCACAAACCGTCTCAGTGCTTGCATAAAATAAGCTGTAGACAACGACGTTAATAGTTCAATATCAACTGCACGGTACACTGCGCAAGTAAATAGGCAAGTCCACGACTTATTGCCATTCTTCAAATGCGATGTCCAGCGGTAAAGATGGAGGTTCCACATCGAAAGATTTAGTTCTCTGCTGTTTGCACAAAACACACTTTGCTATAGCTGATCTGACGGTTCTTCGTCTTCCGAGAATCCAATAATTTTTGCGTGAAAGACTAAAAACTGCTCAAACCCCAACGTGGCAAAAACGCATGTGTAAATCAAAAATCAGTCTCCTAACCACAAGATGTTTCGCTAGTAACACAGCTAAAAATTTAAACTGTTTCCGTATCATCTCTTGTCGAGACACGACTTATCAATCGAATGAGTGCGTGATCGTCTTTGAAGGTAGGGAGACTCCTCAGTGCTTGTTCATTTTTTTGAGCAAAACTTTCTGCTTGAATTACCGTGTGAATGAAATGCTCAGCATGAGTAATCATAAAGTCTTGCTCCAATTGTTGCTGCCATCAATTTTAGTCTAAGCAAAGTAAATGGACGCAAAGGGACTACCATAAACTTTGCAGCAATGACACATCATTATTATTTACAACTCTCAAGAAAATAACACAGGCACAAGCATATTTACTCGCATCGCAAAATACATGCCAACTTTTTGTAACGTGTAAATTTCAACTTCGAGCGAAAATCCGCCTGAGAGTTAGGCAACTTACAGTAATACCTCCGACCTAGAGACGTGTTTCTAAGTCACGCTTGTGAGGGCGCGCGAAGGTTGTTTGCCATCTACAAATTTCATTTTTATGCTGTCATTTGGTCGATTAACAACGGAGGAACGTCGGAGAGGTGAGATAAATGGAATTTCTTTTTCATCTTGTAACATCTACTACAACGACGCTTTATTTTAGCATTTTGAAAGTAAATCCGACTAAACATCCGGTGCGAACCTTAATAGAATCGAAGGAATCTACTCAATCCAAATTTTCGAACTTTGCCACCATTTTATCTAACCTCCTTTTTGCAAGTGAATGATGACCAAGGGAAGGGTTTTTACAGTCTTCATTCCATCTTAATTTTGCTCTTTCTTTAGTCAATTTCGTCAAAATTTTGGAAATATTGGTAAATCTGAGTACAAATCATTTATAATAGGTGCACAACCTAAAAAAACTTTCGACCTAATGTTTGTCGATTGGTCTTGATTATGCTTGCACTGCTTCAACCATGTCTAGGTCAGCCTTAACTCCATTTCTAAATACGACGGGACCAAGGTACTGCACTTTTTTCTTAAAGCGGTGGCATTTTTTGAGTTCAGTTTTAGATTAGTCCTATGTAGTCGTTGGAACACTTTAGGTTGTTCAATTGTTCTTTAAACGACTTTCCAATTACAATCACGTCGTCTGTTACGCAGATTGAAGGGCATAACAGTGAAATGCCGCAAACCAGTTCCAATCGTAAACGCTGTCTTTTCACGTTCTTTAGATTCCAATTTTACCTGCCAGTAACCACTCTTCTAATCCAACGTGGAAAACCACTGGGGTCCTGACCGGGTGTCTAAAGTATTGTCAATTCTTGGTAGAAGGTAGCTTTTTGGTCACGTCATTCAGCTGTCTGTAGTCTACGGAAAACTATGTTGACCATTAGCAGGATAACTTAATCTGTAATGTCGGCTACCAGTACTTGATCGTCGTGTACTTCGTGAGTAGGTATTTCTTTGCTCGTCGTTGTTCGAAACCGTATTGTTACTGGATAAATAGTCCCATTTAAATGATTTCCGGTACATGACTAGATGAGATTATCTTTTGTTTTTTTTTGGTCAACTTGTTCCTGGTTTTTAAACGCTTTTTTGCCTTTTCTTATGGTGTCGTCGTACGTGACGTATTTCACCGCAGTTCAAAGTCGACACTCCTCTTTCCTGAACTATTCGTCGAGATATTTCCTCGATGCTTTCTAGTGTCTGCGCGGATACTTCTGCAGCACAGCAGAGCTTATGTCAGATGCTTGTTTTGCTGCTTCAAACTCCAAGACATGCGCTAAACCGTCATTTAGCGTTTTAGGTCGTGTTAACAGTACAGTCTGCTTTGTTTTACTTTAAGAAGGTATCTGGTACTATAAGATACACAAGCTGTGTCAATCCGGCAATGTCAACTTCGAGCTTTTGAAGACTTTCCGTAGCTTTTTAAACACGATTTTCTATTTAGGTTGTGTACGCTTGTTGAAGATGAGCATCTCTATATCTCATTTCTAAACGTTAAATTAAGAGTTTGTAAGTTCCTTGGAGGTTATCAGAAACAGTTTGCAAAATTCCAAGCATTTTTCCACGTAAGTCACTATTAAAAACATCGTTTTCTGTTTGTTGCTTCAACCATCAGTTATAGCAGCGACTTTAAACTGTTAAGGTAGGTTGACCATGGAACTTTACCATCAAAATTTGGAGGTATAACTTTAAACTTGTTAGCGGTTTTTTTTTCCGATGGTCGATTATTAAATGTTTGCTCGCGAAACTTCCTATACCATGGCAAGTCATTTGGTTCATTTCCTCTTGAAGTAGTTGCGTTCTTTCTCCTAAATTATAAATACTTACTTGCGTTTCCTCTTAAACAGTTTTAATATACAAACTGCATTTGCTCTTCCACAGTTTTTATTTGATTCTCAATACTGGTTCCCATTTTTCCATTTTCTGAGAGTTTTCAATAATTTTTCTTCAATTTTTTAAGAATTTTCGTAAAATTTTTCTTCCATTTTCTAAGATCTTTCAGATATTTTTTTTTTCATTTTCTGAAAATATTTGTTCATTTTTTATTAATCCGAGAATTTTAAATAATTTTGCATCCGTTTTTACTGCTTGCAAACGCGTTACCAGCATAAATTATAACACAAATAAAAAGTTTAATAAGGTCTCTTAAAATGCGATTTTTGTATAATACTAAAATTTAATAAGAACCGATTTATTATTATTAAATTAAGTGCACCGGTTTAACGAACAAGAACAGATATAATTACACTCTAAAAACAAACACACGCGGGCACGTATTAATCACTTATTTGTTTATTTATAGTTTAAGATTGTAACCCGACACATGACACCACTGTAACGATTGTAAAACTAAATTTATCTATTGTTCTTGACTGTCATAAATTTTAATTTTTTGCTATTGTAAATCGTCTTTGACAGTTTTTGCGCACTTGTCAACATAAACGTCAAATTATTTTTGAGAGATTTTGAGACTTTGAAGGCCTCCTAGTTTCTGTTCGAGCAATAAAATGTTGTATTCAACTCGTTCCTGTCTAAATTAGACGTTTTTTCCCTCGAGGATTTTTAAACCCTCGTTTCACTCGTTAAATAAACTACTATTACACTTATTTATTTACACGATTTAATTTAGATATGATACATATTACTACTTTTAACTAACACCAATAAAATGCAACGGTATTTAAAAAAATAACTTACAAGTAATTTTTATATCACTATCCCTATAATATGTAGGTGTTTACCGTCTGCAATTTTTATTTATCTGCACTAGTATTTATTTTCACTTGATGCACTTTTATGTATCTAGCACACGCGTTAAATACTTTATTTATTTAAAACGTCAAAGTTTTCTTAACACTTCCAACTCAACGAAAACTGATTGTAATTTCCTCCAAATACTTTTTATATTCCTCGGTTATCGGAATCCAGAATATTCCATTCTTTTTGATCAACGATCCGAAGTTTCCAAATACTTCGGTACGCTTTAATAATAATAATAATACTTCATATGCGAAAATCTCACATTCGTTTGCCTAAACCATAAAAGACTGTCACCTACTAAATTTCACAAAGTTGGCTGTAAAATTTCCTTTGTAGATAACAGTTTATGAATTGTTTGGCAATAAATAAATCGGATACGTCAATGAATATATTATTGGTTTAATAGATAACTGTAAACAACGCAAATTTCATCTACTGTCTTGAGTACAAGACTGTACTCTAGATTTTTGACCGCCCTAAATATGTTTATAAATAATAACTATGCAATATCTAGAAGAATCCGTTTAGTGTTTTATTTTTGCTATTTAACGACTATCGGCGCCAGTCTTAAAAAATGTAACCATATTGACTAAACTTATTAATAGCGACATCTACGAATTTAGTAGTCTACACCATATTCATTCTTTAGCTCCGCTTCTAGTATACTTTTGATAAGCAAACCGACAAGATAAAAATTGAGAAATTAGAAATATTTAGTATTCGTAACTAACACAGTATAAAACGCGATTTCTAAATGCAAATCAATAAAGCTTTTATTAAAAAAAATTTAAAAATTTAGTAAAAGTGCAAGTTGAATCGGGAGTATACAAAGCTTACTGTATTTAGTTTGTGTTGGACAGACGGCAAAATCTATTAAAACTTGTTGCGTAGAGTTAGTTTATATTTAGTACAGTCGTAGGAATAAGTTTAATGCGTTTGACTAAGCAAAATTTCGTTTAAATTAGATTAGCATAAAACAGTGGTTGAAAGTATAATTTCATATACTGCTTTATCGACGCGCGTATTAAAAAAATATTAAAATTATTTAATTTAATCATATACCACTTTTTAGTCTTGTATCACGTATCTGGCTTTGCGTTAACTTTATGTAATAGTTTTTGTAATAGATTTACTATAAAATTAAGGTATTTAAAAATCGTGTTGATTAATGGGTACCAAAAAATAAAAATCCGTCAACCCTAAAAACAACTGAATATAAAACAAAATTACGTTGGTATTAACTTTACATTATTGATTTCAGTGTGCCATTGCTTTATATCCGCCATCAAAGAAAAATTAATATTTTTTTAAATTAAAAATAATTCTCAAATTAACATATCATTTTTTTTTGCTTATTTGAATATAAAAAATCATACGTTCTGAATAAATAAATAATTACACATTTGTGTATACTACAAGTCATGTATGTATAAGACTATTTTATCTGTCTTCTCGAGTGTATTTTTTTATAAGTGCCCAAAGCTAACGCACAAATTATCGACGACTGATAGTTTAATTAAAGTTAACGCAAATAATTAAACGCACGAATTTACAGAGCCGCCTTTAATCTTCAATAAAAATATTCTTTTTATGTGACATGTACGGTAAACAAAATAAGTCCTGCAGATTGGCAATAGAGGCTTCTTATTAGCAGTCAGTGCTGCTATTCGCTTTGATTAAAAGCTTAATAGACCGAGGGAAACTACCCTTAATTTAGCTTGTTGACTATTGGTTGCTAGTTAACGTCACTAAACAAACAAAAACATTATTATGTTTACACAACTGATTGGAACAACGATAGTAAATTTACCATAAAAATTTATAACAAAATCGTTGTCATTAAACGAAAAAACATATTAAAAGTCTTAGCTGAAACTTTGTCTCAAGCACGTCGTGTCTCATTTTCTTTCTTTTTTATACGTTTTAAACATGATACGTTCAAGAATGCGAGCAATGCACCCGCACCTTTCTAACACACTGAATTTCATATAATCCCGTCTTCGTTAAATGAACAACACAAAAAAAATATATAAACCGGTACCTTAGCCGCGTTGCCGTATCTACACGCATCGAATACTAGTCAAAATCTAATAAATCTGCCAGTTTTTACTTCCTAATTCGTTTAATTAATTAATGAGAATATTCGGCAAAACTCATATGCAAATAAATGTCTATTTCACGTAAAATCAAATATATTTACATATTAATTTATTTTTATAAATGCCAGATTTTAAAAAAAAGTGAACTAAATTATTAAACATTTTTTTACTTCGCAAAACCAAAAATTGTTTTCTTGTAAATTCATTAAATGTAATTAATTTATAGTTGTAGTTGCTGCGCCCTCTGTAAACACTAAAAATGTTTATGCAAAGTAGTACAGGTAACTTAATCAACTAACCACGTATCTTCATTAAAAATATGATTATAAGTTATGCAGCGACATCTTTTGACGATACTATACACTAACAACTTCGATTAGTTTTGTATAGATGTCAACACTGCATGATTTTACAAACTTTTAAAATATCTTAAAATCTACTTTTTACTAAAGCGTCATGAAAATATAAAATATTGCTCGTATTTTTTAACGAAACGTTTTAATGTATTTAGGAAACTTTAATTAATTTTAAAAATGAATGCGTTTGAAGTTTAAGGTTCGCTGTTGAACGCAATAAACTTGTCAAGAAAATTAAATTGTGCTGTTTTAACACGATTGAGACGTTAATGAGCTTGTGAGGGTCTTTTCCAATTATAACTTTTTTGGTATTTACATTTCGTTTTTAAGTGTTTTTGTACTAATTAAGAATTATACGACACTGACATCGTTTTGGAAGCTTTGTCACAATAGTTGAAGTTTCATAAGTTTTTATTTTCAATATTAGAACGACTCTATTAGCAACCAGCAAAAAAGTAACATCTTCGCTTATTAAAAGTTATTTAGCAAAAGAAAAATAATTGTGTGGAGTCATTTAAGTTTAAATATTTCACTTTATACAAATAACTATTAGAAACAACAAAAAGATTAGAAAATCAAAGATTGCTTTATTACTACCTAAGTACGGTAAGTGTCACAATATCTTAAAATTTGAAGAATCTACCGAAAAAGAGAACAAAGTGATAATGACACCCAACTTAGACACAGCTAGAAATGTGTTCTCGAAAAAGTTGACACATAGACAACAGATCAGAAACCAATTGTTTTTTATTTAAACTCCAGCATTCACTGAAATAATAACTTAAAACTGTTTTAAATGGTTACCAAATACTTATTTTTATTACTAGTTCAGAAAGTGCCATTTTGTGAGCATAAGCATGTTTGTAGACCGAAGTGAAGCCGAGGTTTACAAAATGCAAATACTCGCAAAATGCTTTTAGGAAGTATGACACACAAAAATTTTTCTGCTAACCTTTATAGTATAAATTTAATAAAAACAGTTATTTAAGTATCGATTTTCAATAAAATTTAATAACATGCTGATTAAACTGAAACCTATAATTCAATTGTTTTTGGAATTAATTTGACAATTAAATAATTTTATTACAATTTAACTTAGTGTATGCAAATAAAACTATTATTATTTTCAGCAATTGTAAGATATACTTAAACAAATTCATTATATTTCTTTAAAGTTACTAGTGTTTTTCTAAAATCTAAACAACAACGCAGATAATGGTGTATGTTAATAAATCTGACAGAATGACAGACGTTTAGTTAATTAATGATTATTAGGGCCAACTTCTAATTACAAAATCTTATTACACTTTACCGGCCTAGGCCAGAAAAGTAAAATTTTAGCCCGATTATGATGCCTGTAAAATACATCAAGACGAACAGAAGCACAAAAATTCAATTGTTTTAAAATGACACGTACGCTGATCGATTTTTTAAGAATCAAGAATAAACAATTCAAGAGATTCTTACAAATCGAATTCCTTAGTTTTTTATAATTTTACAGTAAAAAGATATTTTAAGGTGCGTTTCCATCGAAGAAGCGAGCAAGAGCGTGCAAGCGCATGCAAGCATTCTATATATGTGCTTGTTTAGTCAGAACCGACTTACAAGAGTGTCGGAATTGCAAACAGGTATTCTGTTCGCACTTATTTTAGTTGAAACAAGTTTAGTACTTAATATAAACGAATACCGAGTTTAGCAATAATATTGTTTTGATAAGTTTTATTTTTGGTTTTGTTATGAAGTGGAAGAATGAGAAAATGCTGAAATTAATAGACAAATACCGCAGAAAACCTGTGCTATGGGATCTTTTAAGTGAATTATTTAAAAATGGTAACAAAAAAAAGAGGATGATTAGAAGGACTTAGCAGATCTGTTGAAAACAGACAGGGTCAAAATTAAAAAATAAATCAATTCAATTTTGGCTTCTTTCAGACAATAAAAACAAAAAATTGTATTCAAACTATCTGAAGCGGAAACCGAGGAAATATATAAAACAAAATGGTCTGCATTTTCTAGCTTTGGATTTTTAATGAACAATTGAAATCTCTATGTTGTGTTTTTCAAGTCATCATCTTATATATAATTAAACCGAGCTCGTCTATTAAAACCTAATCACAAAGTAAAGCAGAAATATTTTGTTATGTGGTTTTTCTAGTAACTAAACGACGACTAACTGAGTTGTTCAGGAGATTGAGTCGTAAGCTTCGTGGTGTTAAATTATAAAATAAATTTAAAAAAGCGCCAAAACGATGAAAGACTAAGGTGGGAAACACCGCTTAAATCTACCCGCAGCTGAAATAAAACAAATGACAAGACAAAAGCGGTAACACAGAGTATATTTATTTTATCACAAACAGCAGTTCACGTTAGAAGGAAATATTACATTAAAAATATATAAATCCTACTATGTAGGTCAGTATCACGGACAAAATGCTAAATCAGCTTTTGACTAAGCAGCACGTCATTTACCATAGTAACTTTGTCGGCCTAACTTTGATATTCAGAAGCGAATTGAATTTACGTTTGTAAATTAAAATACAATTAGCAGTACAAAAATAAAAATCGGAAATAAGATCACAAAAACATTTATTGTAAATAAAGGTCTTAAGCAAGAATGCTGTCTATCACCCACACTATTTAAAATTTACTTAGAACAAGCCCTAAAAACTTGAAAAACGAAATGCAAACACAGGGGAATACCTCTTAATAACGACATGATCTACACGTTATGCTTTGCGGATGATCAAATAGTGCTGGCACAGGATTACGATGATCTACAGTATATGACTCGCAAATTAATCAAGGAGTACACAAAATGTTGATTAGAAGTCATCATGAAGAAAACAGAATCTGATTCTGGAAAATGGACAATATATTAGAGGGTGCGACGAATACAAATATTTAGGAATGAAAATCACGAGTGATTGAACGCTAGATGCAGCAAATAAAGACAGGAACACACAAGGAAGAAAAACCATCACATTAAAGAACAAAAACATATCTAAAAACAACAAAAAATTTATATATAATACAATAATAAAAAGTATAATAACGTATAGCTCTGAAGTATGGCAAATTATAGATAGATTGGCTAAGATTGTAAATGCTACAAAAATCGACTACTGAAGACGGACCACAGTAAAATCAAAAAAGGAAAGAGTTACAAATGAAAGAATACGGAGAATAATGGAGGTATCAGACAAACTAATGGACAATATAAAAACAATACAACTAAAATGGTAAATGTCCAGCGTATGAACTAAAAAAGACTACCGAAGCAAATGTTAATATGAAAACCTCCTATTAAAAGAAAACGCGGAAGACCAAGAGGAAGTTGGCAGGAGGGAATTGGCAACGAAATACGAGAAAGAGAAATAGAAGAAAATATGTGGGAATATAAAGAGGGATAGAGATTGGGCATCGGAAGATGACGTAGAACTTTATAAACCGATATTATAGATAGATAGAAATTAAAATACAAAAATACCAAACTTGAAGATTGAGAGAATCAAGGCGCACCGTATAATAATATCTGTCACACAACAAAACGATTTTATAATTAATTGAGTTAACAACCTGTCATGTACGTTAAGTCGATCGTATAATCAAACTAAGAATTAAAATAGAAAATACAATACTCTACTTAGGATTAGTTTTGCCTAAAGCCGGCGACTAGCTACTGGCCTCTTCGCAGCATTCCCTAAAACTGAATTGAAATCTAACTAAGACGTACATGCGGCGTTATCACAAGTAAACACTTTTTAATCATACGGTCACTGACAACAAACCAATGCGCGGCGTTTCCCACAAATAAATTTCATAAGTTCGGTAATTGTTTCCTCCAATGCAACAACAAAAACAGTGCAGATAGTAGTAACTACGGTGACGTGACGACGCGACGTCATTAAAATTTTCTCAATATACAACATTTGCTGATAACTCTACAAACAAAGAAAACGTGTGGGGCTATGAAAACCCGCTATAGACAATTACGAAAGAATTAAATTAAACCACAAACACAAGAGATGCTTACCCCAAACAAAGGTTTTCACTCAGATCGCAACAATATTCTAATTCATATTCACATAGGTGTGCGTGAAACACTTAACAATGAAAGCTTTGTTGAGCGTACACAACGAAATATGATGTCTGCGTTCTTCAAACTTTACAGAAAGAAATGAAATTGTGTTTTAAAATTTGACATTGTATTTCTACTCAACAACAAAAAGTGAGCGTATTCAGGATAAATGTCATACAGTGAACAAACATTATATTTAAGCATCTTAAGATAACAATTTGGCTTAAGGTCAACTACATGGCTTTAAAAAATCATTCGCGATTTTGTTACGTGCAAAATTTTCATTACGTAGTACCCTGTATATTTACTTAAAATTAGATTCTGGTTTTGACGCCCTCTGCCGATCTTTTTGGTTACTGGGAACTTGCGGAGCCATTTTGGAAGCTATCAACTACGTGAGACGGTCTGTGTCGAAAAATTTGACCTGATTCCTAAGATTCTAAGTGCATCCATTATGATGAGTACGAATTTATAAGTCAATTACGAATTTATTGTAATTTATTCGTCACAGGGTAAGATATTTTGCATACGGTTTATTAAAATTCCTTTGTAATTTCTGTATTAATTTGATAGTCGGTTTCGCCACGCTTCAATTACATGTTCGTTTCAATAAAGAATAATGAAGAATAATTACTATTGATAAATACCGTTACCGAACGTGTAAGATTTTGGGAAGGTATATTACCCACAACGAAAACGAAGTCTCGACAAGCATTACTTGGGAGATGTTATTTCTTGTACACCAGTCGATTGCGTTACCACCCACCTGTTCGTAATTACAACTAACAGCATTCGATACAACGGGTTTTTATATCTCATTTAATTTATTATTATTAACGATTTTGTAGCTTCCTATCTTCGTGAGTTATTGTGTGACACGATTTGCTATTCAATATCTATTCTAGGCTGCTACCAGAGAAAACGTTTTCTTCGCGCAAGTAAGCACTGGATTTAGGGTAAGTCTGTTTGATTATTTTTCTTCGCTGTCATAAAAGTCACTCACGGAACTTTGGCTAATGTTAATTTCCGTAATTACGTTAACTGTTACAATACCATTAAGGTAATTTCAATTATCATTTAGGGTGTATCGCATGCTGTGTACAAACAATATTTATTACGAAACTTTCTTCGCTATTTCGATGCAACTTAACCTGTGCATTGTGTGTTGCCGATATTGCTGGCATTTATAAATTGAGAAATTAAACATACTCCTGTTAATCTTTTACGTTGCTAAATTGAAGTTTTTACACCTGTTAATTATACTTGTTAATCTTTCTAGCATTTATGAATTGAGAAATCAAATATACTACATTAAAGTTTTTATACCTATTAATCTTTCTTTTATGGTAACATACCTTTCTCGTTTAATTGTGGTTACACCAGAGTAACAAGGATTACGAACCTAAAAATTCGATACTAGTTTGGACCGTTTGTCGTGATTGAGGCAGAAGTGTTAATTAGCATTGATCTGGCGCCCTTAATTATAATTTCCTTGAACCTCCCCTATCTCCGACTGTATGAGTTGGCCGTGCAAGGTTCGTAAAACCTAAAGCTTGTAACAATTTGAAGCTTTAAGCTGGAATATAAAAAACGTGCCAAGCACAACGGAGCTTCTTGTCAAAGAAACATCACGTGGCCTATACTTAAGGAAAAATTTGCCAATGCGCACTCTATTGTATACCTCCTCGATGGTACGATAACGATCGACAAGAAGACGCTAGTAAGTTCAAGCGTTTAGGACACCCGTTACATCGAAAAAATATTCTTAAAATATGTCGGACTCTTAAGTAGTAAATATAGAAAAGTTGATAAAGAACGTCGTATCTCAAGCATATTTGTTTGTTACTTATAAGAACAAAAAAATATTATACCAACAAACATTTGCAAAAAACACGATAGTTTAACAGAGCAACTGAATTGACACAATCGAGAACGTAAAAAACGATTTAACAGTGAACAAAATTTCTTTGTAAAACCATTGAATATATAATTATATATTCAATGGTAAAACGCAGTAAAGAAGTTGAAAATATTAGTTTGTTAGTAAAAAAATAACGTAATTTTTAAAACCGTTCTCAAAAACAAACTTGTGAAAGAAGGCTTATTAGAACTGATCAATATCTTTTGTCTAGAAAAGAGTTTTTCCAGAAGGACAATTACAAGACATATAAACGCAACGACCAAAAACATAAAACTCGCTACTAGAAAAGTGGTAAAAACTGTCTTAATTCTCTATAACCAAAGCAAAAAACACTATAAATAATACACTAATACTTTTAGTGTTTTGAAAGTAAGTTAAGCGGCGTCACTACATATAAAGCTTCCGCAATGATAAAGAAAAATGTGACAGTAGTGAAGATAAATCTTTTTTATGGTGAATAAACTAAAACCATCGGTGTCTGTACGAAGATGAGTGGAATGATAAAAAAAAGTAATGTGTCACATTTAATTAAAACCTGGTTTTATTGGAAGCTATGTCAAAAAATCATTTGGTTTGATGCTAAATGGTAAGCAACAATTTTTAGTCTTTTTAAAAAATGTTGATACAGTTCTTAGTAACTTAATTGATTCTCTTTCATGGTAAAAAAATCTTCTTTGACTAAAAAAGAGAAAAGTGCTAACGTTAGAAAATGTCTAGGAGTTAATGGGTTTTATCAAATTTTATTTGAATACCATCAAATAGCCTATCGTATTTATAATACACAAACGCACAAAAAGCTTACCTTTGTATTATTAATTATACATATGAGAATTGTTGCTTCTGTATAAGTAGGTAAGTTTTTTTTTGTGTTTACTGACAACCTGTGACAACCGGATACGTGTAACCCGCCATATTAGATTACCATCGCGGTCAACTATATTTTTCTGAAACCCTTTCCCTTCTTATCTCAATAGTCACAACAAAATTATAGCTTAGAATAGCTTATGTTAATGTAAACGTCAGAAATGTAAATAGCGAAATATAATTTGCTGCGATGGTGTTGCCCTCTTTTTCGTTACAGTGCAACTAACCAAAATTTTAAATTTATCCTCGCTAAAGTAGTTTTACTTGAAAAATTGTTGGGTGAAAAATCGATAAATGTAGCAATCCAGTTAATTGGGGAATTTAAACCAATGGCATTAAAAAAATCGTCATTTAATAATTCGCGGACATCTCGACTGTTGTGTACGGGACAACCGTCTATTTAGAATCAAATTTGTAAGTTGTTGGCAGCAACTTTAACCACCGCTGGATCTTCTTCTAACAACTGCAAGAAGAGCTCTTCTGTTAGGTTTTGTGTAAGAAAAATGGTCCTATAACATGATGACCTAATACTCCCACCCAAACATTAACTTTTTGGGGATATTGAGATATGCAGTGTAAACGTGCATTTATTCGTAAACAAAATATTTCGAAAAAACTTATTATCTGCGTTACATTTTTCAATCATTTGGAAACAAAACACACTCCTCAAATTATGTTCACGCAACTTGCACTTGTTTGGTTTTATAATTCCATGGCATTATCGATTTTTTTAGTAGAATTTTATTTCTTCAATGTTTTCGATTTTGGGAAATTGTAAACAGCAGTATGGATGGGTGCAGTATTTTTTTCTTTACATAAATATTAGGATACATTTTTTCTCTAAGATAATTATATCAAGTCTATAAAAAATATTCTCGACATTTTATATTCTCATTTTACAAACTTGACAGGTCGTGCTAATATGCAACGGAAAAATTCAGTAACGCGCTAAATAAACTACTTACTCAAGAGAAGCATAAGACCCGCAGGCCGTGGGTTGTCTATGCCTGATTTAAACAATTTTAATTACATAATTCAGTATTTACCTAATATATATGTATAACAAGCACTGTAGTTTACCATTGACGCTTTTTAATCCATTATTAGCGCCACTCGTTATTGAAAGAAGAACTAAAATTTTTCTCATCAAGCATCCATATTTATATAGAGCTCAGTGACAAAAACAAAAAAATGAAATCACAGCTGTGCAGGTTAATTAAAATGAATGTAAATAGCCGATCGTAATTAAAAAGAAAAACACGCCAAAATACAAAGAGAAGTTTTTGTGTTTTTAGTTTTCCGTGCTTACTCGAAGTTATACTACTAAAAAAATCTCTATAATTAATTTTGATACATATTCCTTGACAATATATCTCGGATAATTTGTTTTCATGCACTGCAGTCTCACAGCATCCACATGTCGTTGGGTTTTTCGTTTCTGTAGTAGATCACTGCATCATACACTTTAAAGAATGCATTCTCATGTTAAATCTTACACTATTTAGCATCCATGTTATAGTTACTGAAAGCAAACTGTTTAATTACTGGCAAAGGTGGGTTCTTGACTTACTCTTATAGTAGAGGTAGAGACATTTATGAGAAATTGAGGGTTGTTCAGTTTCTGAGTGTAATCTATAAGTTTTTGTTATGTACATAGGTGGCGCTATGTGACTAAATGTTAGGAGTCAGTATATATAAGAAAGTGAGTTTTATACAGCTAGATATAATTCTCATTGTCACATTAAGCTGGGTATCCATCTTTTTTACATAAAAATTGTTTTTTTATACTAGGGCACTCGGCACCAAACTAGTCCACATATCTGCATCCTGTCTGCCGATGCTTTCTAGTAGTTTTTAGGTAAGATTGTTGCGTGTGTTTGCTTTTTGTAACATCTTTTTTTAGCAAATTGTAGCTGTTTATTTTGTGTCTGCGGTAAATGATTATTTAATTACTTATGGTGATTAGTTATTATTCATTTTTATACATCTGCTTTAACATTTATAATTAAGCACAAAATTTGGTCTATTGAGTCACTTTTGTTTTTAAACCTTTAAGATTGTAATCTGTGTAATCTTTAAGAATGTAAGGCTGTGTAGGGGTCAGTAATAATTACAAATTTACAATGCTTCTAACTCTTCAGATACAGTACATTAGATCTCTTGCTGACACGAACAAAGCCAACTAGGTGGTAATTTTAAAACTTACAATTACAGCAGCAGGTAACGTAACCATTTATTTTATTTACGTTTTATAACTTTATTTATTTGAATAGGTCTTTTCGTATGTACCTTAAGACGTAGATCTTTTTACGTAACCAACTACCAATTGTACAGAAATTTATTATAGCTTTTATTTACAAAGATGAGAATTTGCAAAGCTTTAAGGTAACCACGTTACAGACATTATTAAAAAAAATTGTTTAAATTAGTTAAACAAAAATCTATTGTGTTAAGTAATCTACGTTATTTAAAAAAAAATAATAGCAACAGTATGCTACTTGGAAAAAATAATATCGTATCGTGAAAAAGACGATTTTTTCATTAAATAAGAAAGTATACAAAAGAGAGCATGTTCTTACAAAAATTTGAACAGATACAATAATTCACACAGCACGACAAAACTTTGTTTTTGAATTATCTACTGGTCTTCAAAATTCTTATAAGTAAAAGCAAAGGATTAATTGTGCTACATATAGAATCAAATTGAATTGGTGTTATGTAACTTAGAAGAATTTGAGGTTTGTTCTTTGGACAATTGAAACAAAAGCCACCGGGGACGTTTAAAACATGTTTTAATTGTCCTTATGTCTGTTTTATTATTATTATGTTGTTACATGCCGTGACATATTAATCTAAATAAACTATTTTATTTTAGAATGCTAGGAGTAAGAGCCAGAAAGACTAAAAACGGTTTAAATCCAACTTGTGTCTATACAAAAGCGTTCAACGAAATCAATGGCATCAATTACAGCCACGGTGTGTATATATAAACTTCATTAAGTGTCATTACGCAAATTTATAAATAAGAAAAGACAGGCAATTGAAAAAGGATTTACATTGGCTGTGATCATGGAATATCCTTGTGCAAAAAGAGTATTTAGAACGTTCCAAAAAAGTCATAATTGAATACATAATAAAAGCGTCGCAAATATTTTACGAACTGTCGCTCAAAAAAATACAAACAATAGCTTTCCAACTAGTTTTGGAATATTCGCCGAACATGCCGAAATCCTGGAGAAAAAACGGTATAGCTGGAGTGGATTGGTTCTCGGTATTTATGAAGCAAAACTAGGAATTGTTAGTCCGTAGTGCAAAGGCGACGAGCCTACCTAGAGCGACGAGTTTTAATGTTACTGATGTGAGTTTTTTTCTTTGCAACCTTGCAAAAGTACTGAATAAATACATTTGAAGCTAAAGATATATAGAATATAGACAAAGCTTAGGTCACCACGGTTCAAAAGCCAGGCAAAGTTGTTGTCACGAAAGAAATTTAGCAGGTGAGAGTACTAACATCAGGTGAAAGAGGAACTATGGTAACGGTAGTTTTAGCTGTGAATGATGCTGGTAATAGCATGCCCTTTATATTTATATTTCAAGGATCACTTCGTCCGTGATGATCCGGTTGGATGTATTGATGCAGAAAATGTGAGTGGTAGGATACAGGAAGTAGAGTTTTTTATCTACGTTAATCATTTTAAAAAGCATACACATACTGCTATTAGAGCTAACACAATTAAATATTACAGCCGAATTTGCTTGTACCGGAATATGTTCTCTTAATAGAAACATTTTTACAGAATTAGATTTTGCTCCCTCATATGTGCCAGATAGGCCAGCACCTAATAAAATAACGATATCTTCAACAATAGATAAAATACGAGAATCAACAATAGGTAAAAAATACAAAATAATACCACTAAACCTGTACCGTCTACTAATAATGCCATCACTCCTTAAAGACCTTCTACACCGACCAATCAAATTGTGCGATTATCGCCAAGCTGTTATTGTTCATTTAGATTGCTCACACCTTATCACATTCCTACAAAAACATGCTCATATTCTTTCAGCACTATGAACATGCAGTCAAATTGATCCACTACAACCTTGCTGTTTAAAGAAGTTCAACATTGTATTTTCTCCAAAAGTCGTAAAGCCGTTTCTAAAGAAATTTCCCAGAAAAGTAAGTACCAAACGGGATATTAGAAAGTCCGCAATTTATACGAATACACCTAATAAAGATACTATCTAGTAGGACCATGGCTCCAAAAAGAAAAAAAAACAGAAAAAACACAGTAAAACAAAAGATTACCAGAAATAATACAACATCAGGTTGAAAATTTAATCCAAACAACACCGTAAACAACAATAAGATGATCAGAGTGCGAACAAAATTGATGAAAATGATTAATATTGTCTAGTTTGTCTAGAGTCGTAAACAGACAGTCATTCTACAGAAAAATTAGTGTAGTGCATTAAATGCAAAAATTGGTCACACGTCTGTTATAACAGTTTATCAGAGTTATTTTTTTGTACTCTTATATTACAATGTGTAAGATACCTAATAAAAATTACGTAATTAATCCCGTTGCCAGGAGAATTGAAACAATCTGCGGGCACTTAGATTGATCTTTTTAATTTGGGCTAATAAAGAAATTTAGATTAACTAAATTCAAAATAGAGACCCTAATATATCATAATTTAAGTAGTACACATCAGCTCAAAAGACCTGGACGAGCTACAAACTCATAGAAAAAAAATCAAGAAGAAATAATGATACAATTCCCTATAAAATATCATATGTAATGTATTTATCACTTGCTGTTAGTTCTTACATATATATATTTTTTATTAAATACCTCTAATGCTATTTATTTTATTACAATCTGATTACAGGTTGATTAACAAGTACTTTTGTTTAGACTTAAATTACTACTAGGAATTTACTCATTAGCAGTTCGAACTCTAATTAATTAATTACGCTTATTGGACGCATACACTATCAGCACTTTACTCTGCTTTTAACTAACTCTTAAACCAATTCAAAGAGTTTAGTCCTCTTGAGCCGTCTAATCAACAACGCATTGTCGAGGAGGCTCTACGTTGACATGATAAAGAAGTCGCTGCTCATGACTTCTGGCGTATTTTATAATAGTTCCGCTAACTGTATCCATTTCTAGGTCTCTATAGAGATCACAGTTTCTGAAGAACCAAAGAGCATTAACAATATTTCTCAGTACTTTATTTTGAACGCGCTGAATGATGTCAGTATTTTTTTTTGGCACAACCCCAAAGCTGTATGCCATATGTCCATATGAGCGTAAAGATCTGTTTATACAACAGCATTTTGTTAAAGATTGACCGAGTAGAATGTCTACCCAAGAGCCAAGATATTTAGCTGTCCAAGATTTTTACGTTTATTTTGACGTGGGCTTTCCAGCTCAGCCTAACGTCCAAGTTATACCTAAACATTTAGCTGTGTTAGCATATGGTATTTGTGTGCCATTAATGCTAATAAGGATATGTTGATCATGTTTATTTATAAAATTGACATGAACCAATTTGGTTTCATTTAATTTATTTCGCCAGCGTTTAGTCCAGTCGTTTATCTTATTAACAGATAAGATAGTCGTGTCGTCCGCAAAGGTAGCTATCGTGTCGTATCTTAAATTAGGAATATCATTAGTGTAAAGAAGATAAAGCAAAGAACCCAATACACTGCCCTGTGGCATTCCTGCTTTAATTTCTTTTATTTGATAGTAAGCGTCTTCTTGCTTAATTCTGAAAGCTCTATCTGAAATATATAATTCCAGTAGCTGCGTATATGGTCTGAGTAAAAGGTTTTTTAGTTTATACTTAAGTCCCTCGTGCCAAACTTTATCGAAAGTCTGTGCTGCATCAAGGAAGATAGCAAAACAGGCTTTTCTTTCCTCTAGCGATCTTTCAATTGTATCCGTTATTCTGTGTACTTGTTCTATAGTGGTGTGGCTTTTTCTAAAACTGATGTGCTGGGATTAGGTTTCTCTCGTCTATAATTACTGTCAACCTTTTTAAGAAGTAGCTTTTCGTACAGTTTTGAAACTATAGATAATAAGGAAATTGGTCTGTAAGATGAAACTTTATTGTGTGATTTTCCAAGTTTAGAGATTATCATTATCTCAGTTAGCTTTCATATTTCAGGTACATATCTTAGTCTATATAAAGCATTGTTATGGTAGATAAGTTTGACTATAGCTGTCCTTGTAAGTTGTTTGATAATTTCTCTAGTAATTAATCAAAACTTAGAGCTTTGTTTGAGTTAATGCTTTTAATTTGAGCTGCAACTTCTTTTGGAGTTGCAAGTCTGATTTCACTTTCTTCTTGATCAAGGTTTTCCCAATCTAATGTGCTTTCACCTTTATTTGGTTGAAATGTGCTTGCAAGGTGTTCAGCGAATCTAGTAGATTTCCGGTGGTTACTTTTTGCCCAACCCGCCTGCATTTTTTATTGGTGAGTTCTGCAGGATCGATCTTTTTAACCTTTTCGTAGCTTTCCAGAGCGAATAATCAGTTTTATTGTCATTTGTTAGTTTACTTAAGTATTCACTGATTGTCTCATTTTTAACTCTTCGAATTTCTCTTTTAATTTGTTGGGTAGCATTATTCAATCTAGTCTTATCTATTGGAGCTCAAGATGGATGCCAGATTCTTCTGAGTCTTCTCTTTTCAAAGACATGCTTTTTTATATTTCTTGGATAGTTGTTACCTTTGGTCCTTGTGATGATGGTAGGGGTGTTATTCGATGCAGTTTTTTGTATGTTCTTGACAAAGATTTTTTCATTTCTTAAAGGTATTTACAAACTAATGCTTTCTTCAAGTTGGAGTTTAAAGCTACACCAATTAGTTAATTTATTAACTAATCTAGAACAAAACCATAATAATGCTATCATTAAGTGTAAGAAGAATAGGATAATTATCACAGTTCATGTCACATGCCGCTTCAACGTGTATA
Source organism: Aquatica leii (assembly GCA_035610365.1). Taxonomy (NCBI): domain Eukaryota; kingdom Metazoa; phylum Arthropoda; class Insecta; order Coleoptera; family Lampyridae; genus Aquatica; species Aquatica leii. Next base: position 40,733,015 of record CM069437.1, on the reverse strand, counting down.
GTTCAGAGATAGATTTTGAATAATAAAAAAATCAGTCAAGTCTGAGATTTTCTGTGGATCTGTAGGCCAGTATGTCGGCTTTCCAGTGAACAGTACTCTGAATTTTAACCGTTTAACTACTTCCAGAAGTTCTTTCTCTTTCGTATTTCTTAACCTAGATCCTCAATAGCATTGTAGTCGCCTCCTATGATGAATCTTTGACCTTGGCGTGACCTTGGCTATTCAGAAAGTCCAGAAACGTATATTTTTTAGTACATGCTTTGGAGGACAATATACTGCTGCAACTACAAAGTCATATGTCTTAGTTTTAACGTTAACGGTAGTTGATTGGAATTTTGCTCTTTTACATCCTATTTCTTGATAGTGCTTAATTAAATAATTAATTCTTTTATTATAACTGCTCAACCTACTTTGGCTGCGTTTGCAGGGTGTAATGTATGATACACTTTATATCTCTTAAATCAAATAAAAAATTCTCTGGTAAAATGTGTTTCAGAAATGAGACATATGTTTGCAATTCTTGTTGATGTTGTAACAGCCCTTTGGCATTTCATTCCATGATTCTAAAGCTAGTTGACATTGAGTTTCTTCGAAATAGGTCTTTTATTGCTACATTCTAATCGTAATATACGCTCATCCATTGTAGTTAGTTTCCCCAGAATTTGTTGGAAAGTCTGTTCAATAGATGTGCTTTGTACTTTGTTACTGGTTTTAGTTTCTATATTTTTAGTTCAAGATTGGCTATATGCAATTTTCCGTACTTACGCTTTGGCTGCTCCAGCCTGTTGGTTAATTCTTTAAGGTTGTGTAGGCAAAATAGTGTTTTTACTAAGTTTGTCCTCTATTTTTTGTATTTCTTTTCTTATAGTGCATCTCTTATAATTTGCTGGATGCCCCTATCCACAATAAACGCACTTAGGCTGATCAGTTTTGGTTTATCACAATCCACTGTTAAATGTTTACTAATACATCTAACGCAACGTGGTTCGTTGTTACAAAATTTTTGCGTATTGCCATATGCTTGGCATTTTTACATTGCAGTACAAGTCTAGATTTCCTTAGTATCAAGATTTCCACTTGTACACATAGTATATCGGTAATTCCGTATATCTTATCAACACTTTCGTTATGTCTTATTTATAATATTGCATTTTTTTAAAAATATTCAATACTTGATCATTTATATTTATACCTAACTAATAAAGAATAATCTGACTACCGTATAGGCAACGAACAATACACGTATGTATATTGAGTAAACTTGAACATGCTTATTATTCGTGTATGTGACTTACATAATTTAGTTTTTTTTAAGTATAGTGCAATTTTTATCAACAAATAATTACAATAAAGTAAAATAGAGAAAGTAGTATCTAGTATCAAAAACGTGTGTTACAAGCGTAATTAGTGCAGGTTACAATTGCTTTTTCTATGTAAACTTGACTGTTGAGTATGTGTGAGTATTCTCTCACGAAGTTGAAGTTGCTCCTAGTAATTAAAGAAGATAGTATAGGTACAAACGTTTTTTTTTTTATGTTTATCTTAAACAAAACATTTTTAATACACATAGTCAGTAAACAGTTTAAAAGAATGTGTTTTTAAAAGTATACCTACTGTATTAAAACGTTTTTTCAGAAAAGTTTTTTTTTCCTAAAACTAGGAAAGCTAAGTAGGTTTTATCTTTACACATTTTGGCTTAACTTGACTAGTTTTGTTAGAACTTGTAAAAGTTACCTATATTCTGCTTAAAATGACAAAGCTGTGGTATTTAAGAGAAATTTTGAATCACACTGCAAACACAAAAATAATGTTTTTATGCAGTTCTACTCAGAACTCGTAGAGTTCGTGTATAAGTACATACAAATTTTTACAAAATATATATAAAATCCCAGATAACAAAATTTAATCGAATAAAATAATATACCAAAAACGAAAAACCGATGAGTATTGTATTCCTTCGTAACATGTTAAGTCACAATTCTTATTAAAAAGCCATTTAAATGAATAAACCTTTGATTGATTATCTCGTATTTGAATCAAATTGTTTTTGACATAACTATCTAAAAAAACTTCTCATGAAGTGTAATAATAAAATAATCAATACATTGTAAATAAAACATTTTGTATTGAAACATATCCTTAGGAAACACTTCATAGATAGGAAAAATAACGCATCTCACGGTGTCACAATTCTCGACCTTAAGCAAAAATGTACAAATAAAGTGGAGGCAATTATAATACAGTTAACTTAAGATTTTGTGTCAACTTAAAGCACAGAAGCATTATTTATTATATCCAATTTTGAAAAATAAACCTAGTGCAGTTACTTGCACTAGTCCTTGGCCCAAATAGCCTATATCCCTTAAACATTTTTATTACTCTTACTTTTCTTCGAGTCGCCCGTTTACAGCCGTAATAATAATTTTTAAAATCCAAGTAGCTTTGCGCCCCTCAAACGAAAAGGCAAAAAATTTCGTTTTTGACCTTGCCGAACAAAAGAAGATAATAAAAACGTAGTTTTGTGTAAGGACCTTGTTTAATGTAAACAAAGGGATTATGCTACTTTATCCGTGACAATTTCAATTTCTATGTCAAAACCGGTAAAAATAGTTTTGTTACGTTACAGTTATGTAAAAGGTTAGATTAACTGTTCTTTTTTCTTCTTCTAATATTTCGAGGAACTAATTTTATGTGAGCGCATTAAATTTTTAACACTTTTCGAAACGGAACAACAATAACTAACAAAGACGTAGTGACTAAAATAAAAATTCATTTCCCACTGTTAATTTTATGTAGGAGAATTTCGAAAAGCTCTACATAACAAGAAACAAATAGTAATAAAACGTAAAGTTTTTATATTAGAAAACGGCAGTCGAATTTTATCGCTTTTTTTTATGTTTTCAAATTGTGCTACTAAGAAACTATAAAATATTACAAACAGATGTATAGAAAAGACCCTCGGTATTTATTATTACTACTTAGGAAGTTTTAAAGTTTCATTTTACACGCTTTTTCTGCCAAATATTTTTATTCGTGTGAGTTGCAACTACTAATTTATTTAAGAATCGTTGATTTATTTCTTATAATAATTGCAGTAAGCGAACGTTCAAAGGTTTTTCATGTCGGTAAATGTTAGCTTTGACAGTAAAAAGTCGGCTCTAACATGCTATAATAAACAAGATAGTCGAAGTATACAGATACACTTTTTGCATGTGATTTTCATAAAGTCTCATTTACACTAAATCATGAGCTTAAATACCGGCTCAGAAAAATTGTTGTTTTCACTTAAAAATAGCAAATTATGTATTAGAAAAATAATAGCATGATTTCTTTGTACTTTCAAAAACGAAGTACCTACCAATTCATACCGCTAAATGCAATGTAATCTGTAATTTTTATGTACGATTACATAAAGCAAAGTTGTTACCTGACGTCGCTGTTAACTAAATCATACCTATTGATTTAAAAACATCGTCAGTAAAATAATTGATTTTGTAGCAGTGACCACGCTTAACGACATGATCACGTAGTTAATACTATACATCGCCAAAGTTAACAATGCTTCATGCAACCGGGTCTAAGTCTTTTGAGTTCAACATGCGTTCGATTTTATCACGAATGACTTGGCTTTTAAACTTGTAGCATTCTTATAGCTAGCTACTACTGGGAAATTCATCGAACGCAATTAATCAAAATCCAATATATCAAACCTACAGTTTATCAAAATTGCGATTAACTGAAACACAATTAATCGAAACTCGATTAATCAAATCACATCAAACCAACAATTCATGAATTCATCGAAAATTCTCATTGTAGGAATACGCGTGGTGAATGTATCTATAAGTAAACGACAAGCTCGACAGAAGCTAAATAGTAATCATGCTTGAAATATAAAAATGTTTCTCTATTTTGCATATACAATGACTACTTTGTGTTATGAAACTTCTTGTATATTATTAGTTACAACAGCGAGTAGTTCGTTTGAAAGATAGTTAAAAAAAGATAGCTTTTGACGTAAACGAACAAGCAGTGTTAGCTTAGTGAAAAACAAGGATTTTATTCTAAAATGTATATTAGTGTTTATATAAATAAATAATAGTGTTGCTACATCATCTCTAAGTACATACATATCATTTGGCAATGAGATATTTTGTAACTCACAGGGCACGCGTCGTGTGCGTAGAAGAATTATCTGGAGCACGTGGAATATTTGAAAAAGTGGTGCATTATGGCAACTGGAGTAACAGCGGCCGCCGTCGTAACCTCCAATGGGGAAAACTCTGAAGAACCTCAAGTCATTTTTCAAACAAGTAATCTTCCAGTACTAGTGTTTGAACAGTCTGTCGAGTCCTTTGAATTATTTTTAAAAAGGCTTAAATTATACTTTGAAGTGTCAAAAATCAGGGATGCAGAGAAGTTTTGTCGATTATGTCTTTTTCTCGAACCAGAGAAATATAAATTGTTACGTGAGTCATTAAGTCCAAGAGAAGTAAAAAATACCTCATTCGAAAAGTGTATTAAATGTTTAAAAACAAGTTTTCTGCAAAAACCTGCACGATTGCTGAACGTTATAATTTTTTTATTCAGAATCAGCAAGCCGGAAAGTCACTGTCAGATTATATATCGTCTATCAAGAATCTATCAATTACATGCAAGTTTGGCTCGTTTTTAAACGAAGCATTGCGAGACAAACTAGTCTGTTGTCTTCAATCACGGATCAACTCCGTAACGCTGCAGCTGGTAATGTGACATCAGGGGAAGTCAACAAAGTAGACACAAGAAAAAACCGGTATCCACAAACAGAGAATTCATTCTCGAAAAAACGGTACAACATTCGAAGAGATCGTTCTCAGAGTGCACATTGTCCCAAGTCAGACCAGTCATCCGTTCGCCCTCGGTTCAAAAGTTGTTCTTAGTGTTTTTCAAAACATCAACCAGAAAACTGTCCTGCAAAAACTTGGAAGTGTTTCACGTGCGGAAGGAAAGGTCATACAGCACAATTCTGCAAAATAAACAGTGAAATATTTATAATTGTCGCTTGTAATACTATGTCCGATTTTTTTTCAGATTCTTTAACAGTTACTTTATATGTAAACACCTATGAGATCAAGTTTCTCGTGGATTGTGGGAGTTCGTCATCGCTCATCAGCTTCGGACTGTATCGTAAATTATTGTCACATATAAAATTAAATCCATTTATGGGTCAATTGGTAGCAGCAAATAGACATGGGTTAGAAATCAAGTTTTTTAGCCCTTTAACTCATTCAAAAGAGGTAAATTTAATAGTGGTTAAAGATCTGTCATGTCCTGCTATTTTAGGTAGAAATTGGCTGAGTATTTTATATCCATCTTGGCGTTTGGCAATATTAAATCAAAACCAAATATTGGTAGTGGAAACACATAATTCTTAAATAGCAGAGGAGTTGGCTAATAAATATCCTCGGGCATTCTCTAAAGTTGATAATGAACTGCCGATAGATAAGTTTTGGTCAGCCTAAAAGCAGGAGAGTCTCACGTCTTTCACAAAGCATATGATGTTCCTTATGCGCTTCGAACTGAAGTCGCTAGCCAATTGGAGGTCCTCAAACGACAAGGTATCATCTCCAAAGTGAGTCAGTGAGCTAGTCCTTTAGTCTGTGTTCCCAAAAAGAACGGAAAACTACGTCTTTGCGTAGATTTTAGAACCACTGTAAATCCGAAAATAAGAGTCGACTAGTCCCTATTCCACGTCCTGACGATGTTTTCAATAAATTCGTGGGTTATCAAGTCTTCTGTAGGTTGGACTTAACTAATGCTTACTTGCAATTAAAAGTCAATGAAGCGAGTAAAGAATTACTAACGGTAAACATTCTTAACGGATTGTATGTGTATAATTGCTTAGTCTTTAGATTGTCATCAGCCCCAGCAATATTTCAAATAGTTATTGGTTTGATATTAAATAAATAAATGTAGTGCTTACTTGGATGATATACTAATCGGTGGCAATGATGTTGAAGGTTGTAAGCAAATCTTGTCGCGTCTCAATCAGTAGATAGTTAAAATAAATATTTCCAAAAGCAAATTTTACGTAAATCGTTAGAGTTTTTAGGTTTTGTTTTGTCGGGTCAAGGAAAAAGTCCCTCAAAAACCAAAATTGATAAAATAGCGTCCGCTCCTACTCCTCAAGATGTAACGCAGCTAAAGTCTTATTTGTCTACACTTAATTTTTATTGGAATTTAATTGCAATGTGCCCACAGTTATTAGCACCACTCCAGTAGAAAAGTGTTTCTTGATCTTGGTCACCGGAGTGCGACGAGGCATTTAAAAGGATCAAATCGTTTTTGTGTGAGAAAACGTTGTTAGTCTTATTCGACCCGTCTAAACCAGTTAATTTAACTTTAAATGTTAGTGCTTATGGTGTAGCAGCAGTCTTGAGCTAAGTCGTAGATAGAATTGGTTGTCCGATTGTGCTTGAATCGGCGTCATTGTCTGCGGCCCAAAGAAACTATAGTCAACTTCATAAAGAAGGTCTTGAAGTCATCTTTGGGATTAAAAAGTTTCACAAATATTTGTTTGGTCGACGATTTAAGATTTATACCGATCATAAACCTTTAAGATCGTTATTTTTAGAATGTGAAAAGGTTTCGGTGATGGCATCGTCTCGCCTTATTCGTTGGTCTATATATAATTCTGTCAGTGTATAATTACAAAATTATTTATAAGGTCAGCATATTTCTCAGGCAGATGTCATGTCGCGTCTCCCGTCAGAACAAATAGTGGAGGTGACAGACTGCAATTTTATTTACCTGTCGACACCACTCATCGCACACAAAGAAGTAAGTGAACAAACCAGAATAGATAATTTACTGTCAAAAGTGGTAGAATACGTCAACAGTAAATGGCCGTTGATTCCTAATAATTCGTCATGTAGAAAATATTTTAATTTAAGGAACGAATTGTCTGTGTCGTCATTCCCGAGTCTTTAAGAACCTCACCCATACAAGAAACCCCAGAGTTAGACAACGGGGCCAGACCTGGGCCAGTACTGGGAAACCTAAGTTTGGCGTACCTGTATTGGCCCAGACTTGGCCCAGGACTGGTGTTTTGTCGTTATCTGTACTCATTGTTTCTTCTTATTAGTAATAATTAATAATCTATTTTTAAGTTTATTTTGTAAGTCTCTGTATATACATATTTCGACATTTATATATGTGCCAGCTTTTGACTTCGATCTGGGCGTGTCGAGGATTTTAAAATACGGGGAAAGAAAAGATTTCAGAGTTGTTTGAGAGTACCATTATAGCGGTTAATCCAAATAGCTGCCAAAAGATTAAATGTAGAAGTTGCCGTTGCAACATTGTACATATCATTATATACATATATGTGCCTTAATTAAATCTTTAAATGGTATGATTATTTTTTTTATGTGATCGCAAACTCGAAGATACCAACCACCCTACCACCGCCGTGGATAAAATACAGTTAATTTATTAATACCTTGATATTAAGGTAAAGAGATTACAAACTCAACAACTGGGTAGCGCAGCTTCGGCCATTCCATGAGGACCCAAGCTTGGGCCTAGACTGCTTGACCCAGCTTCGGCCATGCAAATTATTAGCCAAGCTTAGCCCAAGCTTGGATAACCCATCCTTGGCCATTCTATGAGAATCTAGGTTTGGCCCAAGCCTGGATAACCTAGCCTTGGCCATTCCATGGAGACCCAAGCTTGGTCCTACACTGGTTGACCCATCCTCGGCCATGCTAATCCTTACCCAAGCTTGGCTCAAGCTTGCATAATCCATCCTTGGTTATTCCATGGAAACCCAAGCTTAGGCCAAGACTGGTTGACCCAGCTTCGGCCATGCAAATTATTAGCCAAGCTTGGCCCAAGCCTGGATAACCCAGCCTTGGCCATACATTGGGTACCCAAGCTTGGTCCTACACTGGTTGACCCATCCTCGGCCATGCCAATTCTTACCCAAGCTTGACCATAGCTTGCATAACCTATCCTTGGTTATTCGATGGAAACCCAAGCTTAGGCCAAGACTGGTTGACCCAGCTTCGGCCATGCAAATTATTAGCCAAGCTTGGCCCAAGCTTGTATAACCCATCCTTGGCCATTCCATGAGAATCCAAGTTTGGCCCAAGCCTGGATAACCCAGCCTTCCTATTCCATAGGGACCCAAGCTTTGGCCAAGGCTGGATTATCCAAGAAAATAGCAATAATAATTTTTTTCAATGTTAAAAATTTTAAAAAATTGGTTGATAAGTTGAGTTATGATAATATCCAAAGTGTAGAATTGAAACTTGAGCCGTTCGGTTACGTATGGCGAGATTCGGGTATTTTCGTTTAGCGCAGCCGCCATCCTTGTTTACATCATCTGTTAGTTAAATGTAAGATTTTTCTTATTGCTAGAGTGGTAAAGGTGATGAATCAAATCTCCGAGATTCAGTTATACAGTAATTGAATGTTAGTACGTTTTAACTAGAAGGAAAAAACCTTCAAATATAATTTCTTTTGTTTACTCCACAATTATCACGAGGCGAGGTTACTAAAAGTAATTATGTCTGATTCTTACCTTAGAGTTTAAAGATGGCGTGCGTTAAATAAACCAAAAAAGTTTTGAATAAAAAAACTAATTTAGATGTTAACCGGCAAAGTTTAAATAATCAAAGTGTAAACATCAGCTGTGTGAGTGACGTTAATGACCCTAGTAATACAGAAAACCAAAAAATATCAAACAAAAAGTGCCAAAATGAGTTGAACTTGAATGTGAACTAGTGATGAAGAATAATAACTGTACTAGCTAAATATAATTTAAGACGAGATCTAAATAGTAATTAAAAAACTTTATGTAATTTAAATAGTATATAATACAAGTAATAACAATAAAGTGTAAATACGTTCATACAATTATTTATTCCATTGTTTTATTAATGCTTAATTCTTGGCATTTAATTTTGAGCTAGTTTTAGCAATTAAGCGTGGCCCAGTACTGGCAACTAAGCATGGCCCAGGTGTGGCAACTGAGCATGGCTCAGGTCTGGCAACTGAGCATGGCCCAGGTGTGGCAACTGAGCATGGCCCAGGTCTGGCAACTGAGCATGGCCCAGGCCTAGCGACCAGGACTGGGCCATGATTATCATTCCAGACTTTTTTCAAAGCTGGCCCACGCCTGGCCTATAGGCTTGGTCCAGACTTGTACAGACTTGGACCAAGCCTGTGCCTATAGTACTTTCCTCTATGGGCAACTTCATAAAAAAGGTCTTGAAATCATTTTTCGGGTGAAAAAGTTTCACAAATATTTGTTTGGTCGACGATTTAAGATTTTTACCGATCATGAACCTTTAAGATCGTTATTTTTAGAATGTAAAAAGTTTCCGGTGATGGCATCGTCTCGCCTTATTTGTTGGTCTATAATTCTGTCAGCGCATAATTACAAAATTATTTATAAGGTCAGCATATTTTTCAGGCAGATGTCATGTCGCGTCTCCCGTCAGAATAAATAGTGGAGGTGACAGACTGCAATTTTATTTACCTGTCAACACCACTCATCGCACACGAAGAAGTAAGTAAACAAACCAAAATAGATAATTTACTGTCAAAAGTGGTAGAATACGTCAACAGTAAATGAGCGTCGAGCCCTAATAATTCGTCATGTACAAAATATTTTAATTTAAGGAACAAATTGTCTGTGTCCAATGATTGCGTCTTTTATGGGAATCGTGTCGTCATTCCCGAGTCTTTAAGAACATCAGTTTTAAAGATTCTTCATCAGGGACAACCCGGTATTGTGCGCACCAAGTTACTTACAAGATCGTATGTCTGGTGGCCTTCGATGGATTGTGATATAAAAAGGATATTGAGTCAATGCAAAATTTCTCAAAGTGTACAAAATCCCCAATAAATAGTATGCGTCGTTCTTGAACAGAACCAAAAATACCATGGAAACGTATTCACAAAGATTTATTTGAATTAAGATTACAAACATATCTTATTCTATGTGATGCGTACGCAAAGCGGGTGTATTGTTTTCTAATGAAAAATGGCACGGTTTTTCATCATTCGAAGGAAATGCTAGGGGACGTCTTTTCACGATTTGCATTTCCGCGAACCATTGTATGTGATAACGGTCCTCCCTTCAGTGCAAAAGAATTTCAATCTTTTTGCAAGTCAAATAATAAAACTTTTGTTCACACCTCCGTCAGTCAGCCAAAGTCGTCAGATTTCAAAATCGGTCAAAGGGTTGGGATAAATTTCAGGAACGATAAAGGTTCTTTAAAGTGGGTTAAAAGTAGTTTTATGTTGATGGTTAGTCCATCAGTCTATTTGGTAAAACTAGACAAGAAGTTAAAAGATTGTCATTCATTTAATGAACCTACGTCCGAGGTTGAGGAGACGGATGAGTTCTCCGACTTGCATGCTGAACCTAATGTAGAGAACCCATTTGTAGAACAGAATTAGACTAACAGAGTTGTAAATAATGAAAAAGTGAATGTGCTGCACCCAATTTTAAAAACTACACGGTCGGGTTGCGTAATAAAAACCCCCGGTTCGCTTTACTGATGAAGTAGGTTAGTAGTTGTTGTGTATGTGGGTTCGATTCTATATTGTAAAATTCACTTATAACTTTTACTATTCTTATTTATTTAGGAAACAAAATAGATTACAAAAATAACGCTGTTTCTTCGTTTCTTATTGCTAATCACTTACTACAATGTGTCATGTGCCTATCTTTTAATACATGCGCTCCCCGTACTCACTTGCTACGTTGCCACGTTTACTTTTGGAACATAACAGTAGTAAATAAGTGTTAAAATTAATGTTTCAAACTCACTGTAAAGGGGGGAAGTGTTATGAAACTTCTTGTGTATTAATAGTTACAATAGTGAGTCGTTCGTTTGAAAAAGATGACTTTTGACGTAAACGAACAAGCAGTGTTAGCTTAGTGAAAAACATAAGGATCTTATTCTAAAATGTATATTAGTGTTTATATAGATAAATAATAGTGTGACTGCATCTTCTCTAAGTACATACATATCACTTTGTGCAACTGTTTTTTCGAATAGCATGCAACTTTGTGCAATCGTAAGTAGTGATTTTTGTGTGTGTAATATATAAAGTTGGTAGTACTAACTGTCAGATTGATTCAAATGTCAAATAATTTCAAATCTGAAATTAGAAAGTAGGCAAAAGCTGATCACCGTTACTAACTATATATATATATATATATATATATATATTAAAAATTGCTGCTATACATATAGATATTACAATTTTTATCAACAAATAATGTAAGTTAAAGCAAAATAGAAGAAGTAATATAAAAAACGTGTTACAATTTCTTTTTGTAACGCTTGTATAGTGCTTAATTCGCTGCTACGGTGAACGTTAAAGTAAACTTACTCGAATTACAATTGTCGTCATTGTAACACTCGTTTTACAATATACTGTTCATATATAACATGTGGGGTCTATGAATTTATATTTTACTCATTTAATCAAAAAATCGATATTTTTTAATGAACACATATTCCGTTGTAGTTTTCTCATAGTAAACTTCTGTCATTAAAAATGTGAACAAATTAAATCATTTAGTATTCAAAGTTAGTTGGTATAAAGTGCTATGGGTTTTCAATATTATGAAAAATACAATATGATAGAATGCTTTAATCAAAGTGATAATCATTTGGACGCTGCATCCGAATTATATTTCAATTGTTACTCAGAAAGAAGACAACTTTATGGAATCATAGATCATTTGACAAACCAAGAACAAGAAATTACATTATTCAAGATATGGATTGGTTATGGTTTTGATTAGTTGCGTTCGATAGATTGTGTTTTGATCAATCGTTCTAGATCGTAAATATTCAAAAAAATCAGAAAGAATGACGGAGAAGAAGTTTAAACTAAATTAATTTCATTTATTCATTCATTCATGTAGATATGGTATCTAGATTGGATTTATTTGCTATAATAATATACAAGGGCTTTATTAAAACCAGTCTCCTTTGACGTAGGACATCAACATTATTTTAGATTGGTAGCGTTAGCATTTAGTAACAATCTCAAAAATCATTCTGACATTTTGTTTACATTGCGTCTCACATATTTCTTGTGATTTTTCTATTATTGTTTTTATATTTTAAAACAATTATTATTGTAACTATTCAGCAATACTTCATCGTTACGCCTGTAAAAACGTATGTATGTGAAGTGAACGTAAAAGTGCACATAGCCGATTTTGCAGGCGTAAGGAGGATTTGCATTTTCTGTAGGTAAGTTATGAATAACAACTGTAATCTTAAAATGATCGATTTTTAAAAAAAATTATATTAATAACATTTTACAATGTTTACTCTTCGACAAGACACCGTTATTCTAATGACGCATTTTTGATCGTATTCTCTTTAAAGTAACATTGTTTAATTTGTCGAACGTTTCCCAGAAGCTAATTTTGATTACTATACTTTCCGACAATATACGCACGCTCTAATTAATCGTTTTTTAAATAAGAATTGCATTTGCATGGCAAAATACACTGGAAAGCTTGTCATACTCACTGCACCTGTTATCGAAGACATTTGCAATTGCACGGAACAAAGTTCTTATAAATCGGTAGGAAAAAAATCTACGGTTACAGGTATAAACCCATTCTAAGTCCAATTTTTATTTTATAATAATACAATTTTTAGGATTATCAGTATGAACTTGCCACAAAGCATTAAAAAAGGAACTACGTGCTTTCAACTTTTGCAGTGTCTACAATTTAGTGAATAGTTTATTCAATATTTAATAACTATAGTCTGTTGGATTTAGTTTTCCTTTAGGAATTAAGTAGAAATGTAAAAACTCATAGTTATCTTACTTTTGCAACTGAAAATCTACTACTACAATCTTTAAAAGTTGGTGTATGAATTGTAATGTTAAGGAGAGGGATAATCGGTTCAATATTCTCTCACTATACTGTAAACGCAGAAGAAGTAGTTTTTAAGCACCTAAATGACAAGCAAATTTCAATTCATTTACTTTCAGCAAGAAAATGCAAATGCTCATGTCACTGGCGCGACAATTAATTTATTCAACAATTCTACAATCAAAGTGTGATAAATGAAGGGATAATAGCTGTACGATCTTATATCATTATTGAAGTTGTTGAGCTTCGAATAGTTTCCAAAAGCTTAAAAAGGAAAGTTAAAATATGTACCTATCGAAGTTTAAGGATAACATATTAAACATTGGTTATTTTAAACAATTATTATTACCTATTTTGTTGGTAGTTCAGTTGCAACATTCACACGATTTAATCCCAAAAGAAAAATTAGTGTGTTTTTAGATGTTGGTATCAGTCGTTTAACATTATCAAAAACAATGAAACACAACAAACAAAATAAATCGCAAATAACAAAATTAATCAATGCACAAAACTATTGATACTGACACAAACTATGAGCTCACTTTTTAACATGAGGAATAACTTCAGTTGCTGTTCAATAAAAATCATTTTTGTAGAAATATTTAGCATCGTTTCCATCAGAAGTGTCACTATCTTCTTTCAATCTCCCTTTTGTCATGTATTTATATATTTTATTTAATACTTATTCATTATGATACACAATTTAACATGGGAAGCAGATTCATGAAAGCGTTACTTAGGATGTGTCTCTTGTACCTTCACAAGCTTACATACATTACACCTTTCTTAAGTTTTTTTATTAGATCTATTCGTTTATATAACAATTATCTTTTGTTGCACTATAATCGAATTTTAATTTCTTTGTAACACTCTTTTTATTATTTTCTTTTTCCTTTTTTCAAGTGTTATTAAGAAACTGTTAAAACTTATTTTTATAAGAAGGCACAGTTAAGATCTCTTCTCTCTATTAGTTTTTTGCTTTTCTTTTGATAATACTTTTGGATTAGTTATAAAACTTATATGAAATGAAGATGAGTTAAATAATCTGATAATGAATTTAGTAACTTGCAAATATGATGATTGAAAATTTAATAACATATGTTGATAAAACTGAAACCTGTAATGACAAAATTTAATAGTCTTTGAAATTAATTTGATAATTATTAATTTTATTACAATTTAACTCATATTATGTAAATAAAACTGTTGTTGTTCTTAGCAATTGTAAGATTTAAGCAAATCTATTATATTTGTTTAAAGAAATAATAAAATATACAATGGTGTATGTTAATAAATTTAACAGAATGACAGATGACGTAAAAATTTAATGATTATTATTGCCAACTTCTAGTTATAAAATTTTACTACACTTTCTCAGCCTAGGTTAGAAAAGTAAAATTTCTGAACGTATATGCTGTCTTCAAAATACATTAAAACGGACGAAATTACAAAAAATAATTTATTATCCTAGATGTACTGTGAAAAAAACTGATCAAGAAGACATGATCAGAAATACTTGTATAAGTAATATTAAAATAATGCAAAACAAAAAGAATTGTTTACATTATTTTGATGAAAAAATTTTCAAATAAAAAAACTTATATTTAGACTGCCGTGTGGTTTTTCAAGCAGTCTTTAGTAACGGTGACGTTATTTACTATAGATTTTATCTCTATACTATGAAGTGGTTAAAATGTATGTTTGTTAGTAATAGTAGTTCATGAAATACTCACAAGATGGTAACCATTACTATATGTCGTTGTGATGTTGTTAACCAATCACATAACAATATTTTGGCTTTATTTTTAATGCAATTGTTAGTTTATATTATAAGGATTGTAGGGGTAAACATCACTGGGTCATTTCCGTATGGATTATTCAATTATGGTATTTAGAAAAATTGTACAAAATCGTCTAAAGTCGAGTGGTTGCTGCCGCTTTAATACAAATAAAAAAATTAAATGTTTTAGGTTATGTAAGCTGCATTTTGCAAACGTTAGTATGTAGTGACTTCATTGTCATAGATAAGTTATGATTATAAAGATTTTTTTATCGGCTATTTGTAAAATCTACAATAATTACTAGAATTTCTTTCACATGTTAAGTAAGTAGTAAACTGTTTTGTTCTTGTGATAGAATATTTATTCTTGTTTCTTATGTAATTTGCATATATTTTTATTCTTATTTATTAACTTTATTTCTAATAGGTACATATACCAGTCATCGCAATGTTTTTAGTTTATATTAACCATCTTACAAGAATTCTTGCAAAAATATGTTACGTGTCCCTGACTGAGAGAGTAACACAATTACAAAAAAAAAATAATTTAGATCGGCGGTCGTTAATCAGCAGCTACAGCTTCACAATTGTCGGAGGAAAGTGAGTATTAGTAAACAAAATAAGTAATTAACCAAAAGCAAAATGTGTTTGTTGAAATTATACTCAAAAGAAAAAAAGAAGTTTTGGGTGCCAGAACGCGACTAAAAACGATGACTGCTAATATAAACGAATAGGTAAAAGTACGATTATACTTTCTGGATTAGATTTAAACGATTATTCGGCGTACTCGTACAGCTGAATTTTGAATTAATCAGTACATACACAAAGAGAATTAAGGAAAAACATATAGTTAGTGATACCAAATAAAAAACAATATGCTACGACTTCCGGGGAGGTGTATCTGAAGGTGATAGCTTTCCTTAGCAACTCCGATGACTTTTTTTGAAGCAGGTGTCGATAAAAACAGTTTTTGGGGCGCTTGTACAATGTATTTAGGATTTCTCCATTATACCAATTTTGATGAAGTAACTAATTAGAAACCACATATATTAATATCCCACTTGGCACGTAGTGAGTTTTTAATTATGCGCCATAACACGTGTTGCAAGAAAAAAAAATCTATGATACGCTTAAAAAAAATGATTACGCGTACTTCGACAAACGCTTCTAAGAATAAAATCTACAATTTCATCAAAGAAAGATGATCATCGATTAGAACATTTTTAAGCAAATCGTCGAGCACTAGCACGAGGTCTTCAATGCCTTGTCAAAATACCGAATGACAATTATGATTCTCCTTCAAGAAAGTAACTAAATCGAAAGCTTTGGTTTATGCGAGATGTACATAATAATATTTTATAATAAGAAAATCGAATGTTACAGATCCAATATTGACACATTTGAGATTCCAATCTGTACCAAAGCTGAAAAACGTACAATCTAAGTAAATTTCTCTCTAGATATGATCAGGTTTTATTATTTGAACACACACGTTAACGTTAACATAAAATAAAATAATTTATAAAGCTATTATTCATGTAAAATGATGAATAAAACAAATTAAATAAATATAAAAGTTAGATTAGAGTTATTTTCTAGGTAGAATTAGACTTCATGGAGTTGTGATTCCGGCGTGCTTTCTTGCATTTAAACAATTAGGTGGTTAGGAATTAGATGTTGGAACAATATTCTCTTAAATTATTTGAATATTTCTAAAGATACCAACGTTTTAACACTTCTTATAAACTAATTTTTTTTTTGTATTTTTATTTAATTTTATGCAGCAGTACTTATCTTTAATTCTTATTCTTGGAAATAACTTATCACATATTCGAAAACATAAATAAACACTAGCATTTAAAAAAAAAAGTGAAACAGGTCGCCCTTAATCTGTAAACACATGTCCTTAACAGCTCCTTTCCCCGTCGGCCACCTGTCAAACCCAATAAAAATATCAAATATCTGAATTATCTGCGGAGTTAAAATACCACAAAGAGAGTGCGCGGAAGTACCTATAGCTACTTAAATATTTGCATTAAATGATGAATAAACGCAGCAGGCGGCCTAAATAGCCAAACGCAAAATACATAAATTAAGCTACTAATAAGTACAGAATATCTCGTTACACGGAATTATACTTTAAGCTTTTTATCAATAATGCCATATGCGCGACACCGTTTTTCTATTTAGAGTATCACGTTTAGCTTTTAATATTTTGACTTGTCCAAACAACGCGACGCGAACTATTTATTATTGACAGATTAAGTAGATCGCGCCGAACAAAACAATCCCTCGCAAAAGAGGTTTTATCTACAGCAATTTATCTCCAATAAAATTCTCATTTGCATACCGTAATTGTTTATCAACTCCGAACGAAACGAGCAACGAGCAAATTGCATTCAAATCGTTACAATTAAATTGTGTAACCTTTGACTCGGCTAACGTTATTATACTCGTGATATCTTTGTATCTGAATTATGCGCTTAGACTATAACCGAACTTTAATCGAAACATGAAATACAATCACATTCACAGTGCAAAAGATTCTGTATACGTGGGCGTTGTTCTGGCAGCCATTTGCATGCGGAGCGGCAGCCATTACACCTCAGATCAAAGCATGCCCCGAAACAATACAATCCGGGACGCCGCGTAATTAGATTTAGGACCGGTGAATAAGCTTTTAGCTCGCTTTCGTTCCCGGGGATCTGTCGTTAAAACTACATTTCGATTTTTATCGCTCAGGGAATTTTCGTTTTAATTTGAGATAATTCGAGCCACTTCAGAGGGCCCATATGTCACAGTTGGTAGTGTGATAAGTCGAAGAGGTTCTTAAGATAAAATAAGCTATGTGTGTCGATAGATAAGCACCATTCGCTCTAGGCCACCTGTATATTGGAATTCTGAATACTATCGGCGTTTCTTTTCTATGCGTTTAAATTGTTCTAGCCGAGCGAGACGTAAGACACTTGGGCTAAGGGATATGTTTATGTTTGTAAGGTTAACAGATCTTTCAGCGGTTTTATTTCACACGTTTTCCTCTATAAGAGTTTTTTTTTGCTCGTAAGTAACTGTTTCAGATTTTTTTTCTTTTTTAAATGATTGCAGTGTGACTGACGATTACGGCGTTAACTCGATCCACTAAGTAATGTCATTAGCTATAGCAACGTAAATAAGGTGACAAACTTAAACTTTATAAATTCCAAAGATAGTGGTAAATTCGTCATCTTGATAAACTCAAACAATTTAGAATTTCGATCGGTTTTCACTTTTACCAAAAGACATGTTTGATCATTGATAACCTGAACAAATGTTGAAGAATGGTAATAAACCGTTTTGTTGTTCTCTAAATGTAGTAATACTTAAATCAACACGTGATGTAGGTACAGCTCTGTTTTCTGAGTAAATAGCACCTACGTGGTAAACAATTGTTGCATTACAAGCATATTTAGTTTTATTTTTTTCAAACTTTACTCTTTGTTGAACTACTAAAACGTAAGAAATAATGGCGATAATGAACAAGAAACTATAGGAATAGTGTGATATACATTTTTTATAAAAAAAATTCTTTTTAAAACGGTTGTGTAAGCTTTAAAAATACAGATTTTGATTTTGAATGAATAAATCTAAAAAAAATCTGTCACTATCAACCACTACTAAACATGGATTTTTACTCTGCATAGTATATTCTGCACTACTCTCTACTTTTAGTTCGTCTTGTTACTTTTCCAATTTTTTTTTATAAATTATTTATAGGTAATTCTTTTAGGTTGTATTGTGGTCGTAGTACCTGCTAACTCGTTGGTGTTTTTTCATTTTTTATAATCCGAGTTCTTATTACACTTATCAGTATAGTAGGTAATGAGAAACATTAGCCAAAATCTTAATGTTTTCTAACGAAACTAAATCTTTTGTTTCTAGAATATGCTATCCTTGACTTCCTACACGAATTCCTACGCTTCTACCAGTTTCTCTAGTATACGTCATCATCTTTTACAGAATTTAAAAATTTGTACAATTTTGGAAGAGTAGAAAACCAAGTGACAATGTCGTGGCTTGACAAGATCGTTCCGATACGATTTATAATCTCTTGTGGTCTTTTGTTTAACGTGTTTTGAGACTGTGGTTATGCGGAGATTGTGACAGCGTAAAAATTAGCGCCAATTAAGCGAATTTGACAGAAGTCAAATTGTTGTCTTACGTACAGGTAATTTTTCGTACAGGAAAATTGCCAATTGTCCTAACCGGAATCACTACACTATCATACGCTGTTATCAGGCATAGACTAGAAAAGGTCAAAATCTTTGACTTATGGTTATAAAAAACCGATTTTCCAGTACCAGATCAATCGCCGATGAATGAATAGATAATGAAGGTCGTCTGGTAACTTTTCGAACAATTTACCGTCAAATCCGAAGTTTTTGATTGCAATCCTATCGGCCACATCTTGTGCTACCAATGACAGCTCAACACCTACATAAATTTTGGAGTGGTTGAGGTTGCGACTCCACTGTAATCTGTAATGACATAAAATTGTCCTTAGTGATGAGTTTCCATTCTGCTTAGAGATGCATGATGGCAGTATGAGAATCAGACGAAGACGTGGAGAACGGCGTAATGTTCATTTTTTTATTGAACGGCATAGTATGGGGTGCTATAGTCTATGGGAGTAGGTCTTGTTTAGTATTTATCTGAGGCAATATGAATGCCTGGCGATATGTTAACGAGGTGGTAGAGCCTCATATTCTTACATTTCTTCAGCAGTTTGAAGACCCACTTTTCCAGCAGAATAATGCCCGTCCTCACATAACCAGAAACTGTTTTCTTCGACACAAAAAGATAAAGTGAAAAAAAGTACACACAAACGACGTATCGGAAATGAAAAGTAAAAAGCTCAAATAAGCAGTAGAGTTCATAAGGAGTGAGAAAGCCCCGGGACCTGATGAGATAGCTGTTGAAATCCTACACACGGTCTATCAGGTAATCGGGAACGACTTGCTATCATTAACACATGCCTTGGAAGCAGCTTCTTCTCTAGAGTCTGGAATACCGGCAGTTTGGCGTTAGTTTCAATACCCGCCAAATCTACTGGAAGTCCGGGGGTTTTAAACCTATTTGCTTCCTTTCAGTATTAGATAATGTGTTTAAGACAGTGATAAAAAAAACCAAAAACGTGGTTAGAAGCCAAAAGTAAACTAAACCAAAACCAATTTGGATTCAAAAAAGGTAAGTTTACCCTGAACGTTATCGGAGGCATTAACAAAATTTCGAAGAGGATAAGAAAAGTAAATCAACGAAACCGAGGGTGCTGCGTTCTCTTAACGCTGGATATCCATTTAACAGCGTGCCATGGTCGGGCATCATCAAGACCACCAAAAACAAGAGGGCACCGAAATACCTAACCAACGGGGCTAAGGACTACCTCAGCAAAAGATGGCTGCACGTCGGATGAGGCAGTCAAATACAACTCACAGCTGGGGTTCCATAAAGTTTAATCTTAGGCCCGATCTTGTAAAACATCTATTACGACGGGGTGTTGGAGTTGACAATGCCGGGTGGTGTCAACTTGTCGGGTTATGCGAACGACCTGGCGGTGGTAATGGAAGGAAAAGCCACTGAGTTGGTAAACAACAAGGCAAAAGAAGCTATTTTCAGAATTTAAAACTGGTTCGTGGACCACGGTCTAGAACTAGCGTCCGATAAAACCGAAATGGTAGTTCTAATCGGACCCAGAAGAATGAAGAACTTCTCCATAAGAGTGGTAGAGTTTCAAGATTATAGATGAGAAAGTCTTAAGATACCTAGACGTGTGGATCGGAGAGAACGGTAGTGTGAACGAGCACGTAAAACGTGCATACGAAAAAGCGAAAAAATCCGTGAACAGTTTGGTTCGACTCATGTCGATATGTTAGAGAAGACGCAGAGGTTGTCGTGAGAATGATTGCAGCCTATAGGACGGTATCTACGGATGTCATCCTGGTGGTAGCCAAGATACCGTCTATAAGAGAGAGTATTAGAAAGAGGGTGATAGATTTTGGTCATCGACCATCTGCGGATATATTAATAAAAGATCATTAGTAGAGTTGATAAGTGGATTGTGCGTTGGGGTTGAACCACTACGTGGTCCAATTTCGACGGGAAATAGAGAGAAAGTGAAAGATACATGTACTGCGACCGGTGCGGGAATGACGCAAAACAGGCCATAAAATGCCCAAAGTGAGAGAGTTTCTTGAGCCAATTGGAAACTGAACTAGGAAAAAAATTGAGAGTGGACAATTTTGGAAAGTTTATAAGGGAAGGCAAATGGGGAAAGGTCTGTAAAAAGATTTCAGAAATTATTATAAAAAAGTAGAAAACGATGGCGGTGGATTAAAATATAGGATAAAAGTTGTGTAAATGAGGCTTTCCTTACCCAAAGTATTACTCGAAAGTGTCTACCAGATGAGAAAAAAAGGCAAGAACGGAAGGAAGTGGTTTTAGTAAGTACCATATGTCCGTTTTTTAGAAAGATACTTCCACACTACTCTGATGGCAGAGATAAGTCGCCAAAGTCGGGCCCTATTTACTTTTTGGCGTTCAAAAATATACAGTTAATTCTAATATACGTTTGACACAAATTTGAGACAATCTTGTTTTTAAGAAATTTGGAAAAAACTTGGGACATGCATTTTTCGAATTTTAGAATAGTGAGCTCCGTACCCTAAATACTAGGAAAAAATCAAGAAGTCAACGGAAATGAAACATTTTTTTATTTTTCTATTTATCGACAAAAGTTACATATGTAAATAACTTTTTCGGTGCCGGTGCAGTCAACGTGAGTCCACATAAAGCACTTCAAACGCATTACCCAGTGCTTTCCTCTTGTGTTGTCTGAAAAATTCACACAGCAGAAAATACACTCCGCGTCATTACTGGCTGGTGCCGATTCTCCCGGAGGAAGTTCTAATTCAGATTATTCGCCTCAAGAAATTTTACCAGTGGTTTCTTGCTGTTTGATGTTTCCTCAGCTAGCTTAAGACGTCTTTTGGCTTCCTTTTGTTTATTGCTGCTTGAATTATGTATTGAATTTGAATTTGGTAAGTAGCTTGCTTGGTCTGGTTTCAATAGACAGCTCCAAGTTAGCTTTATACAGCGAAGAAGAAAGCGAGATGGCAATATGGCTTTTTTGGCCAAATCGATGTTTTGTGTGTGGTTGTAATGATCATCCATATACAAAGTGTTGGAATCACTGGGTCAATATGTTGGTCTGGATCTAGCTTGAGGGGTAAATAGCAAAAGTTGGTCCGGGTGGAGCTCTTCTCTGCAGTTGGAAATTCATATTTTTTTCTAGGGTAGATCACAAGAACAAGAACAAATGTTCGTGCAGCTTTCATGCAAACAGCAATTGCGATTCATGGTTAGCGCTCAGCAGATGTTAAAAAACGGTTTGACTGTTACCTCGAAAAACAATTACTCTTTCCACTTTTGACTGCACAATTGAGATTCCACTCTCGTTGACGTTGAACATTCTATCCGGAGTATATTTTCTTTTCTCGTAGATGTTCATAAGATGATTGTAGAAGACTTCCACGTTTTCTTTGTTAAAGCTCCGCGTTCTGGAATAAGATGTTCCGGTAGTCTTTCTTTCGTAGAACTGTACTTTGTGGCGTTTAAGAAACAGTTTGATCCACTTTTTTCCAGCCACATTGTCTAAAAGCATGCTTGAGATTGTTTCTTATGACTAGTTGTAAAACTATTATTGCAGGTCTTTACGCGTTAGTTCAGAAAACGATACCTTCATACCAAGACAATATTCAACCAACTCATTTTCCAGTGCTTCCTTTAAAACAGTGGGTCTTCTAATTTTTGTACCCTAACCTTCCACAGAACTGCCGTATTTTTCTTTTGCCAGTCTTTGAAGTTTTAATCTGAACACATAAAATGTTTTGCTTGATTTTTTCAGGCCAAATTTTTTGCTCTAAGCACTACAATAGCTTTGGTCATGTCATCCAATGACCAAGTTTTTTATTTTGTTTTTGGCATCTTTTCGCGTTTCAATCTGAAAAAAAGATAAAAAAATGATTCATGATAATTTAGAAGAATTGAGCATAAAAAGAAGGGACTCATATAAGAGAACAGAGTCAACCTAGCCTTTTACATCATAAACTGAGCAATGATTCTATGTAGTTCCAAAATACGTTTAATTTGATTTACTTACCTGTCAAACTTCGTTCGCAAAAAAACAAACACGAACAAAAAAGTTTCCCAGAACAAGAATTTATTTGGACTACCAACTATTAACCGTGACATATTAAAACCGACGGTAGAGCCATCTGTCGGGGCGCATCCAAAACTATTATTTAATTTTCTCAATCAAGTAGCTGATTACTGAACACTTTCACCTTGCACGCTTCCATGTGTCTTCAAACTGGCAACAACGCCGCCAACCCAATAAACACAAAAGCTAAATTTTAATAAATTCTCATTTCATCGCAATGTTTTTGGAGAAGAAGAGTTTTTATCTTCAATTTACTAATTGCCCGATCAAATAAAATCGTTTAGTTTAGAAAACACGTTTCATTATTCGAATGAATGAATTAAAACAGAAAATTCTGAATGCAATATTTGCATTAAAGGCAATTGGTATTGCCAACGCTAGATATTTAGCAAATTTTAGCTACAAGTGCAAGTATGACGTAGGGATCTTTTTTCTCGGCAACGACTATAGGCTAGTTTCCACAGATACGAAATTCGCAATTTTTATCCAAACAAACATCGCTCCGAAATTCGCAAAATATTAAAATAATTTTAACTTTCGTCTGAACTTCGGATGCCAAATTTTAGCAGTGACAATCTATTTACTACAAACCTATAAACTGTGAAACACTAAAGTCACTATTAAAAAATCGGAATTGTGAAAACAGCCTTTTCAAAGTCATAAATCTCATATGTTGATACAACTGAAACCTGTAATGATTTATTTGTTTTTAAAATATATTTGAGAATTAGATAGCCTCATTAATTTTAATTTAAATTAAAATAAAACTATTATTGTTATTAATCGGCATTATATTTGTTTTACTTTGTTAGTGTTATTCTAAACAATACAGATAATGATTTATATTAGTAATAATAAATCTGACACAAATGATAGATGACGTAAAAATTAGTATTAGTGCCAACTTTTAAATACGTTTTATTTTACTACACTTTACAGGTCTACTTCAGGAAAGTAAAGTTTCAAGAAATTGATCAATTTTTGATAAAAAATATACAATTTTTGTGTTTGTAATACATAATGTTGGTAGTAAGTGAGATCAACGTATTGACTTTAATCAGTGTTAAAATAATCAGCATAATAATACAAACGCCAAGTATTTTCAAATTTGAAATTAGAAAGTAGGCATGTGCTGATAACTGTTACCAACTATAATACTTATATCAAAAATCGCTGCTATACATAATGTATTACAATTTTATAAACAAGTAATAAAACTTATAAACAAAATTGAGAAACTAGTATAAAAAACGTGTTAAAATTTCTTTTTATAACAGTTTTACATTGCTTAAATCGCATTACAATTTTGTAATTGTAACAATTTTGCAATGTACTATATAAAACGCAAGAGACATTCAATATTGCCAACCAAAAATAATATTATCCTCTAAAAGTGTTAGTGATAGGTAGTTAGTCAAATTTAATGGCTGTTGGTGCACATGTGTTATTTTGTCATTAGGCAATTTACCCCAACTGGAATTTTTAAAACTTTTACATTACCGTACGAGATATGCAGTTTATGTCTAATAATTTTGATGACTGTTTACAGTTGGGTACCGACTGAGAACACAAAAATGAAAAAATCGTTAGAAACGTGAAAATTTTCTATTAAAACTTTCACTAGCTACAAATTAAGAAATCGACACAAGAGGATGCACAATGTGGTCGTGGTAAAGTTTCCGTTTAAGTTTCGTGCTCAGCGTGTGATGATGTAAATCAAGCCCGTGCAAAAATTCTGAAGAGAGCGCTAGAAAGACTAAAAACTAGATGCTAGAGGCTAAGCACCCTTTATTTAGAGATTGAAGAATAATATTAAATATCTTTGAAGAATATGTGGTTAAAAAACTTTGATCTTACCGATGTCTCATCTCGGTTTTCTAGGAGAACAATTACTTGTTTTACAATTTTATCACTATCAATATAATGTAAAATGTTAGTTTTTGACTGCATTAGCACAAACGCCTCTAAGTCACTGTTGGTCATCTTAATTTTACACTCTTGCTTCTTGCTTGAGAACCAAATATTTCATTGTCTACTTGATTCTTTGGTATTTTTTTCTCTAACGGTACACATATGTCTACGTTTTTTACAGAATAATTAAAAATCTCCGACTAAACATTCTGGAATAAAATTAGTTCTTTTTTACTTCTGTACTGTACTACACAATAATAAACATTACTTTTAAAAACTTTGTTAAGAGCAGTTTCTTAGTTCTCATGTTCGATTTACTTACTATTTTGTTTGTTTGTCAGAAATGTTTTTGTTTCAAATACATTATCATCCAAAAACTGTCAGTTAGAAGTTTCTTTTCAAAAGTTGGCGTAGTTCTTAAAACAAAAGCGTATGTTGTGAGGCGAGTAGAAATTGACAATACTTATCTTGAAATGCTTTTAGGTCTTAGATGAGATGATTCAATAATTTTCCTCGTTTGGACATCGACAAATTATTAGAAAAAGTAGTACCTTAAGAATCTGCAAAAAAGTCACCAACAATAGAATATTTTTAAAACTCAAAAAGTGTTTCGATTAAGCTGCAACACTACTTCTTCTTTTTAAACTTAATTTTTAATTATTTTTGTGTAAACAAATTTTGAGTTTTGTTGAAATTTAGTCTGCTTAGGAAAAAACCAATATTTTTCCTTCCAAAAATTTTTGTTGTTGCGTTACTACAATATAGGTTCCCATAGAGGAAAGTACCATAGGCCCAGGCTTGGTCCAGGCTTGGCCCAAGTCTGTACAAGCCTGGGCCAAGCCTATAGGCCAGGCTTGGGCCAGCTTTGGAAAAAGTCTGGAATGATAACCACGGCCCAGTCCTGGTCGCTAGGCCTGGGCCATGCTCAGTTGCCAGACCTGGGCCATGCTCAGTTGCCAGACCTGGGCCATGCTCAGTTGCCAGACCTGGGCCATGCTCAGTTGCCAGACCTGGGCCATGCTCAGTTTGCCAGACCTGGGCCATGCTTAGTTGCCAGTACTGGGCCACGCTTAATTGGTAAAACTAGCTCAAAATTAAATGCCAAGTATTAAGCATTAATAAAACAATGGAATAAATAATTGTATGAACGTATTTACACTTTATTGTTATTACTTGTATTATGTACTATTTAAATTACATAAAGTTTTTTAATTACTATTTAGATCGCGTCTTAAATTATATTAACATTTAGCTAGTACAGTGATTATTCTCCATCACTAGTTCACATTCAAGTTCAACTCATTTTGGCACCTTTTGTTTGATACTTTTTGGTTTTCTGTATCACTAGGGTCATTAACGTCACTCGCACAGCTGATGTTTACACTTTGATTATTTAAACTTTGCCGGTTAACATCTAAATTGATTTTTTTATTCAAAACTTTTTTGGTTTATTTAACGCACGCCATCTTTAAACTCTAAGGTAAGAGTCAGACATAATTACTTTTAGTATCGTCGCCTCGTGATAATTGCGGAGTAAACAAAAGAAATTATATTTGAAAGTTTTTTCCTTCTAGTTAAAACGTACTAACATTCAATGACTGCATAACTGAATCTCGGAGATTTGATTCATCACCTTTACTACTCTAGCAATGAGAAAAATCTTACATTTAACTAACAGATGATGTAAACAAGGATGGCGGCTGCGCTAAACGAAAATACCCGAATCTCGCCATACGTAACCGAACGGCTCAAGTTTCAATTCTACACTTTCGATATTATCATAACTCAACCTATTAACCAATTTATTTAAATTTTTAACATTGAAAAAAAATTATTATTGATATTTTCTTGGACAATCCAGCCTTGGCCAAGGCTGGGTCAACCAGTCTTGAACTAAGCTTGGGTCCCTATGGAATAGGAAGGCTGGGTTATCCAGGTTTGGGCCAAACTTGGATTCTCATGGAATGGCCAAGGATAGGTTATACAAGCTTGGGCCAAGCTTGGCTAATAATTTGCATGGCCGATGCTGGGTCAACCAGTCTTGGCCCAAGCTTGGGTTTCCATGGAATAGCCAAGGATGGGTTATGCAAGCTTGGGCCAAGCTTGGGTAAGAATTGGCATGTCGAGGATGGGTCAACCAGTGTAGGACCAAGCTTGGGTCAAACTTGGATTCTCATAGAATGGCCAAAGATGGGTTAGCCAAGCTTGGAGCTTGGCTAATACATTGCATGGCCGAAGCTGGGTCAACCAGTCTAGGCTCAAGCTTGGGTCCTCATGGAATGGCCGAGGCTGAGCTACCCAGTCCTGGGCCAAGTCTGGGCCAATACAGGTACGTCAAACTTAGGTTTCCCAGTACTGGCCCAGGTCTGGCCCCGTTGTCTAACTCTGGGGTTTCCTGTATGGGTTAGGTCTTAGATACTGTTTTTCCTCGTAGAGCGAGTGTTTTGCTTCTTTAAAGCAGACACTTTAATAAAGAGACTAGTCCAAGTTCTTACTTTTGTAATATGAAAGCAATGGGGCCAACGATCTAGCGGTCCACCGCTGGTTTGTCAAAAATATTCAACATTTATTTTGTTTAGCTCGAATCTAATACGTTTTGTGACGAGCTCACGTATTCGGCATTGGACAAATACTAAGCACTTTTTCGCCAAATCCGGAGTAGTGCGTATCTCTTACTTTATAAGGACAGTGTGTGGCTCTAGCGCATCATAAATAACAAATGAAAACAAAATTATTCTTAGTAGAATTCAGGTTTCCACGGATTGCATTTGTAAATAAAATTTTTCTATTCTGGATAATTCCCGTGTTGTCTATTACAAAGTTTACGTCTGCCAAACCAAGTAACAACGGAATCTATGTTTCGATCCGTGTTAATCGCTTATCTACCATATATCAAAGATACCACGGACCTTATAGGAAAAATGTTGTCTAAACACAACATTTTTACTCGATTTTCTACTCTTCCTAAATTGGGTCAACTCTTAAATCTGGTGAAGAATCTTATTCCTTTTTAATCTGACGGCATTTATAGCATTCCTTGCTTTTGTGGTCGTGCATACATAGGAGAAACGGGCAGAAGCGTTAAAATTCGTATTAAGGAGCATCAAAAATATAATCGTCTTAAACAATCTTCGAAGTCAGCGGTGCCAGAACACGTACTAGAAACGGATTATCAAATTATGTTTAAAAATACATACTAAAATTTCGGCGAATGTTTCGAATTACTATCAGAGAAGAATTAGGGAATCCATTGAAATAATTAAACATCATTTTAATATGAACTTAAATTCTTTTACGTTTTTTGTTTAGCGAAGATTTGGAAACCAGTGTTATCGATCAGTCTATAAAAACGAAACTTCACGGCGCTATCAATCAGTTTGTTTCGGGCTCTGAAGATGTCTACTGCGACGTGTGATAACAACACGGAAATTATCTAGAATAAAAAATTGTATTACAAAGTAATTCTTCTTGAGATCAAGACTAAATGACAAACAAGTTTTAGTTCCGGGCGTTTATAAAAAATATACGAATATATTCGTGCAACATTGGGATCTGGGTAAAAAACTTTTTCATTTACTAAGTAAAACTATTAATGAATTGATCGATGAAAATAATAAACCTCCTAATGACGTGATTAGAACAAGTGGTTAATCCTTCTAGTGTACGAGAAAGCGATAGAAAACAATACTTAGTGTGTTTTTAAGGCAATGTTTCGTGTGTCAACAAAATTTTACCCATGTTTTAAAAACTAACCATCAATTACTAATACAGGATAAACAAATTATTGTAAAGAAAATTAAATTATAAAGATGTTGAAAATAATTTAAAACAAAGCTATCATCATATGTACAACTGAGTACGGTATACTTTTTCAACTGCGCAATCAAAAGACAAGTAGGAGTCAATCAGGATTGAATTTTCAATTTTTTAGGAAAGAAACAGATTTAGCCATTTTTGGCGTGCCATGCGGCTTGTGCAAAAGTGATACTTTTTTATATGTTTTAAAATAGACAGTGTTGCCAATTTAAACTAAACTACAAGAACAGAGAATTTGTGTATATAGTTTATGGTGATTGATGTGTTGTGTAAAATATAAAATAATAAAAAAAGAACTACATAAATCGTTGTAAAAGACTGAAAATAAAAAAAATTCATTTTTTGACGGTCAAAAATACAAAGATCCGGCAACCTTGGAAGATAAAATTTTGTCAATATTTAATTTTTGATCTGTCCGTAAATAGGTGGCAGAGATTTATAACGTTTGTCACTTAAAACAAAACGTCAAAACTTTTTAAATTAAATACAAATCAAAATGCTCGTAAACAACTAAGCAAAAATGCCTCGAGTACGTACAATACCTGAAGTATCTGATGAAGAACGTAAACAAATACGATTGCAATGTTTCACGAACTTGGCTATATTTGGCATATCAGTAATCGCTATAAAAACTAGTACGTTTTTAAACCATAATGATTTGCTATATTAATTTTTGTTTTTAGTGCGAATCTTGGCACAGTGCTGTAATTACTGACGGAAAAAAAATTACATTCTATTTGATATACTAATTTATTCGATACTGTAATGAACCGTACACTTTAAGAACGTTGTTTTATTTTTTTGTATTTGAGCTTTTTTGAACTGTATACTTTATTCTTTGTTCCAGTTTTTTGGCGGTTTTAAACTTTTGATCACTGTCATTTTTATTATAATTATAGTGTCTTGTTACACATGACCAAGAATAGAGTATAAAGTTGAATCAACTAATTGGTAACGATACGTTTACATCTAATCTCCTCAGATAGTGCTGAAACATTTCTTAACCAAGTTTACACATATTGAACTATTAACCTACTTGGTGCACTAAAAAACAAATACTCATGTGAATACCTAGTGTTCTAATGTGAAAATCTGTTAACATGGCTTTAATGTTGATGAGTTTTACTAAATCATTAGTAAACTTTAATGGTGGTAACCGTAGATGCGCTTAGTACACTATATAGAAAATGTCATATAAAAAAAAATTCCCAATTTTTATTAAATTAAAACTGTTATACCGTATTTTAAACAAGAAGATAGTAGATGGCGCTGTCTGCAGGTAAGTTTACAAAGGCACATTTCTTACTGCTCTCAAAAAGCAGGGAATTTAAAAATAGCTTTATTGTTCTTAACGGTTATTAATTGGCAATGGTGGCAACCCGTATTAAGTTGACAGCAACAGCGGCGTCAATAAGGCCATCATCTTTGCTTATCTGACCTTCAAAAGAGCAACTTAGCAATTTACATTATGTATATTAATTTAGATGTGAATGAAGAAATTCGTGACCGATCATCATCTTAATTTTTACGACACCTTCAGAGTTTGGCGGGAACAACCGTTCCGAATTGTTTAATGTGCACTATCTGGACAAATATCTTGCCAACACCAATCCTAGCACTTTTGACAACGCAACCAAACCAATCTTTAGAAAATCTAGCAAATATGGCAGACAAAATCTTAAGAGTCACTGGCCATTCAACTCACACAAATGTAATCGCAACATTTCCCTCAGGCGCCGTCATAGAAACAACTAAACACCAACCAAATATAAGCGTGGTAAACGACGATAATTTTCTTCGGTCGAAGAGAGAACACTTAACCGTTCCTCTTCACGACAAAAACAATACAAAAATTGCTGGCTGTGGTGAACGCGCAACGAAATGCAAACCCCCGTGTACAAAAACGAGCAGCAACCTCAGTAAGCAAAGCCAACACTGCAGGCATCAGTAAATCTTCCCGACTTTTTATTATACAGTTTTTCGAAAAGACAATTTTTAATTGGCACAGGTGCAGAATGATACCTACATATAGACTTAAAACAATGAATTTAAACCTGGGTTTAAATCGTGTTTCGTTGGTTATTCATCATAGCTGATGTACAAAACCGATAATTAGTATCGATTTCATTAGTTTTTACGAATTGCTCATAGATGTCTTACGTCGTCAACTCATCGACAGCAGCACAGGCTTAAAAATAACAGGCGTACAAGCGCCTTGTTGTGACAGGATAAAATATATAATAAACAACAACCAACACCACGAATTAGTATTAATATACCCAAAAATAACAAGACCAGCTCAACATGTAGGAAGTGACAAAACATGCACCACATCGAAACGACACCTGGTCCTCCAGTAACAACACGAAGCAGTCGATCAGCCCCGGAAAAACTTAAGGTAGCGAAGAAAGAATTTGAGCACTTACATGCCTTTGGGATCATTAGCTTTTCAAAAAGTAGCTTGGCTTCACCACTTCATCTGACGCCAAAAAAGAACCGCATGGTCTAGAAGCCTTGTAGAGGCTATCGTAACTAAATGTTAAAACGGTGCCTGATAAATACCCCGTTCCTCACATAGAAGATTTTACACAACTTTTAAGCAATAAAAAAAATATTTTCAACCATTGACCTAGTCAAAGCATTTCATCGGATTCTAATACACCCGGAAGACGTGCTCAAGACTGCCATCACAGCACTTTATGTATTTAATAAAATATATGAGTTTTGTAATCACATTTTTAAGCTACACAGTCAACAATAATGGTTATAAGCGTCTTAGTGTAAGAATCCAAGTCATTAACGAAGCAAGAAAGCTAAGCACGACCAAACAGCTGAGACGCTTCTTGAGAATGATAAACTTCTACAGACGGTTTATTCCCAATACATCTGAAACACAAACTCTACGGTATAACCTACTTTCTGAAACTGGAATAAAAAGCAACGATGTGATTGAGTGGACAGAAGCTACCGAGCAAGCATTATAGGCTGTTAAACAATCACTGGTGAATGCTGCAGCATTAACAGACCCGTTCTCTAATGCTATTCGTTCATTAATGTTAGAATGCAAAAAACAACATTCCAGCAGACACACTCTTATGTCTTGATGTGATTAATCACTCTTCAAGAGCTTCCCTAGTCACAATCGGAAGACTTGAAACTACAACAACTTCTTCAAAGAGCATCTTCTATTAAGCTACGTAAGATTCGTTTTGCCGAACAGAATTGCAAAATCTTCTGCGATACTTTAACTTTCTAGCCAGTATCTGGACCAATACGAAAATTCCTACGGCCTGATGAACATTATGAATATGTGTATTTAGATATAGTAGAACCTCTTTTCTATTTCGATGGTTATTTTTACTTGTGGACATCCATAGACCGATTCTCCACATGGCCAAAGCAAACTGCCGAGACAATAGCAAAAAGTTTCACACTACACTGGATTGCTCGCTTTAGTGTTTCTTTCAAGATTACAACTGACAGAAAACGACAATTTGAATCTACATTATTTGCTTCACTAGCCTGCATCACAGGAATGAATCACTTGAAAACCACAGCATACCATTTACAGACAAATGGATTGGTAGAAAGATTTCACCGTTACCTAAAAACACCATTAAAATGTCACAATGACATTACCTAGGCGAGCGTTTTATTAATCAGACTTCTAGAAGTACGTTCTTCTCTAAAACAAGATTTGGGAACTTCAGCACAATTGGTATATGGCAAAACACTCTGATTGCCTTATGAATTTTACCTATCCTCAAAACTACAGATCAAAACCACATAATGCTAATGCATGATTTGCCAACAACTTACAGCAACATTTTGCCCAAGTGAAACTACAACCCACAACTGCCCATGGAGTAAAATGAACATTTGTCTCCAAAGACCTATCAGTCACAACGCATGGGTATATTTGTCACGACGCCATCCGCAAACCTTTTCAAGTTACTTACGATGGTCCCTTTCGCGTAATAAGCATGAATCAAAAAGTATTTATTATTGACGTCAAGATTAATTAATAAAGATGTTCAAGAGGAGCACAATTACTGTCAACGTGTATCAGCCCATCAGGACCATACGTATTCAAGAAAAGCTACATTTGCATTAGAGGTAAAAAAATTTTTAACCTCAATATTCCTGGACGTTCACTAGAAGGGGGATCATGTGGCAACCGTATTAAGTTGGCAGCAACCGCAGAAGTAATATGTTTTACAGCTATTCTGTATATTAATTTAGTTTTGTAGTTAAAACTGTAAAATAGCGAATAAACGCCCAATTTACACAGGAACTCGTTAAATCAAAAAAATTACTTTTTTTGTAAATGTCATGCTTTCTACAACTTTGATAAAACGGTTCGAGTTAATACGTGTTTAAATATTGATCAATGACGATCAATATTTAAACTTTTCTGTTTTTCTTAACTATCTTGTTAAATGGAATAGAATAGTACTGAATGTGCACAAACTATACGATAGGTTTAGTTCTTATTAGAAATGATTTTTTAATGGCGGTCAAATCAATAAAACAGGTAAAAATATAGAAATTTATATCACTAAGGGTGAAAAGTGAAGCATAGCATAACGACCGTTACGGCCTCGCGCGAGTTATGCTATAAGACTCTCGACGGGAATTAATGCTCATTCTTAATGTGCATAAGCACAGTAAATACCTATCAGATACGTAGATTATATAGTTGAGATAACAGTATATGTGTTCAAAATCCTCCTTAATGATTCTTAAGTCTATGTTTGTGTTTATGCCTTCTATGTTCAAACGTAACAAATACATACAGTTGAAATAGTTTCAACTTTATGTTTTGTTATGCAAAATTCAGTGCATTATAGTGTATTTTGGTTGCATTCGGTAATGAGCTAGTATTGCAGAAGCTGCTGTGTGCAGTTATTTCATTATAAGATCATGATGACAGAAACGAATTTTTGGTTATATTCATTATAACTGCGCGTGTGGGCTTATCTTAAAATTACGTATTACATCTATATTATGAGTTATGTATTTCTTATGTTTACGCTCGTTGTAAATGAGCACTTACATACATTTTTGTCCTTCAAATTTGCAAAACCAAATATTTAAAAAAAATGATATAAAAAACATGACAAATTTAATGTTGGTACTATATTTATTACTAGCAAAATCTGTCAACTTTGACAATCAATTTAAAATCTTGGTAAGTTTTAAGTTAGTTTACTACCAATTCCGAAATATATAGTACTCTACTACTATTATTTTTATTATTTTAATTTAAAATAAATTCAGAAACTTAAATCGTTTTTCCAGACATAATTTTTGCTTAAATATATGTATATAATCGACTTTAAAAGCATAGTTTTACGTAGATTTCGATTTATTACTTTACGACTTTTTTCGTCATCACTTAACTGCAAATAAGCTTGTTTTAAAAGGTAATATTTCGTGTGCCAAATTGTTGCAAAATTTGTAACAAACTTTGTAAACAGATGATCACTTCAAAGTTTTCATTAGACGATTTGTATTTGTTAGCAAATTGTGATCAAGGACTTGCGCAGTAAGTCGTTTCATAGAAAATATCCTACGATTCATTTCAAACAAATTCAAACAAATTTTGTTTGTTCAACCCTGCTCTTGAAACACGGTGTTTCATCCTTAGATACGCTAGAAACCCTTTGTTTTGTCCACTCAAAATGTTGCTATGGAAACGGG
Source organism: Aquatica leii (assembly GCA_035610365.1). Classification (NCBI taxonomy): domain Eukaryota; kingdom Metazoa; phylum Arthropoda; class Insecta; order Coleoptera; family Lampyridae; genus Aquatica; species Aquatica leii. Next base: position 40,698,647 of record CM069437.1, on the reverse strand, counting down.
TGGGTGAAAGTGTGGGGTAAAGAATTTTTCACCCACCACTCAATTTAATATTACTGACAACGCAAATTGACTACGGTGATTTTATATTATTATATAAACAGATATTTGAAACAACCTTATAAAATAGAAAGAATAAGATTTATCAAAAAATATTTAAATTTACCAAACCAAAACATATCCAACAATATTTTGAAACAATACTTATTATTTATTTACTTATTGTTATGTTTTATAATAAAATATTTAAGTTAATATAATATTGGCAATACTTTTAACAACGTAACTTTCTGCTATGGACGAAGAACGTCAACCTCCATAGCGTTTTAATGTCAAAATATCTGGGGAAGCGTTCGCCAAAAATGTTGCAAACGTGCGTCGAAAGCAGTGGCCAGTATATAAATTTGCATCTTTCAACTCTATGTAATTTGCCACCAGTTAGGGTATATTTAACAGTGTGTTTATACCAACTGGTTACACTGTGCATTTTCCAGAACAATAACATAAAAAGAATCTTCCTTGACCAAGAACTGAAGGGCTTAACGCTGAATATTTTTGATAGATCTCTAAACCATAGAAGCCTCTTCTTTCAGCGCCAGTAACAACAAAAGAGCGAGGTTTGTAATTTTTGGTTTTTGGTACACTAATAACTAATATGGATCTTTTATCATCAATGTCAGATGTTCTGAGATTGACTAGCTCATCGCAGCGAAGAGCGCCCATAACACCCATTACCATTACCATCTACATAAGCAAGTATTTCTCATCGGGAGCTTCATTCATAAATTGCTCCACATCTTTTGGGTCAAACGTCTTTGCCTTCTTAGGTTGATACTCGTTAGATTTGCTTTTTAAAATCGCAAAAATGGTCTTAAATCTAAAATTAAATAACATATTACATACAAAAATTTTAAAATATACAAACTTACTTCCTAATATCTATTTGTTCATAAACAAATACAGTTAATCTGAACATGAAATATGTAGACCACAAGGAAGAGGGCGAATACTTCTCTATTAACCCGTTAAAATACGCTACCATTACTTCCTCCGTCACAACGCGTACCTTCCTTAATTCCATCCATGACCGAAATTTTGTCATCTCTTTCAAATATCTGTATTTTGATTTGTTAGGTAATAAATGAAACACAGCGTCATTCGCTTCATTTACAATATCTTCAGGTACCATAACTGTTATATGAACTTCATTTACTTGATCCATCTTTGCGATTTTATTATTTTCTAGCAACGGCGTGTTTTGTTGATTTATACTTCATATAACTAAATATTTTGATATTATAAATTATAATGTTTAATATTTCAAGATCAGGATTGAACAAAATCCTATAGAGCACTCGTGAGAAACTAATTCGCTCACTCATGTATATTTGTACACTCGGCTAGCGCCTCGTGCACAAAACTAACATTCGTGAGCGAAACTCGTAGTTTCTTCACTCGTACTGTAACATACTATTGTATTCTGTTTTTTTGTCTTACTCGAGGATATTTATCTTGGTAACAAATTTCATATCAAATCTTTCAAATTTAAATATAACCGTCTAAAACAGGCTTAACCAACGAATATTACTGTTTGTGATGAAGACAACACAAACTCTTCTTAACAAACGTGATTGATGTAGATTATGTCAATATTGGTCAATTATTTTTGTTTTATTTTTATAAAACAAAAATGTAACGTATTAAGTAATGTGCTTACTTGGACCGGGTGCCAAAGGTACGAAGCTGCTGTATCTCGACAATAGTATAGCCTAAAGTTTTGAGAAAAAAAATCCTTATAAATAAAGTGAGCAAGAAAAATGACTATAATTTATTATCAAGTTCGTAAACCCACCGCTAGAAAGCGTAATTGTAATGAAGAAACATCAAGTTTACGGCCTCTCGGAAAATTGGGCAATACCTTTGAAAACATAATTTGATAGCTTGAGTGATATGGAATAATTTTTTTAATGATGTTCTCTGTTATGATAAGAGAGAGGAAGACTTATACATTTTTCAATATTTAGATTTTAATATCTCTTAAACCATTCAACCTATTTGAATATTTTTGATCTAGTATGAAATAACTTTTGTTGTACCGTTTAGTTTAAAATAAATAAACTAGATGAGGTTATCTAAAGCGATTAGCCATTTTTGTGAATTTTAGAAAAAGTTAAATAAAAAAATACCATTTTGGTAGCAAACTTTTAGCTGTCATAAAATTAACTAAATTTCAGTGAGAACCACATCACGATAACTCCATCCATTCTCTATTTATAAGAGAAAATGTTAAAAATCTTAATCGGTTCAAGTTGCTTTAGCGAGAAAAACAAACATTGGAAGTTAAAAGTACTTCAGTATGTTGTGAACTGTGACCTTGAGTCGAAAATTAGAATTAATTTACTAAAAATTAAAAATTTGACGAGTCTGTGAATCTCAAAAATGTTAGTCTATTTAAAAGGCAGTCCCGTCAACAAAATCAAAGAAGATGTTTTTTTCAAGATTGGCTAAGCGATTACGAGAGACTGACAACGTGCAATCCATTCAAACACCTGCAAGGATTCGTAGAACACGCACAAAAAAATTTTTAATAACCCGTGAATCCCTAAAACAATTGTTTACGAGATTATTCTAGAGAAAGACTGTTTTTGGCTGTTAAATATGATTCAAAAAAATCGAAATCTTTGTCACTAATATTATAGACAGATGAAGCAACTTTCAGTAGCGCAGGAGGTGTAAATTTACGTAATATGCATTATTGGCCCGAGCAAAACCTACATTGGATGCACCAAGTAGAATGTCAAAATGGCTCGAGTTTGAACTTATGGTGTGAAATCGCAAGCTATCAAATTATGTTTTCAAAAGTACGACTCCTAACTTTCTGGTATCTAGTTGCTGTTCTTTAATTCTACATTAGATGCTTCGGCCTGTCTGTCTGATCCATGAAATTCCATATTTTCACTCTATTTAGCTAGGGTTGCCAACTAGACCAATTTTCGCCGTTTTGGCCGGTTTACTGATACCTTGCTTGGTGCCGGCTTAATTAAAAAACTATGTCAGTATTAAGTTTTGCAATTGCTAGTTCAGTACTTAATTAGTTTAGTATTAATAACCATATTACCGTTATCGCCCCAAAAACAATAACTTAACATTAACCTAAAAAAATATACTGTATATATCATTAAGGTGTAGAAAAGGTATCCGAAGCGGCGGTGCCAACCTTATAGAAACTGCCACATAAAAACTAAAAAGATTTCTCTAATTGAAATCAATAAGTTTCTATATAAGTTTTTGTCTTCGTAATTACACATTTAAAACTATTAAAATGTACATGTAGAACTCATTAAAACCCATAAAAACTCATACTTTTCTAATAAGTAATTAACAATAAAAAATTCAAAATCAAATAATATTTTTATTGGAAATTTCAAATTAAAACGTTTTAATTCATTTTCTATTGGGAATTCCTTATTGATCCCAACAAATAAGTAAATATTCAAATTTTCTCGTGCTAACACGCGCTGAAAAATTATAAATATTTTACTTACGATTGTTGACAGAGGAACTGTTAATGTGAATGATAAGATCATAACTCGTTGACAAAAAAATTGTCCAATTGGCAATTTTTCAATTAGGATAAGTTGAAGAAAGTTTAAGTAACTGACGGCTTTATTAGTATGTCCTTATCAAATGCAAATTTAATGAAAATGATAGATTTTGTTCTGAGCATGGCATTGTTAAAACATTTAATCAGTAATTGTTGATTCAAATTTATTGTGCAATTTCTTATTAAATATTTTCCAGTAAAAAACCATTAAAAACTGTTAAAATTTGATAAGTAATTACCGATTTAATATTTCTTAATAGTAAAACACATCAAAACCTATAGAACCCATTTAAAATGCAGCTTATTGGAGATTCCATATAAAAACACTAATAACACTATACGACGAAATTCATTGCTTCCAATGTGTCTCATAAACTCCTATTAAAACTTATTATTTAATTGGTTTCTATGTGATATTTTTGGTATGGAGAATAAAAAACAAAGATTTAAATAAGTGCAACAAAATCTTCAAATAAATATAAGTTTAATTGTTAATCTCGGTGCTAAATTATAAGTAAAATATTATTTGTTTAGTGTTTGTCTGTTTATATTCATTTTAAATTATTTTATATTAAATATACTGTATTTGTTGTGGTTTAAAATGTGCACAAACAGTATTTTTTTTAAACCTGTTTCAAAATAATAAGTGAAAATTAGACGACTTTATATTTAGCCAGACTATTTTGGTGCTTAATTTTGCTGCTAGATCTATTTTGAGTCCTATAAGTAGCTCCTAGTCTTTTTTTTGATGTTTTGTCTTTTGTAGATGTGCTAAAGTGTGAAATTGTTCTTCAAAAGCAAATCCTTGACATGTTTTTCTTGTGGCTGGCTATTGGCGTTATTTATTTTCTCGGCTCTTAGCCTAAGTGTCTTGATCAGAGATTCTGTTGATAATAGTGGTGTACTGTTAGATGCAAATATCGATCTGAATGTATCTTTTTGCGGTAGATCAAATGAGTCAGTTAGTTGTTGCTAGTGCGTTTCGCCAGTTCATTCTTTTCCACATCGTCGGTGAACTTGATGTTACTATAGTGGTTATTAACGTTGATCAGGAAATGATGTAGAGCGATTTCTCTGTCAGATGACAAATGTGCTATCCACCTAGCGGAACCTAGTTTAGTACTTGAGACCTCATACCAATCTTTGTTAAAAGCTTAGACCACGTTTAGAAATATCGTTTTTTATAAAGTTATTTTAAGCAAATCGATGATTTGATGTACTTGTTCGACTGACGAGTGTTTGTTAGTAAATGCTTTCTTTGTAACAGAAAGAATCCTATACTTGTTGACTTGTGTTTTGCTTTACTAAGACAAGCTCTCTGATTTTCCTAGAATACTTTACGGCGGTTATTTTAAATTTTGATGCAAAAGTATTATTCCATGCTACTTGTTGCAGATGAACTAAAACCAAGTTTACCAGCTCAATCGTTTCTAGTAGAACATTTAGTCATATATGTTCTTCCACCTCTACATTAAATATATCTCAGTGTCATCATTTATTTGTTAATAATATTTCGTTATAATTGTTTCACCTATCGATATGATAATGGGAAAATAGTCTGATGACAGGTTATCGATGTTGGTCTTTTAATCTGAAATCTTATTGCTATCTGTTAGCCGAAATGTTGGTTTGCAGCAGATTCACATACACATTCGGCTTGTTTTTTTATTACAAACGGATAATTCTAATTAAAGTAGCCCATTTGCATTTCAGACAATGATTGAAATGGATAATTTTTACCGCTGTTTTATTGTCGCTTTCTAGTTTCGTAACTCTAGTAAAGTTTCCTAGAAGGTACTTGCAACATTTCATTAATTGCGATGAAAATATTATTCTTTTTCGGTACAAAGATGGTTAGGGTATTTATTGTTCTTGTAGTCATATATGTATTAGAGAAACTAGGAGAAGCGTAGAAACTTATATAAAGCAATACCAAAAATTTAGTGGTCTCTAACAACTTTTCAAAACGTAGAACACATAGTGGAAGCAAATTATAAAATTGCGTTAAAGTGTTGCGATTTTATAATTTTAAATGATTTAATGCCTTTCCCATATAACTGTTTTTTTATTTATTAATTATTGGCGGCTACATGTTTCGACCTAACGGTCATCATCAGGCCTCTAAAATTATCAATTAAAGTAAAATCACAACCTTAAAATTCTTAATAAACTTACAATTAATAAGTAAATTAAAATTGAACAGTTTATGTCAAAATGACATATAAATTAAACAAAATGACAATATAAATTAATCGCGAAAGCTATATAAAATAATAATATTATTAAGAAAATTAAACAAATATAAAAAAATATAAAAATATAAAAATAATTTAAATAAAAACAAAAATATTATTTGGGAAAAAGATAATCATTTTCAAAATTAACAATTTCATTTAAACATGCATCTGGGTCTGAGTTTTTATGTTTAACAATTTCTTTTATCTCCAAAAAATTTAATTTTAGACTTTTATTGCAAATATGAAGAATTTGGTAGTTACTTTTATAATCAAAACAATGGTTATATTCTAATATATGATTAGCGAAAGTAGATTTATTATTTAAATTAATACCAACATTATTGTTTTTAATGTAAGAAAAATGTTCTGCTATTCTTGTTCGAAATTTACGGCCGGTTTGTCCAATATAAAAAGAGCTACAGCTACCACAATTTAATTTGTAAACACCAGATTTATTCAGAATATCAACTTTATCTTTACTATTGACAAGTAAAGATTTTAAATTAAATTTAGATGAAAAAGAAATATTAATATTATGCTTTTTAAATAAATTTTGAAATTGAAAAGAAGAGCGACCAATGTAAGGAGAGAAAAATATGTCTTTTTAATGTTATCTGAAAGTGGAGTAAGAGTTTTTAATATTAATGGAATTAAACAATTTATTTTGAAGTTTTTTGATCATATCTAAAGGATAATTATTATTATTTGCTAAATTATAAATAATGTTAAGTTCTTTATTAAAATTAAATTTATCAAGAGGTAATTTGTACGATGAATACCAATTTTGAAAGAATTATTAACTCTATTTAAAGATAAGTCTAGAAAATTAAGAACGTTATTAGATTCTTTTTCAAAAGTGAATTTAATGTTAGGGTGTAATGAATTTAGGCTATTAAAACAAAGGTCTAAATCATAATTATTACCTTTAAATACAACCAAAATATCGTCAACACATCTTTTATAGTAAATAAAATGTTTTTTAATTAAATTTAAAAAAAAAAGGTTCTTAGTTTCTAAGTTAGTTAGGAAAATTTTAGCCAGTATAGGTGAAAGATTGTTACCCATAGGCAGACCTGTTTTTTGAATATAAGTTTGATTATTAAAATTGAAAAAATTTGGATTTAAACATAATTTTAGACAATCAGATAAAAATTCGCAAATATGATCAGGAAGGTTAGATTCAAATAGAAGTTCATTAATAATATTTTGAAATTCTATAAAAGGAATGCTTGGAAAAAGATTAACAATATCAAAAGATATAAGAAAACAATTTGTATCTAAAGTTACATCAACTAATTCATCAGCTAGTGATTGTAAATTAGAAATAGAAAAAGGAAATTGAAAGTTAAGGTAAGAACGTAAAGTTTGATTTAACCAAGATGAAATTTTAGAAACAGGAGTGTTATAAAAAGAAACAATAGGTCTAATAGGATTGTTTAGTTTATGAATTTTTAGAAGGTCATATAGAAGAGGTAAAGAAGGGTTCATTAATTTTGGCTAATGTTTCTCATTATTTATTCAATCGATTTAAGCTAAATTCAGATTATAATTTTTGATTGCCGGATGTTAGAAAACCAGTTGTATCAAAGATAAACAGGTCAATAAAAACAAACCCTTAAAGTTTAAACTCTGTTTTACACTCTGAAGATGTTTACTACAACGCGTAACAAAACTTTATTGACAATTTTGTCTACGAGAATTATCCAGAACAAAAGATCATGGTTATCTTCGCTTATATCTCCTTTTGCAAAAAAATTACTGTATTAAATTTTTTTGCCAGTTAGCATCTAGAACTTTTTAAACCAGTACGTTTCTGTCGCCGATTTTGTCAATGTTGAATTTTTTCCAGATCTGAGATCTTATTGTTATATGTTGGTCAAAACGTTGGTTTAGTGGCATACACGTTCCGCTTGCTTTTTTATTACAAAGATATAACTCTAATTCATCAGGATGTTCAAGAATTAATTTTTTATTTTTGACTGCTACTTTATTGTCGGTTTTTAGTTTCGTAACTCTATTAATATATCTAATAACATCCTCTTCCCTCTTCAATGCAAACCAGGTTATAGTATTTTTTGTTCTGGTAGTCGTATATGTATTAGAAAAATCGGGAGAAACAAAAAAAACTCGTAGAAAGAAACACCAAAAATTGTAGCCGTTTTCAAAAATTTTTTAAAACATACTGGAAACAAATGATAAAATTGCGTTAAAATTACTATGGTTTTGGTTAATGTTTCTCATTATTTATTAAATCGATTTAGTCTAAACTCAGGTTCTAATTTTTGATTGCCGGATGTTAGAGAACCAGTTATATCAAAGATACACAGATTAATAAAAACGAACCCTCAAAGTTTTAGGTTTGTTTTAGACTCTGAGGATGTTTACTACAACGCGTAACAAAACTTTATAGACGAGAATTATTCAACACAAAAGATCATGGTTACCTATCTTCTTTTATATTTACTTTTACAAAAAAATTATTGTATTAAAATTTTTTTTGGAACTTTTTAAACCAGTACGTTTCTGTCGCCGATTTTGTCAATGTTGGTCAAAATGTTGGTTTAGTAAGTAGCATACACATTCCGCTTGGTTTTTTATTACAAAGATATAATTTTAATTCATCAGAATGTTAAAGTATTAATTTTTTATATTTCACTGCTGCTTTATTGTCGGTTTCTAGTTTCGTAACTGTATTAAAGATATACTTAATAACATCTTCGGTTTCTCTTCAATTCAAACGCGGTTATGGTATTGTTTGCTCTTGTAGTCGTATATATGTATTGGAGAAATTGGAAGAAACGTAAAAACTTGTAGAAAGCAACATCAAAAATTGTAGGCGTTTTTAACAATTTTTCAAAACATAGTGGAAACAAATTATAACATTCCGTTAAAACTGCTATGATTTTGCTTAATATTTATCATTATTTATTAAATCGATTTAGTCTAAATTCAGATTACAATTATTGATTGCCGGATGTTAGGAAACTAGTAAAAAGAAAAACAGGTCTATAAAAACGAACTCTTAAAGTTTAAGGTTTGGTGTAGACAACGCGTAACAAAATTTTATAGACAATATTGTCCATGAGAATTATCCAACACAAAAAATCATGGTTATCTTCTTTTTTATCTTCTGTTGCAGAAAATTTACTATATCCAAATTTTTTTGACATATTTCCATATCTTTCTTCAGTCTTGTCTAACTGTGTGCAATTTCAATTCAAAAATTTATAGTTATACTATTTAAATCAAATGATATTTCTTCACAAATTAATTTAAAACTAAACAATTTGACAACGCCGCTTTTAACGCGATAAACAAAATACGTTCGTATAGCACTTGCAATAGAAAATTCAAATATGAAATAAAATACAGTGTTCAATTTAAAAAAATTAACCTGAGTAGCTTTATGAGTTATTCAAACACTTTGTATAATGGATAATATTCTCACGTTTAAATTATTTTTTTTAAACAAAAATATAAATGTGTTTGTCACACGGAACAAACTTTTCAGTTACTGCAAGAAAGTGTTCTTTTTTAATAGAAGGCTATAATCGAGTTGTATTTAATTGTCGTCTATCCCAAAACAAATTATGATTCATGACTGAATAAACGTTGTTGTATTAAGAAATTATGGATAAAACGAGGTTTGATAGTGAACATAACAACCTTAATTATCAAAGCAATCATTGGCAATAAATCTTGTAGGTACCGGGGAATCAGTTTTTTAGTGCCATTATTCAAAGACGACGGATTCTAAACAAAAAACTTTTTGTTTGTTAATCGACAATTCTAATAATCTAAAATTGGTAAAAAACATGACAACCAAAATAATGTTATAAACATTTAAAAACTGCAAGAAATCGACATTTAATTAGACATAATTAACCAAATACGTATTTGTGTCAAAAGAAAATTAGAAATAGATATGTAGAACAACGTCGTGTTCAGAAAGTCGTCAGAGGATTTTGCAAAGAAATCTTAAAATAATTTTATTTTTTACAAAAAAAAGTTTATGAAGCGCATTTTGGGCGGATAGAGTCAAATCGAGTGTTTACATCGTTAACAATAAGCGATAAGCATATCCCTAGTTTTAACTGTCGTATTTCACTTTCACCCTGTTTTGTTGACTTTGTCCCTAATTGTGTCAATAAAGTTACAATCGTCGGCTCCTTTTAGTAACTTTTACTGTTTGCTCGAAATGGTCATTCACAATCCCAAAAACGAGTACCTGCTTTTTGGCGTAAAAGCGTTCGCCAAAAACTACGAAGGGTTATATCGACGTAACGGTAGTCGATATAAAAATTTTATAATTTACTGTAAAGTTTAGAGACTTCGAAGGTCGACTGATGTCATAAATATTTTTTTAGATGATGCCTGCCTTAATAAAATTAAATAAATAACGTTTGATTTATAGGTGTTGCTTCGACAGTAATGTTCGGAATTAAAAGTGGCTGTCGCTGCGTTTTAGTTGCTAAGTTACACAACAGCAATACAAAAAAGCTTGATATTTTTAAAAAACTGACGCGGCCAACTACGACGAGTGTTAATGATAAAACATTTGTGCCTTTTCGTATTATCGGCGTTCAATAGTTGACAGCGTGTAGATAATAAGCAAAATATGTAGCACTCATAAATATATCACAACGTTCCCTATACCATTCGTTTTCATTTTACACACATACATACTTCTGTCGATTTGTTTGTTTATCTAAGTGAAACAGTTTTAGGCATACGTTGGGTTTTTGAAAAATTAAATGTTGGTTAGATAAAACACATTTGGTTTATGATTAATGGTCGCTAGTCTAGAAACTTTAAAATTTAAAGGACGGCTTCGTTTGATGCGAAAAAAATGTTAAAAGGAAAAGCCTACTGAAAACTAACACCGATTGATACCTAACAAAACTGACTCGACTGTCAATTTTATGGTTTTGTTGCTACCTGAAAATTAGGTAGAAATGTTACGAATAAATCTTTGTAGATTGAATAAAGTTGGCTGTGTGTGGTTACCGAAATACTGGCAACGCGATTGCGACAAAAAAATTAATCTACAAGGAAACATGGAAATTAATCGGTTAAATTACACACGCTATTTTGTCGAAATCGTAAACATAATTACACTTAACATTATCATATTTATAACCGTTTAAACAATAATTGACTTTTTTCAAATAGAGTGGGAGATTCGTCGCACACGTTTGCTAAATAAACATAGAAGTTCGCAAGGTGTGTATGGTCTCTTATCATCAACTACCATATACGTGATAATATGATAGCGGTACCTTTAATCGTCCTTTTAACTTGCCGCTATCAATCATTTCCAGGGAAAATTTTTACTCTATTACATGGCGATCTAGGTGTCACCGCTTTGTAACTGTTTGACTAAAGCTAAAAGTCGTAAAAAAATACTTTACGACGACCTTAGTTAATCTTTTAATTCGTTGTTTGAATGTGTTTACAGAGAAAAGTACTTTTTTTTAGAAAGACAAAACAAGTCTGAACATCTTTATTTAGTCTACTGAGTATTTTCCGATGATTGATTTTTCCAGGTAGTAATACGTGGAAGTGAATTTTTTCTTAATGTATACATTGTGTAAACATTACTTCTACGTTGACAATGACAATGGATTTTTAATTTCTACCTTCTTTCTTAATGACAGTAAGCTTAAGTTCTACGAATAGTCTATTCAAATCTACATAAATGTAAGTACGTATAAACAATTATGTTTGAGAATTAGTTAAAAGCAATAGAATTTATGTAAAAGAAGTAGTTAATACACACTTTACCTTGACTGCGTCTTACAATAGAATTTTTCTTGTTTGTTGGTTTATGTTTAATCTTCATACGATTGACTGACTTTAATAATAATAGTTTAGATTAAAAAAATTTCTCAAAAGCGGGCTATTCGTTAATTGTCGTTAGTACTTTTTACAATAAAAGTGATTTTCTTTTAATGGTAGTATTTTGGGTTTTTATTTCTTGTTGTTCTAGATAATTAATTAAGAGCTATCATTAAGCATTCATATCTTTATGGGTTTTAATCTTTGTTTGTCTATGCGGATTTAGAATAATTGGTTGTATTTGCAAACACTTTAATTTTTTTATTTGTCGTACTTTTTCTCAAGGATTAATTTTAGATTTTTAAAAGTCGTATGTTTCTGCGTCGTTTCGACACTTTTTCTAAATCGCAGTTATAAAAAACGTACCTAATTATTCGTACAATCTTTTATAGTTTTATTATTTTAATTTAGAGTAAATACGTTTGTCTATTTTTTTTTGTCTGATTTATGCCATCAACATCGATTTTAAGATACAATAGAAATGCTAAGAGAAGTAATTGAAATTATGAGAGAAGTCAAAAAAAGTATTGATTCGTAGATAGTTTTTTATTTTTTTGAGAAAAGTGTCACCTTTATACATTGTTATAAACGCGAGATGAATCTATACGCTATCTAAGTAAGCTGTGAAAAGTTGTTTTAAATAATTAATAGCTTTTTTGACTAGTTTATATTTAAAGAACTACACTAAACCTAATAGAATCAAAAAAAAAAGTTTTGTACCTACTTGGTCCAAAAAGATTAAAAAAGTGTCAGATTACTTTCTCCGATTGAAGAGATATTCTTTTCTCGGTTGTTTTAACATTAATGTTCTCTAAACAATTTGCATTTTAGAAGGCAGTGTCTTCTTAAGGTCATTCTAGTAAATCAAAAATAAGCTATTAATTCTTTGTTTCAAAAAGTTAAAAACATTTTTTTGATTGTCAAAATTTTTTTAGTTTTTTTTTTATAAATTGTATTGTGTCATTAGAAAAAGTTTTCGAGTTTTTTTTCAAGCAATTTCATTTTCTCTTATGTTTCCATGCCTTGCCGTTCATGTATGTCTGCATTTGATTTCCAAAGCGTAACTCAATGTTGATTAAAAATGGCATTTAATCAACATTTGCAATTGCCATTAAAGATTCTCAGGTTTGGTTTGGTTTTCAAAAGCTTGCCATGAAAGTTAAGTTTTCGAAAAATCAAGCTAAGTTTTTAAATAATCAAGCCAAGTTTAATATTAGCTAAGCCAAGCTTTCAAGCGTTAAAATCTACCAGAAACTTAATAAAATTACAATTAACAAAGAATTACAAGGATGTAACACCGAATTTCATACGTATAAACTCAAGCAAAAAAAGCCTTACAAAATAGTACTTAAAAACTTTTATCAATCATCAGACTTGGAATCTCGAAAGAGAATTAGAACAACTTGGACATCAAGTCATCAGTACATGGAACATCAAGCATCGAGCTACGAAAGCTCCCTTATCTATGTCTTTTATCGATTTGCAAACAACGGACAATAATAATACATATCTACTTATACACCTAGGGTGCTATTACAATAGGTAGCCTATTGGGCACAATCTTTCAGTGGTGCATACAAGATTTTGTTTTTTACTTTATATAAAATAAAAACTAAAAATGAACAATTACTTTAGATTCTATTACTAGTATATCTAGCAGTTTAAAACACTAAAAAGTTTGACGTATAGTTATTTGCTTGTCAAATTGATTTTATAATACATGTGCAAGAATTGATCAAAAATGTTAAAAAAATGCACAAAAAGAAATATAAAACTTGTTGCCATCTAAGTCAAAACAAAAATATGAAAAAAAATATCATTTTTAGTACGTAATAAGAAGGCATTATAAATTCATAAAGCGCTCTCATAACAGTCCGGTTCATATGTATATGTTTACGTATCTCATGTCCTAGACATTACGTGTAAATTATAACAAAGTAAAAAATAAAGTATTATACGATCTTAAACTCTTACAAAACTACATGCAAAAAAAAGAATGCAAAATCTAAAAAGTTCACTAGATGCATAGAATTACATATTAAACCAATCAAAATCTTTAAAGTAAAAAAAACATACTAAATGAAATAAATGCAAAAAAGCACCAGCATTTAACTAGCATCGAATCGTATCGTTCTATAAGCCTATTGCCGGTGCTGTTGAAGGTTTTTAAAAAATTGTTATTGAAAAGACTCAACTCGGCACTAGAAGAAAGAGGAATCATACTAAATCATTAATTCAAATATAGACGCAATTATGGCATGACGAAACAAGTACATCTAATTTTTCACACAGTTAACAATGTCTTTGAAATTAAAACGAATTGTTCATAGACATCAAGCAAGCTTTTGATAAACTGTGGCGTCAAGGTCTAAACTATAAGCTGAAGATGACACTATCGTATTATTTCTACAAAATCTTCAACTCCTATCTAGAAGACAGATGGTATATGATCAGGTTAAACGAAGAGCTAACGGAATTCTACACCATTGTCTCTAGAGTTTTCCAGAGCAGTGTCCTCGACCCAGTCCTATACACAGCTGATCTACTAAAAAACAAGTAACAACCATAGTTACCTACACTGATGATGAGCAATATTAACAACAAAGAGCAACCCAAACGTTGCAACTGAAGACTTCCAAAGCACCCTACGCCAAATATAAGATTGGATGAGGAAATATAAAATTCAAGCTAACACCTCAAAATCATCTCGTCACGTTTACAACGAGACGAGGTACATGTTCACCGATAACACTTAACAATACTCCGATTCCTCAATCTGAAGAAATTAAACATCTAGACATGCATCTAGACCGGCAGTCTTGACATCAAATGCAAGCCGATGTACTGACTACTTGGCCGACATTCTTAACTGAAAACAGAAAACAAACTCTTGCTTTATAAATCTATTTTTAGACCCATCTAGTCGTACGATGCACAACTATGGGGTACTGCCAGCACCTCTGACGAAGCTTAAATTAAATGGAATTTTTTTATTCCACAACAATATTTTGCTAAAAACTAAGCGTGCTTTCATCAAAATACTAAAAACTGAGAATTCAAAAACAAAATTAAAGAACATGTTCAAAGCACAAATATTAAAAATTTAATTGCAAGGAATGAAACAAATGACTAAGAAAAAGACTAATTAATAAAATATGTTAGCGCTTTACCAACTAGATCAAAAAATTCATTTTTGCAGAGTAGACATTCAACACCACAGTCTTGTTGTTCAAGGTTTTAAAATGTTACATATTCAGCTTTTGTTTTCGAGTTTCAGACTTTTTTGGTTATGAGCTCTACATGCTACTCCAACACAACTTACGTAATCTCCAATTCAACATTCAAAACTGCATTCTTAACGTTCAAATTTTTAAAACTCGACAACACAGTTATTAATATTCTAAATAATTCTCAAAATGAAATCTAACAGACAAAGCTTTACGCAAAGCATTGAATTCAAGTAAGTAAACTCAAAACATATTTGAATTACGCGGGTACAAAATCAGCTTTCAACGTTTCCATCTCTATAGCCACTTAGGTACTTACTATTTTTCATGCATAGTAATTTATACTATGAGATGGGTCTGCAATCGTATATCACTCATACTGAATTCAACTGTTTCAACTTATAGTAAAACTATTATTTCAACTTTAAAGAATAAACAACTTTCCAAGCTGTCAAAAATAAAAAAAAAAGGAAGCATTGATTAAATCAATAAATGAAACTACTTACTCTACAATTTTGCAACACGGATCAAAAAGTCGCGCATTTTAAAGTGACCTAATTATTGATACAGCTTCTATTTAAACAACAACAAATGGTGTGTATCTTGCAGGTGTGTGGTTAGTTTACAATCGATTGCCAATTAAGAAGTTTAAAAAATAAGAACAAAAAACAAACACAAATGCAAAAAATACAAACAAAAATGTTTAGAAACCTAAAAGTAAAATAACTAAAGCACGTCTAAAAACAAACGTATTAACAGTGCTTTAAAAACAAAAAACTGATAGATGTCTCATAGTAATTACCAAAGTAAATAAGAATGATTGATAATAATAATAATTATAATGTACTAGGGTCAACATTAAAAGGTAACACCAAAGAACCTTTGAAAAACTACTAGAAGTATTTCTACAACGCAATTAAATTTTTCTTTACGAGTTTACGTATAAAAATTTTTTTATTCAATGGATAACTGCTTTCATTAGACTCCTAAGAGAAATGAAAGATCCATTTGATGTGAGAAATAAAAATTGGTTGTATAAGTAGGTAGCTCCTAACTACCAGATTGACTTTTGTCGTCCAACTATTTTCAAATTTGAAATTAGAAAGTAGGCAGATGTTAATCACTGTTACCAAATATAATATATCAAAAATCGCTGCTATATTTCAATTGTTATCGCCCAATAATGTAAATTAAAACGAAATAGCGAAAATAGTAGGTATGAAAATACTATTCCTTTTTGTAACGTTCGTATTTTAAAGCAAAGTTACTCGAATTACAATTTTCGTTATTGTAACACACTCGTAATTAAGTGATTTTAGACTGGAAACATCAAGCAAATAAAAACGAACCAAACGTCATTATCATTAAATAAAGAATAGGAAAAAACTAAAAAGAAGTACCCACGAGTTTTTCTTTAGATAGTTCAGAATCTGAAGTAGTTCTTATAGTTAGGTACTTTATGTTAAATTAGGTACTTATTTTGTAATTTGACAAGCTGTTATTTAAACAGAAGTAAATGCCATACACGAATTGGTTTTGTACAAGGTGTGTTGAGTAAATCAACAGCTCACATGATTCAAAAAATTTATTAAAAGATATTTTGTTTCTTAAAGTCTAAATTATTTTTTATTTTTATTATTAAGTGCAAATACGTCTATTTTGGTAGTATGTGGCTATATCATCGTCAAAAACAGCTGTTAGTAGATAACAGTTCCAACTGCACATAAATATGTAGCAAAATTTGAGATAATTATTTAAAAAACTTAGCCAAAAAAAGTTTGTAACGTAAAATACGGTGCTCTAACGGTTGACTTCAAATCTAGAACACGCTGACAAGGAGGTAAAAAATACTAAATTAGGTAAATTGAATACGAAAGCAACCCAAAAACCCAGATGACTCAAAAAGATAACCAAACAGTATTGGATAAGAACTTTAGAATATCGAATTTTTATATAAAATTATTCTAAAACAGTTTTATTACAAACTTTGCGGATGTTAAATTTTATAGTTTTCATTAAAAAAAAAAGGTTTTTCGCATAATGTGTTTACATTATTTTCGAAGATAATTAAAAATAGTGCAACGTTAAACGAATTATATTTAAATATTGCATTTTTAGGATTCAAATAATTTTGAGTTAAGTATTTGAATACTGAAAGTAAACATATTAAAGTAAGTGATATTTTACAATCTGCTGTTCAAAACGTAACAAACATTGTGTAAATCACGTTAGTGATAATTGAAGAATTTTCTTCTACTTATTACAGTGATAAAACACGACGTAATCATCATTTCTTTCAAGGCAAAAGTCAAACAAACACTTAAAATATTTACTGCAATGCCACGTTTATCTGTTTTTCTAGTACGGCAACGCACGTGCATTTCTCGATTAGATTTATCTTCGAGGAAAGTAAGTCCGACGAAAATTATAAAGTTAAATAGCGATTTGGAAAAATAAATTATTCGGGAGCAGCTGTGTTGATTTGTTTCGGGGGATTTATAAAACTACCACGAGTAGAAATGATAATTTTCGTTTATGAGGCACCTGCTACCCTAAAGGCATTTTTCATTATTGTATTTTTGATTTAGATGCGCATACTGTGCGGTAGCTTTTTTAGTTAGAAATTGTGACAGATTTAAAATCGAGCAATCTTTGGAAATTGAACAGGTAGGAACTTGTTTCGGGCGCAAGCGCGTGGTCGTCCAATTGTCGGGTGGAAGTTAATGATCAAGGCGTGCTTTGCTGCTGCTCTACCGCACGAAGCTACTAACCAGCCCTTCCCTCGCCGCTAATAGTAGCAGTTGCCCTTACCACTAAACGTACATCAGTTAGTGTACGACTGTTGAATAAGTTGTTACATTTTAGTGTTCTAATTATGTCCGCTTTAGGTGAATACGTTGACCCAGATGCGATTTTAAAAGGTCATCAAGGTAAGCCGCCAATGCGATTTATTTTAAAATATCACACTTACGTTTGTTATTGTTGTCACAGCATATCCGCCGCCTCCTTATCAAAATGTTAAAGTCGAAGCGACGTCACCACTTCTAACTCCACCGCACACACCTACTTATACACAAACGCCGCCGTCGAGGTACCCGTGCGAATGGTTTCAAGAACAAAGTTATCAGTATCAGGGCAGCGCGCCGTCGATGCCACCCTATCCGTCGTACAACGCAGTCATCTTCAATCAATGGTTACGTAACGCGGCGCTCTATCACGCACGAAGTCAAATTAACGATTTGCGGACGCCGGGAAGAGCACCGGTGCCGCTTAAAATGGGACCAGGTTCTTCAAGGCCTAAAAAACAATTCATCTGTAAATTCTGCAACCGTCAATTTACGAAAAGTTACAATTTATTAATACACGAACGCACCCACACCGACGAGCGTCCGTATTCGTGCGACATTTGTGGAAAAGCGTTCAGACGACAAGATCATTTACGCGACCACAGGTAAGTCACATTAACTAATAATTTACTTTTTGCTAACGACTATTTTAATACAGGTACATACACAGCAAGGAGAAACCGTTTAAATGTGGCGAATGTGGAAAAGGATTTTGTCAAAGCCGCACATTAGCCGTCCACAAAATTCTGCATCTAGAAGAATCTCCACATAAATGCCCAGTGTGTAACCGATCGTTCAACCAACGATCTAATTTAAAAACTCATTTACTAACCCACACGGAACGTCCTTTAGAATGTGGAATATGTTCGCAATTCTTCGAATCATACGCAGACTTACGTGCACACGAAGTACAACATGCACCAACATCAAATGCAGTAATTGAACCCGACACCTCCTTATCGTGCTTGGATTTGAGCACCAAACGCTACTCATCAGTACAAAAAGACGGAACTGGAAAAAAATCGTTAGGTTTTAGTATCGAAGATATTATGAAACGATAGTTTTTTTTTGTTAAATCGTATTTTGAAAACCAAAGATTTACCTCAGTTCAAGACTGAATTTTGATTTGGTTACCATATCTGCAAAGATCTCTTAATTTAATTATTATTATTATTATGTACATACCTGTGTAGAATAATTGTTTATTTTCTTTTTAAGTTTAAGAATAAAGTTTTATTTTGCATTTTTGAGTTTCTTTGCGCTGGTGTCACCTAGCGGCGTTTCTTTGAAACATTTACCGCTTTAGTAGATTCCTGTAACTTTAAAGGTTACTTCTTTGCGCAAGACAAGAACCTGTCAATCATCGTCATAAATAAAAGTTTAAAACTACCGACTTATTTATATTTAATTCGCTAGTGATTTACTAGCCTATAACTAGTTCAAGGATCCATCAATCTATTTGACAGCTGAAAATCGCGTGTGTTATTTTCTTTTAAAATTGCATTTAATTGTTTAATAGTCTGCTATTGTAATTGTTGTTAGAGCGATTATTTCTTAGGGTTGGATAATTTGATGCGATTATTTTTTTTAAATGGTTGCGGTTGATTTGTGGCTGTCAATTGTGATAGATAGGTAATGGACGCAGAGATTCTTCTTTTCGTAGGGTTTTTCTACCGATGTAATTGTTTCGAAATTAAGCTTTTGTTTCTCACAGACCATTAAGATCTGTTATTATCTCGAATTTCATTCTTGGTATTTTTTGATCAAGATAAATTAGAACGTTTTTTTAAATTTGTTTGTAAATGTTAAGGCAACCCTCAAGATTTATTTGCGGCTAAGGAAACACTTTCAAACTCATTCAAAACAGCATATCCTTTTTAGTTTATTCTAATAACTTGAATACTCTCACGATGGGGTATTTTTCACATTTTGAGTTCATTCAATCTTCACTATTGATGTGAATGTTTATTTTCAGTTCTAGTACCTACCTACTTCTAAGGTCGTTTATAAATAGTAAAAAAATAGGTATGTATTTATTATTTATTAATTTCTTTTGCATAAGAATTATTAGAAACAAATACAATTTACTTAGTTTATTTGTATTTATAACTACAGATTCTATTATTTGCAGTATTTAACTATTTAGTACGAGACGTTCAGCACGATGAAGCTACACCACATTATTTTTAAAATTTCAAACATTTTTATTAATGGTGGTTTTTATATTAACTATTAAATTAAAACTTTTATTTGAGCATTATATTTTTTTTATGTGTATAGATTCAAATACCAACGCTTTATCGTTTTGTTTAGTGTTATCAAAGTTAATTAAAAGTTTCAAATACTGTATTTTTATGTAGAATCAGGTTAAGTATTTAGTAACTGCAGCCAAACAAGAGGTAGAAGCAGGAAATACCTAATTAAGTCATTTTTTGCATTAAAAATGTTGGGATAATGTTATTCACGTCCATGCAGGTTTACTCTTTTGAGATGGTTTCTGCATAACTACTAGATTTGTATACGTTAACAACGTGAAAACGTAGACGTGTTTGTACAATATATCCGTAAAACAATCAGTGGCGTGGTATCGTTACTGTCAAAAAGTTTGTCTTTTGTTTTGATTGCAACTTATTAGCTGAATTAAATTCAGTTTTTAATTATGAGACAATGAATTAAATTCAATAAATGTATAAGAGTTAAAATAATAGTAGTTTACGTAACAAGAGTCGAAAGTAAGAAATAGCATAACGAACGTTAATGCGACGCGAGGCCGCACGGCCGAGCGTTGCATGTGAGTGAGTTATGCTATGATTCTTTCGACGAGAGTAATGTACATTATTTTTTGTGTTGCTTTTTATAAAATTACATTCTTTTTTGAAAAAAATCAACAGAAATATAATGTTGGTACTACATTTATTACTAAACCTGTCAAATTTGACATTAACTTTAACATCGTTTTTCTTCAATTTTAACTGAATTTCAAGATTTTTAAAATGATTTTTCCACCTGTCGCATACTCGTTCTAATATATTAATTCACTCTGAACACTTACTTTTATGTGGATTCCTAGTTTTCATTTTGCCACCCTAGAGCTTTTTTTCGTTCATTACGTAACTACACTAACGAACGAATATTGACGTTTGCGATGTTGACAGCACAAAAAATATATTATAATTGTAGCAGCAAGGCATTAGTTGTATTAAATCAAATCGAAATGATTCGTGTAGCATTGTTGTACTACTTTCTGTTAAACTATTTGTTGGATGTGTTGCACTCGGGTCGATTTCCTTCATTGAAGCACATTGTGATATATTGTTGTCAGGTGCGAGAACGAGCAATGCGGATGGTTTACCGATACGTGAACATGCTGAATTGACTGTTAGAAAAACATTCATTTTCTATATTTAGGGCGCAAACACTTACGGATTGGCTTCGCGATTGTTGATTGTCATGGCAAATGCAAGACAAATCGGTAATTGATCATTGGAATTTTCGAAATGAGAACTTTTTTTTGAGTATCGTCGCGTGAATCACATTGTCCATGATCTAATGACTTTAAACATTCAGTTGAATAGTTGATTGTTTCATCTTCATTTATTACACGATCGATAAATTTGATTTTAAATTGTAAAGTTTAAGTGATCCACATCTTTGTTTTTTGCCTCAAGAATTGCTCTTCCACTCAACCAATTATTATTGTGTGGTTAGTCATGATATCTGGGAACAATTTGTTGATGAGATTGTTCTTCGTTAGAACCAAATTGAAAAAATTCGACAAAAACAAAATCAATCCGTTCGACTCGTTGACAGGAATACGGCCATTACCGACAGTCAGCAATTGCTTGTAGAAATCTTCGGCAGGTGGATCGCTTAGCAATGCAACTAGCATGTTTGTCGTCAGTTGAAGTTTGTTTACATAGCACCACAGAGTCGATGATTTGAAGCAAGCGTTGACTTATCAACTGTCAAATGATAATGCACACAGCACCATCTAATGGTTTTACCGGAACTAACGTACAACGCCATGTTTATACTTGCTTCTGTCATATATCAGAAGTTCACAAACTATCTATTGACGAGCACAGCTGTGCCACTAAAGCAAGGCATCATTTAAAACAATATAACTCAATAAACGTTCTAATTGTGTATAATCGGTAATACCAAAGAATTTTCGTAAAACTTCAAAACATATAGAGTTTATAACTGTTTTATTAAAATCAAAAATCAAAGTCGTCTATAGTCGTAATTACGAGAAGTGTCTTATGACTCATATTCAACCGAATAGAAAATGAAAGTAATATAGTATACTTATTTTACTTATTTTTTGGAGTTAAAGAAAGATAACTAATCTTTAGAAAGTCTGTAATGCCAATCTCTATAACGTAGGTTATATATAACGCCAGGGTACGACGATAACTTAACGTTCTGTCAGTTTATGTATCCGTTTAATTTACATTTAATTAAATTAACTGTTAATCAAACATAAACTGTTTTTAAGTCAAAGAATCGTAATATTATGTGTTATAATTTTTCATAAATATAAGTACATTTTAAATATTAAATTATTTTTTAGTTTTATTCCGTAATACAAATAGTAGTATAATTATCTACATTTCCATCCTAACTTTAGACTTAAAAAGTACACATGATAGAACCGCAATACATTAATTTCAGATCATCTATTCACAAGTCACATACTTGTAACCTACAAAATACATTAAATTTGCCATATTTGGGTTAAAACAATTAATGCTTTAAAATACCTTTTCAGTAGTACTAAATATAACTTATACTATGTCATTCCTATGCTACAAATTCAAATTAATTTCTCTTTTCCGGTATGGGCGTTGTTAAATTTTAACATGTGCAATTACTTAGAAGAAAAATAATTATGACTATTAAGTAACTATATTTTAATATTTTATTGAACTAGTATTACAGGTACCTATCACTTATTATGAGCGTGCACGTCAATAAAGATATAAGTTTCAAAATTCTTAAACTTTACGTTGCCTACCGATGAGTCACAAGACACCGCTCGCGATTAGAACGAATGATTCCAAAAAATATGAACTATTAACTTTTTTGCGACAATTACTATACCTCCATTCTGCTATTCGCCAACTTGAGAAGTCAGAGTGTTTACTTGTTAGATACAATTCATCGAAAACGAATTCCAAACAATTAACTGAAACAAGAATATATATTCAAAAAAGAAGCAAGAGGATCTGCAGAAGAGTATGTGGTTAACATCAATGGTGTGGATTTAAGTATGTCTTTCTGGAATGACAATAAAATAGTGACTCTAATCTCATCTTGTTTTGGTGAGTTATCAGCGTTAAAAGGTTTGATAAAAAAGAATAAAGAATGTTATCGTTCCGTGCCTTCACATAATAAGCACATGGATGGTGTTGACTTGTTAGACAGTTTTCCATTTATCTGATGTAACTGTGATAAACGCTTGGATCTTAAAAAGTACATCTACTACTATAACGATTTAGGAGTTTAATGTTGAGATTGCAGAAACGTGTGTCTAATAAAAAGTAGAAGTGAAAAAAAACGCGACAAACCGTCATTCAGTCAAGTTAAAGTTTGAGTTAATGCGAAGTGTCAGAAAGACCCTGCAACTCTGTATGGACGAATTTGCGCATTAGATCAAATATGAAATAACACGCCAAAAGTATAAAATGCTTAATTGCAAACGAAGATAAATGTGGTGTACACTTGTGTTTGACCAAAGATAAGATCTGTTTTACTGGTTTTTATTTGAATTAAATTTTGACCGTTGTTTCATAATGTTGAAAATTTGCTACAAAAGTTTTTTCTAACTAGAGAGTTCTTACTGTACCTATACAACAACAAGAAATACCAAACATAATTTTCTTGTAAAATTAAAAAATTAAGAGTTAAGAACGGCATTGCAGAAAGAGATTCTTTAATTCTGAATTGTGATATTTAAATATAATCAATTTTACTGCGGTCTGCATACAATTGAACGTCATGTTATCTTACGATACCTTGTATTGGTGTCGTTTTTTATACTTGGTTTTAAGTTTTGCAAATACAAAGCGGGAGTAGTTGCAAGTTGATTTGATTTCTACGGCAGAATTGCTACGGTTAGGTCATCGTTTGTTCTAGTTAGTTTTCGTCGTTGATTTTGTTACGGTAAAACGTAAACCTGCACTAAGCTGAAATAGGGTCACTTACCAATAACTTAATTACCACAAAAAAAAGTAGCGGCAGCTCAGAACTTTGCAGACTGAGTAGCTGTAGGTAACTAATAAAATTCAGTATGATCTTCGATGTGTTGATTGTAATTAAATATAATTAAAAATAGCGTCAAACAGAAAAAAAATATAAACTACAGCTAGATGCCAGTTTTTACCTGATAACGTTTAAGGTAGATAAATTGACTAACAGAAGTCTAACAACGAATATATTGAAACGTCCGAGAAATTACTTGCAAATGCAAGAGCCTTCTAGAACTGTTATCTAGTTTCTAGAAGATATAGCGAAAAGTGAGGAACGATCGAGAAGAATTCGCCGATGTCTATAAAAGCCGAAGATGGAAATCGTAGGTCAGTTATTGCTGGAATGTGAATACATGCAGTATTAAGAAGATTATCAAGTTGAAATAAATACGTATCGTTAGCACGCGCGACGTTTTAAATAAATAACAGTGTACATCGAATCGAGTGAACGTGACTTATAGTGTAAACAAATCCGAGGACGTTATCTTATCTCGTGTTAGTTATCTTAAGTGTTATACAACGGTTATACATAAATTATAGTGTAAGTGTTTTTATTATTAGATTTAATTAGTTCCGTTAATTTAAAAGTATACATATTTCTATAAAAGTAAACGTAGTTTTAGTCGTTATAAATAAATTAGTTTTTAATATAAAGACGTAACAATATTTATTTCAATGACAACATAAAAAAAGTAGAATAAAAAATATATAACAACTAATGGTTTGCAAACAATATAACAGTAACATTAGTATTAATAGACTCTTAAATTAGGCAACACCTCGCATATATAAACAGCGAATGGCTTAACGTAACATTCAGTAAATTGAAGTTGGCGAGTACACAAAAGTATAGTGATTACACAATAATGAAACAAAGCAAAGTTACGTACGTTAATCGTAATAACCAGCGTATATGTAAAGTCGTTTGTATATACAACACCAAAACAAATAATTAAATATAAAAAACAAGGTACATACTCAGCGTTCCTAATATACGATTAGCTAATGGCATATCCAAAACATCTTATAACTTCTGAAAATTAAGCTGATTATTTGCCCCACTAGCGGATATGCAAACGTTGGTTTCTATTACCCATCTAACGTAGGTTAGTGGCTGACAGGTTTGACATCTAACTAATACGGTTTAGTTCTTGTTTTACGTGTATGCCTTGTTTATAAGCCATTGAAATTTTCTGAAGTAACAAACACGTGCGGGTGACCAAATTTGCTATAATAATAAAAAAGAAGTTAAATTGCGCCGTAAAATAGAAATGCATTCTTACCCCACCGAATCTCTCAAACACATTAAAACCGCGATTGATTTACCCACTAATAGCGAGGATGTTCCACAAAGTTATAAGCAAAAATGTTTGATTTTTAATGCGAAAAATGGAAATATACTCATTTTATATTTTGTAAACAAGAGACAGTTGGTTTGCGTAACTGTATCAAGATTAGGTTATAGTGCAAGTTGTGCATTGCTATCATTCAAAGTTTGTGGTCGAGCATGAGATTCTGCGTAACTACTATGTATAGTACTGTTGCAAACTTAATACTAAATTTATTTGAACTATTTACATGATTATATGTGCAACTAATTTTACAAAAACTTAAACACCAAACAATATACTAAGAGAATTGTAACTAAGCAATAAAAACAAACAATTACTGCAACTCTAGATTTAAAATACCGGCCGCTGAAAAAATAATTACAATAATTGTTATTTGTTTCTACAGCACACGCGTAAAAACACTGAATAAGCATTTATTTACTAAACACTGGCATCTTTTTGTTTCTATTTCAGATTTCTGTCTAGAAAAAATATTAATTTAAATTAGCATCATGAAAAATGCACTGGAGCGGTTGACATAAATAAAACAACAATCCCAAGCACAAAATCATGTCTTAGTTAAGCGGTTTTGTTTTTATGTTTGAGATGAGTAAGGTAAGATCATTTAAGAGAACGTAGTTGTCGTTTTTAATAGAAAACCGTGTCTCACACCAAGTATTTTTTGGTAGTGAATTAATAGCAACAAAAGGTGAGTACCACAAAAAATTAGTTTCGATTATTTCGCTAGATCATCTAGTACAACGTGGTTTAGTGTTTACTGGAGATCCAAACAAACGAAATGTGAAGTTATAACCAACTCCTGTTTTTTTTTATTTGGTAGCTTGTAGTCTTTTCTTAACAATTTGTTCATATTAACGCCATCTCTGAAAAAGATCGTACATTTTAAATAAATTTGTTCGATGAAAGAAAAAATTCAAGAGTACGCACTTTATTTCTATTAAACAAATGTTTCTCCAAAACAGTTATGGGTTTTTACAAAAAAACGCCAGGTCGTGAGTTACGTTTTACAGAAGAAATTATGGCTGAAATCAATGAAAAAATTTAGAATGGCCAATCTAAAAGATCAATCGCTAAAGAATATGGGCTGAATGAATGTACTAAAGGATAAAATTAAGTACAATACCCCGTTTTTAGGTCGTTTTAAACGAATTTTTTCGATAGAATTGGAAAGCACTTTAGTGCAAAAAGTTAAAACAATTAGATAGCTTATTTTTTGGTGTTAAATATAAAGAACTCCAGAGAATTGCATATCAGTTTGCTGACGAAAACCAACTTAATCACAGTTTCTGTAAGACAAAGGAACAGGTTGGCAAAAAATGGGTAAAGCGTCATAACTTCTCTGTAAGGCAGCCAGAAAAAGTTAGTTTTGTCCGAGCGTCTGGGCTCAATCCTGTTCAAATAAATAGATTTTCCGACAATTTACAAAACTGTTTGAAAAAGTTCTCTTTCACGGCTAAATGTATTTTTAATATGGATGAAACGGTTTTTTTGACAACACCCAACAAAATTTCGAAAGTATTAATTACCAAAGACAAAAAATATGTTTGTAAAGTTTTCTTAGGTGAAAATTTGCTGTTGCAATGCATCTGGTTTATACGCACCTCCAGCCTTGATTTATCTTCGAAAGCCAACTAAACCGGAGTTTATATTAAAAGCATCTACAGGTACAATTATGATGGTGTCTGAGTGGTTTTATGAATTCAGATTTGTTCTTGGCATGGCTCCATCATTTCAAAGATTATCTCAAACTGAGAGTTGAAAAACCAGTACTCCTTCTACTCGATAATCATACGTTACACATTAGTCTTCCACCAATTTTATTTTGTAGAGAAAATAGCATCTATCTTCTAAGTCTACTGCCGCATAGCAGCCATAAACTGCAATTGTTATATGTTGCATTTTTTGGTTCTCTAAAGACAGACTTGAAATAGAACCTAAACTACTTCAACATTTACAAGAGAATGCGCCCTCCCAACCTGATCAAAACAATAATGGTTTTTATACTGCTACCAAATCACTTCAAATTAATCTCGATTTACAGTCGTCTAGAACTGTAAATTACATTTACATTACATTTTCTTCCAAAACATCTAGAAACATAAAAAAACTACATCTGTTTTTAATACCGAGTTACCCGTCGCTGGCTCCAGTACTAAAGTCAAAACTAAGAATATTCTAGAAAAGATATGTTCAACTCCTAAAGCAGTAAGATCAGAAGTAAAAAGAAAGAGAGCTGGAAAAAAATCAGAACTTCTTACAAGTACCGCATATAAAGCTAAATTATTAGAAGAATCAAAAAATGAGAAAAAATAAAAACCAAAAAGGAAAATTACACAACCATTGAAAAAACCAAAGAAAACGTAACAGAAAAAAGTATTTATTCAGAATTTGGGGGTCTGTCCGGCATGTAACGAAGTATATTCTGAACCACCAGAAATTGATTTATTTCAATGTCAGAAATGCGGTCAATGGAACCATGAATTATACACTTCTTATGAAGGGTTCAACATTTTGTTTGTGATTTTTGTTAGTTATATATTTATGTAACGGAACCTTGCGCACTCTTAAAATTATTGGGTACTTTTAAGTTGTTACACTGCGTACTCTTAGACAAAATTTATTCCAAGGGTACTCAGCTGCCCTGAATGTGTATTTTTTTATCTTTTTTATTAGTAGGCATTAGTTAAAAAAGAAAGACTATTATGTTTATTAACGTTTATTTTATCACAATAAACGGTGTTTTCTCTATTTCGACATGAGAATTAGCGATTCTTACACTAAAATCCGAATTTTAGTAATGTTAGTTTTTTCAAAGTTGGTATCTCTGCATCGCAAGTTGACGTTACAGAAAAAAGAAATCAAAATTATTGGAACTTAACAATTGAAATTCAAATTATAATGCCAAGATAAAATATAAACGTCCTATTAATTCAAAGTCATTTACTTATAAAGGTATAAAAAGATAATTTCGTATGAGATTTTAGGTTAACACATAAATTTCAATATGTCAAAGTGTAAGTGTTGCCAATTCAATAAAATATAAAAGTTTCCCAATATAGTTTTAAAATTAAAATTATATGAAAAATATTAAATATTGTATCGAAATAGAGAAAATAATATAAAGCACACATCACAGAAAACGTTTCAATCACTCGACCGCTTCATAAACTCGCTCCTATTGAAACCCGGTCTCCTGATTTCATGGCGTTCATTCTGTAACTTGTGTTTTAATATACTATTCTTGTTTTTGATCCATATTTTCAATTTTATATCCTTCCTCTACTTAGTGGACCGATGTCACCACAGTTCTTGGTCAATATATTTTGGAAGTTTTGGGCGTTTGTAAGCCTCCATACGGCAATTTTTTCTATTAGTTGTTTGTGGAAAGGTCAAATTTTGTTTGTAGTTTTATCTTTATCTATTTTTTTATTACACGCAATTCATTTGCGTCGTCAAAATTATTGTCTCGCAACGGTTGTTAGCCCAATTGTAGGCAGTTAGTATTTAGTATGTATACATATTTTTGTCTTGGTTTTAAAATGTTGAAATTATACTTTTAAAACAAATTTTTACTTATCGTTGTTAAATGAGTTTGTTTACTATTTATCATTTAATTGTGTTTTGTAGATTCTTTTAATAACGTTATTTTGGAACAGAGTAGCAGGTCATATCGCCGATTTTATCGTTTTGGTTTAGTTTAATGTCTGTAGCATATATTTTAGTAAAATGTATACTTATTGTATTTGCATTTAAAGTTGGTTTGCTTTGTCGATTACCTTTTTTAGAGTTTTAAGTTAGCAACAATTACTTAAAAAAACAGTTTTTTTATGAACGCCGTGTGATAATAAAATAAAATCTTTTATGGCTAATTTAGGTATAACGTATTTACTTAGTTTTGATGTATGTACCTATGTATAATAAAGTCGCTTTGCGATAATGTTAAAGTAATGGCATACACAAGATGTTTCGTAGTTATTGATAACTCAATATTTATCTTTGTTTAAAAGCGCGTGATTAATACAACAGCTGCGCTTCGTGTCATTAAAAAAAACCAAAGTAAATGTTATAATCTTTGTTATAAATTGTAACCAAACCACCTGTTAATAGTAGACGTATAATGCTCAAGGGTACCGAAAATTTGTACAAGGTCTCTCATCTGCATTTGTGAGTATTTCCTGAAATATTAGTCGCCTCCAGGATATTCTCAAACATTTTCGTTTCAGAATCGAAAAAACCCACCTGTTCGATTTTTGCATTTAATATTCTTAAAAAAATCGTGTTAGAAGAAATTCTGTCGGCTTGTACTCTATACTTATGCATGTCTCCAGAGGCGTTCCTTATAGGGGTTCGAGAAGGCAAACCTTGCGGCGCCCCGTATAGCACGTACCCGATAATTTAACTGTTTATGTGGGTGGGGTTATTTCGAGATTAAAATCATTTTAGAGATTTCTTCCCATAGTTGAATGCGTATTATTGTGCGCGTTTTTGTTTATCGAGTAATTGACGAGCATTTGTTTTACATTTAATAATGACATTAGAGTAAAGACAATTGAAGCGGGATGTTACGTCGTAGGTTCTTGGAATATTCGAGTCGTGGCGCCTGTGAATCAGCCCCTGTTTTCTTTCAGAACCCTCAATTAGTATCATATAAGCGGCCGCGACACAGTTTTATACATTTTAGTAAATTGCCGGGTTCGGTGACTGTCCGCCCGCCCTAAACATAGACTCAGCTCTTGGAACTATAAGACCTCCACTATTTAAAATTGCCAAAAGGCAAAGTGGTAGTGTTTTTACTTAACGTTATTTATTTTATCTTTTGTTTGACAAGCTTCAACGTTTATATTTATAAAAAGCAATAAAAAATTTGTTGTATTATAGGCGTGACAGTTTGCGATCAAGTCAAAATTGAAGGTTAGATTTGCGTCTCGGCTCAAAAGAATTGAGAAATTAACGATGACCACGATGTTTACCAGTTACTGAATTAACCAAATTTTATTTGTTATAAAATATAATAATAAGCGTTGTCAGGATGAATGAAATCTTTAATGTCATCAGCTTATCACGGTGTCTTAATGCACTCAAGTACTTAAGACTTTCACTAAAACTATTATGTTGCTTAAAAATTCATTAATACGAAAAATCTTGTATAGATAGTTAACTTGTATTTTGAATGCTCATGTCTTGTTCATTTTTCGATAGTAACTGGAAAAAAGTTATTTGATAAATTGAATGCAAAATCTTCTTACTTGGTCCTTCTTTTTTACTAACAAATCATTATTAGATAAATTGCTTTATTTACGTTTATTTTAGTTTTCTAACATATATCCTTTGAGTCTACGCATGAGATATCTTAAATTAGTGTCAGGTACTGCGCGATTGCAAAATGTGCAAACAAGCGCTGTTAAAATGTGTTTGCGGACAGAACAGAATGGTAAAATATTCGATGAGATTTGCGACGCTTTCTATTGGCTAAGGTTATAAAACAATATACATCGTCAAGTAGACTGTAGACACGGCGGATAATGTTGGTTTAGATTAGATTAAAAGTTTTAACTGGCATGCGCACGTCAGTTCTTTGAGCTTTTTGTACTGTCGGGTGCTTTTAAATCAATAGTCCTACATCTGTGTTTTTGTTAGACTTGCGATGTTCTCTATTATTTTGTGGTTGACCTCTAGTTGGTGACTTTTGTGCTCTTGACAAAGTTTGCATACCGATTTATCTTTATAGATGTTAATCTTTGGCACAGATTTTCTAAAGGCTCCAATGTCTGTCAGAAGACTAACTACTTGCTTGATATGAGTTCTGTACCATCTTAGCAGAACTTTGCTGGTCTGTGAGTTTAGAGCTTTTAGCAATATTTTGCAATATATTGCTTGATTGCAGTTTTCCCAATTCTCCTGATGGGCGGCATTAACCTACTCATTTATGGTTAAACGTGCTTGATTTTTTTGTATGCTTTTATCAGGTTCTGGAACCGTCATTGTTTTGCGGACAGCTTTTTTTGCAAGATGGCCCGCTTTTCATTTTTTTCTATACCACGGCTGTCTGGAATTCAGCATACTCTTACTGTGTTCCTTTAGCCCAAGGTTTAAAGTTTGCATTTATTGACTAGTCTCGACGTGGTACCGAATGTCTTCAACGCTTTTAGTGCTGCCTGACTGTGTGTAAGAATGAATATGTATCAATTGTGCAATTCTTTTTCTATGTTGATGTTCATGCATATGTTAATAGCTTGCATTTTAACTTGATAGATGTTGCATAGTTTTTCTAGATTGACTATCTCGTTGGTTGTAGAATTGGTGCTGTATACGCCAAATCCTAAGCGCTTTTAAAACTTAGATTTCTCCGTATAAAACATGTTCTTATTCGTTGGGATTGCTAGTAGATCCGAATCCCAAATAATATGAACTGTGTAGTTTTTTTCAAAGTTAAAGGCATGATCTTGCCATGTTCTAGATTATTAACTATGGTTTTTCAGTGGCCAGTGCTTTGTAATCTGTAAGCTGCCGTTCCAGTTTTACCTTCCAAGAAGATGTACAAAAGCAATAAATTTAAAATAGCATCCAGTGCTTGACCTGAGGTGTTTTGACAGGCTTTGGTAATGCATCAATTAGCCACATATTGTATCTTGCCACCAAACGATTATGCCGTATAAGGTTATTAGTCAAACCATGGCTTTATACAACCAAAAGGCCAATTTCGGTTTGAGTTCCACTTATCGCCTATGACTCTGTTCCCAATAACTAATGCTTCTATACATATCTTGACTGTTTTGTCAAGATGAGAGTTCTAAATTAACTTAGAGTCGATGGTTGGTTTTAAATACTTAACCTCACTCATCCAGTTGACGGTTGTTTTAAACAGTTTTAAGTTGAATCTTTTTGTAGTGTCTTTTCTACAAGTGAAAGTGTTAAGAATTGTTAGGATTATTTTCCACGCTTCGGCTATCTTTAATGCTGTTTTTATTACATTGTCTGCAGTACTTTGGTATTTGCCACGTATCAGTATGACCATGTCCTGAGCATATCTTTAAATTTAATAGTCTCTGTTGTTTAGCTGAGTGAGCAATTCATCGACTATGAACCACCACAAAAGCGGAGTAAATACTCCTTCTTATAGACATCCTCTTGTCGTTTGTACTGTCTTTTCCTTGCAGTTTAACTTTTACAGTTCTTGTATTAAGCATTGCCGTAGTTTATCTTATCGTAGTATTGTCGATCTAATGGTTTGTTGCCTTTTTCATGGAGTGATAGATAACCTCCTTGTATATTTAGGAACGCTACAACTCCATACTATTTGCTTTTCATGACATTTTAAAAATTTTTTTCACCAATTGGTATAGTGCTGCAACACAAGACTTTTCTGTTTGGTAACAAGGTTGATATCTGTCGATCACAAATGGTGTTACAATCACTTCCCTTCAATGTTTGTTTACTAATATTTCCAATGTTTTAAAGAGAACTGACGTTAGACTAATGGGTCTGTAAAATTTAGCTTCTGCATAACTGCTTTCACTCGGTTTTCGGATAAATAATCACTCTCCAAGCTTGGAAGAGTGACTAGTGCAAGACTTGCTTGGAACATGACTCTGAGTGGGTTAAGTAGTATGCCATTGTTGCCAGCAGGTTTAAAAGTACTGAAAAAGCTAATTGTCCACTTTATCCTTTCTTTGCAGACAACTATCTCTGCTCTTTTTTCAGTTTTCCTTTCTAGGAGTATTACTGGTTTTGACCAAATTAGGTTGATCCACTGTTCCGGGTAAATGAGTTTTTATCAGAAGAGATATTGTCTCATCTTCAGTTCTAGTATATTCTCCGCTCTCTTTCTTAAGCCTCCCTACTGGGTTTATGGCCTGCTTTGAGATAATTTTCTGGAGCCTAGTTGTAGAACGCGTGGTCTTTATCTATTACAATTTTTTTTTCAGATTGCTACTTTGACTGCTTTGACATTTTTGTCATATTTTGCCAGGATTTCATGGTAGCTTTTTCAGATTTCAGTGGCTGTAGACCTATTAACCAGACGCATGATTTCTTGTCTGGTTTTGTCTTTGTTTTATTAATGTGTGTGTTTTTTAACCTTTTGACTGGGACTGACTAGGAACTATTAGAAAACAGCTGCCCCAAAAGGAGTTTATTGCTTTTATCCGATTGGCATTAGAATCTACTTTATTAGAAGATCTGAACTATTGATATTCTATCTTGTCTTGTAGTTTTTGTTTGTCCCAGTCTCGGTTATAGTATGCTCTTTGGCTTACTTCCCGTTGAGACGGTTCGAAACTAATATAATTATGTTCAGATAGTGATGGCTCGTTTAAGACTTGCCATTTGTTCACTGTTTCATTAATATTTATAATTGTAATGGCAATATCTATAACTTCTTGTCCGTTGAAGTTATAAAAAGTTGGCGTATTGTCATCATTAACTACTACTAGATTGTTAGTTAGAATAAACTTCAGCAATGATTCACCCCTTGCATTGCAGTCAGTGCTGTTCCAAGTGGTGTAGTGTGCGGTGCAACCTAGGTTGAGGTCTAGATTGTCTTGTGAAACGGACAATACTAGTTTCTCTAATTCTTTGCTGGGCGGTAGCATTTCTTAATCAGATGAGAGATGGATTGAGCTTGTAATGGCTTGGTTACTACATTTTTCACTATTAAATTTTGTTTTTCCCGTTGTAATATCTCTAAAACAAAATTCCTTTCATGGTATCAAGTCAAGATAATTTCTTATTATTATGCATGCTTTAGAACTTAGATGATTATAAATAAGTTTATCTTTAGTACCCGCTAGACCACAGCTCTCTCCTTTGACTATTCATGGTTCCCAAATAAGTGCTAAGTCGCAGTTCTGCTAGTTGTTTTAAGGGCTATTGTACAGTGGTGTAGATTAATTTGTAATAATTTCAAGATTTCAAGATTTTGTTTCTTATATTTAGAACTGATCAGTAAGTTAATCTTATTCAAGTCTATGTGTGCTATGCAGTTGATTGACTATAGTGCTTGTTTTGCACTATCGTCTATTATTAGTGCAAACTAATCATGTCTTCTAGAGGAGGGACGTTAAGTATCTTCCAAGCGTTGGTTTGTAGGTCAGCCTTTCGTTTGTTTTGAGTCTTGATCAGACGAACGATGGACTTTGATTTTGAATCTGGGTCTACAACCCTCTTCTTTTCCATTGTCTGTTTTCTGTTAAAGTTAAAGTTATACTTAATGCTCTTGGCTTTGCAGGATTTCATAGCGCGTTTTCTGCGTTCCTTTGCTTTAAATTTGATTTTTTAAGGACACCTTGCCTGGTTGGGTGGCTATGTCTTCTCCTGTTATGATCTTTTTCTGCTTGACAGACTGTCTTTGAATCTTAGTCTAGACTATCAGTTTTGCAATAGAGGTGGTTGTTGTTGTGGTGGTAATTATCTCGACTACCGGAGTGAGTGCACTTATGCCTTTATGTGAAGTTGCTCTGTTCAGCTAAGGTCGCATGCCACATTTGAAGTAAAAATATTTTTTGGTATTAGATAGCCAGATTTTCTAGGCAGCCATGCATTTCTTTAGCCTAATTCTCCG
The DNA here is from genome assembly GCA_035610365.1 of Aquatica leii. Taxonomy (NCBI): domain Eukaryota; kingdom Metazoa; phylum Arthropoda; class Insecta; order Coleoptera; family Lampyridae; genus Aquatica; species Aquatica leii. Next base: position 40,663,736 of record CM069437.1, on the reverse strand, counting down.
CTGTAAAATTTAAGATTTTTCTTAGTCCGGACAGTTAAGTGAAACCTTCCGCTTATCTGCATGGTTTATCGGTTTCAATAATAGGCAATGAGATCGCATTGTTATCCCAGTGCAAGACTTTCGCCTCGATACTACAGTTGGGTGTTGGGAAGAAGTCGGTCTAGGAGGCGATTTTCATTCCCATGTTGCCAAGTTTATCCCGCTCAGGCAGACTACTAGTCGCCGTCCAGTTCTCGCTAGCGAGCTAAGCTCCCTATCTGATACATGTGGAGGCATCCGATGGGTACCTAGCCTCAGGGGGTATATTGTTGGCTAAGAAATACAGTTATACTAAACAATTTGTTGTTTATAGTTGACTGAACAATGTGTTTTGTAAAAATTTTTTGTCTTACTGCACGGTTGTGGTTTAATCCCTCGAGTCTAAAAAAGTGCATATCTTTAAATTGTATCTAAAACCACAAGGAACAGTTAGTTTTCTTTCTTCAGTTCTGCGGCTGTTTCTCTCAGATTTGTTTTGTTATCAATTAATGTTTTAAAATGTTTCCAATAGGTTTTTTGGTTGCAAAATTGAACTGGTCGATTCTTTTCTATTATATGTGAATGAATTGTTTCTGTTACCAACGTAAGACCAGAAACAATGTCTGGTTTCAAACAGTGCATAGAAATTTGTTAGTAACAAAGAATTCTAAGCACCCCTAATATTTGGTTGGGTGTGTTTGTCAACATGTGGGTTTGTGTGTAAAAAATGATTGAATTAAAACCTTATATAAACCTATACCCATCCTCAACTGACGTGCTTAGCATTATAATTGCTTCCAGTCAGAAATCTATTGCTGAGTTTACTAAAATAGTTTATGAATGCTTTTCTATTTCTTCAAGTACTGTACTTGTTTTACAATTTTCCGTTCTGGATAATTTCCTAAATCCAACATTTCTAAATTAGAAACGTTAGTTTTGAAAACCTTTTTATGAGTCGACAAAGAACCAAACGGCAAAAAATATATATTATTCTGTCAGAAGAAACGTAATAAATCTGAGGCTAAACGCCATCTCGTAGGAACGAACCTACGTACGAGTTCATTCACATGTAGGAAACTATGAAGTTGTTAGTTAGATAGTAAATATTACAACCGCAAATTTCAAAATATCTATTTGAGTGATACGCGGCTTAATATTCTTAACTGTACTACGCAAGTGCAAAAACTTGTTTATATGATTGCAGAAACCATCATTAGAGACCAGTGGACAACTGTTTCGTCCTATTTGGACTCACCAGCACTGGAATACTCTAATGCAGTTTCTACAACTATATAATACAAATTGCCATAGTTTTATACCATTCGGGTGTTAAATTCATCAATAAATCTGAGGCTAAACGCCATCTCGTAAGAACGGAGTTACTTACGAGTTAATCCACATGTAGGAAACTATGAAGTTGTTAGTTAGATAGTAAATATTACAACCTCGAATTTCAAAAATTGTATTTGAATTAAACGCGGCATAATATTCCTAACTGTACTACGCAAGTGCAAAATAGTATATTATATATCAAGGTTGAGAAGTGCATCATTATAACCTAAGCGATAGATTATATCGCGAGACGCGAAGCGTCGAGGGATATAAATCGCGCAGGTTATAATGAACTTCTCAACCGTGTTATATATACAATTTTTTCCACTACTAGAATTATTAAAACCTTTCTACCTGTTACTAAATCAAATTTAAAATTTAAGATATTAATTTTAAATTAAAAATCAAGTCAGTAATTTTGACAGTTGACATTAGTTTAATAGAATTAATTTTGACGTAATTCTTAATTGTGATTTAAAACACAAAAATAAACAGATAACGTAAGTTTTTATTGCTAAAGTTGTTTAAATTGTTTAAAAACATTATTATTTTAAGCATTGATTATATCTAAAACATATTTAACTCAATAATACTCACATTTAATTAAGCGCGAACTTCAAATAACTTACTTTTTAAAATCAAATTAATTTATTAATTGAGCGATTTGAAAACTTAAATTAGCATTAAATAAAATCTCTTGCTCTTGGTACGCAGTTTGGTAAACTTTTTTTCTTTGAAACTGTTGTAGTATTATCAGAAAATGTAAATATGTTCATTATTAACTACTAGTTAATAATGAAATATTATTTACCTGCGCTTAAAAAAGTACAACTTCACGGCCTTCTATTATACGTAATAATGCAAGCGTATACAACTAGTAGTGGAAAAATTTGTTTATGTAATTGCAGAAATCATTATTAGAGACTAGTGGACAGCTGTTTCGTCCTATTTGGACTCATCAGCGCTGGAATACTTTAATGCAGTTAAACTATATAAAACAAATTGACATAGTTTTATCCCATTCGGATGTTAAATTCATCAACAAATCTGAGCCTAAATGCCATCTCTTCTATTAAAGATTCGTTTATTATCATCAAACAAATTTTATCTCACCATAGCAAAGATTTGACTTTGAGTTCTTTTATTGATAAATACTTATCTTCCATTTAGTTCCAGTTAGATAACAAGTTTTATGTGCCGCTATGAGTTTTCCTTTACCTCTTCTTGTACCTAACATTTTTATAGAATCTTTTGATCTGTTGCATTGGAATCATTGATATTAAAACTTAAAGTCTGGCTTAGGTGTGTAAACAACCAACGCCCATATACCAAATTCACTGTAGAAATCGAAAATAACAGTTCTTTTTCATTTATCGACGTTTTTGTGACTTGTAAGAACGACGAGCTTTTGAGCAATTCTGTTAATCGCAAACTCAGCGATAAATATCTTTATGATTAATCCTATCATCATCCTGCACAGAAACGTTCTGTTCATCACACTTTTTCTATTTGTCAACCTGATAATTTAGGCTCGGAACTTTATTATTTTACTAGTACCTTGTTAAACAATGTTTATACAAGGTGGGGCAGTAAAAATGCCTGTTTTTCCGCAGCTGATGTGACGTAGGCATACGTGTTAGAGGAGATCGGCAGTGATCTTTATGTTTCCCACAGTTAGAACTGTTAGAAGTTTAGTAACCATGCTGCGTTGAACTGGTGAACAACGAGGATTCGTTGTTACAAGGTGTTTAGAAAATGGTCAAAGTTACATAAAGGCACAACGTAAATTCCGCTGGTATATTTATCTTCTGACTTGTGATCCTGTTCTAAGTAGCAAAGTTATTTCAGCTCGAATTAAAAACTTAAAAACAGCAGGTCAAACAATAAGAAAATAAATAGTAGCGCAAGAACTGTTAGAACTCCCTAGAATGTAAAAGCTGTACGAGTAGCTATTACAAGAAGTCCTCGAAAATCTGTCAGGCGTCACAACGTTGCTCTTGAACTTTCAAATCGAACAGTAAGAGGAATTTTGCATGATGACTTACACCTACTCTCGTATAAAAAACAAATAGTTGAAGCTTTGAATTCCGGAGGTCATTGTAAACGCGTGGATTCTTGGGAGCATATGTTACAGCTGCTTGAAGACAACGTATAGCTTATGGATAATCTATGTATGAACGTTGAAGCTCATTTTCACCTCAGTTATTGAGCAAGTGCCAATTATCAACAATTTCATAAACGGCATCTTCATTCGGTTAAAGTTACAGCCTGGTGTGCGATTCTTTAAAATAAAATAATTGGCTCGTATTTTTTCAAAAACAAGGATGGTCATGCAGTTACTGTTACAGCAACGAGCTAGATTCAAATGGTGAACACTTCTAGAACTTCAACGATTTTTTGTGAATAAGAACATTTATTTCTAACAAGATGGAGCAACTAATCACACAGCCAGAGTGACAATAAAGCTTCTGAAAGACATTTTCCCGATATTCCTCATTAGGAATGAGGATGTTCAGTGACCACCACGCTCGCCAGATCTGAACTCTTGTGATTACTTTTTATGGAGATATCTTAAATCTAAGCTTTTTGAGATACGCCTAGCTACTATACAGCATTTAAAACTGCGGATTCAAGGAGAAGTTTGTGTAATACCACCGGCAGTACTGCGCAGTGTTAATAAGAATTTCCACATGAAACTCAGTGTATACAATGATGGTTGCCATATTCTTGAAATGATATTCAAAAAAATAAAACTTTTCTTGCTTGCGTACAAATTTCCTTTTGTGGTTGTTGCAATAAATAAAAAAATAAGCGATTTTATAAATGTTTTTAATACCATTTAAGTAGCGCAGTTTAACGCGGGATGTTGAAATAGTTAATCGTCGTCTACATTCGCGTGTTTGAATACCTAAGAACATTTCTACTTTTAAGTCCAATTAAAAAGTGACATTTTTACTTTACTTTTATTAGGTCACAGGTCAAGTAAGAAAACTTCTCAGTAAAAATTATATCAAACCCATATTCAATGCCACAGGTAAAATCTTTCAGATTCTTCCTTCTCTCGAGGTGTATACTAAATTTCTTGTTTACGTAAGTCTATATAGGTGAAACTGATAGTTCGGTCATTACGCATATTTTTAAGTTGCTAAGCATCACTTTACTACAAGTAACAAACATAGATTTCAATATTTGCAAAATAATAATTGCAAAATCTTTATTCTTCTTCTATAAGAAAATTTAAAAAAAAGCATAGAAATTATCAAACACTCTAATAATTTCAATCATGATCACGGTTTCGACCTATCTCTTTGTTGGTTCTCGGCTGTTACTTGTTTGTCAAAGACACTTAGTAAATTGTTTAAGACGACTACACTTTTGATGTGCTTTAATATGCATTTCTACGCTTCTGCTATAAGCGTCGCGTCGTCAGACTGAAAAGAAGTAACGTCTTTCACAAGATTTATCCACTGGTTCAACTTAGGAAAAATCAAAAATTGAACGACAATGTTGTGTTTTGACCAGATTTTTCAATACGATTTGTAGCATCCGTTTTAATATTTATTTGTATGAGTAAGATTTCGACAAAACAAGTGTGCTGAAGAACCAACTTCATTTCGAGTAACTAAAATTTTAAATGTTTAAATAACAAAAAATCGCAAAAAAAAACTAAATGACAAAAGTGTCATCAACGTATCTGTAGCAACATTTGGGTTTTAGATGAAATGTGGATAAAGCTTTTTTGTAATAGGTTTATTGTACTGTCTTACAATCACGCAACATTTAAAGACCAGCTATCGAGAACAAAATAAGATGTAAAAAAATATTAAGAAAGAACTGAGTTATGCAATGTTCGAGTTTGATCTTTTTGACAAATACCGTACGTATAGATAACTTTTAGTCATTTTCTATAGTTGAATGCTCAACAGATAAAGCTAAGCCACCTTTCACAAATCGTTTTATTGTGAAACCAGATTTACACTCAACAATAGATTAAAGCTGACAAACTTGCGGCGTCTTCTTTTATTGAGTATAAAAATGGTAATAAAAACGAAGAAAAACTAAATCAAAAGCACAACTAACGCATAACCTCACAAAACATATGTCATCAATAATAAAGTGAACTCAGCTGCATAATACAGTTCAAATATTTGACTAGCGCATCAGGCTTGCAAGCGTCGATTTTGATCTCAATTTAAATAAACCAATCATGTAATTTCTGTAAGTTTCCGTGTTTACATATCCAAAGTTTTTGGTAGACTTATAAAAGAAACAATGCAATTATTGTGACAACCACATAAACCAATTGTAAACAAAACGATTCACAAAAAAAACAAAACTCGACAAATCTTTGACAATTGCTGTCAGGGATTTTTAAGAAAACAAGCAACTAAACGTTTAGTTGCATTATTATTATATATATTATTGTTGTCTAAACCGAAATGAGGAGACACTCCGCCTTGTTGAAATCAAATATCAGGATAAAGTATCTTCGTCGTTTGAAAAGAGAGTAACCAACGTTGATAGTTGTTAGTGAGATGTTAACTCTAATATTCCAATCTGAGTTGTTACGATACATGGTTTTGTTTAGACACAAAAGTTTCTCGATTCTCGACACAGATTTAATTGTTTACAAAACGAAACCATAACCTAGAAGTTTTTTACAGAAATGACTTAATAGATGCTTCAATCCTCCACCATTACATTCTTCGTGAAATCGAATGATCACCAGAAAATAATTTATGTACTTTGATTATTTATAATAAATAAATTTTAAATTTAATAAAAACGCCACGAACTTATTTCATCAACAATATTTATTATATTGTGGTTCTTTAAAATACGCTTGATCTTTAAATTTGTCTTTAAATAATTTATGGCTTGATAAGGAAGACGTGATGTAAAATTTATTCGAAAAACCAGTCAACCTACTACGATAAACGAAGCGTTTGTAACCCACGTTTTTTTCTCAGTTCCATAAACAGTTAATTTATTTTCGAAAGAAAGTTAAAAGCGGAACAGAACTAACTACTACTAAATAGCGACAAAAGTTGTTAGAGTATTTATGCGGTTTCGTGCATATCCACTAGCCCCGCGGCCAGGTGTGTGACCCGCCACTGACCTCTGACCTTTTACAATCTTACAACCAGCACCAAATACTACATTTGAACATTAAAAATAAGCGTTGATTTAATATAAAATTATTTAACAGAGTATTTGATATATAAAAACGAACGGCGTTCTTCCATTTTCAAAAAAGGAAGAAGAAGAAAGATGTGACTCTGTAGTCGTAAGCACGCGTTCCCACGGCTTGAACTCCTACATACCCTAAAGGAGTCTGCCAGACACGCGCTTGCATTTATTAATTTCATTCGTCACGTCAGCTCATTCGTCTTTTTCTGCTCAGCGCAAAGCAAAGAATCTAACCATGCCGATTTACACACAGAATACATAGATTGATACGTACAGATATAGTTTAAGTGTAATGCATATATTTCTACGATTATACAGTGGAAGGTGTAAATGTTAAAATCATGCAGATACAAGATTAGGGAATGTATCGACCTTTAGGCAATTCATTTAAAATTATATGCATATTTTTATCGATATATAAATAATTGCATTTACCTTTACTATAAACATTCAATAATTAACACACATTTTCTTCTTCCTTACAGACACGTAAAGTAGACCTTGTCAAGAGTATAAATTACGAAATATCATTAGCATTATTATTACTATTAACTCATCAGTTCTATGTTATCTTCTTATTAGTAAGATTAAGTCAAAGCTATAAACAACGTATTTTAAAAAATATATTGGTTCTCTTTTAAACACACTATACAGTGAGAACGTAACAAAACTTAGAGTTTGCTCAACATATGAGAGTACACAAGCATGTAATTAAAGTAAAAATAAATATAACGACATTGAATAAGAAAATACGTAATTAATATTAAACAAATACTGAACTACAAAACCAAGAAATTAAATAGTACAAAAACATATCAAGATAGCAGAAGATTAAAAACAATACACAAACGCAATCGACTATAAAAAGTTAAACATAAAACAAATGATGTAATCAAGAATGCAAAAAAATAAAAGAAAAAATAAACAATATTTAAAAACTCGGTAAAGGTTCTTTCTCCTCCTCTGTATGTGTACTAGTTAATTTGGACTTCGTTTAGGAGGGGCATGCAAAACCACTTTAATTTATTTTTGTGGCAACGTTTCGTGCTAAAGGCGAGCACTTCATCAAACCAAAGAATAAAAACAAGTGGATCAATCCACCGACCAAGGACATAGGCAACTTTACGAGATTGTATTAACTAAATAATAAATAAAACATTAAAAACATAAAATGGTCAATAATTAATTTTTTTTAAATAACGCAGGACATAAACGTTCAACAAACAATTGACCAATTGTCGGTGGATTGATCCACTTGTTTTTATTCTTTGGCCTGATGAAATGCTCGCCTTTAGCACGAAACGTTACCACAAAAATAAATTAAAGTGGTTTTACTAGCCCTTCCTAAACGAAGAAGTCCAAATTAATTAATATTTAAAAAACAGCTTAGAAAGTAAAAAGAAAAAATGAAGAATACAAGAATTATAAAAACTGTACAAAAACATATTTAAAAGAGAAACCTTTGAATAAAGAAAAACCCTAAATGTCACAAAAAAATTAAAAGATTGCATTGTTAATAACATAGGGCGCACGCTAAAACCTGTTTGATCATTGATGCTTACTACAGAATCTGATATTGTAATAGCGAAGGCTTCCATGGTCGGAATCTATACTATGACATGAATGTCTTCCGGGTTTGGAACGTGTCATTGTTGTGGGCGAAACGTTGGCAACTTTGGTTACAAAAACAATGACACGATCCAAACCCGAAAAACATTCATATCATACTATAGAATCTGATATTGTTAAAACATTGATTAGGAGGGTAAGTATCAAATCTGTTAAGTACGGACGGCCACCGTGCTCAATTTGTGATTCTTTGAGCAAAACCTAAGACGGTTACACTTGGTTCTTTGAAAGAAATAGAAACAAGCAACAAAATGAAAATGGAAAGAATAAATACACTTGCTCGTCAAGAACAACTGGGTCAAGAAATAGCAAAAAAATATTCTAACAACAAGAAAGACTCGGTCTACATTTCCAGCCGTCTATCAACCCAAGAAAAATTATAGAAGCAAGCACAACGAAACCACGACGTTATAATATCTCTTAACACGGCACAACTTACTTACTTCACTACCAAATACTTCGAAAAAAATGAAAAAATGTATGAAGAAGCGACAAACTATTTAACTACGTGTCTTACTGAAATACGAAAATAGTAAAAAGAGCACACCTCGCCACCGCAAAAGATGCAGAGCAGTCCAAGCGTCTGAAAAAGCAAGAATATCGAATAAATAACATGTATCAAACCAAACTAAATAAATCAAAAAATAATGAAAAACAAAGAAGACTATGGATACGAATGAACTAAAGAAGATCAACAAAGAATGGAAAGCAATTAAAACATTGGATAAAGACATTATGATTACAGAAGAAGAATTTGAAGGAGTCTATTTTATTGAAAATTCTTGAAAAAATTGAAAACAAATACAAAAAATAATAAAAAATTTAGAGCAAAAAATAAAAACAACATCGCAACAATCCGTTCCAAACATAACACTTTCAAAAATAACATGATTGACGTTCAGTGGCATATACGAAAACCGTTCTACTACTACACCGACAACATAAAACCTTCACACCAGCAAGAACAAACAATACCAGACTTACAACCATTCAGCAAAAAAGTGTAAGACGTTCATAAACGTCTGCTGCAGTCAACCGCATACGAAATCAACCAAGCAGCATAACTCTACTTGACACGCCATTAATCCAAGCAATAACTGCGTCCAGAATACTAGAATACCTTCGAGTACCAATTGATCGATGATTCCAAGCATAATTAATAACAGAAGAAGTAGCTCATTGTCTGGGACTACCAAGACATAAAAATCAAAGCCGAAGTTACAAGTTAAAATATCTGCAAAGATCTAACCACGTTTCTGCACTACCTATTCATTGATTACAGAGATGCTGGTACTATCAAAACTTACAACCAACGTGCCTTAAAAAAAATCGAATGTCAAAAGTTAGAACAATGGAGCAATCACATTCTATATTTAATATACCAAAACCTATCGACGCAATTATAGAAGCCAAAGAATTTGGAAAAATTATTCAACAAGAAATCAAGAAAACGAGAAACGATCTCCTTGGTTCACAAACAGGATCAGGATGGATACTATCAGGCAATATACAACAAGTTTCAGTAACAACTATTCTAAGTATTTATTATAATCAGTCAAACTGAAAAGGACAACCAATTAACGAAATTTTGGGAAATCGAAAAAGCTTCTACACATCGCTGCCTTACTCAAGATGACCAAATATACGAAGAACACTTCAAACAAACAGTCAAAAGCAATGAAGATGGTACATACGCAACCAGCATTCCATTTAAACCCGAACAAGAACCTCTCGGAAATTCAAGAAATCACGCAATTGCAAGATACTGCAACTAGAGAAAAGGTTGGAAAAAGAAGAAGAAGAAGAAATCATAAAATAACTTTTGGCAAGAGTATCTCATTCTTATTCATATTGCAACGATTATTAAAACTAATTTATTTATACTAAAAAAACACTTACACTAATTTGTATAGCACTATCACTTACTCGAAAGATACAGTCCGTGGATAACTTCAGTTTAACACTAGTTTACATTAAAATCACGCACGATTTTAATTCGTCGTATTTATCTCGACACGCGTTAATCAATTAATGTATTTAAACTTGAATAATCTTCTTAACACTGCCGAATTCGAATTACTGAAATAACTGACCTATGATTTGTTTGTACCGCATTTATACATTTTGGCCAAGCGTTCGAGAATTTTCTGTATCTTTTGGTGAACGTTCTGGAAATTGATATAAATTTCGTGAAGGTTCTTGAACTTGAGAATAATTTCTCGAACTTTTCAATACGAAGACAGTATTACCAGAAAACAAAGAAGCAAAATATTACATTCTCCACTGATCAGAAAGCGGAAAGATAATAGTACAACCAAGTTGAGAGAAAGTTTCCATGCTTGATGCAGGACATTACTTAATGTCAGTTTAAACAAAACTATGTTTGTGGAACTAAAACCTCAACAAACCCTGTCTTTTTTAATGGAGAAAACACTATATCGTTTTTACCGCAGATCGCATTAAAAAATATCAAAAATATTATCGAATACTAATACAACTCATTCCGCACCGTACTTAGCAATAAAAACTCTTCAACATTTGCTTCTATGTGGACAATCTCCTTTCCGGTCCAGTTTGATTAAAAGAAGCGACAAATCTGCAAATACAGTTAATAAAATTACTGAAATCTGAAAGATTTACCTTTCGCAAGTGGTGTGCTAACAAAAAAACTTTTACAAACAATTTCTAAAAGAAACAAAGATCAAACAGCACTAGAAACAACTAAAGATGATACAAGAAAGTTTCTTAAAATACATCGAGCTTCATTTGACGACACCTTCCACTTCTAGGTTGTCGCTGACAACCAACCCAAAATAACAAAACGGAACATCCTAGCAGAAGTAACCAAACTCTTTGACTCTTTAGGATGGGTTAACTTTACAGAAACTAAAATATCCTTCAAACGTCATGGCTTTTGCGATGCATTAAAAAAAGCTTGCAGTCGTATATGCAAAAACACTCAACATAAAACAAGAAACACAGATAACGCTGCTGTTAGCAAAATCAAAAGTAGCTCCAGCAAAATCTCGGATAACATCACCGCGACTAGAACTATATGCAGCAGTATTCTTTGCTAAGCTGAGAAAGGGAGCAACCACAACCTTAGGCATTTCCAAGATTTCTACCTACACCTTGACTGACTCAATGATTGTTCTAGACTATGTTATGAATTATGAATATGGAAAATATTTGTCATTAACAGGTACGCAGAAACAACTAAGCTATTACCTCAGAAAAGTTTTAACCACGTGTTATGTTAAAAATGCTTTGTCCTTTGCATAAAATTTATTCTCGGTACGCCCACTTTTTCGTCGTTTGAGTAGGGATAAAATATCAAATTATTCTTCCGGTAAAGTTTAAAGAACGCAGACATTATCTAACGTTGTGTACGCCTAACAAAGCTTTCATTGTTAAGTACTTCACGCACATCTATGTGAATGTGTAATAGAATATTGTGGCGATCTGAGTCTTTATTTAGGCTAAGCATTTATTTCTTGTGTTTGTGGTTTAACTTAATTTCTCCGTAATTGTCTGTAGCGGGTTTCTATGCCCCCACACGTTTTCTTTGACTGTGGAGATAAGCAAATGTTATAGTTTGGAAAATTTCCATGGTGACGTCCCGTCACTGTAGCTAACATTATCTACACTTTCGAAGGGTTGAATCTAATTATTATCGGAAGAAACACTTATCAAAATACCGGTAATGTGCCGCTAGCTAGCTGCATACTTGAGGAAACGATTGTAAGGACGACTATACGAATATGTTAGGTTAACACAATTTATTACACAATCGTTTTGTTGTGTTACATACGGTGCGCTTTGATTCTTTAAATATTTGATTTTCGTATTTTTGTGCTTTAATTTACGAATGTAACGTCGTTTCTCTTCTGAATGTAAAAGTTAGGCCGACTAGGTCACTTTGTGTTGCCCCGTCGAAGGCGTAGTTTATATTTTGTCTATGATACCGATCTACGTAATAGCGTTTGGAAAAATTTATATAAATATATATGTACCTTCTTCTAATGTGAAGTGCTGTCTGTGATAAAATAAATATACTCTGTGTTACCACTTCTGTCTTGTCATTTGTTCTATTTCAGCTGCAGGTAGATTTAAACGGCATCTCTCACCCTAGTCTTGCATCGTTTTTTTTTAATTTATTTTATAATTTAACACCACGAAGCTTACTACTCAATCGCCGGAATAACTGAGTTAGTCGTCGTTCTTTTAAGTTACGAGAAAAACCACGTAAGAAATTTTGACCCGAGTTTGTGTGTGAGATTATAATTCGTTCTCTTTTTATTGACTTTTCTACTTATTGGTTGTGTTTAGTGAGTTCGGTTTACTCAAAGTTTACTTTATGTTATTGTAAGACCTGGCTTTGTAGTTAGCTTACCGATTTTTCTTTTTTTTAGTAGTACGTTGGCTTAAATTGTTTTAGTTATTGACTTACTTTGATTTTGATTTGTTTTTTAGTCGGACATCTGCTAGCAGATTTCAGCTTTTGGTTTACTATTTTGATTAGAGTCTACTGTTTTAGGTTTCATTGTGTCTTTTATTGTGTTAGCTATGTATTCTTCAGATAAAAACTACCACTGTTCACTTCTTTGAATTCTGATTTAGAACTGAGCCTCGAGAATTGGAACGTTAAGATCCTTTTGTATTTATTAAATTTCTTATTCGTGTTCACGAATTGTATTTCTCTCGTAATGTCTCGCATCACTACTTCTGTCTTGTCATTGGTTCTATTTCAGCTGCGGGTAGATTTAAACGGTGTCTACCACCATAGTCTTTTATTGTTTTAGCGCTTTTTTAAATTTATTTTATACACCACAAAGCTTACGACTCAATCACCGAAATAACTGAGTTAGTTGTCGCTTTTTTAAGTTATGAGAAAAACCACGTAACACTCGTGCGTTCTACAGAGAACCCGGTAAATGCTATATCTCGAAGGACGCATCAATCAAAAATAAAGAACCACCCACTCTGGCGAAACGGTTCCAGTTGGTTAAGGTATAAAGAACAATGATCTGTACAACGCAAAACGACACATACACAATAAGAGATAAAGATATTATGTCCCCTAATAAAAAGTACAGAGAAAATACATAAAGAGCTAATAAAACCCTTTTTCTTTTCTCACAAAGTTTATCAAAGTTCTTTCTTAATCCACGAAATTCATTACCAATTTAAGAAACGTCAAAAAACAAACGAGACGAATATCAGTACAAGAAATGAAATGTTGATCAAAATCTGCATTTTAAAACTAAAATAATGGACATACAAAATCATCATGAAATCAACAGAAAAAGCAAATTACTCAGTGTTTTTCTAATGTTGGACAAAAATAACATTCTTTGAGTTGCTGAAAGAGTAGTCATTAGTACCATACAACAAAAAATAGTCATCTTGCGCTACTCGTTATTAGACATGCTCACCAATACTCAGCGACACTGACTTACATACGAAAAAAGTATTGGATAATAAACGGGAAAAAAGCAGTTAGCGGTATGATAAAAAAAATGCATCACATGCCTAAGCTTTAAAGCAAAAATTATGTATCTATTATTGGGAAGGTTACCAGCACCAGGATGAACACCATCTCTACCATTTCTACACACAGGAGTAGACTACGCATGTTTAATTTAAATAAGAACTTTCAGAAAAAGAGGCCACAAGTCGTACAAAGCTACATTGCTATATTCATATGTCTTTCAACAAAACAGTACATCTGGAAGTAGTCAGTAGCATGACCATTTATTTATTATATATTATTAGCATTTATGGCAGTTTATAGAATATTTAAATTCAGAAGTTATTGTAAACACCTATACAGTGACAATAGAACAAACTTCATCAACTAACAACGCAAACAGCAATACAAGATTCAATAGCAACTGGTGGTACTCAGTGGCACTTCGGAGGATTATGGAAAGCTGAAGTAAAATCAATAAAACACTACCTCAAACAAATAATTGGCAACTGAACTTTAACTTATGAAGAACTAACAACAATACAAATAACATTAAATTTAAAGTATTAATTCCAAGCCATTTTCTCATTAAAAGAGAATTGGTTTCTTTTCCAAATTCAGCAACTACATCTCTATCATAAGCAATTTAGTATCCAGATGAAGACTACTTCAAAAAAATGAACAATGACTTTGGCAGTCTTGGTATTTAGGATACTTAAATTGCAGATAAACCAAGATAATCTTAAAAAGAGCACAGTTTTCTTATAAAAGAAGATAACATGAACCCTAGACGATGACCATTAGCTTGAATAACTAAGGTACATCCTGGCAACGATAACAAGGTGCGAATCGCCACGGTAAAAAAAAACTAATGAAAATCTTAGAAAGTTTTATACTGCCAATAACCAATTTCATACTTTAAGCACATAGGTCATGCAAACATTGAGCGAGGAATCTTTCGAACACAAGTTAAATTTGAAAAAACTAGATTTTTCAAGACCTTTGCAAAAAAAAACTACTAAGCGCAAAGCTTAAGCACATCATCTACAAGAACACGAAGACGAATTTAAATGGATAAAAGCAGACGTAGTAAATATAATCCAAAACCGCCACAAACTAGGATTACTAGGAAACTTGTTAACGTTTATCTTCAGAGTCGACGATGAAGTATACTTGGACATCAACACATTAGATCAGAATCAAAAGAAACTGTCAAAGCATCCCATTAACATACTAAACGAATGTTTTCGGCATTAGCATCGTTTAAACGATACAGAACAACAAATTCACATGTTAGAACGTTTTAGACAACGACTAAATGAAAGGATTGACTTCATCAACGAAATAAAGAAATGGTTCAAAACAGTTGACGAAAACAAAATAAATATCTACATGCTTAATATTTATCCAGTTGTCTCTAACGTTATCTCTGAAGTCAACAACTACTACATAAAGCACTCGGCGATATCATATATCTTCTCAACTCAACAACTTTATGGAGCAAGCCAACTCTCAGTTTATGCACAATCTGAGAATCTTTCCTTTGCCCGTAATCAGATTAAACATGAAAAATAAATACAGTTTTTTTACGTTTTTGGATAGTTTGTGATTGTCGACATCTTTGACTAC
Source organism: Aquatica leii (assembly GCA_035610365.1). Taxonomy (NCBI): domain Eukaryota; kingdom Metazoa; phylum Arthropoda; class Insecta; order Coleoptera; family Lampyridae; genus Aquatica; species Aquatica leii. The sequence goes on along the minus strand of CM069437.1, from coordinate 40,648,468 downwards.
GATGTGATCCAAGCCCTACTTACTCTAGTAAAAATCCAAAATGGAACGTATTGGGTTCGAAGCATCTCTAAGAAGCTATCAGCAGTAGATTACAATTCTCAACTGAGTTTACTGCATACATTTTGCAAAAAACAAATTTATTTGTTCTCCGACACTAATAAAATATCTTGAAACAAGTACAAACTGCGTAATTGACGAGATTTATCAGGGACCAAAGTTTATCAAGTTCGGCATTCAGAAAAACTTGATAGACGGAATAGTATGGAAACAACTACATGATGAACACATTATCACCAGTTCACCAACTAAAGTAGCAGTGATTTTTAATAGAAAAAATCAAGATGTGACTTTTAACAAAACTAAAATCATCAAAATAACTCAACACTCTTACATACAGACGAAGCAAAATATATTAGCCGCTCATGAAAAAAGCAGTATACTAATGATGGCAAGCTACTCAAAGGTTATTGCCAATAACAACACTTTGGAACATCATTTGCAACTTTACACGAAAAGGAAGCCAGACTCTGTCAGATGACATCAGCAATATTCCACAAGCAGAAGAAAACCTACACAATTACATACAACAAACGACTTGGAAATCTGTACACCATCACTCTTTGATAACTAACAGCCCCACCACAATTATCTTGTTTAGTGAAATCGCCATCATTTAGGGCATCTATCAATAGTGCACTAGAACGCACTCCAAACTACCAGTACCATCGCAATCACAACTAGAAGTAGATCGACTGTTAAGTATACAAGAACATATAACAGAGAGGATTGAGCTACAACCCCTTACCAGGCCCAATTCACCAAAATCGATCGTACAGAATGTTTAAAGTTATTAAACATAAAAAACACCAAAAAATTAGAAGATTGCATTGTTAATATAGCAAAAATCATTATCAGATACCAATTACTTGCGTTGTTTTTTTTTTGACTCATTAGCACTGAGAATACTTTGATGCGGTTTTCACAACAATACTACGATTTGTTTACCTTATTATTTTTAAAACATATTTGAAATGTTTTTTGTTTTGTGCATTTTTAAACACGTATATTTTTCAGTAGTTACGCTTATTGTGCCTTTCTTAAAATCAAAAAAATTATGAATTTATTGTATACAGATTAAAATTTGTAGATAGTACGTATCTACGATACTTTACAAATATCTAGTGTGCAACAGCACAGATATAAAAAATCTCAACGTTTGACATATGAAAATTTGCAAGTGAATCATCACAAAACTATTTTTTTTTCAAGTGGCATAGAACAGTTGGTGCCAACTACAAAAAATAATATATCACTAAAAGTTTTATTTTTTCATTACTTGTAGTATTGCGTAGGTTAATTTATACAGTGTGTTGATTTGTAAATTGCTTAACACAACACAAAAAATCGTACGGCGTATGATAAAAAAAATAATTTATACGCTTAGATATTGTACGTTAATTTTCTGAAAATTTTTCATCGTGATAGGTATAAGTTATGTTAAAATATGTGCAGATCTCCAACAGCGTGTTGTAAAGGTGTGCATTTATATAAAGACATCTTCATACAGGCATTACCACAACATGCCACAAATATTTCCCTAAATATTTCAGTTGGTAGCTTGTGTTGATAATCATTCATTGGTATCATAGTGAGATTACCACTATGATAGCTAACTGGCGATGAACGAGTCTTTTCGAAACAAGTCTTCGTGGCGCAGTCACGTAGTTATGTCTAACTTATTACTCTTCTATAGACACAGATACCTACTCACAAAACGAACATGTTAAAATACCGAAGGTTTTTGGCAAACGCGTTTTTTAGCGTTGTCGTAATCGTGCTGTAGTTGTAAATTTCGTTTTATATTTACACGGAAAGTATGTAAAACAGTCTAATAAATAAGTCCCGTTGACAATATTATAAATACTGCGAGATTTCGAACAGAAGCGTTGTCACGTTGACAAATTGTATCACACGTGGAGTTCAGTCACTTTCTTCAACAAACCATAAGAATTATTACGCATTCATGAATTATTTATCGCAGCTTAACAGGCAATTTTTTATTGTTAACAATAACTTGATTATTAAAAGCGTCGATTCAATTACTTAAGTATTTTGACACAAGAATATTTTCCCATAATCGCTGAAATATTTAAAGAACGCCTTTGGGTTCGCGCACACTTGATTACATTTTAATAAGCAGTTGGCATCGTTGCAAAAGGATTTGCTCCTACACGGTAGTCATTTATCTGTTTTAAACATTCTAAACGACCGTTAAAGACATTTTAATTTTGTTAAATGAAATAAAGAGACAAATTTTCTCACGGTTCTTACGGTCAGTATTTTGTGAAAGGATTTTAACGCTGGAGGATTACGTTCTGGAAATGACTTACTTGTTAAGACCACTGACAAGATGATACGATTCAAGTCATAATGTTGAACACATTTAAATTATGCCCGTTTAGATAGTTCAAAGATAACGTCAGTTTTGATTATTTATAAAGAGCTTCTCTATCTTTGTTGCGTTACCAATTTTTTTGGAGATTAATCGTGTAACGTGTTAAAGTTCTAGTTAGTTATGCGTTGTTACGGGGTGATTGACTGGCAGCACGCAAAAACGCGTTAATTAGAACGTCGAAATCAATTTTTCGAAGCATCCGCGCGCTATTTAATGGTAATAACGAGGAGATTTCGATGCTGCTGTACAAGACGAACCCTAAGATTATTTTTTTTATTTGCGGTTTGTTACTGGTGAATTCGATATATTTTTTACATGGTGTTTAAATACTAATTCAAGCAAGCATGTATTTTTGCAGTGCCGTATTAAGAGTTTTATCAGGTGTGTAAAACCGATCTCTAACGCATCTTTTATAAAAAATAGAGTCTTCCTGAAAAAAAGATGATTGGTGTAGTAGCACAGAATAAGCTAAAAAAAATTTTTTATTTTTTAAATTATGTATTTTTATATATTAAATCTTCAGACACTTAAGTCTGTAAGCTGATATTAAGCCTAGAAATAATAGTTACTTATACGTTACGGATAAATAACATAGGTGATCAGCAAGTAACTAAAGATATGATAAGTTCATAATTTTATTTGTGTTTCTTTCTGAGACAGCAAAAATCTGTCAAGTCGGCTAACCTGGGCTACGTCGACTAAAGTAAATTGCTTTAAAATTAATAGTATTTAAATTCGTTAGTAGGTGCCAATAAATACTGTAGAAAATCAGAATCGGCATTAGTGGCGCTTCTATCGGCCTGAAGTGTCGTTACGTGTGATTTTTAAATGTTCAAACCAAGGGTGTTTATTTTTACACCCTCAATAATACACTGGATAACTAACTCTTTAAATAAAAGTGAAGCCAAAATCGGTCTTTTATGGGGCTGGCAAAGTATTGTTATGTGATGGGTTAACGACAATACATCTTGTGAGTATTTTTTGAACTACTATTAATATCTACTATATCTATGAAATTCATACTTTTTTCAACACTAGTTTCTAATATACCTACAAGATGGTAGTCATCATTATATGTCGCTAACATCATCACATTCAAACTCACCAATAAAAACATTTTGTCTATCTTACAAATGGACAGTTTTGGCTTCACTTTTTTATAGACAGATGATATTCGAGTTAGAGATTGAGTATATTAGTAGCAGGGATAAACCAAATCGTAAACATCCATTAACGATAATGAATATTTGATTATAAACTTTACGCGATTTCTCATGATTAAACAACTTTAAGTTTACTTTTGACATTACGTGCCTTAACCTTGCTTTATTTGTCTCTTTTAAAAAGAATGAATACGAATTTAGTTACAAAAGCTAACGTTACTTTCTGACTAAGATTAATAGAATCCAGGTTTAAAAAATATTGTACCATATAGTTGAGCTAAAGTTAAAATTTAATTTAGATAATAAAAATTTAATAAAGGTTTTAAAAATCTCGTCTAGACTAAAAAGGATAGCACTGTCTAAAAAAATGTGTCTTGTAGCACGTGATCAGCAACTTCGACACTACCTCAGCTGAGATAGAATAACTGATGCCGAAAAAATGTGTAATCTTTACGGTCGATTCAAGTAAAACTTTTTTATCGTTTGTGACAGATATTATTGAAAAGAATAATCTTAAATTAAAATAAATATTATTTCAGTTTGTCGGTTTTTGCTTTATTTTTATTTATTGATGAAAAAGTCAAATGTTTCTTTAACTCTACCATTTTAAAACAGAAAATGTATAGCAACCCATATGATTAATACGCGAATGTACAATTGGTTGCATACATTTTAGTTAAAAAAATGTAGTGGTTAATATTAACAAAATTCGACTTTTAAGAAAAGACAGAAAACATTTAAAAAAAAAAGATATGTTTATAATAGCAAACGTTAACAAAGCGGTGTTTAGATTAATTTGATCTGAGATTCAGAAGAAAAGCTTGTAGAAAAGATTATAAAAGCATAAATAATTTTTTTAATAGCGAACGTTTTCACGGTCGGAATCTATACTTTTTACGATAAATTCAAGTGTTAACTTCTAATATGAGTTTACGAAAAAAGAGATCATTGTTTAAACCTATTAATAAAATAGTTTAAGCACTAAAAATGCAAAAAAGAGCACTTAGAGAACATAATGCTCAAACGACTCTAAACTAAAACTTTGGCAGCGTTAGTAAACCTTATACCTATAAAGTTTGTCGATGTAATTGTAGAAATAGATTAGAGTGTATCACCAACTGCTGATGACTCCCAAAAAGAAAAATGCCCGTTCAGTAGTTGATTCTTGTGACATTCGCACAATTGCGTTGACATTGCTTAACCCTCAATGTTTTTTACGTTGTAGCTTTTATAAAAAGTACTTTGAATTACACGAGTTTAAAATCAACTTTACAACCGTCTGCGCCTTTATATATATTTTGATTTTTATCTTCAGCTTTGTTACTTGCTTATCTACATTTCTTCTGATTTGTTACTTGTATTAAGCTTTCAGATTTGTTATTTTTTTATCTACATTTCTTTATATTAAGCCTTTAGTTATTTTATTTTGTTTACGATTGTTATTAATATTTTACTTACAGTCGAGTATAATTATCTAGCCTTCAGCTTATATCAAATTTAAGTGTTAGCGTTTAAGTTTATGACTTGAACCGAACGAGTAACTTTAGTAATTGTTCACAACGTATTCAAAGCCGGCGAATGTCAGTTTGCACTCATTATAACTGTCGGGAGTATTAAACAGAGGTCATCAAGTCCAAGGAATAAATCATACGTTATTCTTATGACATTTTTGAAAGATCAAGTTTTGTTATCAAGAATTTTATTGCATGTAATCATTTTGACTGTGTGTATTTGTTAACTCTTAATTGATTTTGCCTTTAGTTTATTAAAACTTGTCTATGTAGAAAACTTACAACCAATTTTTCACGTTCTTTTAATATCAAGTTGTTTGCTTTGCTCCTTACCTAATCTCTTCGACAGTGGATTTATATGTACTCTTGGTGTCTTTAAATCAAACATTTCACGCGGACGCTAAAAGTGGCGCCCGTTTTTCTTTGCTTTTTTTAGTAGCTGTTTTAACTACGTTCACTTACCGACATATCAGCTAGCGGTGGTGTCGTAATTGTTACCAGCAAGACTCTGGTTTCTGTTCAATATGCAAATAAATCTTTCACCTTTAACTAAAGCGAAAAGACATTGATTTATTAATGTGAGCAATCAGACGAAGTCAAATAATTAAAGCCGACAGTAATTTTGTAATTATTTTAATTTTGTGTGAGCTGTTCCTTTCTAAAAAGCTTCAGATTTTTGTCTCTACGAGGTAAAAAGTAGGCAACAACTCACAGGCTATAAAACCCAACCGTTTCTGGTAATAAGTTCTTGTGTACGGCTAAAAGAGTATCAAACTGACGCGTTCTACTTCCCTTACTCCTTAAGCGTCTTTTGCCATGGAGGCTGAATCCGCTTCTTTCAAACGTTGTCGTGAAGACGACAGCAGTATCCTTGACGATACCCTGCCCAACAGCATTAAAGTATCCTTCGACTCCGATATCCTACGCCTCACTAAAGTAGTCTTTGCGTGCAAGATTACTTTTTCTAAGCAACCAGAAATTATAGACATTGTGAGCAGGCTTCAAGCGACTTTTTGAAAATCGATTGTATCGTACCTAAACATTGTAACTAGCTGGGCTGGCAGCAATAAACTAAGTATTTCTGCAGACAAGACAAAGTACATGGTTTTTGGCTCCACGCTAAGACGCAATCTTTCACTGCGTCTTCACAGTACTCTTGTTTGTAGGGTTTTCGAATTCAAGTACTTCGGATTATTGCTCTATGACAAACTGAGTTTTGTAAAATATTGCGCTTTTGTGGTTGACAAATGCTAGAGCGTCTTGCACTTGTTCTACAAATACTTAAAGCTCTTGATTTAGGATAAACGACAGCGGTTGTAGGACACTTCTTATAAAAGCCGTAACGCATACTCCTTTATGCCGGATAGCCTCCCCTTAGGCAGAATGCTTCACGTCTCCTTTCTTGACACACTTGGATTTCGTTGCTATCTAAAACGCGTTAACCTTTTGGACAACAACAGTTGTCCGTTGTGTGGCGTTCCTGACACTCCGGCACATCGGATTCTCGCTTGTTCCAAATTCGATAATGACTGTAGTGTCCTACTAGTAATTATCAATTTCTATTCTGATTTATCTCAAGCGATCCTTAGACGGGTGCCTGTTGTAAACTGTTAAAGACACTTTTGCTAAGAGAGACCAGAGCTTACAGTAGTTTATTAGCATACCAGAGATGCTTAGTTTTTAATTTTCTTTACAAGTATGCGATGATATAGTAGGAATTTAGTTTTTAAATTTAACTGCATAAATTTAATTTAGAATAGTTTTATTTTATTATTTTTAGTTGAATACTTGACTAACTCTGTCTCTCTTACTTCCTTCCTGCTTGTCACCAGCTTTTTTCTACCAACTTGGTTTTATTCCTTAGAAACGAGGATAAGCCGTAAAGCAGGTGAATCGCTGAACCGCGCGCTCCTTTAGCACGTCTCGGTTACTTAGACCATCCAACTGAGTCTGAATGGACTAGATCTATTATGACACATTTTTCTGAATTTAACCTATCTTTCTTGTGGCAAACTTGTACCAAGCAAGTTCGAGTGGTTTGGTGGGTCCACATCCTCCTTCTCCTCTAACAGAACCCGCTGGAAACAGTTAGTAACATAACAAAAAAATTAACTCCATTTACCAGAGATTACTTTACATATTTTACAAATTTAATTTATTCAGGTTTTAAAATTAATAGTTGTATGTTAGATTAATTGGATGCAAGCATGTACTGGGTAAGCCAAAATGATTGGAGTCGAGTTGAATTTCCCGCTATTTAAAAGTTTTGTTTAGTTGATAATTCTTCTTAATGATAATAAAGCCATTAGTGTCAAATTAAATGTTTCTCAAAAACTATAACATAACCTTGAATGAGTAATTTATATACTCTTAAATACATTGCTACCACCTTAAGATCACAAGATTTTGTAGCAAAAAATTTTACTTGACCCCAAACATTTTGACTCACCCTGTATGTATGTGTTGATAGATGAGAGACAGACGATTTTTAAACATAACAGAAACTGTCTAAAACAATTAGTCTTCTGTTAAAACAAAGTTAACAGTTTAAAAATAAACACAAATACCGAAACTAAAAAGATTTTTTAACGAACTTTACTTGGACTTATAAATTTTTTTCACTTTCTTGTCGACTTGCTGATTTTGAAGACATTGGCCATATAACGTTGTTTTCGATTCAGAAAAATTATTTTATCTTAAATCAAGTTTTATTGACTGTCAAAAACCTAACCTAGGATTTAAAATTGATGAAAGCGTTACGTGCAATGTCAAACATTGACAGATCAAAATAACCTAATTTTTTTAAAGAATAAAGATAACCTGAACTGGTATTGAGTAATCCAGGATAATTTCAAACTGACCCACAGATTTCATATTTTTTCTTCTTGTATTTATATTTACAAATGAGTTAATCTAATGAATTTTCATTTCTTTGTAATACAATTAAATCTGACATCAAACTGTAAGAAAAAAACAAACGCACCGGACTACCTTATCTAAAAATTTTATTGCAGAAAAAACAATAAGAAGTATTTGATGCATTTTAACAGCATTTTAAATTAGTCAATTGCAAGTTGTCTATATGGATGGTGTTCGAGTAGATGACCTACCTCAAATAAGTGAAGATGACGCACATAAAGTTTATAGGGTCATAGATTTTACTAAGAAAATTATAAGTCTTCATGACATTGGTCGTCTTTGCTTTCTTACGTAAATATCCTTCTTAGTTATTGAAATCGTTGTCAAAAAGACACATTGGTGTTTGGTTAAATTTTATTTTTACATTTCTTAAATTGAATTGTCGTTACGTATTCTGATATTTAATTTTTTTGCACGATTTAATAGAAATAACAAAGAGATTTCGATGGCGGTATATGGGACGAACTCTACAATTTCTAAGTTTTACCGTGCACTCAAACGTATCACGTTAAGGCGTATAATGCGTGTAGTAGTTATAAGCAAATTCTAAAAACAATTAAAATGTTTTTTATAGACGTTCAATAATTGCGGCCGAGAACAATGGGGTCATGATTACAATGTTATAAGACATTTAAAACTGACAAGTGTGGGACCTTAGCGTGGGACACGATAGTAAAGTGTTTTTGTAAAACAAAACTCTTCGAAGGAGTGCCAATGAATGAAAATTACCGGGTTTTGAGTTTTTTCTAAGAGCGCGTGACGTCATTCAAATCGCAATTGTTTTCCGAAGAAGGAATTTATGAGTGTTATTAGAAACTGTCAACAGAGTCGTGTTTGTTTATGAGTTATTGGGACGACGATACGCGTGCTGCGTTGTGCCCCCAACAGGGCCGTGTCGCAGGAACCATACAGTCAACGTAGCAACAACGTCTTGTCGTTTGAACAACGCATCAATTTTTTCTTTAATATCTTCGGCAAATCTACGTTCAAATCATAAAACAACGATTTTATTAAAATTAATGATGAGGAACAAAAACCCAGTGTGAGTAGCACTTCCACATATTGAAAAAATCAAAAGTATCCTTGATTAGTTTAAGGACGCCGCAGGAATCCGGCAATTTCCTTAGAAGGCATTCGAGCCAATCAAGAACTGTCTTTAGTGTGATTAATAAAAAGACGGGAATTGTTTCATTTTTGGTCATTAAACGAAGTGCGGGTCTTTCGTTCTTTCTCTATTTTTTATGCCAATTAGAAGCCGCTTCTCTTGGTGAGCTTCGCAGCAGGGGGTACGAGATGGGCACTCGAGGTCTATACATCATACCGCAAGGCCACTTAAGTTTCAGAAAAAATACTAAAAATCAATTCGTTAAAACAATCAAAATTATTATTTGGGTAACGAAACCATATGACTAATCCCTTAAGTTAAAAGCGTGAGAACATATCTCAAAAGTGCTCGAAGGCTTGTCCTAATTACACGTTACGAAACGCGTGGTATTTAATTCGTAGCCCTATCGCTTGAATCAAAATATTGGTACGTTTCGCAACCCCTTCAAATTTTCGTTTACTCCCACGAGTTTATAAGCGAGTAAGGACTAGATTAAATAGTCGGTGCTGTGTGCAGGCGTTTATCGCAAACAATGGAAAATATCGTGATTATTAGGTATAAATATCGATAGATTGAACGTATTTTTTGGTTTTAAGCACAGACCACACCACCGCGTAAATCGTGATTCTATGTCAGACGTTTGTGGTATGTCGGTTATACCAAAACAAGAAGAAGAAAAACGCGCGTGCAAATATCTTATTAAATTTTATAATTTACTTATCAAAATCTATGACAACCAAATAACAAATCAAAACTTATTTGTTACCTGCAGGTTACCTTTTTAAACACATATGATTTGCAATTAATAGTAAAAATTATGATTACAAATGTTAATAAGACTGCGGCGCGGCGAAAAGACTTCAACGCCGCTACAGACAGGTAACCTAAATTATTTTTGCGCAATCAATATTTAATTAATCGCAAAACATTATCAAGGTTTAAATTTTGCCTACACTCAAAGTTAGCTAAACTTGGTTAAATTGATTTTCAGTTTTACGCTTATGTAATTTTTTTCTAACCAGAGTGTATAGATAAATATAGTACCATTGAATAATTATGAATTAACGGTTTTAATGTATTAGTAGATATATAAAAACACAATAATTATTTTAACAAAACATTAGTTTTTTTTTAATTATCAAATTGAATTTTTAGAAAAGCAAAATGTTATAAAAATCTGATAGTAAAACATCGTATATAGAGTACTCAGTGCCAATGTCATGTTGAATCATCTTGTTTACGATATTATATACTCTATTTTTTTACTGTCTTATTGTAAAATAATGTAAGAAAATATAAGTAGGTGAAGATATAATATGTATATACAATATGAAACAATATCCATACTTATTATTTTTAAAATCTCTTCTGCTGATAACTTGGTGTCAGTGTTGCCAGGTTAGCCAACTGCCATGTAGCCAACTTAAAAAAAAGTCGCCATAAATCACCAAATGCCAACAAAGCAAACTGCTGGATTATATTTTAGTGGTATGTAGAATCGTCAATTCAAAAAAAAAAAAAAAATAAATAAACTGTCACCAAAGTAAAATAAAATTGACAGATTGGCTATAAAACGCTATTGCAATACTGCTTGGCGTGTAACGTGAACGAATGTCAAACAATGGCGTCATATAATTATTTTTCATTTATGAAAATGAAGTTTTTGTATTGATTAGGTTTTATTGAGTTTATAGGTGCAACCAAAAATTGATACCTTACATAATTTACATTTTTTATGAGAAAATGATACATTTCTTTCACACACTTAATAAGAAAAATTAAAGGAAATTAGTAAAGAGTTGTCAAATTAGCAACAGATAAAAGTGACTATAATAATGGTCGGTTACGGCAGCAGGTTAAAGATTTCTGTAGTAGCGTGTGAACTTTTTAATCCAGTTAGAGGTAGTTAAACCACCGACTACAAGATCTACTGTTGATTACAGATTTACAAAAAAATTGTTTGTCAGAGCTCGGCTCGACACTACTTCTTTTGTTTCCGCAATCTTTATTATCGCTTTCTGAATCAACATTCTTGTCGTTTATCTTTTTGTTTTTCAATACAAGGGTTTTCGCAACAGACAATTTAAAATCTAAGTAGGCCATCGTGTCTTCTCTAAGCAGATTAGCAGTTTTTGCATATTTGCAAGATGCTAACCAATCAGTAGCTACTGAAAAGTTGACAAAATACATGTAGAAATCAAGTAGTATTCTAGTCGGAGTTGTTATTACAAAGTTCTTGAAACCTACTGGGTCAGGCTTGCCACAAATAAATTGTTTTATTAAAGTCTCACTAAAAATCGTATCTACTAATTAATAGATACTTCAGTTGTTCTTACATTTAGGCGGCAGCTTTTTTGAACCATGTCAAAAAAAACTTATTTTAAAAAAATTATCCAAACTCTTCATTTCTGTTGTAACTAGATTAGCATTTACAACTTCCTTGGTATACTGTCGGCGATGATTGGAACTCTTGTGTCACGTGCCCAATACATCAAGTTACGTGGTAACGAATATATTCCAATCAACATGCTATACTAACTCAATATTCTAGAGAGAAGATTACAGATAATCCTCAGTGTGCTCCTAAAAAAAGCGCCAAAACCAGGAAATATTGTTAACTACAGGTCCCGTTAAAATCTGTCATACACTGAAAGGAAACCATTTACAAAACACAGTTTATAACAAAAAAATATTTATTTAAAACAAAAGAGTAGGAGTTGAAAAAACGAGGCAAAACAATAGTAAGTAAATAGCGATTAGAAATTTCTCGACAAATATTACAATGCAAGCGTTTTAGATCAGGAAACACTTTGTACAGCTAATTATGTTCAATGTTAACATGCACTACATATAATTCGAAAGTATACGAAGTATGTAAGCTTACGTTCGACGATATATGTGCCTAACTTTGGCTTTGATTGCATTCAAAATGATTGAAGAAACTTGACGGGCGTCACGTCAGCGTACTCAAGACAAATAACGTTACATAAAGTAAAAAATGATTTAAAAATTACGACCAAAAATAAAATCAATTAGTATGATCTACACTTCAATTAATTAAAACAAATAATACGGTGAATTTTCAGATAACATATGCTAAAGGCTGACTAATAATTATAAAATTATTGACTCGGATTGTAAAGCTTATTTTAGAATTTCTTTTATACCTGAGAACTCTACGCAATTAAAAAAGCGCTTAATCTGATTAGTACATTGAACAATTCTTCCTTAGTACATTCGCAAGTGTAATAGTAATAACCAACAAGGAAAATTAAGTAAAAAGAAAAATTACTTACAATGTAGCGGAATAGCGTTCTGATATAAACAACGTTTCCAGCGACGTAAAATTCCCACCCGTAAAGGTCGTAAACGATAAGCATTAAAAAAACAGTTTAAGCGAGAAACCAGTGCAAGCGTGAATTTTAGTAAGTAATAATATTTTTAGCAAATACTTAAATAACCACATGTAACAGATGCAAACTGTTTGTCTTATAATCAGAACCAATCAGGCTAATTGCTAGTAGTCTGAATAATCCCAAACCTTAAGAGGCAAATATCATTTTCTCGTTTATCAATATTAGAAGAAATTAATTTTTCTTTAAGGTCATCTAGCTTAACTTCAGTGGGTCGGTCATCATCTATATCGAACTCATCAAGATCTAAATGGTGCGCAAGGTTTTGAAGTTCCTTTGCTGTCGGAAGACCTACAACAATAAGCATTCTTATAATCCACTAAAAAAATTATATATGCTAAAACTAAAACTTTTTAGCAAAAACTAAAAATACAATTATAAAATCAATCAGCAGTTACAGAAGAAGCATTAAAGAAAGTACATTTGTTATTTTCAGGAAAATTTGGCTAATTAGACGTCGAAAAAAATTGTAAAAAAAGAAAGGTACAAAAACAAATATTTTTCAACCAATTTCACGCGTTATTTAGGACCACTGCAATAGTGTAGAATGAGTGTTACAATGACTAGCCATTGTATTGTGGGTAAGTAATGTACGAACTTTATACAAAGAAATTGTAACACTTTCTTTATTTCGCTTTAATTTATATTATCTGTTGATTAAAATAGTAATACATGTATAGCAGCAACTTTCGATATATTATACAGTGCACGCCGTTTCTTGGAATCACGGATAATGTTATCAGCCGGACGTATAGTATCGTTTATAGTAATCACAATTTCGGTTTACGTTATCAATTTTCTCAGTTTTGTTTTTATATATAAATAATCACTTATTTTGCACGAGTTTTTGAGTGAAAAATTTAATCCTTGAAAATACTTATTTGCAGATTTAGCTTTATTTTTGCAGTGTTATTTATTTATTCAAGTAATTTGACTAACCTAACCTCATTTAAACGTCTGTAAATACGTTATTTTCGAATAGCTTTGTATTTTCAGTGTACTTGGAAAAAATGTGCAGTTCTTAGAACGACAACTTAATTCAACTACGTCGTATGTAATAACATTATTTTGTATTTATTTTAGTGTCAGTAAATTACTGAGAAGAAATGTGGAGTTCTTAGAACAGTGAATTATACATCGTAACATTGTTTTGAATTTCTTTTTATTAACGGCGTCAACAAACTATTTAATACAACAGGTTTGTAATTTTCGATTTATTTAGGTTAAAATTTTGATTTTTTACGTGTTTTATTAGAACTTACATTTTATTTTTTTTTGTTTGTATTGGATGTCATAATTTCTTCTTCTAAATTAAGAACCTGTAAATCAGATACACTCTGTATGTATTTACTGTTTTTTAACCAATAAACATTTGTTTTGGTTTTTTACCATCACATATAGTTATTATTCGGTTATTGTTATCAAAAATTTTAAGACCTAGTGTGATTCTATTAAGCGACGTAGACTGCAATGTAGTTGGTAACAGTATCTGCCTTTCTGAATTTGAGAGTGAGTACTTACTACCTTGCTTACTACTAAGTTTATATATTATACACATAAACATCACTACGTTTGATTGTACAAAGTTGCACTTTGCAACACTGTTATTCGAAAAAAACAGTTGCACAAAGTAGTCATTGTTTATGCGAAATAGAGAAAATTACTTACTCTAACTCTAAAAGTAGGTCCACACTAGTCAAAACCTCACGACCTGCACGAGCCCAAAGAAAATATCGTTTTCATTAATTTGAATTAAAGCGCTCACAGTACCTGTAACCACTCGAGTTGCAGTGCTTTAATTTAAATCAATGAAACACCTCATAATATGCCGCAACGTGCGGTTCGTTCGGTTCCGGAGAGTGTGCGCGTACCTCTAGAGTTTTATTTGTATAAGCATAAGAAAAAGCATACAAACATTTATATTATCAATTGCAGATATGTTAAATGAGAAGAAAAAAACCGAAAAATGAAACTGCTTGAAAAAAGAATAAACCAAATGAGTGGCTATGGTGAAGGAAGCGTCACGAGCAAAGATTTAACAATAGACCATAGAGAAAAAATAACTAACAAGTTTAAAGTTGTACAGCAGCTATAGCTAATGGTTGGCACAACAAGCAGAAAGCGACATCTTTAATAGTGGCCTTGTGTGGAGAAGCGTTTGGAATATTGCATTACAGTTCCTGCCCACTTTCAAGAAAATTACAAACTCTTAATTTCACGTTTAGAAATGAGTTATAGAGATGCTCGTCTTCAACAAGTGTGTATCAAATCCAAATAATAAATCGGGTTCAGAAAGGTGCAGAGAGTCTTTAAGAGTTTGAGGCTGACATCGTCAGATTAACACGGCTTGCGTATCCTACAGCATCAGATACTCTCTTGGAGCAGTTAACTATTCAAACCTTTGTAGAAGGCCTCCAAGACAGCGAAACGCAGCAGACTCTACGGTTAGCTCGACTCAAGTCGTTGGATGACGCTTTAGTGCACGCCTTAGAGTTTGAAACAGCAAAACAAGCATCGCAACGAGACGGTCATGAACTCCGCTGTGCTACAGTAGTACCTGCGCAGACCCTAGAAAGAATCAAAGAGACAGCGCGACTAATACTACTAGAAAGGGAAGTGACGATTGAATTGCGCTGAAATAAGTCACGTACGACATCATACTAAACCTACGAAGACAACAAGAAAAGCACTCAAAAATTTGGAACGGATTGACCAAAAGGGATAAAAGTTCATCTCATCTATTCATGTACCGGAGATTACCATTGAAATGATATCGCTTAGAGAACAATTGCATAGCATTTATCTCGATAATAAGATTAATAAACAAAGTGTTCAGTTACTCGTTGACACGAGAGCGACTAAGACCATTATTTGTCTTGACATGTTATTGGAAAACAAGAAAACATCACCAGTAACAGTACGACTTCAAACGGCGACGGGCAAAAAGCCTACTCACGGACAAGTCAAAGTAACCATTGGTTGGAGAAATGGAGTACTCGACTATGTACTGGTAGCCGACATCGCGGAAAAAGTTATTTTGGGAATGGATGTGATAAAGAAGTATGGGTTCCACTTGGATACAAAAAACGATGTTCTAAAATTCTACAGTGAAGAAATTCTTATTCATTCGTCAGAGAAAGCAGCCGTGCGAGTCTTATTGAGTGAAGACGTGACTCTACCTGCAAGGAGTGAAAGTCTTGGTGATGGTACGCTTGGATGAAAATTTCCGGAAAGGCTACATTCGCGTGATTATACCAATAGAAAGCAACTTACTTGAAAAAGGACTAATCGTTGGCAGAACTTTAGTACGAGTGAAAAACACGATGCCAGCAAGAATCTTAAATGTCAATTTAGATCCAGTAACGTTGAAAAAGAAGACCCTAGTAGGCCAATGCACACCAGTATCTCAAATTCTGAGATGCGTGTATTCTAATAGAGATACGTCGCCGAAGAAGTGCTTACAACATCTATTAGACATTCTCACCTCCAAATGCCAAAATCTCAGTCAAGACCAGCTGGCTACAGTTCAAGTGTGATTCAACAGTATCAAGATGTGGTTCCAAAGAAAAACTAACGTGATGAAACACGACACAGACGCTCGATGCGAAAACATTCACGCTGACTTCCTTTGGCGAAAAGAGAAGAAACCGAACAAATAATCACTGTTATAGAGAAACGTGTGGCTGCACCTTAAAATAGCCTATAGGTGCCTCTAGTAGTACTCGTAAAAAAAGATGGATTAACGAGGTTTTGCGTAGACTACAAACAGTTTAACGACGTGACTAAAAAAGACAGCTAACTCTTTACCAAAAATTGACGATACGTTAGACACCCTATCAGGATTTCAGTGGGTAGAATTGGAACCCAAAGATTGTAAAAAACGGCTTTTACAATTGGAACTGGTTTGTGGCAGTTCACTGTGATACTTTTCGGCCTGTGTAAGGCTTTTGTAACGTTCGAGCGATTGATGAAAACCATCTTACGCGGACTGTCTTGGAAGACGTGCTTGGTTCACTTAGACGACGTGATCGTGGTTGGAAAATCGTTTGAAGAACACTTAAACAACTTGAAAGAAATGTTTCAACGACTACGTAGGGTAAATCTAAAACTAAGCATAAAGAAACGCCACGTATTTAAGAAGGAAGTGCAACACCTTGGCCATGTTGTATCTAGAGATGGAGTAAAGACTGACCCAGATTAAATTCGAGCAGCGCAAACATGGTCAAGATCAATAGACAAACATCGACAACAGACGATTTGTACTCGAATTTGCCACTATTACCAAAATTTTGACGGCACTAACCAAAGAAAGAGTAGAATGTAGATGCAACGAAAACTGCGGAAATGCTTTCTATTAACTAAAACAAGTCCTAGTCACTTCGCCAATTTTAAGTTATCTAAAAGTAGATGAAAAGTTTGTTTTGGATACCGACGTAAGTAATCTGGCCGTAAGTGCAGTCCTTTCACAAGTGCAAAATGGACAAGAAAAAGTCATCGCGTATTTTAGTAAAGTTTTGTCCAGACCAAAAAATAATTATTGCGTGACTAGGAGAGAACTGTTAGCAGTTGTCAAGTACATTGAACACTTCTACAAATATTTGTATAGACAAAAATTTTTAGTAAGAACGGGTCACGCCGCTTTAAAATGACTATTAACCCGGAAGGACAAGTAGCAAAATGGATTGAGAGACTGCAAAAGTATGATTATAACACAGAACACCGTGCCGGAAGCAGAAGACTATGTCCGGCAGACTGCAGCCATTGTCAGCGACTTGAAAAAACGGTCAAATGACTCCAGAGAACTACTGTGGTTGATGACGCGTGGGATACTGAGCAGTGGCGTTGCAAACAAGAAAAAGATCTTAAAATAAAACTACTTTTGAACTAGAAAGGAAACGGCCGACGATTAAATTACGAAGAAGTGAGTGCTTTGAGAAGAAACATCAAAGCGTACTGGGCGCAGTGGGACTCTTTAAGAGTAGAATATGGCTTTCTTAAACGATCCGTAGAAAATGTCAAGGGCACGGAAAACAGACTGCAGTTGGTAGTGCCAAATAACCGGATGTCACAAGTGTTAAGGCATCTGCACGATAGTACATTAGGAGGATACTTTGGAGTAAAGAAAACTTTGGGGAAAGTTTGAGAAAGATTCTACTAAGTAAACTGCATAGAGGTCATCATGAAATGGTGCCGTAAGTGCACGGTGTACGCATCAGGAAATCGTCCAGCGAGAAAACGCAAAGTACGGATGAAGCAGTATAACGTGGGAGGCTTTTTAGCCGTTTCTAGAATCTGATTCGGGAAACAGCTACAGTGGCAGATGTATTAGTGAAAGAGGTTTTCTGCCAGTTTGGAAAAGGAGAAAATACTTAGACAAAGTAGTGTCCAAACACCAAACAGAGTGAGATCAGTACTTGCACTTTTTCCTAGTGGCATACCAATCATCCGTTCACAAAAATTTAGACGAAGATCAGAAGAAGGAATTGCTGGAGAAGACTACTTCAGCATGCTGACCAAGAAGCTAAACGAAGTACATGAGGAAGTCTATAGAAACACACAAATTGCCAAACCAGATATGACGTCAAGGCACAAAATGGTGGGTTTCAACCTGGCGACATGGTGTTGTTGTATAATCCCCAAAGAAGACGTTGTTTGTCGCCAAAGCTGCAGAGGCATTAGGAGGGCCATTATAAAGTCGTGCAACGTATTAATGACGTCATATATTGCTTTTGAAAATCACCCAGAAGCAAATCAAAAGTGGTCCACATCGACCGTTTAGTTACGTTTTCTGGCGAAAACTACGTTACGCAAGCTCAGGTCCGAACCAGAGTAATAACTAGCAGAACCAGAAATTAAGTCGAAGGAATAGACTTTGATACGTTTATGAGCATATACAGAGGTTTTGGTAAGGCTAGGTTTGGAGTTAGAACCGAGCAACAACAACACCTGTTTTAAACACGAAAAGATTACGCTATCGCACATTGTGTGAGCGAAGATCTTACAATGTTCAGAGGGGTTGCAATTGTATTTAAAAAGAAGTTTAGACGGCTAGATGAACTACGAAGACAGCAACCGGCGGCCCGAAAAATTACGTGGTGATCGACGCTTCGTTTTCCATCTGGTCACCGACAAGTACTCACGTATAAAGCCGTTATACGAAAATCTGTGGCGAGCATTATGGAATCTCAAGAGAGAAATGGAGTTCCAATATAA
The DNA here is from genome assembly GCA_035610365.1 of Aquatica leii. Lineage (NCBI taxonomy): Eukaryota > Metazoa > Arthropoda > Insecta > Coleoptera > Lampyridae > Aquatica > Aquatica leii. The sequence goes on along the minus strand of CM069437.1, from coordinate 40,629,689 downwards.
TCGGGCTTATCACACACCAAACGATGTATACAGCCATAGTCGTTGGAAATGTTCCTAAAATGAGCAATACCGCACGTTCAGTCACATTCTAATTACTTAATTACTTAATTTTGTATGTATTTCTCAAATGATACGAAAAGGCTTTTAAATATTACTCTCAAATAAACGTTTTATAAAACCAAAATTTTCTTTATATTTTTTGTGCGAATTAAAAAACAAACACTTTTTTCTAATTTTGAATAACAATTTATTAACATATTTTTAATAAACATAGGACATACTATATTTTTAGGTAATAAATGTTTTGAATAAAAATGCCAAAATTATATTTGCAAAATTATTTAAAAAGTATTTGTTACGTCTAAATTTTAACTATTAATGTAATTTATTGAAATGTGTGTTCTGATAGTCACATTATTTTTGGATGTAGGATGTATAAACCTGGCTTATCAGACCCGGAGTAATGTTTGGTTATAAGAATATGCAGCGTTTGTTACTGTAAATCATAAACAATTTTTCTTATATAATAATTAATAAGTAACAACGATACCTTTTTTTTGTTATAAAATAACTGTTTATTTTTTCAATTTCTTAATGTGAATGTTGGTCCGTTTTATGTAAAAGTAGGTATTGTACCGGATATGCATACTAAAGTTAAGCGGACTAACAAATACCTCACTTATTAATGATGTGTTGTCAATGAAAGTACGGTAATGCTCATTTTAAAGACATTTAATAGTATTGATTGTATTGACATCTATAAATATACCTTGAGGTTATGGCTTTTTGTTTGTCGTATAAATACAAAAAAGTGATTACCATTATTAAACTCTATATGTGTTTCTTAAAACCATACGAGAAGACTTAAATATTACTCTGAAACAAGCGGTTCATAAAACCACAATTGCTTTTATGTTTTTGTGCAAATTAATAAACAATTCTACCGTATATGCATCTTAGGATTAAGCGGATTAATAAATACCTTACTTATTAATGAGATTCATAATTACTTTTTGTAAATATATTATCAGGTCATGGCCTTTTGTCGTATAAATATAAATTTTTTATTTACAAAATTGTAATATAAATTGGGAGTTCCTAGTGGTAACATCATTGTTTATGTGATTATAATATTTTGTGAATATGCCTCGAAGATTAGGACAAATGGATTCTACCTTAGCAGGAATGTCACCTCAAACAATATCACAACATGTTGACTTATCGGTAAGTATTTTTCTAAAGTATATTTTTTACATTGCATTGCAACACAGTCAGCATGTATTAAATATGATCACTAACAATACTATTTTATAAGATATTGGAATCTATTGAATTGACGTCAAAATTTTAAATACATATATAATGTATAATGGCTTTTAATATAGTACTAATGATAAATGTAATCTAATACTAAGAACTTAACACTATGTATGTAGATTAAACAAATCCGGCAATGGATTACGAAAGGTCAGAAAGTTGGTAATAGGCCACTTGTAAGCAACAGACCACCTAAGCCTAGAATTACTTTTCGGCAAGAAGATGCGGACATACTCGACTATACATTACAAAATCCTTTTACAACTTACCAAAAAATAAAAGAAACGCTGAATATTAATTGCTCTGTTTCCATCATTAAGAGACGTTTACACGAATCAAGTTTATATTGTAGAAAACCGGCAAGTAAACCTAACATTACAGAGCGTCATGCTGCAGCTCGGTTGCGCTTTTGTCGCCAATATTTAAATTTGGATTAGAGTACTGTTATCTTTATAGATGAAAAAGTATTTTCTAGCACTGATCAATGTCCAACTACAGTGTGGAGACCACAAAACACTCGTTACAATAAAGAACATGTTTTCCCAATAGGCAAAGTGGTCGAGTGACAGCTGGAGTGTGGGGTTGGATATCTCAAGCGGGTCCAGGAGAGTTAGTGCAAGTGACACCACCTCGATTTACTTCAGAGCAATACCTGAATATTTTAGATAATACTTTGATACCTTCTCTGAGAAGAATATTTCCACAAGATGAGCTGGAAATTATTCAAGTAGCCCAGGACAATTCTCCTATTTATACAGCACCTATTGTTAGGGACTGGATTGAAAATCAAAACAAAGTTGAAATAATTGAATGGCCAGCGAGATCACCAGATTTGAACCCAATTGAAAATATGTGGGGTGCAATGATCAGAAACTGGGATAGTGATATTCAATTTAGAACACCTAAAAATATTATTCAAGATTCACAATTAGTTTGGGAACGTTTTCGGGGATCACAGTTGTGTGAAAAGTTAGTAAACTCTATGCAGTCTAGATTAGAAGCAAGCATACAAAATAATGGTTATTACACAAAGTATTAATTATTTCTATACAACTTTTGTATTGTTATTGTTTTTTATACGATATGTTTTTTTTATTTAATTATATTATTAAAATAAACTACAGCATGAACAGTAATTATAAACGTATGCTTATTTATTAACATTTTATTAACGCTAAAGTGAGTAATAAATACCTAAATAATTATTATTAAAATAAAAATAATATTAATGAATACGAAAATGTAATTATGAGACTCATTAATAAGTGAAGTATTTAACCGCTTAAACAAAAAAAACAATGTGACTATGTGAACAAAAATTTAAATAAATCACATTATATTGGCACAAATATTTATTCTTAAACCGGAAAATTCTGTTTGATAGTATCATTAAATTTAAACGAAATTAAAGTAGGTATAAAAGTTTCACTTTATTTATAAATAATTTTGCACATACAGCGAAATATTAATAGTACCTATGTAAAATTGTTTTTATAAAATCTATAATTAGATTATTAATTACAATTTACCTAATTTTATACGTTCAAAATTTTACTATCAATAAGTATGTATCTAAAATTATAGAAAGAAATGTGTGTTTTTTTATTCGCATAAAAATATAAATACGGTCATAAAAGTAATACTATTTTCTTATGGTTTGAGAAATACATGTAAAATTTAGTAATGGTAATCCCTTTTTTATTTACAAGACAAAAGGATATAACCTCAAGGTATATTTACAAGTATAAATACTGGTAGTACTATTAGAATGTGACTGAAAATGCGGCAATGTTCATTTTAGGGACATTTCCAATGACTATGGCGTACACTTGTTTCAAATACAATAATGACATTGAAACTATAAATATCAAAGTGAACAAATAATCAAATAACTAGGTTATCTTTATTAATAAATATTAATTTTCGAAAATTAAAATACATACTCAATTAATGTTAAAATTTGAGCAAGACGGTGTTCTAGCACTTTACCTTTTCACATAGTTTTTCATATTATGATTAAAGCAGTAGTACGTTGTTTGAAATTTAAACATAACATAAGAAGCAACATATATGAACAAAACATAAATCCAGTCGCTCGGTGTTAAATAAAAGCGAGTAGTAAATGTTCGTGGCGTAGATGGCGACACTTGTTCGTTACATAAGAACTAATTAAGTCGTTAGTTATTAAAGACTGTGTATGAATGAATGCAAATTGATGCAAATAACGCGACACGCGTTCCCAGAAGTTGCATTGTATAAAAGATGGCGATAATTTGCGAGACACTTTAAAGACTTATTAAACAAATAATAAAGAATCGTGTTTTATTCATACGACAAACGAGTAGAATGTAAAAATGTTCAATCAACAAATTACCTCCTCATAAAATAAAATACAACACGTTCGAAACAAAATCAGCGTGTAATTCACATGTAAATTTTGGGTAATAAAAATATTGATTGAATTTCTTTTTCAAAAACGACATTCTTACGAGTTGAAAAAGGAAAGGCGGTATGCGACGTAAATCACAAAAATATTTTTCACTTCTGTGTAGGTAGTTTCCTTTTGTTTTTAACTCGAAACCAACCGCTGCGAAATCAAATATTTTACCAAAGAGTATTTAATATGCATATACTTTTAAATATAAATGATATTAAACGGCCAAGTTGTTCGTTTAAAGAACGTGTAAACGATCCACATTAGTCCGTTTTAAAATTCACCCCCGTGGCTATTACTAATAATAGGCATTCGTTCTTATTCGTCTTCTTCCTTCGATCTAAATATCGGTTTTGATTAACGTCCCTCCTCATAATTATATCGAATTAAAAGGGTGCTTAATACTCACCTAATTATCGACCAAGATAAATGCCGATTAATTATAAACAATTAAAATGTATAATTAAACTACTGCTATTAAACCATCTTATTATCACGAATCACTATGTTTAAATTCAGTCTGTGTGTCTACTTTATTTGACTTGTTTCTTTTATAATCCGTAAATTATAACGTATAAATTAAATTTGACTAAATGGAAATTCAAACATGTCTAATTATTGTTCAAATACGGCTTAACCCGGTTATTACGACTTTGAACGCACTGCAGCGTTTTTGACGTATTAACCGGGTTGTCGTAATAACCGGTCTTGACTAAAATACTAATTGCAACTGTGTACATATACGTGTTCAATTAAATTTGTTTAATTTTAATTTAATTCAGTTTTTTAATTGTTTGTGTAACGATTATTGTTTTTAAAAAATTATTCTTCTTCATTTTCCCTTTACATTTATTATTTTTGTATCTTCAAAAAAATTGTACATATAATTATCAAATCTCTAGTTTTAAACTAAAGCTAAAATGAGATGAATTTGATCAACTGCATTATTGCAGTTACAAAATATAAATCAGTTACCTATCGTAAATTCCATTTTTGTCTATATAATGAATCTAATACACTTGCAATGGAGTGAAATTGATCGCATAAATTAAATTGCACAGAAATAACATACAAACCATAAGAATAGCAGCAATTTCACCGCGAGAACAACAAAATGTTCTAGAATTTAAAATTTCAGTTTGGGAGTTGTAAGCGCAGCTCTTATGTCTGAACATTCAACGAAAATTGTTCTCCTGTACAGTTTTGAAACATTTTTCCTGCGTTTAGAGGCTTTATGTCTAGCACTTTGTTTTATTACTTCCTCAGCAGTTCTGTTTCGTCAATGAAGTTCATAAGCTTATTCCAAGAGGTTTTCCACTTTTTATGGGTTAGTTTTGGTTTTCCGAGAATCCTTATGCTTCGCGTTTGATACGCTTTGCGTTTACACAGCAGATGCTGCGGAGTCTCATCGTCCTCCAAGCATCCGCGGCATAACGAGTTACTTTGCAGTCCCATTTTATACATGTGTTTGTTAAAACCACAGTGCTCTGTTATTACTCCTGTGAGATTCTTTAACTTTTGTCGACTCATGCTTGATAGTTCATTTTAAGCGTTGGATTGTCGCTATCTAAGGAAGGGTTCTGTGTGCCTCATCTTTGAAGAGTTTTTTCATAGTTTTTTATGCTCTGCTGCTAGTTTGCTGTAAATTTTTTTCCCGGTTTTCTGGGCTATTCCGATAACTGATTCAGGTCCGATATATGTTCTTGTTGTGCCTTTTTTAGCTAGCGCATCTGCCATTAGCTTTCCCTTAACACTCTAGTCTTTTGGTATTTAGATGAGCTGTACTTGTTGGCTAACTGCCAATATTTTCAGACTTTTTAAGCATGTCATAATCAGTTTGGATTTTATTACTGGCGATCTTAGTGTCAGACATAATCGATATCAAACCATTAGCGTATGATTTCGAGTCGATAATGTTCCTAACACACCAGTCGATAGCAGCAACTTCAAATTGAAAAACGGACGCATATTTAACAAAGGTCAGCAAAAATTGCTTCCAATGGTGCCTGTCTTCATATATTTCTGCACCGGTACCAGCAGACATGCCATTCTCTGTGCTTTGCTTAGCTTGAATTTAATTATATTAAGAACTGCTGGTATCAAAAGTGTGTCCCAGATATTTGACTTCTTTAGTCATCGAGAGAGCGTCACTCCGTACATCGTAGGTAGTTTTATGTCATCCGTTTTCCATCGTTTGGCAAACAGAACGATAGCCGTCTTAGTAGGGTTCACTGATAGTTCTTTTTTTTGCACCATTTTTCATTGTGATAATAATGAGATCGTTGGCTTATCCTAAAGCAAATACACCTCCGTCTTCTAGTTCTTGTAGTAGGCACCCACGACAAGGCAGTATAGTTTCCTAAGCAGTGAGTTGACCCAGTTTCGCACTAAAAGTGTGATGCCTATTTTCTCCATTGCTTTTGCAATTGAAGTGAAGGTAGTATTGTCAAATGCTCCTTCAATATCTAAAAAAGCACCTAATGCAATATCATTCTATTGGATTGCATTTTTGCATCTGCTTACTAGTTGATAAATTCTTAATTTGCAAGATTTTCCGGATTGGTAGGCATACTGGTTTCGGTAAAAAAAAGCTTTTAGTGTAGTAGTAGTTTTGACATGAAGTAAGTCAAGCTGATCGGTATGAAATATTTTGCCTGGGCGTACGTAGATCTCCCTGCTTTTGGTATAAATACAATTTTGACAATCCGCCAGCTGTTGGCTATATGCGAAAGTGCTAAGCTAGTTTTGAGAATTTTGCATACTATGTTTTGCAGAGCAGTAAATTATTTTTGTAGCATGATGGGATAAATTCTATCGACTCTTGAACACTGAAAGAAATTAAACATATTGATTTTCCATTCTAGGTTTTTAAGATTGCTTATTTTCCTTGCTAATTTTTAGTTCTTTTTGAGTGCCTCGTTTGTTTAGTACGTCTAGGTCTTGGTACTTAAAAATTTCAGTTAACGATAAACCCGGGAAGTGTTTTTGCAATAGTTCTTGCAGAGTACCTTCAACCGAGTTTGTAAACTTTCCGCTTTCGGTCAACATGGAACCAATGTTTTTAGTGCAGTTCTTGTTCTAAGCTTTTTGGAGGCGAGAACTAAGTTTATTTTCTACGTCCTTACAGTCTCCACCAAGTAACCTTGATGAGGGTTCGTTTGACAGTTTTTGGACAGCTTGCTTCAAATGTGAATTTTAATAAATTAACAATACTGTCCGCCATTAGTCATTAGCTCATGCGTTAATCTTGCAACTGAAGAACAGTCCTTGATGTGGCCGGTTAAAGTTTTGTTGAACAACTCCCAATCAGTTTTTTTCGGGTTTCTGTACTCCATCACAAGTTTCTCATTTGGTTATTTGGTTCAATGTATCTATGAATAGATAAAGAAGGTTCTTCTGATACATGCCACATTTTTATCATTTTGCTGGCTTTTGGACTAGCAAGCGTAAATTACATTTTAGAATAAATTCTAAATGCTTTTTACCTCTTGAATTTGTATTCGTGCTCCCCCACAAGGTGTGGTGTGCATTGGCATTGCATCCAAAAATCAAAAGTTTGTTGGTATCACTGTTAATCAGCGGCTGGATTTCATCCGGCGGCGGTGGTCTTGTCTGGTCGTAAAAAGGTAACCGGATCCGATAATAAACTGCCTTTCTATACAACAAATATTTTAACTGCCACTAAGGTTGTGCACAAGTTGGGCTACCAGCAGCCATCTATCTGGACAATTCAACCTTATTATTGTTTTCTTGTGAATCCATGGCTTCTGAAAAAAAGCAATATTAATAAGGTGTGTTACGATATAAGTACTGAGGGTCGCTGAGGCTGCCCTGTAGTGATGTATATTTATCTGAACAACTTTGAGCATTAGATTTGGTGTCAGTGCGTTTTTTCCGGATATGGATTTGCATCCATTGCCTCGTCGACATCGCTTGTAGCATCCGGTTCTTTGCTGTTTTTTTTTGGAGTGAGCCAGCGCCCAGAGAGTGGTGCTTAAAAATCCAAAATGCAGTTGGTTGACTAATGCTTACACCTTCTCACAAGACTCTTTATCCATAAACAGTACGTATTGGGTTCCTTTTGGATCTGGTTTAGTATTAACTACCCGCCGCATTTTGGTACTGTTGTTTTGTAAAGATATTTTTTAGTACTGTTTTCGAAACGCAGGTGATAACCTTTTTGAGTGCAGAAAGATCTTTGAGATAAATAAACTCAAGTTCCGTATTCTGCCCCAGTGGTTTCTTTTTGTTTGACGTGTCGGCTAGTCACTCTCTGGTTGCTTCGTCAGCGCACGTTATTTTTAGATTTCCCCCTCTCTTCTCGAATTTGTCAATCCATCCGAGTATCAAAGTTTTTAATGATTTTGAATCATTTGATTGCAAAAATAATGCCTATCAGAGTATCCTTGAATGTCTTTTTTTTGGGTTCCTTCAACCCTTTGATTTCGCTTTACCGGTCGTTTTTGTGACGCCGGTGTGCTGTTGCTGAAGAGGTTGCATTGTTGGCGTGACCGCATTTGTTTCTTGTATAGGTAGGTTTTGATCACGCGAATCTGCCGTTAGAATGAAACCGGTTGCCTGAGCTTTTAATTTTTATTGTTTTTTTCAGTTTTTGCCTTGCCGCCCCAGGTTTTTCGGGTTTGCGCTCAGCATCAGCCAATATTTTTAGGTTCTGCTCAAAGTCCACGTCTTTTTTAATTGTTATGAAAGTGGTTCCATATATGTTTTACGCATAGGAAAGAAATCAAGGTCACCGTGCGCAGTGCCCCGATACGCACGGCTATATACAATGGGGCTCGCCTGGTGCCCCGAGGTTGAAACCAGTGACGACTGGTCTTCTATCTAGTCACGCATCTATTGGCCTGGTCTCTGCGCTTTAAATTAATGATTTTAATGAGGTTTTTTTTTCTTGGTCTAGACAATTAAGCCAAGACTGCTTGCCCGTGAAACATGTCCACAGCAGCAAGAAGTTTAGGGTCTTGCCACGACACTACAGCTTGAGCTGGGAAAGCTGGTTTGCATGGCATTAGTATTAAAGTACGTACAGATTCTAGGCTACGACTTCAACACCTGCCAAGGTAAACAGGGTTATCCCGGCTCAGTCAGTAAAGCTGCGTACCGTGACACCCTATCTACCCTATCTGTGGTTAGTTTTTTCTATTATTTTCTGAATATATCTTTCATTGGTTTGTTGTCGGAGTAAGCATTGGTTAGTGATTTATTCATTTTAAGTATTTTTTATATGTATTCCGTCTGGCTGTCACACCTGTAAATCTTGGCTGTTATTAGTATTCAATTAAAACATTATTAACAGGTTGTACAGTTCTTTTTTTGACGTTTTTCATAAGATTTTTTTGTAAAATCCACTCAAGATCTAATGATACTACATCACTGGCTTTAATTGAATTTTTTTAAAGAGCCATTAGGTTTTTTTTCCATTTCCTACAAAATCGTATTCAAAAGATGTAGAAAATATTTTCAATTTTGTCAGATTTTCATCTTGTTAGAAAGGCTTTCCTAGCAATTTTGAAAGGTTAAAAAATCCAACATCCAAAAGTTCTATTATATGAGCTCTTCGGAAGACTATCAAATAAAATATTATAAATAGCAAAATGACACGATAAATTGTCGTCTATTGCTAATTTCTAAGCATACGGCAAAAAAGTAAAAAAAAAGAAATCCCCAAAAGTTTAGGTAGCTACCCATCTATGTTGTGTTCTGTTGAAACGAGAATCTGCTGTGCAACATCATCATTACAACAAGGTGGCCTCTTTAAATCATTTTCTGTTCATTGTAACCACATTTTTTTCGATTTATAAATGACATATGGTGGTAGAAACGCACCTAATGAAAAACCACAAATTATAATAGATGCAATTTTGGTAAAGTTACGGATGCGTTTAAAATACTTACTTTATCTGCAGAACAGCATTTTCTTTTGACCTAAATCGTCTTGCAAATTTGTCTCAATATAATTGAAAACGCAATTTGGTGAAACTGCTTGTAAGTTGTCTAGCATCAAACGAAATCAATGGGAACCCTATTCTCCACAAGAGAAAATTGCCTTAATAAATTTTTTTTGTTTACAGAAAAAATATGCTGGTCATCATTCTTACCAACACGTCGTTCATAAAATCGGTTAGGCAAAGTTCCGAATAAAATGTTAAACTCCCTTGCAGCTTTTTGTAAGTTTCATTTTTAGTTCAAAATTTTTTCAAGGACGGTTTTTACGTTTCGTTAAAGTAGTTCTCGTTTATAATTTAAAGTAAATTCCAAATGTAATCTAGGTTCGAATCCTGCCTGCGACAATTTTTTTTAGAAAAGAATTACAAGAATAACAATTTTTCTCTATATTCTTTTGACTTGTTTATACACGGAGTGCTGCAACTTCCTTACATTATCTTTGAATGTACCCTCGATAACTCTCAAACCATAAGTCCTAGTAGCTTGAAATTTGGTATGGAGCTGGTTTTTCATATTTTCTCGGATTAATCAAAAGATATGGGTCTCATTTAACAATTTCTCTTATATACATTTTTACGTATGTATGTAAATAATTCGAATTATTTTTACAGTTTCTAATAGAGATAATAAAATAGTAAGGCTATTCTTAAATTTATGTTTTATGCTTCAGGTCAATAAACCGACCGATGAATAAGGCAGGTGAAAATAGAACAGAAAGAAAACAAACCGACAATATCTAATGAAATTGGAACTCGTCTGTAGAAACAAGTTTTTATTTAATTACTATATCAATAAGCCAAATCATTTTTTGTTTTTCTTTGTACCTTTCTATAAAGTAGAGTAATATTTCTGAAAGTTTGGCAAATTTCCATGACAAGCAATGTTAATATGTCTGTAAGTAAATAAGTATTGCGATTACATATTTACACATTTCTGCAAATTCAAATTTTGTCATGGCAAGACATAACAATATTACTGCAAATTTGTCGATACAAAGTAGTCACAAGCTTGTTATTGCTTCCTTAGTCAACTTCCAGCAAACTTACTGCAAGCCTCTAAACTTGTCATGACAATATTGCTGCAACTTTATCGAGACAAAGTTGTCACAAGCTTGTTATTGCTTTCTTAGCTACCTTCTAGCAAACTTGCTACAAGTCTCCAAATTTTGTTATAACAATATTGGATAATAAGGCGATACGTGGTCGAAGTAAGACGTGAATTAAAGCGTTGGCGATAAAACACCTGTATACAGGCTTTATTCCAACATAATTTAAAAATTTAAATACGAAGTTTTTCGAAAATAGTGGAAACAAACAATTAATAAATCAAAAGTGAATAATTAAGTAAATAAAAGATTTTATAGTGAATGAATATAACAGTTCCAACAAAATAAGACAGTGCGTAATCACAACATACGCGAAGGCAAGGACGCTCGATAACGGATAACTTAAGGTTAGTGACACAAACACTATAATTTAATAAAATATTTCGTTAAAATACGTTAACAATTAAATTAAAAGAACAATAAGGACATCTATAAAAATACGTAATTTAACATCTAATTGTAAATATACAACAGCAGAGTTAGTAAAAATACAAACTACTAAAAATTTGTTTATATAAAAACCTAAAACACAACTAATATAGAAATGGATATAGAAAGAATTGAAGAAATGTTCGCATCCATAAACAATAACACGAAGCAAACAAACGAAAAACTGGACAAGTTAATACAAGAATTAAATCAAGTTAAAGAGGAGAACACAAAACTTACAAAAAAAGTGGCCGAGCAAAACGAAAGAATAGAAATGTTGGAAAGAGAAATAAGAGGGAAAATCTCATAATAAAAGGTATCAAAGAGGATATAAACGGGAGTGTGAAGAACTAACTAGAGAAAAAGTTTGTATAGTAATTGACAAGATAGGAATTAGCCTAGATAAAAAGATGGAGATCGACGAAGCAAAAAGACTAGGAAAACCTACTGAAGGAAAAACAAGACCAATATTAATTAAATTAATAAAGACGAGTACAAAAAAAAAGATTTTAAACAACGCAAAAAATTTAAAAGGATCAGATATCTGGATAGACGAAGACTACACAAAAAAGGTGCAAGAAGAAAGAAAAAAATTAATACCACTACTAAAAGAAGCTAGAGAAAAAGGACAAACCGCATATTTAATTTACGACAAACTAAAGATTTACAATAAGGCAGGCACATCCTACGAGTCACAACGGGAAAACCAAGAAACAAACACATGGAATCAAAACACAAATTACAAGAGAAAAGTAACAGAAAGGTCCCCGGAAGGTCAAAACTTTGAAGAACAAATAAGGAAAATAACGCGCACGGCTTGGAAAAAAAACTAAATACAGAAGATATGAAAACTGGATGGTCCAATGAGACAACGAACAAGGCAACAAATAAGGTAGAGATAAGGAATGGATGGAAAATAGGAACTTGGAACATAAGAGGTTTAGCAGGAAAAATGTACGAATTAGACGAAGAATTTAACAAAGCAAAACTACATATTTTAGGAATAACAGAAACTAAAAAGAAAGGTAAAGGAGAAATAATTCTACTTAGCGGAAATTTACTAGTATACGCGGGAGTCGAACACAACCAGAGAGCAAGAGAGGGAGTGGGATGCATAATTAAAAAGGAAATAAATAAATACATTAAAAAATGGACGGTTATTACAGAAAGAATACTTAAAATAGAAATATAGTTAGAAAACACCAATAGAACCACGTTAATAATTACATATGGACCAGGAGAAGATGAAAAAGCACAAATAAAAGATCAGTTCTGGGAGCAATTATCAGAGGCAATAGAAAATATAAGTGGAAGAATAATTATAACAGGTGATATAAACGGAAGGATAGGAAAAGGACGACGAATCAGAGAGACAATAGGGCTATATGGAGAGACAATAAGAAATAATAACGGGAAAAGATTAATAGACTTCTGCATAATGAACAACTTAATAATAACCAACACCTTTTTCAAGCACAAAGACATCCATAAATATACTAGAGAAGTAGTGAGCAGAAAAGAAAAATCGATTATTGACTACGTAATAATAAATAAACAATATAGAAAAGATATAAAAGACACAAGAGTAAGGAGAGGCGCCGAAATATATACTGATCACTACCTGGTAGTATCAAAACGAGGATAGCAGGGAAAATAAGGAAAACAAAAAGTGCACCAAAATACCGTCACAAACGAAGATAAAAATAAAAACATACAAACTGCAAGAAGATGAAGTAGCAAATAAATATACTGCAAAAATAGAAAAAGAAATGAGAAACATTAAAATAAATATAAAAAAGTATAATATAGAAGAAGTATGGATAAACATTAAAGAAGCAATACTGAATACAGCTAAAATAACATGGAGAGACAAACGATAACAAAATCTAAAGAAAACGCATTGGTGGAATGCAAAGATAAACGAAGAAGTAAAGTTAAAGAAAATAAATGGGAAAAATATCTAAGAAACAAAAACAGTGAAAACTATAAGCAATACAAAGCACAGAGGTTACGAGTTAAAGAATCGGTAAAACCGCAAAACAAAAAGCATGGGAAGAATTCGGCGCAAAGATGGAAAAAGATAGTGCGGGTAACCAAAAACTGTTCTATAAAATATTAAAAACGTTAAGAAAAGGAAAAGAAGATAAATCGCAACACATCAACTCGAAGGAAGGGAAAACGTTAACTCAAAATGAAGATATAATACGGAGTTGGAAAGAATACTTCGAGCAATTACTAAATGTGGAAATAACAGACACACTACATAATGTGGAAGGAAATAGTGAACAAGAAGAAGAAGAAGACAATGAACAAGAAAAAGAAGTAGCATTTAGAACAGAAGAAGTAAGAGAAGCTATAAATAAACTCAAAAGAGGCAAAGCGCCGGGATATGATGGTATGACCGCAGAAATGCTAAAATTGCTTAGAAATAACGGAATAGAAGTACTAACAATATTGATTAATAAAATTGCAGAACAAAGCAGGATTCCTAAAGAGTGGGAAATCGGTATAATATTACCCATATATAAGTCGGGAAATAGAAAAGAATATAAAAATTATAGAGGCATCACACCACTGAGTAACGCATACCAAGTGTACCACAAACTGCTATACGACAAACTAAAGGCTAAAAACAGAAACTCAAATGGAAGAATCACAAAGTGGCTTCAGAAAAGGTAGAGGAATACAAGACCACATATTTACGATAAAACAATTAATAGAAAAATACCACGGAAAAGACATATATACGGCGTTTATTGACCTCGAAAAAGCTTTCGATAGTATACCGAGAAGAATCATCTGGGACAGCCTTAAGAAAAGGGGAATTGGGAAAAGATTAAGAAAGAACATAGCGAGCTTGTACAAAAACACGTGGAACCAGATTAGAACAAATAACTTGGAGTCAGAAAAATTTGCGACGAAAGAGGGAGTCAGACAGGGTGGAGTTCTAAGCCCAACATTATTCAACATTGTACTTGATGACGTAATAAAAGAAGTTAAAGATCAGGCTAAGAAACTACTAGTGGGCTACAGATATATGGAACCAGTTTATATAACAGAGTGTGCGTACGCAGACTACTTGATGATTTGTGCTAAAAACGCGAAAGATCTAGAAGACAACTTGCAGCTATGGAACAGTGCACTACAAAAATGCAACCTTAAAATAAACATAGATAAAACTAAGGTAATGATATTAGGAAGGAACAACACAAAAGCGAAAGTACAACTTAACAATAAAGAGATTGAACAAACAGACAGCTTTACATATTTGGGCGTTACAATACAAAAGGATGGAAAAAACGAAGTCGAAATAAATAATAGAATCGAAAGTGCCAATAAAGTGTTCTATGCACTAAGTAATGTATTTATTAGAAAAAAAGAAGTAAGCACTAGAACAAAATTAATAGTATACAACACCATTTATAAACCAATATTGACATTCGGTTGTGAAAGCTGGACGCTCACAAAAAAGCAAGAAAGCAAGATACAAGCATGCGAAATGAAATACTTAAGAGGAATCATGGGGGTAGCAAAAATAGATAGAGTAAGAAATGAAGAAATACGTACAACACTAAAGGTAGAATCCATAAAGAACACTATAGAAAGACAACAGCTGAGATGGTTCGGACACTTAAACAGAATGGGAAACAATAGACAAACCAAAGTTATCTGGGAAACTAAATCAAGCATGAAAAGACCACGAGGAAGACCAAAGAAGAGGTGGGACGAGGAAATAGCAGAAATTCTGAAAAAGTACAATAAAAGCTGGCAAGAGGCGAAAACACTGACAGAAGAAAAAAAAAATGGGCAAAGTTTGTACGCATAGAATAATTAGACAGTAAGGAAAAAGATAAACTAACGTGTGTGAAGTGTATTTATTTTTGTAAAATATATGAATATTAAGAATGGTAAGAGTGGTGAAAAAAAAAACATGTAGTGAGGTGCAAATGAAGTAAGACGAATAATAACATATACAGAAAAGTTGTTTATTTAGAATAAGTAAGTTTAATTTTTTTTTCTTAGTTTAGAAAAATTGTTTATTTCGAATAAGTAAGTTTAATTTTTATACTCTACACCGAAAGGTAAATGAGGTTATGATTATATATATATTTTAACGTACCCCCAAAAGTTCTCGGCGTATGAAAAATATTTAAATTGTAAGTTCTACACAAAACGAAATATTTTGCTAAAAAGAACACTAGCATGTTTTCATTGTCGCTAACGTAGTAATCTCGAATAATTCAAGCGGCAAATTTAAAAATATTGAAATTTGATATAGTCATTCTATAAGGTTATTTGAGCTGCAAAGCTCTAGGTCTCAATGGAAAATTACCAATGATGCTTACAACAAGAGTTTTTTTTTTGCTTTTGTTTCTGTGCACATCATGTAGAGCTAATATAGCTCCACGTTACTTGCCAAATAATTGGCAAAAACTAAGTAGTAATTTAGTAAGTAATTTTTATACCTAATAAGTAAGGCGAGAATCATACGCCCAGGTAAAATCTTTTCTTCCAACTAGCTTGACATATTTTATTCTCAAGACTATTGACAAATGAATAAATAAGTATATTTAAGACAAAGCACTTGTTACAGCGCCTTTGAATCGACACCAATACGCTTACTAAACCTCACTAAAGCTCACATACCGAATTAATTTTTTTTAGTAACCAAGAGATTGCACTAGGAGATTGCTTAGATATAAAAGGAGCATTTGATAACACTTTTTTTGACTTCATTAGAAAGGCTGTTAAAAGTTTCTCGGTCCGTAGAAGAATGGATTAGCTGTGTGAAAGCTGGCAGAGAAATTACAAGTTTGCTGGGCAATGTAGCCAAGAAGATAGCTGCTGCTAAAAGATTCCTCCAAAGAGGGGTGTTATCGCTTCTATTGTGAAGCTTAGTAGTAGACAATCTTTAACGAGAATTTGACCAGAACGAAATATATACATCACTAATTGATATTTGCCTACTGGCAAACAACAGATTTAAAGCCTATCGAGTTCGTATAGCTTTGATGATTATATGATTATATGTCTTTGAACATCTTATCCAAAACTTCTTCTTTGCATTTTTTTAAATAGTTTTCTAAAAGTATGTCAAATTTGTTTTCTAAGTGTTGTTTGATAGTCTTTAAAGATGCCAATTGATTCTATTTGTTCCAAAAACCATGATTTAGAAGTATATTAACTCAGACGAGATTTAACGTTACTATAGGCATCGAATTTTTTTGAACTGATTACTGTTTTTTACTGTAACCAACTATAATAATAATAATAATAATAATAATAGTTTATTGTTATATATACCGAAGGTACAAAACATTCTCAAAGTGTGCATACAATTATAAATGTCTTATGGAACTATTACGTACAATAACAAAGAAAGAAAACTAATAAACAAATTCGGTTAGTGAATAGAAACATTTATCAATTAAATAGTTTTTTAGCTCAAATTTAAATGAACTTAAATTATTAATACTTTTAATATTTGTGGGTAATGCATTGAAAGTTTTGATGGCACTGTAAAAGGGTCCATCAGAAAAGATTTTTAATCGATGAGAGAGTGTGGATAAGTTACTATTGTTCCGTGTGTGCATGATGCTATAAAAGTCTTTGTTTAGGGGAAACAGGTTTAAGTTTTTCCTTACAAAAATCACGATTTCGTATATGTATAGTGATACGACTGTCATTATTTTCATCTCAATAAAGACTGATTTACATTGTGTTTTGGAAGGTAGCTTTTTTATACACCTTAATATACGTTTTTGTAGCACAAAGAGTTTATGGAGCAGTCTAAGTTTTTCATTTGAAATTTTGGCGCTTGTTCATTATTTTATAATAAAACCAACTTTTGTATGTTTGTTTTCTTTGAATGACAACAACCATATATCAGCACCAGCAGCCTCAAGATTACTTGCATTTATTCTTTGGTGCTTGATTAGTGGCTAAAAAAATTAAAAAATTGCGTTTATTGGAACTCAAACTCATTTAGTTACAAAAAAACACATTTAAAACTTGAAAAATCATTGAAATAACAATTTTATTTCAGAAAAAGGAGAAACGTAGAAGACCACATCTTCTGTAAAAGAAAAAAGCAGAATAAAAAATTCAGAAGTAAATATAGCATATGATTTTTCTCCAGCGATAAATTTTTTTTTGAGAGAGTATAAGTAAGTAAGTAAGGAAACAATAACTAGACGTGAGAGTTAGGCAGATCCTAAGTACTACGAACGTTCCAGGTTTCGGTTTAAAACTATTGATACTGTGAATAAGATACTAGCAGAGTTGTTAAAAAAGTAAATTTATCTGAATTATTTGGATTTCTAAGTGCGGAAATAGTGAACATGTTAAACGTTTTTTCACTAGCAGAACTTAGAACTTAGTGAAGTGTATTCAATAGACTTAAACTATACAAGTTTTGTCCGTGAGTTTTTAACAGCAAGACAACAAACAGCCCTTGTAAGCTCTTAAATTTTATAAGATAGTAGTCGAAAACCAAATGGTAGATGTTTCTTAACGGCCATTACATTGACAATATTTTTCTCCATCCTCATACTAACTAATTGTGAGACTAAGAAAAGCTACTCCATATTTAAAAATTTATAGAACGTAGAGACTTTAACGTTAAGGCAAGCGGTGTACTTTTGTTTATAAAAATCACTTTCTGCATTCGTATAAATTAGTATGTATTAAAAAACGCTTTTTAACTTATTACTACTAGATGGCGCCGTTTAATTGTTTCGCGAAATAACATGACTCTTCTTATTCGTTTTTATAACAAAGTGAATCAGCACAAAACATGATTTTGCGCGTTAATGCAAGTATTCTGCGCACCAGAACAAGAAACTTCATTGTGAATTTTGGTAAAATAGATAACCTCAACGAAATGACTCATTACCTGTCAATAATAATCCGCATACTCCGAACTCAGCAATAATAAAAACCAATCACACTTGGTGGTCTATCATAAAAATTATATAACACCAACAAGTAATAACAAACACCACGAAAAAATTGAAAGAAAGTTTGGCAGGAAAAAACATATATTAACGCATTTAATTTTATGTTTGTTATTAATACGAAAGCGTTTTTTAATTAATTAAATTTTTATAATTAGATTTTCATTGCGCCGCGTTTGTTTTTCAACATCAATCATAAAAAGTAAAAAGAGATATTTACTTTCTGATTTATAACCGCCTATATTTAATGGTACTTATATTATTCAATTAATCAAATAAATTAAATTTTTTTCTCTCGCGAGTGTGTTATAATGATAGACCGGATTCTTAAGAAACTCCGGTTTCTTCTTCAAGTTTTTGTGAAAAAAAAATAATAGTTTGTTTATGTCAATACGTTTGTATAGAAATCGAACAAGTGTGGAATGTTTAGAAACGCTTAGAAATAATTACATTAATTATTTTTTCTTAATTTTTATTTCAGCACGACACATTTCCATTCATTTTGTTCTTTTACATAATAAACCTTTTTTATAGACTATTGACAGGATTCGTTAATTAATCTATAAGTGATAAATCTCAAAATGGTTTCACTAAACTTAGTTCGTTCTATGCAAGTTACATCGTGATTCGATAACTTTTGTGACGTTAGCCTAAAAATAACTTTAATGTCTCTTATTTTTTTTGTTTAAAATCTACAATGCTTACAATTTTTTTGTAACTAAAATTGTTTGCGATAATACCGTAAAAATAATTGAAAAATGACTTTTTATTGTAGAAGTTTAATAGGTTTGATTTAATTTTCTAAGAAAATGTCAGTACAAAAGAAAAATAAATTTGTATCTTTTATAGTAAATAAAACAAATTAAATAAATCATATCTATAACTTATAAGAAACATAGTGTATTTTACAACAATTATGAAGATCATAATAATAACATTGCTGCATTCTAACGCATGTACGCACTGACGCTGCAGTAAGTGTTATTTATCGAAAATATGCAGCCTATTTTTTACACGTTTTTGTTATAGTCAAGTAATGCGTCTGTAAGATTAAAAATACATTTTGAATAAAGATAAGTTACCTAAAAACATATTTTATTATAAATAATAAAAACCAATCTTTTTTGTTTATTGCCGTTGTTAGATAATAATTAAAAAAGACAGTAAAAAAGTTTTGAAATTCAGAAAACCATAGGTAATTAATACTGTAACCCCTAAAATATAAAAATTTGATTTTTCGAATGAGATAAAAAATTATCCGTTGCGGATTGTAGTCAAAAATACTATTTTTTTATAATTTTGTTAATATGTTAATTAGTTTACTAGGCTTTTCACGGAGTTTTTTGTTCTTTTAGGAACTGATATGGTTTAAACTATGTTAGTTGATATTATCTATGATTAGTTGGCTTAAATCAAAAATCGATAGTAGCGTTTACAGATTTAGGATTTTAGCATATTCCCTACAGAGACGATCAGTGGGCATTAAACAACTAAACTCGCTTTTTACTATTTTCTGAGTTTGTTGCACGATGTTTCAAACAATTTCTATTGGTTACAATGATTATCAATTTTTGTTGTCGTAAAACTGATGCATTCTCCAACAAACTGAAAAAATTTTTGATTCGTGACAGTTCTACGAACCTAGTCATAAAAGTGTTATGTGTATTAAAATAATATGCACAAGAGTAAAATCAAGGTTTTAAACCCTTTTTGTGTTATAATTATAATAACCTAAAGCTTTATACAGTACAATTTTAAAACCTTTTTAGCCAATTTCCAGTTCCTTTTTGATCTTCATACTTTGAGTATCCTAAACTTTGAAGCTGTTACTATGCTTGAATGTACGGATACACTCTCCAGAGGGTGTTTACTTACTATTATTACTGAATATTTTTTAATCTTTAATCTGTTTTTAGTGATGTTTATTAGTGTCGATTTTTATGCAAATCATACAGGTGCAGCTTGTGAGATCGGGCTTAAGGTATCTAATTCAAACGTAAATTATGTAATTCTTGAAAAACTTGAAAATTACGTACAACAAATATACCATTTTATTTAGAACACGTCTTACGCGATCCACGGATCAGTCAGTACTGAATTTAAAATTATAAAAACGCGAGCAATTTTGCACGGTAAAACTGCATATGAAAAGCTAGTTGAGGGAGTCACGATACAATGCTCTGCTATATATACAAGCGTGGGCTCCAATAATTGTAGCCCACATAAAGAATATATAAAGATAATTATTTAATTTACGTTACTTTGAACAAAGACCATATTAAATTAATGTTTTAGAGTAATGAAAAGTAGATAATACCTACATTCTATAAATGTATTTAAATATTTTAATTTAGAATAATTTCTACCGGTTTTTTTAAACGTTTGGAGGATCGCGCCTTAGAGCCCGTATAGACCAGCCACCACTAAAATAATACCTTCTAGTTGTTATAGTTTTATCGTGTCTATCTTCTCACTGAAAGTATTTCTCGTTTGTTAAGTGTGTGAAGTTCAATAAACAAACAGATGTGCGTATTGCTTCAAATCTTTGTAAAAAAATATAGAATCTGAAGCTTTCGCGGTTTTCTTGATTACGATTATAAGCAACTTTCGGCTTAAATTTCGTCGTAGTTGAACACTTAGGTTTTTTACGCTTGGTCCTAGTCTTTTCTTGAGAGTCAAAACTAGAAGTAGAATTTGGCCTTTACCTTATTGTCGTTCGTGAACTCAAACAAACTCAAATATTGCAAGACATTGCAGTTTGCATCTTCAATGTGGTAAATGTCACTGAAGAAAGAAGTGTAAGTAACGGTATTTATATCATTAGCTATCGGATAATTAGTTTCTATCTTTTCCTAGAAAGTTGATCTTTGTCTTAGAGGGTGTAGTACTAGTAGCCAAAATTGTAAACCGACTTCCCGGTTTATATTATTTGGAAGTTTTTCCATTTCCACAGCTTTGCAGATTGGTCTAGGAGAGTAAAAAGGAATTCTAGCCAACACTTTGGTTTAGTTAAAATTTAGCGTGTGTCTTTGGTTTCACACGTGTTCTGTTACTGCTGATTTTGTAACTCTGCGGTGTTTGCAGTCAACCATTTGTTCTTTTACTCTAACTTTAATAGAGCGTCCCGTCTGTTCTATATAACTTGATCCACAGAATCCAAAGAATTTTGTAAATGCCGACATGTCCGACATATGTAAACCAATTTTTTAGGGTGTCCTTAGTCGTGAAGACAGTTTTGATATTATGTTTCTTCAGCACTCCGCATATTTTGTCTGTCAAACCCATAAAGTATGGTAAATAAGCGGTGTCAGTAGGAGGTAAGTCTTTTTTGACTTTTAGATTGATTGCTTTTGTCCATGCTCTTTGGATCTCTTTGAACCCGTATTTATTTGTTGTAGAGATTCCAACAGTATTTCTTTTTTTTTGTAGATTTTTATTATCTGACACAAGTATAGCTCTTTTAGCTAAAGTATGGCGTTTAAGTATCTGTTAGTATGAGTTTTCTTTTTATAAACGGAATGCCTCAACTTTCCGTTATTTTTATCACTAGTACATCAAGAAAGGCTAGACTGCTGTTATGTTCTAACTTCATAGTAAATTTATTGTTGTTAGATGTTGAAAAAACTGATTTAGTTTATTTTTGTCATAAGCCCACACAACAAACGTATCATCAACATATCTGAACCCAGTTTTTGGTTTTAACTCCAGCCGGAACTTTATAAGCGTCGCGCTGTAGCGCTCTACCTTCCCCGCTTCGTCAACCTCCTCCACCATGGTGGTTAAATTTGCCTCTATCAAGCGTCGTCGTGAAGACGACGACGACATCTTTAATGATACCACACCCTGCCTGACAGCATTGAGAAATTCTTCGACTGCGATATCTTGCGTCTTACGAAGGTAATCTCTGCTTAGAAGATTACCGTTTTCAGATAATCAAAAATGATGGACATCGTCAGCAGGCTGCAATCGATCTTCCAAAAGTCAATAATATCCCATCCCGTTTTGCAGCAAACTGCTATATCGTCGACGTTCTTGCAGGCGTTCAGACAGCCTTGTAATCAGTCACTGCCAAACTCTTTACAACCTTTAAGTAAATTAGTCGCGCCTGTTTCCAGATCGACTGTCATTATTCCTAAACCCGATTCTGCCTTAAAGACCGCTGATAAGACAAAGACGACTCTTATGACAATATTAGAACCCGAAAAGTACGGCCGGGTGACAAAGACGGGCAAAAGTTCTATTTGACTAGAATCCTAGAAAACGGACCTTACGAAAATACCTGTCCCAAGGCCCAAAGCAAATCGTTTCCTCGAATTTCTATTCTGGACGTTACTTTAAATCTCTGTTCTGAATATGTTAAAGAAGCTACCATCTCGCAAAACTTCCACAACTATTTCGATAAAGTCTTTTATCTTGCCAATGAGCATCTTAAGCTTCAGTTCCGCTTTGGCTTTAGAGACAAAGCAAATTGTCATTGGATCTTTGGGTTTAACCCGGAAGTTTGACGATACCTTTTGGCATCGCGTCGTGTGTACGTGGCCTGGAATGCCTGCCGGGTCAATAACCATATTTGAGTTACACGCTGTTTCAACTGTCACCACTCTTTCGACTGTAAAAGCAACTTACAGTGCGGCCATTGTGCTGAAAAACACGAAACAAAAACATGTCCCAACTTGGCGCAAACTGCGCTCGCTTTGGCCATAAATGAGACGTTGTCAAGCATCAAGCACCTGCCCACTGTACTTGAAAAAGCTCGACACCAAAATATCAAACACCGATTATGAACTTTGAAGATACTCAATTAACTTTAAGGTTCGCGTAAGTGAATCTTTGAAATTGCGACCATCCAAGCAACGAATTTTTCCTCCGACCATAATATTGACATACTACTGATCTAATAACCATACGTGTTTAATTAAAGCTGAAAGTATAAGCTCGCCGATGCGGCTGTACCCTCCAACAGGATTGCCGCATTCTCGTCTATGCGGTATTACTCGGCTATGGTTTTCAATAGTTCGAAACCCGTTGGAGTGGTGACAGTCAACCATTTAACAAATGACCTCAATGCAATAACCATGATTACTTCCTTGGCAATTGTCGGCGTTTATTGGTAGCCGAGTGACTTCAATTCGAAATCGCCGCTTTGGCACTTCCCGTTGACTGACTAACAAAGGCGATGTGTAGAAAACGTCGTGGGTGGACGTGACCTTTGTGTTGTCAACCTACCCCATCAACCTTGTACTTTCGCTAGCCATTTAGGTTTAACAAATAGAGATGTAACTGTTTAACTAGGAAAATAAAAAACTGGCAAGTTATTCTAGATGTGATAGAAAGTGGCCACCAACTGATACGGTTTAATCTAACTGTCAATGCAGCTTGTACCAAACTCTAAAATGATATTAATTTTCAAACGCATAGATCCTGTTCGCGGAAAAAAGTTCATAGGGGTTAGTTTACAGGTTATCCTCCCAGAAATTCCTGTCGATCTAATCGTGTTCTAATGTCAAAGACGGCGTCAGATAGATCATCTCAGAATAAAACACAATCAAAGCAAAATATCTACTTTATTTTCAGACGAAAATCCATCGGCGGACAACCCCTATCATGCCCAATTAAATTCCCTATCTCTCTTGCATAGTAATTTCCGACAAGACTAAGTACTCACCAGCGACGATTTGGCCGCGATGGCTAGCAAAATTCCTAAGAATAAAGCTCCTTTCATCCACGATCGTTTACCTGTTTAACTATTTTCCTACCAGCTAAAAAGCTAGTAAACAAATTACTATTCTCAAACCCGGAAAGACAAATCTCGTCAATCCGAACTCGTATTGTCTGATAACTTTTCGAAAAAACACTCCTTAAAATGATACACGACGACATTTTGTCAAATATTTTATTCCATCCTAGTCAATATGGCTTTGTTCTAAAAAAAACGACAACTGACACCGCCCGTCAATAAATGAATTGTAGAATTGAACGTTTTCAAGTATCGACTAGCTATTTTCACAGACACTTCTAAAGCGGTTAATAACGTATGATAGCTCTTTACAATCGAAGCTCTCGTCGTTAAGAGGAGGTTTGGTTTCTGGGCCAACTTTGTGGAATGTTGTTGTTAATGATCTCTTAGACAAAGACTTACCAGCAAACTGTAACATTTTTGCTTATGCTGACGACATTACCGTCCGCAAATTCCCGACGAGGCTTGGAGTCAAAATCAAACTTGTGTCTAAATATTGTGACTAGCTGGGCTGGCAGCAATAAACTAAGTCTTTCTGCAAAAAAAAGACAAAGTCCATGAATTTTGACTCCACGCTAAGACGAAATCCTTTACTGCGCTTTTACGATACTTTTGTCCGTAGGGTTTTCGAATTCAAGTACCTCGGACTATTGCTCGACGACCAACTGAGTTTTGTAAAACATTGCTTTTTTATGGTTGACAAGTGCAAGAGCGTCTTGCACTTGTTCTACAAATACTCACGCTTGAAATAGAATCTTCACAAAAAACATCTTACAAATATTTTTGACAATACAGTCATTCCCATGGTCATTGATGACTTAGAAATCTGGCACCACAGACTTTGACACTCCCACGTGGTCAGGAAACTGCCCTCGTTTCAATCCTTAATTTTTAGAACTACCCTCAGGGCTTATCGCACCGTTCCTGTAGATACCCTTTGTGTTACATCTAAACATCCTCTCCTACATCTGCTTTTGCCAGAAATTTACTGCACCAAAGTTCTACGCAAAGATGGCTCGTAAAACTTTCTTGACCAGCACGTTTCATTCAACAATTTTCCGTTTTTTTAGCGGCCAAGCGTCATTTAAAGTTCTTGATCTTAGGCGAATAGCAGCGGCTGTGAGACACTTCCTATAAAAAGCGTAACGCCTACCTCCTCATCCCGGATATCCTCACTTGGGTCAAAATGTGCCATGTCCTTGTCCAAATCCTTTCTTCACACGACGGATTTCGTTGCTAAAACGCGTTAGCATTTTCGATGTCGACAGATGTCTGTCGTGTGGCGTTTCTGACACTTTAGCACAAAGGATTCTCACTTGTTGCAAACTGGATGATGACCGTAGTGCCCTACTAGCCAATATCAACCGCGATCCCAATTCCCTTCAAGCCATCCTTAAAGTGGTGCTTGATGTAAACTGTTATAGACCTTTCGCTAAGAGGGACCAGAGCTTACAATAGTTTTAGTTTACTAGCATAGATGCATGGTTTTTAGTTTTATTTTCTTTTCTTATAAGTATGCGATGACAAAGTAAGAATTTAATTTTTAAATTTATTAACTGCACGTATTTAATTTAGTCATTTGATTTTATTATTTTTAGTTGAAAAACATTAATCAGTTTATTCTTTGTTGTTGTTACTTGACTAACTCTGCCTCTTACTGTTTGTCAAAGTCCTTTTCCTACCAACTTGGTTTCATTCCTTAGAAGCGAGGATAAGTCGTGAAGCAGGTGCCTTGCTAAACCGGGTGCTCCCTTAACACGTCTCCGTTACCTAGGCCATCCAACTGAATCTGACTAGACTTCGCTTCTATTTTGAAACAGTTTCCTGAACTTAACTTATCCTTCTTGTGGCAAACTTGTAGCAAGCAATTTCAGGTAGTTTGGTAAGTTTACATCCTCCTTCTTCTTGTCCTCTTTTTGCTCGTCCGCAGTAATTCTCTCTGTTAATTTTAGTGGACTGTAGTTCTTTATTTTGTTAATTACATAGAGCGATATAAATAAAACACAAAGTAATTAGAACGAATAAAATTTATCGAAAGAACATTCGTTTCATCATGTTTCATCATGATGACTGATTTTACAAAGAGGGATGTTGGTTGAAATCCCTGCCACCATCAGTAGCGTAACAATAAGTTTTAATAAAATAAGTTTACAATCTAAACACTCTCCTTGAGCATAAACAACAGTTCGTTGACCGGGACTTTAGTAAAAAAAGTACCACGTCAAAGCTGACTAGGCGATTCTTCTTTTGTTATACGCAAGTTCTAAATTTTCTCTACAAAGTCTGTAGAATATTTAATGTAAGTTTCTGCATTTTCTGTCAACGGCAAAAATTTTGTAGCTAAATAACGTGTTAACGGTTTGGTCAGTGAGTTAATGGTGCTCACTATCGGTCGAGGAACGACTCTCTCTTTGTGTAGTTTAGAAAGACTATACATTTGTTCCATAACTAGATTTTTGTGAGTCAAAACAAATAGCAGTCAACCCAAAAGTCAAAAAAGTTTTAAAACATGTAAGGATTTACAAAATTATTTGTTCATGTGAATCAAATGATATCGGATAGACGGAGCGCTTTATTAAAGTTAAAGTAAAGGAACATATGGCTGACTGCAAACACTGCAGAGTTACAAAATCAGCTGTCGGCAAAACACGTGTGGAACCAAGGCCACACGCTAAACTTTGACAAATTAAAGTCTTTTCTATTTAATAGAAAAAAATCCATATAATATGAACCGGAAAGACAGTTTAAAACTCAGCAAACCTTGGCTACCAGTACTGCACTTTCTAAGACAAAGATCAACCTTCTTGGAAAGGAAAAAGTTATACAGTCTTATAACAGACAGGAGAGAGAAGTAGCTCAGCGGTTGCGTGAGAAAAAGAACATTTTAGTACTAAGAGCAGATAAAAGAAACGCTACAATTATTATAAACATACAAGATTACAACGAGAAACTGACGAACTCTTGGAAGGTTGCTACAAACGTCTACTTCCCCTCTCTCTTCGACCGATAGTGAGCACCATCAATTCACGTTATCTAGCTACAAAACTTTTGCCGTTGACAAGAAATATAGAAACTCAAATTAAAGATTCTACAAACTTTGTAGAGACAACTCAGAACTTGCGTATAACAGAAAAAGATATCTTAGTCAGTTTTGCCGTGGTATTTCTGGTCGCGACGCGGTCTAAGCAGAAAGTCGCTAATAGTCGCACATACAAAAAATTACAATAAAAATGACACTTTTGTATTTATAATCCACGGATCTCGATTATCCAGAATATGTCACCAAAACTACATGATGATCAGCAAGCTATCACCGATAAACTTAAGACCCACCATTGTTAAATAAACGTAGTGTGCCATTATCAGTTAATAAACCTTTCACTAACAAACCACAAGCTTTTTAAACTGTCAGCGTTAAGTTTATTTTTATCATAAAACGAATATTGTAGGTGCTTATGCTTATGTACAAAAAGACACTTCGACAAAAAAAACAAAAACGTTTTTAATGGGGTGTTTGTCCGTACATGTTAAACTGACTTATTTTTACATAGGGAAGGTATCGAACTGGTACACAAAAAAATATGACAGGTGACCATCAGAACCATTTAATAAATGAATCGGTAACATGACTATTGTTTTTACGTTAAATATATTAATATTCAGTAATCATAATTGATGGATGTTGGTAGCGGGTAGCGGTGTAGCATTCGATCTCCTGCAGACCTTATTACGAAAACTGCAGGTGGTTTCTAACCCCATAGTATGGAAACCGTGAACGACGCAAAGCACGAGCGCTTCCACTACGAAAATTTAATTTAAAAACATTCGCAAGAAAATCCAAATCCCTATGGCGCGATGATCATCGTGGGAGCTTCCGATTCAATATAAACGTTCTTTGTACGTACAGAACCGGATTAAATTTATTTTTCGTAGACGTTACGAAAGAAAAAATTAACAAGAATTGCCGCGGGGTCAGTTTGACTTGACTGCAAGTGCAGGCAGGGTATTTTAATTGTAAACTATTAATGTGGCCAGCCTGGTCGTCATATATTACAGATACCCTCGGGCATGGCGCGGACCCCTGCTGAGAGTTCCCAATGACCATACCATACCATCTTCACAGTGGCCTACTCGCATTTTTTCATCATCAATATTTTTTGTTTTTTACTCTTTTAACGCGATTCTTATAGGAACGATTGTTCGCGTAAGCGCTTAGGTGGTAACATGGTGTGAAGTTATGTGTACTTCGACCAACATTTCGCATGCTAAAAGGTAATACCAACTTTGAAATACGAAACAATATGACAACTGCTAAAGCCGGTAACGAGTGGTATCGTGTTGCATTTATGGGATTTCTTATATATATTGTTTATTTGTTTCTATATTCACGTTTTGTTTACGTTAGCGTCGATTTACGACAAGATGGTAGACTTTTTTTATGCAACGCAATTAACTCGACGTTTTAAAGAACGTTTATTGCTAAATTCTTTAACGGTTCGTACAAACGATTAATAATGACAGAAACGTTTAGCAGCTTACGACTACGACCTATAACAGTTGGGTTTAAAACTATTTTCCGCAAACTATTAGTATAATTACTTTACAATATTCAAGACTAATTTGGAGCATAAACGTCATTGACATGTCAACTTCCTAATTTATTTCTAAACAATTTATTGTATCAACTGTTGAAATGTAGGTACATATTGTTATTGATGTTATTGTACAAGATAAAGTTAGTAAGTTACAAATCAAGTCGGCACTGTAAGTTTTTAGATTAGACGTCAGAAACTATGCACAGTAGTGCAAAATAAAAACAAAAAAATCGTAAAATAGTGTGCCAAGGTTTTTACATTTAGGCACAAAAATTCTCGAAACTTTTTAGAGGTTCTAAAGGTAAACACTTCAGTGTCCATTCTCGCTTCTTTTATTAAACTAAGTACAAATAAAAAATACAAATAATGAGTTTTGAGTAAATTCCCAGAGCAGTCAGTAGAGTCATGTAGAGTACAAAATTGTTGCCGGTGCGATAAAAGTGATGCTCTGCGATTTAGAGGGTAACTATAAGTTGTATCTGCAATTGGTTTGTTTATGGTAACAAAAATATAGACCAGAACAAAGAAGAAGTAGAGAAAGTAGCAAACTGATACAAAAACATAGTTGTTTTTATCATACTTTAAAGAAAGATTTATTACACATAAGAAAAAGACGAGTAAGTTTGATTCTATCTGTAATTTTTGATACAATATTATAAACTTAGACATGACATCCACATAAGCTCACGAAAGAAGCGAAACTTCTCTGCTTATTGAGTTCTTTTCTTTGTATTTGTTGATGAAAAAGTAAAATGTTCCTAAGACTCTGCTAGTTTAAATTAACTGAACACTGTTTTATTTTATATCAATGTTATTTTACATTCTCTATATAAAATTCGTTTATACCACTATTATTTTTTAAATAATTTTGTCTTGTCAATTAAACTAATTGAAAATGAAAAAAAAATTCTGAACAATGTGGATAATCACAACGAAATTAAAGGTTAGAATATCTCATGTCAATATAAACGTCAAAAATTTAAATTAAAAAATATAGTTTGCTGTGACTGCGATCCTCGATAAAGCAGTTTCTTCAAAAATGAAAAAAAACAAAAATTATAAGAACCTTGTCGCTGCAATTTTGTGGAAAAGTGACTAATGTTATGTTAAAAAAACTGAAATAAAAAAATAACTTTATAGAAATTTATTTTATTGTTTTTAATTTGATTTTTTCTACTATCATAGACTAATGATTTTTGTCTCTTTTTTTTAACACTGTGACTACGTTATAAAACAATGTATATACCATTTGCAAGAGTATTTTGAAAAGATTCAAAAAATGGTTGATCCAAAATCAATGACGTAGATACAACTTAGGCTGCTTAAAAAATGAGAGCACTCGCACAATATACTTCTGGAAAATGCAACAAAAACTAACTGAAACCAAAAGAACCACCGATGAAAAGTGTGAACATAAGAAATTATGCGTTAAGAAAGCTACAAAAGAAGCGCTCGGGCAAGAAAACTGATAGCCAAAAACATTAATTGGTGAAACAAAAAGGTTAAAGAAAAAATCATACAAAAAAGTATCAAAAATTACTACAAAACTAAGACGATGAATGAACAGGAAGTAAAACAAGAGGTAATAAAAAAGAAAAAATAACACATGGAAAAACAAATAAGAGACACAAAAAGGTCAACAGCATAAAAAACAATAAAATAAGAACAAAAAACACCGAATAAACAATTGCTGCAGTATCTTTGAAAACTATTAACCGAAACAAGAACAAATTTTCTAAGAAAAACTGTTTTAGAGAAAAACATCCAGCTAACTATCGAGCAAGTAAGAGAAGCAGTAAAAAAAACAAAATTAAAAAAATATCTTGGTTTTGGTGGAATATGTGCTGAATTGATCAAATGAAGCTCACCAAAAAATATTTTAAAATTTCTTTGAAAGATGTCTAAATAGGGAAACCGTACCTAAACAATAGAGACAATTTTGTACATCTCGTATTCACAAAGAAAAGTTTAAAAAACGATCTAAAAAACTATAGAAAATGTGATATAATACTAACCATAGACAGAATATACTTGAGAGTACAGAGAAATTTAATCCAAGAAAAGATCTGAGAGAAACAGTCAGAATAGTAGGCAGGTTTTTGTGTTAAACGATTGACTGTAGACATTGCATTAACCTAGCTTTTATAGATCTAGAAAAAGCATATCTTAAGACTATGGAAGGAGCTTGGAAAGTAACCAAATTCTGATTCAGACTACACGGAGCTATTATCAAAATAACTTCACAAAAATTAAAATAAGAAGTCAAGTAACCACTTCCTTTAATACCACAAAAGAACTAAGACAAAGCTGTTATTTAACTCCTACTCTTTTTAAAACTGGTTTAGATAGACCACTTGTGAAATAGGTAAAAAAAACAAAACCATGGGCTTAAGTATCCGAACTGTCACATTATTCTTGTTGTTCTTTCCAGATGACCAGATAGTTATAGCTGAAGACGAAGAGGATTTTAATTATATGGTCAAAAAACTCGCAGAAGACGAAACGGCAAGCTTTCAGATGAATCTCGTGAAATGCAAATATCTCATAGTAGGCAATGAAGAGGTAAATGATCTAATCCTAGACACCGGCACAATAAAAGTAGTAAATATTTTTGAATAAGATTTAATCAAAAAGGCAACAATAAAAACGGAATCCAAGAAAGAACCAATTCTTTGGATTAAAAAAATTACAATAGCCACAAAAAAGCATTTATACAAAGTTCACTATTACTCCAGCCTCGGTTTCTAGTGCCTTTGTATCAATTTAAATTTTTAGTACTGTACTCATTTCTATTAAAAAGCTGCATGTTTTAAGAATATTTTTGTTTATACAAGGTGTTTAGTTTTTGCTGGGCAGCATAAAGTTACACTTTTTTAAATAGCAGCTCCTCAATTTTTTATGCTGTTTGATAAAGTTAGATAGAAAATACTTTTTAAATTTTTTAAATTGATTGCGGTGTTGCCGGTTTAGAACAATTTTTTTAAAATTATTTCATTTTCAAATTTTTCAAACTACTAAGATTCATTTTTTTTTAAATGGCACCCTCGATTTCTTTCAACTGTTTCTAATGTAGTTTTTAATTCTCTATCGATTTGCACTTTTTTTCTCCTAACATCTACAGTTATAGAGATATTTATAATTTTTCAATTAAATCACAACAAGCATTATTTTAATCAAGCAGATTTATTCTAGTAGGCTTTGTTTGTAATAAACAAAAAACAAATCGATAGTAGAAGCTATTTATTTTATTTAGTTGTTACATTATCTACTTTCTACTTCATTAACTTTCGTTTAAAATGAATTTTCCACAGAACGAATTAGTAGACGTAGTGTTGATTTTGGGTAAATGTGATGTCTTTTGCTTTCATTCAGTTTTTATTTTCCCATACTAGAGCTTTTTTTCGCCCATTACGTAACTACACTAACGAACGAATATTGACGTTTGCGATGTTGACAGCACAAAAAATAGATTTATAAACTTAAAGATAATCAAAGATGCATTAAAACAGAAGAAAACGTTCTCAGCAGTAAGTTATCACTTTCTTGATTATATTTGTCAGTCAAAATCAAGGTCGTAATCGTTTTGTCTAATTTCTCAAATTAAAAGAATTGTAAAACTGTTATGTAAGCACGGTGGATGTCACTTTTTTAAAAATAAAAATAATTTACTGACCGTAATTGATTCTTACGTTAAATATTGAAGTTTATAATTTATGATCATATTTGTGTCCATGATACGCTTATAAAAAGCCATGGCCATCTCGCTTTAGTACAAAAAGAGATAGACAGGAGGAAATAAGTAAAGATCGAAAGGGGAAAATGCTTTCGTAACTGCATTTAAAATGATTTCATCATCGTGTGGCACCGGCAGATATATCGAACAATTTTAAAATTTTGTAGTCCCTCGAGCAAAATTACCAAGAAGAAAAATTTGTATTGCATGATTGATTGATAGTTTGGCGGTGGTTTTCGTTCACGGCAAATAACCACACCTAATAAATTCATGACGTCACGCTTTTCATAACTTTGTGGTCTCATAATTCAAAAATCGGCCACGGTTCATTTCTTCTTGGTTCCACATACGTCCGTTACTCGGCTATTGAAAACAAAGTAATTTTTAAAAATTTTTCACCACCGATATTATTAATATCAAGTATGACATTAAAAAAACATTTGGGCGGATTGGGGGCCACCGGTTAATTACACAAGAAATCGTCTCCTTTTTCTTCATTTTCTGCCAGCTCCCTTTCGACTGACAGATGATGTCCTCAAGCGATTATTAGAATATAAATTACTAAATTTAGATGGAAAAAAGTAGAAGCTGGTATTCTTGCAGATCTTTTAACAAATATCCTATACATCTTTGATGACTTTGAAGGTGATTAAATGCGCCTACCATTTTTATTTTTAATTAGAAATTCGTGTCGAGGAAGATACTTGAAAAATTACCGTTTTTATCATCGATAACTTGGTTCGTTAAAATTCAGGTAAGTGAAAATAATTAAAAATTTAAAAAACAGAACAAGCCATTTTTTACACATTCTAAAGTAAGATAAAAATAGATATTACAACTTATTGGTAACACTTTTACAACTCAGATAATTATTTTTACTTCTTAAACGACTACAATTTTTGTAACTAATGCTTGGGTCTTTTAATTATGATTTGTTTTATAAAACATTTAAAAAAAACATATCAAACTTTGTTCAATTTAGAAATAGACAACATGATAACAAGATGAAAACAAAAGTAAAAAAACTAAAAGTGTGATACAAACAAGACCTGCAACATAACTTAGAAATACAGAAGAACGCAATATTAATAAAAAATTTAAAAACAAAAAAAAAGATTAAAAACATGGCATTGAAGGAAACAAACTTCAGCAAACACTTTAATAAAATGAATGAACAAATATACAGTATATACAGTATATACAGTAAACGTCAAAAAATGGGAAAGAACCATTCTTTTTTATCAAGGTGTTTCGATGATCAAGAAACCTAGACAATTTAAGACGACAATAAGACCAAACAACAAACGTGTTATAAACATAAACCAGACTTTAGGTTTTAATATCGATGATTTTAAAGCAACCGTTTCAAAGGATTCTATAATAATCTTAGCTACAACAGGAGATAAAGAAGAACCCAAAGCGGCACAGGAAACTTTATAACTTGTTATCAAATTAAAAGTAAGTAGATGATAAACACTTATCAATAAGAGAAACCAAACTTAAATCTTTGTCATGAAGAGACAGAATTTGCTCGATGATAATAAACGAATTTTTAATAGGAACTTTGAAACAAATTGAAGTAACAGCAAGACTCACAAAAAGTTTTATAGATTATACGTTGAATGAAATTATGAGAGTTGAGGATGTGAAGAGAGATTTTACCTGCGAATTCAGAAAGAATGTTGGGCAAAAACTTGGATAGTTTGTAAGTATGATACTGCATAGTACTGACGATAGGTCTACTAGGTGTTTGTGAGATGCATTCCAATGTGAGAGACTAAGTCAAAGTTTGGTTTCAGGAAGTAGATTAGAAGATCTGATGATTCTGCTGACCTCGCGGTCAATCTCCGTAGTGAGATATCATGTACGTATCCTATACAGAATAAAATGTATTTTTTCAACGTAATTAGTTGGGTTTAAAATGACAGTAACGTTGCCTTTGTTGGCTGAAAAAACGATGACACCGGTTCCTACAAAGACTTTTTAAAGCTAACTTTTCCGCCTTGGAAATGTTGGATTTAGAAACTTTAGCTAATATAAGAATGGGATCTTAGATGTGGCAAGGATGATGTTTTATAGAAGGTTAAACAGCACATAAAAATCTTCTTTAAGAGTGCGTTTGGAAACAACCGCAAATTTTAAACCTTTGGATAGCAGTCAAGTGAAAGTCAAACTACTGTTGTCACAAACGCAGTAGTAGAAGCACTTTCTGAAGAAGCTTCAGTGGTTAGCCGTAGAGTGTTATTACACTGCTGATGAGCAATGTTGTCAAAGAAATTCAAATCATCCAGAGATGAAGATAAAAGAGTTGTTTAGAACTCTCATCTGGTTTGCTTAATCTGTTCGCTAGACTAACATGGTGAAGAATGTTTTTAGAAGAACGTGTCTTGAAATGTATCTTACTACGGTTAGTTTTTCAGAATATTAAAGATAAACGAGATGAAACCGTTTTATTCTCTTGATCTATAATGTTCAAAATTTGTGTAACATTTTTATGTATTTTTTATAAACTCGATTTATCCACTCACCACCAGCAAACTTTGATTTAAAAAAAAAGTACAAAATGTCATGAAAAGGTATAACTCTGTTTTTTTAGTCGCTTCAGAGTTAACTGCTTTACAATCAGAGATATCTATGCTCACAATAGTAAGTTTGACATTTAAAATGTTTCTATTTTTAGGATCTTGTATACTGTGCTTCATTTTTGAGTCTTCAGGATTATTTTTTTACTAACCTGGATTTTTTATTTTAGGTTTTTTTTAGTTTTTGGTAGGACTGCTATGGCAATTTTTTGCAGGTTTAATTTTGTTTCTATTCTTACTATTTTAGAACAACTAGTTTTTTTCTTCTTTCAACCGTTATCTATCCATTTTTAGATAAAGGTTTTCCAAACCCTTTTCCATCTTTTTCTGTTTTCTGACGTTTTTTTCCATGAAAAACACGCGTGCCTTTTGACATCGTCAATCCAACGCATTTTTGGTTTGCTTCTGGCTCTTTTTTCCAGCCACGAGCGCAAGACCTGTAGTGCGAGGTTTCACCTACTGACTTTTAAACGTGCATTGTGTCCTGCAAATCTTTGTGTTAGTAATGCTATTTGTCTTTGTATATCTGGAACGTTTCCTTATTATCTAATTCATGTGTTTTGTTTTTTGTCTTTTAGACTAATGTTCAACATTAATCTTTCTATAGCTCGTTGACATTGTTAATTTGTTTATGTTTTTTTGTGAGAGTTCAAGTGTGAGCACTATAAGTAATCACTGAGAGCACACACTAGCTATATTGTGAAGTATTTTTATTGTTTAATTTATAACCTACCATTCCAAAAACAGCCGATCCTAGTTTTACCCTTCTATTTATTTCTTCTTTCTGTTTTTTCTTAATTTTCCTTAAGTATATATATTCACCTACTTGTTCTAGTTTTTCCCCGTTTATTCCGATCTGGATGTTTCCGTCTGTGTTATTTTAGTTTTCTTTTTATTCATTTTTAAACATCACTTTCTTGGCGCTGTATCTAACTCATGTATTGTGTTCTAAAAATCTTTTTTGTTGTTGCTAAAGAGTACAATGTCGTCAGCATATTAGAATGATTTAGGTTTTCCCTGTTAATGGGTGCACTTTTATTCTTCTAGGTTAGGTACTTAAATATGTCTTTTTGGATAGTAGTAAATAATTTTTATGAAATCGTGTCTTCCTGTTTCATTCTTCTCTTGACTTGGTAAGAGATTTGTGTCTTCTTGCAGCTGTATTGTAATTGATGAGTTGTAGTTCATATTACGTATTAGTTATATGTATCTGTGATCTATTTTGTTATTTCATAGAGCTTCTTTGACTACCTATATTTTAATTGTGTCGAAAGCTTTTTCATAGTCAACAAATGCGATATATAATGTTAAGTGGTTGTCTTTTATATTGATAACTTTATTGTTAGCAAGTGATGGTTTTTAGATTGATATATTTTTAATTTATTCTGCAGAACAACTAATAAATTATAGAAAACAGCTCAAACTACTAAACTGTCAACTTTCGCTTGTAAGTTTTTGAATATTGATCTTTAGCTTTTTCTTCCGATATTTTTTTTGAATTTTGTAATTTTACTCATAGTTTAAATGCTATTACTTTGTTCTTTTTATCGCCGTTTTTCTTTTTTTTTCTGTTTATGGGTAAAAGTTATTTCTATTTTTTAAATTTTGTTTAGTTAACTTAATTTTTTTGCTTAAGATTTGATACTATCCAAACTCCTACTTACAAGCCAACCAAGTTTTGTTTAACATTTTTTGCAAATTAACAGGTAAAATCTCTCTCTGCATTCTTAGTTCTCTCCATTTTATTCAACGTTTGAAAACTACACATCTTGAACCCCAAAATCTTCTAGTGAGTTTTGATGTCGCTTCACTTTTTACCAAGGTTTCTATTAAAGATTCACTTATTATCATCGAAGCGATTCTGTCACACCCTGGCAAAAATTTGAATTTGGTTCTTTTTATTGAAAGGTGCTTTTCGTTCACTTCCAATTTGATAACAAGCTTTAGGTGTTGCTGTGGATTTGCTTTATCTCCTGTTGCAACTAACGTTTTTATAGAATCTTTTGAAATGGTTGCAACCAACGCCCAGATATCAAATTTACCATGGGAATCAAGAATAGTAGTTCTTTTTCATTTTTTGACGTTTTGGTAACTCGTAAGCACAACGAACTTTTGAGGTGTTCTGTTTATTGCAAACCTACTTATACGGACAGATATTTTAATGTCTTGTCTCATCATCATCTTGCACTGAAACGTTTTGTATTAAATCTTTGGTTCATTGCGTTTCTATTTGTTAGCTTTATATTCTAGACTCAGTACTCTATTATCTTACTAAAACTTTGCTGAACAATGACCAGATAAAGCAGATTATTTAGATAGTTATTAATTGTTCGTGTTCGAATACCTAAGGATATTTCTACTTTCGAACCTAATCCTAAATTGGCATTTTAACTTTACATGTATAAGACCACAAATCAAATAGAAAAATTTCTTTGTAAAAATGGTATCAACTCTATGTTCAACTCAACAGGTAAAATTTCTCAGATTGTTTCTTCTCTCAAGGACAAATTTTCTACACTTTCGTCTAAAGGTGTATACCAAATTAGTTGTTTATGTAGTTTAGTCTAGATCGGTAAAACTGAAAGCTGCGCCATCACATGGATCTTAGAACAAGGTTGCTGTATAAAAAAATCCATATTTGCTAAACATTATTTTACTACATATTTGCTAGAAAATTGTTTGCTTCTTTAAGTTTATCAATTACTTTTGGTTGCTTGAAGTTCTTCGATTTCTTTCACGCCCTGATGAAACCTGAAAGTAGGCAACTTGGGTTACAACATTAGCACGGTTTAAACCCAAAAAAGTTTTTGTTTTAGCATAAACTTTAGCTGTTTTTCTTGTTGTTTTCTCAACATGTTTAAACCTCAATTTTTTTTCCAAACTTTTTTGTTCTACGTACGTTTGTATTATAATTATTTGTTCTTTGCTTTTTAATTGTTGTACCAGAATTGCCATTGTGTTTGATACTGTAACAAATTTTGAAATAACTTTTGCTTATATAAACCGGTATTTGTTGTGTAAACACGTAAACTTCTACGCCGTATTTATTTTTCACTAGCACGTGCACTTTATTTATTTATCTTAACACACGTTAATGACTTATTTGTTTAAATCGGCAAAATCTTTTTAACACTTCTTCCGATTCGAGTCAAAAACTGACTCTAGCTCTCTTCGAATACTATTTATATTTTTTCTTTATCTGCATTCAGAATGTTCTACGTTTTTTTATGGTTGTTTCAAATTACCTCGAGAACGCTTCATTGCCCTTTTCTTAAAACGGTTCTGTCTCAAAACAGAAAACTTAGATGCGACACCTCTAGAAAGGATCGTAACGATAGCGATAGCTATCTTTGTTTCGGCATTTTTCTTAATCATAAAAGTAGTATTCAATGAACTTTTCTTAACCCGATATTCTACTTGAATAGTAAATGCAGACCAACATTTGAACGTCTGTTCTTTGAAAAACGATTTTCAACATATTTTGAACTGTTTTCCAATCCAGTTGCTCTAAGCCACAACTAAGCGTGGGTACTGCCAATTTCTTAATGTGGAATTCCATTTTTTCTTGAGATTCTATAATGCTTGCTACAAATTTTTGTATAACGGCTTTGCACGTAAATACTTGTTGGTGACTAGATAGAAAACAAAGCATCGGTTATCACGTAGTTTTAAAATTTATCCGACTGCCGGTTAATGTCTTCGTAGTTCATCTAGCCGTCTATACTTTTTAAACTCCACGAAATCGTTGAAAATTTTCCTCAAACTACTTTCTACCCACGATTACGTCGTCTAGATAAACTAAGCACGTCTTCCAAGCCAGTCTGCGCATTCCATTAAACGCTCAAACGTCGCAGGAGCGTTATACAGGACGAAGGGCATCACAATGAACTGCCACAAGTCCAATAGTAAACGCTGTTTTTTCACGGTCTTTGAGTTCTAATTCTACCTGGTAGTAACAAATTTTCAAAACCCAAAGCTAAAAACTACTAGAATCTTGACAGGGTGTTTAAAATGTCGTCAATTCTCGGTAAAGACTAGATACTTCATTTGTCACGTCGTTCAGCTGTCTGTAGTCTGCGCAAAATTTTGTTGACCGATCTATCTTCTTTATTAGTATCACTGAGGACGCCTTGAGGGTGTAATTACAGCTTCTCTCTTAATATCCGTAATTATTTGTTCAGTTTGTTGATTTTCGATATTAATTTTATGCTTTATCACGTTAGTTCTTTCTTTCAAACTACTTTCCAGCGCAAGCATATCTTGATACTGCTGGATCAACACTTTAACTTTAGACAGCTAGTCTTGGTTGAGGTTTTGGCACTTGGAGGTAAGAATTGCAAATAGATGTTGTGGGCACTGCTTTGGTGACGTATTTTCACTAGAATTTACGCATCTCATAGTTTGAAATACTGGCGTGCATTGGCCTACCCCAGTATTTTTTCATTGTTACTGAATCTTAGTTGACATTTAGGATCCTTACTGGTATCGGGTTTTTCACTTATACTAACGTTCTGTCCCTTTTCTATCAATTTGCCTTTTATTGCTTTAATTGCGCAAATGTAGCCTTCACAAATATTTCCATCCAGGCGTGCCATCGCCACACTTTTAGTCTTTCTAGGCGAAGTCACATCTTCACTCAGTAAGACTCGCACAGCTGGCTTTTCTGACGAATAAAAAGGAATTTCTTCACCAATCATCTTCAAGACATCGTTCTACGTAACGAAATGAAACCTATACTTCTTTATAATCCCAAGATATCTTTTTTCGTTATGTTGACTACTAGTACTTGATGGTCAAGTACTTTATTTTTCAAACCAATTGTTATTTTTTCTTGTCCGTGAGTACGTATTTCTTAGCCTGTTGTCGTTTGAAGTCGCACTGTTACTAATGATGTCTTCTCATTTTGTAATAACAGGTCAGAACGAATGATGGTCTTCGTCGTTCCCGTGTCAATCAGTAACTTTTTCCATTGATTTCGACATCAAGATAAATGCTGTGCAATTGCTTCATAAGCAATGCAATTTGAATGGCAGTCTACGGAACTTCACTGGAATAGTTTAATTTTTTCTTTCTTTTAGTCAACTTGTCTTAGACTTTTGAGCGCTCTTTTTGTTAGGCTTAGTACGGTGACCTGACCTATTTCACCGCAGTTTAAAGTCGCCATTCTCTTTTCCCAAAGTTTTTCTCGTACTAGTTTATCAAATCTTGCTAGTGTTTGCAAGGGTACTTCTGCAACACAGTGGAGTTTATGGTGCGACGCCATGCATAGGTTAAAGCGTCATCCAATGTTTTCGGTCGAATTAACCGTAGAGTTTGCTGCGTTTCACTGTCTCAAAAGTCGTCTACGAAGATTTGAATAGCCAATTTTTCCACAAAGGTGCTGTACGATACGGAAGTCGTACCAATCTGGCAATGTCAACTTTGAACTCTTAAAGACTTTTTGCAGTTTTCTGAACACGATTTTTTATTCAAGTTTAGTACACTTATACACTTTTATTTCTAAACATGAAATTAAGAGTTCGTAATCTTCTTGGAGATGGCCAGGAATAGTCTGCAAAATATTGAGCGCTTCTCCACGTAAAGCCTTTATTTAAAACGTTGCTTTCTGCTTATTGCTGTAACGAATAGCTGCAGCGGCTTTAAACTGTTTGTGGTAGATTGACCATAGAACTTTAGATTAACATTTGATGGTACAGCTTTAAAGTTGCTAGTGGATTCTTCCGGATAATGGTACATTATTAAACTTTTGCTCGTGACGCTTCTTTCACCGTGACAATTAGTTCGATTTATTTTTTTTTCTAGCAGTTTTATTTTGTCTTCTTCTGCTTCAGTTTTGTCATTCATAGATTTGCATATTTCTTCTTTTAAATTTAGAGTTTCTTTTCGAACATTCTTGCAAAACTCTTCTTTTATATTTCTATTTTCTGAGAATTTTGAATTTTTTATTTATTGATGTGAGAATTTCAAATAGTTTTGAATCTATGTTGGTTTGCAAACGAGTTACCGGCATAAGTTCATAAACACGATTAAAAAGGTTAAAAAATACACAATCACTTTTAAAATGCAATTTTTTTAAAACACTAAGTTTTAATAACGTTTGAATTTTTATTATTAAAAACTAATTGTACGCACTGATAAAAGAAAAGTTTTACAAACACACACGAATCGCGAACTAATCAATTCTTTGTTTATTTACACGACATCAACGGGTTTTAATTACCGCACACCCGTATCACCAGTGTAACAATTTTTAAAACTAATTTATTTGCAAACGAAGTATTTACACAATTAGAATAATTCTTATAAACTACATCAATCTAACGATATTTGAGAAAAACAATTTACACTAATTTATAAATTATTATCACTCGAAAAATAATGTCCGCAAATAACTTCTGTTTGTCTAAACCGTTGTTTGTTTATGCTAACAACACGTACACTTATACGCCGTATTTTCCCTAGCACGTGCACTTTATTTGTTTATTTTAGCACACACGTTAATCACTTATTTATTTAAACCGACAAAGTCTTTTTAACACTTCTTCCAACTCGATTCAAAAATTGATTCCAGCTCTCTTCGAATACTTTTTATATTCTTCTGTTATCTGTTTTCTGAAAATGTTCCCTTTACATCAAAACTTATATTTGCATTTATTTACTTATTGTTTACATCGGTAGTAGTCCATTTTTTTTCTAAGGTAGTTTTTTTGTTATATATTTTTTCTTTTATAGATTTACTGTTTTCTTTTTTGTTTTAAAATTGCGCATGAACTTTCTTCTAGAAAAAAATGAAAATAATTAGTTTTGATTTATTTTTATTTTTGCCTTAGTCGTGTTTTAAAACATTGTTTTAAATAATGTCAAAATGTTTTTGTGTTTTTGTCGTTTAAAGCTTGTGTTTAACTTCTTTTTGTTTTATGTTTTATTGGACTTGTTGGTAGTGCAAAGTCTTCTAATACTTTATTTTTTTTTTTAGATTAACTGTTGTAATTGTTCTACAGCATACATTCTGTGTTCAGCTTTTAGTTTGTTTTATCAACTATTAGATGAATGACCTATATTTTTAGATTCTTTACGTATGGTTTTAGTTCATTCTTTAACTTTATTTTGTTAATTTTATGTTTTCTATTTGAATATAAATAAATCTACCCTGCATTTTAGCTTCGCTGACTGTTGTGCTTTTTATTGTTGTACAGTTGTACTTTTGTATAAAAATTTCAAAATTTTAATTATTGTTCATATATCGTAAACTATAATTATTCTAAGGTCTTCTATTGGTACACTTGTCATGTACCTACATAAAAATTTGACAGGATAGAAAGAAAAAATATTAAAGAAAACCAAAGCACTAAGTTTAAAAAATTAGGGAAATTTCCTGAACTTTTTTAATTCATGTAATTCTTTTTTATCTTATTTTTTTAGTCTGTTTTATTTTATGTGTTACAAAACATCTTTAATTTTATGCACAGCAGTTTTGATAAACTTAATTGAAACGTCATTTTCTTTTTAACCTTTTTTTATCTTTTATTTAATTTATTGCAAAGTTGAATTAATTTTATAAGCTTT
This sequence comes from Aquatica leii, assembly GCA_035610365.1. Taxonomy (NCBI): domain Eukaryota; kingdom Metazoa; phylum Arthropoda; class Insecta; order Coleoptera; family Lampyridae; genus Aquatica; species Aquatica leii. The sequence goes on along the minus strand of CM069437.1, from coordinate 40,587,271 downwards.
TCGTTTTAGTTAGTCGGATTGTGTTAGTACTTTTCTGATACAAAAGTTTTTTATATTTATTTTTGCGAATAATGTGATTTAGTCACTAAGTAAAACAAAAAAAAGCTTCTTTCTATTCTTGCAAAATGTTTGTTTAACAATAATTGTTTTCATTACACTCTAAGACTATGTTTAGTTTTGTGGTTGCTTAAAACTATATAATTGTTTTTGCCACCCGGGCTCATTTGAGAAATAGAATGAAACATTTAAGATTCAAATTAAAAGCGTTCAGTTCATAGAAACTCAATAAAAATTACCACCGAGAAAACGTCCTAATATTTAGATTTCGAAACTATAAATATTAATGAAATTTTTTTAATAAAAAGACACAGTAACATTAATATGAGTTATGTTTATGAAGTGCGGTGATCGTAAAAGATTTTTAAAATCACGTAACACCGGGGTGTCCAGAATTCTTAAAAAAAAGAATATTTCAGACCTTTATTCTTGTTGACAACTTCGGCTTCTAGCTGCGCCCTGGCGTTTTGTTATTTTCTTAATTTATGACGAATGTTTCGACGACACTGCAACGCGAAATAAAGACAAAAAATCGGTATAAAGTCTAAGGTGGAAAAAGAACAAAGAAAAATTGTATAACGAAATATAGGGAATGACTTGACTTTTATGTACGATTTGAAAAATTATATCTTAAAAACCCACCGTTTAAAATTGCAAACATTAATTTTCGATCTGGGTCAGAGATTCCTCTTTTTTCTCTTTCTTCTTTATAAATTAATTTCGTTCATTACTTTACTGCTATTACGGCTTTCAAATCGGACAGAGTAATTCAACATATAACAACTTATTATGAATACAAAATGTAAAACTATTAAGAGGCTCATAAATTTAAGACATTTCATTAGATATGTCAGTTTTATAAAGTAGTTCTTTTGTGGAGGCTTTTGTGTGCTTTATTTGGCGGTGTTCGACCTTTTCACGTCCTTTTTCCCATCCGTCTATAAGTAGGTTGTGGTTTGTTATGTTTAGATTTATAAAAATCGGGAGCTTAGATTCTTCACCAAAAAAGACACCTGTTTCATACCCGTGTCATTCTTTGTCCAACTTAAAGTGCTCTTAACTGTTAAAAATTTAAAATATGTGCGAATCTACACGGATCGTTCCGCAAATGGCATAATTCGGAAAAAAGAGAAAAGAAAGCAGACATATAAATGACTGGCATTATTTCAAAAATGTAGATCTTATCTGAAAAATCGATGATCGGTAAATATGAATTCTTTTATAAAGTAGCGGGTAAGGGGCCCATGTTAAAATTCACAGAGGGGGGCCTTTTAAACTTACCAACAGATCATGTCACTGTAACTTATTAAAAATGAATGTTAAAGTTCTAATGTCTCTGAAAGGAAAAAAGAAGAAAAACATAAACAAAAATTTTTAAATGTCAATCAATTCGTTTGCAATCGTTTTTTTTTGGAGCTTTTTTGAGGAGTTTATGTACAGGTGTTGACACACCCCAATACCACCTCGTGGGGTACCGACTATTTTATGTTCATTCAAATGATGTTACGGTGACCAACCAATTTTATAAATAGATTGCGTAAGGTATTTTATTTTTGTCAGTTTCGATCGAGAATTCTGGTGTATCGAATACATTTTTGTTTTTTTAATTTCTGAAGTCACACAGCGCATTTGATTTATGAAATTTTTATGGTTCCTCTAAAATTTATATTGTCTTTTAAAGATGAAACTTAACTAGAAACTATTAAAATGTTTTGCTTTATTTTAATAAAACGACGTAACCAGTATTAAATAGTTTAGCAATTCATGTCGGTTGTAAAAATTTGCGTTTATTAGTTAGAAAATAATAATTAAACGGTTGCTAAAACTAATGAAAAATTTTTATTAGCATTTAAACTAACAAAAATTAGGTTACGTAAAAGCTACCGTGAAACAGAGCAAATGTGGAATTTTTAGAATGTATCGAATAGCAACAACAATTAATAAGCTTGAAGAACAAATTTTGTTAATAAAACAATATTGTAATTTTTAAGTTAAATACTTAAATTTGTTATCAAACAATTTCAATAACGTTGTTGAAAATAGTCGGTTTTTGATAAACTTGATAAAAGGCAAGTTATAATAAATCCCCAGAAAAAGTAAAATGTGTACAAAAGTAGATATGATAATGAAGCGTAAATGTAAAGTTAATTAGACCACTGTTTAATTTAAAAACTACAACTACAACTTGTGGAAGACTCTTTAATATTTATGCGTTTTTTTGTCTTTATTTTGAAAAAAAAATCTGATTAGCACACTCGCACATTCCTTTTTGAAATTTTTTGTGTGTTTAAGTTTTGTATAAAATATTTAGAAGAAGAAACAAAAATAAAACGTAAATAAATACCTTTCGCCGAAACTGTACTTGCGGGCATTTACCAATGCTGCAAAATATACCGAGTAAATAATCACAATTAAACAATAACTATTAATCAAAAATTAATGACTTCCTTTATCTGTCTTGCAGAACTATTTATATGTTGGAAAATGATAGTTTTTTTTTATAATTTTTAACTGACGTCTATATCTTGCTATACATTTTTATTTTGTAAGAAATTTTAATTAACTGCTGCTTTGTATTTGGTAAAATATCCCGAGCAAAAAAAACATACAGTGGTAAAAGTGGTTTCTAGCTATTTTAGTCTTTTTGAAGTAAAGCAGAAATAAATTTACTAAAACATAAATAAAAAAGGAAGAATGGCTCAACGCTGAAACTCGCCACTCTCAAAACTTCAGGTGAAAAAGCACAAGTTATCTGGTTGATACTGTAATTTAAAAACATTATGTTAAAAAATCTTGGTACGGATTCTTGTGCTGTATAAATTTTGCCGAGTCGTAAAGTGCCATTTACTAGTGACCATTTTCGCTAACGTTAACAAAACACGTGTGTTCACGCCATGTCTAGTGATTTCTACAATTTAAGTATCGTGGAACATTCTAGTTATTAGTGGGTAAATCAATTGCAATTTTGATGTGTTGTTTGTAAGAGATTCGTTGAGTAAATTTGGTCACTTAACTCGCTGAAATTTTAAGTGAATGTTTTGGAGATGCTATTAGATAATCGCATATTAGGGACGCTGAGTAAGTACCTTGTTGCTTATATTTAATTATTTGTTTTGGTAACGGCCGTATGCACGAACGACTAGACATATACACCAACTGTAATTTACTGCAGTAATTATTGTTTATGTGTCCGAGGTGTTGTCTGATTAAGGGTCTGCTAATACTAGTTTTACTGTAATATTGTAGCGCGGATTTAAGTTTTTATCGTAATAAAATTGTATGAGAACTTGGGAGCTTGTAAGAACAAAAAAAAAAGAATAACAATCTCACTAAAAAATCACAAAAGCACTTAGTTTTTTTCTTCTAAGATTATAAAAACAATAGCAATATTGTTAAAAAAACTGCTACATGTCGTTATTTAGTATTTTTCAAATATATATATTCTAAATTAAAATTAACGGCTGCATTGTTTATACACCGCTACTGATTTTTCTTTATGAGCAGAGATAAGCCCTATATCGCTGTCAAACGTTCATTTTTACTTTTTTCACTTTCTTTTAACGTTTGGAAATCGCTGTTGAACGTCATATCACAGAGATAATTCGCTAATGTAAATAGTTTTTCTTTCTGTCGAATTTTCCTCATTAGTTATTTTGATTACGCTTTTAATGGATGTGCTGGAAAAGGCTTATTCAAGTATTGAGCAAATAAACGATTTGGTTAATTGATTAACGTTACAGGTATTAAAGTAATCAAAATGGCATCGTTTGGTTATCTGTTATATTTTTAGCGATTTACCATGGATTGCTACTTAATCTCGATACACGGCTGTCAAGCCACCGAAGTAACCAGATATGACTCACACTTCCGTTTGACATCTCAAGATTGTATAACTTTAATTACTTATACAGCAGTCAGTTTCATGCACCTTTCTTAGCATAGCGTATTTTGTAGTTGTAGTGCATTCGTTAATTAATTATGTCAGCTTTATGCGTACTACTTAATAGTATCGTATGTTATTTTTTTTTACTTAATTGTATTAATCTTATCAATTAACCGTCAGATTTAAGCAAAATGGTAATGTACTCCTAACGTAGATGACACTGATTTAATTTTAGTTTTAATCGCAAACTTTGACTTATATTGAACTTCATATATTGTCGTATGAGTATTTTGACGTGACATCCATGCTTGTTCTTCTTCGAATCATTTAAACTCAGTTAAGGCCAAATTGGACTTAAAACGTCGTATATAAAACTTATATACCACGCATATTTTGTTCATAAATCAAATAAAAAAAGTAGCGAACGTTACTACTGGTGTGGAAGAATTTTTCGGTTGGGTATGTTTTCACCAAATCAACATTGAGTAAGAGTTTGTACCTGCCGTTCCAACGAACAACAACAACATAACAAAACGAAAAACTAGGAATTAACAATTACTAATTATTATCAATTAACGTTTAAACAAATGTTCCCGTTAATACAGCAACTGAGAATTAAGTAATATCTAATCAAAATTGAGTAATTTTTAATTAATTCTTATGATGCCAGCAAAACAAGGTACCGTAAGCTGTGGTGACCGTTCTAGTAATACGCCAGTACTGTTTAAAATTCCCGCTGCATCCAGCAGTTAGGTTAGATGCTTTCAGATGTACGAGTACTAAACAGCGTACGAAATCTGCGGTAAACAACAAGTTTGCGAGAAATTGTTCTAAGCACCGCTGTGCAATTGGGACGTTTTTCTTAATAGTTATTTTCTATTTTGGTACTCGAACAAGTACTTTAAAGAACTCATTTGAGTTCTCTAAAGTAACACTTTATAGCACCCGAACTACGGTGTTGTTAGATTGGCAATACTGATATTTGACAATTAAAATACAGCAATCCAACTATTCAACATGTCAAATTTGAAATGTTGCCAACTTATTATTAAAAAAAATATTTTTTCCTAATTAATAAAATAAAAATAAATATGTGTTTTAAATTTATTTTTACATATAATTTCCAAAATAGAAAAAATAGTATAAAGCATACGTTTCATAAGATATTTTGGCGCACTTGATCATTAAAAAACTCCCCGCTTTGCGGGTCCTTTTTTAAACTTGATCTCGTGCGCTAAAATAGACCCTTATGAAACTTGTCTTTTAATATACTATTATAAGTTTAAATGCACAAAGGTGTGTTATGTTAAGAACATTTGGATATAATTTGCGTTCTATGAGTTGTGCCTCGAAACGTAAATAACCTCACCACGATTCCGTAATTTGTGTGAAAAAAAAAATTTCTCATTTGTCTGGTGCCACGCTTAACGTATATCTGACAACCTCTGGATGTAGCATTTTCAAACCGATGAAAGTTGTCTGGCGTGTGTCTTACCAATTACAAACTTATCGACGGAACTTTGTTACAAGCTTATAAGGACTTACGAATGTTGCACGGCCAACTCACACAGACGGAGATAGGAAAGGTTAAAGTGAATAATAATTAAGGGCGCCAGATCTTTTATAATTAACACTTCTGCCTCGATCAAGACAGACGGTCCAAGCTCGTAACGAATTTTTAGGTTCGTAATCCTTGTTACTCTGATGTTCGGGTAACCACAATAAAAGGGAAAGGTATGTTACCATAAAAAAAGATTAAACAGGTATAAAAACTTTAATTTAGTAACGTAGATTATTAACAAGAGTATATCTAACTCTTAATCAATAAATGCCAGAAGTATCGGCAACACACAATACATAAGTTGAGTCGAAGTGAATAGCGAAGAAAATTTCGTAATAAATATCGTTTGTACACAGCATGCGATACACACAAAATAATTAATGAAACTACCTTAATGGTATTGAAACAATGATCGTAATTACGGAAATTAACATAAACAAAAGTTCCGTGAGTGACTTTTCTGACAGCGACAAAATAATTAAATAAACTTACTCACAATCCAGTACCTACTAGATCAAAGAAAACGTTTTCTACGGTGAGTGAGCCTGGAATAAATTTGAATAGCAAATCGTGTCAACACAATGACTCACGAAAGTAAGATCTACAAAATTGTTAATTACTGCTAAAAGAAAGTACACATAACAGAACCCGATTATCGAATGCTGTTGTACACATTCAATGAAAGTTGGTTTCGCAGGTGTTTGCCGCATGAGTAGGATCTCGAAGAAAAGTTCTTGTCTCCAGTTTTTTTTTTAGTTTTAAACGTAGGCCTTATAGAGTTATACTCGTCCCATGAAGGTATTTATCGATATTAATCCCTCATTATTCTTTATTAAATAGAAACATGTGGCCAAAGCGTGGCGGAACGGCTACCAAATTAACAAAGAAATTACAAAAGAATCCTAACAAAACCGATGTAAATATCTTACCCTGTGACGAATAAATTACTGCAAACACACAATGAATTCACAATTTGGTGTCCATTACAGAGGATGTTATTAGAAAACTTGCAGTCTCTAGACGAAACAGGCTATTTTATGCAGTTGTCAGCTTAACGACTTCGTCGTAAAATGACAGTCACAAGAAAAGATCGACAAAGGGCGTCAAAGCCGGAATCTAATTTTAATTCAATATACAGGGTATTACGTTATAAAAATTTTGCACGTAACAACTTCATTAAAAATTCCAAAACAGGATGAGGTTGAATGTCGAGTCAGAAAAAAGTATTACTCTTGTGGATTTCATTAGTTCAGATAAAGTCAAGGAAACCTTAACACCTAATGACAACGAATCCTCTAAATATGAGGATTTTACTTGTCCTGTGGAATTAGACAAATTAGAGTATTTGTATTGTCAATTTTGTTGGAGGTAAAAGAAATTCACTGCCATATAAACATGTGCGTAAGATTCAGACGCAATTTTTGAAATTTGAGTATACAGTTGTGAATTGAAATCAACCAACGAAGACAAAACGAAAACAAACAAAACTGATATCGGCAAAATAAAACTGCAATTAATCAAAATCTTACGGTATGAACAATGATGTTTGTACTTTTATTTTAATTTGTACATTGGTCGCATATTGCGCCAATTTATACAAAATTATAATATGCAGATGCAGACCCGTTTTCAGTTTTCCGTGTGTTAAGTATTAAACGCGTCCGACAGTTTTTGCTTTAAACACGTACACACGTAAGAATAGAAACCTTTCTTTATTCTATTAGTTCATCTTTGTGTGCATAAATATGACGTAAGCGCACTATTTTTAACTAACATCTAACGTTAGTTGACTTTTTAGTGATGATAATTGTTGCATAAACACTCGCACTCAAATATTCAACTTCTAAATCCTTAATTCTTAGTTGTTAATGTTACTTGTTATATAAACACACTTTCACTCAGTTGGAATAAAAGTTTGACAATCGTCGTTCTTCACGCTCGCATACGCTCACGCTCAAAACTTTCCATTCGTATCAAATTATTGTATTCTAACTTTTTTGTAGAATATACTATTATACAAATCTTGTATTGTTTTACATGTTAAGTATAGTAAAATTAATAGGTAATTAAGTCACGCAGTACTGTTGCACCGTGTCAACTTTATAAAATGTTAGTATTGCTGTCGAATAAGTCAATAAATACATAGTATGGAAGAGAACAAATTCGGACACTTTTTCAGCTGGCTATACATTAATTTTATACATAGAGATTTGCAAAATGATTAGTAAGTAAACTGTTCTTATATTTGCTCCCAATTGTAATTATTTTTTTCTACAAAGCTTTTAAGAAAAAAGTTTTGCAAGGGCAGTTTTGGACAAGAACAAAATTAGTAAAACTATTTCTTTTTGTAAAAAAAAATAATTTATTGTCACTAAACATTGTAACCAAAAGATCTGATATTAATTTAGAGATACAATGCTATACTTGATATTTTTAGTGTTGTCGTTGGCTAGAACTTTTTAAATACAACATTATTTTTCTCCAGTAGAAATATCTTCAAAATTAAGATAAATAAACTCTTCTTGCACTTTTTTAAAAGTGAAACTTTAATAATAAGTAATCATTTCTCATGATTTTTTGTTATAAAAAAGCGTCGAAATTGAAGCATAGCATAATAAACGTCAATGCTTAGTTTTTGAAAAAGCAATTCTACCTTAGCTTTTTTAAAAGCTAAAGTTTTTGCTATATTTGTATTTTTAGGTTTGCGGTTAGAAGGTTTGGGATGACCATTTATAAAACATTGCATCCAGTCAATTTCCGTTTTGTTGTAAATCTTCCAATTTGTGGGAACTCCAATCCATTTTTTTCGTCTATAGAAAACACTTGTCTTATAGGATATTTTGATGCATGTTCTTCTGATTCATCGCCTTCATTTTTTTAAAGTTGATTTTGGTATGTTAAATGTAATTGCAGCAACTCTTAAAGATATTGGTTTGGTAATTACATGTTTACATTATTTTCGTGAAATCTCTAGTCGGTTAGGACGCAACTACAAACGACTACGGAGCACTTTCAAACGCGTTATACAAGACGGTTCAAAACTGATCCGTATCGATTGTTTGAATCTGCCGCACTTGTCCATAATTGAGTTTTGTTTCTACAGCTTTACGAATTCGTGTTAACGGTATAGGTTTTTGAAGTTATATACATAAAAATAAGCCACATTTTTGACAAAACGACTAAATGTTATGTAAATTTAAAACTTGGTAATGTAGGTAACACTTTACTATAATTTATTTTTCGTACAAAGAAAAGCACTTCTTTTCCGCTTACACAATAAAAAATATTGCCGTTATTTAAGCAGAGAATTTAAACTGTTCACTGAATTAAGACTAGTAAACTTGCGTTTTGAATCCATTTTTACAAAGTATACTTGGATATTTAATTTTTCAGAAACGCAAAAACAAAATAACTGTTGTTCACAAACGTCGTTAGTGTAGGTTCTTAAATGTAAGTTTATGTCAATTATTTTTTTTTTGAATGTAAAATTTGCTTTTTTTACGTAACGAACCACCAACAATACAGAAAGTTATGACTTGTATTAACAATAATAAAATTTGACAAACTTTAAAGTTACTACATTATAAATATTATTGAAAGAAATTAGGTGTAGGTTTGTTAAATAAATAAAAGTGTATTGTGTTTATAATAGATTGGACAAAACTTGGGTTAACGCCGGTAATGATACTAAAAAAATTTGAACAGATAAAATTCAAACAGCACGGCAAGTCTTTATTTCGGGTTATCTACTGGATTTCTCTAGTAAAGGAAAACGATTAGTTGTGCCACATATAGGATCAGATACAGGATTTGTTGAAAATGGTTTGTTTATTTTTGAATGGAACAAAACTATCGACTACCATAAAGAAATAAATTCTGGGTGATTAGAAAACTGGTTTGAGTCGGTGCCAAGTAACTTGGAAGAAGGTGATCTAATAGTGTTGGCTAATGCTTCATATCATAGCAGAAAAGTAAAGAAAAAACAACTTTCGCAACTAAAAAGCTGATATACAATATTGGTAAACAAGTAAGTCTATTAAATTTGAGAAAACATGGTTAAAGCAGCACTTTTAATACTTGTCAAAAGCATGTGGTGAACGAATAGCAAAAGCCAGTAAACGAGATACGTTACGATTGCCACCATATCACTGTGAGTTGAATTCCATTGAATTAACATAAGCACGAATGAAAAAAGAAGTTGCTGGAAAAAATACAGCATAAAAAATACAAGATGTTAACAACCTACTTCTTGAAGCAGTAATGAATCTGCAGATGATTAGAAAAAATCTACACAACATGTGATTAAGGTAGAACAAGAAATGTGACACGCAGACCTCACATTAGAAGTTATAGTTAAACCTGTTATTATTAAATTGGGCAATCATCACCAGACTCTGATTCCACATACTTTTAAATATCAAATGCGATGAATTTATTACTTGCTGTTGGTTATTACATTTATAATATTGGTTTTCTAAAATATTTATTACATGATCTTTTATAATCAACAGTACAGGTATACATATTGAGTAAACGTTGTATATTCTTATAATTTGTCTATGTAAATCTGACTTAACATAATTCAGTACTTTTTGTAGTGGGAGGTACCTATTTCCGTCTGTTAGCCAATTGAAGTATACCATAACTTCTTGGCGGTAAATTTGAACTGTTTTTAAATAAATAAAAAATAATCTTTGCTAGTCGTAATATTAAACACGCAATGACTCAATAGCACAAATACCAATAGAGTAAACGTTTAGGTAACGCGTATTATAAGCTTGTTGTTTACACTGAATGAGAACAGCTCATTTCTCGAGAATGAAACATCTCGCTAAAAAAATTCTAATATTGTAGATAAGTCTTAGTTACTTCTACATCAAGATGTCTATTTTTTTAAAATAAACAAATGCCGTTCTATACATTCAGCACTTGCGATTTAATCTTTACGAAGCATGAAAAGTAGAGTCAGAAAAAAGTATCTGTAGATATCTATAAGTTTAAAAAAACTATCAAGTTTTAAATGTATGTACGTGCGTAATATTTTTGCTTATCGAGAGTTTAATGATTCCAGAAGTATCTTTTTGCTCCCAATCAATCTAATAGATAATGTAAATATACTCTGTGACATTAAAATTGCAATTGCAACAATATATAGGAATTTTGTAACCAAACTTGGCAGGAAAGTTTGTCTACTTAGAGATAATAAATTATTAAAATTTCAAAAAAAAGAAAGAAATACAAACATAATTTTTATTTAATAATGTGTTAGTCTTCCCTTATTGGGTTTACACTTCTTCACTCATGTCAACTCTGAGTTATTGTATCCCAATCAACTTGCAATTTACGCCGGAGAGCTTTCTGTGTCTGTGGAGGATGCGTTAATTTTCCCAGTTTTCTATTCGTAATGTTTTACACGTGTTCAGTAGAGAAATCTCAGTGGCCATGGTAAAAGATTAACATTGGTTTTTTCGAATCGGTCCATAGAGTGTCTGGCTATGTGGAGACGGGCATTATTCTGCTAGATAAGTAGATCTTTCAACTGCCGAAGAAGTGGAAGAACATAGGGTACTACCACCTTGTTAACATATCGCTGGGCGTTAATATTGTCTCGGGTAAATACCAAACAAGACTTACTCAAATAGACTATAGCACATCCACAGTGTGGTGAACATGCCGCTCAACAGAAAATTGAACATTGCGCCGTTTCTCACATCTTCGTCTGGTTTTCATACGACCATCGTGCATTTTTAAACAGAATCGGGATTTATTACTGAAGACTACTCTATGCTATTCCAGATTCCAGTGAAGTTGCAATTTGCACCACTTTAAACGTTAATGTCGGTGTTGAGCCGTCAGTGGTAGCACAAGATGTGGCCGATAGTTTCTTGTTTACCACGATTTTGACCTTCTTTAGTTTATGTTTGATAACAGCACATTGGTTCCAGTTAAGACGCTTAGCAATTTACCTGTACGAAAAACCACCTTCACGTAAGTCAATAATTCAACTTCGCTTAATTGGCGGTAATATTCACGCTGTCGCACTCTGGCATAATGACACTCTTAAAACACGTTAAACATAACTACAAGAGAATTAACTAAAGCTTGCACAAAATTCTCACTCCTTCTTAGTGTTGCAATTTAAATGTTGCAGAGTATATATTGTATGCGTTTACAGAAACCAGAAGCGATGTATAGAATAACTTATTTTTTTATTTTTGACTATGTTTCGGCAATCAGAACTAGATTGAATTTAATCTACTAAGCGCTAACAAATGTTAGATAGACTTCACAAAAAATGGTCACCACGAGATCTTTATGCCTTTTTAAACTAAACAAATGATAGAAAATACCACAAAAGTTAACACTGTATCCGGCAGATTTTGCGTTGTGTCATACTGCAAAGTCAAAATTCTTTTCATAATAAAATAGTAGAAGATTTAATCCGAACTAGATAGACTAATAACAAGTATCAGTACAATTGGAGAATCTAGAAAGATGCAATTTTATTTGATTCATTTTGATGTAAAAAACGCAACATGTTTAGAAAGACCAATACAATGACCAGACGTCACTTTGATTACGTCAATAAACTACAGTATTAAAAATATTTGACTCGCCTCCATAACCATCTGCGATTAACGTTTCGAATCCCGGATTTTGATTTATCGTTTAACTACATAATTTCACTTTTTATAAATATAGCATGCCAACTCGTATTTCAAAATATTTTTTCTAAATATTAAATATAGAAAAAAATGAATTAACTATATTTATTGCATTCTTAAAGTGCGGAATGTAAAAGATACAAATTCTTCGGTCATTTTTATTAAATAAAAATTCCTCGTGGCTTCGTTCGACTCGTATTAAGTAATTTTAATTTGTCAACAAAAAATATTTTTCACGTAATATTTCCAACTGGTTAACACGATGTCGCGTGTAAGCTTCGGTCCCCAACCCCTTAATTTATTAACGCCCAACCACGACTTGTTACAAGTTAATCCAAAAGGCTTTTACAACTATTTAAAAAATAATTTACTTAACGTAATTAACGTATAAAACCGTTATTATTTACGGTTTAGTGATTCTTTATTGTTAGATCGGCATGCGAATGTACGTAAGTGCAAAGGATATCAGTGGCGTACGTGTAGTAATCGTAGATAGTCGTGATCGGGTAATGAGCTTCAGCACGAGCGTTCTCACGGTATACATATCGTAAGAAAATGCAACAAATCTTGGTTAGCACGAGCGCCTAAGGCCGCTTTTAATATTTTCTCTACTTGTAAGAGAACAAACTTCGTTTAAAAAAAATCATAATAAACTAGAACATTGTGTTTGTTTTTTTCTTGATGGTGACGTGTAACTCCCACACTTTCACTTAGCGTAAAGGCAGCGAGCAGATGGTACTCTACGCAAAACAAACCTAAAGAACTTTTTTTTAAATTTCGTTAATCATTTTAATTTGAATAGGTATTTACGTTCAAAGCTAAGTGATTGTGTAATCATGAAAATCCGTACAATGACTAATAAATAGATGTTAACCTTTGCAAATGTTTGATAGAATAAACACAAAAAGTAATAAATGTTATCACTATATAGTTCACCTTAACTCTGAATATACACGGTGTGTCTAAATTGACAAAAAATCTACAGGCAACGACATTCTTCGTTCAATTCTGAATCGAAAATCTTAATGGTAAAATGTTGTATCATACGTCTTCACGAGGTTCTCGAAGTTCGGACTTTCGGTCTATGAATAAGTGTTAGTTTCGATATCTGTTGATAGAGATAGCTGCGATTAAAAATAATGAAGGAATTTTGATACTTTTGTTTTGTTCACGATTTCTTTTTTGGCGTTAAAGTTTGTTTTTAACATTTTTTATTAACGTATTTTTACGCAAATCACATTTGGCAATGTTGTAAAACAAACTTTCCATTCTAATGCGATTTCAACAGATTTTAATCATACGCATCATATGTCAAATTTTGACATGAATGTATCCAACTCGAGTTCTTGTTTCAGTTTTGTATAATCTCCGCTGTTATCGTGATTTTTTGTGTACTTTGATTAGTTTTTATGGTTATGGGGTTTTGCGTTTTTTGTTATTGTTTTGTTCACTCACAATGGCTTTCACATTCAATAAATATACCGATATCTACCTGATGTACGGTTTCTGTAATGGAAATGCTAACGTGGCCACAAATGAGTACGGCATGCGTTTTCTAAAATGAAGACAACCTAGAGAAAACACATTTCACATACTGCATCAACGACTTTGAAAAACTGGTTTGTTTATAACGAAAAACTCTAATGCTGATCCACCAAGATAAAGACGTGCAATACATCTAGAAGAACTTATTTTAGACGCTGTACACAAAGATCCTTCGCTTGATACCCTACAGTTAGCTTCAACATTAAATATCCCCAGTAACAAGACCGTTCACTTGGTTCTACAAGAAAACCTGCTTCATTCATTTCACGTTTTTAAAGTTTAGCCTTTCTATGATAACGACAACAGATTACAATTAAATTTCTTAAATTCAATTCAAGAAGATGGCGACTTTCTCCAGTGTATTCTTTATAGCGATGAATCTATGTTTACCAGAAATGGTTCAATATTCATAATCTTCATCATTGGGCAGATGAAAATCGGCATGAAGTTTTAGAATATGGTTACTAAAAAAAGGTTTTCCATTAACGTTTGGCAGGGCATAATAAATCACAGAGTCGTTGGGTCAATTTATCTACCAAATCGTCTTAATGTCAATGGATACCTTAACGTATTGGAACAAGTTATTGACGAGATGCCGTTAAATATAAGCCATGACATGATTTACATGCACGATGGAGCTCCTACTCATTCACACTTCCCGAATAGATGGATTGGTCGCGATGGTCCTCATCATATAGGCTGAGAAACATTTTTGTTTGGGGATATAGCAAGTATAAGTTCATGTTTCTAATGTTCTAGTAGAAAAAAGGTAATGAATAGAGCTAATAAAGATAGAAAAGATACTTCTACTGTCTGTTTTAACCTCGGTCACACGATAATTCAACGAGGTTAGTTTTATTGTCGTTTTTTGGCTTTTCTGCTCGTACTGATCATTGATTAAATGTTATTTTGCGTTTTTTAAATTATTGTTAAGAATGCTTTGTTTTTCAGTTATTTGCTAGGTGGTTTTTGTGTTAGTTTTTTGACACTAAGATGCGTCAGTGAGATTCTCGCCAGCCAGTTAATTTACAAACATTTTAAACAGTCCAAAAGCGCATTGTTCGTTTTATTACGTTATGTGGTTAGTTTAAAGACATCGCAAATCTTTTGTTTTTTAGATGTCTTTTAATGTATTTTTTTTGTTGCCAACATTGTAAACGACAATATTTATTCGTTAGTAGTTACATAATGGACAAAAAAACCTCTAGTGTGGCAAAATGAAAACTAGAAATCTATACAAAACTAAGTGTTTAAAGTCAATTATTATATGAGAACGAGTACGCGACAGGTAAAAAAATCATTTAAAAAGTCTTGAAATTCAACTAAGATTGAAAAAAAAGTTAAGGTTAATGTCAAATTTGACAGATTTAGTAAGAAATGTTGTACCAACATTCTATTTCTGGAGATTTTTTTAAAAAATTTTGAAAAAAAATGTATTTTACAAACAGCAACACAAAAAATAATGTACGTTACTCTCGTCAAAAATTTAATAGCATAACTTACTCACATGCAACGGTCGGCCTCAAGTCGCATTAACGTTTGTTATATGCTATGATGTACTTTCGACGCTTGTTACGTAAATTACTATTAAGTAGATGCGTTAGGTCCATCGACCTGGCAACAACGGAAAGCTATGCTTCCCTCTGGACGAGTAATCGCAGGCTGCAAAGTGTACACAACATTGTAAGAGATAGAAATAGTATTTGTCAACAAACGGTACGCGCTACTTGTCAAACGACAATTGTATTTGTTTACTTTTACATATTCTTACTTCAAGCTAAATATACATTGTATTTATATTTCATGTTTAAAGTTTGATTCAATTCATTTTACTATGTACGTACTTCAAATAATGCTGCTAGAAGCGATTCTAAAATTTGAGGTTATAAGTATGTCAACATAAATTGACAAGTAGTGCGTACCATAACAATAAACAAATGTACTTCCTTTTCTACATGTTTGAGACAAACAAACACATTGCAAAAGTATACAGATTACTCGTCCAGAGGAAAGCGTAGCTTTCCGATGTTGCCAGGTCGATAGTTAGGTCAATGCTGTGCTTTGTTCTGATAAAGTGTTGACACATCTTTTTTTCACATTTCTAAAATATTTAAAATGTTTTTGGAACGCCATCCTGTGGTAAAAATACCACGTATGATAGTATAGAAAACTAATTTCTAAAATAATTTTTTTTAAGCGCAACTTGGGAGTAACTCAAATTTATTTTTGACGGAAGTGACACTTACGTCACAGCTCACGTAATTTCCGTACATTTGTTTTGTTGACATTTTAGTTTCTATTTACCTTTTTATTTTAGCTTTTCATAGTAGTTTTTGTTTTCATATTTAAATTTGAATTCGAATTTTAATATGATTTGTTTGTATACAAATCTGTTCTTCTATTTCAATTTACCTTTACATTTGGAAAGTATTTTTCGGTTTCTATTTAGTTTACAATACAAAATAATTTATTTATTGTTTTTATAGTACAAAACCAGTACTAATCATTAATTAAAGTAAGTTTTTGTATTACAGTTTTAATCTATGGAAAGCAAAACCTGCGAAATTGTTTATTGCAAAGCACGAAACATTATTTGTAATGTCATTGATTTATTCGATAAATAACAAGTAATTTGTTAATTTCTTACCTGGTTTTTCTCGTAATTTAAAAAAGCGCCGACTAACTCAGTGGTGTCATACCGGTGATTGAGTCGTAAGTTTCGTAGTACTAAATTATAAAATAAATTTTAACAAGGCGCCAAAACAATAAAAGACT
Organism: Aquatica leii; assembly: GCA_035610365.1. NCBI lineage: Eukaryota > Metazoa > Arthropoda > Insecta > Coleoptera > Lampyridae > Aquatica > Aquatica leii. The sequence goes on along the minus strand of CM069437.1, from coordinate 40,570,785 downwards.
AGGGTAGAATTCCAATTACCACATCTGCTAATTATCTCTACAGACAAAGAACACGTGTGGAGGTATGGAAACTCGCTACAGACAATTATGGAAGAATTAAATTAAGCTACAAACATAAAAAACAAATACAAACTTTCACTCAAATCGCAACGATATTTCCTTCTATATTCGCATGGATGTCAATAATGAACAATGAAAGTCTTGTTGGGCGTACACAACGCTAGATAATGTTAGTGTTATTCAAACTCTACCGGAAAAATAACATCGTGTTTGAAATTTCACATTTTATCCCTACCCAATGCGGCGAAAAGTTGCGAGAATGAATCTTATACAAGAGACAAACATCATACTAAAACACTTTTAACATAACAAATTGATATACCCAATTGAAAGCAATTCTGAACTTCCTGCTGCTGCAACAGGAAAACCTTCGAGTTTTTTAAAAACTTGGATTTTATTACATAAAATGCTGCAACACACACATAAATTTATACCAATTCAATCCATATGTAATCAACGTGGTATTGATATTAAATTAGTTCAAAATTCATTATCTTATTTAACAAATAAAGATTAGAAAAAGCAGTGCAATCATGTGTTACATACTTATTAAAAATATGGATAGCAAATGGTTTAGTTGATAAGGTTTTGGTTACAGTGAATAATGGTGACTTAGATAAGAATAAGCGAGAAACTGAAGAAAATTAATTTTGACAATAATTAATTAGTTATTTGCATGTCATTTAATAAATAAACGATACATACAATGTGTTGTATTTTGTAGCGAAATCAGTATATTTTCGCTTTTACTTGCAAAAATGTATTCTTCTTATGATAAAACTAAGTTTTAAACGACCACAGTTAACAAAGCAAGAACCCAAAGTTAGTAAACTATTGTAAGACTCACGTTAGAGCATACGACATTTAAAGCAAAAACTCTATTAGATTGTAATCCAACTGTCTCTAAAACACACTACCAAAACGTGCACTTTTAATTTACACGTAACATTGAAGATTTTAAATAAAAATTGTTTAAAAATGAAGTTCAGCAACGGCAGACTTAAAAATCTATCTTTTCGTTATACAACGATTATGTTCTGAAATGCGTGTGATGATAAAACGACTAGTTTCTCTAAAGTAGACTAAATTACTTGAACAACCAATTTCGTACACACCTTGAAATGAAAGTGTAAGAAATTTATTCTTGAGAGAAGAATGAATCTGAGAGATTTTGCCTGTCAAGTTGAATATGAATTTAACACCATTCTTACGAAGAAATGTTCTTCTTTATGCATCTAAGGTAAAAATGCAATTTCAGATTGGATTTGGAAATAGAAATCTTCTTAGGTACTCAAGCACGTGGATATAGACCACTATTAATAACTACCTAAATATCTCGCTTCGTATAACCATTGTTCATCAAGGTTCTAGTAAGATACTAAAGTTCCGAGTCTAGATTCTCAGGTCGGCAAATAGAAAAAGCGCGATGAATCAAGGATTTAATAACAGAACGTTTCTGTACAAGATGATCATAAAACAATGCAGGAAGGTATCTGTTCTTATGAGTAGGTTTGCAATAAACAGAATGACCCAGAGTGCGTCGGGTTTATGAATCACAAGAAGGTCGAGAAATAGGAATCTAAACGTTGACTTACATAACTCTTTAGATTCAAAACCACGTCGATTATGCAGACTTCCTAGTTCACACACAAGGTATACCTTTTCGACCTGTCGTCAGTACTATGTAACTCATACCTACAAGATAGTCAAGTTTTTGTACAGCATTCTTTGCAAATTTACAAGCAAAACCTTTTCTCATATCCTCAACTCTCAGCATTTTATACAACGTTTGGAGACTATAAAGCTTTAACCCCAAGATCTTGTGAATTTTCATTTCACTACACTTTTTGCCAAAATTCTTATTAAACGTTTGCTTATCATTATCGAACAGATTGTGCCTCACCACAACAAAAATTTGAGTTTGGTTTCTTTTATTATCCACTTACTTCCAATTTGATAACAAGTTTTATCGCCTGTTGTAGCTAATATTTTTATGCAATTTTTTGAAACGATTGCTTTGAAATTAATAGCAAAACTACATTTATTGTGTGGTCTCATGGTCATCTTAAATTGTCTAAGTTTCTTGATTATTTAAGCAACCAACACCCAGTTATAAAATTTACTATGGAAATTAAAACTAATGATACTTTTCCATTTCCCAACGTTTTTTGACTCGTCAACCCGACGGACTTTTGAGCTATTCTATTTATCGCAAACTCACCCATACGGACAGATGCCTTCATACGGTATCTTACCATCATTCTGCACAAAAAAGTTCATTACTGAATCTTTGATTCATTGCACTTTTTGTATTTGTTAACCTAAGAATCTAGACCTGGAACTCCGTTATCTTACTAGAACCTTGATGAACAATAGTTATATAAAACGAGATATTCAGGTAGTCATTAATTGTCGTCTACATTTACGTGCTCGAGTACATTTCTATATCCAAATCCAAATCTAATCCAAAATTGGCATTTATACCCTACTCGATAACAGATCAAATAGGAAAACTTCTATGTAAAAATCTATCAGATTATTCCTTCTGCCAAAAAAAAATTTCTTACACTTTTATTTTAAGGTATATACTAAATTCCTTATAAAATCTTAAGCTTTTGCGGTTATTTTGTTTATGATTATAAGCGACTTTAGGCTTAGATCGCGTCGTAGTTAAACATCCAGACTTTTTAGGCTTAGTCCTAGTCTCTCTTTGAGAGACAAAACAAGAAGTAGAACTTAGCCTCTACCGCATTGTCGTTCGGGAACCCAAACAAACCGACGTTCCGCAAGACATTGCAACTTACATCTTCAGAGTGGTAAATCTCACTGAAGAAAAAAGTGTAAGTGACGATATTTATATCGCGACGATACCTCTTCTTTATATACAGAGACTACTTTTTCACCTCTATTGAGTTTAGAATTTAGCTTGGTTTACAAATTGATTACCTAACTTTGTAGTGGTACTTTGTTAAGTTTTGTTTGTTTTTTCGAAAGCATCGTTATCTTTCTTACCTTTTTAAAGTTTAGAATTTGGCTTAGTCCATAAGTTGATTGTCTAACTCTTTACTAAGTTCTTAGTTAGATTTTATTTGCTTGTTTAAGTTTTTCGATTTTTAGCACGGCATTTACAAAAGTGAGCAAAACGTTGGCAATTTCGATTACAACAATGATACAGCCCAAACCAAGAACACGTTCTTATGTTAGCATTTGTTAATTTTTTTTTTGGTTCTACTTAAGACTGCTTAGTTAATCTTTTGATCACAACTTACTATTGTTCTATAAAACATTTAACAAGAATTTTTAAACTATTAGAAGTTTTTGGCAGTCTTTTCTATTTATTTTTTTTATTTTAATAAAAAACGTAAAAGTTATTTATGCCGCCGTTAAAAATGAAGCATAACATAACGAACACACGTTAAGGCGGCACGGTCCGAGCGCTGCGTAAGAGTTAGTTGTACTATGAGACTTTCGAAGAAAACATCACACATATTATGTTGGTAGTACATTCATAACTGACTGAATATAAAGTTCAAAATTCAAATTCCTTACGTAGTACTAACTCCTAAATATAAAATATTTTATTTTTTTTTAATTTATACATTTTTCTTCTAATTTTGACTAAATTTTAGAACTTTTAAACAGATTTTCTACCAGACACACAGTTTTACTTAAACAATAATTAATTTTTAAAGCATAATTCTACGTATATTTGATTTGCTACTTTGCAATCCTAAAGTTTTTTTGCCATTACGTAATTACAGTAACAAAAAAATATTGACATTTTTAACGAGGGCAGTACAAATATTACTTTATGTCACTAATGTCTACATTTTCCATCGGATTTTTTTACTTAAATAATAATTGACTTTCAAAGCGTAGTTTTGCGCACATTTCGATTTATCACTTTGCCGCTCTAGAGTTTGTTTTTTTTTGTAATGACGCAACTACTCTAACAAACAAATATGGATGTTTGCGATAATTGAGATACTTTTAATTTGTCTTTGATTTGAATGAAAATATTGTCTCTTATAAATCAAACCTTCTTTTTTCAAGTTTAACAGTAATCCGTTATTACTACAAGGTAGAATGTTTCTGTCTTGATTCTGTTTTTGCTTTCCCAAAATATTATAGTAAACGATTTCTCCGTTCTTATTACTAACGCCATTCATGTTATCTGGACAATAATCTAAAAAAATATGTAGATTGTGCACTTTAAAGAAGATATTTCAACTGGCACCGTAAAATGGTTGTATTATATCTATTACTAGAGTTTTATACATTTCAAAAAATCCGGTAAGAACTTGTATCTTATACATATACGCTGCTTTTTGCGTTTTTAATTTGGTTACAAACATTCTATCATTACTGTTTCTCGTATGTGTTCTACAAAAAAATTTTTTTTAGTTTTTGTTTTTTTATTTCTGGAAAATTTATTCAAATGTATTTAAAACCGTTAGATTCTCGATACAGTGCTTAATTTTTTTCTGGTAGTAGCTGTCACTTCTGCTTAATGTTGCAGTTTTCCCTGTTGCAACTGTTTCGACGCCAAACAAAAAAATTTTAAAATCTACACAACTATTACAAAATTATTGTTTTTCAAAAGTTTTTATCACGAAAACAGCACGATCTATTAGAATGGAAGAGGTTAGATTTTTACCATGTAACAGAATAACCTTTAGGCTAGTCTAATTTTACTAAAACTAGACACAACACAAACTATGAAAATTACAACTAATTTATTAATAAAATAATAACAAAAATTTATATAACACTGCAACTACTGAATTTATGGTGTTTGTTTAATATTCTTTTTTTTATCAACGACTAGTACTTTCTGACGATTTTTATACTGTTGAGAACATTCTCGAACAGTATCGAAATTGTAGAGCACTACACTATACATATTTTTTTAAAGCTGGGCTTGTGAAGTATTTTGAAAGCTTTTGTCTTTTTATGAACTTTATATATTTACGGATTATTTCTATAAAAAAGAATTAATTACAATCTTCTCTTTGCGTTACTACTATCATTGAGAATTAAGAAAATTTGACTTAAACGGAGAATGTTTAAGTAAAGACAGATTATTGAATACTGATTTTTTGAACACAAGTTTAAGACAACTCGGATCTTAAATTCACGTTTTAGAATTAGTTCTTTTTTATTTTTGTTTGAGAACATTTTCAGTTTAGTTGTAGTTACATTCGATGTTTATAGGAATTTATTATTAATTTTTTTATAAATGCATCAATTATCAGCTCATTATTTGAAATCTGATAGGCTTTAATTGTTTAACCATGTCGCATTAATTAATATTTTTGCAAGACCTTGGAACCATTTTACTTTAGGCAAAAACTCTCTGTGAAAATAAATTTAAATGTCGTTGTTCCATAGGTAAAACGAACGGTCGAGCTCGTTAACAATTTAAAGTGTTTAATATAACATTTATGCGCTTCTTTAAGACAGGATGTTATCTAGATGATCTTATGGATACTAAACGATATCACCAGGAGGTCGAAAAGTAATAGTAATAATAATATCTCCAACTCCTCGTTATTTCGAATCTCTTTTTTCACATTCGACACACCACGTTTACGATACGAAATAAAAAAGAACACCGAATGATATTAAAGAAAAAATTTACATTTGTCGTCTTGCACATTTTTGTTTCCTTCACGTCGTTTAAAGTCGTTTTCTTTTCGATTCGTGCGTAGAAATTCGACGGCGGTGGTGGACGTTATTAAAAGAAATACAGAAGTTAATTTCCGATATGATATTGTTCATAGGAGATAATGAGTTCTCCGCGGTGGCAAGCACTTGCTTGTAATTGAGTAATTCATTATAAAAGTGCCATAAATGATGGGGTTAAACCTGGGGGCTACTGGGTCTTGGGATCTTCGTACCCCGTGGCACCTACTGGGCCTCATTTGTTCCAATCGGTACCTTCACGGGGGGGCCACGCATCATTTGCGTAGGCTTGCTAACATTTATATTGTGAAATTACACAAGTACATAAAACAAACAAAAATTCGACGATTCGTTTTATTGCAGAATACGTCTTCACACAGTCTGTTAAAAAATATATGAGAAAAAATACTAGATAAATTTAGCACGGTATTAATAACTGTTGATGTACTAATGTAATCAAAAAGTAACTGACTTTTTATTTTCGTTTAACAAAAATATCCTAACGTCACTTTTATTTACAAATCTGTCTCTTATTTTTGTCGTAGCTGGTAGTTGTGTCAATGCGTATTTGGTCTTTTATTGATTAAAAAAAGTTATCCAACAAGATACATTTAGGTTTTAGTGATTATTTTTTTGAAATCTTAATCTTTTGTTAAATTCATATTTATTGCTATTTTCCCTGTTTTAAGAGTGATTTGTCTGTTACTCTTAAAGTTTAGTAAAATTGACGGATAAATTATAAATATATTAAATCAAATGTAAATAAATAATGTAACTAAATATATATTGGGCAATAAAACTTTATTTTAAGCTTACTATTTACTTAATTTTTTTTACTTTATTCTCCTGTACCTATTTCTTTTATAATGTTCTCTCGTTTTTTTTGTTTCTTACATTTTTATCATTTTTGCGCCACTCCTGTTTTTTTTTAATTTAAATTTTTTTACTATTTACATATCTAATGTTTTTCTTGTATCTTTAATATTTAGTCCTTTTTGCACTAGAATTCCAAGTTGTGAAGATGTCCACAGCTTGTAAGAAATCGATCACACAGAATGAAACATTGTATTGCAAAAGTAGCCTGTAGAAACCTAAATTCAATTATAATTTTTTAAAATTTTAAAGAAACTCCAAGATTGTAATATTTACTATTTTGAAGCATTTGGAATTAATGACACAAACTGCAAAAACTACGATTGTAAGTAACTAAAATTAAATTAAAAAAAACCTGCAAATATAATATAAGCAAGAAAGAGCTTCAAAATACTTTAGAGCAGTGTATCTCAAACTGTGGTACGCGACACCGTGCTCGATGGTATACGCAAAAATATAAACCTAAATTTGTTTTTTAAACTTTTACGCGACAACTCAAATGCTTTGTCATAATATACAGTACAGATTTAGATAGTGGTACGCCAGTGTTAAGATGTTGCCTAGTGATACAAAAATTAAAAAGTTTGGAAAACGCTGCTTTACAGTAAATCTAGACCGTATACTATACAACATTGTCAAAACACACAGTAGAAGATGTTTACCAGAAACAACATCTATATATCAATTCAGAAAAAAATTCTTACTGAAAACAAGTGATAAATATAAATCGTACATAAAAAAATTTTTACTAATGACTTCCGACCATCACATCTGACTTTAGTATCTTGAATACGTCTAGAAGAAACTTGAAACTTGAATTATTGACTAGAATGAACTAAATCTATTTATTTGTAATAAGTTCAAAGGTTCAAACTAAAAATTGAATGCATATTTCGTGAACTTCGGTGAAATTTACTTCGAACCGGAAGACATGAATATTATGTGGCTGATTTTGTCTATGTAAAAATTTTTAAACATAATTAAACACGAAAAACCTCAGGTAAATAAACGCGCCATTAATAATCAACGTGGTTTAAATCACGGCACCCCTTGATGAGTGGCGTTGACAATTGAATGTGCTCATGTAATCGTTGACGTAGCCATAAGAGGCGCGCGTGAGCGTAGCGGAATGTCGATACATAATAATAAATTTAACGAATAGAACGTGTCGCTAATAAAATAAAGATACATTTGAAAACGATCACGTCGTGACGTGTTACGTAAAATTTCGTAACTTGACTCCCGACCAAAAAAATTCAACAATAAAATGTTTCCATGAAGAGGTAAGTCACAAGTACATTCTTCTAAGAAACCGCTATATAAAGCTCGATAAAAATATCGAGAAAAGGGTTGTTAGTACGAGTTTCAACACTTTTAATCTAGTGTCTTTTTTTAACACGATGCCATCGTGTTTAAGCGTCCTTTTCACCGACCTTTTACCAGATGGCGCAGAACAACGAAGAAGTAACTCGCGACTCCGCGGCTTTCTTGCTTAGTCGATTGTCTACTGTTTAAGTCAACGCGCGCGCGCCTGTCTTTTCTTTACGTAGAAATTTTAACTAACGATAGACGACGAACCCTTAAAAACGTATGATGCAAATAGATACGAGTGTTCGCACCTGTACGGTGATTACTTTACGCTATGTTGCAATTTTACGGTGTTTGAATTTCTTTGTATAATAAACATCCAAGTGAAAGTGTTTTGATTTTAAAGATGCAAGCATCGGAAACCAACTTACTTCCTCAAGTTTGTGATAAACAAGAAACTGTTAATAAAAATTCCGAAGCAAATTTGAATTTGGCAATGTTGCAAGAGAATTTCCTGCAGAGGTCCATACAGAACGTAGCGCTTTCGTTGCAGAATGCGATGATGAATTCTTTGCAGCAAGCGGCGCTGTTACCGCCGAATTCGGCGGCAGCCGCCGCTTTAAATTTACAAGCTTTAGAATCGTATATAACCTTACAAAGACTGACATCGGTTTCGGCCGTTAATGGTAATAATGGTAATCGTATAGATATCTTAAAATTGGCGACGAATAGTGCCAAAATTAGCGAAGAGAGCGTTAGCAACAGTGAGGATAGTATACATAATACAAGTTTAAGTGAAGACGTTGATTTGGCTGAAGAAGTCGAGGAGGATTTAGCTTTGTTAGATAACGAAGATGCTCTCAATAATTTTCCGATTTCTTCGTCGCCCGTCGATACAAGTTATCCTAGTATGATTATGAACTCTTTATATAATCAAAATGCGTCTAGTTCTGCGATAGTGACCTCTTCGACTACTAACGTAAGTTCAACACCTGTCAATAAACAAAAAGGTTCGTCGCGTCCGAAAAAACAATTTATTTGTAAGTTCTGCAGCCGGCAGTTTACGAAAAGTTATAACTTGCTGATACACGAACGCACACACACAGACGAGAGGCCGTATTCGTGCGACATTTGTGGAAAGGCGTTCAGAAGGCAGGACCATCTCCGCGACCATAGGTAAGTAAAAAAGCATTTTAACGTCGAGCACGTGCTGCCCTTTTGTAGTAAGTACCTAAAAACAATACCTCGTTACCGACGTGTATCGAAAGAGTAAGGAAAGTAAAAAAATGAAGGAAAAAAGATAGAATTTTACGAGCGTGCACGTAATAAAATTTGTCAGAAACGTCAAGCGTGTTGTATAATTTTAGGCACGACATTACTCGCTTTGTTTTACAAATAGTGCCTTTATGGAGTTTAGAGTAAGACCTAAACGTGTCCAAGCATAAACTACGCAGTATATTTACAGCTCCATAATCTTTAAGTGCACTTATACATTATATTTATTAAGTAGAAGTAATATACGTTGTCTTTTAAGTACCACTTTGACATTTTGTCATCAATGAGTATGGGTCGTGATCAGTCCGTGGAATGTAATTATACACACCTCGCTATAAAGCACAATAGAAACGTTGTTTATTATCGTACAACTAACTTATATTTAATTAAGGACGAGGAAATAATACCGGGCCGTTTGACGATCCTTGCGCGACCCCACACGCCGATAAGTTTTATATACCCCTTCTCTTATACGACCTAATGTTTTATTACTCAAATCTCTTTGACAATATCTACTCATTTTGTTTTATTTAACTGTGTTTTTACTACGTTTATTTATTTAACGTTTTATATCTCTTTTAATTTTGGCCACGCTTTTACAAAGTTGCCGACGATTTTAGAATTTTCTTCTTTTGTTTATACCTTATAATAAAAATTTTTGTTTAATACGTGTTACTCTGTATACTTACAACAAAACTTGAAGTAAGCATAGAATATTTTGTTTTTCTATTTATTTAGTTTAACATTTAAATCATGGAGTGTGAGGTGAAGTACGAAGCAAACAGCTTGCTTTGTAATTTTTTTCTAAATTAAATCATAACAATTATAATAAATAAGTTTTGTTGGTAATTAACTGCATATGTCGTCGGGTATCTTGCTTGCCGAAGCATTAAAGTCTTAGTTATTTTTATTTTATTATCGTCGAGTGGCGTTGTTAACTGAATTTTATTGAGAAAATGTTCTTGTTCGTTCGCGTTAATACTGTATTTTATTAAAACTCGTTTAATGAATTTTTCAACTCGACGCGCTGACTTGTGTTTGGTTTTGGTTTACAAAAATAAGATTGCTAATTGTTTGCTTTTGTTTTAGGTATATCCATAGTAAAGAAAAACCGTTTAAATGTGCAGAATGCGGTAAAGGTTTCTGTCAAAGTCGTACGTTGGCTGTTCATAAGATTCTTCATATGGAGGAATCACCACATAAGTGTCCAGTATGTAGTCGTTCATTTAATCAACGTTCAAATTTGAAAACTCATCTTTTAACTCACACCGATATTAAACCGTATAATTGTTCGGCGTGTGGAAAAGTCTTTAGAAGAAATTGTGATTTGCGTAGACATAGTTTAACGCATAACTTAGGCACAAATAACGCGGCGGCCGCGACGTCCACGCTTTTAGGCAATCAAAGTTTTAGCATAGACTCACTTATAAGTACGACATCTAAGTAGGCGATTGTTTTTGTTTTGTAAATATGTTTTTGTTGCACGTGTATGCTTTGTGTAGATAAAATAAAGGATTTACGTAAACCGTGTGTTGTTGTTTTTTTCTAAGCGCAATATTTTACCGGTCGATTTACATCTTTGCTCAAGCGTTTGGAAAATATAACGTGTGAGGTCCTTATTTCAACAAGGGCATTTAACACCTATCCAGGTGTGTTTATAATCCCTTACGCGCCGTTTTGGTCACGTCCGAAACAATAACGAGATGATCCCACTTGAAGAAATCCGCAATTATTAAATTTTGCCAACTAACACCTTCCCTGAATAGAAGCAGTGAGGTCTTTTCTTCCGCTTCAGTTATAAAAGAACTCTTTTATGCTAGGTAACAATGATACTCTTGATATCAATAGCTGTAAAAGATCAATAAAAGAGGTTTTGCCAAATAATGGGAAGACATAATGCCGTCTCTTGTTGTACGCTCTTGGGTGCCAAACTTTCGTTTTATAATTTTTTTTTAACAATCGAAAACAATCACTTACTGATTAATACCTTTGATTGTTATGATTTCGTGATTGCCAACTGTTGAAGTGTTAATAGAATGATTCTTTTGTTTGACATTTAAAAATGAAAAAAACACGCGAATGCCCGTGGATCGCATCAAAGGCAACTGAATGCGATCCTTTTTACGTTTTCATCTTTCATAATTTTAGTTACCGAAACTATTAAAAATTTATATATAAATATTTTATTTCTTTTGGTTACTTAAAATAGTTATTATTGTGAGTACCTACTGTTTAAAATTGAATATACAGTCGAACTCCTACATAGTGATGTTCAAAATTTCCTTCAAAAACATCATTATATAGAAACTTCATTGTATAGAATTTATACTTAAAAAATAAAACACAAATTTAAACGTACATAAGAAATACATATTAATTATAAACACTTTCGTTTTGTCATTTTTAACCAACTTTACACTTAAACAACTTGAAACGAATAAATTACAAATGAAACGTGTTCAATAATATGACAATGCATTTCAAAATTCGAAGGAAATCCTATAATCCTCTAAACAATTTATGCATTTATGTCATTTACAAATGTACAGAATTTTTAGTACCATTAGTGATAGTGTAAATTAAGAAGTCTTATAATCCGCTTATCCGTTTAACAATGCGGTATTGTAAAGGTAAAGTAAATTGTACGTGATTCCAAGAAAACTTTAAGTAGTTGGGTAACATTTTCTTTGAAAAAGATCATAATATAGAATTTGAACATCATATTTTAGAGGTGTTTTTACACGCATTTTAACCCGAAGGTCAATATCCTAAAGAAAACATCACTAAATAGAAAAAATCATTAAATAGGAGTTCATTGAATGGAGGTCCGACTGTAATTACATCTTTTTACAAAAAAGCGACGGAAACTGATTTCAACTTGATTTTAATGTACCTACACAACTCAAAAAATATTTACACAAAAATCTAAGCGATGTAACGGAGTGAATTAAAAATATTATTTTTAAAACAAATAATTACGAATCTGTCATATTTTTGAAAATGTTTAAAGGTAATATTTTGGAAAGATACATTATAACGTTTTCAAAATTACGTATTGCATTTTGTATCAAAGTTTTTGTTTTTGTGTTTCTAATCAAATCAAATCAAAATTACGTAATTTTTACCGTTTAACAAACATTTACAAAATTAAAGATTTAGTTGTTAGATTAAGCTTTTGAAACATTTTTGATCAAATAGCAGCATGGAATAATTGTATAATATAGTAAATGAAATGCTCACGCTGAGTTAATGTTTAATAATGTCAAAAACTATTTCTTGTATAAAACTTTATTGAGAACTTAAGTTGAAGAGAAATATGATGGTTTGTAAATATCGCGGGAAATCGGTATTGATGTTAATTTTTTCGCTATCAATGTTTTAGCGACGGAACACTTTACTGTTAAATTATCATATTCTGTGTTTTTAAACTTTTTTGTTACTAATATAATACTTACTATCCAAACATTTAAAAAATGAAAACTAAAACTATTTTTTTTGTGTTATTTTACTAATTCTAATGAACTGCGTGTCATGCCTACAAAACGTTGCCTAAAAACACAAATAATGTTCAGTAAAAATGACTGTTGTTTTTAAGTAGCTTTTTTTAGTTTACAAAAATTCTTAAGTAACAGTATTTTGGTGTAACTGTTTCAAAATCTAATTCCTATTATGTTATGAAAACTAATAATCATTTGTTTGTATTTGGTTAGTTGCCAGTACCAACAAGATAAAATTGAATTTAATAACAGCGACCACTTATTTTTTTTGTCGGCTGATTGTTAATTGTAAAAACATTTTTACGATCACTAGATTCATCAGTATTAAATATTAAATTGTTAATAAAACATATATTTTCAATTTACTTTAATCAAGCAACATTTTTTGCGTCAACTGTTTTGGTGAAAAACTTTATTTAAATTGCATTATAATATTGGCTGGTGTAATCAAAAGTTTTAGATTTGTATTTTACGACACATTTTCGATTATTTTAAATTAAATATTGTTTATTTAGTATTAGAGATTTTCTAAACTTACGAAATTATTTGCCGTTGTTAAACATACTAGCAGTTTTTTGTTTGATATTTGTAGATTACCTAGTTTTTTACCTGAAAACTATAAAATAGTTCTTTAAAATTCTTAAAGATCTAATAATTTTAAAAATTGTAACTGATGAAAATGAATGTTTTGTGTACAAACCTTAATTTTAATTTTCATTTGGAAAAAAGTTTACCAAAATAACAATGACAGATAATAAATCTTAGAAATTTAAACAGTCAACTGTACAAAAAAAAAAGAAACGGAAAAATAGAAATAAACTATAAAAATTATGTTAATTATAAAGAAAAACAAAAAATATGTTTTCTAATTAAATCTATATTAAACAACATTACATTTTGATATAGATGATTGTCTAGTTCTTTTAATATAAACTATCGACAAATTATAAAGTTTATAAACTTCTCGTTATTTTTGTTATGTTGGAGAAACCGATAGACTCTTTAAAGATTTATTTATATTTTATAAACCGTTATTTAAACACAGATTTTTTAAATACAGGTTAGTCTTGACATATCTATAATTGTAATGTAACTCGTTAAAACATTAGAAATAAATAAAATGTATAAAGATAATTTGATCAGTTGTCTTAAATCTTTCTATTCTTCTTTATTCAAAATTATCATATTTTGTCTTATACAGTGCACGCCGCTTAATAGAATCACATTGGGACTTAAATACCTACGTGTATCTGATTAATTTAGAAGGTGAAATTAAAACATTAATACTAGCAAAAAATGTCAAAATAACAGTTCTAATAAAACACTTAATAAACTAAAATTTTGATCCAAATAAAAAAAATCACGAACTTATTACATTTAATAGACGCTTAAGTTTGTTGACACCATGAATAAAAAAAATCAAAAATACTGTTATGATGTTTAATTTAGTTCTAAGAACTACACATTTTTTCTAATAATTTGCTAACATCAAAAATAAAAATAACTACAAATTAATGTTATGACATAAGAAGTCATATTAAATTATTCTAAGAACTGAACATTTTTTCTAAGTAAACTAAAATACAAAATAACAAAATAAAGATAACGTATTTACAAATGTTTAAAAGGAGTAATAAATCAGTCAAAATACGTACTTGAATAAATAAATACACTGCAAAAATGAAGCTAGATATGCAAAACTGTTCTTAATTATTCTAGTTATTGGTACATAAGAAATTTTTAAAGTCTGCAAAATAGGTTACTGTTCAAATAGAAATAAACTTCAAAAGAAAATAAATAAACTTCAAAAGAAAATTGATAACACAAAATTATGATTACTATCAACGATGTTTTTTCTATGTAAGTAGCATATTTTCGGCTCGTTTTTTAATAAAGGGATAGCATTACCGGACTGATAACTTTAGGTATCCGTCATTACAATAAGCGGCGTGCACTATAATTATCATAACTACTGTATTTTACTTATCATAATTTATATTTTAAATATTATAAATAGTCAATTATTAAATTTCTCAGGTTTGATATATGTTAGTCAATTTATTATTAGTTAGATTTTGGTTAAGTGTATTTTTATACAAAACAATATAAACCAATTTCTTTAATTTAAACTGATGGTGCCAGTTTTGACTGACGAAACTTCAAATCACTACTTTAGGCTCGTGTTACCGATCGCCGCTTGTTAATTGTATAAACTCTAAATGTTTGTTGTTAAATCTTTAGTTAAAACTGTATATATTATTTTGAATTTCAAATTAAGTAATGCGTAATTTCGAGAAATATTGACAAGCGTTTGAATTTTAATTTAGTTTATTTAATTTTTACAATTCGATTAAATTTATAAAAAAAATTGATAATTACACGCTTAATTCAAATGAGAACGAAATTAATTCTATCAAATTTTAAATACAAATAACTGCTATACAAATGCAATTGAATATTATAAAATTATCTGGTCCACATGTATTTACTTAATTATCAATTCAAATCACAAACTTGGTACAACATTTCCATCTTAAAATCACCAAAACAACTACGCGCCAAATTTGAACGCTTGTCAATATTTTTGGAACGCTCTGTATTATTTACTTTGATACTAACAGTTGTTCTAAAACGTAATTTAAACTGTGTTACCAGGTGATTTACGTAGACTGTTCGTTAAAAGGATTGCGGTTAGTTTTTTTTTTTGAAAATTTGTGTTCAATTATGAATCCAGTAATCCCGGTATACGTTTCTATAACAATAATTTTTAGTTTTGTTAGTTCGCCACCTTCAGTTGAAAATATCGTACTATCTGGATGACTGGTAAACTATACTGGTGCGGTTTAATTAATTGTGTGAGAAAATTGTATTCTCTATTTCGACATGAGAATTAGCGATTCTTACACTAAAATCCGTGTAAGAGTAAGCAAATTCTTACACGAATTTTAGTAATATTAGTTTTTTCAAAGTTGGTATCTCTGCATCGTAAGTTGACGTTGCATGAAAAAAAAATCAAAAATATTGGAACTTAACAATTGAAAGTCAAAGCCCAGATAAAATAAAGAAATCATGTTAATCCAAAGTTATTGACTTATAAAGGTATAAAAAGATCATTTCATATGAGATTTTAGGTTAACACATAAAATACTAAATATTTCTCAATGTTGTTTGAAAATTAAAATTATACGTAAAATAATAAAATTGAATCGAAATAGAGAAAATAGTATAAAACACACGTCATAATAGTATATTAAAACACAAGTTACAGAATGAACGCACTTCAATCACGAGACCGCGTTTCATACACGAGCCGCGCAGCGGTGAGTTTATGAAGCGGTCGAGTGATTGAAACGTATTCTATGACGTGTGCTTTATACTATTTTCTCTATTTCGATACAATATTTAATATTTTTCGTATAATTTCAATTTTTAAAACAACATTGGAAAATTTGTATTTTACTGAATTGGCAGCACTTACACTTTGACATATTGAAATTTATGTGTTAACCTAAAATCTCATACAAAATTTTCTCTTTATACCTTTATAAGTAAATAACTTTGAATTAATAGGACGTTTTTATTTTATCTTGGCATCAAAATTTGAATTTCAATTGTTAACTTCCAATAATTTTGATTTCTTTTTCATGTAACGTCTACTTACGATGCAGAGATACTAACTTTAAAAAAACTAACATTACTAAAATTCGTGTAAGAATTGGCTTATTCTTACACGGATTTTAGTGTAAGAATCGCTAATTCTGATGTTGAAATAGAGAAAATACGTTTCAACCACTCTACCGTTTCGTAAACTCGCCGCTGCGCGGCTCGTGTATGCAACCCGGTCTCGTGATTGAAATGCGTTCATTCTGTAACTTGTGTTTTACTATACTATTCTATGACAGTCTAGAACAGATATCATTATCTCCAAATTATAGATTATAAATAACCTTAGACATGGATGTGAAATCAACAAAATTTTTGGCAATTTTCATACATCAAAATTAATTCTTAGTCGTTTTATTATTCTACTAAAACATATTTAAATTACAATTTTATGCTATTTTAAAGCGGCATCAGTTTGCAACATCTGTTTATTCTAGCGTACAACAACTGTAAGTACAGCATTAAAATAACTTTAATCGAGGCTTCGTGACTAACTAGATTGAGTTGACAATTTCAATAATTGATTGGATAATATAATGATTAGTTTTAGTAAAATAATTAACTTAACTAAAAATTTTGTTGAGTAATTTTCGTATTACTCGTATCAGTGGCGGCTGGAAGCCAATGGTGCTGAAGGGTCATTTCAACACTAAACTTCAAAAGCGAATTTTTACTTAATCTAAAATTTATATTTAAAGTCAATTTATCTTTAAAATAGGCAAAATGATTATTATCGTTTAAAAAAATATTCCGACGAATTAAGAACCGCCTCGTTCTTTTTGAGATCGGTTGATAATCTTTTTAATATAAAATAGCATAGTTTTTAGTATTTGTTTGGAGGGTCACCAAACAAAGAACTTGAAGTTTACTAAACTCAGTTACTCAACTGATAGGCAATTGTTCCTATCTGTATATCGAATTTGCAGTACCTAACGGTCGCATGTTTTGTTTGCTGTTCCCGTTTTTACATTTTATATATGTATAGTTAATCTATGTATTCGCAAAAATTTTGAAAACATACGTGTACAATAAAAAAAAATAAAGAACATCCAAGAACAGCAAACTATATTTTTTAATTTATATTTTTGACGTTTATAGTGACATCAGCTATTATAATCTTTAATTTCGTTGCGTGTTTATAAAGCGTTGTTTTAAAAAGCGTTTTTAATTTTTAATTATTCTAAGTTATGAATGAAATTACTTTAAAAAATGAGATTGGTATAAACAAATTTTATATAGAATATAAAACATGATAATTATATACAATAAAACAGCGTTCGGTTAATTTAATATGGCCGAGTCGCAAGAACATTTTATTTTTTTATCAATAAAAATAAAATAAACTAATTAGCAAAAAAATGTCACTTCGTCTATGAGCTTATGTGGGTAAAGCTCAATCGTTTTTTAATTTCTTAAGCGTAAAACTTATTTTATTTGTAATTATATTTAGTACATCAAATGTAACTTGATTTTTACGGACATTTTATAAAACATCCGGTAGAAAATAATATTATTGACAATTATTACATTAATAATAAGTATAAACTCAAAAAAGAAATGATTGTGAATAAAACTGTATACATACCTCGGTTGAAATTTTATTACTGTTGAAAGCATTAGCTAAACTATCGGTGCTCCTCGTTTGTAATATAATATTATTTTAAAAACATTATTTACATTATTATTGTTAAAAATTGAATACAAATATTGCGCGGTTTTTAATACAACGCTCCAGCTAATGAAAACATTTCCCTTTGAGCTCGTTTCTCAAACAAAGTTGTGGAAAATATTATACTTACACAAAAAAAACTAGCTTCGTTTTAACCACATGAATCACAGGAGCATTTTTTTTCCAATTATGTATTTATTTTTATAACATAACATAAACGATTGAAAAGCATCAAAAGTTGTAATTCAACTGCATTTTTCTACGACTAACAGATAATATCACACATTATATGTTTAATAGGAATTAGACAACGTTGTTCATTTTCGTACAAATCAAAATCATTACCGTACATTATGAATGCATAATTTATTTACACATATTCCATGCACCACAACTATAAAATTTGAAAATGAAATCATGTAGGATCTTATGGATGCTATTGCATTAGTTTCGGCGATACGTATAGAATAAAAAAGTTTAGTTTGTAAATTAAATATTTTAGGTTATGTTTGTAAACGTGAATATTTAATGTTGTTGTTAAACGTGAATATATATTTTAGAAAAACTAAATTTAAGGTAATTAGAATAAATCAAATAACAACGCCAAATTCTACTTCTTGTTCTGGCTTCACGGAGAGACTAGGATCAACTCTAATAAAGTCTGGGTGTTTAACTACGACGCGGTCTAAGCCGAAAGTCGCTTATAATCATATATTAGATCCATTTGGGTAATTGATTTAAAATTGCACTTTCTAAACGTAAATGTTCATTATAAAAGATAAAACCAATTTTTAAGCTAAAAGAATAGTGTTGAAACTACCGATTTTTTAACTGCGATTTTTATATTACCTTCTTAGTTCGTAAAATTCAATTTATAAGAATAACACTCATAAATTACAACTTATATTTAAACATTTACAATTTTACTTTATTTGTTTTGTAAGTCGCATCCACATGTTATTTTGTTGCAGTTTCTAAGAGTACCAACATCGTATTTGTCGTAAGAACTCGACGACGTTGTTAACAATTCAGGGTTTGGTATAAATAGATTTTCTTTTAATTACTGGCACAATCCTTTAAATAATTGATATTTTTTAAAATATTAGAAATATTAAACCAGTAAATGATTTAAAGTTATCTAAAATTGCATGTATTTAAAGCACGTAAATTATACTCGTCATTTTTACAAATAGAAATAAACAACTAAAGTCAAGAGTTGAATGATAGTAACACATACGATTATGTATTTTGAATTTTTTTGTTTGTATTGATCAATTGTTAATTTTAGTAGACACTCAATAATCTATTTTTCGAAAAATGTAATTTGCGTTATTTGTAATCTGTTATTTTCTTTTTTATTTGAGCTAGAAACAAATTATTTTGCTGTATTTTGTTTTAAATTTTTTGTTGATTCTTGGTTGCACCGTGTATTGTTTGCACTATTCATGTAACAATTAATAATGCTTTTGAACCTTTGTGTTGCAAGAATTGTAACATTAATATCAGATGTGCACAAACAATGTAAAATTGCAAGAATTTTTGGTAAAAGTCTCTGTGCTGACCAAAAAATGTACCAACGATATGAAGAGATCGGTTTGCTAACCTTTTTCATACTGTTTGCAAATTTACGTAACAAAACAGCTTCTGCGGTTTCTTTCTGTTGTTAGAAAGTATGTGGATGAAATGGGAATTAGGCGATTTGATTGGTTAGCTCTTAATTTGGACATGAATTCGATTGAACATACACTACCTCAAATAACTGTCCATGAGCTCAAAAAGCTACTGCACGAGTAGAATAATGACTAGAATCTGATCCGTAATTTAATTGAAAGTATGCCTCCACTACTTCACATATTAGATTGGACATAACAATTTTTTTTAAAATGTCATTTGTACGGTCAAAAAATTATTTTTTGTTCTTATTGTATTAGCTAACTCTGTTAATAGTAATCAGATCAAAGATTGCAAAAAAATAAATTTGTTTGGTTATCAAACGATGAATTTCTAGATAAACATTATGAGTAAATAAGTCATAAAAATTAAATTTTACGTTTAATTTGATCATAGTAGGCTGTGTTAATATCCAATTCATGTCTTCATTTGTTATTTAACGTCGATAACATAATTTTTTTTAAATTTTAGTTTATGTTTCAGAATTAATGTTAAAAAAAAACTGTTTTTAATTTTGGAGATGCCAATCTGTACATATTTTTTTTCCTATTTTCCAAATTCTAACTAAAATTTTGTAAGATTATTGTTAAACATGTATAAATGTTGTGGTTCCTATATGGAAATGTTACTAAGACTTGCATCTTTTTTGGTTCAAATGGTAAAAGCCAAAATTTCTATTTTTTTTGTTTTCTAATTACAAACAAAATTACGATTTTTTTAAATAGAATCATCGATATCACATTTTTGTAAAATTAGTTAGGAAATGTTTTAAATATTATTTATTTAGTTACAAGCTTTTATTTGTTTATGAATCATAGTTGACTGTGACATAATATAACAATTGGAACCTATTCTTCAATTTGATCAATGTATTTGATATCAAAATTTTTGTGCAGATATCATCAAAATTTACCCGGTGTTCTAAAACAATAAAGAATTACAAAAAAATCGTACTTTAATGTTTATGTTAAATAATGCACATAATGAATAAAATTAAAATTATTTAACACACTGTATAACATTTTATCGTTTGTTTATATTATTAAATTGCTCTTATAAATTGTTTATACAAAAAAAAATGTACAACTTAGGTTAACCAGTTTAAGACTATTCTATTATTATAAAGTTGTGCACCACCTTGATAAAACCGCATAGCAAAAGCTTTCTTATATTTCTTTTTAAATCAAACTATTATAAGCTACAATAAAACGATTAATAATTAAAGGTGATTAATTGTACTAATCGAACAATCGGTATTGTTACAACGCAGTAGATACTTTGATTAATACGGTGTATTGTAAATGACACAAACTTACTACTAGAAAACAGTTTAAAAAAAAAATTTTAGTTTATCAAACAAGTGTGCAAAAATAGTAAATATCTATGTTTTTTTTTTAATTTGCAGAAGCTAAATATAGACATAAAACAAAGTCGAAGGTGAAAAACGAACCACGGATACTCAAAAACAAATGACGATCGTTTTTTGACAGTTGTATGTCTACATATTATTGTACAACATTTTATAAAAAAAATCTAAAACGTGTTGAACTTTTTTACTAGACCTTGGCGCGTATGTTAAATAAAAAGGTTTTTTAACTGCTGGGTACGTAATGAAATTTTTCTCATAAAATATTCAAAACCCAATTGATTAACGTTTATAGCAACCACGACGATTAAATTTTTCTCGAGCTTTGATTACATATAATTACAGGGAGTTTTTAAATCCCAATTAATTACCGACAATATTTTCTTTGTTACAAATGCTGATGGTGCGCATTGAAATAAGTACCCAGTGAACTACAGTCGTGGTTATTCGACCGACGGTAACATTGTCACGCCGAAGATTATTTCGATCGCATTATTAAAACGTTTTTTAAAAATGCCATTAAAGAAATTATAGTGCCGCGTTCACCCCTTGCAATTTTATCTTTGTAACCCTTAATGTTAAACTACCAACTGTGTCTCTATACGGATATTATTAAACCTATATTAAAGCAACCCTACGATTTGCTTCTGCAGTAATCATACGGTGTCAAAAGAATTTGCTAATGCACCACTTGCTTACAATAAAAACCTAACAAGCAACAACAGGATTTTTTGACATTGAACGAGTTCGTTAGTATTTTGCGTCGAGTTCTCATTGGTTATTTAAGCGGATATGTGTAGAGAAAAAATCGCGATGAAAAGGCGGCGCGATTTTGATTGTCAAACGTTTTTTCACCAATCGCGGCTATCTATTTTGCATACGGAAAAAATTGAATTTTTTAACAGTTTATTATAAACGAAGGGGGGGCTTTTTAAAAGTCCATTAAAAAGATTTGGTGTGTATTATGTAAAGGATATAAATGACAATAGCCATTTCGACGACAACATTAGAGAGCGTTGTTTTGGGTACGGCTAACAGCAGGAGGGGGCTGTCACTAAACACCAGGGGGTACATTCGATGCCTACCTTTTATAATTCGTTTTCTGCACGGGTAAAATACTTAAAAATTTCCAAATATTTTTCTACCACTCTTTACGACATTATATTAACAATAAAGGTTCTTCTAATTAACCTCTCGGCTACTTCACTGTCGTAAATTATAAATGATAATGATGTCTTTAATAATAACCGCGCACGGGAGTTTTTTTTCTTACTCGACGAAACAAGAGAAAAAAGGAAATTCTCCACATTCAAATGTTAATACAGATATTTTATCGTTAAAGACCTTTATGTTCCATAAATACAAGGAATTTACATATCGTTATGGCCACTGCATGATATTTTAAAAATATATATATTTATACGAAGGATCGCTATAAAAATAAATAAGGGCCAAATTAATTTTACACACACACACAAACACTGTGGAAAAAAATTAAGCGTAATGTTACTACCGTCATAAATAATAAACCGGATTTTTATGCATCTTAAAGTACTTTTCTACACATATGCATACAGGGTGTGCTACCTAAAACTACCTTTTCCTAATGTTTAAATTCCTTATTATAAACGATCTGATACAACATTGAACGTTACTTTTTAAAAATTTTAGGTAATAGTCTAGTAGTATCTAGTAGAATGCAATTGCATATTTTTGTTCATGTGCAGATTAAATGGTGCAGATTTAAAAAACCAAAAAGTGTAAGAAGTGATGTAAACACAGCACGGGATATTATACAAGTAATGAATAATAATCTTCGCACTTCTTCGAGACAACTGCGATCTAATATTCGATAGCCTATGGTTCTAAAACCAAATCAATGTTTTTCTTATGTAGTTTACTTTACGCGCTGTTTGAATTTATTATTAGGTAAGTGCTCTTAAAAGAATAACTCTACTAGATGTCGAATTTTCAATAAACCGCTTCACTTGTTACATTTTCAGTAAAATCTTTGATAAAATGAAAGTTTTAGTTATATCAGGAAACTATAAAAACGTGTTAAATTCTATTGTTTGCAATATCGTCATTTGTTTTTGAAGCAAGACCTCATTTGCTGACATATGATGCTTCAGATGATTCAGATTATGAAAGTAGTTCTTCTAATACGATTATAAATGCGTTTGAATCAAGTGTTCCATTTTCAAGATTTTTGTAGTATTTCCAAAGTTACATTACCATATGATTTAAATCAAAATTTTAATGTACTAAATAATAATAAAATAGGGTATTATATTTCCAAAACTTTTATCCTTCTCCTTTCGTATTTACAAAAGATACAGTATCTATAAATCAACCAATTTAAAACAAAATTTTATAAAATCATAGTAGTAAAACATGAAATTTTGTTTTTAAAAAATTAAAAAAAACTAATAAATAGATATTATCGTTTTTTAAGTTTCTGTCAATCTCATTTTTCGTAGCCAACTTAATTTTTTCTATTTAATAATTTTTTCCGACCACAATTGTTTTTAGTTTTTTACCAATAAAAAAAGAATATAAAACCTGTTTTTTAATTGTAACCTTACAGTGTAATTTTGTTACAGGTTTTGAAGATGATAACCTTAATAATTCTTTAATATTTGAGTTATCGTTGAGGGTTTTAGTTTTAGGATACATGCATCATATGGTTTTATTTAGGTGCTGCTTTTTTAGTAGTGGAAACTGACAGAACGCCGGCTTATAAAAATTTGTTGTTTTTTACACTTGCAAATACGTCCTCAAGAAACGCTTGAATTATAGAGTTACCAACTCATCAGCACTGTCAACTATAGGTAAAAATATACGAAAATAAAAATATTTATTAAAAAAACAAAAACATCAACAGTGCACATCTAGGATAGGAATAAAACGGTAATAACTAAACAATATTTTAATAAACGAATAAACAAACAAAAATGAAATAAACGTAAAAATTTATAAAAACAAAGATTCCTTGTACGTAAAAACCAAAAATGCGCATTGAATATTGACGACGTTTTTTCTTTTAAGATCTTCAGTTGTTTATGACATCGATGACATGTGGTTTTAAAACCACATGCCACACAGCCTACGCCACAATGACTACACTGCATGAGAAGTTTCCCGGGTGCGTAAGCTCCCAAAACAGCAAAGTTAATTGTCCACCGAAATCTTGAAATTTAACACCGTTAGAATTCTTTCTTTAAAGCCATCTAAAAAGTAAAGTCTATGCCAATAAGCCAACCATCATCCAGCAACTCAAAGACGAAATTTCACAGCACATTGATGAGATTGAGGAACAATTAGGCTTATCACAACGCGAACTCTTCATAATGCCAACAAACTAATTGGAAGCTTCATAACGCCAAACGCGTTTACAAAAGCAACTTTCAGCTAGCGATCATAAGGCCAACCGCCATCGTAACGCCAATTCTATTCTCTGTTCATAACGGCATCCTCAATCATCGCTCCAAGTCTCAGCCAAACATCATAACGCCAAGTCGCCAACCGCTATCACCACTTCAATTTTTCAAAACGCCTACTAATAATTTTGTAACGTTCATAACGCCAACCGCGTTTAGAACGCGAACTTCTTTCTTTTACCTCTACTAAGGTAGCAGAACTAAATAAGCAGAATAAAATCAGAGCTATTGAATTCGTTAGAACCTATTTTGTACTAATTTGTATTATTAACAATAATTTAGTACCCCGTGTCGTTTTCAAAAAACAGTAGCGTTACTAGAATTAATATTAAGCTAGCAGGATCATAAAAAACCTGAGATAATAAAAGACGTTGAACATCTATTAGTACCTTTGCAGAAAAAAATTCATGCAGAATTTAATGTGATTGGTATGTATATAGCTATCAAATAGATTGATTATTATCTTTGTTACGGTAACACAACAGTACTATGGAGTAAGCGGTAGTTCAGAGCATCTGAGAGTGAGTCGTAGGCGATTTTTGATGTGCGGATTATAAAAAGATCAAGAAAGCGCCAAAACGGGAGAAACATACGCTATCAATACCCGTGTATATCTGACAAACACTGAAAGTAAACAAATCGAACCATACAAGTATAACCACAGGTTGTCTATAGCAATGGCAACAAATCGTTCATAATAAAAAAGTAACAATATGTATTCTGAAGTATATGATAACAAAGCGCTTTTGTGCTAATTTTGATAGGTAATTACACAGACAAATCTGCATAAATTAATTGTGGCAACATATGTATCTAAGTCGTTCGTATTTACATTTAGCGTTAACACAAATTAATAGATAATAAACGGTTTTTTAAACATGCGATTAGCTAATAGCATATCCAAACCATCCCCTAAAATTGCTAAAATTGTAATAAAATATAGTGATATTACAAGTAAATTTCTAGTAATGATATTATAAACAGAATACGTCAAAGTTTCAAATTACTTTTACTACTAACATCGCTACTGAGTCTTCAAGATTAATGGTCCATCTCACAAATATCCCATTAACTTGACTCCAGATTTGTTCTTAAAACTGGTGTTTGTGTTTAATGCTTGCATCCGTACCTAGTCCAATTTATCAACTCGAAAGACAGATACTTAAGAAACATTTAACAACTTCAAAAGGGCAGACACGTAGAGATCACCCAACTTGCTATGATAATACGACAAAATTAAATTATATCGTAAAATAGAACTGAATTCTTACCTAAACAAAATTTTCACAGATAACACATACGAATCGAAGTTGGTTTACCCATTTAACCTAAAGATGATATACGATATTTAAAAATGTAGATCTCACTGGACTCAGCGATAGTTCACGTGCTGTTTTTCTCAACCTCCAAAACGAAAGTAAAAGCAATACTTTCTCATACGTAAAAATCACATTGATGTTCCGGGACAAAATTCATACAGCACGCAATCTATACCAAAATGCTTTTAACATAACATATTCTACAAAACTTTATCAAAGAATAATTTTTTTTACAAAATCATTAGTCAATGAAATGTTATAAAACTGATTTTTAAAACAACCTAATAAATTTTTCCATAAACAAAATGATTCAATAAACTAATTATAGGTGCCGCGGCTGAAAAGTATAATGTCAGCGACTACAATATTGTGGAATAAGATCGCAAGACGGATTATTGTACCAACAATTTTTACGAGAACAGAGGCATCTTTTTACGTACATTATTTGCCAGTTAGAGCCCCCTGTTTAGCCCATACTTTCTTGCAATTATTTCGGACTTTGTGGAACATGCCGAGACATTATGGAAAAACTGAACGCCGTTCATAAACGTCTAAACGAAGAAGAAACACAACTCTTAGATTATTTAGTATGTTTACTAGACAGGCGATCTATTAAAAGTTATATTCGCATTATAGCTGCACAATTAACCTTTAGTAATCGCATACTTTAAATCATTATTTCCTTTGATCAATAAATTGAAATTATTATTATTATTTCTATTAAAGTTTGTTTTAAAATAATCGGTTAGCGTTTTAAAAAGTTGCCGTTGTGATAGCGGTTGGCGTTATGATCTTTAGGTGATAGTTGGCGTTATAATTGAGGTTGGCGTAATAAATGGGGTTGGAGTTGGCATTATGATCGCGGTGAGCGTTATGATCGCAAGCTGAGAGTTGGCTTTGTGATCGCGGTTGGCGTTATGAATCTTCAAGTTAGTTGGTTGACATTATGAAAAGTTGGCGTTGAGCTTGAGACCCAGTTCTGTAAAATTAATCATAAAACACTCTTATAGTTATAAAAATTAAAGATTAAAAAAATTAAACCCTAAAAAGATAAAGCAAAAAATGAAAACTGTAAATCAAGTATTAAAAATAGAATCAATAAATAAACATTCAGAAAAACAAAACAATTCACTAAAAAATAAGAAACTAGTTATAAAATATGTATAAAGGTCGGTAGTAAAAAAGTTAAAAATATAAAAAATCCAAAATGTAATTTGTGCAAAAATATCACAAAGAAACAAACAATTACACAAACAAAAACGAAAATAGAAAAAAAGAAACAATAATTAAATAAGAAAAAGAAAAAAAAAAGAATTTTTTTATAAATACAAAAAAGTGGGCGAGGTCAATTTAGAACAAGAATTTATTCTTTTTTGGACATTATCCGTAGCTGTTACACATTTTTGCTGTTGCTGTCTCAAACAAAAGTTATTATATTAAACGACGATTGATTGCTGTTGCTTGTTAGAACCTTCTTTTCAAACGTTGGAGAACGCGAGATATTGTTGTATGATAAACGTTCAGTTTCTTATTGTTATTTAAATGTTTTGTTTAGCGTTAAGTTAAGTGTTAAACAAACATTACAGTTACTGAATCTTATTGCTTATAACTATGTTATCTTATCACCTTTAATAAGAAATACGTTAACATACATCAAAAAACAAAATCTTCAGGTTTTAAATAACAATGACAGTTGTTGCTAGTACACATTACAATGCTGTAAGTTTCGGGAAAACATGACTTTATTATAGCAATCTATGTATATTCTTAAAATTAAAATACAAACTAGTACAGTACACGCCGCTTAATAGAATCAAATTGGAACTTGGGGTTTTTAATAACAATAACCGAATAATAACAAAATCCGCTATTAAAAGAAATAAATAAATGTTGGTTGGAAAGTAGTAAATACATACAGCGTGCGTCTGATTAATAAGTTGTTAATTTAGAAGATAAAATCATATTATCGATTTAAGCAAGAAATGTCAAAATAAAAGTTCTAATAAAACATTTTAAAAAAATCAATTGAAAATTACGAACCTGTTGCAATAAATAGTTTGTTGGCGCTGTCAATAAAAAAAATTAAAAAACCAGCTTTTTTATTATTAAGTAATAAGTAAAATAAGAAATTGTTCTTTTTTTATCTGGAGCTTATAATGGATGTTGATTCTAGTCATACTTATTATAAAAAAATATTGTCATCAGAACTGAACCAACATGTAAAAATTCAACTTCGTAAGATAGGATGAGTCGTTCTTCCTTTATCTGTAGCTAATCATGGATGTCTATTCAGGTCATGTTAATCATAAAAGTACATTTTCCTAAGAACTAAACCAAGATGTAAGAATTCAACTCCGTAGGATAAGAGAAAATAACTCTAATTCAGCTTGCAAGATTTGTTCTAAACAAAAAAAAGTTTTTAATAATATGATGTTTAATTTGCTCTTCTAAGAACTACAAATTTATTTTCAGTAATTTGTTGATACTAAAAAGAAAAATACATATTAATGTTATCACGTATAACGTAGTTAAATTAAATTGATCTTCCAAGAACTGCACATTATTTCCAAATACACTGAAAATACAAAATAACGCATTTACAGATGTTTAAATGAAGTAATGTTACGTAGGTCAGTCAAAGTACTTGAATAAATAAAACCAAAAGAAGACAAAATCTGCAAAACAAGTATTTTTAAGATGTAATTATTAAATTTTATATTCTAGACATGTGTATTATGAAAATTTTGCTAAAACATTATGTAAAATAAAGTGATAACATTACTCGCCTATAACATTATCTGCGATTCCAATAAGCGGCGTACGTTGTATTACATCATTGCTTAAACATTAGTCTAAAATTTAAAAAAATACATTAAAATCAAATTAGACATTTGAAGAAACTTTTTGAAATACCACAGCCACAATTTCCAAGAATTTTAAAGCTTTTTAAAATAGATATTTTGCACACTTTTTTCGTTATCAATAGTTTATCGTCTTGTGTTAGTGGTTGTCTTCATAGTTTTTAATGTTTAAGTATTTACTATTTTTACATAAATAAAAAATAGAATTCTAAGCGCATCACTCTAAATTTGATAAGAAAAGATAAGATGATTTGTAAACTTGAATACATAGATATTTTGCATCGAGTGACTAAATAATTCTTACGTATTTATCAAAACGTTGTGACATAACGTTTGTACATGATTAATTTGCAAGCTTTTATATAAATATCATACAAATGAAATTATAGCAAATCTACGAAAGCCTACTAGATTTTGTTTACGATAAGGTGTAAAACTGGTTGATGTAGCAGTTTAGGTATAGATAATAATACTAATTTTAATATTGGTCAGTACCAAAGTAAAAAATATTAACGACATTAGTATACAAGCGTATGGAGGTATTAATGGGATTAAAGTGTCAACGGTATGAAGTATCAACGGTATTAAATTATGATACATAAAGTATCGTGTTATCGATAGTTTTCAAGTATTGGTATTGAGGTTTTATAAGTATCTTACTATCGACGATATCAAAGCATCGTCGATATCAAAGTATCAACGATATCGAAGTATTGAAGTATCGACGGAATCAACGATATCATGGTATTGTGAATATTGAAGAATCGATAGAGTTGAGCGATTATAGATACATAAAGTATCGACGTCTTGACAGTATGGATGATGCATGACATCAAAAATGCTTACACAAAAATCTATACATAAATATTACTATTTGCTAGTGATCTCAGAACTTCTTCGTAAATATAAATATAGACGCGCTTGATAAAAAAAATGATTTTTACGCATTACATCAAAAAAATTTAATAATTTTTAACCAAATATTATAACATTGTCTTCTATGCAACAATGTTGTTTTTATTCTACATTTGTCTATAATGGCGCACTTGATTTTCAAGATGACCCGCTTTTATGTTTTGCTGAAAATTATATGACGTATCAAACTGTCATTGATAAATAATTAGTTACAATACGAAGTATTTCATGTTATATAAACAAATTAACGTTTAAACTAGTAAATTCATCAACAAACAACACACTAAAATGTAATACAAATTTAATCGGTACAATTTAAAGTATGAGCTTCTCTATCAAAAATTTTGCACGTAATAAAATGAATTTTATATTTGTTGCAAAACATTTAGATGTTGATTAATTGGTCTTAGCTGTGACTGTCAAGTTACGAGAATCAAGAAGCTTTTAGTTAGCTGAGTCGGGTTTACCTAAATTAAAAAAAACAAAAAAAGTTACATAAAAAAGCAATAATGAAATGAATCAAATCGTGTGGGATTACGTAGCTTTTGTTTTCGTGACATTTCAAAATGTTTGTTTCTAATATGAAAATAATGGGCTTAAGCGTTTTTAAATTGTACGCTTAAAAATGATACGCATAAATATGTTGATTGAAATTAAAACATGTCTAACCCTAAGGGTGATGTTTTACTAACTACCCATTTTGTGCAGGTACCAATTTTTAAAATTCCTCCGAATCTTTTAATTACGTGCGTGTAGATTGTGATTGCACGATCAAATTTGCGGCGATTACAAATATTTAGTGTCACCACCTACTGCGATTATTTTACATAAGTGCACATAAACAAAGGGAAATAACGTCATAAGCAATAAAAAACGATATTTATGACGGACATATTCAAAATTAAAACAATCCGGGTATTAATTGGGCCGTCGTAACAATAAAAGTTTTTTCTCTGTCGAAAAAGTTGGTTAAATAAAGAATTTATATAGCGGTGTGGGATCGTGACAGCGGCGCGCGGCGTCAAAAGACAGGACACAACGTAATGACTGACGCATTTTTTTGTTTCGTTTTAAGGATGTTGCGCCGCTTCATTAGGGACGCTATAACGCGCACAGCAGGGTGCTTATACCCCTCTACAAAAATTTTTAGGTGTTAGTCGATGAGTCGGGTATCCGAAAATTAAAATTAAAACAACTAAGAGGAGCAAAAAAAAACGGGAAAATTCACCGCGATTAAGGGAAGGTATTTGTCAGCGGTACATAAATTAAAAAAGCTAATTTTTCGGTTAGATTTATACGTGGCAGTTTGTCTTATAGACAAAAGAGTTTGAGCGGCTTCTATTATTTACTCGATTTTATTTTCATATATTTATCCGTCGCGGTTTCTATGTGATAAATGGCAGCGTCCTACTGTGTACAATTAAAAATTGTGTTATTTATTAGAAAGTGTGATTTAGTTTCGTCGAATTTCCATTTCGACGAAAATTTATATCTCGAAATTTAAATTTATCGCCGTTTCAATTAAAAACAAAATAGTAATTTGTTTTTACGTTACAGCCGACTTACACTTGGTCTAATTTATTATCGTCACTTTGCAAAAAAGGTACGGGCAGACAATATTTGATCCTGAACAACATACGGGCCCGTTTTGTAAACGACAAGTGAAGCATTTAACGGAACAAATAATAAAAAAATCCATTGTGTGTTCCTCTTCAATCGGAAAAATTTCGTCTCGCGATGTTAATCGTAAGGTTGTGTCATCGAAACAGAGATGCAGGATTATGTACGTACAGTAAATTTTATAAAATAAATTATAGCGTCCGATGAGATGATGGCGGTCCATTGACTACGTTAGGTCAAAGGTGAGCGAGCATGTTGTTGCCCCCCTTGTTCCCCCGACAGGTCTGATTTGTCATGCCCCACCTGAGTGCAGGCCC
This sequence comes from Aquatica leii, assembly GCA_035610365.1. Lineage (NCBI taxonomy): Eukaryota > Metazoa > Arthropoda > Insecta > Coleoptera > Lampyridae > Aquatica > Aquatica leii. Next base: position 40,539,246 of record CM069437.1, on the reverse strand, counting down.
ACGCATAGCATTGCTTTCAATGAACAACGGGTCTTCGACTTTTGAAAAAAAAATTACTCGTATTCCCAGGAAATATTTTTAACTTGACCGCTAACGACAGTTTTCTCTTTTTCGAAAATTATTCTAAACTCAAAATTTTCTCCTAACGACACCTAATATATTTTTTTTAGTTGACACCTTAATTCTCGCGCTGACGCCATTATATTATCGTGTTTGTAAATAACAATTTCCAGTGAAAAGTTATAACGCAATTAAAGTCAGTCATAAACTATATTTATGCTACATGTATAAATTTTCAAAAGTCAGTTGGACATTCCTTAAATAAACCGAAAATGACTTTACTACATAAAAGTGTTCGATAGTTCTTGCAGTCAAAACGAAAACGTCTCAATAAAAATTCAACACAAAATATTATAGTGAATTTTTGTCACTAAAGTGAGGTCGTCACATTTGAATTAATTTTTGTTTTTATCAAAGAGATTTAATTAAAAATTAATTTAAAATTTTGAGATTTAAAAAAAATTAATAACTTGGGATGTGGTATACGAAAATAACTTTTTTGTAACAAATTCATTTTTTTTCTTATCAATTTTTTCAGCGTTTTTTTGACGCTTGGCTTTCTGCGATCTACTTTTATATGTTCAATGTTATATTGTTTATATTGTTTCATCAGTGCTGTGGGCTTATTTAATGGTTCATTTATGCGGCAACACTTGACATCCGGTTCTTCAGCACTATCAATTGTACTCTTCTGGTTTTTAACGCTCTTTGGAGATCGCTTCAGAAAACCGTGAAAAGTTTTACTGCGCCTAATATCCTTTAACGTCTTGTAAAGTTGGTCGTTGGTCGTTTCTTTCTTTCATTCTAATAGTAGTCTCAATTTAAGGTACCATAATTGCTTAGTTGTTTACCTGTCATTAACTGTGGCAGTTCTCTAGAAACAATTCATCTTTTTCTCCAATCGTGAGTAATAGATGCAGTCTGTCGGATATAGTTTTCTTGACCAGTCATCAGCGTTATGAAGATTACTTCTACAATCTTTTGATGCTATTTGTTACTTGTCCTTTTGTGTTACAAAACTTCAACAGTAATTTAATGCGACCTGGTCAGTTCTTAGTAGAATTTTGCATCAATATAAGTATTTGTAAAAATGTTCCACGATTGCTAATAGTTTTCTCACAATAATTTCTTTTTGGCCTGGTCAAAACGTTGTAATAACTTTTTTTGTCTATTTTAGATCTGTAACAAAACTGCATCTATAGTCAGATTAAGTGTGTATACAAAAAAATATTTTTTTCTCTTTGATAATTTAAAGTTGATGTAGTGACTAAAGCCCGTTTCATCTAATTCAGTTTTCCGTTTCATCTAAACTATCTTTTTAAGTCTGCTGTTATGTTCTTCAAATGTTTTTCAATCGATCTTTCAATCTTAATTACGTTATTTATAGAAACAACACGTCTTTCAAGAGGTATGCAGTGATGTAGACGTTAGTATGTGAGATTTTAATTTCCTTATTATAGTTTGCTGTTTTTCTGTCAATTTAGGTTCCGGATAAAAGTTTGTAAAGGATCTACTCTTTAATTGAACGGTCCTGTCTTCATCATCGGTTGAGTGTTTGTCAAAAACTTTTCTTATTTTTAATGAAAAACTATCGCTAGAAGATATCGTTTTATAATGTTTCTTTTTCTTTAGTAGAGCACATCGTTTTGGTACTGGTGTAACGTGACTCATGCTCGTTTTATCATGGCTTTTGCTTGTTACATACAATAGATCAGGTTTTCTACTAGTTTTAGGATTTGGTTCTTTGGTAAGTTCGTTAATTTCCGTCTAAATAACGGAAGTTGCTTCTATTGCTGTTTTAGTAAACTTTTCCTCCCCAAATACGTTTCTGTTTAACAGAAAAATACCTGTATTTTTAAATCTGTTTAATTTTTTTTTGAAAGTGATGTGATTGTACACTTTAGCAAAGAGTTACATCAATTTTGTCATAAGAATGAGACTTCATATCAAAATTACATTCTTTACTATATGCCGTCTTTAACAAACTAAAAAACGTAACGTTCAAAGGCTGAAGTCTGTGAGACGTGCGTAGGGGTAGCAAAACAAGGACGATTCTGTTTTCACTGTAAAATTTATAAAAGTTTAAGGAAGAGTGTCGGCATGATTGTCTAAAATTACAAACACAAGATCTTCCTTAGAGCCTTCACACATTCATCGAAATGTTTTAACTATTCCAGAAATAGGTTTTCTGTGATCCATTCGGATTTTGAGCAAGGTTTTATTGTATCTATCGGTCTGTTTTTTTCGAAAGCGGTATTCATATGTTTGCATTTAAGAATAAACATTCGAGGCACAAAGTTGCGGCCGGTAAATGCAGTATACAACACTTGAGGCGGGTTGCACAAAGCAAACCACAAATGTAACAACTGATTATTTCTTAAAACAATTGCTACATAGCCAATGAAACCACGTTTATTGATGATGTAACAATTGATTTCAGAAATAATCACTTACTACATTTTTGATTTGCTTTGTGCAACCCGCCTTTGTTCTTGACTTTTTTTTGCTAAAATGTATGCACTGCACTAATTCCAGTTTCATCCACGTTATAAACACGTTTCTTAAAAACCAGCTCTAAGTTATCGTAAAATAGATTCACATCATTTCGATTAAACGGGAGTAGTCTGTTGAGACTTATAGTTTGAAGACGCCATAAAAAAATTTGTAGATGTTTTGCTAAAAATGTAACGGCATATTCAAAAGCAAGTTGTGTGATTTTACTTGGTGTCAATCCGTAGAACATGTTAGACAATTTTAAATTGTGGTAGGCCAATTCTGTTTTCTGATCTTCATTTAACACAGGTTTTGGTCTTAATTTCATTTTTTTACTAGGGTATCTTTTATTTAATCAACTGTTTTTACGGTTCGCTTTATGTTTTCCTCTGATGAAGCAGAGCGATTTGTTTTATGGGGCATCTGCAAAGAATAAACAATTAGGCGTGAGGCTAATTTCGATCGCAAGAGAGTGATCTCGATCATGGTGATCGATATTAACCGCCGTAAGCAAGTATTGATTTAAGATATAAATGTAACAAACTTAAAGAAAACTGAAACCGCTAAAACACATTATAAAAAATTAATTATTGCAACTCTGTAGTTTTTCTAAAACAGCTTACTTTATTAATTTATACACACACACACTGTAACTGCACACCGTTCACGGATAAGATACTAAGAACTATTATAAACGCGCGTAAAAACACCGATTATATTATTATGTTTTTTTAAGATCGTCAAATTATTTTTTAAAACTGACTTTTTGTTTTAGTTTTGACTATAATATTCTGTTTGTTTCTTAAATTGTCTCAAGTATTCTCGAAGTTCGAGAATGTTTCAATATATCAAATACAAAAAGTTTCTATTACTTATTTGTTTAAAAATTTTTTCTGGATGTTAATAATTAATGACTCAAGTAAGCAAAAATATAAAACTTGATTCTAATAAGTGCAATGTAAGATAACGGGTTTTCGATTTTATTATATCCCATCAACATAAATATTGATAAGACTTTCGTGGAACTGATAGATGCAAGACTGAAATTGCATCGTTTATACACTATGATGGTTAATCATTAATTCGATGAACATAAGAAAAAAAGAATAAAAATTGATCAAAAGAAGAATAAAAAAAGTGTAATATATTTCAAAATTTTATTTTGTGCTTAGCACATAGTCAAATATACACAGGGTGTATAAATTGACAAAAAAACTACACGTTGCGACATTTTAAGTTCAATTCTGAATCCAAAATCTTATTGGTAAAAGTTAAGATTCATACGTATTCATGAGGTTCTCGAAGTTTGTATTTTTGGTCTATAAATAAGTGTTTATTTTGATATATGTTGGTAAAGTTAGCTGTGATTAAAAATAAGAAAAGAATTTTAATACGTTTGCTTTGTTAACGATTTCTTTTTTAACTTATTTTTACGAAAAACACATTTGGCAATGTTGTAAAACATACTTTCCATTCTAATGCGATTTCAACATATTTCATAAGTATCATCTGTCAAATTTTGACATTTATGTGTCCAATTCGACTTTCTTGTTTCATTTATGTACAATCTTTGCTTTTTAGTGTTTTTATTTGTAAACTTTTGATTAGTTTTTGTGGTTCTATATTTTTTGCGTTCTTTGTTATTGTTTTGTTCACTCATAATGGCTTTTACATTTATTGAATATGCCAAAACCGTACATCAAGTATGGCATACGTTTTTCAAATCGAAGACAACCTAAAAGAAATACATTTTAAAGACTATCAACAACTTTGAGAAACTGGTTTGTAACGAGAAACGCTAATGCTGGTTCACTAAGTTAAAGGCGTGTAATACAAATAGAGAAACAAATTCTAGACACTGTACACAAAGATCCTTCGCTTAGTACCTGACAGCTTCAACGTTAAACATCCCTAGTAACAAGACCATTCACTTGGTTCTACAAAAAAAACATGCTTTATCTATATCACGTTTCTAAAGTTCAGCCTGTCTATGATAACAACATGTTACGATTAAATGTTTGTGACACAATTTTAAATTCGATTAAAGAAGATGGCGTATTGTTTGGAGAAATGATTCTATGTTTACCAGAGATGGTGTATTTAATACTCATAATCTCCACTATTGGACAGGTTTAAACTTGCATGAATTTATAAAATTTGGTTATCAAAGAAGGTTTTCCAATTTATCTACCAAATCGTCTTAATGCCAATAGCACCTTAATGTATTGGAACAAGGTATTAACGAGATTCCATTGAACATACCTACGCCATAACTGGTTTTACATGCACGATGGAGTTCCTACTTGCTCGTAATGTTAGAGAGTGGTTGGATGAAGACTTCCCGAATAGATAGATTCGTCGCGGTGGCCCTATCCTATAGTTTAACGCAGCGGTACTTCAAATTACACCAGAACGAGTAAACCAGACGATACTTCGAACAATTTTGTAGGAGTTAGTGTCATGGACTTACTAACAGATAAAACCAAAAAAAATCTTATTGGAAAAAACATTCTAAATTAACATTATTGATTGTATGTAACTAGGTATTATTCTGACAATTAATCATTTGAAGAGCAAATCATATCTTCCGTGATAGGTATAATTTAAAACGTGCTACCAATGACAAGTAAAACGTTTTTGAAGATTGAAATAAAGAAAATAGCAACGGCAGGTACAGTCGTATGCTAGTTTACAGTGTTGCTAAATGTATGTTTGTTTAAGCGGTTCCTGAAAACATACAAAGCATAATACAACAATTTAACATAGGATTTTCGTTTCCGAATTGAACGAAGAATGTCGCAGCGTGTAGCTTTTTTGTCAATTTATACACGCCCTGTATAGACGTTTATGCTACTCAGATTTAGTTAATAAAGATCTAATAAAACAGTTGTCAAGCAAATATATTTTTGTACTATACAACGCAGTTCAAAACTCTTAACACATTGTTGAAAAATGTTTATTAGCAGTAATTATAACAAAAATATATTAGAAGGCTTTGATGTTGAAATCAACACAACAATTTACTTTTGTTGTTTTTTGTTGTTTTTAAACGAGATTCTAAAAAAATCGAAAATTAATTTTACTTTACCAGAGATGTTAAAACGTTGTCAACATAATAAATAAATAGGTAATAGTTAATTTTGAGATTTTGCTGATAATACTGTCAATTTTTTCAAAATTTTTTGCATGGTGTTTATCTTTTTTTCTTTTCTTTATATGGCTCGTTTGAGTTTGAGTTTATTCAAACACACTTACTGCCATAAAAGCAGTTATTTTATTTTTAATAAAGTAGTTTTTGGGAAAATGGTGTATATATTTATTTAAAAATTCACAAGCTTTCTAACGTAGTCTACGGTCTTTTTCAGGTGACATTTAATAAAGTGACAATTATAAGACTAAAATAACTGGAAAAAACAAACGTTCGGAAAACTTGATAAATGTTGTAAGTTCTTTTAGCTACAGCATTTGCTCGAAGGTCTAAAGAAAATCCATCATCAAAAACTTTAGACGTAGCTTATAGTGTGTTTGGTGGATAAAGAATCAGGAAATAACAGGTAACCAGGTGTCAGATAACTCATAATCATTGTCCCTGTTAAAGTTGTTGGGTACTTTAATAATTTCAATCGCTTCTCTGATTTTTCTTGAACGCCAGTTTTTGGTTTTAGCAATCGTTATAATTTTTTCAAAGTTTATGTCATGTAAAGTGTTTAGCGCATGTTCGGCAATGGCAGATTTAGAAGGTTGAAGTAAACGAAGATGTCATTGTGTTCTTTTAGTCTAGTTTCAATAGTTCTACAAGTTTCTCCAATTATACATTGCCACAAGCGCATGGAAGTCCACAAGTATTATGTAGAATTTTATTTTTTACAGAATTCAACACATTTTTAATTTTTGTGGTAATATTATAAGCAACTTTAGTGAATGTTTCTTCAGTATTTTTCCAATTTTGTCACTTATATTAGCAACAAAAGGTAGAACAGCAAAATTATTGCTTATAGTTGAATCATTTGGTACAGTAGGTCTAGTTTATGGTCAAAGATACTTTTTAATTTGTTCTTTGTTAAAACCATTTCTTATAAAAACTTTCTCAAGGTAATCTAATTCTTCTGGTAATTTATCTTGATGGCAAATTGTCATCGCATGGTTGTATAATGTGCGAATTGTTCCAAATTTCTGAGATGGATGATGATGAGAATTTGCGTTTATATATTGATCCGTATGGGTTTTCGATAAACTGAATGTATTAAAGTACCATCTGGTACTACTAAATTTTATGTTTGGGTGTTGATTATTTAGGTACTGAAGAAACATTTGTAGTTCATCTTCACCATGGGGCCAGATTGCAAAAACATCATCAACATATTTAAGCCATAGTTTTGGTTTTTTAGATGCAAATTTTAAAGCTTCCTCTTCAAAATTCTCCATAAAGTAATTTGGAATAGATGGAGAAATTTGTGATCCCATTGCTACTATTTGTTTATAATATTCACCATTAAACCAAAAGAATGAAGTTGTTAAACAACGTTCAAATAACTTGATTGTATTGTTATCAAACTGTCGTTTTAAAAGATGTAAAGTATCAATTATTGGTACTTTAGTGAACAATGAGGCAACGTCAAAACTAACTATTAAGTCATTTTAAAGATAATTTCTGTTTACTAATTATTTCAATGAAATGCTTTATATTTTTTATAAATGAATTATTTAATAAAATATAAGGTTGCAATATTGAATTTGAATACTTACCTAATTCATAAGTTGAATTTAGCTTGTGTACATTATTGGGTAATCTATAGAACCTTGGAATAAGAAAATCTTTTGGCTTTAGTTTTTTGACAGTCTCCGTTGATAAATTACTTTCTTTCTATAGTTTTGTTGTTAATAGTTTGTATTTGTTATTAGGGTTTTTTTGTAGTTTTATGTAAGATGTGGAATTATTGAGTAAATCGTTAGCTTTGTTGATGTACTCTGTTTTATCCATCATTACAGTAGCTCTTCCTTTATCTGCTGGTAGAATTATAAGACTAGTATTGCTGTTTAGATCTTTTAGTGCTTGTTGTTCAGCATAAGTAAAGTTTTTTTCTAGAAGTTTTGCTTTTCGTTGTATTCTTGTTGTTTCAAAACGGATCTCGGCTGCTTTACGATCTGGAAGATGACTGATGCTAGCTTCAATGTTGGATATAATTTCCTCAACAGGAATTCTCAAAGGAGCAACAGCAAAATCCAAACCTTTAGATAAAACAGAACGAGCAGTATCGGATAATGCATAAGAGCTTAAATTAACTACTAGCTTATCATTTCTACAATGAATGTCTTTAAAGGATCTATTAATTTTATTTTTGATAACAGCTAGATAACAACATATATGGAAAAAAGTAAAAAAAAAATGTCTCTAACAACTAAAATGGAAGTTTTGTAACATTTTGTACTGATTATTTTTTACTAACAAAAATTAAAGCTTTTTCTATCATTTTGCTCTTACTTTCTGCATAGATATGGATTAAAATTAATTTAACTGATAACGCGTTTTCAAAAGAAGTTGTTTTAACTAATTTTTGGCTACATGTATGAATTTTGAAAGAATCAATTAATTTTTCTATTTTTACTTTCACAAAATATTTAAGAATTTTTCGTAGATCAAGGTTGTTTATAAATTAGTAGGTATTCTATGGTCAATCTAACTAAATCACCAAGTCTTTTTTATTCGTTTGTGGATTCCAGACAGTTTTTTTTTATAGTTTTTAATTTTGAGAAAGATATTTTTCAAGATGCCACACTCATAAAAAAATAAGATCAAATAAATCTTATTATATTAGGAAAGATTGCGTTTAGTTTACTCAATATGATGCGGTTTGATAAATTTCAAATGGTTTTGTGTTGCGAAACTTTTAGCACGTTTGAAAATAATTTCAATTGATATTGATAAACTACCAATATTTTTTGTGTGAATTAAAATTAGTCAAATCTATCTAGGTATATTCTATTTTTTAATTACGAGAAGCAAGTTAAATTTTAAGCCTAATCCATTAAAGTGTAGTAGCATTTTATAACTAGAAGTTGGTACTAATAATCATTTACGTTATCTGTCAGATTAATTAACATACACTAATATCTATGATATTGTTTAGAATATCACCAACGGCATTCTTTTGAGCAAATGTAATAAATGTTCTTATGTTTTACAATTGCTAAAGACAATGATAGTTGTGAACTTATGTAATTTTCAAATTAATTTTAAAAACAATTGAATTACGCCATTACAGGTTTCATACTTTATCAATTTATGTTATTAAGTTATATTAAAACTCAATACTTAAATAACTGTTTATTACAAATTTGCACTATAAAATTAGAAATAAATGAATTTTTTTGTATATCACACGTTCTGAAAGTATTTTGCGAGCATTCGCATTTTGTAGGTCTCAGCTTCACTCGCAAAATAGCACTTTTTAAACTAGCGATACAAAAAAACTATTGTTTTTGTGTTCTGAGAATTTAGTTCATATCAGAACTAAAGTTGCACGTCGTATAATTTCTGAATACGAAATTAAAAACACACAGTATTAGTAGTTTTAACTCAATGAACATTTTGAAACTGTTCCTTTTACTAATATTTTTTATATATAGTGTAAACAAAATAATCACATTCGCTCTTTTGAAAAACAATAGAGTATAGAAAAACTATAAAACAAGCTACTACGGTATTAGAAACAACAATGACGTTAGTGACATATGAAAATTAGAAAAAAATTATAGTAATGTTCGGATTGCTCTAAGACTTCAGATTCTTTCTGTTCCTGAAGATCAAGTATAAGATTTATTAGTGTAATAAAACAATGCATATATTTTTATATTTTGTGATATCAACACATTTATTTTATATTTTTGTTAAAATTGTTATGTCATATTGGTATCATATCTTAAACCATTCTGACAACACACTTAACATGTTTTAGTAATTCTTATCTTTGTATTTAAATCTGATTCTTTTTTTTTAAATATTTTAAACATGTTTTTTTAAGAAAGATTATTTTTGAATTTTTCGAGACTAACCTTTTACTCTTATTTAAACAAATTAAAACATTTACAAACTATCAAAATATTTAAAAATAGTATTTACACAAAAAATTTTTTTTTTTTAAAGTCAAAACAATATTTTGAGAGGTTTATGTTTCGAGAAATTTAGAATTATCAAACATTTGCTTAAATCAGTTACTGGTGATAATGATTTGACAACTACTTGTCTGCTTTCAAGTTTTTGTTTTGTATTAGGTACTTTTCTAATTAGATGTCATTACTTCTTCACAAGAACTGACTCATGAATCCTTTAAACAATTACAAATAATTTTGTTTGTTAATGTATTTTTGCTATCAGTTTATGATTTAACGCGAGATACTAATGTGCAAGACTCAACTAACGCCTTTAAGCATTACACCGTCTGACAATAAAGTGGTTTTTCGTTATATTTGTAACAAACAAGTATTTTTGTTTTGAATGTTTTTATTGGAACACTCTGCAAAACTGGCTAACCACCTGAATAATTAAAGAACCCCATATACGGACCGATTCCTCGTTATGATCAATCTGAAAAGATATCGTGACCATAGATTGCTCAAAGCTCACCACTCACACACGAAAAGATTAGTGGTTACCATCGATCATTTACTTGTTTTGAAAAAAAAACGAACGTGCTCAAATAATTCAATACGTGCCCTATAAAATGGAAAACGAACTTCTTGTCTTTACTTATGTAGCGGTAATTTTAATTCGGCTACATAAGAAAAAAAAAACTTAGAAAAGTGTGGGTTAAGAAATGGCTATTAAAGCGAAATTAGTGTTTGCATGTAAATATTTTAAAGAAATTAAAGTTCCATCCAAAACATTGCCACAACTATATGAGAATGACGGAACCTACGTACCTAAAATTATTGAAACTAGTATCACCTCAAATACAGAAGCGCGATACAAAAATGAGACAAGCTGTCAGTAATCACGAGCGTCTCCGTGCAACTTGGCGTTTTCTAGCCACTTGAAGATCTTATGAAGATTTAAAGTTCTCGTCAGTGATTTCACCAGAGTTATTGAGAAAAATCATCCCAGAAACCTGTGCAGCCATTTACAAAGGATGTCACGACTATTGTAGATAAGGTATGTAATGCAATACAAGATATATATAATTATAATCATTTATTTTCTTTATATTTATTTAGGATTGAAAGTTTTCAAAAAGAGTCATCAAATTTTGTTCTTTTTCACTTGACAACTGTTCTCGTGGTGGTATCTGTCTTTCTTGGAGTAAAGGTTGAGTTTGAGGTTAGGAGGAATGATTTTCCGTTATGTTTAATAGTATAATCTGCTCTTATGGTGGTGTCTGTACTTCTTGTTGAGTTAGAGGAACGTTTCGAGATAAATGAGACTGCGAGTATAGAGATATCTAAGGTTGAGAGTAGGGAAACATCTGAGGTTGAGAGTAGAAAGACATCTGAGGTTGAAAGTAAGGATATGTCTGCGGCTGAGAGTATGGAGGCATCTGAGATTGATATTAGCAAGATGTCGGTTGAGAGTAGGGAGATGTCTGCGGTTGAAAGTATGGAAAAGTGTGAAGTTGCCAATTTGGAAAAGTGTTATTTAAAATATTATTTATCTTAGTTTTTTTAATTAGTTTTTCTGTCCAGATCCGTTTATTTTTTTTACAGTTTTTCCGAATATGTCACATGTATCGTCAGGTTTAATACACAGCATTTTTTGTTTATATTTTCAAGAGTTAGATCTATTGTTGAATTTGAAACATGCAAAGATTTCTTCCGTTTAAATAGGCATTTTCATCTTTGACTTAGCGACTGTGCCTCAGAAGAATGCCATCTTCAGGTTTTTCCGCGGGAATACTCTGTAATAAAAAGTTTCAAATGAAGATGAATGGAAAGAAATTGGAGCTGATTTTGAAGAACGATGCAATTTTCTCAATGGCCTCGGCGCTGTTGACGGCATGCATATTAAAATAGCCGTCGCCTGAATCTGGTTCATATTACTTCATTTATAAACACTTTCACAGTTAGGTTCTGATGGCAATTGCTAATGCGAATTATGAGTTAATTTATTTTCAATTTGGAACAAACGGCCGAGTGTCGGGCGGTGAAGTAATAACGAATACAGATTTTTATCAAAAACTTATTAACGGTTCATTAGAGTTGCCACAACTAAGTTCAGTGAATGGAATAACGCTTCCTTATGTGTTTGTTGGAAATGAAACTTTTGCTCTAAGGAATAATTTTTTTCACAAGTCAATGAAAATAGAAGAATTATTAATTACCGTTCATCTCGAGCGAGACGGATAATTGAAAATGTATTCGATATTTTAGTTTGCACGGTTTAGAATACTGAAAACTGTAATCAACTTGAACTTGGATAATATTATTCTAGTCGTGATGGCTTGTAGTGCACTATACAACTTTTTACACCGTGAAAATTCAGACACCTACTCGCCGCAAGAGAATATATAGAGATTTTCGTATTCGATAGAAAAACTATGAAGTGATTCAAGAAGGTCTACAAAATAACTTGTTTGGTCTCGAGAAAAGAAGAGGTTCTGGTTTTCAGTCAGCAACAGAAAATAGAAACTTATGTGTAGACTATTTTAATGGAATCGGTGCAGTACCATGGCAGAACAATTATATACAGCACAGAAATAATAAGTTGACATTTAAATAAAAACTTGTACTCACAGAACTTATTTCCTCATGTGGTATTTCCTGGTCTTTTAAAAACAGTAAGTTAATCAAATAACTAAGCTTAGGCGTATAAATTTTATCGGTACTTCTATCGGACACCAGAGAGTCATTTGGTTTTTTTAATTCTTTTCGAAACACTCTTCGTAGGTTATTAGACTTTTTTTTACTTTATTTAAATCGACAGTATTGTCTATTTTTTTAATTTTTTTAACAAGTACGTCATAATACGCTGTTCTCTTTACGCTGTTGTTTTGTTTTCTATAAGGGTTCTTGGTCTTTGAATAATTCAATAAATTGAATCAAATGATCATTGCTCTATTTTTACTTTCCTATATGGAAAGTATAGCAATTGCAATTTTTTTCAAAAAAATTTTATTGCGTAATTTTACGTTTCAAGGTCTTCTGAATCAGAAAAATAAATTTTTGAGAACAAAATTTTGGGTGTGTGTGCGCCTATGTGTCTGTGTGTAACGATGTACCCGCAATAACTCTCGAACCAAAAGTCCTAGCCACTTGAAATTTGGTATGGAGCTGGCTTTTCATATTCTCTGGGTTCTATCAAAAGATGGGTCTGATCAAGAAACCGGAATCCTCCATTTTTAACAGTTTTTTTTATATAATTTTGTACATATGTAAATTATTCGAATTATTTTTACAGTTATTTAGAGATAATTCTTCTAAACAATTTATTCAAATAATTTTTTTTCCTTGTGTTAACAGTAGTGATGGGATAATTCGAATGAAAAATAACCGATCATCCGATTATGAAAATAATCGTTGTAATTCGGTTATTAGATTTGAGTATTCGAATGAAAAATAATCGAAAACTATACGCCTGCGCCAGCAACTGTCTATCCAGTTATACAAGATGTATTCATTCATATATACAATTTCAATTAGATTATAAAAACCTACAGTATTCAGTACCTAGTAGATAAGATACCCGGTTATGCATAATCGATGTGTGTCATGACAAAAATGTGCAATCGTGACGAAATGAAACGTGATATCGTTGCAATTTTGATACAGAGAATAAGAACTTAAAAAACCGAATAAATTTTGAAAGTAATTATTTATTCAAAAACAACTTTGTTAATGTATGTAAATAGCACAAATCAATATTATTTTTAAAAAATACAGGCATTATATTCAAGAAAAGTATCTATACATAAACAAAGTGCAAAAAATAATTTCAATTGAACTGAAAAAGAACATATAACAAATCAAAGGAAATAACGAACATCTCATATATAATAAAATATGTTTATATGTGTATACTTATTCCCCTAACCAACGGTTTTTTACATTTATGTGTCTATCAAAAAAGTAAATAAACTTGATTTTAAGAAAAAATTTTTATTTTTGTGTAGTTTAAAAAAATTCAGATGTTAGGAAGTTTTTATAAGATTGAATTTTTAATTAAATGACCAGAAGTGTATGAAGTGACGAATGCCAATGTGCAATTGAGTAAACGTACAAAAATTCCTTCTCTTGAATACACTGTTAAATGATTCAAGTGATAAGTCATTCGAATGATCATTCGGTTTTTGAAATCACTCAAGTACTGAGTATTCGGTTATTAAAATAATTCGGTTATGCCCAACACTAGTTAACAGTTGATTAGATATTTAATTTATAATTTAAAGTGAATTCCGTATATAATCCTAGGTTTGAATCCTGCCTGCGACGATTTTTTTAAGAAATAAATTTCATATCTTAAAGGAAAAGCAAGATACGTTAAAAAATAACAATTTTTGTCTATATTCTTTTGACTTGTTTATATACGGAGTGCTGCATCTTATTTAAATTATTTTTGAATGTAATAACTCTCGAACCAAAAGTTCTAGTAACTTAAAATTTGGTATGGAGCTGGCTTTTTATTATTATTCTTTCTGCGTTGTTAAAAATGGGTTTGATAAAAAAACGGAATTTTTAACAGTTTTTCTTATATAATTTTGTACGTATGTAAACTATTCGAATTATTTTTACGGTTTCCTATAGAGATAATTCTTTCTAACAATTTATTTAAATAAAAAAAATTCTAACATTAACAGTTTATCAGATATTTAATTTATAATTTAAGATTAATTTACAAATATAATATAGTTTCAAATCCTGCCTCCGACAATTTTTTTTTTACTGATTTACTAAAGAGGTAAGTAATATCGAAGCGCATAAATATAAGGGTTAGTCGATATGATCTAAATGAAAACGAGAACAATTTCAAAAAAATTATTGCATGCTAAGAAATCAATATAAACGTGTATATATCACTTCAAAATAGTTTTCAGACAACATAACCTTAAAAAAATATGTAGACATTCCTTCACCATTCCTTATAGAAAAGTCGTGTGTGACTACACTAGATTTTTTTATTGTTTTGTTTGTCCAGTGTAGGTACCTACGTACATACGCGATAGCCAAGGTAGCGCGTGTGGTGGTCGTAGTCGGACTGAGACAAAAATCGAATCGTTGATTGCAAAGAGCTATACACTATCGATTCATCGTTACGATATTCACAATTGCATGGGTTTTGTTACGATTTCCGATACGGTCTTCGATTAAGTAAATAGTTAACTCTTGACATAGACTATCGATTCGTCGTTTTGATCGGTCTAAAACGACGGATTCGAAAGATCAGTCGTACGGTATATGGAGCTCTTTAACAAGGATTTGTGTACAAAACAAAGAGAAAAAAAATTAAGCTTTTTTTAAAAAACACTAATAAACATATTTCTAACAAGTTTGCCATCAAACAAAAATCTCTACAAGGAATTATGAAAAAAGACTTAAGAAAATTTGATTAGATATAGAAGAATTTGGTTAGTCGCTGACAAAACAGCGGGAAAATCTACATATAGTCAATACGATAGTGGGTGAACCAATAGCAACTTAATAAGGTAGTTGCTTGTATAGTATTAGAAAAAAAAACAAATAATGCAATTGTAGCCAGATGTCAACAATGCACTTTGTATATTTTGACCGGAGCAAAATAAAGAAGAAAACGTTTTAATCATGTATTTGGGCGCAGTTTTTTACCTATCTATTTTACACTTTACACGTTTGGTTTGTGGTTTGACCAGGATTGAAAAGCACATCCACACTATCAACTATCAAAAGTTGATCACATATACAGTCAGTTTGAAAACAAAAACATAGTATCAAAAATTACAAAAACTCGGTTCGACAATAAGAAGAGAGAACCAAATTGACATGGTCAGTATTACACTCCCACCTACTTTTACAAATGTAAATTGCATCTTCCTACATCGTGCTATTTAAAAAAAATGACATTCCAATTGAAAGTTTTGAAATAATTAGCAAATATGAAAGTTTGAGAAAATGCTGTCAACCCTTAACATTGCACTGTTTGTGATGAATTTTTTTTATTTTTATTTATGTTGTTTATTCTAAAATATCCAGCGCAATTGTTGTTGAGGATGTTGGGTGTGATACTCTCATACAATACGATGAGGAAGAGCAGATAAAAGTTTTTTGTAATTTTATTTTATTAAAGGTATTTGCTTGGGCCATTCACTCATTGTTTACAGGTATTGACACGTCGGTATTTATTGTTACTTCGAAAGGTGTCATTGTTAAATTTTATACAAACTGGTTTTTGATAATAGTTTATAAAAATTGTATAGGGTAGGTGTGGGTCAGGTGCATCAGAAGGTAGAATGCATCACCACCATTATCTTAAAAAATGTTTTAAACTTTCTTTTCTCTTGGTGTTCCTGATGACGCTATACTAAAAACTGTCGTCTGGTGGAGCTTCGCATTGTTTGTTCTAGAAAAATAAATATTATTATATTTTCGCGTGTCAAAACTAAATATAATTGTAAATTCCCAAAATCATGATCCGAGAAAAAAAAGGTGGCAAGGATTGGCTGAATAGTTTTCGTAAGAGATGTTTTGATCTTAGTATTAGGAAACCTAAAGCAACAAGGCTTGGTATTTAACAAAACGACAGTGAACGAATTCTTCAACAATTTTGAAAAAATATATATAAAGACCAACGTTACGTTGGTGTTGGGTTATCACCTGGACAAAACCGGGTTAACTACAGTCCGCGTACCACCAAACGTTTTGACTAAGACTGGAGAGAAGCAAGTCGGACAAGTATCATTAAGTGAACGAGCCTTTTCTTATATTCCCATGTGTTAACTTCAAGGCTCACATGTTAAATTGTGCTCCACCAAGATTGGCAAGCTCTGCATGTAAATCTGGATGGATGAACAAAGAAATATTTCTTCAAGTTATAAAGCACTTTGAGGATCATTTCCGTCCGAACTCATAGTACCCCGTCGTACTTATATATGACAACCACAGGTGCAGGTGAATCTAATTTAGTTGGCCCGAGCAAATACTATTCACATTGTGATGATTCCTCCTTACAAATCTTCGAAGCCTCAACCTCTAAATGTAGCTGTTTACAAATCGTTAAAAAACTTTTAAAACGCTGAGTGCAACAGTTTCATGTTGTCTAACCCCAGTTTTACTATTTTGATATATGGCATTGCTAGCATTTTTAAAAACGCTACAGCTTTTAATGTGAATAATATTGTCATTGTCTTATTTCAAAGCGACTGGGATCTGATTTTTTGACAAGAACATATTTAATGAGGATGATTTTATGGGATGCCCGTAATTCCCGGAACTGCCTCAGTTGCTTCATTACTTAAACCTGTTACTTTTACTTTAGCTCAATGTGTTAGTCTAATGGCCCCAAGTATCAATCGCAATCGCACAATATTAACTGCAACTTCTGTAAAGGTGGAAAAAAGGAAGGAAGATGTTAAAATATATTAAATATACCCGTAAAACGGAAGCTTTTGTAATAGCGAAGGCTTCCACGGCCGGAGTCTATACTAAGATAAGAACGTTTTCCGGGTTTGGACCGTGTCAATGTTGTAACCGAAGTTGCCAACGTTTCGCCCATTTTCGTAAGGGGCTTCATCAGGGCGTGAAAGAAATCGAAGAACTCAAACAAGCAACCGAAATCTAACTAAACACTCAAAGTTAGGTAATCAACTTGTAAACCAAGCCAGATTCTAAACTCAGAATAGGTCAGAAAGAAAACGATAAACTTGAAAAAGCAAACGAAAATCTAACAAAGAACCACTACAGAGTTAGGTAATCAACTTGTGAACCTAGCCAGATTCTAAACTCGATAGAAGTGACTTAAAAAGAAATAGTCTCCGTATTTAAAGAAAATGGATCGTCACGGATGGTTAAGCTCGACTCTGATTGGGTTACGGTTGAACGAGGACGTGTTTTCGATAAAGGATTAATGACTGGGAACCAAAGAGGGGACAGCTCGAAACCATGATCACGATTGAAGTTATTGGGGTGTTTGATAATTTCTATGCTCTCTCGAAATTTCATGTTAAAAAAGAATGGAGATTTGGCAGTCACCGAAACGTTATCAAAATCTATCTTGTGACCTGTAGTGAAATGATGTTCAACAACCGCAGATTTAGAAATATGCCTTTTCCTTATACAACGATCATGTTCTGAAATGCGAGTAATGACGGAACGACCGATCTCCTCAATGTAGACTAAACCACATGGAATTTGGTATACACCTTGAGATGAAAGTGTAGGAAGTTTGTCCTTGGGAGAAGGAAGAATCTGAGAGATTTTGCCTGTCGAGTTGAAAATAGGTTTGATGCCATTTTTACGAAGAAGTTTCCCTATTTGATCTGTAACCTTGTGAATGTAGGGTAAAAAGATCAATTTCGGATTCGATTTGGGAGTAGAAATATCCTTAGGTAATCGAGTACGTGGATGCAGACGACGATTAATAACTCTATGAATATCTCGCTTCATATAACCATTGTTCACTAGAGTTCTAGTAAGATGACAGAGTTCCGAGTCTAGATTCTCAGGTTGACAAATAGAAAAAGCACGATGAACCAAAGATTCAATAACAGAACGTTTCTGTGCAGGATGATGGTGAGACGAAACATGAAGTTATCTATCAGTATGGGTGGGTTTGCGATAAACAGAATGGCCCAGAAGTCAGTAGGGCTTACGAGTCACAAAAACGTTAAGAAATGGGAGAGAACCATTACTTTCGATTTCCATAGCGAATTTGATATCCAAGTGTTGATTGTTAAGATGATTAAGAAACTTAGACAATTCGAGATGACCATGAGGCCAAACAATAAACGTGTCGTCAACATACCTAAACCAAACTTTGGGTTTTAATATTGATGATTCCAAAGCAACCGTTTCAAAAGATTCCATAAAAATGTTAGCTACAACAGGTGATAGAGGAGAATCCAAGGCAACACCAGAAACCTGTTTGTAAAACTTGTTATCAAATTGGAAGTAAGTAGAGGATTACCTAACTCTGTAGTGGTTCTTTGTTAGATTTTTGTTTGCTTTTTCAAGTTTATCGTTTTCTTTCTTACCTTTTCTGAGTTTAGAATCTGGCTTGGTTCACAAATTGATTACCTAACTTTTGAGAAGTGTTTAGTTAGATTTTGATTGCTTGTTTGAGTTCTTCGATTTCTCTCACGCCCTGATGAAGCCCCTTACGAAAGTGGGCGAAACGTTGGCAACTTCGGTTACAACATTGACACGGTTCAAACCCGGAAGTCGTTCTTATCTTAGTACAGAAGCTTTTGAAGGACAGCACCAATGAACTGGCTCAGAAACCGAATTTGAAGGCCTGTATGATTCCAAATCAGAAGATAGTGGAAGCAATTTCGTTCAGGATTTAAATGAAGAAGAGGATAGTAACAATGATAAAGTCAACATTGAAAACTTATTGAAAGATTGTATGTTGTAGTGAAGAAGGAAATCGGCAAAGGGAGTTTTTGTGTGTTTTCATTGAAAAAATCACCAAAGTAACAGAAAAATTTTTGACGGTCTAGTACATGCAACCAAAAAAAGTAAGTTTGTGAAGACAGATCAGTCCTACGAATAGGATAAGAAGTAAATTGCAAAAACTCTACCATCAACGAAAACGGGTACAATGAAAGAAGCTTTTCACTCTTTTATTTTTCATTTGACTTTCCAAAATTCGGTCTTAAAGTGTGATTAAATTTTCAACCATTAAAGCATTTGTTACTTTTCTATATGTTTGTATTTAAATTTCATATTCAATATTAAAGGCAGCATATTATACGATTTTCTTATAAAATAACGTAGAAATGCTCAATTGAAATTAAGTGGTGTACTGTACCCACACCTCTATTCAGTTGCTGAATGGGTTGAAATAATTTACCTTTCGCAAGTAAAAATCGGGCGGCTACTGTGTTCAATGCAAGGTATCTAAATAACATTTTTTGCGACTTTTTGTATGTTTTTGAAGCCACTGGTTCTGTAGCAAATATTAAAGTAAGGCAGGCAAGATTTTTGGATGAACAACGTCGCTTTGCAAAGTTGTAGGAATAGCGATAGTGTCACAAGAATTCGGTTTGGAAAGTCTTAAAAGCACATAAGTTTTTTCGTTACAAAATGCACATTCTTCAACAACTAAGAGACGATAATCTTGATAGACAAACTCAGTTTTGTGAAGCTATAATTGAAAAACTTAAACAATATTCTAACAATTTAAGAAAACATCTGTCTTTTTCAAAAATGCACATTCTTTTCAACGGGCTAGCAACAAACAACATTTTCGTTATTGGGATAATGAAAATCTACGTATTGTACGAGAGGATCACACTCAATATTCTTAGAATCTAAATGTTTGGGCTAGCGTTCTAGAAGATACAATTGTGAGACTTTTGTTTCTGAATGGAAATTTTACAGAAGATATTTTTGTGAAATCGGTTTAAAACGCAATAGAGCGGGCAAACCGCGATTAAATGCAAATGTGTTTCACTTTCAACTGGATGATGCTCTACCGCATTGCCGTGCAAACCAAACAGTGGCTAGATGAACATTATCCAGAAAAATGTATTGGTCGTAGAGGAGCAATGAAGTGGCCATCAAAATCGTCTGATTTGACACTGCTACATTTTTTTATGGGGCCACATAATATCAATTGTTTATAAAACAAAGCCGGCATCAACAAATTATCGACGTTTATCATTCCATCACTCCTGCGACATTCCAAAAAGTGAGACAAGAAGTTGAATTTCGAGTTTTTTCTGTTTAGAAAAAAACAGTGAACATTTTGAACAGTTTTTCTAATCAGGTACATTTACAAATAAAATTTTTACAGTGTTATCAGGCAGTACAACAACCTCAGAAGGATGAAGCTGAAGTACTTAGTGTTTCTCAAAAAGATAATGATTTTGAATATTCTTTTTGTTTGTCTCTCGTCCTCCATGTGTACCAGATGTCCAAACCATCTTAATTGTTGCTTCTCTATACTTTCCACAATAGATTCTACGTTTAATTCTTGTCTTATCTTCTCACTTCTTATTTAGTCTTTTTGTGTAACTCTTTTAATCGCTCTTTGGTACTCAATTTGTACAGATTGTGTTCTGCTTTTTATTTGTTTATTTAGTATCCAACTTTCTGCCGCATACGTCATTATCGGCTTAAACACTGTGTTATATACTATTATTTTTGTCTTCCTAGATATTTCCTTCTTTTTTCATTTCCATTTTTATGTATATTTACCCATAGATATTAAAAAGTGTTTATCTGCTTCTTCCATCTATCTCGATTTTTTTCTTGTCTCATTTTTCTTATTGTTATCCTTTTTGTCTTTTTTTGTTTATTTTCAAGTTTATTTTTTGAGTGCTGTATTCCGGACATTTAGGTTTGTTTGCAAGTCTTTTTTATTTTTTGCTTATTTTATTACATCATCAGCGTAGGCGCTTTCAGCTATGTCTATCATCTGCATGTTCCAATACCCTACTGGTAGTTTCTTTGTTTGTGTCTTTATTTCCTTTAAGATGTGGTCAAGTATTATGTTGAAAAGTATCGGACTGAGAATTCCTTCCTGCCTTAGCCCTTCTTTGGTTAGAAACTCGTCTAATTTTATGTTTTCTATTCGTATGTAATTTCAAGTTTTGTGGTATATGCTTGCTATGGCTTTTCTTAATTTTTTGTTTACTCATCTTTTATTGAGACTACTCCATATTTTTTTTTCTTATGATACTATCAAACGCTTTTGCGATATCTATATACATATTTTCAGTCAGCTGATATACTCTTCTTATTTTTCTAAAACCATCTACTGATTTAAAATACATATTTCTGCTTTGTTTTCATTTTCTTAGCGTTTCTAATAGTCCATATAATAACTTTTAATTACCCTTGCTATCACACGTTTCATTTTATTCCCAAATTCCTCCCAGGATTGTTGTTTCGCTTTCTTTGCCATTTCTTTGACTTTTAGTCTTTGTTCTTTATACTTATTATAATTGATTTTATTTTTCCCGCTGATGCATTTTTTCGATTTTGTTTTCTTATGTTTACTTGCTTCTTAACTTCTTTGTTTCACTATTGTGTAATTATTAACTCTTTAATTGTTCTTCACATGTTTTTTATTGTCATGTTACTTATAATTTCTTTGTTTTTATTTAGTTCTGTCTCAATTTTCTTTTTATATACGTTAGCTGTTTCTACTTCTCTAAGTTTGTAAGTCCGAATTACTTCTTTTACTACATTACACCTATTTTTTCTAATTGTTTTAGTATTTTTTCTGCATTTTCATTTTTGTCATTACCAGGCAGTGGTCTAAATATATCTCACACCCTCTGTCTTATATTTCTCTTCTATATTCTTTGTTAATGATAACATAGTCTATTGTGGATCCTTCTTCTCGCTTATTACCTCTCTGGTACATGTTTGCGTATCTTTGTGATTGTAAAAGATATTTGTTATTATTAAATTGTTCAACATGCAAAAATCTATTAACTTTTTTTTGTTATTCTTTATAACTTTTTCTCCATATACCTATATTGCGCTTCATGTTTCATAGTCTTTGATACCAACTCTTTCGTTTAGATCTCCCAGGATTAACAGTCTTTCTTCAATTTTTTTAGTTGTTCTTAGAACTTCTTTTTTGTACTAGTTTTTTCGTCTTTCTTAGGTACACAACTATAATTGTTGTTCTTACTGATTCGTCTACTTTCATTTCTATTTTTAGCATCCGTTCTGTTACTCTATACCATTTTCGTATGTATTTTACATTCTCTTTCTTAATGTAGCATTCCACCCCTTTCTAGCTCTATTTCCTTTATTTACTCCGCGTTATATCAATAGATGTCCTTCTTTTAATACTTTTTCTTTTATGCCTTTCTTTTTCGTTTTAGTAATGCCCTCTACATCTGCTTTTAGTTTTCCAGTTTTTTGACTAGTTCCTCCTTCTTTCCTGTTTGACTTCTGACCTTCCAAGTTCCTATTTTCCAAAGTATTTTTGTCTTTTTTATTATTTTTTTGTAGCACACTTTTTTGCTTGTTTTTGTCCATTTCCAATTTCGTCGTTTTTTTAACCATTCTTGTTTATTGTTTTGACTTTTTATTCATTACTGCTTCTCTACTGTCTACCTGCTCTACCTCGCTGTTTTTCTTATTCCATTTCTATTCTTTTTCAGCAAGCAACTGTTTTACTAGAACTTTTTGTTAATTTAACGAATTTACACTTGGTTTTTTGTGAAAGAAAAACAAATAAATATTTGACGAAGTTGATGTTTTTATTTGTCTTTTGGCCAATATGATGATGGGTCGCCTCTGTTAATGAAAAGACTTTGCTCATCAATGTTTTATTTTTTTCTAGATAAAAGTATTCATATAGTAAAAATTTAACACAAAAACAACAATTATTCATTTTCTAGAATTTCGTCAAGAAATGTGCGAAGTTTTATTGAGATGTTTTATTTCGAAGTTCATAAAAGTGCCAGTAACTATAATTGAAACTGTTTTAAATGCAATGAGCAACTAAATTAAATACTACAGTATTAGGGCGTTTGTTTTTCAAATCTTCATGTTTTACCGATTCTGCAATATTTTTAAGTCGCGATTTTTTAAAACTCTTCATACTGCACAAATTGAACATTATGTAGTACAAACACATGTAACGTACAAAGTGGTATAAGAAGTTGGCGTAAATTTTACAAGATCGAAGTGTTTTCTAGTCGGAACAAATGTTGTTTGCTTCACTCTTGTAGCATTCTTAGGTGCGTTGCAAAAAATGTCATTAAGCTCGTCAACCTGTGACGTTTAAGACAAAAAGCTGTAAATCATTCAATACGATTGGTTATTTAAATACACAATAACAGATGCAATTTGCTCGTAAATTATCAGAAAATTAATTTTTCAGCAAATATGTCGGTCCCTTACGTTTATTTGCTCATCCACCTACGTGAAACGGTACAAGACACGAGCACGTGTCTGCGTGTTTTTCTGTTTGTTTTTTATTCAAATAAGCCAATTTATACATTTTTAGTTCTTTTTATTTAAATTTTGAAAATTAATAAAACAGTAGGAACGTATTTATTAAATTAATAGCTTATATTTTTTAAGAGAAGAAGAAGAAAAAGAAAGAGTCGGAGTTCAATGTTTTATATTCTTACGTATCCACGTCGAATAAAAAGGTTAACATTTGTATATCCAAGTCAACAAGTCAACGGTGGAATTATTCATGTTGTAGAATTATTTTATTGATTTCGACTTCTCGTGGTGGTCCAAGAACCTGTCTATAATTTTTAACTTTACCGTATAAGACACCACAGTTCGATAACTCACAGTGCTGCACCACGTCGATTTTTTGTCCGATGTAACTCGTGTACGTGAAAAAGCGAGAGGGAGATAATTAAAATAAATAAAAAAGTTAAAAAAAATCTTCGTGGCGTCTTTATTTACTTAAATTTATTGCTACGCGTCAACATGGTTTTTAGGGGTAATTTATTAATTGGAAGATGAGCGTTCGATACCGAAGAAGAAGAAAACCTCCGTTCAGCGTTCACTCATCACTTATTATATTTTTTTTACCATAATCTCAAACGTATTGTAAAAAACGGAGAAGGTGTAAAATTAATGAGTTTTTAGAACAATTTGGTTGGTATTGGTTACAAGTTCAAAACATTTTCGACAATGACAGAATTCGTAAAGAATGTTGCTCCGTTCGGGTTTGCTGCAGGTTAAATAAGAAATAAAATATATATTTCTTCGTTATTGGATAACGATAAGAACTATGTAAGTGGTTAAAAATATTTTGACGCCATCGTAAAGTGACTATAAATTATAAGAACACGCGAATTTAGATACATTTTTATTAGCTACATAAATTTCCACATAAAAAAAGAAAATGTGGCAACAACGCTTTTTTCTTGTCTTACTTTATCTTGTTTTTAGAAAAAACAACTTATTTGATCAGGGTATATGAAAACCCAAAAATAAAAGCGTTTCGTTTTAACCTGTTTGCTGGCACAGACATCGAATTCACTTAACCCTTATAAACGATGTATAGTTTATGACCCTTTTTGATCAGCTTTTGTTTAAACACAACTGGCTTCTCTACGTTGATTTAAAAGCACTTATTTCAAAAAAAAAAAACCAAAGACAATAAATGTGTCAAGCAATTACACTTAAGAAATTGAGATGACAATAACGTATTAGTTTTTTGGTTTTCATTTAATTATTTAATTTATCATTTTAAAGTTGCGCTTTAAAATTAATTTTAGAATTGTATTTATAATGCTATGCATTTGTCTACGTTTTCTTTTAATGGTACGAGAGTTTCGTTTACACGGACTGATCAAAAAAAGTATGTCTGATTATACTTCGTAAAGAACAAGACAAATCGTTGATTATAAAATGAAAGTATTAATTCACAAACATTCCGAATTTGAAATGCTTGATAACAATAACCGATTTATAACAACATCCGAAAAAACAAACACAAACGCGTATATGTATATGAGGAGAAGGTTCTAAATTGTATGAAATATGACACTGGCTTAAAATGATACAGAATAAACGAATTTGCTTAAAATATTAACGACACAAATCACAATACATGCGAACAGCATCTTCATCATCATGTATTTTTTATCCTAAGCCATTATAACCAATTTGTAGTCAATTTAATTTTATTTGTATGTTCTGATGCTCAACACTAAGATTAGTCTTTCTCTAGTTGAGTTTCTAATGTGGAAGTGTTTAATTTATCTATGTCTTCTAGCGGTGTTATGTAACACGTTTTTTTTATTTTTGTTTTTTGCGGTTATAAAACCTGCGTTAGAAAAAATGTTTCTGTTGGAACACAAAAGTCCACGGACTTTAAAACTGTTGCAACAATTTGCCCGGACTAAAATTTAAAAATACTTTTTCCAATGTCATATTACCAACATTGCACACCTTAAAAAAGTACCTAAATTGTTTAGGGTTAACTAAAAAAAATACTCTAACGCAGTGGTTCCCTAACTTAATTAATCCGTAGCGCATTTATAAATTTAGCATTTTGTTCCGGCGCCCTTGTTGAAATATGTGTACAGTGACATAAATTAGACACTAAAATAGATACAGCTCTTAAGAGACAATGTCTATGTCAAGAGCGGATGGTAGAATAAGCGATAGTGTGAACTTGCTTGTACATTGCCATCATTTTTTTTTTAAATTTTGCAAAAAATTTTCCTAGTATATTAGAATGATTAATCTTCTAGCATACTTGGAAGCATACATTCGAGCGCTAGAACTTAAACAGAGCACACACTGCAGTCTTTTTTCATTGTTGCGGTACTTATACCAAAGTAAAGTCAAAATTCAAATAGTTATTATCGTATTTATATATCTATTAATATTTTTGGTCAGTTTATTATTAAATAAAAATCTTTTTATTTTGCTTCGACTTTATGATAACGCAAAGCGACACACCGAAACAAAATCAATTGAACTGTTTTGCTCAAGCGGTGGTGTCATATGTACACGTAGAACTTTCCCAAAACTAAAAATGCAGTTTTCCACTGCTAATGAGTATCAAAAAACCAATACTACTTTAATTGATCATTATACGCAGTAATGTTCTCTAAGACAAATTTTTGTTTACCTTATTTGGTTGTATTTGGTAATTCAACATACCTTTATATAATAGTGTAACAAATTTTAAAACTAATTTATTGAAAACTAAGTATTCACACGATTTAGAACAAATTTTCATAAACGTAACTAATATTTAATTAACGATATTGAAGAAAACAGCTTACGCGTAATTTATATGTTACTATCACTCTATATTTACAAACACTGTTCCTGATAAGTTGCACTTTTACTTTATCTACACTGGTTTTTATTTACACTTGTTTATTTATACTTGGCACACCGTATTCTTCTTCTGACTGGATTTGGACTTGTTTTATGTTTTACTTTGTCTGCTTCGAGATCATTCCGGTAATTACTCCGAATTATCTTAAATGATCTCAAAAGTTCTATGCGTTTCACTACCCCTTTCTTAAAACTGTTTTGTCCCAGAACAGCAAACTGTACGCGGCACCGATAAATTGCGGAAACTCTTTTCATTTCGGCAACTTCCTTGAGCATAAAAGTAGCAGTCCTGGGATATTTTCTGACCCGATTTTCTACTTGGTTGGCAGCTGCAAACCAACACTTGAACGTCTATTCTTCGAAAGATAACCTCTAACATATTTTGGACTATTCTCTAATCTAGTTGATCTAAGCCGCAACCAAGTTTAGATACCGGCAGTTTCTAACGTTGTGGAATTAGGATTTTGCCGACTGCCGGGTTCTGTTCTGTCTGTAGTTCATCTAGCCGTCTAAACTTTTTCTTAAATACGACTGCAACCTTTCTGGACATCTCAAGATCTTTGTTCACGCAATGTGCCCTGCGAAATCCTTCCGTGTTTAGAACAGGTCTTGTTGCTTCTCGGTTGTAATACCATACCTAGCCTTTGCAGAACCCTTGTACTGGTTCTGCTTCTTATTACTCTGGTTTGGACCTGGTAATATTGTGTTATGTTTTGGTGTGATTTTTGTACCGTATAAGTTTCGCCTATTTTCCGCTACATTCAGAGCGATGCGCTGTGACGTAGTTGCTTCTTGACGGTTTTTCAAAGAAAAAAACTATGTTGTGGTCCGCTTCGCACGTATGATCTAACGTAAGAGCACAGTGAAGTTTTCATATCTATTTTCACACTCATCTTTGTTATAAATAGGTGTAGTATTTTTGCTACTTTTGCGAAAATCTTCCTGGGGTAAGCATTAATTCATATTTTTGTGATTTACTTTGATTTTTCCGTAATGTGATAGCGACTTAGGACACCGCCACGTGTTGGCCAATTTAAAGTAATTTATGTCAATCCATTACCTTTCGCTGAAAATTTGTTACGAGAAAATCAGGTTCCTCGAGTTGGACAGCCAATATTTGTTACGCTGGTCTTTTTGTAACGAAAACGGCTAGCACAGCTTCTCCGGAGAGGGATCGCAGGCTTTGTGGTGCTAAACTATAACTTAAATCCCAAAAAAAGTGCCAAGACGATTAAAGATTAAATCAGGGAGATACCGTCTAACTCTACCCGTAGCTGGAAAAGAACAAATAACACCACAGAAGTAATAACACAGAATATATATTTATAGGATCAAGAAAGTACATAAATCTAAATTTTTCCAAACATTGATACGAGGGTCGAATCGATTATAAGTTGCGCCGGATACTGGGCAACACAACGTACAATAAACTGACCCTGTCGGTCTAAACTTTTACATAAGCAGAAAGTATGAATTAATATTAGCAAATTTAAAATCGCAGACAAACAAAACAATTTAATCCTTCGAGACTCAACGCGCACTGCATATGAGTTTGTAAAGCACAAAATAATCGTATTATTAATTGTGTTAACCTAACATGCACGTACGGTCATAATCCACATAACCACCGAAGTACAAATTGTAAAAATTGAAATAATAGTTAGTTTTTATTTGTTAGGGGATTAGCTAATTCCGTACTTGAGTTACCTAAAAAGTAATATTAAATCCAACACAAGCGAGCATATACCGTTAACACAAGTAAAGTTCCCCTTTAGCATCCAACCATTTGTGATCGCAAATGCGTAGCGTTTCTCTTCGACTTAACAGAATAAGTTATCGTAGTAGTTCATCTCCAAAAGAAGTATAATCCTGAAGGTTTCCAACCCTTGACGGCGTATAATAAATAAGGTTTTCAATAACGTGACGTCATGGAAGTTTTCCAACTATGCCACTTGTTTGTTATCTTCAGTGATAACGGTCAACGTCTGGTGGGTATTGAAATCCGGTACAGAATCAAATTAAACCCGCAATAAAGATATTACAAAACTTACCCCGATTTAGCCTTTACAAATTTAACCGCATATTCGCGTGAAACGATCTAATGGTGAAGGTTGCACCGGGCGTAAAAATACAGAGCTCGTCGATGGTCTTACAGAAAGTGAAATTAAATATGCTGTCTAAAATTTGACATTTCGACGAAAGAATAGAGAGTTCTAAGGACAAATTTCATACATGAAGAGAAATTTTTATACTCGAGAATTGAACTACTAACTTTTAACATAACAAATTATAACTAGAAGCACGTACTAAAGATAGCTATTGGTTAATTAAACCACTTCCGAAAGATAATCTAAGGATAAATTGTTGTTATATTTTATGTGATGTTTGAATAACCTTGGAGGCACACCTGCGATAGAAATAGCGAAAACCACTCAGATGCTTGACGATTCACTGTTTGTCGACAAGGAACTTACTTGTGATACGATTTTATATCTAACTATTACTTTATTTTTTTTTTGCAATTCTAGAGGATGATTAAAGCATGCAGAAAGCTATTCGCATGCTTTGGTTAATTGTGAGTACCTTTTTATTGCTATTGATTTGTGTAATTGTCAAACGTAAAATACGTCCCACTTAGATATAGATATTATTACAATTAACGCACGCAGATTTTTGTTTGTACGGTTTCAATTTACGCTAAATGTGATTTGCTTCGGGTTGCGAATTAACTAGTTTTACATTAAATCGTCGTTTAACTCTGAGATTACATGTTACCTGATTTTGTTATACTGTACTACGATAACTGTGTGTGTGGAGTATTGCCTAGCTCCCAGGACTTGTATCAACGCTATAACTGTGATATTTATAGAACTATTTTTTGTTACTATATATATGTAATTCTGCCTTGTTTACAGTTTTTTAACCTATTGTTCTCTTGTTAGAATTAAATATATTTGTCGTTATAACCAGTGTTTTGTCATTTGTTCTATTCCAGAGTTGGATAGATTCAAACGGTGTCTTCCATTCTAGTTTCTAACCGTTTCGGCGCCTTTTTAATCGTACGTTATAATTAGCACATCGAGACCTGCACCATTAATACGCTGCATAACTTCATAAGGCCCGTCTGATTGCCTTTGCGATTGGGAATTATACAACCACACCCGGCGCCCGGTCGAAATCCACCGTTTTGTGTTTTGACGTCAAATCTGGTCTTCTTTCTATTGCTAGCATTTTGTGTGTTTTTACGGACCGCCTTATGTTTTCTACCCTCTTCATCAACTTGCTCTTCTCCAGCAACTTTTTTCGGTCTTCGTCCAAATTGAAGGTTGCATGGCAGTCGTATTTTGCAACCCAACATAACATTAAATGTTGTTTGTGTTGTGCTTTTGTGAACAAATGATCGGTATGCCATTAGAAAACGCTGCAAATACTGATCCCAATCTCTCTGATGCTTGCACACTACTTTGGCTAAGTACTTTCCCATGGTTTAATTCATCTGTTGATCCATGCCATTAGATTGAAGATGAAAAAGCGTCGTCCTCGTTTTTTTAATTATCAGCAATCACGGCCCTTATGGTACCATTTCAAGATTTCCTCTTTGAAGTTCACCCAGTAAAATCTTTCTCAAAGTTTTCCTAATGTCTTTTTCACGTCAAAGTGTTCTCCTGATGTAGCATCACGCAACATCTGTGACAATCGGCTCTTTGGCACTCGCTGCTTAAAGCACTCGCTTCTTTCTAAGTTAGCCGTCGGCCGTTTGCTTTCCAGTTCTGATTTTGAAATCGTTTTATTGTCCGCGATGCAACTGCTTAGGAATACTGAATTCTGCACGATGTTCTGTGTCATAGTCATACCCACGTACTCCTTGAAACATTTCCTTCAGGTTGTTCAAATACTTTTCAAACGGCCGTTCAACACAGACTGAAGAGCATAACACTGAACTGCCACCAGTTCCAATCGTAAACGCTGTTTTTTTTACGGCTAAGTTCTAATTCTACTTGCCAGTAACTACTTTTTAAACCTAACGTAAAAAACCACTGGAATCCTGACTAGGATGTCTAAAGTATCGTCAATTCTCGATAAAAGGTAACTGCCTTTTTTGATTACGTTGTTAAGCTGTCTGTAGATGCAAAACCTTGTTGATCCATTATTCTTCTTTACTAGTAACACAGGAGACGCCCACGAACTATTTGAAGATTCAATCACACCTTCTCTCTGCATATCCGTAATTATTAGTTCGGTTTCTTTTTTTTTGCCAAAGGATGTTGTCGGCTCAGCGTCTCTGGTATTAATTTTGTGCTTTACCAACTCAGTTTTTCTATTGAAACTACTCTCCAGGGCAAACACATTTTCATACTGCTAGATCAACGCTTTAACTTTACCCAGATGGCCTTGACTGAGGTTTTGACACTTGGAGGTAAAAATGTCTAATAGATGCCGTGCGCAATTCTTCGGTAAAGTAGCTTCACTAAAATTTACGCATCTCACAGTTTGAGATACTGGCGTACATTAGCTTTCGTGGTCTTCTTTTTCATTATTACCGTATCCGAGTTAACATTCAGGATTTTTACTTTACACTTTTTTATTCGTACTAGTGTTTTGCCAACTATTAGTCCTTTTCTAATCAACCGGAGATTTCCATGTAGGCGTGTCATCACTACACTTTCAGTCATTCCAGACAAAATTACGTTTTTACTTAATAAGACTCGCACGGCTGCCTTCTGTGACGAATGAAAGAGAATTTCTTTGCCGTCAATCTTAAGAACATGAACACGTTTTTCATATCCAAATAGAACTTTTTATAACGTCCATTTACAGGATAACTTCTACTAGAACCGTTGACTGAAGAAACAGTCAACGCTAGAACTTAATAGTCTTCATTTCTCAAATCAACAGTTACTTTTACTTGTCTGTGAGTAGGTATTTCTTCGCTCATTGCCGTTCGAAGTCGTACTGTTACTGGTGATGTATTTTCCCATCCCAACAACATGTCAGAAGGAATGATGGTTTTTGTGTCAACCAGTAACTAAACAGTTTTAGCGCTCTTTTTGTCTTCTTCTTAGGTTTAATACGGTGTGGTCATACGTGGCCTATTTCACCGCAGTTTAAAATCGTCACTCTTTTTTCCCGAAGCATTTGTCGCTCTATTTCCCCAATGCTTTAAATAGCCAATTGCTTCAATAAAATATCTGGTGCTCTAGGATACGCAAGCCGTGTCAATCTGGAAATATCAGCTTCGAACTCTTGAATACTTTCTTCAACTTTCTCAAAACGATTTTTGATTTGTGTTTGGTACACTTGTTGAAGATGAGCCATCTCTATATCTCATTTCTAAACGTGAAATTAAGAGTTCTTAGTTTTTATAGAGATGGTCAAAAACCGTTTGAAACATTTCGAGCGCTTCTCGACGTGATGCTACTATTAAAGACATCGATTAGTTGTAAGTGCGGTTTCAAACTACTTTTTTTTTGCCTGACAAAGAACTTAGACCAAGTTCGAAAGCTCGCATTTATATTATTCTAAATAAATAATACACCATTTACCCTAAAAATAATTTAATATTTGTAGTATGCTAATCAAGGAGTTTTTTTTTATCAAAATCTTAAACTTGTGAGTGGTTTTCTTTCGATGGTCCAGTCGTAAGTCTTCGCTCGTGACACTTCCTTCACCGTGACAATACACTTGATTCATTCTTTCTGCAAGCAGTTTCATTTTTTCTGCTAATTTGTTCTCTATTGCTAGTCCGTATTTCTTCCATTTTCTAAAAGTTTGCAGCTAGTTTTTCTGTCATATTTTTATTCCTCGATTCTTGATCATTTTTTATTGATTCGAAAAATTCAAATAATTTAGATCCAAGCTTACTTTTTCCGAATACAGTCACTTTTCAAATGCAATTGTAACACTAAAGTTTAAAACGGACGATTCTTTATTATTAAATGCACTAATAAAAAAAAAACCTTTAATGAACTGCAACGAACAAACACACGCAGGCACGTACTAACACACAACGTTTTATAACAGAAGTGGTATTAAATTACTTTTATTTACGCAGTACAACCGCGATTCTGACACCTGATACCAATATAACGAGTTTTAAAACTAATTTATTTAAAACTAAGTATTTACATGATTTAGAACTAATTTTTATAAACGCAAATAATATTTAATTAACAATATTTGCTAACTGTAATAAGTTGCATTTTTCGTTTATCTACATTGGTATGTATTTATACTTGGCATACGTGTTAAACACTTTATTTATTTAGAGCGACACCGTATTCTTCTTCTGATTAGACTCGATTAGCATTTTGACTAAATTCGAACACTTTTATATTTCATTTTATCTGCTTCGAGAACATTCCGGTAATTACCTCAAATCATCTTGAATGATCTCAAAGCTTCTATGCGTTTCAATAGGTAATATCATTAATGATTTAAGAGAAATGTTTGTGTTTAACTCTAAATTTTTAACTAAAAAACAAATTTACTTACTATGGAGTAAAGAAATCGTCAGTCTTGTTAGATTTCTCTTATACATGTATGAAAGTCGTTTTGATTGTTTTTGGGAGATTGGAGCGTATCATTTATCTTGGATAAATTCATTATTGTGATCTGCACACTTTTCCAAACTTTAAAAAACTTTAAGGAATATTTCTTTGATCCAAATTTGTTGTAGAATTAATTTTTGGCATTTGTATTAAAAGATCGCTGTGCAAGATGCGGTTGTTTAAGTTGCTGTTACTTTTGTAAATAATCTGAGAACTTACAGTAACTATGATAAACAACATACCGTTGCTAATTTAGATGACAAAATTAGATTTTTGTTTTGTCGAAATTTCATTTTGTGTTTGTAAAATTGAAAATGATGTTCGTGAAGAACCGGATAATCGTTTCAGACAGTTTTTACTATTTAAAAACTGCTTGTAGACCAACGTGTATTCAATGCTTACTTCTATCTATTTTTGATAATGATAAGTGTAAAGTAAAAAGTTTATTGATGAAACTTTGAAAACGAGGCGCGCTAGTATAATATTTTAAAACGACCTTTACTGAAAGTTTTACCTAATGACATAAACAATGATAGATCTATGTTTTTGCATAGTTTTGCAACTACGCCAAGTTTCTTTCCTGTCATCACACTTGCGCTATCGCTTGCAAACAAAATCCAAATTTATATATAGAACAAATGGTCCAATCTCCCTATCATAATGGAAAAATACAAGTTCCCTCCAGAAAGAATATATAAGTGGATAAAACGAGCATTACCACGCCTTAGAAAAAGTTTAGCTGAAAAAGACAACGAGGAGTTGGATTTGTCACTAGTGATGAGAAAAGCACTACCACCACAGTTGTCTGTTTATTTAGTGCCATCGAAAGTTATTTACCACTGATGTTTATTTATAAACGAAAAAGGATTACTAATGAACTGAAACGAAATGGTTCTCCGTCAGTTATGTACCGGTGTCCAGAAACTTGTTTATAGATTGGCTCTAACATTTTAAAAATATCACCAAGTGCAATATAGAAGATCCGGTTTTGCTAATTATAGACAAACATGCAACCCGCTGCATATTAAAGGCATACAATTTTTGTAAGCAGAATGGCATTGTTGTATTTAATCTTCCTCCACATGGAACCGATAAGATTTTACCACTGGATGTTGTTTTTTTTCACCCCTTAAAAGTAGCATACTACGCAGAATGTGGCAAATACTTACTAAATTTTCTAGATGAATGTATAACAACATTACTTGCAAAACTATTTAACAATGGATTTATGAAATAAGCTAATTCAGAAAAGTCTGTTAAAAGGTTAAAGACAACTGGACTTTATCCTTAAAATGAATATGTATTTACATATGAAGACTTTTTACCCGCCGACGCAGTCAATATTGCAAATGAGACTGTAGAAGAAGAAGAAAATGCTAACCAAATCAAAGAGAAAAACGAAACAACAACAAAATGGTATCCAGAACCAATTAGAAAAGGCTCATGAAAATATAGTATATACACAAAAATACAAAATAAAGTAGACAGCCATGATGCAAACGATGAGGGCAGGAAGGAAGAAACATCAACGATTTCTTTTGATGAGTTCTTACCCTTGCCTGGACCCTTGAACGTAAACACAAAAAAAGAAAGAATTTAAGAAAAAAGCATTCAGTAATGTTTACATCCACGCTCTAGAAAGACGTATTAGAAGAGAAACAAAAGCGAAGAGTTGAGAGAAAATATCACAAAAACCAAAAGATTACGGATGTATAAAAAAAAAATTTCACGAGTCCCAGTGCAAAGTCTAGCAAAAAAAAAACAAATACAATAAATTATGCGGAAGAAAAATATAAACAGATAAACTTGTCTACTGATTATGATATTCAGGATTAATTTAATGAAGATATCTGTTTGATGAACTGTGGCTAAAATGTGCATTATGCGATCGTTGGGCTTATAAACGTTGCACCAACTCCACGAGGAAGCAATTCATATGTGATTTCTGTAAGTATGAAAGAAGCAAACTGCGACCACTTGCAGATAATACCGAACTCACATACATTTTACTGTTTTAAACCTCATTTTTATTGTTCATTCTCTTTGTCAATTTCTCATTAAAATTTAGTTGATTGAATCTTTGTGTTTCATTAAAATTCACCTTGAACATATTTGCTTTAATAATTAATTATTGAGGGTCGTTCAGCCTTAGGCGTTTGCAATTACCCGCCTTTACTTGTATTGTATATGTAGTCTAAAGAGTGTTATTTTGCGAATAATCGCAAAATACTTTCAAGACGTGTGATACACAAAATTTTTTGTGTTAACCTTTCTAGTGTTATTTAAGTATTCATTTTTAATAAAATCTAATTATATATGTTGATAAAAGTAGAACTTGTCATGACAAAATTCAATTGTTTTTGAAAAAATTTTGACAATTACACAATTTCATTGCAATTTAACTTATATGAAAATACATTTATTATTGTTTTTAGCAATTGTCAGATATAAGCAAATGTATTATATGTATTTGTTTAAATAAACTGTTAGTGTTATTCTAAACAATAACACAGATAATAGTGTATCTTAATAAATTTGACAGAATGACAAATGACGTAAAAAATTATTGATTATTAGTGTCAACTTCTAGTTATAAAATTCTACTACACTTTACCGGCCTAGACCGGGAAAATCAAATTTTCGGCCGATTATGCTGCCTGAAAAATACATCAAAACGGACGTAAGCACAAAATAGTTTTTTTGTATCACTAGTCCAAAAAGTGCTATTTTTCGAGTATGAGCATATTTGTAAGCCAAGGTGTAGCCGAGGCTTACAACATGCGAATACTCGCAAAATACTTTTAGAACGTGTGATACACAACATTGTTGTGTGCTAAATCTTTATAGTATAAATTTGTTAAAAACAGTTATTTAAATATTGATGTTTAATAAAATTTAATAACATATGTTGATAAAACTGAAACATGTAATGACGAAATTCAATTGCTTTTGAAATTAATTTGACAATTACATAATTTTATTACAATTTAGTATGAAAATAAAACTGTTATTATGTTTAGTAATAATTGTAAGATATAAGCGCATTTACTATATTTCTTTAAATAAACTTTGTTAGTGTTATTCTAAACAATAACACAGATAATGGTGTATGTTAATAAATCTGACAGATTGACAGATGACGTTTAATTAATTAATGATTATTAGTACCAACTCCTAGTTATAAAATTCTACTACATTTTACCGGCCTAGACCAGAAAAGTAAAACTTTTGACCGATTATGCTGCCTGCGAAAGGCATCAAAACGAACAGAAGCACAAAAAATAAATTATAAAGCGTTTATTATGAATATTTGAAAACGCTTTGTACACGTAAAAAAATGCAGGAATTGTTTTACAATGTCGATCCAAATCTTAACACATAGAAACAGAAAACGCGTGACGTTCTTTTTAGTAGAAGTGAAACTGGTAAAAACGTATATATTTTAGAATAAGAAAAGCTATGCATTTTCAGACTTTAGGAAAGGCAAATTTTTGATTTATTGTATTCTAAAAGAGTATATATTTTTGTTTTATATTTATTTATATTACGTGAAAAAATAAATAAATAACGCGCATTCCAGTACGACCTAATAAAGTAAGTTTGACATAACAAATTCTAAAAAATGTTTCTGAAGTAAAAGTGAAACACTTGTTAGATATTTATAAATTTTTGACCAAGCCGTATGGAGTCACTTACCTTTTTTGTCTCCAAACATTTTGTTTTGCACCCCACGCAACGCAACATTTTTCTTCCAAAATAAAATTGAAAGTTCCTAGTAAGATTTTGTAGAAAATTACTAAATTTGTTACATCTGATTAACATCTATCACAGAAGAGACGTCACGAATTATAAGTTATGTAATGACACGCTGCTAAATCCATAAAATGAAGTAGTAAATTTGTTCTTTGAACGTTATTACTTCAATTAACTTCTTGCCATTGAACACAAATCGTTAATTTAAACAAGTAATTTGCAATCTGTTAAATTTTTAGGTTAAAATCAATTTAACGCTACGTATTTTGCATATTCAATACACGTCTTCGAGGTAGGTGTAAAAAAATCGTGATCGGTCCTACACCTACGTCCCGTATCAATTGTTATATTTCTTCACGTCGATGTGTTTGAACATCGTGTAGCCAATTTTAGAAAACAAAAAGAGACACAGCTATATTATAATTCATAGACTCGTCCACGCTAAATATAATTATTTCTATAATTATAATGTAACTTTAGTTGTCAGAAAACGCCCACGCGTTCGCTTATCTCTTTTCTTTTTTTATCAACTTCGAAAGGCGTAAATTTTCACCGATGTAAAAATGCAAAAGAAGAAAGAAAAGGTTGGACGACAACGGCGGCTTGTTAATGTCTAAAAAGTGCGCCTTGGAGTTCGTATTTGATTCAAAAACTCACCCACCAGATTAAAACCGATTAAGTAAGTGCTCTGTCATGTCACCATTTGTGTACGTTTAAAAATCATTCGTACATCGTGTAAAAAGAGATGGCGATTCGATTTTGTCTTAAGACGAAACAAAGATAAATAAAGAAACATCGTAACTTAATAGGGAACTTTTTGGTTGTTTTTTCGAAGATTATCGATGAGTCTTCTCGTATAATGCGATTGATACCAAGGAGATAACATCATTAAGATGTAACGAAATGTGAGATTCTTTAAAAAATGTACAAATAACGAACACGCTTTATAAAATAATACAACAAAGACAAAGGATTTTGGCAAAACTCAATTAAACTTGAGATTTTTTTCATTTAACAATCATCAATTTACAAACCTTAACAAACAATTAAGAGTAAGAAATACTTATTTAAAAACGGCGTTTAAAATGGATTTTTTGTGCTGCCAATATTCGTTCGTTAGTGTACTTACGTAATGACGAAAAAAACTCTAGAGCGACAAAGTGATAAAACGAAATCTACGTAAAGCTATACGTTGAAAGTCGATTAATATTTAAGAAAAAGTGTGTGTCTAGTGGAGTTAAATATAAATACAATTATTACCAACTTTAAATGTTAAAAAAAAATTATTATTTTTCTAAAACGTTTGTTATTAAAGGATAGAACCAGCTTTCTCTTTCACATTACAAGTCGCTGATTCTGTAGTACAAATTTTATTTTTTTGTTAAAAGCGTTTTTGTTTATATATTGTTTTTTAAATTTTAATATCAAGATTACTAACTAACAGTTATTTAAGGAACAAGGTTGTTAATGATAGGGATTGATAATCAAGACAGTTTACGTAGTGAGCGAGTGTAACGAGCGAACGCGTTAATATTGTCGATAATTGAGTAAGTTATACTATGAGACTTTTTACGAGAGTTATATACATTTGGTATAATTATAAACAAAATAACCGCAAAAGCTTAAGATTTTATATAAATATTTTAGGTTATGTTTGTAAACGTTGGTATTTAGTAGCGACTTTTTTGTATTTAAATGGTAACATATTTTAGAAAAACTAAAGTCAAAGTAATTAGAACAAATTAAAACACCTAATTTGCAATTACTTGTTTGCTTGCAGATTCTTCTTTTGATAGTAAGGAAACGTCAACAGTAATTTATCGGACTTTTGCAGTTGTATTGATGAGATGTTTAAAAACTTGTTTGCTCAAATTAACCTAAAAAGTCAGTATTTATTACAAAAATTAGTTTTATGAACCGCATGACAATTCAAAAGATGTTTCTCCCGCAAATGCCTGATATCTGTAAGTTTTAATTTATTCTTATGTTAGTTCAGTTTTCATAAGTGTTTATATATTTTTACTCCGTTATAATTATAATATTATCAACCACACAGTGTTGCTACCTTGTTACAAATGTAATCGTACTTACGTTATAATAAATAACAAAAAATACATTTTACAAAAACAATCAATTGTTATAAGACTAGTGCAAATCACTGGTTTATCCATTGAAGAAATTACATATTTAAAAGTAATTGTAAGCAAAAACATTTAATCACTGTTATCGTTACTTTTGTCACTTTTTTTTGTATAGTATCATTTTTATTGATTTCTTTTTTTTTGCAATCTTCCTTGTATTGAATTTTTATTATTTACAGTAGATTGTTGTAGTATACAGATCCGTTGGGGTAATAACCTTTATCTTGCATTTTTTAAATATTCGTTATAAAAAGGTTTAAATAGTTTTTACTCCAAAACAGCAATATTAAAACCATTAATTTTCTTATTACCTTCTTAGTTCGTAAAGCTCCATTCCTAATGATAACACCCATCTATAATTTTTAAATTTTTACAAATTTACCTTATTTGCTTTGTAAGTTATCCACATGTTATTCTGTGTATTTGTGGAAAGAGCTTTGACATTGTTAACGATTCAGGCTTTCGCAAAAATAGATTTTTTTATTTATTGGCTGTAAAATGAAAATGTAAATAATTAATATTCTTAAGCTGACCCAGCTCATTCATATTAATTTTTACTTGAAATCAATATATTAAAAAAAAATAGAATAGTAAATGATTTCAAGTTAACTAAAATTCCATTATTTAAAGAAGGTAAATTATACTTACAATTATTCTAAATAGAGATAAATAGCTAAAAGTCAAATAATAGTGACACTTATAACTAGTAGAATAAACGCTGTCAAGTTGACATAAAATAAATACAAAGTTTTGACATATAATTTATAATTGTCATTTTAGGTATTACTACAGATACTACCAACTCAAATGTTTAAGTTTTTGATTATTTTTTTCCGTGTTATTTGTTCTGGTAAAAAGTTTAAATTGACTGAATAATAATTAAACATATTATAGTCGTAAAAAAGTGTAGTGTATAAATTCGTAAGAAATGTGTATTGCCAACTCTTATGAATTGCCAACTCGCTTTCGGCTCGGCTGCAAACTTTCATACTCCTTGGCAATGACAACCATTCCTTACTCATAGAGGCATTTCATTATGTCGTGAACTGTGACCTTGAGTCGAAAATCGGAATTAATATACTAAAAGTCAAAAATTTGACAAATCTATCTGAATTCCAAAAACGTTAGTCTATTTAAAGGGCACTCACGTAAATAAAAATTAAAAATATTAAGATATTTATTTATTAAATAAAAATTAATTTATTTATATTAATACCTAAAGACTTATTAACAACAAATACAACGATACAAGCAGAGATAGGTTAGAAAAATGTACCTGCGAATGTTTGTAAGACGGATTCTTACAATATTTTGACATATACAGACTACAGCGCCACAGTTCACAAGATCTTGAAGGACGTCTAATACAACATACTATTTTCTATTTCGCGACTGTTATAGCTACTGCTTTAGTGATTAAATATTGCAACATTGTAAACCCTATCTGACAGTAAACCATAACCTAACCAAATATACTACATAAATTATCTAAAGGTTTATTTGCTAATTCTTTTACTTGGGGCGGGGTACAACTCATACTTTTAGATTCTATATTCACAACCTTTTTTATTAAATTCAGAACCTAACACTTTGAAGTTTCCAATTTGAATTGTCAAATGCCAGAGTTGCCAAGATAATTTAAAAAAAAATACTAATACAATTTTTAAAATTTTTACTTATTAAAAATTTCAGAGTAAATTCATGCAAAATAGAAAAGAATAGTATAAAAAACACATGTCACAACTTTTTTTTGCTACACTGGACCATTTGTCTTGACAGGGTTCACTGTTATCTTCTCGGTTATACACCAGTTTTCTACTATTTTCAGATGTCACAGATCAATATAGTGATATCATTTCTATATCTTACCCATAATAGAAGGTATCCGTTAGCAGCAACTACTTTTCTGCTTAAATTGTCCAGTAAGCTTGTAACTTTTCTGTCAGCTATAGTAGAACAGATCAATTCCTCTACGAACCGAGAAACTCTTCGATTTTTGGCAACTTTTCTAATGTAGTTAAAATAGGTGTTATTAAATGCTCTTTTTGTATCTAAGAAATCGTCCATTACAATCTCTTGATTTTTTAAAGAACTTTCAATTCTGTGTGTTAGATTATGTATGTTTAGTTCACACGATTTACCCGTTTGGTAAGCATATTGGTGTTAATGTAAAGATGCCACACCCAATGCTTTGTATTTAATATGTTTATCCAATGATTTTTTAATAGTCTTGAACATAAAAGATGCCAAGCTAATTGGACAAAAAGATTTTGCTTGGCCGTATGATTCTCGTCCTGGTTTAAGTTTAAAAACTACTTTAACTTTTCTATATGCAATACTAGCTCTAAACAATGTGCACAGACACGAAAGCAAAGATTACCATCGGAATCTGGATCTTTATATAGTGCAAAAGACTTTGCAGTCCAAATAATCTTAATTTTGTCTATCTGCTTGTTAGCCAGTTTCCAGTTCTTCTTTAACCTTTGTTTTTTAGGAATGTCAAAGTTTGAACTCGTGATTACGTTTGCAGGTATGGAATGGTAAGAAAAGTGTGTTTCTAGAATATATTTTAGAGTTTTTTTTTTGAGTAGAGTATAATTTTCCTGTAGTTTTTTCAACGATCCTAGTTTACCCTGGTTATGTTTCTGCGGAGCCTTCTCGAGTCTAACACATTTTGATGATTTTTCAATCTTCTTACAATGCTTTTTCCAAATTTTTTCTTTAGTTTTTCTAATAGCATAGCCATATTTTTAACAGGAAAGTTTTGTATTCTTTCCATCTTTTATTTCTTTTAGCTTACAAATTTGTTCCCTTAGATAGAAAAGTTACGGGTTCCACCAAAGGGTTTCTCGGCTAATTTTTCTTACTTTTAACGGGAAACTATTTTTGTAAGCGCTTATAATAGATTCCTTGATGAAGTATTGACGGACAGTCTAGTCTCTGCTTAAGTCTCTCCT
This sequence comes from Aquatica leii, assembly GCA_035610365.1. Taxonomy (NCBI): domain Eukaryota; kingdom Metazoa; phylum Arthropoda; class Insecta; order Coleoptera; family Lampyridae; genus Aquatica; species Aquatica leii. The sequence goes on along the minus strand of CM069437.1, from coordinate 40,497,387 downwards.
TAACGAGATTCCAGTTGCAAGTTCTTGAATATCTGTACGTTTTCGCTTTTACTCTCTGAGGCCTTTTTAATTAAAATTTATGTACATATAGTTTGAGAGTGATGGTTGAGTTGATACAAGCCACTCTGTTATTTCATTGCACACGTGTTGTGAATCAATCGTAATGTCAATTACTTTTCTTCTTGTATCTGTGACAAAGATAAGCTTGTTTTCTTGACTTAAGATTTCTAGTTCATTACTAACAATAAATTGTAAAAGTGCTTCCAGTACTTCCACAAACTATATAGTGTACATTGAACTCACAGCAGAGCACCATTTATCTATTGTTTAGTCCGTAAAACTTCAACAATTCCACAACTTCTTGTGTTGATGGTGGTTCCGGTTGATCATATGGAAAATATGGCGAAGTTAGGTATAAAGTTTCGTATCTCCTCTTTTACGTCCCTATTTGTCTTTACTACCATTAGGTCACTTGTGCTACGTTCCCACATCGGTAGTAAGTAGTTACACCTGGATATCCTTGTGGAGTTATTGTCATTTTAATATTAGAGATGGTCCTAGCATAAGAAATAGAAAATTTTACTCTTCTACTCTTCTTTGTTGGCAATGGTGTTACTGTGCTTAGAGTTAGAGCTAGACCTTCTGATTGGTTGCGTTTTGTCCTTCCGATTTTTTTGCTTGTTTCATTTGGTGTTAAATGGTGTATCTCTGTCTTTCATGTCTAGTAACATCTAAAAATTTCTTGAATCGGTACTGCTTTCTAAAATCCTCAGTTTCAATGTATTTAGTATTTTTGATTCGTTTATTTGATCCATAGTACTCCCACGAGTAAAGAGGAAATATAAACAACTATGGACAGTGTCCCTATACACATGGTGGGCTACATACAACGAGGTTCGCTTAGTGAGCCAAAGTTGAAACCAGTAATGACTGGTGTTCTATATAGTCACGCATATGTCGGCTTGGTCTTTCCCACTTTAGTTGTAGGTTATTAATGAGATTGTTACCTCTTGGTCTAGACAATTAAATCAAGACTCTTTAACATTTATTGCTCGTGAGACACGTGTACAGCAGCAAACAATGTTAGGTATAACTGATGTGTCTACAGAGCAACGCTAGTAGAGCAAAGACAAGCATCATTTATCCCAGTGTTGGTTCTAGTCACGACACTACAGCTTGAGCTGCGAGAACCGGTACGTGCGACAGCAGTATTGGAATTTTAGGCCGCGATTCCAACATTTACCAAGGTAAATAAAGTTGTCCCAGCTGAACTTGTTAACTTGCGTACCATGACATTTGCCCCTTTATCTTCCACCTAGAGAGGTGTCCGATAGGTAGCTCAACCCACAGGTATGTCAAAATAATTTAATAACATAATAAATACATGCGTACCATGACATTTACATGAGTAGAGTCTACAAAATTTTGAAAATGCGCCAATAATTGCAAAAATAAATTAATTGTTTTGCAAAGATTTGTTTAATGAATCATGTTTTTTTAAGTATTGCCAACCTTGTGAGTGAAGCCCACACACTTTGTAACGTTACTTTGAATATACTTAGGTATTAATTTAAAAACTTTTTTAGATCTTTACTTACAGTTTTTATTAGCCAATGACTTTTTTGTTTCTTTTTTAAAGAGATTTTTTTACTTTCCTATAAGCGATTGCAATTTTTTTGCATAATTTATTTGTTGCAGAACTGTACGTTTCGAGCTCTCCTGTGTGTGTGTAACGATGTATCCACAATAACTTTTGAATCAAAAGTAATAGTAACTTAAAATTTGGTATGGAGCTGACATTTTATATTCTTTCTGTTCTACCGGAAGTGGGTGTATCCGCCATTTTTAACAATTTCTCTTGTATAATTTTGTACATTGAAAATTATGTAAATTATTTTTACAGTTTATTATAGAGATAATTCTTCCTAACAATTTATTCAAATAAAAAAATTTTCTAACAACTGTTTATTAGATATTTTATTTCTAATTTAAAATGAATTCGAAATATTAGCTAGGTTTGAATCCTGCCTGCGACAATTTTTTTTAGAAAAAAAAATTGATTTACAAAAAGGAAAAGCAATCGATGTGACAACATAACCTCAATTTACCATATTTTGGTTATATATTAATGAAATCGAGAAGAAAAATTTCAAAAAAATTACAGCATGATAAAAAGTCAATACAAACGTGTGTATATACAGGGTGTCTTGCGAGGTAAGGTACAAAATCTCAGAATATGTTCTTCAGGTAAATTCGAGTCGAAAATGTCTATATCAACATGGTCCGCAAATGCCTCCTTATCGAGATATAATATTTTTAAAATTTAGTATTGTTACAGAAAAATGTATGGTGGAAAACCATGTTCTAGCCTAGGCATGTCTATTCGGCGCGGACGGGGGTGCCATCGCTCGCACAATTACTACTTCGGGTTTCCGCCACTATTACGTTTTCCGTGGCAGCCGTAGCAAGCAATGTAAGTTGTGTTATTATTTATATTATTTACTGTGATGGTGGAGCTGTCAGACAGTTAAACTCAAATCTACTGTCATGTTTGCTTTTACAAACGAAGAATACGCAGACATGTTAGTCTATGAATACTGTAACTGGAGTGGTAGGAAATCAGTGAGGGAATACCGCCATCCGTCGGTATCCGAATGGAAGAATGCTTGATAGTAGAGTATTCGGGACAGTTTTCGAACATCTTAGAGTAGCTACTACTAAAATTTAAAAAAAGGTCATATTTCGATAATGAAGCATTTGCGTACCATGTTTATATAGACATTCTCGTTTACCTGAGGAACACGTCTTAAAATTTTGTTCCTTACTTCGCGGGACACCCTGTATACTAATGTGTAATAATTTTACTATTATTTCTTTTAAGCAAATAAAATTATAAAGCTAAATTTTCTGAATTCTCTATATTCTTTTGACTTGGATGTTATTCTTCAATTTGAAAATAAAATATATGTAGAATTTCCTTATAGAAAAGTCGTGTGGTGACCACACCAGTTTTTTTCCTGTATAGTTATAGCTAACTTCATTTATCGGATTAAACTTTTGATATTTGCAACTGCAACTTTTGCGGATGACAATGCAGTACTAGTAAAACACAAAGATCCTTGGGTTGCTGCCACACTATTTTAAACGCATTTGTATGAAATAGAAAACTAGCTCAGAAAATAAAAAAAATTAAGAAAACTCAGCATTCACTAAATGTAAAGGTATTACAGCATATTTCTTCTTTAACCACTTCACGTTGAAACCAGTCAATGAAATAAAATAGTAAGGGTTGCATTTAGACAAAGAACAAGTATGGGACACGTACGTTTGGAAAAAACACAAACAACTGAAACTCAAAATGAGAAAACACTGCTAGTAAATCGATTGTAGATTTAAGTTATTCTTCTCAAAGAAGCTGCCAGTTCACGAAATACAGTAAAAAATGTATAGACAAATTGTACTTTGACGGTAACACTAATTTTTATTGTATTTTACTCTAGAATACAAGTTAAATAAATAAATAATTTATAATTCTTGTGGTTGACACTAATTTAATTTATTTGTCAGTTTCTTCGTTATTATCCGTGTAAACAGTTCTTTAATTTCAATATAATTATTTTTTTCTGTATACATTTTTTTTGTGCTGCCAACATTGCAAACGTCAATATTCGTTTGGTAGTGTAATTACGTAATTGACGAAAAAAACTCTAGAGTGGCAAAATAAAAACTAGAAATCCACATAAAACTAAGTGTTTAAAGTCTATTATTATATTAGAATCTTATACTTTTAGAGATTTCAATTTTTTTTAAAAAATGTAACACAAAAGATAATGTACGTTACTCTCGTCTAAACTTTCATAACATAACTCACTCACATGCAACGTTTGTAAATCTATTGAAACGTTCGAGAAGTTATCCGCAAATTCAAGAGCCTTCTCGAAGTTGTTATCCATCTTCTAGAAGATATACCGAAAGATAGGGAACACTCGAGAAGGATTTCCAAATGTGTATAAATACCGAAGAAACAAATCGAAGGTCAGTTATTTCCGTAATGCGAATACAGCAGTGTTAAGAAGATTGTTCAAGTCTAAATAAATAAGTCGTTAACGCGTGTGAGATAATCCTACGGTGAATAATCTGGTACGTGACTTTAACGTAAACAACTATTAAACAAGTGTGTGACTTTATCTTATCTTCGTGTCAGTGATAGCGCTATATATAAATTATACTGTAAGTGTTTTTATTAAATATTATTAGATTTAATTAGTTCGGTTAGTTATAAACGTGTATATTTTTAGTAGTTTAAATAAATTTTAGTAGTTAGTAATAAAATTCGTTACACTATGCTTTACTTTCGACACTTGTTACCTAATTACTATTGTTAGAGTAGTTTGTGTCATCCATAATTTTATCACGGTTTGTTATGATTTTTCTATTATTTTGTATTTTTATTATCTTTTTTTTTCCCAAGTTTTTCTATTGTTTTTAGTAGGTATTACTGGACTGTTTATACTTCTGTTTTTTTTTAATTTTATTATTTATGGAATATTATTATCATTAAATGTTTAACCTGTTTGTTTAGGTTCTTCTTCATCGTTAGGATTATCTTTTTGGTTAATTAAATTTTGTTATGCACATCTATTAGTTTTGATTTACTTCTATTTGTTTTTCCTTTTTCTAATTTCTTGTAAATATATGCAGATTAGTTCTAACAATTCTGTGTCTTCTCCTCAGTGACGGATTTAGGCTTGTTGTCGCCCTAATCCCCGTTTGATGCGCCGCCTTTTTTGATAAAATAAATTTCAATAATTTTTACACGATATTTTTATTTCAAAATAACATTATTTATTAAAACATAATTTTTTAAATATAACTAATAAACATGACATAAAACTTTCACCATAAAACATTATTAAATTATTTTTTGGGTAAATGGTGTATATTTATTTAGAAATACAATTGCTTGCTAGCTTTCAAACTTTGTCTAAGTTCTTTAGCTTAATTTAATTTTTGCCTGACGAAGAACTTAGACAAAGTTCGAAAGCTAGCAATTGTATTTCTAAATAAATATACACCATTTACCCAAAAAATAATTTAATAATAAACATGACAGATAAATAAGTTATAAACTTTAGACAGATGAATAATAAATACTTTTTTTTAATATTAATCAATTTGAAAATTTCTTTTTCCTGGCTTTGGTCCGCGGAAAAACGTCGATTATATCGTCATAATTAATTTCTTCGACTAGTTGAGCTTCAATAGACAGTAATGCAAGAGCATTAAGTCCATCTTGGCTCATGCTTGCGCGTAAATAAGTTTTTACCCTTTTTAGAGTGGAAAAGGATCTTTTTCCTAAACAGTTTGTAACCGGAATACTCAAAAAAATACAGAGAGCAATGTCCACATTCAGATAAACATCTCGAAGACTTCGTGAATGCAATACATTACGTATTTTTTGTGCAGAGCGTACATCTTCCGTATTTGCTAAGGATTCTTTGACTTGACAATGTAAATGAATACATTCATTGTCTAACGTCTTTTCCAAATCGTCAGGATACTTACTGACTAGTTTGTTGGCAAGATTTTTCAATTCGTTTCTATCTATTTCAGATAAATCATCAAAAAAAAATTTTTTGTAAAGCTTTTCATATGCATTTTTACGCCCGGCTAATTGTACACTCAGAGTATCTAGAATAAGGTAATAAATATTTGTGCGAAAATTTTCTTGTCCAGAAAAAGGTGTTCTTTCATTTACCCGTGACTCATCTGGCTGAATTCTTCTGGTTTTTTTGCGACGAGTATCATAACAATAATAATCGTGAACTCCAGATAGTGCTTTGGCTTTATCTTCATATTCAGAAAATTGTCTGTTTCACATATCTTGAAGAAATAGAGCCAGAGAACTATAGATCTGAACAACGGATGATAAATCAGGTTGAGATTTTTGAAGCTTCTTACTAACAGCAATTAAACGATCTAAAATTACATTCCAAACAATGACTAGGATTGCTGTTTCTAAATGCTGTAATTTTTGCTGCAATACCGTAGCTTCATATCGCGTAGTTGGTTTCTCATCTCTGCTTTCAGCAATAAATTCCAGTGCATCAATTATTACAGACCACCCTTTTTCTAAAGCGTAACATGCATCATATCGAGCAGACCAACAAGTTTGAAAAAGACTCTTTACTCTTAAATTTGTATGCTGCACCAAGTTCTCCCAACGATGTGTAGATATAGTAAAGAAATTGTATAGTTGTTGCAAAGCAGAAAAGAAGTCGACTACTGCTGTTACCGATTGAACTGCACATGATCCTACCAAATTTAAAAAATAGGCGGCACAAGGAACGTAATTTGCTAAAGGATTAATTGTTTTAATTTGTGTCTGAAAACCTGAATATATACCTGATATATTACTTGCATTATCATAAGATTGACCACGATAGTTCATTATGTCCAAACAATTATTTTCTAGAGATTTTAACAAAGCATCTTCAATAATTTCAATTTTTTTTCTATTTTGATGATTCAAAAAATTAAATATGGAAAAAGACGGGATTTATTTTTCGTAAAAAATTATTTTTTTTAACAAAAAATGTTCTGACACTTTTGAATGAATATCAAAATGATATTCAATGCATGCAAATCTACGGTATTTTATTTCACACTAAAAACAAATTGTGAAGTTATTCAGAATTAGTCATTTCAAAACGCTTCATACACGTGAACGTGAGATTAATCTCACTAAAGAAACAAAAAGTAAAGAACATTACTCAATAAAGACTATCGTTGATCTATTAAAAAATTAACATCTTACCCGTACAGATTGAGAAATAAATTAATGAAATGAATTATAATTTATAATATATTCTATAGAATTTTTTTTATAAAAACTAATCTGTACCGATTTTTTTCGCCTCTAAAATTTTGGCATTTCAAAAATTTTGCCGCCCTAGGCCCGGGCCCCACGGGTCTAGGCGTAAATCGATCACTGCTTCTCCTTCTTCTTGTTGTTTTATTTTTTATTCCATGTAAACCAATAGTGTTTTTTTGTCTATTTTTATCTTTTGTCCGCTTTGACGTTCCAGTCTCTAGCTATTACTATACATTTTGTCGGAGTTTTTCTACAAGTTAGTTTTGTGACAGAAATTGATTGATCACTTAATCATTAAGTTAACAAAAATATATATGCATTTCAATACTATGCCAAGAAGAAAACAAATATATAAAATCTAGTAAGTGTATAAAAAATCAGAAAACAGTAGAAAACGAAAAGAATTGAGAATAACTTATTGATTAGTAAAGTTTTTACAATACTATTAAACCAAAGAACATGTTCTATAACATCTTCTCTTTAATATTCAAATTATCTTAAGCAAGAACACGGTTCTTCTGATTTTGTCTTCTAGACTCTAGAATCTAGAGTATGACTAGATTTTCGTCACTTGTTTCTGATAGCAAAAAAGTTAGAATAATGATGGTTTTCTAAGATGTTAAAACGTATTAAAAAAATAAGAATAATATATTTATAAATCACAACGTTTACTACGCACGGCAAGTTTAAAACCACGACTCAAATCTATAACTTCCATAGTAGGAAAAGAAAAAGTTAGAAAATACAACGACAGTAAAATATGAACGTTAAATAAGACCTCACACGCATGATACATTATTCAAAATAACAACACTTAGATATAACCTACTACCAGCACTAGTAAACGTGATGAAGTCTTTTCCGAGAGAATAGCATTAAGATTGTATCTACGAAATTCAACGACTGTAGTTTATTTTCTTTTATTGCCATAACCGCAATAACAATTTGCTAAAATAACGTAGCAAAGAAAAGTCGATAAGTAATGTTTTTCATAAACTGAAGAAAAACGATGCAGTGCCAACAGACAAAAGCTTATCTAGTCTGATAGTAAAAAGGGGAACCATAAAATGTTACAAACGACAGCCCACCATTCGCTTTGACACCTTTTTCCGTTTTATCTGATAAAATAGTACCGTAAATATATCTACTACCTGTCCGGGCATCAAATCCATTCCATTACCTGTTGAAGTCGCAGACGACAGCAATTTTACATCTAAGAAATTTTACTATCAAACTCCCACGTGGTTCTATTTTAAATTACGTTTTTGGCAATACTGGCGCTGCGTCTTACACATCTTCAGGTTTATTAGATAAGCTTTTACGGATCGATGAAACCTCTTGTTCGAACAAACACATGAAAAAATAAAATCGTCGACGTAAAAACAAAGAGCTGTTGAAGTGCACTATGTAACATAGGCTTGACAATTTTAAAACAACTAAGTTGGCAATAAATAAACTGTGAAGATGGCGCGCGTGGGCCGAACATAAGAGCATCGCGGCTTTAAATCATGGCACCTGGATGGTCATAAACTATTGCCACACACGCCGACCTAACTTCAAGTATTTATCGTAACGACGCTGCCCGTCATAATCGTCTAAGAATCCAAAACACAATTAAGACTTTACTCAAAGTAAATTTAAAAAACTAAACGTACCCACTAATTATTAATTTAATAAATGAACCCGAGCGAGGTAAATCCGCATTTAAAAAAAATTATAAACCGTGATTATACTAAGTTGATTTAAAAATCGTGTATGTAATTAAGACTTTGCTTAATTACAACGTAGCGTAATCGCACTGCAGTACGAAATATTTGTAAGATAAGAATTTTAAAGAGATCAGTAGCTGTCACGTTGTATGAGAAAAGGTTCAGCCACAATTTTCTACTTGGTAGAATCAATTTAATTAGGTCTTATCTGGAATATTTTATCTTTAAACAAGAAGTTCATAAATTTTTCGATTGGTTATTAAATAAATTTCTTGCGCTCGTAAATTAGTAACGTTTTGCGCGTTGATCGCAGGCGCCTTTTCTGAACTACGCCGAGAGTACACGCCGACTCTGATCTTCAATCATCAATCTATCAAATATGGATAAATGATTAATCGAGATCATCTTATCCTGGGAACGAAAGGATTGTTTAGCTTCTAAATAACTAAATTTTAATTTGTTGTTCACGATTGACTTTTTTTGGAAACTTAGCGGGTTTTGTTTAACGTAAAATAATCACCAGCGCCACAACCTTTGATGAGCAATCAATTTTATTATCATTAACCAGTATTTCACTACGTTAGTAAATTGATTTAATAGTACTGTAATTTTCTTTCGTCGATTGAACAAATATCTATTGTTTCAGTACCTACCGTTTTAACGTAGACATTATTTAAAAATTTTTAGAAACGCCACAAAGTGCAATATCTATGTATATAAAGGTAGTATACTTAGTTAATAAATTTTATTAAAGATGATTAATCAAATATTTTTGACAAAAAGCTACAGAACCAACAATGCGACAGATACGATAGATTATAGCAATTTGGCAACTGTTTCTTTTAGTCTATAGTCTATATTTCTTTCAAAAGATGGCAACGCTACTGTGACATTTGTACTTGTAAGGTACGTCACATTCTTTCAGAATATTCTTACGCGTTGTTTTTTTTTACCAAGAAATGTCAAAGTAGCAGAATAGAAACAGAAATACATTTACTTAGTAGCCAGTAAATAAATGTCAACAACGTTTCAAAATTGTTACTACTACAGTGCTGTACCCACGATAACTCTCGAACTAAAAGTCCTAGTAACTTGAAATTTGGTATAGAGCTGGCTTTTTATATTCTCTCGAAGATGGGTCTGATTAAGAAACCGGAAGTAGGTGTATACGCTTTTTTGAACAGTTTTTTTTATATAATTTTGTACGTATGTAAATTACTCGAATTATTTTTACAGTTTCTTATAGAGTTAATTCTTCCTAACAATTTATTCAAATCAAAATTTTTTTCTAACATTAATATTTAAATTATATTCTATATATAATCCTAAGTTCAAATCCTGCTTACGACCATTTATATCTTGAAAGGAAAGCAAGATACGTTAAAAAATAACAATTTTTCTTTATATTATTTTGACTTGTTTATATAGTGGGTCCCAGAAATTCTGAGGCATACAGATTAACATGGAGAATTTAAAAATTTTGATTTATATGTCCTCAAAGTGTTTTATAGATATTTCCAGTATCAGAACATATGACAATGTGTATCAGAAAAGGTTTTACATAATAATTCTCAAAATGTAATAACAAATATCAAAAATTTTCAGGTCGTTCTGTTTATCGCAAACCCACCCATACGGACAGATACCTTCATGCTTCGTCTCATCATCATCCTACACAGAAACGTTCTGTTATTGCATCTGTGGTTCATCGCGCTTTTTCTATTTGTCAACTTGAGAATCTAGACCCGGAACTTCGTCACCTTACTAGAACCCTGGTGAATAAAATCCACGTGCTCGATTACCTAAGAATATTTCTATTTGCGAATTACTCCTTTATGGAAAACACGCTTCTTTTTTATTGTAGCCCAATCACTGTCGAGCTTAACTAGCTGTGACGATAGTACTTTTTTATACACGGAGACTACTTATTCTTAAGTCACTTCTATAGAGTTTAGAATCTGGCTTAGTTCACAAGTTGATTACCTAACTCTGTAGTGGTTCTTTGTTAGATTGTCGTTTGCTTTTTAAAATTTATTGTTTTCTTTCTACCTTTTTAAAGTTTGTAATCTGACTTGGTTCACAAGTTGAACTTTTTAGAAATTCTTAGTTAGATTTTGGTTGCTGTTTGAGTCTTCGATTTCTCTCACGTTCTGATAAAGCCCTTTACAAAAGTGGTCTAAACGTTGGAAACTTTGGTTGTAACAATGACACGGCCCAAACTCGGAAGACGTTCTCATCTTAGTATAACATAATGTAATTGCGCAAAGAATGCGTAGGCGTTTCTTTCACGTGGCGTTTAAATTTTAACACACGCACATTGTTTGTAATGATAGAACATTAACTAAATAGAAATTGCACAATCATAAAAAGTTGCCAAAATTAATCCTTTGTCGGTAGAATAATAATAGTTAACAACGGTAGCCTTAAAAATATGTAGTTTTTTTTAATAAATGTAATGATGAAACGACCAGTTTCACCAATGTAAGCTAAATCACACTAAGAGTTTGATACACATTTTAAAATAAATGTTGAGATTCTGTACTTGTCAGTTTTTTGAAAGCAGTTAGAAATTGCTTTATTGCAACGGTCAGTAAACGTAGAAAAAAAATCCAAAAACGTTTTAATATGGTATAGAATATAGAATAGGAAACCTATCAAATTTGTATAAAACTAAACTAATAAAATATAAGAACCTGCCATCTTTACGCACGATTGAAATAAAACTTCTTTGTCGTTGGTAACCGATATTACTGAAACAGTTAAATTTAAATTAAAATCAATATTATTTCAAATTGTTGATTTTTTCAAATGTTTATTTATTAATAAAAGAGTAAAATGTTCTTGGAACTCTGTCATTTTAAATTAATTAATTCGTTTAGTTTAAAACACAAATATAAGAACATCAATCGTATGACTGCGGTAATATTGCCGCTACGTACGAAGGTTCAAATCCCAATGCGGGTTCATGTTTTTTTTAAATTGTATTATAATTTTAAATTAACGACAACTTAATTTTTATCAGTAAAGAGACATACCTAAACGTGTTAATTGTTTTTATTAAACTCATAATAAATCTATTATGACTTTAATAAAAACAATTGACACTTTAATTATGTCTCTTTACTGATAAAAATTAATCGTCTTTAAAATAATAATACAATTTGAAAAAAGCATGAACTGCAATTGGGATTTGAACCTTCGTACGTAGCGGCGATATTAACGCAGTCATACGATTAATGTCACTGCACCAAAGTGATTATTACTGATACGTTCTTTATATTGTATTTTAAACTAAACTTTTTAGTACGCGATACATTTTTGGAATAATTTTTGATATTTGTTATTAAATTTTGAAAACTATTACGCAAAACGTTTTCTGGTACACGTTGTCATATCTTCTGACACTGGAAATATCTTAAAAAGACTTTAAAGACATATAAATCAAAATTTTAAAATTTCCTATGTTAATCTGTATGCTGCAGAATTTCCGGGATACACGGTATACAGAGTGCGGCATCTTATTTAAATTATCTTTGGATGTACTCACGATAACTCTTGAACCAAAAGTCCTAGTAACTTGAAATTTGGTATGGAGCTGGCTTTTTATATTCTTTTGGTTTTACTAAAAAATGGGTCTGATAAAGAAACCGGAAGTAGGTATATCTGCCATTTTTAACAGTTTTACTCATAAAATTTTGTGCGTATGTGAATTATTCGAATGACTTTTACGGTGCAATCTATTCAAATAAATTCCATGTATAATCCTAGGTTCGAATCTTGCCTGCGACGACTTTTTTTTAGAAAAAAATTTTATATCTTAAAGAAAAAGCAAGATACGTTAAAAAATAACAATTTTTCTCTATATTCTTTTGACTTTTTTATATACGGAGTGCTGCATCTTATTTAAATTATCTTTAGATGTACTCACAATAACTCTAGAACCAAAAGTCGTAGTAACCTGAAATTTGGTATGAAGCTGGCTTTTTATATTCTATCTGCGTTGTCAAAAGATGTTTTTGATAAAGAAACCGGAAATGGGTCTATCCACCTTTTTTAACAGTATTTTTTTTATATAATTTTGTAGGTATGTAAATTACTCGAATTATTTTTAGTTTCTTATAGAGATAATTCTTCCTAAAAATTTATTCAAATAAAAAAAATTCTAACGTTAACAGTTTATCAGATATTTAATTTGTAATTTAAAATGAAGTCACAAATATAATATAGTTTCGAATCCTGTCTGCGACGATTTTTTTTTGCTGATTTACTAAAGGGGTAAGTAGTTAGTCAATATGATCTTAATGAAATCGAGGAAAAAAATTATGGCATGCTAGGAAATCAATACGAACGTGTACATATCGCTTCAAAATGGTTTTATGACAACATAACCTTAAAAAAATATGTAGATATTCCTTCATCATTACTTATAGGAAAGTCGTGTGGTGACTACGCCAGTTTTTTTTATTTAAATTTCTGACGTTTATATTAACATGAGCTATTCTAATCTTTAATCTTGTTGTGACTATCTACGTTGTTTTGAAAAATGATTTAATTTTCAAATTAATTTAATTAATTAGTAAAAACTCGTTTAAAAAAATGAACTTAGTAGTATCAACGAATTTTATATAGAATATAAAACATCATTTACATAAAATAAAACAATGTACAGTTAATTTAAAATGACAGAGTCCCAAAAACATTTTACTCTTTTATTAATAAATAAACATTTAAAAAATCAACAACTTGAAATAATATTGATTTTAATTTAAAATTAACTGTTTCAGCAATATCTGTTACCAACGACAAAGAAGTTTTATTTCAATCGTGCGTAAAGATTACACGTTCCTAAATTTTATTAGTTTAGTTTTATACAAATTTGATAGGTTTTCTATTCTATATTCTATACCGTATTAAAACGTTTTTGTAATTTTTTTCTACGTTTACTGACCGTTGCAATAAAACAATTTCTAATTGCTTTCAAAAAACTGACAAGTACAGAGTCTCAACATTCATTTTAAAATGTATATCAAACTTCTAGTGTGATTTAGCATACATTGGTGAAACTGGTCGTTTCATCATTACATTTATTAAAAAAAAACTACATATTTTTAAGGCTACCGTTGCTAACTATTATTTTTCTACCGACAAAGGATTAATTTTGGTAACTTTTTATGATTGTGCAATTTCTATTTAGTTGTTTTCAGTAACAAGATCTAATGTAGCTTAGAAATAATTAAATATCAATTGTTATTTATCTATTCCAAGATAGAAATGCAACTATAAAATTCACAGTTGTCACTTTATTTCAGTCGATAGAATTTCAAGATTATTATCAGCATCACTAGCAAGTAATGTTCTATCATTACAAACAATGTGCGTGTGTTAAAATTTAAACGCCACGTGAAACAAACGCCTACACATTCTTTGCGCAATTATATTATGTTATACTAAGATGAGAACGTCTTCCGAGTTTGGGCCGTGTCATTGTTACAACCGAAGTTTTCAACGTTTCGACCACTTTTGTAAAGGGCTTTATCAGAACGTGAGAGAAATCGAAGACTCAAACAGCAACCGAAATCTAACTAAGAGTCTCTAAAAAGTTCAACTTGTTAACCAAGTCAGATTATAAACTTTAAAAAGGTAGAAAGAAAACAATAAAATTTAAAAAGCAAACGACAATCTAACAAAGAACCACTACATAGTTAAGTAATCAACTTGTGAACTAAGCCAGATTCTAAACTCTATAGAAGTGACTTAAGAAGAAGTAGTCTCCGTGTATAAAAAAGTAGTATCGTCACAGCTAGTTAAGCTCGACAGTGATTGGGCTACAATAAAAAAAAAAGCGTGTTTTCGATAAAGGAGTAATTCGGAAGTAGAAATATTCTTAGGTAGTCGAGCACGTGGATTTTATTCACCAAGGTCCTAGTATGATGACGGAGTTCCGGGTCTAGATTCTCAGGTTGACAAATAGAAAAAGCGCGATGAACCAAAGATGCAATAACAGAACGCTTCTGTGTAGGATGATGATGAGACGAAGCATGAAGGTATCTGTCCGTATGGGTAGGTTTTCGATAAACAGAATGACCCAGAAGTCCGTCGAGCTTAGGGAGAGAGAGAATTGGTTTTGATTTTTGCAGTAAATTTAATATCTAGGTGTTGATTGTTAAGATGATCAAAAAACCTAAACAGTTTGAGATGACCATGAAACCAAACAATAAACGTGTTGTAAACATACCTAAACTATACTTTAAGTTTTAATATTAATGATTCCCAAGCAACCCTTTTAAAAGATTCCAGGTGATACAAGAGAACCCATAGCAGCACCAGAAACTTGTTTGTAAAACTTGTTATTAAATTGTAAGTAAGTAGATGATAAACATTTATCAATAAGAGGAACTAAACTCAAGTCCTTGCCATGTTGAGACAGAATCTGTTCGATGATAATAAGCGAATCCTTGATAAGAACTTTGATAAAAAGTGAAGTGACATCAAAACTTACAAGAAGATCCTAGGTTTCAAGTTTTATGGTTTCTAAACGTTGAGAGTTGATGATATAAGACGAAGTTTTACTTGTAAATTTGCAAAGAATGTTGAACAAGAACTTAGTTAGCTTGTAGATAAAAGATTGGATAGTACTGACGATAGATCGAAAGGGAATACCTTGTTTGTGAACTTTGGGCAGTTTGTATAGACGAGAAGGTTTGGAATCTGAAGGGATGAGTCGACGTTTAATTTTTAGAGGTAGATTAGAAGATTTGATAAATTGGCTGACTTCACGATCAATCCTCAAAGTGGCATTACGAGTTAGAAGAAAGTACGTTCTCTCAGGCAAAAGAGAATGGATTATTGCAGCATAATCAATTTAGTTCAAACCGACAGTAAACTTTTTAAGGCTAACCCTTCCGACTTAGAAATTTTATGGAATTTTTTGAAACGGTTGCTTTGGAATCATTAATATTAAAACCTAAAGTATGGTTTAGTATGTTGACAGCACGCTTATTGTTTGGTCTCATAGTCATCTCAAATTGTCTAAGTTTTTTGTTTATCTTAACAATCAACACCTGGATATCAAGTTTACTATGGAAATGAAAACTAATGGTTCTCATTCCTTTCTCAACCCATACGAACAAATACTTTTATGCTTCGTCTCATCATCATTCTGCACAGAAACGTTCTGCTATTGCATCTTTGGTTTATCGCGGTTTTTCTATTTGTCAACTTGAGAATTTAGACTTAGAACTCCGTCATTTTACTAAATACTAAAATCTTGGTGAACAATAGCTATATGAAGCAAGAAATTCAAACAGTTATTAATCGATTACCTAAAGACATTTCTACTTCCGAATCCAGTCCAAAATTGGGATTTTTAAAATACATTCACAAAGTTACAGATCAAATAAGGAAACGTCTTCAACATAGATTTTGATAACATTTCGGTGATCGCAAAATTTCCATTCTTCTTCAATAGGAAAATTTGAGAGAGCATCAAAGTTATCAAACACCCAAATAACGTTAATCGTGATCATAGTTTTATTACTCCTTTATCGAAAACACGCCCCTTTTCGATCTTCTTCTTTATATATGAAGAAAATATCTTCTTAAGCTACATCTATGGAGTTTAGAATCTGGCTTGGTTATCTGACTTTTGAGAGATTATTAATTAGATTTCGGTTGTTTGTTGGAGTTCTTCGATTTCACTAACGCACTCTCATTTATTATAGACTCTGGCCGTGGAAGCCTTTGCTATTATACATTATGTTAGTTTAATCTTTCCTATAGAGATGAATCAGTAATGGACACTATAAAATTTAGGCTAAATGGCAAAAAAACTAATATTGCGTGTGTCGCACGACAATGTAAGCATTGCACTTGACTAGACTGCGGCCATATGCAACAATAGAGAAAACGAAAATAGTCTTACTAGCAAAAATCTGGATGTCAATCTAACCAGACATGTTAACTATTTACGCACCAAAGGCGTTATTACGAGAATTACGCCCGGAGAGGAACGTGATACAGCCCGAGGGATGTATGTTACTCGATGAACGTAACTATCCAGTAATGTATTATTCATAAGAAATGTGTAAGAATTATACTCAAATTTATTGAAAAAAAAAATGCTAAAAAAATAGAAAATTTGTTATCATCTAAATTTAAAAAAAATATGAAGACAAATATTATCGTTTTTAAGACCGTAATGAGAAGGCAAAATGGATTCATAACGCCCTCTCATTATACCCCGGTTGTTATGTATATGTTTACGTATCCTTCATCCTAGGCGTTATAAGTAAATTATAACAAAGTGAAAAATAAAATGTCATTCAGCTTTTAAGAACAACACTACAAACGACGGGTACTAATACCACGATTTTTCATAGGTTGTGTGGAAACTTACCTATTTTTCTTAAATGTTTTTTCGTTTTATATCTTTGTCAAAAGAAATTCAAAGTATTTTAACATATTTCTGGCTATCGTTTTGTAGTCTCAAACCAACAATTATTCTATTTTTTGAAAAGGTACCTTTTTGTTATTGAAGCAAACGGTAATGCCATGATCAACCGCACTACGCACTAAAAACAAGTTTTTTATATTTGGTACATACCACACGTTTTCCAAAAAACTAAAGCACCATTTGTTTTCTACCATCAGTATTACGTAAACTGGTCCACGTTCATACCTCAATACCTTGGAATTGTTTGCTAGGCACACATTTACTGGATGCTCAAAATTCTTATAAGAAGCTTGCTTGTTAGCAGTCATATGATGTGATGCCCCTGTTTCTTAAGCCCAACCATCAGCAAATTCCATATAATTTGAGGCGCATAAAGCTGTACCTCTATTACAATTTACATTTCTCAAAAAGACTGCATTCAATACTTTTTCTCTTAATTTTCAACAACTTTTCTTTGTGTGTCCTACTTTGCCACAATAAAAGCAATGTTTCCTTCTTATTTGTGTATTTGCTGACGTTTTATGGCTTTCATCTACCTTGGCTTTTACCACGAACGAAATTTGACAATTCTCCTTATGACGTCACTTGAAGTCATCTTTCGATTGTACACAGTTTCTCAAGCAGATTATATGTTGTTCTTTTGTCGTCCTCTAAGAATTCCCAAACATTGCTGAATTCTTGATACTCAGGTCCACTGTTGCCAAAATGCAACCATGCAACAACTCAATTGGAGTACTGTGAGACCCAAGTTCTTAATTTTAGCAGTATATGCAGCAGTATCCAAATCGTGACCTCGTAAATTAAAGAAATCAGTCATCAGAAAGTTTAATCGCTGGATTGCTCATATACGTTTACTCATTTGTCCCATATGTCTTTAGCATTTGTATATTTGAAAACTAAATCAGCAACAGGCTTACTTAAGAACAATTTTACTTTTCTGTAAATAATAACAAACTTAAAGAAATAATTAGCAATTTATATTGTTTTTTCCAATTATAAATATTTTACGTTTTTAACGAAATCAAATTGCATATTGAAATCAAGTCTTGGCATGTGAAAATTTGAAAATATTTCGAAAATTAAATCTTTCGTTTTAGCGGAAGTTAAAGAAAAAAATTGTTTTTTGGTCTTGAGATTGTTCGGTAAGCTAAAACTGACAGATGATAAAAAATCTCATAGAAATCTTGTTTAATTTACGAAAAATAGCAATTTTTGAATTTAGACAATTTCGAAAAACACCATTTTCTAGCTAAGTGAAAATCTGTTAGGAGCTAAATAGGTTTTCAGACAAGCACAAATTATTGCCATAAAATAAAAAAAATCAAAGATTAAAAAAAATTCATTTGGTGCCAACTTTATGGCGAGCACTGTCATATAAACTAAAATAATTTAGCATTTGAACTTATTCATCATTCTTAATTACTTGAACTACTACATAATGTACAATTGACTAACTTCAACAGTTAATAAAATATATCTGCAATTAAGCAAAATTGCAAAAATACACAAAAATACCAACTTAATTTATATCAAAAATAAAATCCGGCAAAATGACACCAGATCGCCTAAACTTTTTACGATGACGATGACAAAGGTATTTTAAAAAGTAAACTGACTAAATAAGAAAGTCAACATAAATAGAGAAAGGGTTAATCATCTCAGCTTTGCGAAGGATATAGTCTTAATTATAGATAGCACAAAAGATCTAAAAGAAATGTTAATAAAGTAAAAACATGCATTGGACCCAAAATGACAAAAGAAAGAAAATTTCCCAGTAAACAGTAACAGTAAACCATACAATAATAGAGAACGTAGAACAATACATATAGGTACCTAGAAGAAGCAATATAAATGGGGAAAAAATAAAGGCATAGAAATAGAAAGAAGAAGATGGTGAAACTCAGCTGTGCTTAGAAAGTGGAGAAGAAACGCGGGTATGCCCAAAGTACAAAGGTGACAAACAGCTAAAATGGGTTTTTGCGGGCCAAGTAGCAAGAATAATACACAACAAATAATATAAAAAAAAGTATACGGTAGAGACTATGTGTAGCAGAAGAACAAGAATAAGACCGTTAAAAAGGTCACAAAGTAGGATGAACAAAACCATTATATTACGGGGATAACTAGAGGGTCAACAGAGAAGCCTATGCTCAATGCTGAGCGAAATCAGTCTAAAAAGCAAGAAAACACTGTAGTAAACCTAATTAAGAGTCATAAATTAGTATTTACAAACCATAATTATTATTAGAGCGTTGAGTCGCTTGAGGTACGTCCAACAAGTGTTGGAAAGCTTAATTTTTATGGCTGAATTTTGCGCAATTGGAGGACACCAGATGTACTGTTTTAGACAATTGTTGATTTGTTTTATCAGAGCAGCTGCATTGAATCTTGAAGTTTGGTTTCCAGAGTGGTTACCGCGTCGCTAATAAATGTTGTTTTTTGAGGTTTTGGTCATCATCTCGTGACCTTCTTCAGTAGATTTTTCAAACTATTTTGTTATACTAATTCCTCGTTCCTCTTCACAGGCGCGTGATGTTTTAATTGACCGGTCTCCGAATAAATATTTCCAGGTAGAAGGTGGCTATCCTTCTGGATTTCTATTGCTTTGCTGGACATTCTTTACCAAAAGTGTCTGTGTTTGACAAGCATCTTGGTTCCGTTAAAGATTGCATGCCATGTGATCTTAGAGTGTTCTGCTACCACCGATCTTATGCTATTGGTTCTCGTGTCTGCTATGAGGAAAAGGAAACACTATAGACTCCAGTATATTAAAGTTTCTTCTTGGGTTCTCTAGCTTTCGGAAACAAGGTTGACATATTCTCTTTAGCACTGAAGAACTATCTCAGATTTGTTTATATTTCATTTTATTGCATTTACTTTCTGTTTGTTAAGAAAATACGGTCTGTAACTCAGTTGACATAAAAATTTAATACTCGAGGTTCGAAAAATATAATGCTAAAGTATTTCTATAGTATTTCATCATTTTTTTGTAATGCCTATTATAATAAGAAGTTAGTTATACGAAGATGCTTTTTAAAGTTCTTATCTCAGGCGTTCTTTTTCTCGTAAAAGATGTATCTATAAACAAATTTTAGCAAAACCAAGTTTTAGAACCGCTGGTTTGTTGAATTAAAATGCAAAGAATCACAGTTCGTCGTTTTAGTGGCAGTTGCACATCGACTATTACCAGCCAGCTCGATTAACTGACGATCGCAGTGCAATTTGCAAATACGACATTCTTTTCTTATATAAATAATGATAAATAGCGCGTCAATAAAGTTATTAAAGAGTAGCAAAGAAATTCCATTAAAATTTTTCGACGTTATCGTATTTTTATTGTGGTTTGTATAAAGAAGCAATAAAATAATTTGAGAATGTCTCCGCGTAGGTAATTTGACCTTTTTCCCCATTGACAACGACGTACGTTCATAATTTCCAATTATGGGAATCTCTTGTTTTACAACAGAAGATAATCATTGAGAGAAGAAGCCGTTATTCATAAAATTTTATAACTACCTTATTAAAAATCAAAGAATCGTAAAAATTTAAAACTTTTTTTTACGACGAAAATTGTTAAGTAGGAGTAAACAACGATTAGTGTTATAAAACTTCACAAGCCCACTTCGTTGGTGGAGGATCGAACTCGAGGAAGACGTTTTCGGATGGGTGGCAGAGTGACCTAATTCGCGTGCGTTTAAATTACGACGAAGATTAATTGTTGTTTATTTTATTTGATTGGAAACGGAATGCGTTATTCGCATTAAGATGGGAATTAAACTCATTCGTTTATAATTAATTGTCGAATCTCGTACAAATACTTGGAATGTCTTTCGAGAGAGACCGTAGGTAGATATAACGAGAGATCGCAGCATGTGCTGTCTTTAATTCGCCGTGTAAACTACAGGCACCTATTGTGCCATCTTTTATTATTAATGATTCCGTAACAGCTTGTATTTAGCTCTTTCACTTGCCACATTCTTCTTTTTTCTTCATTTCCGACTGCTTCTTTGCACATTGTTCGATGCGTGTTTTACAACGTCGCGTCTACGAATTTGGGTCAGTAAAAACTTGATGGCGTCAGCATTTTTGCATTTTATAGTCTTACAAATCGACAAATGTTGCCCAAAATAAATATTTATAGATCGCTTTTTTTAAGGACTACACATGACTGTGTGAGCGTTTGTGTCGGGCTGCATTTATAACTCCAATAAAAGACTAACCATTAAATCATTTGGTTAGTACCAATGCGTGAGAACACATAGACAGTAAATCAATGAATCAATTCTACGGTTTTTACTACTTTTGCTTTGTTATAGCAATGCTATATATATATGTCGCTATTTTTTGCATAAGCCACGCTGTGACAATAAAAAGTCATTTCCTGGTTGTGCCTTAGGTTCTACCTCATAAAAATATACGGTAAAAATAACATATAAACAATTTGTAAGTTATTCGCTATCTGGTGGCGACATCTATTAATTAAGTTAATGACGTACGAACATAACCTCATTCAATGCTTTACCAGCGACGTCCTAACCAAATAAGTATAACTTCAACCTTGTTCTAATGCATTGGTCAGGGCAATCACTTTTTACGTTTTAAATAAAAAGCTTTTTTAACATTTAATAAAGCTAGAAAATAATAGACTATAACACCAACATTCTAATTAAATTTGTTATTAAAATTAATAAAACGCAGATTACACTTACTAAGTAATCTACACATTTTATGTACTTTTACTTAGGTTAGGTTTTGCTCACAAAAACTGTAGCAATGATAGTCTTGGATCAAATGCAAATTTGTAAACGTTGTTACCAAGTTGCTGGCAACTCTAGAACGATTATTAACAACTAAGACTTTTTTAAGTTGCCAATTGTTTTTTTATTGTTTATATACCGTACTATGATACGATATATAGAACAAGCAGTAAGTTGCCACCAAGTCATAAAACTAAAATAGTAAAAACACAGATTGAAACAAAAAACAAGATACCTAAACACATCTGTTAGCACCAAATGAGTTAAACACGATTACTAATCGTATTAACAGCGATACTTAATCACTTCAACAAGAGCTTCATCTAAGAATAGAAGAAGAATGAGAAGAAATCTACATTTTTTTATTCTGTATTTGTTTCAAATATCTGAAAACAATTCATACTACTACATTAATCAAATTGTCTAAAGCAAAAACAAGCACGTGTTGTATTGTTTTTTCTGGTATAATCTTTGTTTATAATCACAAAAAGAAGATTGAACCCGAAGACTAGAGAAAAACGCCTAACCAGTAGTAATACTTAACATCATTGATTTGAAAGATGTTCAATAACAGTTTTTGAACTTTGGAACCCGCCGTAAAAGAAAAAATTGGCAGGTATTTGTACGGGTTTTAAGAAGTAAGAAGATCTTAAAGAACAAAAAGTTATTATGAAGACGAAAACAATGCCAACTTATTGATAGTTTTTAGATAACATTTTTTTTTTTTTGAAGAATTGTTTTATCATCGTTTGGTTTTGGCATTTCATATTAATATCTATTTATTATTCGAAACGATTTAAATTTTTTGTATTAAAATTACAGTGATAGATCAGAAAATTACCTCTAAAATAAAATCTAGTTGTTGGTCTTAAAAACCAATTTTAAAAATGCGTCTTGCTGATATTTGTTTTGTTCTTCAAGCAAAAAAGAAGAGTGGTTTCGGGCTGGTTGCGACAGCATCGGTTTATAACAATTGACGTTTCGAAAATCATATTGTTCTCTTCAGAAGTTCTAAAACTAGAGTTCAAGTCGTCGAATCGGGATTTATATAATCCACAGTCAATAGTCTTTGACGTTGGTTGATTTCGTGTCGTTTTGGCGGGTGGTTTTCTTGAACGTTTTAATATTCTAGGTAGTTCTACGCCTACGTCTCTGTTTGCGTCTTTCTGTGTGTTCTATGTAAATCTTTCCGCAAGTGCGTGGGATGCTATATACACCGGGCCCTTGGAGATCCTCATGGTTGCGGTTTTTCTTTGGAAATATTGATGTTAACTTTCTTGTTAAACACGGTGTTGATATTGGATTTCCTCAGGAGCCGTCTTATTCTATCGGTACACGCTTTTACATATGGTAGTGAAACGTTCTCGAAGTAATTGTTAACTTCGAGACAATAACCGAAGGATGTAAAACATTTTCGACCGAGATAACAGAAATATATAAAAAGTTTTCAAAAGAAGCTGGGGTCAGTTGTTCGAATTGAGTCAGAAGAAATGTGAAAAAGACTTCGTCGGTTTAAATAAATAAATGATAAGCGTGTGTGCTAAGATAAATAAATAAAGTGAACGTGCTAGCGAAAAATAAATACGACCTTGTAAATGTACGTGTTTTTAATATAAACAAATACCGGTTTAGATAAACAAAAGTTATCCGCAGTCATTACTTTTCGAGTGATAGTAATAAGTGATATACAATGAATGTAAGTATTTTTCTTAAGTTTAGTTAGATTTAATTAGTTACGTGTAGTTCTAATCGTGTAAATATTTCCTTTATAAATAAATTCGTTTTTAAAATTGTTACAGTAGAATGTTTATCACGAATTGTTTTTGTGCTAAGTGGTGATGGAATTACGCATGAAAGTATCTGTTAGTGTGAGTTTGTTTTATGTATACTTGGTGTTCTAATGTTTTATCTGGTATCTTCTTGATCAGCACGCCCAAGAATGGTAACATTCCGTTTTTTCTTATCTTCTATGGCGAACTTGATGTTTTGGTGTATTTCGTTGAAATGGTTCAGTAACACCATTTTTTTTCTACGTATCATAACCATAGTTTGGGTTTTAGTGCTGTGGTTTGTAGGACTTTCTTTTATTTTCTCGAACAGTAAATAATGTTGACTTGGTGCATACTTCTGCCAGATCTGTCAACTCATTGTTCATATTTTTCCTGGCAGTCACAGTTCCTTCAGGGCGTCGTTAATTGGCACCTTTGTGGATAGTGAAGTCACATTGAAACTTACCATAATGTCGTGGCTTTGTATTTGGATCTCTGCGATCTTCTTAATGAAGTTTCAGGCATTTTTCACGTGATGTTTCGTTCTGCCTATAAAGCCATTTACTTCCTGTGTAATGTATTGGGCTAAAGAATGTGTAGCCTATCTTTCTGCGCTGACTATCGGTCGCAGATCGTTCTGCTGTCCGACCAGTTCAGGTTGCAGTTTTTTAGGTATATTTGATGATTTCATTTCAGTGAATATTTCCTTTCTTGACTGGGTTGTTCTTGATATTCTTGTATTTAGAGGTCTGGGAGTAGGTGCTCCACTTTCCTGATATATTCTGCGGTGTACATTACAACAGTTGCATTTTCTTTGTCGGTTGGTAGTATTGTAATGTCTTCTTTGTTTCGTAGTTCTCTGATGATTTAGAAACTTCCTGTTTATGTTTGCTTTAAAAATCTTGGCGGTCCGTAGAACATGCGCTGTGTGGGTTTTGCTTTTCTCGGCTACGTTTGTCGGTAGGTGCCGGCACGTTGTTTCTATGGCGCTGATGATTTCTTTTTTTGGAACTGTCTTCGGGGCTAAGTCAAAGTTTAATCCTCTGGCGAATATAGTGGTTGCGTCGTCGCTGGAGGTTAGGTTTATGACAATCTGATATTTTTCCAGTATGTGTTGCATTGGGTGCTTTTCTGTAATTAGTCGGCGTGTTTTCTTCTGTTGTTGCGCATTCGTTTCTTTTTCTTTCCACGTTGATTTTTCTGTTGTGAGTTTGTGTTTTTAGGTTTCAGGTATCGTTGTCCAGTTAACTGGTAGTTTTAACAGGTCGGTTTCAGTCTGGTTTAGCTGCCTTCTTGTGTTTTTGATCTTCTCTCGTAGTGAACCAGTACTGGCTTTTTGTAAAATCCTCCTTGAGGTACTCGTTTGGATCAAAATAGATTTAATCTCCGTAGAAGTTCCATAGTTTTGTTTGAATTTTTGAAAGCTTCGATGACCTCGTTGAATAGTTTAGAGTTTTTCAAATTGATTGCCACGTCGTCGGTTTATTACGCTTGACGTTTGATGAGTTATATCGCTTTCGCATTGAAGGATTGTTCACTTAATTTTGTTTCTTCTAGGAAAAGAAGAACGAATCAGAGATTTACATCTTGTTTTATCTCTCTCCATCTTTCTTGTCTATCTTACTTATCTTTTTTTCTTTTCTCATTTGTTTTTTAAACTTCGTCTTTAGGGCAATTATCCATTTTGCTTAGCCGGCATTTTTGATGTCTGTCACTGTTACGATATTTCTTGTCTTTGGGTTTCTTCTGGTCTTAGAATATTCTAATCCGTTCTTCGGTTTTTAAGTTCTAATGTGACATTCCAACACGACGAGCACTGACTGGCAACGGCGACGTTCGATTAGCAAGTAAAGCTTCTTATTATTCTTCATTTACTCTTACTTCTTTTTCTTCACTTTTTAGGTAATCCGACTTGTGTGTGACTTTTGATCAGTTTGTTTGGTTTTTTGGTGATAGAATCTCATAACGTCAGTTGACAATTTTGAGCACAACTGCATTAAGTTCTTTTTTACTCTTTTTTTCTAAATCCGCATATCACCATGCAAAATCTGCTAGATACTTGTTTTTTTTTATTTCTTGTGTTTTGGGGTCTTATATTTAGGGCTGTTGTTTCATAGTATGTTAAAGCGTTCTCCTTGATTGTGGTCTAAACTTCTCTCTTTCTTATACTTCTTCTTTTTTGCTTGGTTTGCTTAGGATTGTTTTTCAATGATATCTATGGAACCGCGTTGCTTTCTTGCTTTTATAGCATAGCGATTGATGTCGACTTTCAACGAGTTTGATGGTTGAAGTTCTTGGTACTTTGGAGTATCTTTTCGCTTCGTGCGATTTTTTGAACACATTTAATTAGCAAACTGGAAAAAAAATCTTTATTTTAGTTTCTTCTTAGGTTGAGTATTAGTGTGCTTGGGTTGGTTTTAAATTTTAGAGTTCTGTTCTTGACGTATGCCTAAATTTCTATTTTTGATTTTAGCTAGTGTCTACTTCACAAGTTTTTATATTGCTGTGTGGGAATTTGTTATAAGAAAAGTGTTTTGGTATGATGTCTGTACCGTATTAGGTTTATACCCGGAACGCCAACTTTCCGCTGCATTGTGAGTAATTGCTGTCAATTTGTTATTGTTTGATATCGAAATATAGATGAAAGAAAACTTTTCCGGTTTGTGTGGCTTGCTTCATACAGGTTTTAAATAAGTGCCCAGCGAAGTTTTCATTTCAAATTAATTACACTCATTCATGGTATAAATGGGTGTAGCATTTCCGCTGCTTTGTGAAAGTTTTCCTGATCGGTTTCTAGATACCCACAAGTTATTCCATTAATGCAGAGATATAAAAACCCGATTAGTTTGTTATATAACTTTAACCGTATTGGGACGCTTACTTACCGAAACAACATAATTAATTTATTGTAAACTCGGTGCATTTGATTTTCTCATTAATCGTATGAACCGAATGGGATTTATTTGTGATAACACTGTATGTACGTGTTTGTTATACTTTAACATTTTAGAAAATTTTGGGAAGCTAGCTAGTTCCATTTTTCGAAGGAAAACGAAATTGTAAGTACTATATTTTCTACTTTAATTCGTTTTATTTACGTTGTCAGTAGGTTGTACACACGAGTGTAACGAGTGTACGTACATATCAAGTTATTGTTACAATTAACTATAATTTTTTTTGTGTGTAACATTATTAGACGCGCTCTGGTTTTCTAAATTATCAAGATTTGCATATTTGCGTTATAATTTATGAATGCAAATTTGTTCTTTTAGAACGTAAAAGTTAGACCAACAAGTTTTATTTTTTGTACAACGTGTAGCCCAATAGAAGGGAGCTTGCTTCAACAATTGTTGTCTGTAATATTGACTTACATTCCAGCGTGTGATCCCACCTATATACATTTATTTTGTTTTTCTTTTTTAACCTCCATTTCTGTGATAAAATAAATATACTTGTTTTTAGTTTTCAACTTTGAATAGATTTAAACGCTAACTCCTATTCTATTCTTCCACCGTTTTGGCGCTTTTTTAAATTGCTTTATAATTGGCACATCAAAGACTGAGTTAATCGTTAGCAATTAAGCTCGTAACAAAGTTTGACGCCCAACGTGGGATATCTTGTAGTACTCGTTTGGATGCCTGATTTTTTGGAATTCTGGTATTATTGATTCCTCCCTATTTTGTCGTAAAAACGCCAGTTGATTTAAAAATTTCTGTTTTCTTGTTCATTATTTCTTTAGTTTTCTTAAATAAAAATAGATTTCCTCTCCATAAAGGTTCCTTAGTTTTGTTTGAAAGCTTCTGTGGCTTCGTTTAATAGTTTAAAGTTTTTCAAACTGATTGGCACGTTGTCAGTTCAAGAGTTATATTGTTCTCTTTTTCAGACGTGCTGTATATAGCATCCGATGCACTTGTGGAAAGATTTACATAGGGCAAACAAAAAAGCACATCAGCACAAGACTAAAAGAGCACAAATTTCAATAGAGACTAACCACCGGAACGTCAAGGACCATTTACTGCTAACCATATAAATTCTGATTAGACGATTTAAACACTGGTTTTAGAACTTTTGAAGAAGAGAGCGATATGACTCTCAAAACGGAAAGCATCTTAAGCAGTAATCATTACGAACGCACTATAAAAAAATTTAAAAAAGTTGCTATTTTTTTGTGATGAAGGTCAGATTTGTATACCTAACAAGAACGCCGATTTAACAAATAAAGCTTTTGGTAGCATAAAGAACCGGAAAAAAGGTAAAAAAAATACTAAAGAATCGAATTTATCTAAAAATGAATTCTTTCGTATAGTATCTCAGAGGTTAATTTTGGTAAAAATACTGCTTCAAACAATTCCTCTAAAAGAAAATGTTTTGAAATATAAAAAAGTGTAGTGTTTGATGTGCGAAATGTGAGAACACAGTGAATGTTGATGATCTCTACCTGCTAGGATTTTCTTTCCTCAGTATTAACTTTCATATATTGCTTATTTGATATTTATGTTTTCGATTAATATTGTTAAGATTCTTTCTAGTTTCTGATGACTCGCAACGTTCTTGAGTAGTATTGTCTCTGTTTACAATTCATAGATCAGCTTTTTGTTGAAGTAGTGGTCTTTGTTTTTGTTTTGACCTAAATAAATCTGGTATGGCTTTTTTTAACCGTTGGATCTCTATTTAACTTAAGATTTGGATCTAGTTGTGTGTGTTCTTTATTTACATTTTTTTAGCTCTTTTCTTCTTTTGTTATATTTCTCTTAACGGTTTTAATTTTAATAAAACCTTACAAGTTTGATGTCATAACAAATTTTTTTGCATTATTTTCAGATTTGTATAAAATATTTTAAAATTTAATAAAATCATGCTGAAACTGTATCTTTGCAATAGTTAAACAATTTATACTTCAATTTAAATAATAGAGTTTGTTACGATTGTAATAATAACTCTACAATAAATAATCCAGTACAATGAATCGTTTTTGTAAAACTTTGTATAGGTGGTTGAGGACTTCGTCAAATGAATTACAATGCTTTTGTAATAGTTAAGAATTTCCGCCATAGCGGTACTACCAGTTTTCCCAATGTAAACTGAATTGCAGAAGCATTCCCTTGTTTTTTATAGTTTTGACGTCACAAGAAAAAGTTCAACCGTTCTGAAACGAAAAGATAAAGTTATGCGTGTAAACGCGTGTCAAAAAAAAAGAAAAGAAAGACAAAAACTTAATCAATGATATTATAGTTTGAAGATTAATGACACGGTCTAACATTAACACCTTTAAACGCAACAATAACAATTGAGAAAAAATACAATAGGAATAAAAATTCAATCAATCACGAATAGCCACGATAGGAATTTGAACACCTGCCGTCGATAATCATATAATCAAACACAAGTCGACTTTGTAACAATAAGGGCATTTAGTGAACAGCTTCAGATGATTCTTTTTCTCAAACCCCCTCAATTCCAATTAATGAACCGGTATCATACTGTTTCAAAAATGTGCCCATCATCGTTACGATCGTTGTTTTATTTTGCGGTCAACTTTTACCTGAATTCGAGAAAAAATTGTGTTTAACCAACCAATAATTCTCACCTGTAATATGTCCCCAATTAGTCGGATGTCGCGAGAACACGACCGATAAATTAAACAAGACATTTAAAGATTTACCCGATTAGAACGTTCTTTTGTCCTTGTCAAATACGCGTCAGTCACCAATCACTATCTTTATCTTCGGAGTGTTAATTGAGCGCTCCCCGCTCGTTCCATACTTATAAAAAAAACACTTACTAATTTCTTGCTACAATCATGGGTGGCCGTGCTTCACTCACACTTGTTAACGATAAGATCAAAATAACTGTGGATCGTTTACGACTTTTTATAAAAATTGATTTGTACATTTACCCTGTGGTTGCAAAAGTCAGAAATTTATGTGACAGAAGTCGGGGTAGCTACCGGGATTTGCCATTTACTTTGTCAGATCCCAAACTATGATACCTTTGTTCATCTAAAAGGGAAATTTGTGTCTTTCCTATACAATATTGACAATCGTGTATATGTGTACAAGTTAAGCCGTAACCAGATGTACTACAATTAAAGATAATGTTGCGTGTGGTCGTATCTCGGTGACGTTTATTGCTTCGTCCCCGCCGCCGGTACTTTAACCAGAACGTTGCGTTGCTTTTACGACGAAAAAATTTGTAAATTTGTTTTGCTATATTGCTGGTGTCTATTGCGGGATTCAACAAAGTGTTGATGGAAATGATAAGTTGCTACTCGCTTCACCAACGTATAATGTTACATCTAGTCGACATGATCATCTACCAGTTATATCATAAACATTACCAAGATATGTCTCCTTTCATCTTATTACTGCTATAAATTATTACCCAGTCAATTGCAATTAAACTATATATGGGACCCGTATGAACAACTGGCAAAGCTCTTCTCTACACAAGTTTTTTTGTCAACATCTAGGAAAAATGATACTATACACCAACACATACTCGACACAGACAACTTATAAAATATTACTGGCGCCATTTTGCAGTTTTCAGCACTACGTGCCAAAAATTATTTAAATTATTGGCGAACAATAATAATAAAAAAACAATAAACGAATAAACATCATTGCGCAATAATGCGCTTACGTTCTAATGTAGAAATTCTTTTGTAAATGGTAATTAACTTTTACCATGTCAAAAAATTACAGTGAAAACGAAGAGTATTAACACCCACTGGATATAAAACTTAGTTTGTCGAACTTAACGAGACCTTCCGTTTGAATTGGATATGCTACATTTATAAAATAATTAACAAGTGGTAAAAAATGCCCAATCATTATTTGATATATCAATTAAAAACCAATGATTGGGCTTATTTCGTTAGCCTACCGCAGTTAATATCTTCCATTAACATTAACGTTATGAACTGTTTTAATTTAAATTTGGTAATTAAAAGTTTGATTAGCTAAGGAATTTTTTCACTAGTTCTACAAACTCGGCACCCCGGTGTTTAAACGTCCTTTCACTATTTGACAAGTAGGTGTGGTTCCCATTTTCGGCTATATTTTTGACATATTTCACTTGCGGTAGCTTTTTTCGCAAAACTGATATTTTTTAGTGTGGTCATTAACGTAGAGTTAATTAGCTTTTGACGCGTGACCTTAAGAACCTACGCTTTCGATAATTACACACTAATTACCACGAAGTTAATACGACTAAAATATAGATGGCGCCGCGCGTTTTCGTGAAAAAAGTGATATTTAATTTAAACTACCTGTTGATTTAAGTCGCTAACCTTCTGTTAGTACCTTAGAATTTAATGGTTTTAAAGCCGCAACATTTTACAACAACCGAAATGTACCTAACATAAAGTTTAGTCAATTTAATCGACATTAAAAGACTGTTTGGTCGAAAAAAACATCTAATTTTAAGCAGTTATAAGGGTTTGTGGTAGCAATATAAAATAAACTATGTCTTCAGAAACTGTTTATGACCGAGACGTTTTTTGCTTTTACAAATTAATAGAGGTTAGACTTAATTTTAGTTCGTTTACGGATACTTATATAAATTAGAATGTTCTCAAATATATTAAAATTTCGGCTTTTAACTTTAAATTAGTATGTCTACCTTTATATAGTCGTGCTCATTTGTTTCTTTTTATACCAATATGTTGTACAATCTGGTCGATGTATAACAATTCTAGAAAACGTGGTAGGCTATGGAAAACTAAACTTTAATATCACAGATTTTAGTAACCACCGTTTGGTCAAAAATAAATCAAAAAGGTTTGTAACGATGCACGTGTTCTTTAAAATCAAATCAAACCCAATTTTTTTTCTACGCAAATCTGCAATTAGGAGATAGTTTGTGAGGTCTTGTCAGGTCGGGTGCGCCCTCCAACAACACCCGAATAGACTTTATTCGGGTGTTTTTCCAGTCACTTTCTGTATTTTTTTAAAAAAACTTAAATTTTTTTGTCTGACGGTATTAATATTTAAGTGCGCGTTTAAATTTTTCTCTTTAGTTTTTAATATTCAGGTGTCAACTCAGATGCCTTAGCGTATTAAAATAGTGTTATCAAAGTGCACAAAAGCGCAGTTTTCTCTCCGAAGTGTGAAACTGACTTGCATTATCTTTATTGAGTTGGTTTTAATCCTCTCTTTTTGAAACGTTGAGTCTAATGTTTATAAAGTGGACAAAAGCGGTCCCAAAACCAAACCTTGGGGCACACTTTTATTTTGTAGAATTTGGAGGTTGTTTCAGATTTTTTATTGATAAATTCTATTTGTGAAATAAGATTGCCACAGAATGTAGTAACTGTGGAAAGACTTGTTTTTATCTTACAGAGACGACTCTTGTGCCAGACTTTGTCTAAACCGGATTGGCTAAATTGTTTAAATCGACAAGAAATTTTACAGTCAGGCGTTAACTACTTTTTTATATAGAATTTATAAATTTATGTAAAGCATTTCCAATTTTTTGTGTATATATTCTGTGCGCTCAGCATCAATTTTTTTAAATGTATTTGCTTTATTTTGTCTAAAAGTTTCTAATATTTTTACTATATATTTTGACTGTTTGTTTTATTTCTATGTTAAGACGTACTTTAACCATAGAGTCAATAAACCGGACGAGTTCATAAACTATATTATTTCTTTAACATTTGATTTGATACAAATCCATCCAGAAGCTTTTTTGGTTTTCTGAAACTTTAGTTTGAACAAGAAACGCCAAACTTAATTTGGTATAGTTTTCCAGCGTTTGAATATCTTCTTAGACTCTAAGTTTTCTTATATTATACCGTAATTTAAAATTGTGCAAATACTTAAACTGACTTTGAAATCTGCAGATCTATTCAACTTGTCAAACTTTTATCAGAAAGTTTCTCTGCTTTGTAGAACCAGTAGCAGGGAAAGAACAAACAAAGAAATCCTTCTAGTCTTATAACTAAATATAAATGCAGGATAATTGCATAATTAAAATTTATAAAGCACTTTCACTTTATAACCAAAGAAACCAATAAACATCGAAAAGTTAAGACATCCTAAATTTAAATCAATTAAACGAATGCACAGGCTTAAATCTTAACACATATAAACACGTGTACAAACATCATTATTTTAAACAACTGACGGCTGGTAGTGGGTACTGAGGTCCTCGTTACGAAAGCAACCTAGCTATTACGAATAGTCGGGAGAAACAAACAGGGACTAGAAATACACATATACTATACATAAATATACAAGTATACATCAAACAAATAAAGCATTTGTTTATAAAATGAGTATAACTTGCACTATTGCAGCAGGGATCATTATCACGAAGCAGCCTGCGACCTTACAATGTTTGCCTCTCACGGTAAATAAAATATTAAATTACATTTTACAAAGCAATTCATACAATGGTGTGTTTTTTGTAAGAATTACCAGGAATAGGTAAATATTACGATTAAAAGATGTGTTAACTTTAGCTAACTTTTACATCATTAAATCATAAACACAAATTGATTTTAAAATACATCATAGGTGTACAAATAAACAAAAAAATTTAAGTAGCGCCTTTTAATTTTAATAACCTTTAAATTTAAGTATAAACCGTTAATTATTACAGTTAAAATTTCTAATCTTAGTAAAGAAAATACGACGAATCTAAATTACATTTCAAGCGTTCTTTTAAGACATGTCGAGTTAGTAATTTTAAGTTTTAATCAGGTAATAACCTGAAAAAACATCGTTTAATAATTCCACACAAATTGAATTTGAAATGATCATAGAAATATAAAAAAACAATTGAATCAAGAAAATCGAGAAATGTGTTTGTTTTACCAAAACAAAGAAAACAAGTGAAGTTTATATAACTCTGTAAAAAATTTTTGGGGGTAAGCATTTCTCCACGTTATTGTGATTTACTTTAATTATATCGTATAGTTTTTAGCGGTTTTTGGATAATCACATCACGTTTTATTAAATTGGAGATATAAAAACCCATTTCGTTATTTGAAAAATTTCCATGATAACGTCACGCCAAGTTGCTTGAAACCTTCGCTATACTAATACAATTATAAACGCATTGGGAGCCCATTTACCAAAATTACGAAATTAATTTGAAGGAAATTCGGCGCAGTCGTTTGTTTTTTAGTAATCGGATGAATCAAATGGATTTTACTTCTGATAACACCGTATGTACGTGTTTGTTAGATTTCAGCTAATTTTAAGAAATTCTGGAAAGGGAAACGAAATTGTAAGTATTATATTTTCTGCTTTAATTTTTTGTTTTGTCTTGTCAAGCTTACGACTCATTTTGGCATTTTTCGTCTGTCATGGTCTTTTCAGAGACTAATTGCGCATTCAAAATCTTGAAAGGGTAAACCAAAGCTAAAATAAACAAAACCAAAAAAAACTGAAGTTTGTAAAGCTCAAGTAAAACCATAACTGGTACGAGGGTTTTTGGCTTGAGGAATGTATGTTGCTTGATAGGCGTAATCATCCAGTAACGTCAGTATTGCATACAAGATTTTTTTTTCATAGTAGTAGTTTAGAACAATATCCAGTTTGACGTTTAATTATGTACTTTGCAAATTGATTTTATAAACAGAACGAATCTGCACAAATTGCTCAATTGTATTGAAAAAAATGCACAAGAAAGAATAGAAAACTTGTTACCATCAAAACCTAAACAAAAATGTGAAAATATACATTGCTTTTGAAAGAAGACAGTATGAATGCATAATCCCTTATAACTTCATAACTCCCTTTCAAAACGCCCTAATGGTTATATGTATGTTTACATATTTTATATCTTAGGCATTATAGTACTAAATTACAACGAAATGAAATATAAAAAAATATAATTTTTAGTTATGAATTCATAACGCCCTCTCATAATGCTTTTGTACTATGTACTAAAATTGATGTTTATTATTTATATTTGTGTTTAGATTTTGATGGTAACAAGTTTTCTATTCTTTTTTGTGCGTTTTGTTTTTAACATATTTGAGCAATTTTTGTAGATTCATTGTGATTGTAAAATCAATTTGGCAAGTAAACGTCAAATAGCAGTAATAAAAACTTAAGTAATAGTTCAGTTTTAGTTTTTATTTTATATAAAGTAAAAATTAAAATTTTGTGTGCACCACTGACGTTAATAGATGATTACGCCCATCAAACAACATACATTCTCTTGGACCAGAAGTTCTCGGGCTGCATCACATTACTTTCCGAGCGTAATCATTGTAATAAGGTTTTTTGGTACATAAGTAGCTATTATTATCTTTAGAGCAAAAGCTTTAAAACATGAGAGCAAGTGCTTATAATAAAAATATATATTTATCTTACTGATACTTTATGGTTACCAAGTTTTCTAAAAATGAAAGCATTTAGGCAAGATCTAAGTAATTTACAGATTTTAGCTTAGAATTATTAGAAGTGTTTTTTTTTGTAGATTTAAGATTTTTTTCTCTTTCACAAACATTTACACAATTTGGTTAGATTAATGAAATTAGAAAGGCAAATATAATTGGAAAAAATTAGGGGAAGCTGATGCTGAATGAGGAAAAAAAAATGAATCTACCAAACCAACCAAACTTGCTTGGTACAAATAGATATAGATTAAGTCTAGAAATGTTACGAGTAGAAAAGGTAGTCTTGTAGAACCAGTAGGATGGACTAAGTAACAAAAAGAATTAGAATATAAAAAAGGGAGACAAAAAAAGGTAGGGTATTACTCATACAGCAAAAATTAAAACGAAAATCAATGTGTTATTTAATTAAAATTAAAATTTGCCATCGTTGCTTGCAAAATAATAAACTTAACTACCATACATATTGTTAGCAAACTAAAGAAAAAACTTCTGATAAAGGCTTTGGTTTTTCTTTGTAAAAAGTCTATATACATTTACATCAGGCATCAGTTTGAAGCTGATCCAAGAGGCATCGAGATAGGAGACGATCGTTACTAACAAATTCGAAGGTCATCAAATTTGAGACAAGCGAAAATCAAGAACGTCGCACAACGGACAACTGTCTAAGACGCTGATGCTTTTTAAATTGCGACGAAATCAGTCGTTTAAAAAAAGATCTGGACTGCTTCTCGTCCGGAAACGTGGAACATATTGACTCAAGTTGGGATATCCGGGATAACGGAATAGGCATAACGTTCTTTATGAAAAGCGTCTCATAGCCGCTACTATTCAGCCAGGATCAAGATTTTTTAGTGACACAAGGCTGCTGGAAAAGACGAAATGTTGTCGGTCGAAACGTGCTGGTTTAAGAATGTGCACGAGCCAGCCTTGACTAAGACTTTGATAAAGTAACTTTTCTGCAAAAAAAGATGTAAAACAGAAGTTTTGGAAACAACACAAAGGGTATCTACAAAATATGCCCAAAAATAGCTTTGTGATATAGAGGACGAAAAGAGGCTAGTTTTTTGACTATCAAATGCCTAAATCGTACGTGAGCATAGGTATAACAGCACTGTTAAAAATATTTCCAACAACAATTTTTTTGTATAGGTGAGTATTTGTAGAGCAAGAGCAAAACCCTTTTGCACTTGTCAACCAAAAAACCGCAATGTTTTATAAAACTCAACTTGTCAAGCCAAAGTCCAAGATACTTGAGTTTGAAAATCTTACGGACTAAAACCGCCAATTCGTTGCTGCCAGCCCAGCTGGTAACGATTTCTAGGCACGTGTTGGATTTTACCTCTTAGTCTCGTCTAAAAGTTGTAAACACCGTCGTTTTGCTAAGATTTGTGACGGAAAGTTGTCATGAATCTTTTTAAAAAGTACACGTTCAAAAAGTTTAGAGCTCTGATGACAAAGTTATCGGACGAATGATGAATGAGATTAGAATATAAAAGATTCAGAGTTTTAACGTAAAAAAACATGTCATGAATAACGCTACGCTATTGGAAAACTTATCAGATACTGTTTCAAACAGGTACAATGTGCTTTTTTGTCACTAT
Source organism: Aquatica leii (assembly GCA_035610365.1). Lineage (NCBI taxonomy): Eukaryota > Metazoa > Arthropoda > Insecta > Coleoptera > Lampyridae > Aquatica > Aquatica leii. The sequence goes on along the minus strand of CM069437.1, from coordinate 40,460,869 downwards.
GGTCAGCTCCGCGCCGTACATAAATGCAAAGTCGTGTGGTGCACGACGGCGCCAAAGGCGCCGAAAAGCTTTAAAACTCAAAAGTAAACAAAGATAAAGCAACAAACAACATTGTCAAAACAAAATTTATAATGATAAAAAAAACAGTTAGGAATTGCTTGCTATTACATTGTTTTTTATTTGTTTGCTTTTTTATTTTTATTCTTTGAGACAAGGAAACCGAATTACTTCTCGAAAATAATATATTTTCCAAAAGAGAGTACGCAATAATAGCATTTATTTGATCGAATACGTAATACGTAACATGATAACATGAATTGTGTGAACTCAAACAAATTTGATTTTATTCATGTTTGATCTTGAAATTTGACTTGCAACGAGCAAACAAGCGTTTTTTTTCAGTCTGAGCTTGCAATATACAAAACTTTATACATTGAAGCGTTGGATCGGTCGCGATTTCATTTGTTGCCTGATGCTCGATCGATAATTAACTTAGCGAAGTGAAAAGGTGCATGAGGTAAAAGATATCTGTTTTTGAAACTTTAGTTTTTTGTAGTTTTACAGACTTTATAGTGATGTGTTTTGTGTTGTGAATTAAGGTGAGTTCATCTAAAATTTATTTTTTATTTTAGATATACTAAAACATTAAAAATCAAAAACTTGCGAAGATAAGAATGTCTTCCGGGTTTGGACCGTGTCATTGTTGTTGTAACCGAAGTTGCCAACGTTTCGCCCACTTTCGTAAGGGGCTTCATCAGGGCGTGAGATAAATCGCAAAACTCAAACAAGTAACCGAAATCTAACTAAGAATTTCTCAAAAGTTAGGTTATCCATTTGTGAAACAAGGCATAATCTAAACCCTGAAAACGTAAGAAAGAAAACGATAACTTGAAAAAGCAAACGAAAATCTAACATCTTAAACATCCATGACGATCCTTTTCCTTTAAATACGGAGACTATTTCTTCTTAAGTCACTGCTACGGAGTTTAGAATCTGGCTTGGTTCACAAGTTGATTACCTAACTTGGTAGTGGTTCTTTGTTAGATTTTCGTTTGCTTTTTCAAGTTATCGTTTTTTTTTACGTTTTCAGAGTTTAGATTATGGGTTGTTTCACAAGTTGATAACCTAACTTTTGAGAAGTTCTTAGTTAGATTTCGGTTACTTGTTTGAGTTTTGCGATTTATCTCACGCCCTGATAAAGCCTCTTACGAAAGTAGGCAAAACGTTGGCAACTTCGGATACAACAACAATGACACGGTCCAAACCAGGAAGACATTTTTATCTTAGTATAGATTCCGGCGGTGTAAGCCTTTGCTATTACATTAACAATCTCTACGGAGAGAATACTTCTTCTAAAACCTCCGTATTTTCCAAACTTCGCCACAAACTCGTTAAACTGTTGTGCAATTTAACTTTTCTTAGTCGCTGTCGTGACCACAACATCATTCCTGCATTCCTCAAAATCAAGTTCCACATTCAGACACGTTCTTCTAAAAACATCCTACAGCGTGCTAGTCTAGCGTTGATACGCGAACGGATTAAACAAACTAAGTGAGAGTTAGACACCATTTCAAAACAACTCTTTTACCTTCATCTTGAGTTGGCCAACACTCTATTCCCGGATAATTGGAAACTCTTCGACAACATTACTTACCAGCAGTCTGATACCACTCTACGACTAACCACTGAAGGTCATCTCTAAAAGTTTCAATTATTGGAATTTAAGAATCGTAAAGTTTCATCCACTACTAACTCTTTAAAGACGGTTGTCAATTTATCTAGTTTGGTCTTCACCTCAGAACAGAAATCGGTGCTCTCTAAGGGTTTGAATTTTGCGGTTGCTCTCAAACGTATTCCTAAAGAAGATATTTTATGTGCTGTTGAGTCCTCTATAAGACATCTTCCTTGCCACATCTCAGATCCCATTCGTGTTAACACTGGCAAAATCCTTGAATCATCTAAAATTCCTAAATCCAACATTTCTAAGTCGGAAGAGTCAGCTCTAAAAAGTCTTCGTAAGAACCCTGATATTATTGTTCTTCCAGCCGACAAAGGCAACGCTACTGTAGTTTTGAACCAAATTGATTATGTTACGAAAATCATTTCTATTTTGTCTAAGGACACTTACGCTCTTCTAACTCACAATCCCACTTCGAGGATTGAACGTGAGGTCAGCCAAATTATCAAATCTTCCAATCTACCTCCTGAAACTAAACGTCGACTTATCCCATCAGATTCTAAACCACCTCGTCTATACGGACTTCCCAAAATTCACAAGCAAGGTATTCCTTTTCGACCTATCGTCAGTACTATCCAATCTCTTACCTACAAGCTAGCCAAGTTCTTGTCCAACATTCTTTGCGAATTTACAGGTAAAACCTCTTCTCACATACTCTCAGTATTTTATTCAACGTCTAGAAACTATAAAACTTGAACCCCAAGATCTTCTCTGGAGCTTTGATGTTACTTCACTTTTTGCTAAAGTTCCTATGAAGGATTCGCTTATTATCCTCAAACAGATTCTCTCTCAACATGGCAAGGACTTGAGTTTGGTTCCTCTTATTGATAAATGTCTATCGTCTACTTACTTCCAATTTGATAACAAGTTTTACGAACAGGTTTCTGGTGCTGCTATGGGTTCTCCTATATCACCTGTTGTAGCTAACATTTTTATGGAATTCTTTAAAACGAGTGCTTTGGAATCATCAATATTAAAACCTAAAGTATGGTTTAGGTATGTGAACGGCACGTTTATTGTATCAAATTTACTATGGAAATCGAAAATAATAGTTCTCTTCCATTTCTTGACGTTCTTGTGACTCGTAAGCCCGACGGACTTTTAGGCCATTCTGTTTACCGCAAACCCACCCATACGGACAGATACCTTCTTGCTTCGTCTCATCATCATCCTGCACAGAAACGTTCTGTTATTGAATCCTTGGTTCATCGTGCTTTTTTTATTTGCCAACCTGAGAATCTAGACTCGAAACTCCGCAATCTTACTAGAACCTTAGTGAACAATGGTTATGTAAAGCGAGATATCCATAGAGTTATTAATCGTCGTCTACATCCACGTACTCGATTACCTAAGGACATTTCTACACCCGAATCCAACCCGAAATTGGCCTTTTTACTCTACATTCACAAGGTTACAAATCAAATAGGGAAACTTCTTCGTAAAAATGGTATTAAACCCATATTCAACTTGACTGGCAAAATCTCTCAAATTCTTCCTTCTCCCAAAGACATATTTCCTACACTTTCATCTCAAGGTATATACCAAATTTTCTTGTTGATGTGGTTTAGTTTACATTGGTGAAACCGGTCGTTCCGTCATTACTCGCATTTCAGAACATGATCTTTGTATAAGGAAAAGGTATATTTCTAAGTCTGCAGTTGCTGAACATCATTTTACTACAGGTCACAAGATAGATTTTGATAATGTTTCGTTGATTGCCAAATCTCCATTCTTTTTCAACAGGAAATTCCGAAAAAGCATAGAAATCATCACAAACACTCTAATAACTTCAATCGCGATCATGGTTTCGAGCTATCTCCTCTTTGGTTCCCGGTTATTAGTAATTTATCGATAACACGCCCCCTAGCAACCGTAACCCAATCAGGGCCGAGCTTAACCATCCCTGACGATCTTTTTCCTTTAAATACGGAGACTATTTTTTCTTAAGTCACTTCTACGGAGTTTAGAATCTGGCTTGGTTCACAAGTTGATTACCTAACTCGGTAGTGGTTCTTTGTTAGATTTTCGTTTGCTTTTTCAAGTTATCGTTTTCTTTCTTACGTTTTTAGAGCTTAGATTATGGCTTGTTTTACAAGTAGATAACCTAACTTTTGAGAAGTTCTTAGTTAGATTTCGGTTACTTGTTTGAGTTTTGCGATTTATCTCACGCCCTGATGAAGCCCCATACAAAAGTGGTCGAAACGTTGGCAACTTCGGTTACAACAACAATGACACGGTCCAGACCAGGAAGACATTATTATCTTAGGATAGATTTTGGCCGTGGAAGCCTTCGCTATTACAAAAGCTTGCATCTCAAAAATCCTTTTATATTTGATTATATAAACATCATTGTTAATTGAAGTAAATTTACACAGAATATTTGATAAGCACTAATATTACTATTTATAAAAATTTATAAATATTGAAATAACTTGAAATAAGTAATGTTAAAAAATACTTTCGAGTTTGAGTTTGAGACGTTGAAACATTCTCATTTTTCATGAATAATTTGTCAATTTGTTTACTTAGGTATTAATTTCTTTACAGTATACATGATGTCAGGAAAAAAATAGAAATTGTTTGGATACCAAAACAACTGGAAAACCATGTCAAACTTACGCATTTTTTTCAAAACCCGAGTCTATTTTGCCAAATATTAATAACAACAATAATACAGCTGAATATCAATATTCTAAACCTGTACTTGAAACAAGTATCAGCAGCAGAGAAGAAACTGATCTAGAAAGCAATCCTTCAACATCTTCAAGTTCCGCTGATAATGAGAAATCAACACCTTTAAGAATTACCAGAACGGAAAATATGAGTCAACTTTCGAAAGACGCTGCACTATGGCCAAAGAAATTACGTCCTAATAATATTCAAGAATTAGTAGAACGTGGCCCTGCTCATTATCAAAACAAAAAGGTAAGCTTTCCAATAGTTACTTCTTTAGAATTTTACTGAATAAAGACAAAATTGAGCGTTTTTGGTTGTTGTGTTCCGAAACAAAAAATTCACTTGACTGCTTCTGTTGCAAAATTTTTAATGACAGCGATTTGAAATCTGTTCGCTTTAGCGATGAATCTGGCTACAATGACTAGCAGCATTTAAGTGAACATTTAAACATTAATGAAAAGAGCAAGTTACATATCGAAAATGTTCTAAAATTGCTAGATCTTTCTAACCGTTTTAATAAAAATAAAATAATTGATTCTAAAATTCAAAATGTAATAAACAGAAAAACTAAATACTGGCAAGCTGTTACAGAAAGAATATTCTACGTGATTCAGTTTTTAGGTCCGCAAAATTTAGCTTTTTGTGGAAGTAGTAATAAGTTGTTTGAGAAAAACAATGGTAACTTTTTAAAATGCATAGAAATGATTTCTAAATTTGATCCGATTATTTCAGAACATACAAAACGCTCTCAAATAAAAGATCACAAAAACTATCTCGGGGATAAAATACAAAATGAAGTAATCAACTTGATCGGTAAAAATATCAAATCCAACATTTTAGAATTAACTAAAAAGGCAAAATATTATTTCCTATTGTTAGACTGCAGTCCGTCTCAAGTCACTAAGAACAAACTTCAGTTTGTATAAGATTTGTTAATTTAAAGAGCACGAGAATTAGTATAGAAGAACATTTTTTATTATTTTGTCCTATAGATGATGTTTCGGGTGAAGGCTTGACACAATTTCTTTTGTCGGCGTTAGAGAAAGAAGACTTAAATATGAACGATTTGCGAGGTCAGGGTTACGACAATGGGGCAAATATGCGTGGTAGGCATAATGGACCAAAAAAAAGTTTTGGATTTCAATCCGCGAGCTTTCTTTGTTTCTTGTTGCAATCATACCGTAAATTTATGAATGAATCCGCAAAATCGAATACTTTGACCATCAATTTTTTTTTCTTTAGTTCAAGAACTGTTTGTATTTTTTTTACTTTTACTAAACGCTGGTCAATTCTGAAATCTAATTTATCTAATGTAACAAATTTAATTTTAAAACCTTTATGGGATACTCGATGGTCTATTAGAGTAGATGCAATAACTCCTTTAAGGTATCAACTTCGGGAGGTTTATGATGCTCTGTTTGAAATAAGACTTTAAAAATAACGTAAAAAATTCGGCTGCATCGTTGGTCAAAAAATTGCACAATTTTGAGTTCATATGCATTCTTATATTACGGTATAATATAAACTTAACATTGTTAGTAAAATTATTCAATAACCGAACTTTGATGTCGCTCAGTGTCGTAATCATTTAAACAATTTGAATAATTTTTTGAAACCTTATCGCTCCGATAAAAGTTTTATTGATCTATTGATTGATGCTTAAATAAATAGCATCTACCTTAGACATAGAATCTAAATTCAAAAAACAAAGAGGTCTAAGATCGCCAAAAATTAAAAAAAAAAACATTTTGATTATGAATGTGACGATGAACCGATCCACGACGAGACTTTAAAGTTCAAAGTTAATTGTTTTTTTAATGCTCTGTATGTAATCATAAGATCAGTGGATGCGAAATTACTTTCTTCTTACTCTAATAATTTCACGTTTTTATGGAATATTGATAAATTTAAAAATTATTTTGAAAACGAACAATAAGAATTATGTCAAACAGTTGAAAATTTATTAAACGACAAAATTCGCAATGAACGAGATATAACCGCCGTGGAACTTGTTAAAGAATTGCAATATTTACAAAATTTGAATAAAAAAGTTATTACGTCTCCAGAAGAAAATTTAAATTATATATCAATTAACAATTTAGTGGATTCTTTTCCTAATACGAGCATAATACTTCGTATTTTATTAACCAAAATAATAAACAAATATTTAAGATCGGCTATGGGACAAAACCGACTAAATAACCTTGCTATCATTTCAATAGAAACGGACCAGCTAAAAGAATTAGACACCGAAGATTTAATTAAACAATTTGCAAAAATTAAAGCACAGAAAGCTCAATTCACTTAGCTAAAATATTAATAACAATACCTAATACCTGGATATTAACCTTTAAAAGGTGACATGTTGCATTATTAAAATAATATATTTTTTTGTGTTTATTTGTCGATCAGTTTCGTCCTGTGATATATAAACGAATATTTTTATTGTTTTAAATTTTTTTTTTTATTTCTTGTGCTTTTGTATCTTATGTTACATTTGAAACTAAAATAGAAAAATTTGAGTTGTAATACTGTTAGAATATATTTCTGTTTTCTATAAGTTTATAATTATGTTATGTACCTCAATAAAAAATACTTGTATGGCTTATGGCATGTAATTGTAAAATATAAAAATGAAAATAAATTTATGAAAATACTTTTTAAAATTATTTTTCAATAGTGGATAATAATTCCTAAGTTAACCCGTATTTGTACTCACATATGAACGTAATACAAATTTGGGGCGTTATTTTAAATTTGCACAAGGGCGCCAAAAGTGCTAAGCGCGGGCCTGACTATCGCTTTCTTGACTATAGAATTATCAACGATTCTATCTCTCTAGTATTTTTAATTGTAATCTCAAAAATACAGAGTGAGTGCGGTAAGTAATCAAGTAAGCTTGTTTCTAATTTCTTGGAAGCTAGCTATTGCGGTATCAATGTTAATATACATGATTTACGATTAAAACATAATAATAAAAACTAAAAAGCTGAGAATTTTTGTTACTTGTTTGTCTATCCATATGTTTCTCAAATTGTGTGTACTACTCCGACACGTAACAGCAAAAAGGAAACCGGACGAAGACGATGATAACACCATGTTCAAATAGTTTACAAGTTTTGTTATAGTGGCTTAAATAACAAAGATGGATTACGTTCAAGAAAAGTAATTGGAACATAGTACAAGTTTTCTAAATATGAGAGATTCGCTAGAAAGTTACGAAGCTGACTTTATTTAACACCTTGAATATGTGTTCGAATTGTTTATTGACTCATACATTACTTAACGTTATCTAATGATATTTATATGTGATTTATGTTAATAACATTGTTTATTGTAAATCAATAATGTTAGTAGCAACTCCGAACAAGGCCGAATGGTATCAATTACTTAGCGAGGCTACATTCTTTAAAAAAATGATTTAAAAGTTAATTAGAAACCTTGTCAAAACTTATATGACAGCTTAACGTCTATTTTGATTCCCCGTTAAACGTTAGACAACAAAAAACGCTGTTAGTCATTATTAAAGAATTTATAGAAAAATGTCAATTTTTTTCCGCAAAAGTCCTACGGTTTATTTTTAGTTCGAATTTGGTAGTTTGTCTACTATTTTAAATATTTAAGTAGTCGCTGGAAGTGGTTTCTAGACCTTGCCAACAATTATTAAACAAAAAAAACAACAAGCTACTGCAAGTCGAAACAGAAATACGAAAAAAAAAGAAATATTTAAAAGCGCGGTCTACATCAAGATCGCCGCTTTAATGTAAAAATTGACATTCGGAAGAAAAATGGACAATTATTAATGATCGCATTAATGAGTTCTTGAACGAGGTAATCAAGTAGGCCGTGTTCTTACTTAATTTGTAACACATATGACTTGCACTTTATCTTTTTAATAATAATTAAAATATTCTGAAAATGTTCGTGTTGTTGCTTTCTGTTGTTCAAAGTTTTTGGTCCATAACTAAATGTGATATATGACTGTATAGACAAGAGTGTGGTCACCGAATTTCTATTCTTTAAAAGTTCTTAGAATGACTTTAATGTAGGGTTATGGGACAGAAGCTTATTAGTTACGGTTTTCCAACTCGCTTTTGGTGGTTATTTTTCTATTTTTGTAAAATGAAAACTACCTACAAATTAACGTCCATCGAGCTCGTCATAATCGCGGAAACACATAAAAGTTAAGCTACCGTATTATTAAATCTTAGTAGGATGGGGTCTTCGGAAATAGCAAAGAAACAAAATGTAACTAAACCGACATCTAAGTAGTGGTTAACTTAATTATTAGTTAATTTTAAAAATGGGTAGTCTACCTTCGTAACCCAAAAAAAAATTGACATTTTTTTCACTGGTCAGTTTCGTATTTGGAGCATAAAGGCAATGAACTAAAATTTTCGTAAACAGCCGTTAGCAAAAATTACATTAATTTGAATAAACACGTCGACCTTGCCATGAGTAAATCAAAAAAAAATTCAATAAACTGCATTGCGTTCCTTGCACATAAATTAAATAAAAACGCGATTCTAAGTAACAAAACAAAATCGGGTACCAATAAATAAGACTGTGGGTTTTCGTTGAAAGATCCTTTCGTTTAAAGGTGAACATTGTTTTAAAATTAAACTATACGTTTATTTTTAGGTTTAGAAAAAAAACCACCCACGCGACATCTGTTACTTACCGATCAAATTACGTCAATTAAATTATTATTTTTTTACATCCTGGTCCAGAATACGTCGAAAATTCTTTTAATTTAACGAAAAACAAATCCGCTTATGTAATTGTTCTTTTAAGCGTAATTTAGTTTTAAAAATAAGTCAAAAGTCATTAATCTTGCACTAAATGTTTTCCACGTCACCGAGTAAAATTGGTGAACGTCAATGAACTCAAAGCTCAATAATAATAATACGTTGGTCATAAACCAATCAAAAACTCAGCTTCTTGTCAATTTTGAAAACCAAAAATTCACCCCAATAAAACCACAATAGTGGCAATTGTCAAAATGTAGCATTTTAAACTCGCCACATAATATAAAATGAAAGCAGAACAAATGTTAAATGTCAGTTTGTGTGGATACACAAGAAAGTACGTAAATAAAAAGAAATGAATAGAATGTTCGAAAAATCCAACGGAAAATGAAAAAGTAAAATAATGGCGACGCGCTCGGTCATTAATTACAACCTGGTGCGCGCATCTTCACTTACAGAAGTTAAATTTATTCCCCAAAAGAAAAAATTCCTATAGAAAATGATATAAATCGTTTTATTAATGATTACTACTTCGCATATAAATGATATTTAACTATGAATAACTAACTTTCAGTATTCATCGAACTGGTTATATACTTGTATTCTTAACCCATATTTCTGATCACCTTTTGAACTTAAAATGTATGAAAATTTATTGAGAAAGTAGTTTGACTTGAACTTATTATAAATTAAAGATTTTATGTTGTGTTTATTTACTGCTTCGTTTTTGATTTTGTTTTGTTGTTCGATAAATAAAACAATAAAAAAGGGAAACTAATAACGGTGTTTTATCTAAAACCGGCGCGCGCAGTTTTTTTACAATTAATCAAATATGACACAAAAATTGTGCAAATTATTATTTACATTCACTACAACAATGGTTACACATTGTTACAATACAATATTTTATACACAATGTTCGATTAATAATTAGAATGCAATATTGTGTGTAGGTTGTATACAAATTACACTCTTAATATAGTGCGAATAACATTACTCAATTCAATCATTAAAGTTTGGAATTACATACAGGAGAAAACATACGCGCACAAAATGTGCTATTACTTAAGTATTAGAATAATAAATAATATAAACATTTAGTCAAAATTTTATTTATTATTTATTTATATTATTTATTATCAGTAAGTCTGGTTTTTAGTACGTTCTTGTTTTGTTTTTTATGAGTATATCTGTTCTAATAAAAGCTTGCTTCTTTATACCGTTTTGAGGTTATATGAAAATATAGTGCAAACTAGTGATTGTTTTATTTAGTTATTGTTTTGTTTGCTTTTACCTTTTAAATACTTTGTTTTTTCTTTATACCTTTTTGAGTCTAAGTGCAAATATAGAGAAAAACGGTAATTGTTTTGTTTTCCTACACCTGTTAAATATTTTGTTTTTTTTTATAGTTTTGTTTAGTTGTCTTTATTTACTTAGCAGCGTCATGACGTTTTCAGTTAGAAAAAGAAACATTGGCATTCATAAAAGTCTGTTTAACAGGGTTAAAAGAATAGGAACGAGTCTTAACTTTTTTATTCTCTTTGAGTACATAGATAATACCACCACCACCACAAAATATTTAGTATTTCATTCAGTTAATGCTCATTTTCTATTGTTTCTATACGCTTTGATGTGTACTTATGAATATTTTGTTTAAAAAAAAAACATTTTATGCAGTCATGTTTTTATTAGATTATATAGTATTATTCTGTCAGTGCATTAATAATAAAAATTTTAGTTATGTTGTTTTTTTTTTTGTTTTTTTGTATGTTTTTTAGTCTTATTCACATAAGTCGATAGTAATAAATTTATTTTCGAGTGTAAAGTTGATGCAAACATACTAGGTATATGATATTGAAATTGCAATACCAAGAAGACGTGGGAATTCTGTAATCAAACGTGGCAAGGTTAACTGCTCAGAGGTAGTAAATGATTAAAATTGTAGTCAAATAAATCAAGTGGTAATGGCATATCTGACGTTTTTTTTGTTTGTACTACTTCATTATCGTGTGTATTTTGTGTGAGTCTTTGCGTGCAAGACCGCGATCTTCGATTTATAGCAATAAGGGACCGATTTTCCAGTACCGATCGATGATTAGGTAAAGGAAATCATCCTATAACCCTTTGAATAGTTTACTGTCAAATTAGAAGTTTTGGATTGACATCTTATCGACCACATCTTATGCTACCACTGACGACTCAACACTAACATCAACGTTTGGGTAGATGTAGGTTGCGACTTCATTGATCGTATGAGAGTCAGACGAAAACATGGGGAACAGCGCTATATTCAATTAATCGTTTGGGATCCATCTGAGGCAATATGAACATTAGGCGTTATGTTATCAAAGTGGTAGAAACTCATATTCTTCTATTTCTTCAGCAGCCGAAAGACTCACTTTTCCAGCAGGATAATGCCCGTTCCCACACAGCAAGACACACACAAGATCAATTTAAAGAAACTAACAGTCACCTAGATATCTCGACCTTTCGGCTATTAAACACGTGTAGGTCATTATGAGTAGAAGGTTGAGGAACTTAGCACAACATCCATAGACACAGGAAGCACTCCGGTATGAATTACAAGTTGTTTGGGATAGAATAACTCAAGAAGAAATCAACTACCTGCTGGAATTGATGCCACAAATAGTAAAGTAGTGTGAAGCCAATAGGAGAAACAACTCATTATTCAATAAAAAATGTGTTCTTCTTTGTTCCTTTTTTTTTGAAATATTAATCATTTACTACCTGTGAGTAGCTAAACTTTCTTACCAAATTCTAACCTCTTCTTGGTATTGTAGTTTCATTGTCACAGAGTACGTAATGAAAGCCAAAACTTGTTTTATGCCGTCGTTGCATCATCTATAAAAAACATTTGCATTGAATCTGGTATTAGAACGTGCCGTAGACGTAGTAAATTACATTAACATAAAGCTACACCAATAAAAGTAAAATCAAAAACTTTGCATTTTTGATAAGAGAGCGACCATAAATGTTCTAGGTACTTTTCCGAAACCGACTTTTATCTGAAGCTATTGTATTTGTGCAATATATTTAGCAAACGGAATGCCTTGATTTTCTAAAAGGCTATAGCGTTCAAATTTTTAAACTTTTTAAGAAGGCTGCGGCGTTTTAAAAAATTGATAAGAATGGCGGTCAACATTGTTTCTCTTAATTGCATAAATAGATACACGAATTGCTGTTTTACTAGACTGTTTTGATCAAACACTTTTTAAAGCTCAATGAGTAATTTGCAAAATATTGCAAAAGACATTGTCAAGAAATTAGATAGATAGACACAAAATCTTTTCTATGTTCAAGCTCTATAAGAAATTACTTTGCCAAAAAAAATGGAACTTTTTTCCGGGGACAGTCTGATTTAAGTGACATTGTGAGGTTTCAAAAGTTGTTTTTAGTTCTATATCTAATTTATGTCATCGTATACATGTTTTGGCAAGGGCGCCAAGACAAAATACTAAACTTATAAATGCGTCGCGTACTGATTACGTTTTGAAATCACTGCCGTAATGGATTATGTATGTATGTACTCCCAATGTTGATGAGTTCCAAAAGAGCAAAAACCGATTTTTACTAGTAGTTCTGCAATTATATTGACAAATGTTTGCATTAATTATCACAGTGGGAAATTTGATGGTGCATTTTTATTCAAAACGTTTTTGATATTCGAGGTTTTCTTGCAACATGTACGTATCGGATAAGTAGCAATTATGTCAAACTTACTCAAGAGTTGTAAGCAAATAGCAGGCAAGCCTAAAGAAACAATATTAATATAATCTGTGACATTGAAATTGCAACACCAAGAAGAGGTGGAAATTGTATGACCAAAATTGACATAAAAGTTTAGCTACTCAGAGGTAGTGAATTATTAAAACCTTAAAGAAACAAAAACAAAAATCAACAAGTTTTTTTTTTAAATAATAATGTGTTGGTTTTTGTATCACAAGCAACTTGCGATTCAATGCTCTAAGTTTCTCAATCTTTTGCCCATAATATCCTATACGTATTTAATGGGCAACAAAATCGGAGAATCTAGGTGGGGACGGGCATTATCCTGATGTAAAACTAGGTTTTCGAACTGCTATAAAAAATGAAAGAATACGGGATTTTACCACTTCATTAACATATTGCCGGACGTTTATATCACTCGAGACGAATACCATGTAGTGCACAAACCGCTCAACAGAAAATTGAACATTGCGTCGTTCCTCACGTTTTCGTCTGACTCTCATACGGCCATCATGCGTCCCAAAACAAAATTGAAATTCATTACTGAAAACTACTCTATGCCATTACAGATTCCAGTAAAGTCACAACCTATACCACTCCAAACGTCGATGTAATTCAAAACTTCTGATTCGACGGTAAACTGTTCAAAGGCTTACAAGACGACCTTCAATACCTAATAATTAATTGGCGATTGATCTGGTACTGGAAAATAGGCTTCTTATTGCCATAAGTCAAAGATGGCAGCCCTGCACTTCATTTGTTTGCCTCTACTCTTCAGCTTCTTGTCTACGACAATTCTAATCTTCTGTAGTTTATGCTTGATAACAGCGCATGATAGTCTTTCTCTAGATATAATTGCACACCGAAAACACGTTAAACAGAAGAACCGCAAGAGATAACAATATTAAAATTAACCAAGACTCGCAAGAAATACACACGATAACGACAGTAGTAGAAACAAAAAAAAAGCGTGAGATACGTCATTACCACTTGATCCGTTTTAATAAAATTTTAATCGTTAATACCTAAAGCTGAATAACTAAACCTTTCTGCCAAGTTTGGTCGCAAAATTCCCACTTCTGTTTAGTGTTATAATTTAAATATCACAGAGTATATTAAACAAAATATAATGACAGATTCATCTCACAATGTTAATTTACTATGTAAAAAAGAATGCAAACGCTGACAAACTGATTTTATACCCGCGTAATTCAAATAAGTTTTTAAATATAACGCTGGTTAAAACTGCAACGTATAATAACAATGCAAGGTAATAACGTTAATTTAAATGTGAAAATGTCATCAGCGTGAATCACTGGACGGCCGTTTTGTTTTTTTAAGCTTTCCAGCAGTGGTAGAGCACTTTAATGTATTTCCACAAACGCATTAACAAACTTAGAGCTTTATATTTATAATTCATGTAAATACCATAATCAAAATATTATAGCAAAGCCATCTTATGGTGTATTTCTATTTACTATGTAAAAATAGTAACTAATGTTAATATTGTACTAATTTAAAACTTTGAGTTACTACCATTAGTATAAGCAAGCGACTACAAATGAGAACTTAATTGCTCAAGTAGACATAATTTTGCTAAAGAACAGTTATCATTTACCATCAATGTAGATACTCAGTACAAAAACCTAATAATATTAATATTAACTATAAACATGGGAAAAAATAACTTCACTCGGAGCTTTATCACCAATTGAAACTACTAACACAGATAGTTGTAGAACTGATACTGCTTTAATTCTATTATTTATATATTGTTATAATTTGTTAATGATAAGAAGAGAAGCGATCGACATTACCGTATTATGAGAGTAGCAAATAACGACTAAACTATCATTCTTAGACTGTATAATTTAATCGGAGTTGCAACAAAGAGAAGTAAAAATATTGACTTGCATTTTTTAGACAAAGATTTAAAAAAAGGACTACATGAAAATTAGTCACGAATTTTAGTAAAAATAAAACTGATAAAAGATAGCATAAACCCTCCTCTTTTCAATAGAAGAAACTTTTAAACATTTTTAGATTTTAGGTTAGAAGACATAAAAGTATAAAAAATGTTATCAAAAGCATGGCTATCTTGTCAAAATAAAAAAAAGCTTACAAAAACACTGCAAAAAATTGAACAATCTCCAGAATATCGTAGACTCTAGAAAGTTCTACAGAAGGTTAATTAAGGTAAATTTGAATCATTGTAAAAACTGGAAGGTTATATTTTATCCAGTGAGAAAACTTTAAATTAAAAGCTAGAAACAATTTTTTTTGTGCAGAGTGCATCCAAACCTGCAAGTTTTGAAACGCTATAAAAAAATTTGCATATTTAAAAAGCATAAAAACACCTACTACATCAAAAAAGATCTGCTTATTTACTTCTACATTTAATGGTCTGTTCTTACAACAGCGTACAGATTAATATGCAACAGAATTAGAAATACTTGTTCTAGCGTAAAATAAGACACCAAGATTTCTATGCTCAACATGCAGTGGGAATGAGCCGGTTCAATTCTCTATTTGTACAAAAAAAATTATACAAAGAAAAAAGAGGTAAATAAACAACGAATCAAGAAAGTAATTTGCTCAACAGTGTTTCAAGACTGCACAAAACGCTAGAGCGGAGATTACTGACAGTAAAAACTTAAGTATAAACCTGGCTCTTTGATTTGTATCTTCCTGTTTTTGATTTTTTTTTTACTTTCCTATAAGAAAAGTATAGCAATCTCAATTTTTAACAAAAAATTTTGGGTGTCTGTGTGTGTGTGTGAGTGTGTGTGTGTGTGTGTGTGTCTGTGTGTAACAATATACCCACGATAACTCTCGAACAAAAAATCCTAGTAACTTGAAATTTGGTATAAAGCTGGCTTTTCATATTCTCTCGGTTCTTTCAAAAGATGGCTTTGATAAAAAAACCGGAAGTGGGTGTATCCGCCTTTTTTAAGAGTTTTTCTTATATAATTTTGTAAGTATGTAAATTATTCGAATTATTTTTACAGTTTCTTATAGAGTTAATTCTTCCTAACAATTTATTTACATAAAAATTTTTCCTAACATTAACAGTTTATTAGATATTTGATTTATAATTTAAAGTGAATTCCATATTTAATCCTAAGTTTGAATCCTGCCTACGACGATTTTTTTTAGAAAAAAATTCCATATCTTGAAGGGAAAGCAAGATACGTTAAAAATAACAATTTTTCTCTATATTTTTTTGACTTGATTAAATTTTGAAGCATACAGATTAACACGGGGAATTTGAAAATTTCGATTTATATGTCCCCAAAGTGTTTTTAAAATATTTCCAGTATCAGAACATATGGCAATGTGTACCAGAGAACGTTTTGAGTAATAATTTTCAAAACTTAATAACAAATATCAAAAATATTTTCAAAAATGTATCACGTGGTAAAAAGTTTAGTTTAAAATACGGATGTAAAGAACATACGTGTATGTCACTTTGGTGTAGTGACATCAATAGCACGACTGCGGTAATATATCGCCCCGACGCACGAAGGTTCAAATCCCAATGCGGTTTCTGTTTTTTTGAAGTTATATTATTATTTTAAATTAACGACAATAAACTTTTATCAGTAAAGAGAGATAATTAAACGTGCTAATTGTTTTTATTAAAGTCATAATGGATTTATTATTCCTTAATCATTTCTTATAGGAAAGTCGTGTAGTGACCACACCAGTTTTTTTTCAATTACGAGTACAAACGGAATATCAGTAACTAGCATTTTAATGTTTTCACACCCTTTCGAGATCTTCGTTTTTTTTGTTTTAGTTGTTAACTTTTTGCTTCTATTGTATTTCTCAGTTCTGTGAATTTTCTTTTAAATTTTTGTATCGTTTTTCGTCTGTTTGTTGTCCTTATAGTTATTTTTAACTTTTTTGTTGCAGTGCATACACTGTGCTCATAAAGTATAGAATAAATTTATAATTTCCTAAATGATAAAGCTTGAGAAAATTTTCTGGAACACGTCGATTTTGTTTGTTTAAACATCACTTTTTTCTGACATTTTTTGCACGTGTTTCTTTTCGTGCTATGACGTCATCGACATCTTTTTTAAATGGCAACTTAAATTTTTTTCAACCGATTTCGATTGAGTTCATTGTTTTGCGTAGGAAAATTTTAAAAAAGAGTGAAGAGGAAAACGTTTTCGAGATATTTGGTCCAAAGTTTTAAAAATGTAAGTAAAAATTATGCGATTTTAATTAATCATTTTTTAATAGTAATTCAATATCATTTTTTAACTAATTCGCCGTTTATTTAATAACATATACTCTAACAGAGAACTAATGATACAGTCAAGAACAAGTAAAAATTTTTGGAAATGGTAATGCGAAAAATCGCCTTAAAATAAGTCGTCTAACAGTTCAGGAAGATGTTAAATTAAACGTTTTGCATGAGTTTCAAATGATCCCCATTTATCTACCTGCCAAGTGGCAGCAGACAACGAAATAGTTATAAACCAGTTTCGATCCAACAACTAGACGAAGATGGTTTTGACTGCAACTTAAAGTTTGGCAAATCCATATTTTAATAAATGTATGGTGGCAAAGAATTCTTATGGAATATTGAAAAAACAAGTACCGAATTTACAAAGTTAATTGGAAGGAAACTGTGCATTCGCTTATTTTCAGTGATCGGATGAATAAAAAAGGAGTTTACTTATTATAACGCCGTATGTACGTTTTGTTTTGTGTTGGATTTCAATTAAGTTTTAGGTAATACTGGTACGGAGTTAGCTAGTCTTCTCTTGAACAAACCTAATTGTAAGTATTACTCCTTCTCTTTTAAATGCTTAGTATTTTGGTAGTGCTGTCGATTGTAGAATGACCGTACGTACATGTTAAGTTGTTAACACAATTAATTATAAAATCGTTTTGTTGTGTCATATTACAAAATCTTCGATTTTTGTACTTTTGTATTTTAATTTATGAATGTAAAAGTTAGGCTAACTAGGTCACTTTGTTGAACGATGTGCTGCCCAGTCGAGTGTGTAGTTTATATTTTGTCTGTTATACTGACCTATGTGTTAGTGTTTGATAAAATTTATATAACTATACTTATGTACCTTCTTCGTCTTCTTCTAACTACTGTCTGTGATAAAACAAATATGTTTTTTGTGTTACTATTTTTATTTTGGTATTTGTTCTTTTCTAGCTGCGGGTAGATTTAAACGGTGTCTCCCATCTTAATTTTTCATCGTTTTGGCGTTTTTTTGAATTTGTTTATAATCTAACACCACGAAGTCTACGATTCTATCGCCAGAACAATTAAGTTAATCGTCGTTTTCTTTTAGTTATGAGAAAAACTACCGTGTCTTGAGTTTTAAATTTTTAAGAAACGAATTAGTCTGCAACAGTTTACTTAAATGAAGAAAATTCAGATCAGTTCAACAACAGGATATGGTACCAATATGATGGTGCTCCACTCTATTTGGTGAAGATATTTTGCGAATATTTAAACTGAGTATTTGCTAACCAATGGATCGGTTGTAAGAGATCTATTAAATGGCTTCTTAGATCTTCTGATCTCGACCATTCTCGATTACTTTTTATGGGAGTATTTAAAAAGCAAAGTCTATCTCAACAGACCAAATACCATCGAAGAACTAAAAGATAGAATTCGTAACAAAATGCGGGCAATTCCAGGCGATACTCTTGGTAAGGTTTTCTTAGGAGTTTCAGTGGCGAAAATTTCCTCAAACTTTAATGTTTAGGAAATAAAGATTTATTCCATACTTTACGAGCCCACTGTTATATGATACCTAATAGTCTTTGGTTTTGTTTTTTTTGTCAATTAATCTGTTCCGGAATGCATGTAATAACGGAACGACTTAATTTGGCAATGCAGACTAATTCACACAAACAGATACTTTAATATACATCTGCATCTGCACCAAGCATTCTTTCTGAAAAAAATTTATAAACACTTTTGCCACAACATAAAGTAACAAAAAGCTACAGTATCACCAAAGACTTAATTGTAGTAATTGCTAAAAAATTTAAATTTTTTTAACAATGTATCAACATCAATAAGCTATATTAAACTCACATTCTTGTCATATAAATAATGTTTTGTTTTGAATAGGCCAAACTTTTGTTTGGTTTATTAAATTTTAAATAATTTAAAAAAGTTTAATTGAAAAGTTAAAGCTGATACGTAAGCACGCGGAAAAATAAAAAAAAACCTAACTCTGTGTAAACCAAACTAAAACTAGTATGCTTACTTAGCTTTATTGCCACCACATTTTTATTAAAATATCATTTATTATGTAGCACGTGCGATCGTTTTGTATTACACCAGTTTTAGTTAGTAAAATAAATGTTTGTTGTTTCTTATCTTATAAAAGTAAAAAATGCAAAAGTTTATATCAAGTAAGTGAGTTGTCTCACATATATTTGTTTTTTTTTAAAATTTAATTTTATTACTAAGATACTATGATTTATTAATAGTAATTTACGTAACAAGCCAAGCATTGCATGTGAGTAACATACATTATTTTATGTGTTGTTGCTTTTTGTAAAATTACATTATTTTTTGAAACAAAAAAAACACCAGAAATATAACGTTGGTACTACATTTATTACTAAATCTGTCAAATTTGACATTAACTTTAACATCGTTTTTCTTCAATTTTAACGAATTTCAAGATTTTTAAAATGATTTTTCCACCTGCCGCATACTCGTTCTCATTTATTAATTGACTTCGAACACTTACTTTTATGTGGATTCCTAGTTTTCATTTTGCCACCTTAAGGCTTTTTTCGTTCATTACGTAACTACACTAATGAACGAATATTGACGTTTGCGATGTTGGCAGCACAAAAAAGTTATTACTGTGTGTAATTCGTTCTAAGTAGTATTAGACACAACATGACCGTTTAAAAATGATATCTTGTAATTTCTATCTATCTTTGTTATCTCAATAAATCAAATCAGTGATTACGTCCGGAACAGCACCCAAAACACGATAAAATGTAATTTGTTTTATCTTCAGTTAAATAAAATTTAAACCAGAACAGTTTGTTGAAATGTTTTTTTACCGAACACAAAACGTAGCATAAAACATCTCAAAGAAAAGTATCATATTTTATAAGCTTCAATAATTTTTTTATCACTACCGATATAAAAAATGTCTAAGAATTACGTAAGTTACTTCTATACAACAAAAATTTGGGTTACCAATTAACGATGTATTGAACATTCGTTAAAGTTAACAGTTAACAAAAATTCTTAAACAAATACTACCTTGTCTTAACAATAAAGAAAATGTTATGTGCATTCTTTAAGGGATCAAACGTTCGAAAACTTTTAATTTAACCGATAATTTATGAATACTTAATGTTTGTTCAAAGGTCAAAGACAGAAAATAGGAGTTGAAAGAAATTTGAGAGTTTGAGAAGACATTTGTTATGTTTCTATACAATAAAACACTTGCATTAAGCTTTATTCACAATAAAATTATTTTTATGTAGCTGAAGCTTAATGTATGTAAATATATGCCAATAATACTATAATGGTATTACTTAAACCATGCCATATAGAATAGAAGTTTCAAAAAGCTGCACTAGTGTCTGGGCCACGTGATAAACCCATTACTAAATATTTTATTATTCAATCAACGGCTTGTTTAAGTAACAAATGTCAAAATAAACCCGAAAATAAATAAAAAATAAATTAGGAAAAAAAATATTAAAATGCATAAAGTAATTACAGAATTTTTCATTGAAATAATTCAATCATTAAAAAAGTCTTTTATTACAAAAATACATAATGTCAAAATGGTAGTATTTAAATATCTATTAATAAAATATAGTCTTGTAACACATTTTTTATTTTTTACTAGTTTATCCGGGATAAGAAACAAGAAAAACAAAAAAATTTATAAATCTTTTTAAAGCTAAAAACAAATTTAAATTGTACTTAGTAGAAAAAAATTGAAATATTTAAAAAAATAAAATAAAACACATTAAAAAATAGAACAATATCAAACTTAGTTTTGGATTTTTAAAACAATTGTAGAAACAAGTATAAGTTTGTATAGTTGTTGCCACGAAAAACGATCTCTGCGTCATCATCGTGAAAATTTAAAAAACATATTCTATTATTTGAATGAATAGAGAAAACTGTAAGTACAACAGAGACAACGCTATTTTTTGTTTATGTTATAAATAAATCGTTCAATTGACTTCATCGTTGATTGATATTATTGGACATTTGTTATAAGCCGCTTATTTACATGTCAAAGTTTCAATTCTATCGGGTATATAAAATTTACAAACAAACAAACAACCCAAGCAACACATTGGTATAAAAAACGTCTAAATGTCCGGCTAATAGACATTTATTAGACATTAAAACGTTTTTAAACGCGTTATTAACGTTTATTAGACGGACATTTAGACGTTTTTTGTACCAATGTGTTGTTTGGGAAAGCATGTTAAAGTTCAATTTAAACCACTCTATGTGTATTCAACTTAATTATTTATTCTATTATTTCGTATTTTTTGTTTAATTATAACAAATATGTTAAAAACAACTGTTCTTTAACAAATAATAATTTTTTAGGTTAGTATATATTTGCTTTAAAAGCAATTAGCATTGCCAACACTAGATATTTACTAAGTTTTACTTTTTAACTAGCAATTACATTTTAAAGTAACTGGTTTGATTACGATGTTATGATGTAAGGATCTTCTTATCTAGCAACGACTATATACTAACTATTAAATAATATTAAAATTCTTTGTGTTGAAAAAAAACGATTTGATAATAAAGAAACAATTATAAAAATAATTTAAACAAAATAAAACTAAACAACCCGTATAAGTGAGTTTACGGTTGATCTTAATTTGTACTTTAAATTTAAAAAAATGTTATATTATTTTCTATTTCATAAAAAAACATTTGAATTGAAGTAAACCACAATAAGATTTGCTATTAAAAATAATAAACCAAAAAGTAAGAAAAAACGTGTTTTATTTTTAAAATTATCAATAAACTTTTGATTAAGGGGAAATAGATATTAGATTAATAATAATTTAAACAATTACAGTTTTTTTATTAATTATAGTTTAAGATATTTATTATGAAAAATACAAACTTTTCTTTTTTATCAAGATCTATAAAATGTCTTGTATTTATTGTAATTATATTTATGTCGGACAAACAAGTAGAAAGTTTAAAACTAAATTAAAAAACACATTTATTTTAATAATAAACATTTAAGCATTAACATTTGAAAATTGTTTTCTAATTATGTTAGCTGTTTTTTGATCAACGATCGTTTTTTCTGTTTTAGTGACACTGGTCAACCAATTCCGCTATAGATCAGAAAAACACTGCGAGCACCATATAATTTATTACGAAATATTTTTGCAGTCAACTAACTGACTGAAAGTGAGGTTCACTTATCCTGGAATTTGCATACCAGCTCTTAAAAAAAATACAAACTGTAGTATTAAAGAATAAAATTGATGACCGAAAGTAGACCGAATGAACAATAAAAAACAAGAATAATAAAAAGAGAAAGCCAGTCACTTCAAAAACGAACAATAATAATGCAGAAGTAACAAGTTAAAGAAGAAAACAAAGTAGCGCACTAAAAATACGAGAAATGCCAGAGTGCTATTGGATAAACTTGAAGTTTTTAGTCGTCGAGGGTTCGACACTACTGAGTGCAAATGTTTATTGACTCACGTGTTCCACTGCTTATGCAAAGTTCACCTCTATAAAAGCAGTCAAGAAATACGAATTTGGACTGGAAATTTCATTACTAATTGTGTACGGTAGTATTATTTAGACTATCTTTGTGTAGATACTATAGATACTCAAATAAATTATTTTTTGTGCTTCTTGTGAAGTATTTTGTAGGGATCATCATCGTCCGAAAATTTTACTTTTCCAGCCTAAGCCGATAAAGTGTAGTAAAATTTTGTAACTAAAAGTTGGCATAAGTTAAATAATAATAAAATTATGTAATTGTCAAATTAGTTTTTAAAACAACTGAATTTTGTGATTACAGGTTTTAGTTTTATCAACACATGTTATTAAATTTTATTAAAAACAAATAATTAAATAACTGTTTAAGAAATTTACACTATAAAGGTTAGCACAATAATTTTTGTGTATCTCGCGTCCTGAAAGTATTTTGTGAGTATTTGCACAAATAGAACTTTCTGGACTAGTGATACAAATAACTATTCTTATTGCGATTAAAATTTATGTTTAGAATGTTACTAGTTCTGTTGCCGAAATGTTGATGATAGTATAGTAAACGCTATTAAAGTTTTTTCCCTTTTTTGATATTTTAGTTTGGTCACCTACTGTTTTGCGTTACTGATACTATTTACCTGCGGGTTACATGGTTACCTGCGCAGTTTAAACAGGTGAGTCATTAAACAACGCAAACTGGCACTCTAATTTTTTTGATATTATATTGATGACTACTTTAAGAAAGGTACTAAGTTAACTGTTAAAACTAAAAAGTCATCAAAAAATTATTTGGTACTTTTTGGTAGAATTGTACAAGCATAAAATTTTTAAAAAAATTAAAAGAATTGTTGTCTATATTAACACAAAATCGCCAAGCAAAAATTTAACGTTACAAATTTAAATTTTAAAGCAATCAGACCAACATTTTTAGGCAAAAACTCGCATTAATAAAACAGATAGGCACTGCACTTTCATAATAAGGCTAAGAACAGTGATGGGCGCATAATCTACATCATGTAGTAAAATTAGTTTTTTATAAGTACAAAACAAAAAATTTTTGCAAGGCACATTTGATGTAGAAAATATAAATGTAAAAAATGCAAACGTACATATACTACATAATGTTATTTATTAAATAAACTGCGCGCATTGTAATAAATGTTATGTAGGTCAAACAAATCAAAAAAAAAATTAACCTCTTAAAATTAAATCGATTCTACCGATACACACCATGTTTAAACAGGGCATAATTTCGACTTCAACAACCTTTTAATTATAGAGTTGAACTTAACTATAAAATGAGATTGATAGCGGAAATGATTTGTATCTCAAAGCATAACAATAATAATGTCAACTGTAAGAATGACACTTAAAATTTAAGTGCTATTAATACTATAACATGTTATTACTAAGATAATACTCAGTTATCAATTTTATGTCATCTATACTTAAAAACTTATTAAGTATTAAAGTGTGATAAAGTTTGATTTGAAAAATAACAATATTATTATAGTAGATGCTTGAAGATAATTTACAAGTCAAAACAAGTAGCGCAACATGTAATAGTATTATTAAATAAACTGTATCGAATTAATTAACGCTTTGTGATCATAATTAAAAATATGCGACTGCGACTAACGAATAATACAACCATTGTATGTTTATTAGCGATTAGGCCACGATTGTGCATTTCGTGACCAATTTAATTTCTGTATAAGTCAGTCATTTCCGTACAGGTCCAAGCTATTAGCGTACAGGATAATGAATTCTAAAGGTATAATTTAAGAGACTTGTACAAATATTCCGTACACTACAATTACACAATTTGAAAGCAAAATCATTTAGAACTGTATATATGCTACTACATTAGTTTCGACAGTACGTATAGTAAAAAAATTAGGTTCGTAAATTCAATATTTTAGGCGATGTTTGCAAACGTGATTACTTTCTTGTAATTAAATATAAATATATTAATGTTCAAATTAATTTAAAGAAGCCATGTTACCAACCTTTTCCTGTAGTGGGCCTCGTTGGTAAACCAAGTACGAAATGACCAAATAAAAATTCTCTTAGTTCCTCTCGTAACTATAAATTTCAAGTACGTATCGGCGACAGTGCCAGCGAGAAACCAGTGACGACGTAAATTTTACTTTAAATGATTACTTTAGCAAATACATAAATAATGACATGTAACAGTCAGTATTTATTACCATTGATCAATTTTTTGAACTGAACAATTCAGAAGAGATTAGTTTTTTTATCGTAATACTTATATTTAAAAAAATTAACTTTATCTTGCATTTTTTAAGCGTAAATGTTTATTACAAAAGAATTGAAACCGTTTTTACTTCAAACAATGATATTGAAACCTTCAATCCTTCAACTGCAATTTTTATATTATTTTCTTAGTTCTTAAGGCTCCATTTCTAAGAATCACACTTGTTAATTTACAAATTTACCTTCTTTGCTTAGTAAGTTTCACATATTATTCTGTTGCAGCTTCTAAGAAAAGCGTTTACATACCAACATCATATTTGTCGGAAGAACTTGACTACATTGTTAACAATTCAGGTTTTGGCATAAATATAATTCTTTTATTTATTGACTGCAAAAGCAAAATCATTTAAATAATTGATATTGATTCAACTTATCCAGCTTAATCATATTAAGTTGTGCTAAAAAATTAAAGTAGTAAATGATTTGAAATTAACTAAAATGACACGTGTTTAAAGAACGTAAATTATACATACAATTTTTTAAATAATAATTAATAGCTAAAAATTAAGAATTAAATAATAGTACTACTTATAGCTTGTAATATAAACGCATGCAAATTGACATAAAATAAATAGAAAATCAGTTCTTAAAAAATCTAATAAGATCTAACCGAGAGGTTAGGTACTCACTTACTGCAATTTGGTTTTCACTGCGGTATTTTCTTATTTAAACATTCTCTATATCATTATTTACATTAACTACGTTTTCTACATTATCTACGAATTTTTTACCTATTTTCTACTTACACATGTAGAAAATATTTTTCTACTTGTTACAGTGTCATAGGGAATGTGTCGAGCGTGTTCGAAAGCAGATCTAACCGAGAGGTTAGGTACTTACTTACTGCAATTTGGTTTTCACTGCGATTTTAGTCGATTTTGATTAATGATCTATTAAAGTATTTTCTTATTTAAACATTTTGTTAAATAAACAATGTAATTGGGAACGAAATTGTTTCTCATGTGACTGCGTCATTATTATTGCGGTTGTCAGCGAGTGTTTTCCTCGCTTATGGCAGATGGCGCGGTCACTGGTACACAGCTGATCGTTAAAAAAACTGTTTTCTCGCGGTCGCAGATATGTGACTGATGCAAAAAATAGATAAAAACAATCCTTGATGCGGATTTTATATCATGTTAAAATTTCAACTCAATCGGTGCAGAACTTTTTGAGTTTTTGAAGCGTACACAAACCAACTTAACATTTTTATATATATAGATAGTACAATTGTATTATCTATAAATATTCTTTTTTTGTACTGGCCTAATTGATAACACCAATATTTATTCGTTAGTGTAGTTACATAATGGCGAAAAAAAAATTTAGAGGTGCAAAGTAGAAAATCAAAATCTACTATGCACGAAAATCAACTATCACTTAAATAGAACTGTGTCTCTGCTAGAAAATTTGTTTAAAAGTTTTGAATTTAGGTAAATTTACAGAAAAGAGATTTAAAAATTTTATATATTCAAATATTAGATTATTATATGTTTAGTAGTTGGTACTATGTATAACATTAAAATTTCGAACTTTTCAGACTCAGTTAGCTATCAACATTATAATTGTGATTTTTTTAGTGTGATTCTTCACTAAATATTCTTAAAAATTTTACAAAGTTCAAGACTTGAGTTAAGATAAACAAAACAAAAACAAATAATTTCTAGTATGTAGATACATTCTTAGAAAAAATTTAAAAAACTATATTTTGCTTTTAAAAACTTAAATCAAAGAGAATTTATATCAAAATAACCATTTCGAGCTGTACTAGATCTTACAAGAGAAACGAATACTTTTAGAAAAAAATTAAAAGAATTATAAACCTTTAGAAATGTTGCAAATACAAAAGGAAGATCTTTAAAAACTTTAGAAAATAATTTTAGATACAAACTTATTACTTCTGATGTATTTGGCATTTGCAGAACGCGTGGGGATTCTTACAATGGCTCTGTTACACCATTTGGCAGGCTGAAGAGCTAGATAGGAACAACTGAGAATAAATTCAAAAACTTCAAAAACAGATACTGAAATGAATGAAGCAGCTGAAAACGTAACTGTTAGGTTATGATAATTACAGCACTTATAGCAGAATCATCTTTAGTTTTTCAGAATTTACAGTAAATCTGTCAAAAAAGTTTAACTCGATTTTATTAAAAGTAAATTTAATTAAACATAATCTACGGGCATGTGGAAAAAAATAGTGCAAAATGCTCTAAATGATAAGAAAAACAAGAACTAAAAATGATGTTCTAAATTTGTAAGTATCAATTACAATACACAAATAGTTTGTTGTCCAACAAAAAAATGGTTGCGTTAAGTTTTTACTATCAGTCTTTGTTACAACGCCGCATTCAATTACAACGAAGAGTCATTTCTAAGTACAACAGAATGTCTATAAGCAAAAAACCATAAACGATTGTCTTCTCATTATCTTAAATAGAAAACTTACTCCTTACTTTAATCCCAAGTGAGCAGTTAAGTATTTTTTTAGAATTTGGGTCTTTAACAGATATTATAAATGACGTTATTTTTGTGCTGTAATAAAATTGATGTAATTTTCTTACAAGATTGGTATAAGTAACTTAATTTTAATCAATTGACAAGTAATGTCAAAATCTGTAGTACTTAGTACCTACCAATTTCTAAAAAACTTCCTAGATTTTTATCATTTCAAATTTTTGTTTAAAATTGGTGCAAAAAAGCGCAAATTCTAATAAATAGTATAAAAAGCTCGTTCATAAAACTTTTATGAAACCCATTCTTAGAAAACTCTTGGCTTCGCAACTCGTTTCCTTGAATTCCTTCCATAAATCCAACCTTGTAAAACTTGTTGTTTAATGTACCTATCAATAAAAACTAAATCTTCTATCTTTGGTTTATGAATTTGCAACTGTGATTTTTTTAAAGAGAGACTTACGCAGGAACTAGATAAATGTCTATCAATACGTCAAATGTCGGTATAAATAGCCTTGATAAACAATATCATCAGAGCATCTATCAAAGAACGAAAATAGTTGCACCTGAAAAGTAAGGAAAATCAGCCGAGAAACCCTATTGGTAGAATCTGGAATTTTCCTTTCTAAGGGAACAAATTCGTAAACTTTTTAACCAGATCAAACAAACTGGAAGATTGGAAGTCAAAAATATGGTTACGCTATTAAAAAAGCGAAAGAAAAACCCTGGAAACAGCACTTGATTGATTGAAAAATCGTTAGAATGTGCTAGACTACAGCAGGTCTTGCAAAAACATAACCAGGTTAAGTTGGGGTAATTCCAAAAACTACATGAAGGTTATCTCGAGAGAAGACTCAAGAATTAATGCTAGAAACACGTTATTAGCAAATTCTTACACAAATTTTAATAATGTCAGTTTTTTCAAAGTTGGTATTTATGAAAAAGAAACCAAAAGTATTGTAATATAACAATTCAAACGTAGATGCTATAATAAAATATAGATAAATTAATCAAAAGTTATTTATTTATAAAGATATAAAGAGATCATTTTATATGAGATGTTAGGTTAACATACAAAAATCTTAATATGTCAAAATAAAAGTGTTGCCAATTCAATAAAATGTTACTAAAGTTTCCTTATGTTGTTTGAAAATTAAAATTATACAGAAAATATTAAAATTGAGTCGAAATAGAGAAAATAGTATAAAACACACGTCATAAAATAGGTTTCAATCACCCTACCGCTTCGCGGCTCATGTATGATACTCAGTCTTGTCATTGAAGCGCGTTCATTCTCTAACTTGTGTTTTCATATACTATTTTGAAAAGTACATCTATATCTGTAAACTTAGTAACGAGTTCAAACTTTGACATACATAAAAAAAGAAAGTTAAAGGAAGATTATTTGGACTGCAGAATCTTTTACACAAAGCTCCAGGTCCCGATGGGGTATTACCAATCATGTTACAACAGAAGTTAAAGTTTTTGTTTTCGTCTCTGTGCACATTATTTAGAGCTAGTATACCTATAGGTTACGTGGCAAATGATTGGCGAAAAGTAAAAATATTTTTTATACCTAAACCAGAGCAAGAATCATATGTCCAGCCAAATCTTTTTGTCCAAGTAGTTTGATATCTTTTCTGCTTAAGACTATTGATAAATTAATAGATAAGCATATTAAAGACGAAGCACTGAGTATAGCACTTATGCATCGACGCCAATGTGCTTACCAAACGGGTAAATCGTGTAAACTTAGTATATATGAGCTTACATACAAAATTAAAAGTGTTTAAAGCAACCAAGAAATTTCTCGGTTCGTAGAAGAATGGATGTGCGATAACTGGCAAAGCAATTACAAGTTCGCTGAGCAATGTAGCCAAAAAGGTAACTGCTGCTAAAAGATGCCCCAAAAGAGGGGTGTTATCGCTTCTGTTGTGTAGCTTAGTAGTAGAGAATCTTTAACGGGGATTTTACCAGAACGGAATACATACATCACTATATTGTTATGTGGCAAGTTTAAGGGAGAGAAAATGAAAAAAAAGACGTGAAAATAGTGGAAAACTAGTGTACGGCAGAGGTGCTAACACTGTACCCTGACAAGACAACAATAGTAGACTTCACAAAAAGAAGAGTACTTTAGGATTTAAAACAACTTTAACTGTGAAAAAAGAACTTTAATTGAGCAATTAAGTTAAATATTTAGAACTCACTCTAGACACTAAATTGATATTTAAAGCTCACTTACAAAAAATAATTAACAAAACTATTCGAGCATTTTGAGCCTGTAGAATTGTGATAGGTAAAACATGGAGACTAAAACCAGAAATTAATTTTTGGGTATATTCTAGAGAACAGTCACATATAGATTTCTAATTTGGTAACATAAATCCAAAAGAAGAGAATCTATAACACTTGCGTGTCTAGGAATCACAGATGCGATGTCAACGACGCCTACTGCAGCACCAGAAACTTTGCTGGACTATCCACCTTTACATTTAGTAGTAGAATCAAAAGCTTTGGCAGCAACGTACCGGTTAAAGTCTAACGGATGGGGAACGCTTGTGTTAGAGTAAGATACCATGCCGAGATTTTTGATCTTTTGATCAGGTAAACAAAAACTAAATGCTAAGCATGAAGTCGGGCAGGACGAGACCGAGCAAACGCAAAAGTTAAATCGCGTTTATTTCAAAAACAATTTTATTAATTAATTTTTATGAAAGTGGCTGGGAAAAGTTATAAGGTTAGGTTAAAACGATTTTGAATTTTTAAACTACGGCAGTAGTAATGTAGCACTCACATGGGCTTGGGCTATGCGCACTTGTTTTTGTGTTCAACTTGTATGTTCACAAAGATCAAAGATACCGACAAATAGTAGGATTACTGTATCACATTATACTGTGGTTATGCCGACAAAGGAAAAAGAGGTAGATAGACAACAACCGAGAAATAAGAAAGCAATCATCTGATATACAGACGGTTACAAAACTGCACAAAGCACTGAGGCGGAAATTGATGTCTAGCAATCGTATTTTAAGCCAAATTATTGCAATATCCGCTTGTGCTCAGGAAATGATTAAAAAATTTTTACACTAGTTTGCAGTTCCTGGACTAAAACAGTTGAGAATGTTTATTATCGAACCATCCAGGAAGAAAGTTAAAGAATGAATTAAGTTAAGTAAAAACCAACTAAGATGAGTTGCCGGAGTGTTTACAAAACACTGTCCACATATAAAACACGTTACTATTATAAAAGGAAAGACAATCATGGTTGTAAGATGTGTAGAGGAGAAGAGGAAACACCTCTTTACATACTATGCAAACGTCTAGTTCTTGTAAGCGCTAGATATTTACACTTTGGAGCTAATTATATAGAACCGAAAATAATAGCAAACAAGCTCATAAGTCTAACTCTAAAATTTATTAAGGAAGTAGAACTTATGAGTTGAAACTCTATGGAGCACAACAAGCTTACAGCTTAGGTGCAAAGGCTAATAAAAATCTAACCCAAAAAAATAATAAAAAAACATCTTGGATTTAGTATTTTGATTAATTAGATGTAAGATTTGTATTCAAAGCAAATTTTGCATTTAAAAAAAAACCAAATCAGATTCTAGCAGTAATTTCAGAAGATGTAGTCTCCGTATGTAAAGAAAAACCCATAGAGGAAAGTACCATAGGCCCAGGCTTGGTCCAGGCTTGGCCCAAGTCTGTACAAGCCTGGGCCAAGCTTATAGGCCAGGCTTGGGCCAGCTTTGGAAAAAGTCTGGAATGATAATCATGGCCCAGTCCTGGTCGCTAGGCCTGGGCCATGCTCAGTTGCCAGACCTGGGCCATGCTCAGTTGTCAGACCTGGGCCATGCTCAGTTGCCAGACCTGGGCCATGCTTAGTTCCCAGTACTGGGCCACGCTTAATTGCTAAAACTAGCTCAAAATTAAATGCCAAGAATTAAGCATTAATAAAACAATAGAATAAATAATTGTATGAACGTATTTACACTTTATTGTTATTACTTGTTTAAGTACTATTTAAATTACATAAAGTTTTTTAATCACTATTTAGATCTTGTCTTAAATTATATTAACATTTAGCTAGTACAGTTATTATTCTCCATCACTAGTTCACATTTAAGTTCAACTCATTTTGGCACCTTTTGTTTGATATTTTTGGTTTTCTGTATCACTAGGGTCATGAACGTCACTCACACAGCTGATGTTTACACTTTGATTATTTAAACTTTGCCGGTTAACATCTGAATTAGTTTTTTTATTCAAAACTTTTTTGGTTTATTTAACGCACGCCATCTTTAAACTCTAAGGTAAGAATCAGACATAATTACTTTTAGTAGCCTCGCCTCGTGATAATTGCGGAGTAAACAAAAGAAATTATATTTGAAGGTTTTTTCCTTCTAGTTAAAACATACTAACATTCAATGACTGTATAACTGAATCTCGGAGATTTGATTCATCACCTTTACTACTCTAGCAATGAGAAAAATCTTACATTTAACTAACAGATGATGTAAACAAGGATGGCGGCTGCGCTAAACGAAAATACCCGAATCTCGCCATACGTAACCGAACGGCTCAAGTTTCAATTCTACACTTTCGATATTATCATAACTCAACTTATTAACCAATTTTTTAAAATTTTTAACATTGAAAAAAAATATTATTGCTATTTTCTTGGATAATCCAGCCTTGGCCAAGGCTGGGTCAACCAGTCTTGAACTAAGCTTGGGTCCCTATGGAATAGGAAGGCTGGGTTATCCAGGCTTGGGCCAAACTTGGATTCTCATGGAATGGCCAAGGATAGGTTATACAAGCTTGGGCCAAACTTGGCTAATAATTTGCATGGCCGAAGCTGGGTCAACCAGTCTTGGTCCAAGCTTGGGTTTCCATGGAATAGCCAAGGATTGGTTATGCAAGCTTGGGCCAAGCTTGGGTAAGAATTGGCATGGCCGAGGATGGGTCAACCAGTGTAGGACCAAGCTTGGGTTTCCATGGAATGGCCAAGGCTGGGTTATCCAGGCTTGGGTCAAACTTGGATTCTCATAGAATGGCCAAGGATGGGTTATCCAAGCTTGGGCCAAGCTTGGCTAATAATTTGCATGGCCGAAGCTGGGTCAACCAGTCTATGTCCAAGCTTGGGTCCTCATGGAATGGCCGAGGCTGAGCTACCCAGTCTTGAGCCAAGTCTGGGCCAATACAGGTACGCCAAACTTAGGTTTTCCAGTACTGGCCCAAGTCTGGCCCCGTTGTCTAACTCTGGGGTTTCCTGTATGGGAAGTATCGCCGCGGTTGATTGAGCGCAATGCTAATAGAGTTACGACCAAAAAGAGACGTATCTGTGATAAACAAGTAACAACCGAGAACCAAAGAGGAGATAGTTCAAAACCGCGGTTACGATAGAAGTTATTGAAATGTATGATAATTTTTATGTTCTCTCGGATTTTCTTATTGAAGAGAAATAGAAATTTTGCAATTACCGTAGCGTTATCAAAAAGAAAATTGTTTTTGGGAGAACAAACGATTTGAGAGATTTTAACTGTCGAACTAAACATGGTTTTGATACCTCTTTTTTCCTATTTAAACTGTGATCTTATGAAGGTAAGGCAAAAATGTCAGTTTAAGAGTTACAAATTTAAATTCTTAGGTTGGTAAATAGAAGCGCGATAAACCAAAAACTCAACAACAGAAGGTTTCTGTGCAGGATGATAATGATGAAACCAAACATAAAGATATCTGTTTATATGAGTGGGTTTGCAATAAAGTCCGTCGTGCTTACGAGTCACAAGAACATCGAGAAATAAAAAAGGTCCATTATTTTTGATTTCCATGGTGAATTTGTTATCTGGGTATTTGTTGTTTAAATAAACAAGAAACTTAAACCATTTGAGATGGCTATAGTACCGAACAATAAAAGTGTCATCAACATAATTAAACCAGACTTTAGTTTTTAATATTGATGATTTTAATGCAACCGTTACAAAGCATTTCATAAAAATGTTAGCTACAACAAGAGATAAAAGAAAACTCATAGATGAACTTAAAACGTATCAAGTTGGAAATAAATCGATGAGTCAGAATATGTTTGATGATAATAAGCAAATCCTTAATAGAAACCTTGGTAAAAAATTAAGTAACATCAAAATTCACAAGAAGATCATTGGGTTCAATCTTTATAGTTTCCAAACGTTGAATAAAATGGTGAACGTTAAGAATGTGAAAAGAGGTTTTTACCTGTAAATTAGCAAAAAGTTGTAAGTAGGAGATTGGATAGTACTGACTTTAAGAAATCTGTACAGACGAGGTGGTTTCAAATATGAGAACGACGTTTGGTTTAGGGAAGTAGATTAGAAGATCTGATAATTTGACCTACCTCACGTTCAATCTTTGCAGTAAGATTTTGAGTTAAAAGAACGTACGCTTTTTTCTGACAGAATGGAATAAACATTAACATGGTTTAAACCTGGAAGATGTCCTTATCTTATATCTTATAAACTCCGACCGTGAAAGCCTTCCCTATGACATACTTTGTAACCACTTGTATACGTAACATATTATAGTTAAAACAATGGTTTGATAACTATAATTAAGCTATGTAATACGATAAGAACAGAAGAAGTACCAAGAAACTTCATAATTTATATGCAGAAAAAATTATTTATATAAATCAATTTTAAACAAAAGAAATCAATGAATTCTTGTCAACAATATTTATCAAAATGTGACCTATTAAACGATCGCGGTTTTTACATATTTTAGCAAATTCTTCATCAGATTATTTGGATTTATACAAAAACTTTTTGTATATTTTAACCTACACAGTTTTATGCATATGTATGAGCGTATTTTTTCGCTTTTTTCCAGCATATAATTCACCGTAGCAATTTAGTATCCAGAAGCTTTATGAACACATCGCCGCACATAAAAAAGTTCTTTAACAAGGCGCATTTTGCAAAAATATTGTTAGAAAAAGATATTTATGATGAGTAATTAAACTTATCGAAAATCTAATCAACAGCAAGAAATTTGTTTATTTTTTCACATATATTAGTTTTATTGCTTTTTAAATTTTTAATTATGCATAAAGCTCTCAGGTGATTAATATACTTGTGTTCTAAGACGAATATTAAACTTTCAGCTAGACTATATTGATATAATTTAACTAAAAAGTCTGAACGCATATTGAATACCATAACTCATAAATACCAAATTTGGCGATTCTAATTTTAATTATAAAATGATGTAACTTTATTTTAAAAATGCTTTTTTTTAATAAATATTATGCTAATACAGCATCTCCAACCGTTTTCACCGTTTGTTTTAGGAAATGTTTTATTCAAAAATGCTAAATTTGTCTGTTTTATCAATCATGATTGATCTCTAACAATTTTTTATAATTCTTGCTTTCGAGAATAGATTTCAACTCCTACGGCAAACAAAAATTAAAAGAATTTGCAAGACAATCGATACTCTTAGAAAATCGGGTATTAAATTGGAAAGTAAAGATTTAATTTCAAAGATCTATCACAGCTATGACCGGTTCCTTGCACATGTTATCTTGAAGTTTGAAATTTATGTTGTTTCGGCATTAAAACACACAACCAAAAACTTTTTTATGTAAATAATTTTTTCTTCTTTATTCGTCAGTTGCTAAATTTTTTTTTTTAATTTTACGTGTTGTTGACTTTTTGTTGTTTAAACAAGTTGTGTTAAATAGACTAAAATGTCATAAAAAAAACTTTTGTATTTGACGTTTTTTGACAAAAAGTTTAATTTATATTTTGTTGATTTTTATAACCTACAAAGGTTATTTGTATAAAAAAGTTTTAGTTCAAAAATCATGTTTTATTAATGGGACCGTTTATCTAAGATACAATTATTATAATGTATTCATCCTAATTTTTATACATTTGCCATTTTTTCTGGGTTATATGTGCTCTATGATATAAAAAATGCCACCAAGAAAGCGTTAGAATTTTTAGACGAAACTTGGCAGAAATGTTTAACTAGTGAAAGGTAGTAATTGGTTAAAATTTCATTTAAAATAATCTAGTAGCTATTAAAAATTTGACTTTTTACTTGTTACAATCGAAATTATCGCGTATATTTCTTAAGAAATTAAGTTGATTTCGGTATTGTTTTGCAATTGCAATTCTTTTGTTCTTATTTGGTCGCGTTATTGACTTATATCAAGGAGGTTTTTCATTCAGAGAAATTGCTAACCGTCTTAACTGTAACCAATCCTCTGTAGTACGGTGTTATCAAACATGGTCTACAGAAGGTCAAAAACGTCGTAGACGATAAAGTAGACGGCTAAGACAGACAAATCTGGCCCAGGACCACCATCTTCTATTAATGGTATTAAGAAATCGATTTTCAATTAGAAGATCAATAGCCGATCATTGGTTTTGAAACAAAAGACGTCCTGTAACTTTTCGTACAGTTTACCGTCGACTTAGAGCTTTTGGCTTGAGTCCTATAATCTACATTCTGTGCTTCGGCTGACGGCTCGTCATCGACAGCAACGTTTGAATCAGTGTATCTTGACTAGATTAGGAGGTGAAATGGCATGAGCTGGTTTTTAGTGATGAATCCCGATTCTGCTTGGAAATGCGCGATAGTCGCATGATGGCCAGACGATGACGTGGAGAACGTCGCAATGTGCAGTGCTTTGATGAGCGGCATGTTTACCGCATCGTGAGGTTTATAGTATGGGGTACTATTGTTTATGGAAGCAGATTGCAGTTGGTATTTATACGAGGCAATATGAATGTCCACCGATACGTTGATGAAGTGGTAGAACCCCATATCCTTCTATTCCTCCAGGAGCTAGAGGACCTGATTTTCCAAAAAGATAATGCCCCTCCCTACATTGCAAGTAATTGCATGGAGCGCTTCAAAGTGGCTAACGTCAATATCTACCACCCAGATCTACCAACGTTTTGCCAATCAAACATGTGTGTGACATGATGGGTAGAAGACCCAAGCAATAAGGCAATCTTCTACACTAGAAGCTCTCCAGCATTAATTACAGATTGCCTTGAATGCAATACTCCAAGAAGAAATCGACCAACTGGTGGAATCCGTGTCAAAAAAGATGCAAGAAACTGAAACTAATATATAATAAAAAAATACTTTTATATTTTGTTTAATTTCTTTGAAATTTTAATCAACCTTTGACTAGTTAAACATTTCTGCAAAGTTGAGCCCAAAATTATAAAGCCTTCTTGGTGTTGCATTTTTTATGTCACAGAGTATACATTATCTCATCAACGTTACCGCCTACTATTTTTATTCTTTGGTTTTTACTATAAAGTTTTTGTAGTCTATTTTGATAAAACTATGTGTTTTTAGTTACAAATTTTCAAACAAAAGATTTTCTTTGAAGTTTCTTAGATAAAAAAATAAATAAACAAGACAAAAGTTAATTTTTTAAGCACTTTGAAACTTATAATAAGCGATGCAGCCTGTTTAATTACTATTACCAATTGTTTGTTCCGGAGAATTTTAGCCTACTAACTTCAATCAGTGTTTTTCAATTCATGCAAACATTGTATACTATTTCATTTTATTAAAAATGTAAACAGTTAAAATACTCTAAACAATAAAAAATATATAAACCAATTTAAAAAAATATCAGTCACGCCACATCAAACTACTATTGAAAAAGAGACCGTTCAATTAAACACTGTATGTGGAAAAAGAAACAGAGAGTATATATTCCGAATATCCATTGTTTTTTGCAAACACTACTGGATTTGTCTTTATCTTTGATGATAGCTTTCGCGTTTACGTGTTTTTAAAAAAGAAAAAAATTTAACTTTTATGTGTTTTATTAATACTTATGTTCTTTAGATTTACATTGTCATTTTTGAAAGACTTTAGTGTATACCATTTTTGTGTTTTTGAATGTTCAGTTGTTTTAGATCAGTGCAGCCTATAAAATTGCCAACGTTAACATAATGCTTATAATGTATAATTCTATATAATTCTATGTAATAAATAACACAAGTCAGTTATAATGTTTGGATATAAGCGAGTGTTGTTTGCTAACCATCGCAATGCAATTCCAGAAAATATGCAAATTAAAAAAAAAATATTATAGTAGGCTATTTTGAACAATAGCAATTCTGTGTAGCTCTCGTAGCAGTTATACATTTAGCTTTGACAGCAAACTGTTAGATTCTTTCAATTTGTTTTGATAATTTTTTGTTTTTATCAATTGGTAATTATTATCACGTTTTTTACAACTGGAATTAATCATGTTTAAAAAATAATCTCTAAATTAATAAAATAAATGTTTAGTTTATTTTTTGTTTTGATCGGTGCATCATAGTGAACGAGTTCAAAACACTTATTTTAATTATTTAATTGTTTATTTAGCAACGGCACGTTATAATTAAGCTTGGGCAGATATGCTGTAAAGATGAAGCATATATGCTCTAAAATATGCTGCTATAAATTCCTTAAATATGTTATATTTATATGCTCTAAAAAAAGATTTTTTTCTATAACTCTTTTAAAATGACAAAAACTTAAAATATTTCTTCAATAAATTTGAGTAGAATACTAACATTATTGTTTTGGATGGCGCCTAAAAAAAATTAAAAACGTACACTAAATTTTGTTACTGTTTTTAGTTTTGAATACAAACGATAATAAACTTCTTTCACAATCACATGACAATATTTAAATAACTGTGCTTTTTGAGTAGCTAAATTTTGTGCCAAGTCCTCCAAACCGGAAAAGTTTCCATCTAAAATACCTTTTATAGATTTAAGTATCGACAATCTTGAATTTATTTTAAATAAATCACTCAATTTTGTGGATACTTTTTTGCATGTATCACTTTTATTTGCATCTATAGTTTTTTGGAAGTTTTCAATTAAATCTAAAGATTCTGTTAAAAGTAAATCTTGTGTCTCCAATTTCTTAATTATCTCGGGAATATCGGAAAAATGCGATTTTATATATGACAACTGAGAACTTAATCCGCGGTTTTTTAAAGCACTTTGACAGTCCGCTACAGATTGAGCACAACTTGGATCAAAATCGTTCACAATTTCTTTGAATTCTGCATAGTGTTCACAGTAATACAGAGCAGCTTCGATCGAGCTTCCCCATATGGTCAAAATTGGTTGCGGGGGCAAAGCAACGTCTTTTAATTTTTCGCGGAAGAGCTTAATTCTACTTGGAGCTTTCAAAAAAACTTTTTTTCCTGTGTTAATTAACGAATTTACCAGGGCAAATTCAATCCTAACAACTTCGGCAACGCGATTTAAGGCATGTGCTTAGCAAGTTGTATGAACCAGATTAGCTGCTTTGTTCATATATGCAGCGCCATCGATCACCATATACAAAACTTTATCTATTGGGACTTGTTGCGGTACATAAAAAAGCGCAAGTATTTCATTAACAACTAAAATTTTTGCTGCATTCCGCAGATTTGGATTACCAAAAATTGAATACTTCCTGTCTGCAACAACAGGTATTTGTCAAGTACCTTCTTAAGTATCCCAGATAAGGTTTTACTGTTTTGTACCACAGATGCTTGAGGCTAAAACAGAAACGTGAATTTCTAAGAAATGTTGAATGAACGGTCTTAAAAAGCATTTTTGTTTCAGTTAAAATTTCAATGCAAAATTTTACTCTAAAATATGATTTTTATGCACTCAATGTTCGATATAAGCACTTTTATATGTCATATGCTGTAAACCTTCAATATATGCAAAATATGCAAAATAAAATGCGGTTTATATTAAAGTAAGCATTGCGAAACGTAAAAATATCGAAAAATTAGCTGATTATGCTTATTAGGTAAAAACATGCAAATATGCATATGCCCAAGCTTAGTTATAATATACACTGACGTTGTACTTATTTATTTAGACCGCACTTTCTATTGAACACTTTCGACTTTAGACTTACCTTTTATACTGACGATTTATCTGGGACTAGAATATTCTATCCGTTTTGGTAATCGCCTCAAATATTACTTATGTTTCGCGAACGTTTCAATGTCAAATCGATAAGTTTACTATAACACTACCATTTTTTCTCAAATAGTTTGAGGTACTTTTTAAAAAAATAATTGTTATCTATTTAGTTATTTGGTGTAGTATCACAATCAATCTGTGA
Source organism: Aquatica leii (assembly GCA_035610365.1). Lineage (NCBI taxonomy): Eukaryota > Metazoa > Arthropoda > Insecta > Coleoptera > Lampyridae > Aquatica > Aquatica leii. Next base: position 40,421,349 of record CM069437.1, on the reverse strand, counting down.
CGTCTGTAACAAGTAACAAATATCAGTCAAGATGCTAGTCAACACATTACAGAAGCATAAATATTTGCAATTTATTTTGATAAAATTATATTTTTTTTAATTTAATGTTTATACTGTTTTTGATTCTTGTTGATCTAGCTGCACAACGATTGCAAATAAATTCAGTTTAGTTATGTCACTTGTCTTAAGTATCAAAAATAACTTTTATTTTTTTGGAGTCGTTGAGTCGTTAATCTTTTATCTAAATACATGTAAATTGAGCTATGTGTTTGCAAGAGTAATAGATATGAAGTTTTGGTTTGTTGGGATTTGTACTAAAATCTTGGTTTTGATGTGTTCATAGATGAAAACATTTTTTCAGTTTTTTAACTTTTGAGTGCTTTTTTTGAACAATTTTATAAAAATGTTCTGATTATTGGTTCAGAAAAAACATTCAATAATATATGAGACAAACCACATCTTTGGAGGATTCTTTTCTGATTGTCTATATACATATTTGGTAATTTCATTTTCTGTTTGTGTTTTATACAATCAGATGAATTTCGATACGTATTATTATTTTATACACAAAATACTATATTGCCCAGTTTTAACAACAATACCTAAATTTTGTTGATATCGTTGCTTTTGTTCTTTTTTCTTTAATTTAATTATTTGTATTCTCAATTCAACTAAATTTTACTCGGCATTATTTAAAATTGTAAAAAAAAATTTCGTTCTATTTTAAGCATATTGTATAATCTTATTTAAATAACAACCAAACAATTACATTAATTATTTTACAATTAATATTTGGTATTGTAAAATTAAACAATACTTTATACATTAAATGTTGTCTTTAATCATCTCATAAATTTTTAATTGATTGATTGATTGATACTTAATTCTAAAACAAAAATAACAATTTTTTTTATCAATTTGAATATTTTGGCACAAAAGTTGAGTTGACGTATTAAATAAATATCAATGTTTCAAATAACCGTAGTAAAAAAAAATTTTAATGGGAAATTAGGAAAGCAAAAGTTTTTAAAACAGAATTGTAGATAATGCTGTTTATTTTCTACATTTTTAGTTCTTTAAAGTTTTCACTTTTCACGAAATAATTACATGTTTAATTTTATGTAAAACAACCGTTTTTTTATTTTTTTATCAGTCTTAATATTAAAAACAAATGTGATTTGTTTCTATTTAATTTTTTTTACACTTTTTATTTTAAGTTTTTCTTAAATAAATGTGAATCTTTATTTGAATCAATTTTTACGAAATTAATCGATAGTTTTTGCTTTTAATTTTTAGTTTAGATTTTTCCGTACATTAAACTTTTTCTATTTTTTACCAAAATTTTTAAACTAATAAAATAAGATTTTCTATCACTGCTTTTTAAAAATTTTTGTAGTCAATGAAAATAATTTTTTTGCAATTTTTTTAGGTTGACAACATTTTTATTGTTTTTTTTTCTTTTTTTTCAGATTTTTCGATTTTTTGAGTTCTGTATCAAAATTGTAAAATCAGTCATAAAAATTGACTAATACTAATTGATTTAAATAGCAAAAAAACGAGAACAGTTAACTGCAACAATTAACATTCCATTCTGGACGATTAAGTCGATTATTTGTAGCATGTACTAGCGCCAATGATTAAAATACTTTAAAAATTACATTTATCAGTGGTATTTATAGTTGTAGATTCACAGGATGTTTCAGATTATGTAGGCAAACTCTCGGATTCAGATAGAACAAATAAAAATAAATATCCTTGTGACTATTTGATAGATGAGTTATAAATGACGTAAAGTTTTCTAACTTACTTAATGTCGACGTATATTTTTTGTTTTTTTTTAATTTCGATTTATTTGCAAAAAAAATTATATTTTATTTAGCTACTTTAAAAAATATGAACGCGTCTTATCTTGAGCTGACAAAATAAATAACGTTTGTTTATGTAAGTACACTCAAGAAAAAAGAAAACGGAACACTACTTTTTAATAAACACAAAAATATACAAAGTGTCCCAAAATATGTAGTTTTCGTCGGAGCATATAACATTGTATTGCTGTCATTTTCTTATTACCAAAATTTATCCTTGTCATAATAATCTTTTTACTGGCCGGTTTTTATTCCACCAGTAGTTCTCTTATTTTTCTATTAAAAATGCTGGCAGTCGCTTCCTTCTTTTAATCAAGAATAAATGAAATTATGTTTTTTTGTTTTGTATTTTCCTATCCTATTTATCTGCATTCACATTTTCCCAAAATATTTATGTGGTAGTCCATTTCATTTGGAACTTGTGTTAATTTACTCTCTTGATGAAATATTTCTACATTCCATTGTCCAACTCTAATAATTTATATCCCACTTTGTTTTTTTGTTTGTTTGCTTCAGTTGTTTCTTACTCGCTTTCTCTCCAATGTTTCTTGTTTATCTCCCATTCCTTCATTTCCATGTCTACTAATGTTGTCGTTATCTTTTCTTCTATTCACTTCTTTTGTTACTTAACTTTTTGTTCTCAAATTTTTCTTAGCTGTGCTTCTAACGTATCTTTTTTATAATTTTTTACACTTATGATTTTAGGTTTTTCATAAATAAATGTGAATTCTTACTTAATTAACTTTTACGAAATTAATTGATAGTTTACTTTTATTAGGCATAATAACTTTTTTCTATTGTATCTTTTTTCTTTATTTTTTAGTTCAGATTTTTTGATTTTTTGGGTTTTGTATCAAAATCGTAAAATCGGTCATAAAAATTCGCTAATTGACAAAGAGTAAATTTTATAGCTGACGAAATAAATGACTCTTGTTTATGTAATTACATTCAAGAAAAGAAAAAATAAACACAATAATATACAAAGTGTACCAGAATATGTGAGCAATCTCTTGGATTGAGATAAGACACATAAAAATAACATGACGGTTTACGAAAACAAAATATTTTTGTCCAATATAGTTATTACTGCATAATTTTTTATATCGCTTCAATATGAGTTCCTTTTCCTCTTATGTATTTCCTGGCTCTAAAAATTGAAAATTGTTGGACCCTTCGCAGTACTTCAACATTATTTATTTTATTTATTTTGCGACAATAGAAATTAATAATAACAATAAACAGCTCCGAAAATGTCTTCTTTCTTTACATTTCTATTGCGTTTTTCTACATATTTCTTAAATGCCCTCTTTTTTTCCTTTTAATATCCTCTTGCTGTCTATTTTCTTTTTTTTTATCTCTTATATTCACTAGTTTTCGTCACAGCGTTTTATTACTAATGGTTTCTGGCCACCACACGTTCAGTATACACCGCAGACACCTATTAACAAACACTCACGGTTTTTGTTTTATCATTCTCGTAACCTCCCACGATTCCAACCCGTATAACAAAACTGGCTTCACCTTCGCATTGATCACTTGTATTTTAGTTTTGGCATTTAAATTATTTGCGTTCCATACGTGATTCAAATGTATATTTTTTGTTTTATGTATTCCACTTTGTACGTCCTTGAAACTTCCATCCAAAACATCTACTTTTTCTATTTCTTGCCTATTTATTAGTAGGCTTTGTACGGTTAAAATTTTTTTAGTATACAATTTATTTTTGATACTCTCTTTTTCCGTTGATGGAATAAGGACAAAACTGTCAAATTGTTAAAACATCTTTTCCGGTAAATTTCGAAAGACGCAGACTTCGTCTAGCGTTGTATACGCCAAATAAAGCTTTCATCGTAAAGTGTTTTACGTACACTTATGTGGAAATGAATTAGAAGATTGCTGCGATTTTAGTGAAAGTTTTTATTTGGGGTAAGCACGTATTTCTTGTATTACGATTTAATTTAACTCGTTCGTAATTGTCAGTAGCGGGTTTCCATACCACACACATTTTTTTTGTCTGTGGAGATAATGATCAGATACAATTAGGAAAATTTTCATGATGACGTCACGTAGCTATAATTAATATTTTTACATCTTCGAAGGTTAGATACGAGTATAATACGCATTTGAAGAAATTCTTACAAAAATGAATTACGAAATCAATTTAAAGAAAACTATGCGCAGTCGTTTACTTTCAGCAATCGTATGTATAATATAGGTTATTTGTGATAACGCCATATATACGTGTTTTTTTAGTTAGATTTCAATTGAGTTTTACGTAATGCTGGTGGAAAGAAATTGTAAGTATTACATTTTTACTTTAATTCTTAATAGTTTAGTGGGCAGTCGACCTTACGTACATGCAAAGTTGTAATTACAATTAATGTTAAAATTTTTTTGTTGTGCCACATTTATTTTCTGAATATAAAAGTGAGACCGACTAGGTCACTTTGCTGTACGACGTGTTACCCAGTCGTGGGCGTAACTTATATTATGTCTGTGATACCGATCTATGTCCTATTGTTTAGAAAATTTATATTAATATACTTAAGTAGTACATTCTTCTCCTTTGCCTAACGTGAACTACTGTCTGGGATAAAATACTACTGCTGTCTTGTCATTTGTTCGATTTCAGCTGCGGGTAGATTTAAACGGTATCTACCACCTTTATTCTTTCATTGTTTTGGCGATTTAGTTTATAATCTAACACTACGAAGCTTACGACTCTATCGCAGGAACAACTGAGTTAGTCGTTGCTCTTTTTTTGTTACGCGGAAAACAACTACTTTTAAAATTTAAACATATACACTTTGTTTTCTTAATATTTACTTTTAGTCCAACTTTTACTGACTCCTACACTAAACTATTTATGAGGCAAATGTCATTCGCAAAATCTAAGTAATTTATTGTTTTTGTCATGTTCCATCTACTCGACATGCTGTTGTTTCATAGCCGTTTATCCAACACCAATATAAAAAATAGTGGGGAGAAGATGCATCCTTGTCTTACATCATACTTTGTTTGAACATCTGTTGACAGCGTTCCATTTTGTTCAATTCTTCATTCATATTTGTTGTATCCTTCTTTTGTTAAATTTATTATCTTGAATGGTAGTCCCTTATTTCGTAGTGTATTTTATATGCACTTTATGTTTATTGTATCAAAGGCTCACTGATAATCGATAACAACTATGTGTAATGGTGCATTAAATTTCTCAGTTTCTTCTACCACAATTCGTAAGGTTATTGTGTGATCTATACATATTCGGATAGCCTTAAATTCACACTGCTCATTTCTTAGTTCTCTATCCAGTTCTTTGGGCAGGTGATACTTTCCTAATTTTTTTAAGCATTTTTGCAATCACTTTCTCTTCAATACATTAAAAATTTTTCTTTTTTTCATATATTTTCCATCAATAGTTCAAGTTATTGCTGCATCCATCTTTCGGATCTCTACTGTAATTCGGTTTTTTGCATAATTGCTCTTATAATTTTCTCTTCCGTAGGTGGGTCGTCTCTAACTTTTTGTTCTGTTTTTAATTCCACATCTTCAGTAATTTCTAGGCTCTCTCCCTGTTTGCTTTTAACACATTGTTTAAATATTTTACTCATCTTGCCATTTGTTGCTCTTCTTTGCATAGTAGTTCTCCGTCTTTGCTTTTTATGATTTGTTTATTTGCTTAATTTTTGTATATATCTCTCATGTTTTTTCTATAAGCAGCACGGTGAGTTTTTGCAATTATGTTTAGTAAATAATAAAACTTTTACTTTGATTCATAATTATTGACCTCAGTCGGCGCATCACCACCACATTAGTGGTCGCTTCCTTCTTCTAGTCCAGAATAAATAAAACTTTGTTCTCTTGTTTTATATTTTCCATACTCTATCTAAATGCAATCACTTATGTATTTCCAAAATATTTATATGGTACCAGTTCATTTCATCTTGAACTTGTGCTTATTTACCCTCCTGATATGTTCTTACATTCCATTGTCTAACTCTGATAATTTTTTTTTCCACTTTGTCGTTTGCTGCAGTCTTCCTCATTCATTTTTTGTTTATTTCCCATTCCTTTATTTCCATATTCATTGCTGTTATCTTTACTTTGATTCACTTTTTTTTCTCTTCAAAATCTTTGTTATTTTTCTTAGCTGTGTTTTTAACGTTTTTAATCTTTTTTGGGTGACCTTTCGCTGGCCGATCTTTTTCTACTAGTACTAGTCTCGCCGCTATTCTCCTCAAGCAGTTTTTTTGAGGTGCTTTGTCATTTCTCTTCATACTGTACACATCGTTATTGATTATTAATATTATTAACACCTTATGTCTTTGTGACCTTGCTTCTTTCAAAAATGGAATTAATTTACAATGGAAATTAATCATTTCTAATAAGTTTTCTTGATTGTCTATTGGATTAAATTACTAGACTAAAATGTGGCGAGACCCCATCATGCATGAACCACATACCACGTCGTATTACTAAATGTAGATCTTCTAAAAGTTCTGGCAAATTGTTTTGAACAAATTCCAAATAAAGTTCTTTAGTTAATCTTTTTGGCAATTAACTCTAATTAAGCTTTGTTCAATTATTCTGACCCACACGTTAATGGGTTCAAATTGATACTGATGATGCGTTATAAAAAACATGGGTATTTTCTTTTGCCTCTGCTTAATCCAATCAAATGCATTTTGCAGGTTTATGAAGCTTATTTAGGCAGGTCTATTATATTCAATTATTTTTTCTACAATTTGCCTTATAGCAAAGACTGCATCTGTGCAAGATCTGTCCGCTCTAAAGCGCTTTCATCGGGTATCAAAGATAGTTTTATCTAGTTTAGTAAGGTGTTGAACAAGACATTGTCCATCATATTTAAGCAGTTCGTTGGTAATACCGTCTATACCAGGGCTTTTTCTGTTCTTCAACTATCTAAGTGCTAATTCTATGTCTGCATTCTCTATTTCCATATTATGATTAGTAGCTATTTTTGACGTATCATTCTGCCTAATGACTTTTTCCTCCTTTCTATGTACCCAGCATTTGGTATATGTCTGGGCTCTATTAACTCAATTAGTTCTTTTTGTTGGGTTCTGATCAGTTGCTACATTTGTTTTGCAAGACCATAAAAGTTATTATCCATGTTTTTGTAGAAAATTTCTCAGTGCTCGATTTTAGCTAATCTTACGAGTGATTTTGTCTCGTTACGGATTATTCTGTATTGTTCGTATGATTCTGGGGTTCTAAGCTCTGTATTTTAGATATGCCTTTTTCTTTTCTTTGATTTTTTTTATTTCGTTAACTATGGTCGCAAACTATGGAGTTTTATTGAATTTTCTGTACAGTCTGTTCTTGGTACGAGTGCCAAGTGCTTCGTTCGCAATATCTTTAAAGTTATTCTTTAGTTTTTTCAGCTGATGTTGACATCATCTACCCGTATTTTTTTTTCTTAGAATTTGCGTAAAGAATTCTCGTTGAGTGGTTCTATAGAGACTAGTTTAGTTTTCTCTTCTTTTTTTGGGTTGTTTGTTTTTCGTGAGATTTAATTTAATTTTTCCCAATAGTAGTTTTTGATCGCTATCGATATTGGCTGAATCCAGTGATCTGATTTCCTGTATCTGGACTGGGTGTATGTGTCTATTACGAAATATATTTACGATTTTGATTGACTTTTGTCCTCTAGTGTTTTTAATTGTCTATTTATATTGAGCTTTATGATAAAAAGAAAGTATTGTTTATTCTTAATTTCTTTAGTGTGTATATGTTGATCATACGTTTTCCATTATCATTTATTACGTCCTTATTGAATCGCTGCGTCTTGCATTGAAGTTTCCGAAAATAATTATCATGTCGTTCGATGCAAAAGATCCAATAGTATCTCAAAGTTTGTAGTAAAAATGTTCCTGTTTATGTCGAGGCTTATTATCTGCCAGTGCGTATACTGAAATTAAGTTTATTTTTTGGTTTTGCGTGTAAACTGTAACAATAACTATGCGCGATAATATGTAGAAAATTTTTTGTATATTTGATTTATATTTGTCGTGTATCAAAAGGGTTACTCTTCCTTTAGCCCGTTCTTGTTTTTCGACATCACTATATATCAGCATGTAGTCTTGATGCTGTTTTTGTCCTTTTCCTTATTTTTTTGTTTCTTGTACGGCACAAATACCGATATTGTGCTCTTTCAGTTCTTCGTTAAATGCATGTCGACATATTCAACAAATGGAAACTACATTACTGACTAAACACGAAAAAAAATATTAAAAAAAACGAAAATTTCAATACACTCTAAAACTGATATTGATTTTCAACTGACACTTGAATAAATATGTAAATCGATACATGTCAAGTAAACAATAGCAACAAAGAATAAATTTTAGTTTATTGATGTTGATCAAGAGTAGGTACCTTTTTTAGTTAAAGATTTAAGTTGACCAAAAATATTATCGTGGTGTCTGTCGTACAGATTGTGAACAATAGCATGATTGTGCTAGAGCTAGTTTGCCCTTGACAAACTAACAAAACTAAATGTGAATAAAAAAGTTTCACGTTAAAGCGACTTATCTAGTAACCATCATATTAAAAGGTATTGAACTACACCTAGTACTTCAAGAGTTATTTTAAAACAAACGATTTTTTAGGGCGTCCGTTATCTCCATAGAGAAGACCGTAGAGAAAGAAACTTGTCATTATTTTTATGTGTCCTATCTGAAACCGGAAGATTACTTACACATTCTATGACTCCCTATATATGTTTGTGTTTATTAGAATGTAGTGTTCCGTTTTGTCCTTTCTTGAGTGTACCTACATAAACAGCCTGTTTTTTAATTTTTTTTTTAGTTGTTTTGCAAACAACAACAAAAATTTAGTAGTTATTGTAGTATCTTATTTATTTCGTCAACATAATTACAATTAGATGTTTTGTCTTAAATAAAGTTTTGATGAGATTTAAATCTCTAGAAGAGAAAAGACACTAGCAAAAAAGACTCAAGATGAAATACGTAAATTTTTTAAGCAGCTAAATAAAATACTACAAATCTTTATGCAAATAAATTTAAATCACAAAAGAAAATACTAATACGTCGACATCAAGCAAGTTAAAAATTGAAAACTGCGCCATCTACACCTACTCTAACTGTCGAGTAAACACAAGGATGATTGCTAATTTTCAAAAAATGTAGTTGATGACAAAACAGAAACAAAACCAAATTAATAAAATATGATAGTAAAAAAAGTAAATAAAACTACATAACAGTAAGTTATGTGCCACAAAAATGCTTTTCAAAATATTTTGAAAAACGTGACATTTCAATCAAATTCTTCTAGAAGAAACTGGAAGTATTTCGACGATTATTATTAAAACGCTACTGTTTAATGGCAATTGTAATAAGTACTAAACTTAAATTAGATTTAAATGTTATAATTAAGATTTTTTTTTACAAATAATAAAGATAAAATTATGTAAATGAGAGCATAAAAATAAACTGCGATTTAACAAAAAGCAATGTGAGTCAGTATAACGGAATAGACAATAAAATTAAATATCAATATTATATAGGATATAGAATAATTAAATGTCTTAATTTAAACTTTACTTTCACGCTTTGAAAAGTAAAATTAATTTTCTTAAGTTGGCGTCACGAATCGAGGTTAATTTTTATCGATGTTCTTGTACGTGTAAATTTTACGAGCATACCTATAATTCCGATTGAGTTTTATTGTGATTCAACCAGATGTCGTCGCTCGAAAAATTGCCCAGAAACAAAGATAGAAAAAAAAATAAACGATTTTAATGGTTGGGTCAGAAAACGCTTGTCACGCAAACTTCCAAAAAATAACGGTACGTTATTACAACTATAAACAATTGAAAAGAAAATTTCGTGATCGACTCAAAGATGGGAACTAGAACATGTCTGGAAGTAATTCGAGGTACCTCGAGGGCGCGCATGCACATAAAATTAGTTAAAAATGCGGAAATTACTTTAGGCCACTTTTTAAAAAGTACTTTTAATCGAAATGACAGTTTAAGTAGTAGTACGTCATTGGTCGGTTATTCCATAATTTAAATATCCTCATCATCGGTGCAAGAGAAAGCGTGCGGGTGTGAGAATCAAAAAGGCGCCTGGTTCACAACACCCAGCACCAGCCTAAGGCTAACCGCAACTACTTCTTCTTCTACTTCTTCATTCATCGTTTTTAAATACTTTGGGAAGTTTTCCACTTGTTCTCGTTACGTACACACAAAGGTCGTTTATTTTTGTGATAAGTTAAAAAAAAGAAATTACACCGTGTGATCATCAGGCTGTGTGTTACACACGATTAAAATACGAAAAAAATGCAACTAATAACGGTGAAAGCCTTCTTGTAGCTACTGCGTGCTGACGGATAATTGCAAAGGCCTTAAGTTAAATGGGTTCACCTCGTGTGTTATATGATTATATGCCCAGAAACAAAAGAGAATCGTGATCTATTCCATGTATTTCAGTCACTATATAAAAAGCAAATATACAAAGTAATAAATAAATTTAATATAAAAAATATTGCAAGGAACTTAAGCGCTAAATAAAACTACAAATATTTTTTTGCCAGGGCAAAAAATTACAGAGCTTCTTCTTTAAACATATAACTATATATAGGGTGTGATTAAAGTTTTTTATCACGTTAGTATAAGCTTATGTACATTTAGAATGTTTCTTTTTTATCGAAAATTATTGCACTCGAAAATGTGGCGAAGTTACTTAAAGACTAGATATTGCTTAGTCCACACTTCGTAACTTTTCTTAAAAGTTTTTTTTAGGTTTTTTATATAATTTTTGGAATAGATTTTACTTAAGCTTATATCTTCGACGCATAGTGTTTATATACAAATACTTATATGCAATAACTAATAAATTAAAGCGCGTTTTGAATACTGTTATGTGGGTAAGAGTGATTGATTTTGTTGAGCCTAATATCTGGAAAAGCAGTTACAAGTTTTCGTTGTCGTCGTCGAAGATGGATAATGAATAGTTCTGAAAAAACAAACAATTAATTACTCGAACGCAAAATCTTTTAGATTGGCGTTAGTGGAACCCAAAAAAAAAGACGGGTTAGTTCCCGTGTTAATTATAAAAAAATAGTAAGTATGTGTTAAGAGATATCTTACATTGCATAGAAAGAAGACAGGACCGGAGTGGTCCAATCGCCCCGGGGTCCCTTCACCGCCAAATGCACTGACTACATCTAAAATACCAAGTTTTCATTAGACAATCGCACACAAATATATTTACACAAAAGATGACGTCATAACTACTACTACTACAAAATTTATTGTCGCAAAAAAACATTAAAAAGGTCACGTTTTAGAAGTTTTAAAACGAAATAAATTACAAAAGATGTGATACAAATTATACTTGAATAGATGAGTGTGGTTGGTTCTTAAACAGGATTTATTATTTGCAATAAAGTCAATTTGAGATGGTCTGTTGCCCTTCTATACACCATCATTTTACTTTATACAATTTACGCCGCGTAAAAGCGTCACTTCAACAAATCATTTCGAAATTTTGTTGCTGTAACTGTTAGTACCGCGTTTTAGTGCGCTCAAAAGCGTATAGATGGCGCATTTTAAACCAATCACTGGGTCTTCTTTTTTTACGTGTAAGTGGGCGGTACGCGGACAGGTACGTCTTCGCGTCTTACAAAGGTTATATGATAACGAGACATTATAATCTGGTTATTCAAATTATGTTGTGTTTGGTCTGTAGATAAATAGATAACCGGAGCTTAATAAACAGAGCGGCTCGCGTCTAATAATCGGTAACATTAAAGACCGAGTAGGAAAGTCTCCGCCTCGCAAACACACATACTCTCACACAAATTAAAAAAAACGCGCCATTGAGTCAATAGAAGGCGTTTTGCATATATTCTCAATTACGAGCCATTGACACATACTAAAATTACAAAACACAATAAAAAGGTGAACAGAACTCAAGGTGGGGTCGTGCCAAGGTCTCACTACCCACGTATAAGTAAAATTTCCGAAATGTCGCGTCTTCCAAATTTTCAATAAATACAAAAAACGAGGTTACGCCGAGCAAATTCAATTAAATACGTACCTGTGCTGTTTGAGATTGTCTTGTCGTTTAAAACTTTTGCCACAAACTTCGCAACTGAATGTCAACTCGGGACTTTTGTGGGTCCTTTCGTGTATCATCAAGTTATACGGCTTGGTAAACCTGCGTTGGCAATATTTGCATATAAATTCACATTTAGCGCGCATTTTCCTGCGAAACTCGCGGCCACTAACGTCGTTGTCGATCTGCATAATCGCGAACATGTTGCCGGATTCTTATCTCCGCCACTGCTCTTACTCAGCTGACACGATGAGTAAATTGTGGAACTCTTGGGTAAATCTAAAAATAATCGATTTTTAACGTAAATCAATGATTTCACTCAATTTTCTACTCACCGATATCTCGATCGATAATTCCGGATTTATATCCTGCAAACAGAAAAAAAGTTTATTTATCTTTTTTGTTTTAATTAATCGACCTTCGTGGCCTTTTTTTTCTTTAATTTTATGGAAATTTTGCGTCGATGAATCTATGCAGTCTTACCTACTATTAAAATTATTAATCATTCGAAGGTTACTGTTTTAAGGGTCAACGACATATTATAAATAATAAGTATTTATTTACGCTACTGTTTAGTTAAAAACAACCCCCGTAAACGTTACGTCATTAGCTAACGTAACGGAAGTAACGTTAACGTCATAGGGAAAATTGGCAGTATCTGAAGCTTCTCAGAAGAGTGACAAAGATGTAGGTACGGAACTAGTACAAGTACTAACAGGAATTATTATCTTTCATTTTTTAATCGATGTTTAAAATTTTTTATGCGTAAGTGAGCAAAGCGTAAAAAAAATTGATACCAATACGTCACAACAAAACAAAAATGCGGTTTACTTAGATAACAAAAAAAATTAGAATTACTTAAATAATCCTTCACCGATAGATTAAAAAATTGATTGGAAAACTTGTAGGAAATTGTTATCCGTAAACTACGTACAAAACAAATCACGCAACTTTCCGTCGGTATCGTTTAAATGTCGATAAAATCGAAACACATTTATCGTTGAATGAAGACGTTGATTCATCCTCTTTGTTAAAATTTTCATAATGAAATTCGTAGAATCCGAGTTTCTTAATTAAAATAATTTGTAATTAGAAACTTTCTACTGGTGACTGCGTTTTTTATTAGATTGCGAAAAAAACTGAAACGGAAATTTCCGAATTTATTAGGAATTTAAGTTGCGGAAATGCGCACGATTATGTAAATGTAAAAAAATTTAAAACAAATGCGGTTTTTAATCTGAACTTACTCTGCGAATGCACTTCTCGTTGCCGAAATGTTATAGTTCAGAAGCACTCGCGAATATTTAAGAATATTGATGATCTTCTGAAGCACAGCAGCTTTACACTGACAGTGAAAGGCCTTTTTCCCTCCATGTACCCATCGTTGTAAGTACACACCGCTATATTTGCACGCCAACATCCGTACACCATACTTATTCCTCATTTTCATTACAATGAGATTCTTTTACGTCGACCCGAGGGTACAAACGAAAAAATTCGGAAGCTTTTAGTTTACGGTAAAAAATTCAATTGATATTTATAAAAGTTAAGAATCTGGGAACGTCTGTGTTGAGCGCATTGCAAGGCACTCCTCGGAGAATGTCACTGATGTACAATATAACATATAGTTATGCTAATATAAACGGCGTTCCGCCCCTCATTGTTGAACCATTTCGTATTCACCATTGTCTGCAACCATTAAATGCCATCGTTTATCGAACACCAAGACATCCAACCATTATTAAATTAAAAGAAAAAATGCAGAAAATCGAAACCAAACCTCTACAGACTTATTGTCAATTTTCATCAAAATTTCCCGTTTTTTTTCTTTTAAAGCATAAACGTTAACTCCATTCATTCACAAACACTCAACGAGCAATTGTTTTTTAGACCCAGGTGGTCGTTTAAACATTGTCACACTTTTTGGCAAAACATTTATTTTTCAATATGTCAACGGTTGTTTTCCAAACTTAACGGCTCGAAGTCGTTTTGTTTTAATTGCCCCTTTTTCGCTAATTACACGCGTGTTACTTGAAACAAAATAATATTACGCAAGTGTGGCGAAAGTGCCTAGTTAATTTGTTTTAAAAACGATTGACTTTTATTACCCGTTCAAGGAATTTCGAAACCTCAACGACCATAATATGATAAGAAAGTGTTGGTTCATAAAATCTAAATTGGGAATAATTACCAAGGAACGAATTTGGAAGCATTTTATAAAAAGATGAATCAATGCCGAAACGGTACCTACCTACAGTTTTGTTTTGGTCGAATGAACAACTGATAAAACGAGGGATAAAATAATTGAAGAACGTGTCAAAATCACATTCATTCTATGTTACGTTAATACCAAGATGACTAGCGAAACGCATTGTTCAGAAGAAAATAGAAAAACACGATCGCCATCGTCATTAGACTTGTAATTATTGTCAATGCGTAGTTGGCGCAAAATTTTAAAAAGAAAAAGAATCTAGTGGTATTAAAGAATAAATTGACTGTCCAATAAAATTTCATCGCATTATCCCCTCTTTATATTTTATATCCAGTAGCTGCACTGCAGGGTGCTTTAAAAACCGGTAGCAATTTAGAGCGTCGGAAGCAAATCAAACGCTTTGGGTGTGGTTGCTACTTGTTAAAATCAACCAAAGCCACTTTCGATCTAAATTATTACACATTTAAATACGCGATGCTAGTTTTCGCAGTCAGAAAATCCCACGCTTTTATTTTCACCGGATTTACTTGAAATTATTTAAGAAAGTGAAATATTAAAGTGTATAAGACTGATAGATATATCTATTAATTTACCACGTTAATTTTATTTAAAAAAACTGTCACCGACTTTACTTTTTCTTTTTAATAAAAAATTAGAAATTTTGGCGGTGTTAAAATCGACGAGATCCCCGCGCTCCGCTCGACTCTTCGGCACGGTAGCAAAGTAGGCGTAGCACAGTAGCACGCTCTTGGCCACGTGCATTTTACATCGTAATTGACGGAATCACGCAGTCTACACACAACTTTTCTTTTTTATATAAAACGCCACTACTTATAGAATTAATAAAATAACGCGTAAAATAAACTAAGGCAATTTATAAATAAAATTAAAAACGACTAACCTGGTGTTGGCGACAAAATGATAATCAATCTTCAACGGTGATATAGAAACTGTGCGACGATTTTCGTTGTGCCTTCTTTGGAAAAGTGGTGTACCTCGAGGAGATGTAGTAGTACTTAAGTTTTGCTTCTGTACCAAACTAGTGATGGTAGCCCAATGGATCTCGGCGGTAGTGCCCTGCTCTTGGCTTCTACGGCCCCCCTCGATCCCCTAGTGAATCCCAAGTCCAACCTACCCGGTGCCCCTTCTTAGGGAGCTCTAACATAAAGATTATTTTACAACGGACCCAAGTAACAGAAGTCATCCAAGTGGCCTTTTGAAAATGGTCTGTATTTAAGGTGTTCATACGGTCTTCGAAATTTTCGCTTCGGGCTTGATTAAGTTTTTAAATGCGTCGATTAGCAAATTTCAGTGCCTTTTCATTGATTCATTAATTATTACGACGATTTTTCTTTTTTAAAACGATTTTTTTTTTGAAGAATTTTACAACAAAGTTAAAAGCAACTTAGAAATTCTTGCGGACACGACAAAGATCTACGATAGCGACGTATTTGTTGACGCTGTATGGACGAAAGTCGCTTGCGATTGTTCTCTGTCTCATTAGTGCACCCACGTTACACATTCGTTTATCTTTATTTAATAGTTGGAAAGAATAGGTGCATCCTTACTAATATTGCTATCTTCGTTTAACGCGTACAATTCGTAATGTGCGTCTCTTCGTTTAACACAGGTAAATGTTCAATGGCCATGCCCATGCGTAACTGATCGGCAAATGTTTCAATCGAACTTTCACAGAGACGACTGGCATACCTTTTTTTACCCGATTTTTTCTATCCGAATTTTTTTTTAAATTCTAACTAGATTTGCGTCACTGCTAATTTAATGACTCTGATAACAAATCAAAACAAGGATTTTGTTATTTACTCAATATTTCATACTTAATAAAAAATTTAGTTTTAGTTACATGCAGAATCAAGTGAACCTACTTTTCATGTAAGTAAATTAATGCTAAACATTTTTTTAAAATCTGGGTTGACGGATTCATAGTATTCTAGAAACAAAAGCATTTTTATAAAACAAAATAAAATGCTTTTTAAACTTACCTAATATATTATCAATCAAAAAGACTAAATAATTTAATTGCATTTGCAAAACTCACTAATATTAAATTAAAGAACTAATTTCAAATTAAAAACAAAAGAAAAGTTCTTATTCGATGACTTAGTTCCCGTCTATTCCAAACAGCTTACTTGACTTTTACAGAAATTAAGAAGGCTTTGTTTATTGTTATTATGTTTGTAACAGCAATCACTGATTTTATTTTTACTTACAATTTAAAAAACTGAAAACAAGCATTTTGTTCTAATTTTTATTGTAATTAACAATATATTAAAAATCAAATAGGTAATTGAATTCATTTTCATGTCTTCAATTAAAATCAGAAACGATTTTTTGTATTACATTTTTTTACTGATGTGTTCTAATTGTACCTAAGTGTTAAACTAATTAAAGGTTTTTGTTAGATTTTGGTGGGTACCGCTTTTGTTATTTTATTTAAAAATGGCTTCTTAAAACCAAAACAAATGGTAATACATGGCCATCTTCGATCAAAAACAATTTTTTTTTATCGTTGGGTACCTATAATAATAAAACCGATCCATAAGTATATATTTAAAGAAAAACGCTTTTTATATTTGATTGATTTGGTTTTATTACAACTAATTCAATTTAGGTAGTTAAATTTAAAAACCTCTATCAAAAAAAAATTTTTTTTGAAAACTTAATTTTATCGTTTCTTTTGTGTTCGAATCATGGTAAACAAATCCTTCTCAATGTAAATTGTTCTAGAAACTTACAAAAAAATGAACAACGCTCTGGTGAACTATTTTAGTATGTTTTAATACCTAATAGGTAATGGGTAATATATGTACCTATATAGGTATGTACCATATTGTACCGAATATTTTTATTTAATTATTTTTATGAATACAACATTCATACTTTCAGTTATAAAAATATATGAACAAAATTGATCTAAATTTGATTTTAAGGTTAAACAATTTTAATTTGTTTTTTGATTTGATGTTACTTAGATACCTACTTGTTTTTTTTTCAAAAAATATTAAAATTTGCAAGTACAATACAATTAGTTTTTTTGAATTAAATAATTGATTTTTTGCTTTGGGGTTGTGAGTTTTCTAAATTTTTGACCAGAAAATTACTTTTGTGTTTTTGTTTTTTTTTCAAGTTTTCTTTGTACAGTTTGCTAATAATTTCTACCGTTTTTTGTTAGTATTCTGCATCTATTTTTCTGTAGTAAAATAAACACAGTGCTTTAGTAGAATAAAACAATGTAAAGGTGAAAACGGTTTTTCTAATTTTAGCCAATTCTTCACTTCACTTCAAAATGCTGTTTTTGAAATACGTAAGTAATGGAAGAAAGTCGAACATCGATCACTTAAAATATATTTAAGGCAAAAACAATACACAAGAACGTAAACATAAATGTAAAAAATATAAGAAAACAAAAGTTTGGTGTTGACCCTTATTATCCTACTACCTATATGCGAAAAATATCGATCATATAGGATGGTAAGGTTCATCAACGTTCATCCCAAGCTACGCAGGAATCCAAGTCTTCTGGCTGAGATACGTCAGTACAGGCAACATGGAGTCAAGTTCCACAAGAACTACGCCTTTGCCACACTTCATCTTTCCCAGTTTTCACGCATATTGAACATATGTCTTTCGCTTCTATCATATCCTTTCGATGTTGCTGTTCATGTTTGGATTTGCAGTTTTGTAGTTGTTTAGGTATCTGCTGTTGTTTTAACTCCTGGTAAGTTTGCTTTTTGGAATAAATATTTTGTAACTTATTCGATTTCCTTCTTCTGTTACAGCAGTGTAGATGTTAGTATTTCAGATTTTACTTTCCTTCTTCGTTTTTCTGTCAATCTGGGTTTCGGTTTCAAAATATATACTTTTGAACTGAACGGGATTCTGTTTTTTTCGAGTCGAGTACATGGTTCTGATGGTGGTTTAAAGTGACGCATACCCGTTTCATTATAACTTCTGCTTGTTACATACGATGGATCAGGATTTCTACTAGTCCCATGTTTTTTTGGAGGTTTGTTGGCTTCTGTCTGAATAACGGAATTTGCTTGTATTGCTGTTTTAGTAAACTCTTTATCACCAAATACGTTTTCGTTTAACGGAAAGATACCTGTAGTTTTAAATCAGTTTAAACTTTTTTCTTTGGAAGATTGTAAGTACGCCTTAGCAAAGAGCTCTGGGATGTCAGTAACATCAATTTTGTCATAATGATAGGACTTCATATGGAGATCGCATTCTTTGCTATATGGCGTTTTCAACGAATTGAAAAACGTGACGTCAAAACTTGTAAGAGTTCAAGGAAGTGTGTGTGACATGATTGTCCAAAATTACTAACATAAGACCTTCCTTCCTTCCTTTTTTCAAAACAGTGTTCATACGTTTGCTTTAAAAATAAACATTAGACGCACGCAGTCACATGCCACATATAGCATACAACTGTTGTCTGATCTCTTTTGCTACTTGTGATTACATCCACCTGTTTTTGACCTTTTTCCGCTAAAATTTGATGCGTTTTGTGGATCGCAATAATTCTATTTTCAGTCACATTATAAACGCGCCTTGTCAGAAATTTATGTTCTAAGTTGTCGTAAAAGACGCGTTAAAGAAGTTTATGGATGTGCCTAGATCATGTTAGACAATTTTAAAATGTTATAGGTCAATTCTGTCTTTTAATCTTTTTTTAACACAGGTTTCTGTGCTAATTTTATTTTTTTACTACAGTATTTTTTATTTCATCTGTAACATCGTATTACATGAAATCTTGCTGCTTTTCTAGTAGTGCGTTTCCCGTTCTGTCTTCCTCTCTGACCAAGCAGAGCGATTACTCTTGTAACATTATTTTGATGAGGCATCTGCAAAGCATGAACACCAACTAAGCGTGAGGCTAATTTAGTCACAAGAGAGTACTTTTGATCATGCTGCTCCATATTACCCGCCGCATGGACGCATTGATTTAAGATACACAGCCGGCACTAATGAGTTAAAATTTTCGTAAACAGCGTAAAGAATACCTTGATTTGGCATCTCTCAACTATTACCTTCAAAATAGGTTTTGAATTAATTACACTGATAAGTACGTACCTTATTTGATGAACCAAAAAAATAACAATGAATTGTCCAAAAACTGTTCGTGACAGTGACGCTATAATGAAACTGTCCGATATTGTAGTTGGTAATTACAATCTGCCTCAAGTGGTGCCAGCACCTATAGAATTACCTTAGGACTCGGTTAAGTTGCGTAGAAGTAAGATGATCGATATTAGCCGCCGATCGATATTCGACTCTTTTTACTACCTACAAGTTATCAAACTCAATTTTTTGTTACGTGGTTTATCTCGTAACTAAAAGAGAGCGACGACTACCTCAGTTGTTCTGACGATAGAGTCGTAGACTTCATAGTGTTAGATTATAAAATAATTCAAAAAAGCGCTCGAACTTTGAAATTAAATAAAACTATCTGTTTAAGTGATATTGCCACAATTTTTATGTTATTTTAAATGACATTCGATGGCATGTATGGAATATAATTTCAGCCAAATGACCACCGCGACTCTGTTGTAGATAGTGTATCTTGTTGGCTCAATTTCATGAAAAGTTATGTTGGCCTTCAAGGCGGGAATTGTCTGTGGTTTGTTTACATAGACCAAAAATTTTTCGTAGTCCAACAAAGAATAGTCGAGCGGTGTTAAGTCACACGATCTCGCTGCCCAGTTGATGCCACCACCATGCGAGATGACAAAGCTCTCGAACTTCTCATCCAATAAATGTAATGTTTCTCGTGCAGTATGGCAAGTGGGGCCGTTTTGTTGGAACCACATGTTTGTGAAGCTCATACCATCTATCATAGGTCACAAAAAAATTGTTATTATAGTCCGATATCGGTCGCCATTGACAGTGCGCATCTTTGAAGAAATAAGGGTTGATAGTACCGCCAGACCAAAATTTACACCAAACAGTGTCTTTTTCAGAGTGTAAAAGCACTTAATAAATCTCCCGAGAATTTTTGTCGTTCCAAATCCGGCAGTTTAGTTTGTTAATAAAGCCATTCAATCAAAAATGAGCCTTATCACTAAATTTTTTTTTTCTAAACTCAGAATCAGCCACCAATTGCTCTAAAGCCCAATCAGCGAATATACAGCGCTGTCTGTGACCGTTGGCTTTTAACGCGTGAGTTAATTGAACTTGGTATGGATGGAAACCCAAATTTCTACGCAAATTCTACCGAGTTGATGTCGCAGAAAGACCCAGCTTTCGCGCACCGCACGGAATGAACTGTCTGAGATTTTCTCACACATCGTCGTAGGCTTCGAGGTGTTAAATTAAACTAATTTAAAAAAGCGTCAAAACAATGAAAGACTAGAATGAGAGACACCGTTTAAATCTACCCGTAGCTGAAAAAGAACAAATGACAAGAGAGAAGTGGAAACACAGAGTATATATTTATTTTATCACAGATAGTAGTTAGAAGTGACTAGTGACACTAGTGACCTAGTGTTTAACAATTTGATATACTAGCCCTACTTCAACAACGATAGGTGGGCGTACCGAGGATAAATTTTATACTAAAGAATTTTTAACTTAACATCTTGCCGCTCTAAAACCATTTTAAATAGTATTTGCTCTAGTATACTCTTTACTAAGTTGCTCAAACACTTTATTTTATGTAAGGATATGACCCATCCATTTTTCTTGAGCTTAAACATAGTGAACTCTCATTAGCCTAAAAAACAATTTTAATAAATTTCCGAAGATAACTTTGGTTTGTTTATTTTAAGTCAAATTAATCAAGTTAATTCGTGTTGACAAAGAAAGCAACAAGTTTGTATGTAGTAGTTTTTTTTCAAATTAATCAAAAGGCTTGTGAATTTTAAACCGATAATTTAAAAAAAAGACAGTTGTACGAGGTGTTCTCTGAGTACGTTTTCTGTATTTGCAAATGTTAATTTGTTCCTGTAATTCTTAGCAGTTCTTCGGCTATTTTGTTTAGATGTTTAATGTGGCCAGATATTGTAGTCTCAACTTTATGAGTTGTGTTTTTTACTCACACTTCCTATTTACTCTATTTTTCATAAATTGTTACGTTTAGCCTTCTAAAGTAACTGCACCTAATAAAGCTTAAAACTCAATAGAACCAAACTAATAGTAGATTTAGTTAGTTAACTCTCAAAGCGGCAGTTGTGTAGTGTGTAGATTATTTCTTCAAGTTGACTGCTAGAACCATATTAAGTTTTTTTCGTCATGATCTTAGTTGCTGGTAAGAAAAACCTAACAAACTCAAGAACTATCTCAAAACGATGTTCAAACGATCATTGCAGACTATAGGTAAAACTACAAATAAATTTGGCAGTTCACGACAGTCTTTGCAGGAACTTAAAGCAAGCCATAAATCAGCACCAAAATTTTGTAAAGCTAAAGCAAGTCTTTAAAAAAATGACGTTTTTGCAAACCCCAGAGTCTTTTTAATATGAACAAAAAAGAATGTAGATTTAATTTGCACAAAAAACTTTTTAATTAAAAACGAATAAACATAAATGAGCATAAAGAAGAATGTCACCATCGTTCTTTGTGCAAACTCTAAGAGTTTGGTGATTTTGCCAATAAATTTATATAAAGGCAAATGAATTAACACACACACAATTAAAAAAAAAATACTTGATTTTGTTTTTCCTAGGACAGAAAAATTTCAAAGTTGTTAAAATGTTTCGTAAATTGGTGAAATTATTTGGGCAAATACAAGTCTTCAAATCGTTATGTTCTGATTTTTTATAGAGGCAAAACTATTTAGACTACGGAATTACAGATACAGGTAATAAATGTGTACTGTCTTCTTTCTAACACAAGACACAAACTTGAACATCTCGACAAAGCAATATTTTGATCTTTTAAGCATTATTGGAGTTAGCAAGTATTACTCAAATGCAATAAGTGACGATGATTTATAACTTACCTGAACAATTAGAACCTCAAACAACATCGACTCCGAATTTTTCTTTAAGTGGTCCCTTCAGTCGTGTACAGAAGCATGTGTTTTTTCACAAGAATATTTTTTTCTCAATGAAATCGTTGTGATTAATGAAACAAAAAGTTTATCTGAAAATGGGCAGTTAGATAATTTATTGTTTAGCTTATTTTGAACCTCAAAACTATGAGTCAAACAGTTATCATAAAACAAACACTCTTTTCTCTTAAAAATTCTGTAATACCAATACTACAAATTAATTGGACGTATTATTGTGAAATTAGATTTACACGCAACAATAGATCAACGTTGACAAACTTGAGGTGCTTTCTCACTCTCTTATTGAGTGTGGAAATGATATTAAAAACGAAGAAAAACTGTATCAAAAGCACAACTAAGACATTACTTCACAAAACATATATCAGAATATAGTGAAGTGAACGCAGCTGCATAATACCTATAGTTGAGCATTTCAACTATAGCTAGTGAATACTTTTAAGTTTTACACGTTTTTGAAATGAATAAGTTTTTTAGACTGCCTACAATGAACTCTTTCTATTTAAACAAGACAGTGTTCTTTGACGTGTACTTCTAAAATAATTTATAAATACTATCGGATTCCATATAGTTTAAACGAACATTTAATTAGAAATTCTAAACTTTATATGTACCTACATAAAAAACTATTAAAAATGCAGAAATATCTATAATTAGTAGTATAAGAACTTAGCTAGAACTAGTATTAGGTAAGTCGAACAAAATCAAAATATTGTTAAAAACATCGTGGAATTAATTGTTTTCTTAGAACGATAGAATTAAAAACAAAAAAAAAGAATGTATTATTTTTAAACGTTTTTGGTGTAAATTTATGATTTTAATTTGTTGTGAATGTTTGTTTAAAGTACCGTGTTTTTTTTTGTGGCTGTTGATTAAGAAGTACCGTTGCTTCTGACCACTCAATTTATTACCGAGCTTTTTATGCACTGTTAGACAAGGTACCACTTTCTACGTTAGCGTTAGCTTCTGTATTACAAAGTGACATTACTACACTCCAGAATCGACGTTTCGATATTCGACAACATAAAAACACAATTTTAAAACAAACACTCCTCCGAGATGATTCAAAATACAAAAATAACAAAATCTGTCTACCAAGTCAACCTTGATTTTTTTATGTAAAACAGATTAGTCACCGTAAAATTTCGTAAATTAGAAAACGGCGATAACTTTACGAGATGAGCTACTACTCTTACTTTTACTCATCTCGTGGGATAATCAAAACCGCATCGTTGAGATAAACATCTATATCCGTTACGGAATTCTTCATGCGCTGATTCAAATCCTTGAATCATAATTGTAATGCCGGGCGTGTCGCTTTTTCACTTTTCACCTTTGGCTTACATTTTTTCAAAATTTTTTACTAAACGTTTTTTGTTTTCGAGTCAAGGTCAAAGAAAAAACTGAAGAAGAGTTTTAAACACGCGGCATACCGAAGATCGAGTTTTTTTTAAATATATATCAATTCAAAAATTCGTCTAATTTGTCAAATGGAAGCGTTGCCGGGAATTTATATCTTATTTTTGTGAAAACGAAAGTTGTCGCTTAGATTTTAAAAACGATTACGAAGCTAAAGCGGCCGACAAGGTTTCATGTTGAGACCGCAAATAATGATAACGAAAATATTTATTGTGGCCCCCCAATTTAAATTTTTTTTTCCACTCGTTTGTGTCATCTTTGTCTTGTTTATAAGTCTACACAAACACATCTTTATCTTTCTAATTTTAGAACGTTCATCGATAATACCAATTTAAAAATATTAGATAGGTACCTACTCTTGTAAAAGTAAAATCTATTTTTGTTGTAATTTACAATAACAATTATACTTAGGTATTCCTTTTTCAAAGACATTTCTTAAAATGTTAACGGAAATACATATATTTGAAGAAATAACTTTACCATTCTTTTTAGAGAAGCTAAATTCCAACTGATGCATCAATTTCTCCAGACTTAACAAAAGTATCGTATTACTAGTAGGTCCACCAACACGGGAAAATAATTAGAAATAAATAAAATTTTAAAAATTAACAGTCAAACATTTGGTAAGTACATCATTAAAAGAAGTTTAAAAATGTACACGCAATACAATAAAAAAGACTACAATACCTGTTATTGATAATTTTCTCCAAGATCGATTCCTTAGTTGTAACAGAATCCTTAATGTCCAAATGTTTAAAAAAAACATTACAGAACCACGAATCGAACCAATCTTTCTATAAAGTAAATTAGGTTTGTTCACAAGATGCTTTCGATACGTAATCGCCGTAAAACAAAATTATTAATTAATTTTTTGTTTTATTGATTAAAATACACAGTTTTGTTTATTTAAAAAATACGTTTATTGTGTTAACAAATACCAAATCTTTAATCTAGTATAATTCAATTATAAAAACATTTCAGAAAATGTAAGTCTTCAAATCAATTTTATGTCAAAATAAGTAGGTATTACTTTAAAACAATTGCTTACGAAAAATATTTTTAGTTTTATTTTAGTTACGATTAAAGTTTATAACTTTTAAAAACAAAAAACAAAAGAAATTAACTGTAACTATATATAAGTACAACGGCGGTAAAACAAATTAAGTTTTAAAAACAAAAATTAAATAATAACACAAGACACAAAAACGCCTACTATAGGTTTGGTTTTTTTTAATTGACATTTAATCTAAATATTAAAATTAAGAACAAATGTTCTTTTGTTTTAGGTTTTCTCATTGGATTTCTGAAGCAAAAAACATTGCTTACTTAAATTTTTAAAAAGAAAAACAATTGCAACTAATTTGACTTTGGTTTGTTACAAAACTTTTAGGTACAGAAACACTAATTTAGCTCTAATTTGATAGTTTCACTTTGGTCGAACTTAATTAACCGTGGTTTTGATTTGATTGAGATTATATTTAGAACAAAAACGTTTTTAATTTGTCTTCATACAATATTAATTAAGACTGTTTAAACTGTAAAAAATCAAGAATAACGAATCTTTGCCAACTTAAAAAAAAACGAAAAAGAAGTTAACGAAACGTTGTTTTTTTGAAAAAGTTTAAAATGACAGTGTTTTTATGGTTTCGATCGGATTCGACCGCTTACACTTTAACGATGTACAATTTTGATTTGGTTTTAAGAACAAAGACTCATTTGATTTACTTCTAGTCAAATTGTAAAAAAAAACTCACGTACTTCAGCTCTACAAAAACAAAAAACACAATTGTCAATCGCTTGATATTAAATAATTTTTTTTAGTATTGACAATTATTAGCTTTTAAGAAAATTTAGAACCAACAAATGTTATCGACCCCTCCTCAACCTGACAAAAATTAAAAATGAAATTATTATTTCTTTTTTAATACAGTGCACTCCACTTAATATAATTACATTGGGTCTTAAAGCTTTTGATAGCAATAACCGAATGATAACAAAATCTTATAGGTAGGTATCCAAAAAAAAATGTAAATTAGGTTGTTAATTTAGAAAGTGAAATTATAGCACCAATACATGAAAAAACGTCAATATAAAATATTTTGCAAAAAATCAAAATTTTGATCCAAATAAATCAAAAACAAGGACCTATTGCATTAAATAGTTTGACACCGTTTATAAAAAGAAATCAAAAATAATGTTATCATGTTTAATTCACTGTTCTAAGACACGTTTCTTTTCAGTATAAATAAAAAAATAATGTTATCACATAGTTAAATTAAGTTGTTATTCTATGAACTGCACATTATTTTCAAGTAAACTGAAAATACAAAATAACTCGAAGATAATGCATTTACAGATGTTTAAATGAAGTAAAGTTAAGTAAGTGAGTCTAAATGCTTGAATAAATAAATACTTAGGTAAAACTGCAGAAATCATACTGAATATGCAAAACAAGTACTTTTAGAGTACAATGGTAAATTTTTCACTCTAAACAAGCTTAATGTAAAAATTTAGTTAACAGATTCATGAAAATAGGTTCATGTACAGAAACAAACCTAAGAAGAAAATTGATAACAGAAACCAAAATTATGATTACTATAAACGATATTTTTTCTATGTAGTATCAGTAGTTCGGTGTGTTTTTTAATAAAGTGATAACATTATTGATTGATAACATTATCCGTGATTTCAATAGGCGGCGTGCATTGTATCAAATGCATACAAGTAGACTCTACTTACTTAGATTCAAACTATAATAATTATAGTTAAGCATTATTTAGATTAACTATAATTAAAAAAAAACGTGTAAGTCTAAAAAATATAGATTTGTTTTTAAAAGTTGATTGTTTCTATTATATTTAGCACAATAAAAAATATTTATCAACCTTACTAAAAATCTAACGAACTGAATTAGAATGAACGAATAAAAGAATAAAACAAAAACGTTTTGATTCTTTTAACAAAACTGCCTACTTAGTTATTAGACTTCAAATTAAATTCAAAATGGATAGGTACGTTTTATATTTTGTTGATTACATCGACAATAATAAACCGTAGATATCTAATGGTCACAAAAAACAAAAAGAGGAAATAATTTTAGCTGGTGAAACTTATTTGTTTAAATTTAATGAAAGAAATTTAGTTTTATAATTCAATTAATTTTTTTAATGTTATAGGTAATAAAAAACTTAAAAACTTCAATAATACAAGATTTTTTTTTAATTGAATTTGATATGATTTTTTTTACTGTCATAGGTCACCATTAAAAATACGTTAAATATTTATTTGCTTATCTCACCAGTTGTGGACAAATTCAGTTTTAAATTATTTGATTTAATTAATAATTAACAATTTATTTGACTTTGGTTCGAATTGACTATTTAAATATAAAACAAGAAACGCTTTTGATTTGTTTTAATGCTGTAGAAATAGTTCGAATTGTACAAAAAGTCTACTTAAACTTTTAAAATCAAAATGGTTAGGTATTATTTTAATTTGGTTATTTTATCATTTAATTTTAGTTTTACTTAATTCTAATTTGACTATGTTTTTAAAAAAAAACTCGTATACCTAATTGCTACCTAAATCAAAAACAAGAAATTTATATTATAAGCAGTTTATTTACGTATTAAAAACACAAAAACAAAAATGTTTTAATTTTATAGTTTCTTTTGCTGTTTTTGCGATTTTGTATATTCATAAAACCGTTTAAAAAATTGAATTGATTCTATTGTGTTCTAATCAATAATAGCAAAACTGCTAGGTAATTTAAAAAAGATAGAAAATTAATTTTTTCAAGTTTGGCGATTCAAGTTCGAGAATCAAAACATACGACAAACTATATTTGACAATAACGCAATTTTGATAGAGTTCTTTGATCATGTCAGTATTGTGCATTCATGTATTTAGTCAATGTATGTTGGAAATCATTGTGAAAGGTACAAAATAAAACAAATGATTATTATTTTTATGTTTATAGCTTTCGACAATTATAAATCTATTGTTGAAGATGTTACCAGCTTCTTGTATATTGTGACAGTGAAAGGTTAATAACTAAAAACTAGAAATTTGTTTTTTTAGAGTTGTTTTCGTTTGTTGCTTAAATAGGTACTGTAATGCATCTTTGATCAATCTTTTCTTCGTCGTGAAAAAGATACGCTATAGGCAAGTAAGCTAGACAGGTTAGAACTACAGACTTGATGTTGAAAAAAAGCTAAATTAATTAACAAAAAAATGTAAGTTAACAGGGCCATCTTGTGCAATTTGTTAAAGCTAGTGAAATTTAATGGCCTTTATTATAAATTTGCATAGACTATACAACACCGAACATTTCGATTTTGTAATGTATAACGTGATACCTTCGAGCACTAATTAAAAAAAAAGAGATTTTTGACATTTTTATTTCTGGTAAGCTTTTTCGTCTAAATAAATTAATCGAAGGGTTATATG
Source organism: Aquatica leii (assembly GCA_035610365.1). NCBI lineage: Eukaryota > Metazoa > Arthropoda > Insecta > Coleoptera > Lampyridae > Aquatica > Aquatica leii. The sequence goes on along the minus strand of CM069437.1, from coordinate 40,393,272 downwards.
CGTTCTTATTATTATCCATAGCCGCCTATGTTTTAGTAGTCGCGCAGTATTTTATGTGCTGGCTATCAGAGGCCAAAGTTGGTATCTCTTGGTGGTTGATGCATGGGAGCTCCCCGAGGCTGCCGTTGAACGGCAGGAATGCTGGGAAATGCCCGCTGGGACTTGGTAGCTTTTCGTCTCAACCCCGATAAGTTCACAGGTCAAATTACTTCTGGCTCGTAATGAAATTCTTTTGTATGGTTTTTTTTAATAAAATTTGTTTAAGACGCCATCGCGTTAAGGATTTGTTTGTCGGCGACTGCGCAAGGAGGTCCATCGACGACCAACCCGTACACGGTAGCAGTATACGGTAGCCAACAGTAGCTGGTTTCTGCCCCCCTTAAAATATTTCCAACATATACATTTTAAAAAGCTAAATAAATAAATATGGATGTACGTGTGTGCGACTCGCGGACGGACCACCTTTGATGTATGCAAATTCGTTCAAGTCGAGGTCGTGCACTTTGACTGTTTTAAATTTATATTACAAAAGGTTTATGAGAGGAAACGGTAAAACGCGTTTACGATACACCATATTTAGTTTTTTTTTATCCTCCTCCTACTTTTTTATCTTCTTCTTTCTATAGTCAGATGTGTGAGTGTAAGCGTACGGGGATTGAATTTAAATTTAAATAATCTTGGTGTATAACGACTAGGAATCGCGTAGGCCATGTAAATTCTCTTCCTCGATGTCTTGTAGGTGTGCACCGCACGTGTGTGGCACACACAGAAATTTAAACCGAATAGAAAACACAAAATTCTAAACAACAGACTTAAAAAAACCGCATTAATTAAGGTTAAAAAACGAATTACTAAACAAGACAGGTTAGTTAATATATTCTTTTATTTAAATTTGCATATCTATAGTTGGTTGGAAACGTCAAACTGCAATAACAAGAAAATGGCGATTACTTAATTTCTTAGATTTTAAGTAAACAGCAACAACGTTCTAAAATGTATTTTTAAAATAACCTACATTAATTTTATTTTCGACAAACAACTTTATTAAGCTTTGTTAAATGAAATTATGAGGTTATCACAATTTTGTTTGATTAATTTATCTCGCCGCCTTTAATTAGAGGCATATAAACCATTAGAGTTTTCAGTTTGTTGACAAAGAAACGACGTTGCGGTTATTCGGTAGAAGAATGAAAAAGAGCGTCGTTAGTCATTTTAAACGACGTTAGATTCATAAACGTCAAACGACGATTTTTCGACTATTATAAGAACGGCGTTTTTTACTTCTGTGGGTAGGGTAGTGAGCATTTACCGTGGGCTTCTTCCACGAGTGTCCGCCGCGTGGGAACTGCACAGTAGTGTCTGCCATTCTCTTTCCCCGCGGCTCGCTCGTCGATGCCCTCCTGCAAGCATCGTGCTTCTTTTACCAACTTCCATCGACTTACGCTTCGTAAACTAAAAACGTTTTTGCATCTACTCGTGCTTAAATCCCCGAAAAACTGTTTTCAAAAACAATTGTAATGGATTCTCGCAAACTTGAACTAACTAGAATAAACAATCATTGTCTAACTGTTTTTCTAACACCTTATTCAAACAACTTTTAACCTGGTGAGACGGAAGGCTTAACTTTTAAGAGGTAAAATCCTTAAACAATTACGCTAAGGATTATTTTACGTGTTTACAATTCGAAGACACTTGACAACACAATTTTGACAAGGATCGTCTTTGTTCATTTATGAATGGACAAACAACTTTCATTCAAGAATTTGTTTTTTTTTCAGAATTAGAAACGGAAAGATTCTAGGAAATACATAAAAATTACTTGTAATCAACAGTAATATCATAGTAGGACGTGCTGTTATAAAACACGCCTCGAATTCGTCGATTGGCCGCGAACGCGACGTGAATTGAACATTCTTTGATCAGATTATTGGGAAATATTTCACAGCCTTCTTTTCAAATACACAAACTCATGGTTTGTTATTAGAGGTCAAATTTTTTTCGAATTATTGTTTCTGGTCCCATGTTGTCTTTAAAAAAAAAGATGCATGAATGAATCGTATTGTTGTTGGAAATAAAGGTTGTATGAATCGTACGCTAATTATGAGTTTTTAGTTAATGAGGCAATAATAACAACATTGTACTTACTTTGAATATTAAACCTGTTATTGGTAATTTTCAGGAAGACAACTGTCTTCTTACTGCGGCTCAGACATCTACTTATTTCAATGACTACAGTTCGAATTAGCTATTATTTCTAATACATAAAATTTTAGAATTTTTGAACACGCGTAGGTATTTTGATTTTTTCTACCATGAAATCCAAAATTTTCTTCTATTTAGATTTCAGCTACTTAGGTAATTGCTCTTTTGGCTATACATATCTATAATGGTTCCTGATTATTTTCCTAGACTCAAACTTAAATTTTTAACGAATCCACGTGCTTGAAAATTGTTTTGACAGGGCCAATCAAAATAAAACAAAGCAACTATTCACTTTGGTGATAAATATTCGGCTGTTTGATAATATATTTAACAGTGCAGCGCTAATACTTAGTGGCCCTTGTGTGCAAAAATTTTCATGGCGCTTAGTTAAAAAAATCGTTTGGTATTGTTGAGTAAAAAGTTAAGTAAAAACAAACAAATATCGTTTCAGATGACAATAATACAAGAAACATAAAAATGGTAAAATATACAAATCAGATACACTATACAAGGTATGTTAGTAGGTACCTACATACGAAAATGCAATGGTATAACTCTTAAAAATAAAAAAAAAATTAAAACAAATTTGCCTTTACAAACTACTTCTAACAAATAAAAATAAATAATAAATTCTTTCTGTCAGAACTGTCAGGTAGACCTACTTAAAAATAAAAAATCAAAATAAAATCTATTTGCACAAATTAAAAAATCGGCAATTCATGTCGGCAATTTTTTTATGATATGGTGAACATCTATTTCTTCTAATATAGATAATTCTATTGTGATGATAGATAAATTTGATAACCGTTTTTGACTCATGGTCGACCTTAAATAATTTTTTATTAGCTTTAATTTGGAAAAGGATTTTTCTGCAGTGGCAATATAGAGGTGCTCTTTTCATTGATTGAAATTTATGCTTGATCGAGAATGCAGTAAAAAAAGTTAATGTTGTATAAATATTGTTTTCGGATCTGAAATTGGTCTATCTTTATGTTCCTAGTCGAACTGTTTAGTTTTCTGTCAACGCCGTAAAGCGGAGGCTGTTTAAAAATTGGGTTCCACATCTAACTTTTTTGCAGTTTCTTTTGCTGCAGTAATAACGCCATTAAGTTTCTCATCTGTACGGAATTCGAGCAAAAAGTGTTTTATTTAATGCCTTCCAGAGGCAATTGTATATTCATAGCTTCTGATTGTAAAATTTTACTAACAAAATTGACTTGCACTAAAACTTCATACCAGATGTAAACTGAACATATAACCGTAAATGTTGATATTTTATCCCTTAAACAACTAGCTTGATATTTTTCTTATCAAATCTATCTGAATTTGTTATGTCGCATAATGCGTCATATATTTCTGGTAAATTTTTAAACAGCGGCTTTACTGCATCTATTCTGCATGACCATCTCGTGTCAGATAATGGTTTTAAAGTAAAATTAACTAAGTGTTATCTGACGACATTCCAACGTTTAGTAGACGCAGAAAAATATTTTCATAATTCTTGAACTAAACTGAAAAAACCAACTGTTTCGTGATTAACTTTTGCAGTATCATTAACTATTAAATTTAATGTGTGAGTGGCACAAGGCATATAAAACGCTTATGGATTCAAATCTAAAAGAATTTTCTGCAAACCGCAACTTTTACCACGCATTTTGGAACCGTTATGATAGCCCCGTCCCTTCACACTATTTTTATATCTAAATAATTTTTTTTTAACTTTTCTGTTATACAAGAACTCAAACCAATGCCAATTGTATCAAAAATAGGGCAAAATAGCTAAAAAATGTTCGCGTATTTCTAATTCTTTAGAACAAGTGTTAAAGTGGACAAAACGTAGGTATGCTAATAATTATTTGCTCTATATGTGCAATATCCGGTGTACAGTCCAATATTATTAAAAATATTTATTGTGCCTGCATACATTCAAAATTGAAGTTTGGATTTCCTTTGCCAAAACAGATACGATTTCATTTTGGATTTTGTCAGCAAGATATGTGAGCATTTTTTAACTTGATAAGTAGCACGTTGAATATGATCATTCATTATAGGATCAAATTTACTTACCATCTCAATACTTCAAAAAATTTACGTTATTATTTTAAAATAACATACTGTTTTGGCTAATTATATTACACTACCAACTGTAGTTTTAATTTTTAATGCTTGACATAGTTTTGTCCATTTTTGATAGTTACTAAAGTGAGATGAATTTTTTTCATGTCTACTTAGATTTATTGCTAAATGTAACCGATCATTACAACTCCGAGAAAACTTATTATTCTCTTGCACATCGAAAAGTTTACAACGTTTCCAAAGCCAAAGAGCAAGAAGCAGAAGTACTCAAAGTTGATGTATGTGTTTACTTAATGTCATTCTTCTTTACCGATTTAAATGGTAACAAGTATACTGCAAATGTAACTACGATATTTTTCTACGTACATTTTAAAAATTATTCGAGTTATTAAATAGTAGTGGTGCGTTAGATTAAATGGAAAAGTTACGTAAACATGAATGGAATAAACTTACATTTATTGCCACACAAAAGATATTCTAAAATAAACGCTCTTGATTATAAAAACTCTTGATATTATTTTGAGACTAAAAACTTAGAAAAAAAGCGTGGGGTGCAATTTACTATATTTTTATAATTCTTCTTTTATAAATATGTAGTTACCAATGGAATACCTAATTGTAACATTTAATATCAAGCACCTTACCCTTTTACTCTGAATTGAATTGTTTTGTTAATAACTTATGTTTTGTTATAATTTTATTTTGAGGTTATTAACAATTATTGATTATTACTTTCTATTGCTGTATCATAAGCTCTTTTTAAGTAATAGTATATTATATATCAAGGTTGAGAAGTGCATCATTATAACCTAAGCGATAGATTATATCGCGAGACGCGAAGCGTCGAGGGATATAAATCGCGCAGGTTATAATGAACTTCTCAACCGTGTTATATATACAATTTTTTCCACTACTAGAATTATTAAAACCTTTCTACCTGTTACTAAATCAAATTTAAAATTTAAGATATTAATTTTAAATTAAAAATCAAGTCAGTAATTCTGACAGTTATTAGTTTAATAGAACTTATTTTGACGTACCTAATTCTTAATTGTGATTTAAAACACAAAAATAAACAGATAACGTAAGTTTTTATTGCTAAAGTTGTTTAATTTGTTTAAAACATTATTATTTTAAGCATTGATTATGTCTAAAACATATTTAACTCAATAATATTTACATTTAATTAAGCGCGAACTTCAAATAACTTACTTTTTAAAATCAAATTAATTTATTAATTGAGCGGTTTGAAAACTTAAATTAGCATTAAATAAAATCTCTTGCTCTTGGAACGCAGTTTGGTAAACTTTTTTTCTTTGAAACTGTTGTAGTATTATCAGAAAATGTAAATATGTTCATTATTAACTACTAGTTAATAATGAAATATTATTTACCTGCGCTTAAAAAAGTACAACTTCACGGCCTTCTATTATACGTAATAATGCAAGCGTATACAACTAGTAGTGGAAAAAAATCATTTTCTACTTTTTAGTTTGGTTTGGTTTTAAAGCGTGTTTTTATTTTAGTTTTTTTTATTTTAAATAAACAAACTCCATGGTAACCTACTAATTTGTTTATTATTTCATCCTAACAACCTGTTCCCATAGGTACAGAATGATTTAGAATTTAATGTCATTTTCTATATGAGAAGAAAACCAGCAAACTCATATTAGTATCACTGAAATTTCTACCACACATGCATCACTAATTGTTTGCTAAAATATAAGCTGATTCTTAGTGTTTCTCGTATATTCTTGTAGTTTAAAAAGACGGCATGCGGCGAAAAACCCCACAAATATTTGGCAAGTATATATTTTTTATTCCCAGTAAGCAAAATTCATTGCAAATTCTCTACAAGGTTACAAATAAAATCACAAACTTAATAGTTTAGTTTCTAAATACTTCCGGAAATTTTCTGCAGTAGTTGAATCTGTCCTCATTTCAATTTTAATTGTAAACTTCTAAGTAATTAGGATTAGTGCCCCAAATATCGCCTATTGTAACAAAGTCACCTTATATTAACCTTCTATTTTGAAATTTCAAGTTGAAATTTAGATTAATATCACTGAGAATTATTCTGCATTATCTCAAATTACTTCTAATAAACTCCAGTTTACATTAAATAGTAACATTTAAAAAAAAATACCCAAGAGAATTTTACACAAAGGTGTTCTTTATACCGCCCACATTTGATGCTAATATCACCTAGCAGGCGAAAATAAGAACAAGAATTTTGGAAAGAGCATGGATTCTGGAGGCAAGGATTCTGGAAAAAAATGTTACAATTTTTTTGGAAAAATGAAACTTTTGTTAAACAATGAGAAACATATCCAGTTGTTTAGACAATACGAGCATTTGTAATGTTTTTGCTCGCCACTTGCTGCATCACACAATCTGCGACTCCAGTTAAAACACGAACTGCACTAAAGCCAATCCTGTCCACTGAAATCATCTGAATAATTTTCTTGACAAAAAGTACAAGTAGCGTCCATGGAGGAGGGATTGTTGGGATCCTCATCTAGATCATCATCTGTGTCCACCAATGGAGGTTCATCAAAATCCTCACTGTAAGATGAACTTGTAATTTTTCGTTTACAACCTTCAACTTCTTTCTACATATGTAGGATTAATTGATTTTGGTTTTGGTGCAGTTCCACTGGTTGAGGCCTGAGTAGAATTTTTCTGACTTTTAGCATTATAAAAGTATTTAAGTTTCTTCTTATAAGGCGAGCTAGTCAACACCACGCTCTTTCCACTCTTTTGTTTGCGAGACGGTGGTTGCACTTTTGGAATTGTTTTTATATTCTTCGGTGAGACAAAAGAGTGGAGTGGTGAGGAAGTGGATGCGGAGTCCAACTGGAATGGAGGAGCAGTCTGATTATCAACTTGGGATTGGCTATTATTATTTGATGGATCCATTCTGGTTTCCGGTACTTGAAATGATTCCGGACGGCTTGAGTTGCGTTCATCAATAAAATCTGCTTCGGTAAATATTGAGTCATTAAAGGGGTAGATACTAGATACACGAAAACCACTAACAGCATTACTCATGGTTGCTGCTCTAATGTACGCTTTACCCATCAATTCGGCGACTTCATACTGGGTCACAATCCGCCGCTCATTACTAGAAAGCCATTTTTTGATTTCTTGGTTATAGAATGTTTTAAATGGTTTCATAAAAGCAACATCTAATGGCTGCATTCTATGCGTGCTGTGAGGTGGTAGGCATACCATTATGATGTGATTTTGTCTGGCAAAGTTTATCACATCTGGTGTAGGTTTGACACAAAAAGTAAAATGCTTTATCCACTTGGTAAACAAATCGCTCTGAATCCATCCTGAGGGGTAAAACCCTGAAATAGCTCCTGGAGGAGCTCTCTTTATTAGTTTCATGTCTTGCTTCTTCTTGGGAAAAACTATCATGGGGGGCACGTACTGGCCAGCAGCAGACATGCAGATGACAATAGCCCTCCTCTTTCTGCAGAAGAGATTTTGTAGACTTTTCCTTTCGTGCAAATAATTTGTACATTTTGCTTTGTACTGTCGTTATGCCAGTTTCATCAACGTTAAAAGTTCTGGCAGGATTGTACTTGATCTTTTGAAGTTCCCCTTTAAGCATATTAAAAAACTATTGACATTGTCTTCAGTGTACCCCAATATTCGGGCTCTTGACAATGACTGACGAGTTCTGATTGTCAACTGGGAAGTATTTCTTTCCAAAAAAAAGTTCAGCCACTTTCGGCCTGCAATATTTGTAGTTTTAGAGAAGGGATGTGAAAGATTGTTCATTAAAGCAAGTTGAAAGGCCATCTGCTTTACGTCATTTCTAGTTAAACCAAAAAAATTCCTCTCCATTTCCATACAATATTCGACTAGTTCCTTTTCTAATTTAGAGGTATCCTTTCCAGTTGTTTTCTTTTGATAGTCGCTTCCTCTTCATTTTCTTTGTTATCCATTTTTTAAGATAGTCTCGAATTGTAGATCTGGGCACTCCAAATGTTTTTGACGCTTTGAGCGTTCCCATTTCTTTATTTTGAACAGCAATACCTGCAACCCTAAGACTTGATGTGCTCCAAGTTTGTCTTTTTTTCTCCTTCGCCGACATCTTATAACAGGATCTATAACAAAAAAACAACAATTTAATAGACTTCTAAAGTATTCTAGAAGAGAACATAAAAGAAAAAGTGTAAGATCTTGTGTTCCTAATATCGCCTATGTGCGATATTAGAATCAAGTACGTAGGCGGTATTAAGAACACACGTCAATAAAAACAAATTCCTTTGCGACAAACTTTCCTAACCTAGTTTTTCAAAAATAATTACACATTTAGGAACCTCATTTAATGTATTTTCAATATTTGACATAAAAAATATATTTGGAATTGCCTTAGGTGGATGTTCTCAGATTGTAATGGTTGCAAAAATAACTTAATGTCAAATTTTTCAGAAGTACTATGAGCACTGTTGCCACTCGAAGAATACTGGCGACTAGAGCCGCGTACATAATAGCCTATAGATAGGACTAGGCGATATAAGGAACCGGGGCGATTCTTGGAGCACTTACCCTAGTGAAGATCATCTGTTAAACAGCAACAATTTTTAGTCCACTTGACGCAAAGAAGCAGTGTATGTATATTTAAAGCTAAAGTTTTAAAAATAAGTACTTTCTTAGTGTTGTTGAAAATTTGCAAAATTCATTTATCTAAAAGGGTCTAAATAGAATACGTCTTAAAATAAGAATATGTATTCAATTTTTAAAAATTGTAAACTAACTTCTTACAGGAGTAGGTATGGACACGATAAAAACTATAGAATAATAAATTAACAATAAAACAAAAATAATATTCCGGATTATACCTATTATACGAATGTTGGTTACACAATACGACAGAACTACGAAAACGGACAAGTTGTGACAGGTCGCGACGTGAATAAGATGCGAGCTTTCAATTTATGTTTTGCTTGTTTCTACAGAATATTTCCTGTTTAAATGCAGTTTATAATTTAATTACCTTGCAGACAGCATTCTCTTTATTGGATCTCTATCATTCATCTCATCTCTAACATGGTTTAAATAAGCTTGTATTGCAATTTATTAAATAGATATTATTACATTCAGTGGCGGCTTCTCTATTAGGTCATTTGGTCAATGACTCTTCGAAAAAATGAATAAGGAAATATTTTATTTACTTTAAAATTACAGAAAATTTGTTTAAATCAAATTATCAGAGTTTGAATTTCGTGCGTTTAAATTTAAAATTGAGATAAGAAAACGAATCTACAGCAGGCACACAATTACGTGTGCTCGCGTGCATAATATTGAAGCCTAATAGTAAATGATATAGTTATTGTGGTCAATAATGAGACACACATAATACAATTTTATGCAAGTTAGGAAAGAAGATAAGCAAACGCTTAAATGTTTGCTTGCGGGCTTGAGCCCAAAAGTCATTCCGCCTACTCAGTGGCAGTGCAATGCTTACGTGACTTACGTCATTTATCATGCACGTGTGCATGAAACACAGAGGCTAGAATGCACATTTCTTATCACGTGACAAAGTTTACAGTCGATTTTTTTAGTTAATTTATAATATTCATTTGTAATAGATGACTTTCGTCGTCTTCATTTTTGTTTCATAATGACAATGGTACATGACATAAAAAATTAATAGCTAATATTAGTTTAGACGTTTAGAATTTAAATTTAATGCTCGTTCACAGTTTTTACTTTAAATTCGTAAGACCAGTAAACATAAAAATAAAAAAGTATGGCAATTTTAAAGCATCTATGTATAATTCATCAGATTAGATTTGTGAATTTGAAGTAAATAATAGATTTTACTGTTTTGTAGGCTTACTGTTTTCACACGATTCATTATGGTGTCAAAATAATGTTACTGATTTACAGCATTTAAAAAAAAAGTGAAAACTCTTTATCGGCGAATCATATGACAAGTTGTATGAATTTTGCTACTTTTGGTCGCATTAATATTTGCTTACAAATACAATTGGACAGCGCTTGCCGAAATTTAATTAAAGGCCATAATGAAAATGTTAGTAAAAACAGATACATATTATATTAAATAAAATAACTGATTGACTTTAACTGCGACTATCGTGGAAAATTAATTGAATTATTTCTACGCAATCGCCAACACTATGAAACGAGAAAGTGGTCCGTATTTCGATGCAAAACATTGAAAAATCTTCCATTAAAAACTATAAATTTTTATCAATTATTATGGTAATTGTAAAGATTGACAAATATCTTAAATCTTAATCTTAAATATCATTGATCTTAAATATAAATCGTGTTGATGTAAGAACGTTTTTTTAGACTTTGCGTTATTTGTGCTTTTTTAAATAACTCTTTTATATGATTAACCACCAGTCGCCACTGATTGTCTAATTCATTCGAGGCGCTTTTCAGCACTCCTTTAGACCTGGCGTCTGTGTGCGCCGCACACATTGCCCACGGCGCGGACCTGATATTTAACACAAAAAATAATCATGTTAAATATAACACAATTTGTCTCGATTTAATTTTAGCATTATTAATCAGATTATTAATGCCAAAATTGCATTTCGACGAATTGATTCTAAAATATTACACTCGAAATTTAGATGCAACAAAAAAGTCTATTTATCAAACTCTTGTTAGAGATTAACCGTGAGGTGCGCGTCGGATAAATTCGGAATTTGACGATCATGCGAAATAAGTTATAACTAAAAACATCTGCTGTAAACAATGTACATTAATTGTAATGGTTTATCTTTAATTTAACTAAAAAATGAATGCATACAAAACGATGAATATAATATAAAAAAATATAAAACACAAAGATGAAAAAGAGTTTGTAACAATTTGTGGACACCTCAAACGCCGTATGAAAGTTGGAAACGTTTTTTGGTTAGCTAGTGTACTGACATTCGGAACAAAATTGGTTTCTGCGCAGCGGTTCTTTAGTCTTGAAATGAAGTCTACCTTAACTGTTAGAAACGTTTGATTGATTTGACATTATGCAAAGGAGTTCATTTTTACTGCCAAAAAAAATCTATTAGGATATAGTAGGTACCTACCAAAACTTTTGTTAACAATACAACCATATAGGTAAAGTAACATTGCATTGGTTAACTTTTATCTCCAAATAAATAGGTTGCCACTCAAGGCCGGGTTAAATAAACAACAATTGCAAAACTAAATACGTACTGTTGTAAACTTAAGGTTAAGTTGTTTAAACTATTTACCTAATTATAAATGTAACTAATTTTACTAACAAACAACATAACGCAGAAAATTATAACTAAGTAGTAGAAACAAAAACTTACTAAATATAACAGTCACTGTACATTATTTGCGATAATTACTCCCATTTATTTATACACACGCGTAAAAACTCGGATTAAGCTGATTCTGTTCTACTTTAAAACTGACCAAAAACGATTTCCTAAGTTTACTTCCTGTACTTGTCTTCTGTTGATTCCTGAAATCGCTTCAAATATAAGTTTGAGAATGTCTTAATACGTAGAAATACCCCTCCTATTATGATTACTTTCGGACAAAGAGAATCGTTTAATTCTTGAATAAAAATTACTTGTATGTATGTATTTTTGATTTATGTCGGTAACTTACACAAACAAAAACAATTTCGTACAAAATTACATTTATAAATCTAAAGATACTGCATTTACAATAAATAAGTTTGTTTAAGCAATATATTTTAAAAAGATAAAGTTCTTGCATCTATCTTCGTCTTATTTGATTCTTTCTATAGCTAAGAACAGCAATTATGTTTGCCAAAAAAAATAATCATTTAAGAAGAAAGGGCTTATTACAAAAATCTCTAACATACCAGTCTAAGCATTCGAAAACAAACAATGTAGTAAATTTGTTTAGATATTGTACTTGACCATGATTCTGTAATCTTCTTTTAAACGAAGCCGTATGCGGCCGCCTATCGAGAACCGTCTTGCATTTACATTTAACAAAAACGAATTTTGGTAACGTTGGAAGAACATAAAATGAAATATATTATACCGACGTAATTTTTTTAGCAAAAAACATCGTCAATTTTGCTCTAGTTAAACATATATACAAAATAATAGATTAATAGAAAATAACAGAAAATCAGAAATACTTCAACAATATCACAAATATAAACAAAAGAAAACTAGATTTTGCATCTAATGGTATGTTTAAACATTTAAAATTTTAATGGTCTATGCTATGTCTGTACTAAACGTTTATAAAAAATATTTCTTACGCAGAATATTGACACCTCTTTTATAATAATAATAATAATAATAATAATAATAATTTATAATCCAATCGACCAATACATACATGGTATAGGACAAGTCATAAACTTAAACTTAAAACTAGCTAGTACAATATCATAATATAAAACTAAATTACTATTTTAAATTATAAATAAAACTAAAATATTTTTCCATATAAAACTAAATTACTATTTTAAATTATAAGTATAACTAAAATATTCATCAATTGAATAGAAAGCATTATCTATTAAAATTTTTTTAATTTCTTTTTTAAACGTTTTTACATTTACACAATTTTTTAAACAAAACGGAAGAACATTAAACAACTTGGCTCCAATATAAAATATATTTTTCTGAAATAACGTGAGGCGATGGATTTCATATTCTAACGTTTGTCCATACCTTGTATCATATAAATGGTGCTGGTTTAGCGTTCTAAACTGATTTCTATTTATATAAACAAAACTTAAGGTTTCTAGAATATAAACTGAATATACTGTTAAAATGTTGAATTTTTTAAAAAGCTCTCTGCATGGTGAATTTGGTTTTAAGCCTAACATAGACCTCAATGCTCGTTTTTGAAGTAAAAGAACACGTTGACAATGTTTACCATTTCCCCAAATAATAATACCGTATCGGATTATCGATTCCACATGAGAGTGATAAAAAGTAAGCGATGCTTCTAAGTTTATAATTTGCCTTAGTCTATGAATGGCATAACAGTAGCTTGAAATTTTTTTGCAAATATAGCTAATATGCTCATCCCAAGTTAGAGATATGTCTATATATATACCAAGTAATTTGAACACTGATAACTGCTTTACATTTATATTTTTAATATTTAACAAAGTACTGCAATTGTACTGATTTGGTCTCGTAAAAAATTGCATACTAAATGTTTTAGTATGGTTTAGAGTTAAATTATTCGTAGTGAGATACAAATTCAACGCTTGTAAATTTTTGTTAAGTTGCAATAAAACATTATCAATATTATCATTTGCCGCCAGTAGAGTTATATCATCGGCAAAACAAGTAAATTTACATGACAAACAAGAATCAATGTCATTAATATATAGTAAAAATAATAACGGACCCAATACACTACCTTGTGGTACCCCGAAATCTAAACTGCCTAATTGAGAATTAGCTCCATTAAAAGAAACAAATTGTTTTCTAAAACATAAGTACGATTTAAGTAACGAATTGCATCTTCCTCTAATACCATAACGCTCTATTTTAGATAATAACAAATCATGATTTACACAATCAAAAGCCTTAGATAAGTCTACATAGACAGCCATTACTTTATTGTTCTGATCCAGATTTTTATATATATGATTTACAATATCTATGAATGCAGTCATAGTAGATTTATGTTATCTAAAACCACTTTGTTGCGAAAGTAAAATTTTGTGTTTATTTAAAAATGTAATTAATCTTGTTGCCAAAACTTTTTCAATAATTTTTGAAAATACTGATAACAAAGCAATCGGTCTATAATTATCTACATGATCTGTCAAACCTTTTTTAAATAAAGCTTTGACTTTAGCAATTTTAAGTTATCTGGAAATATTCCTTTGTATTAAGCATTCATTGATGATATGATATAAGGGATTTAAAATGTTTTCAGAACATTGCTTAACAATCACAGTAGGAAAATTATCGGGCCCACATGAAAACGTGTTTTTTAATTGCATTAGAATATTGTATAATTCTGATTTTTTAATAGGCGACATAAAAATTGTATATATATTATTATTACAAATTGTATTATCAGAATAAGAAGGAGCGGAAGATGGTTGTGAACCGACTAAACTTTTTAGGTGCATTCGACAACGAGTTATTAAAAGCATTCGCTATTTCATAAGGATTTTCTGTCTTTACTCCATTAACTAATAATGCAGTGTTAATTTTGTCTTGAACATTCATATTATTGTTTATAACATTCCAAATACTTTTCGTTTTGTTTTTTGAATTTATAATTTTTTTACTGAAATGAATTCTTTTTGCAGTTTTTAATAATTTTTTATATAGAGATTTGTATTTATTATAGTAAACCATATCAATTTTATTTATACATTTCAGCTTATGCAGTAATTTATGCTAAACCGTTGAGTTAAACACAATACTCTAAACCAGTGTTCCCAAACCTTTTTAGCTCGCGGACCTCTTTTTATAGTCTAAACTTGTCCACGGACCCTTGAGTGAAAAAACTACATAAATGCATAATAGAAAAACTACAAAACGTCTACGACGTAAAACTAAAATATCAATAAAACATTTTGTTGAAGAAGTACTTATTTATTGAAATTATAACTTTAGTTTGACTACTTGCAAAAGAGTTTAACACCCAGTCGAGATTATCTAAGTGAAGAATGTTTTCAAGTGTTGACAATAAGCAAACAATTCTTTATCTTTATTTTGCAATTTTGAAAGATTTAAAAACTAAGAAAATTTTCGTTTTGCCAAGTTTTGTTCAAACAGCAAAAGTTTTGCAACAAACGCAGATATTACACTTTTAGCTTTGTTTAAATTTAATATGTCACTTTGTAGTTTCAAATTAGTCTTATTAAATCTGGCAAATATAAGCGATGTCATTTTTTGAGATAATTAAATTGAGGCGCAAATAATTGTCTTTGCTCTCCAAGAATTCCAACATTGAATCAAAAAGCAAACAACCAAACATGCATTTTAGATAACTAATGTACTTCTGTGTTAAGTAGTAAACTATTATAGTCATCATCATGTTCCAAAGTTGAGCAAGTAATCTTTCATTTCATAAATTATTTGAGATGTAAGAATAAAAGTTCATACAAATGTCATATATTATATTACATTATAAAACCCAATATGTGTAACTTCTTTTACAGAATCATTAAGAATATATTCTTTAGAAACACTTCTGTGTTAGAAAAAATTAATATTATTTCTTCTAAGTTTTTAATAAAAAAGAAATCTTTAATGAATGTTAACGGATTTCTGTACTGATTATAATTTTTTAAATCAATTTTAAAAAGAGTATAACTTTGCTTAAATAAATTTAGATTAAAAAGACATATCAATGTTATTCAAATATGCTTACGTAACAAAAGTACGCTATCTGCTTAACAATATAAAAAATTATACTTGTTTTTGTCCAAAACTAAGAAAGTTTGTTGTATGCATTTCACATCACGCATAACACAGAACTGAATTGTTGATTAGATTCACGACTGTTTTATAGTTCATATAGTAGACGAATTAGTGCAGGTATCGGCTTTATTGCGTTTCTGTATAAACCTGTATAGATAGACCTGACTTACCGCGATGCTTGCTATTACTTGTATTTTATGCATCTGTCTATATTTATATATTATTTAGAATAAAAAAAATATTAATAAAAATGTGTCACAATTTTTTAATTTTATATTAAACATTGCGCAGATCCCCTGAGGTTGTTTAAGGACACCCACATCAACTTTAATTTTTTATGAACACTTAAAGGTTTCCGGGACTCTTGGGAGTCCGTAGAGACCACTTTGGGAACCATTGCTCTAAACCATAATTATTTACGGAACAGACTTCTTTCAGATTATTCCTAATCACGACAAAAAATAACTAATTTTAATGTAATCTAAGTTTGTTTGTAAGAATCTTAGATCATAGATTAGTAGAATACGCAATCGACCTACGAACGCAACAAGAGACTTTTTTGCGATTTAAACTTGTGTATGTATTTTTTATAGTTGATGCTTACAGAAGTGGTCTTGTTTTAGTTTTTTGTTCTACGCCACTGCGGATTAGTATCAATTTGTGTTTAGATTGCAAATATCTATTATATATTCTCTATCTCATATAATGTAAAGTGAGAATTACTTACCCAATATGCCTTTATCAGTACGTTTGCTTTGCTTCTCTACTTGTTAAGAAATATTACACATTTCCTATTAGTATTCAAATCTTTCATACGATCTTTGACATGTTTGCTTAATTCTTTTAAACGTTTCTGTTAGAAAAATGTATTTTTGTTATTCCAACGTAAATTAATTATCATAAACATGAGTACTATAATTTAAGAGCTTTTAATAATAAGTTGATTATATACATAAGCCAACTATGTGTAGAATTGTTTTATAGAATGATATAAAACGTTTAAGTTTGCTATTTTAAAAATACTAATGTGTATAAATTGTGAATCTTAAAGATAACTAAGGATATTGCTAAGCGATTTAAAGCTCCTAGATTATGAAAATAGCACAAACGTTGTTGATTTCATAAACCTTCTTAAATTTATCTAAAAGTCAGTTATAAAAAATTGGCGCGAATAAATTAACAAGTTATAAGCAAACGTTTTGAAATGAAATATCTGTTTATTCAAAAATAATTAAAAACCTACGCTAGTGTCACCATTCGTTTTATATTTTTATTAAGAATTTTATTAGGGTAAAGTACATAGCTTAATATAAATCTTTATCTTATCTCGGATACAGTGTACTTGAATGAACTAGTAGTAGGATTTTATAGGTAGCTAATGATACAATAGTGTTTTTATCTGCAAGATAGCGCTGAATTACAAAAACGTTGTATTTTTGTTTTCAAAATTAAGACCTACTTAAAAAACTTCTTTTGAAACAAACAAAATTTTAAATTAATAATTAGAAAGTACTATAACAAAAGCATTTTTCTTAGATTTACTTTAAGAACTGTTTTTTTATATGTTATTTGCTCTATTATCGCCATCTTCAAATTCCACAGAATCAATAATTTTCTAAGTACATAGAAACTAAATTTTTTAATTTTTAACTACTAATCCTATTTTTTGTTCTAAATATTTGTTTTTGTTACATTTTATTATGGCATTGTTTTCTACCTTTCTTCTTTTTGCTACATTAGGCAAGCAAGTGTCTCCCATATTCTTGCGCATAAATACTATAAAATAAGCTTTTAATTAACAAGTAGAAACGGTTAATAACATTGTAATTTTTTTCTTGTTTAAAACTAGTTCGCATACTTCATCTTCCCTTTGCTTGAACAACTTTCGTTTTAAAAGAGACATTTTGTCGAAGTTTAAATAAATTCTAGTAAACTAAAATATTTATTGTAAAACAGAATATTGTTATTTTTTCTTAAAATAAAGAAGAAAACGATTAGTTTTTGGAGAATTAGATTGTATATTTTTTTTAATTTAAAAACGATTAGTTTACAGAAATATTATTTTAAAAATACATGCATTACATAGAATATTGTGAAACGAAAACTATGGCAGCTAGACTTACATCAGCAGAACTTTTTGTAAAGATGCACTGTACAGTATCTTCAGTGTATCTTACGTTTGTTCGTCTTCGTATATTGTCACTTTGTTTTGCAATGTGTTTCAAAATACCATCAATCTTCTTTATTACCTATACACGTACACGACACTAGTGTTTGATACTCATCAAACTTTCGATATATTTCTCTTCAATTTGTTTGTCTTTATACTCACCAGACATATTTATAAACAACTGGAAATAGTACTTAAATTATTGCAGAGTACGTATTTAGACGTTGTTGTCGTCTGGTTCGTTTACGAATTTACGCAGTTATAAATTTGAGGACGGTATTAATTTATTTCTTAACTTAAACAGCTAAATAACACATTTAATAATGTACAAAACGTAATAAACTAGTCTGGCGCTTACCATTCTTATTTTTCTTTAAAGGCGCGCACGCACTTCTAACACCCCGAATTTCTGATTCCTAATTGCCCTAGAGGAATTTTAAATTTTCCTTCTGGTAATATCTTTGTGAGTTAATCCGCCAAATGTTTCTGAGTATTGATATACTCCAGCTTTAATTTTTTGCTTTGTATGCAGCCTCGAACGTGAATGTTTACTTTTGACGAAAGTAGTTTTCAGCTATTTTAATCGCACTTTGGTTGTCAATTTTTAATATTGATGAATGGTATCTCAATTCGTTTAATTTATTTCGTTTGTCAACTCTGTTATACATAGGCATTCCATGGTTACAACAATGACACGGTTCAAACCCGGAAGATCTCTTACCTTATCCCTTATCATGAAAGCAACATACCGAGACTTTACTACATAAAAGCAGGAACTTGTCTATATCATAGATCCAAGATACACTACCATCAAATGCAATATTAGAGTACATTTTACAAGGCAATGTATACACTAGTGCTTTTCCTTGTTATCAGATCTATTAGAATTATTTAGAATTGAAGCCAGAGATTAGCATAAATAACTTGCAGAGAAAATGTTCTAATATATTAACACAAATGGATTCTAACACACGTCAAAGATATACATAAATAACAAAAACAAAATGGCAATGAAGATTAAATAGTTTCTTTTTACAAATAACGAAACATCTACACAAAACCACTTTCAATTTTAATAATCTTCAAATTTAAGTATAAAATGGTTAATTATTGCGGTTACATTTCTAATCATAAATGTTTTATACAAAATTACACATACTAAATGAAGTTATTAAAACGGCAAAACAAAGAAAACACTACAAATGTAAATTGCATCTTAAGCGTCCCTTTTAATACAAAGAATAAATGCCACCTCTTCATTTTCATAATGTTTAAACGTAAGAATAAATGGTTAGTTATTGCAGTCAAATTTACGACGCTTAATGTTGTGTCTAAAATTACACATAGATAAAATTATAAAGCAAAGAAATTATGAAAAACATCGTTTAATAATAAACTTATCGCATTGGTCGTAATAAGAAAATTCCGTTTCATTGAGGAAACTATTGTTTTGGTTGTACAAAAAAAGCTTAGCAATAACAGTAAGAAATATAGAAGATTCGAGTTGCGGTGTTGCCATACAATACAGTATATTTCTTTACTTTTGGCTTTTGTTCTAATTAATTTCATGTTTAAAATTATTGTAAAACCAATAAGTGGTAATTCGAAGTGTCAACTAATTTAGCACGTAGAATGATATAGTGAGGAAAATAAACAACTAGTTCTGGTTGTGTATATATTATAAGAACGTAATTTAATTATTATATACAAGGTGTGTTAGCTAAGTTATTTGTGCACAATTAACGTTCCTAAACTTATCGCGTTTTACTAATCCGCAAAGTTAGCTAATTGTGATGTATTTGTAATTCAAATTTTATTATATTGACACTCCATCCATTACAAAACGTGATTATGATTTTATTTACTACGCACCGTGGTTTTCTGCATGTTCAAATTTTAGCAGAGAGCATTGTTTCTGGTCCATTATAAGACTTTAACAACTATATCGCTTCCCCAGTCGGCGTCAGAGTATGTGACAATCTTGTCATCCATTTTTCGGTAATTTAATTCTTTGTTCAGCGTTCCTTTTAGATATCGTAAAACGTGCTTTAAGCCCTTGCTGTATTATTTCGGTGGTTTACTACTAAATTGGCTCAAATATGTGGTTACAAATAATAAATCGGAGCCCGTGTTGGTGGATAGTTACATTAAGCTTCTAATTATCTTTTGGTACATTTTTTTAATCTTTTCATTCAGGGCTTTGTTATCTTTGCTGTTTTCGTATTTAGTTGTCCAAGATGGTGTTCTGATTTTTCATCCACTGATCGTTATCTTTTCGTTCGCCGAATTGCAGCCGTTGTTGTTGTCTTTCATTTCCGATTCTTCGTTTATTTCAAATTCAGATTCTAACTTTTCGTTCATTTTAAGTTCAGCTTCTGACTCTTTGTTGATTTCAACTTCAATATCTTTGTTTAATTCAGCTTCAGGTTCTGGTTCTTCGTTTAATTCAATTCTCCATTCTACGTTTCGTTCACTAATTTTTTCTGTATCGTTTCCATTTTCTAGATTTTTTAGTGAAAATATATTTTCATCAAATGTTACGTTTCTGCTTATGGTTAATTTATTTGGCTGGTTTTTATTCTGTAACTTGTAAACCTTTGCTCTGGAATTGTACCCTATGAACACATACCTTTTACCTTTTGGTTGCCATTTATAATAGTTTTTTTGATTATTTTCGAGTACGCTCCATGCTCTGCAGCCAATATTCTCAAATGATTTCCGGTTTTCTGTCGTTGCACAGTTCGTATGGCGTCTTTAGCTTTTGGGGCTCGTCTGTTTTTAAAGTAATTAGCATTTAGCATTGCTTCTGCCTACATGTCGTTTAGCATTCCAAATTTTTCGATAGTAGATCTGGTGATGTTCGTGAGAGTTTGTTTTACCCTCTTGGTTACACCGTTTTGTTGAGGCGTACCTGGTATCGTTAGTTGTCTTGTTATTTCTAAATTTTAAAGTAACATTCAATTTGATTTAGGTACTTTCTTTTATTATCGCTGCGTATTGTTTTGGTTTGTTTTCCAAATTGTCTCTCTGTCTTTCTTTTATATTTGTCGAATTTTTTCAACGTTTGGTTCTTAGTTTTTATTAAGATTATTTCGGTGTATCTCGTACATATTTATTTCGTCCTTGTAGTGATGAGTTAATGAGTCCCATTAAATCCGTGTGTATTAAGTCCAAAACATTTTCTCCACGATTTTTGTTTTGCATTGGTAATCTTCTAGCTATTGGTTTCACAAACTTCGCTTTTTCCCATTTTTCTTCCGTTTTTGTTAGGTTTTCCGTAACAATTTGTTATGTTAAAAGTGTTTTAGTATGATGTTTGTTCTCTGTAAAATATTTATTTTTGGAACTCCTATCGTTAGTCGCAGGGGTAGGAATAAAATGTCAAATTGAAGTATTATTTTTTCGCTGATTGTGGTTTGCTTCACATATAAGGTTCGAACGTAAGCGCCCAGCAAAGTTTAAACGTCTAAAATTTCACAAGCTTTTGTGTAATGAATAAGTGTATTATTTTTGCTGTTTTTGTGAAAGCTCTCCTAGGGTAAGCATGGACTCATATTTTTGCAATGTACGTTGAATTTCTCGTAATTGTCATAGCGATTTACGATATCGCCACGTGTTGGGTCAATTTCGAAAGATTCATGATTAATGCATTACCTCCCGCTGGAGGCTATAATTAGAAACACGTAGTAAAAGGGGCTCTTAATTAATTACGCCACCTCCGAAACAATCTAAGAGAATTAATCATATTTGTACTTCGTGTGATGTTCGAATAACCTTGGACGCACACCTGCGCTAAGAATAGTGAAAACCACTTAAATGCTTGACCTATTTGATAACGATTCATTGTTTGTCGATAAGCAATGTAATTGTAATACGATCTTATATCTACTTTTACGTCATTTTCTTAGTGATTGTTTAGGGGATGGTTGGAGCGTGCCTATAGCTATTCGCATGACTCGGAGGACCGTAAGTACTCCTTTTTCTTTTACTTGTCAGTAATTTGTCAAACGTGAAATACGTGCGACATAGATATAGCTACTATCACAATTAACGCATGCAGATTTGTTTCTACGATTTCAATTTACGCTAAATGCGGTTTGCAACGGGTGTGAAGTTACTAGTTCTGCATTAAATCCACGATTAACTCCAAAATTACGTATTACTTGATTTCGTCCTATTGTTTGTACTTCAATAACTTTATACGTGGAGGGTTGCTTAACCTTCAGGACTTATATCAACGCTATAACTGCGATATTTATAGAATTAGTTTTTGCTACTATATATGTACCTAATTCTGCCTTGATTACGTAATTATTTTAACTTATAACCTCTTCTTCTCTCATTAGTGAAAAATAAATATATTTGTTGTAACCAGTGTTTTGTCATTTATTCTATTAGAGTGTTAGATAGACTTAAACGGTGTTGATCATTCTAATTTCTAATTATTTTGGCATCTTTTTAATTTGTTTTATAATTTAACACCACGAAGCTTACAACCCAAATCTCCGAATCCAACTGAGTTAGTCGCTAGCAATTTACCTTCGCAAGAAAATCTTCGTAACATCTTGAGGAATCTGCGCGTCATTACACTCTGCAGGGTCTCTTGAAACTACAAAATTATCAAATGTGAATGTAGACAAATTAAATTATCTATAGACGCAACTTCTAGGTAGACTTGGCCACACTCTCTATTGTATGCATTTTTCAAAGGCCCAAAATGATATAATGAATGCGGAGGCAATGGTAGCATTGTAATACAATCTAATATCAGTAAGATGGAATTTTTCTTAGATGGTTTTTGAAACTGTGAAAAATGTTTGATCCGTTTGAAGAATATGTCATTGCTCCACCCGTTTTTGACTTCAATAGAAGACAGTTCCTCCTCTACTGTAGTCACCGTACATGGCCTTATTCGAAAGAAGCATTTGGATATGATCTCAAAAGATGAAGTACGTAAACATCTTAGACCATCCAATCTTGAAAGAATGGGATTTAAATTCCATATGCAAGGTGAACGAAAATCTTAGAATACATTTCTCAATTATAGATTTGCAGCACTTCTTCTCTTTCATCTACCAGAGCTCTCAAATATACAGACATTGTCAACTATCACTAACCTCTACCTGGTGTTTCTTCTATGAGCAAACTGAACCAATTTTGCTAATACCGTCACGACATGGAAACATACGTATCTTTGTGTGCTAGACTCGGCCAAGCCTTTGTATGCAAACCTATCGGCGGTAACTATTAAACCTGTATAAACTAACAGAAATAAAATTAAACAAAAACTTTTTAGTGACTGAAAATTTATATGGCCGCTTCAAAGAACGTATAATAATAAATAGTTTTTCAGTGGAGGTCAAGATAAGAAAATGTAAACAAGAATAAATATTATCAACTGTAACTGACGTAATATAAATCAGTCGCACGTGCGAATTAAGTTACGATGTCTGAGGTTATATTATTTCGGTTTTCTTACACCTGGTTGCACCAACACGACTTAAACTTAAGCAATGCTTAAAAACAATCGTTGCTATGGTTTTAACAATTGTATCTAAGTTTTTATGCTTTTGCTTAAGGTTAAGTCGTGTTGGTGCAACCGAGCATTAGCATTTTATACTTGGAGACGCAACGGTTCCTTAGAATGTGATTGCACTTTAAACTAAATGAACCTACGTATAGATTCAAAAGTACGATCTAGAAAATGTATGCGCACACTAGCAAAAGCCGAACGAATTACTGTTCTATTGTTTTAAAAGAAAGTGCTGCGTTTCGTGCGCCTCCAAATAGTGTGCACGCTTCCACCCAAATCAATAGAAACAAGAATCGTGCGGTGCATGAGAGTTTGTTCGACTTTAGCTACTGTGCGCCTAACTTAAATTTACGTAAAAGAGCCCACGCACACTTGTGATTATACCGTCGGGCAAGAAAACGTATGGGTAAAATTACGTAAAGTCACGAGCATCTGTAAGCTCCTATCGGTTCGTGTCTATAGAATAATACTCCAAAGTGACGCGATGCGTGTATTTTTTTTATTGAAACCAAAAATTAACACTGCCACATGACTATTCAAGCTTGACTTGATGGTCATCAACCTCACCATTATTCGAAGTTTTTCATTATGAAGTAAAATAACAACGACAGTTCAGAATTCTTTTCTTTAGATCTTAATCTAACTGACGAATCAGAAGTTTTCGGAATAAATTTGAAGGTGTTCGTCTAATGATGTCTCGCCAGATAACAATTTAAAAGTCAAATAGTAGCTTTGTACTAAGCGACAAAAGTTCTTTTCTCGAAAAGTCACGTAGCTATATTCTGTCAGCTGACGAATTAAAATTTTTAGCCAGAGAGTTTGCAAAGTAAATTTGAAGGTGTTCGTCTGACGATCTTACGCCAGATGACAGTTCGGTATTCCTATCTCAAGAACTCAAGTAGCAAGTTCGTACCAAGCAACAAAAGTTCTTTCCTCAAGACGTCAAGTAGCTGTATTGTCAACTGACGAATCGAAATTTTTTACCAGAAAGTTTTCAGAGTAAATTTGAAGGTGTTCGTCTGATGATCTCATGTCAGATAACAATTCCAAATTTCTATCTCAGGAAGTCAAGTAGTACTTTTGTACTAGGTGACAAAAGTTCTTTCCTTGAGACGTCAAGTAGCTGTATTGTCAACTGACAATTTAGATTGTTTCATGAGAAAGTTAAATAATAAGTTAATTTGCTTTTTTTCAGCTGGCGATTTGACGCCAAACTACGTGATGTTCTGAAATCTTTTTGTTGGAAAACTCAAATGACTGTTGAGAAATATTAGAATATTACACGGCGCTCTCATATCATATAAAAATTCGCACAATTTCGTCAGAAAGACAAGTGTATATCTTAGACCAAATGACAATTCGGACTTAACTTTTTGGTGTTTGTCAGAAGATCTCACGCCAGATAATAATACAAAACTATTATTTCAAGAAGTTCAGTAGTAATTTCGTAACAAACGACGAAAATTCTTTCCACGAGACGTCAAGTAGCTATCTTGTACCTACTAAGAGTTTTTTACCAGAAAGTTTTCACAGTAAATTTGAAAGTGTTCGTCTTATGATCTCGACTAGACAACAATTCAGAATTCCTACCTCAGAAAGTCAAGTAGCTTTTTCGTACCAAGCTACAAAAGTTTATTCCCGGAGACGTTAACTAGGTACCTTATGTCAACTAATGAATCGCTATTTTTTACCAGAAACTTTGTGAAAGTAAATTTGAAAGTGTTTGCCAGATGATCTAATTCCAAATAAAGAAAAAACTCTGTCTCAAGAAGGGTAATTTCGTTATAAGCGACGATAGGGCTAAACGACGCGACGTTGTTAAAATCTTTTCCTCGTAAAACTCAAATAACAATTTCGAGTTATTAGAATGTTACATAGCGATCTGACATCATGTAAAAATTCGAATATTTTCTTCAAAAAAGACAAGTGTAGTCAGCCAAATATCCGGGACACTTTTCTCAAGAAATCAAGTGACAGTTTCACCTCAAACAATGTTTCAAAGCCTTTTTCTTGGTAAGTTAAGTGACCATCATACGCAAATTGACAATTTCGTTTTCAGCAGAAAGTTAAATGACGATTTCGCGCAAAGTGAGACGTGCTGTAGAAACTGTACAGAAAAGCGCCCATTTTTCTTCAACAAAAAAGTATGTCTCTCTCAAGCAAAAACGGAGGAGGAATGTACAGTGGACACTTTTGTTTTATTCACGTTCAGTATTACTTCGCAGAAAAGTTAAGTTTTGTCAGAAAGTTATCTAAATTAGAATTTAAAAAAACGACTCCTTTTTATTAACTTCTCAATCCGATTAATGCTAGTAGCTACTAGTTGGCAAATACTTACAATAGGGTAATTCCAGATGAGATGGCCTATAGTGTACGATGGCCCACTAGGATATCTTAGCAATTATTCAAATTACGCGTCTTTTATGTCATTGTCTATTACGCTGCTGATGGCTGCAGTACCATAAAAGTGTATCAACTCTTTAAGAATATAAATCAGGTAAGTTAAGAGTGGATCAAAGTTTTAACTACGCTTAAAACTTTTCATAAATTGTTTCGTGTTTTATTTTTAATGTGAAATCGCAGATTTCAAACCTTCTCGTAATGTGTAAATGTTTTATAGATTTTTAAGGTTATGTTGACGCTGTTGCCTGATTTTAAACGCGTTTTCATTTACAAAAAATTGAGTGAGCAATCTCTCCCGTACGTTAGGGCGACATGGTCCAAACTTTTGTGGGGCAAATGGCCCACTATTCCTAAAACAATTCGATCATTTTCAGCCATGCCAACTGAGTACAAGAAAAAATCCGATAGACAAAGAGGAAGATTGACACAAGAACAGCTCGTGTTAGCCATAGAAGAAATTAGAGCAGGGCATATGGGAATCAGAAAAGCTTTGAGACATTTTATGGTTCCACCTCCAACCCACAGGAGAAGAACAAAAAACAACGACTTAGCAAAGAAAAGTTTGGGACCTTCAGCTGTACTGGGGACTAAAAATGAAGATAAAATCAAGTCTCATATTAAAAAACTGCAAAAATACAGATTTTCTCCTACTCGAGAGTCTGTTCGAATTAACCGAACGATTAAAGATCAAACATCCATTCAATAAAGGGTTACGACTGGCTTAAAATGTTTTTGAAACGGAATCCAGATTTGAGGGTACGAAAATCAGAAGGTATCTCTTTAGTCCGCTGCCAAAGAATGAATAGAGAGACAGTAGCTTCATACTTTAAACTTTTAGAAAGAACTTTTACCGATAATGACTTAATGAATAAACCAGCACATGTGTTCAACATGGATGAAACGGGTTTCCAACTTAATAATAAACCTGGATTTGTTATCGCTCAAAAAGGTTCGAAAAATATTGCAGCTATTTCCTTCCCTCCGCTTTCATTTTCAAGGAAAGAAATAAAAAATTTGATTTTACTGAATGCATCTTGGCTCTGTTGTTTACATCAACGAGAAGTCAGCCTACATTAGCACCAGTTTATTTTTAGAATGGTTGAAAAATCATTTTTTACCTCGTAAACCAATTGGCAAAGTAATATTATTCCTGGACGGACATTCCACGCATTGCAATTCTGTAGAAATGTTAAATTTTGCTGAAGAACATGACATAATGCTCCTATGTTTACCAAGTCACTCAATACAATTCCTTCAGCCTTTAGACAGGGCGTTTTTTAAAAGTTTGAAATCTAACTTTTCGAAAGTGTGCAATGCTTTTATTAAAGCAAACCCAACAAGAAGAATTATAAGGTTACAGTTTGGAGGTTTGTTAGCAGATGCATGGTCCAAGTTTGCTACGGTACAAAAAGCTGTGTCTTCTTTTCAAGCAACTGGTATTTGTCTGTTCAATCCTGATGCAATTCCAGATTCTGCTTTTCTAACCAATGAACAAATTGATGACCAGGGCAAATTCATCCTAATGAAACAACTTCAACTAAAAAAACTCCTGGCAAAATGTTGGATACAATTAATTTAGTACCAAGTACTTCATCAACTGCCACTCAGAGAAGAAAGCGAAGTAGACAAGTTGCAGCTATTCTGACGTCCACTGAAAACATACAACAGCGAAGAAGTGTGGAAGAAAAGAAAACAAAGGATGCTGAGCGCAAGATATCAAAGAGAATGAAAAAAACGAAGTCTGAAACAGTCATATCAAAACAGTCCTTTGAAAATTCATCCTCAGACGAATCTGATTGGCAGGCACAAGAATCCAGTGATAGTGTCAAAGACAACGACAATGCCGAGTGTACAGGATGTGGAAAACGGTACACCACGACAACGAAAAAAGAGGATTGGATTCGATGTATGCATTGTGAACAGTGGTTTCATGAGGGCTGTTCTAAATATTTAGGTTTATGTCATGACTGTGGAAAAGTTTTATGCAAAAAAAAAGTAATAATGTACTGGACCATTCAACCCATAGTGCCTGCGCCGTCTAACCCAGATCCCCTGAGATTGATGGCCCACTATTGAAATTTTTGTTTATTTTTTTTTGCAAAAAGTATTGTAAAAATGTGTTTTGAGTTACATTATCATGTCAGAAATGTATCTTTGGTTTTAAATAAAAAGTTACAACATTATATTGTCAAAAAAGGTGAGCCATCTCTCCCGGACTTACCCTAGGGATTATTTTAAGGAAATCCTAAAGCCAGTTAAGTTCTGCCTTTTGTCAAAACTGTGCTTCAAATTAAGCATGACAGCACATTTGTATGCAATCGACCGAAATTGAAGAGAACATGTTACTCATTGCAACTAGATGATTTGTTAAGTCGTTTTCTTGCTCACTCAAAAACACGGGTTTTCTACCTAGCGCAACAGCTTAAGTCTAATACTGACATCTTAATAAATATTAATAATAAACACGGTCTAAACCAACAATAAATTTGTTATGTTACAATCATGAACTACATCACAAAAAAAGATTTAATTTCACAAAAAAAAAGTGTTAATATATAATATACCTACTCTCGACCTACGATTTTGCGTCGCGTTCACGTCCGTTATGCTAAGCTTTACTTTCGAGGCTAGTAACATAAATTACTATTTATTTTTATATTATTTAGTTGTTGCTTAATTTCATTGTTACATTTACTAATTTTAACTTGTAGGTATAATTTTTTTAAATCATTTTAAATTATGTTTTCTTTACTTTTTTGTTTACATTTATACCTATAAATTTCTAATTTAATGTTTGCTGTGTCAAAAGTTACCTCCATTATTTTTTTCGCTTCTTGATGTTTTAGTTTATCTGGGCTTGTTTTGTTTTTTTTTAACTTTTCAGCCTACTATTGTAGTTTTTTATACCTATTTGTTTTCATTATAAATTTTTATGTTTTTCTAACATTTTTATATTAATCTAATTTAGTGATTTATTTTTTTACGTTTCATTTTTACAATTTAAGTTTTATAATTTAATTCTTTTACAAAAGGTAAGTTCATAAAGATTGCTTTTAAATTTATTCAACGTTAGTTTAAATACGTAGACTTACAGAGAAAATGTAAAACCAATTAGTTCGAAAAACAATTTGAACAGTAAAAATTCACGCGACGGTATAGTACTTTTACATTTTTTCACAATTGAAATCGAAAAAATATCGTAGAAGACAAAAGTAAATGTTAATATTAACGCAGACGACAAGATGGCCGTGATGAATTATTGTTTCTGCGTTGATAAAGAAACCTTGTTTTAAATCGGCGCAAATGTTGAGCATTAAAGGTAAATAGTAAACGTCCATAAATGTCATTATTAAGTGTCGGTTATTTGCATAAATGAAATTCGAGTCGAAAATTTCGAAAATTGTTTGATGTTGTGGATGATTAAAACGGATCTAACAGGTAGGTCCTATCTAAGTTATCAGCGGTTAGGTGTGTTTGTGATTGATAACGGCATTAACAGAAACCCACCCAGGTTGACTATATGACAAGAGAAATAAAGAAAGAAGTGTTATCTATGCCACTAAATAAAGTTGTTTGAAGCGCATTTTATAGAGTCGTTGATGGTTGTTTCTTTAATAGGAACCAATAAAGTGTTGGGACGACATCCGCACAGGAAATCGGTTATTGAACAAATAAAATTAATTGACATTCCACGGACAAAAAAGGTGTTAATAAATATTTATTTCGAGTTTACGACGTGGTTGCGAGGCGCCCTTGTAAGTAATACAAATGTTTACTTAAAAAATTTTTTTGCAGCGAGTGGTAGTAAACAACGGGTCGTAACATATAATTTAAGAATTTATAACGTTAAGCCACTAAGCAGTCACATCTTTCACAGTGGATCATTATCGAACATTATTGATAACCTATACTTATGCCCTAGAAAGGTACCAGAATCTTTCAACATAAAATTTCAACGTGATTTTCTTGTTTGGCACGAATAGTTCCTTGGGTGTTGCGGTGTTAATAAATTATGATACTGTGGCCATTTTCGCCGTACCAACCGTTTTTTTGATAAAAGCCTTATCGATTATTTCATTAAATTTTCCCAGGCTTTCTACTAGTAAATATTATCATGTACGAAACATTAAGAGCTTTTAAAACATACGTTCACGTACGCCATCTGTGTATTATTTAGCGTAAAAAACATTTTTGGACTTTTGTGGGAATTTCCGTTCGAAAAACGTTCGTCGTCTCTTTTCTAAACCTTATTTGTAGGTACGTTATAAAAAGTGTTAATTTCCTATGACATCATAAATTCTAATTTAGTAAACTAATTTATTACATCGAAATTCAACACGCCTACTTGGCAACCTTGTTAGATGGCAATTGAAGTTTATGGCTAATTTTTGTTATTTTTTTATTGTTATGTCTGTTTTTTTAAGATCTGATTGTTATATCATATACAGGATCAGAAAACTGGTGGCAATAAGTAATTATACACATAGACAAAGTTAGTATAATTGCTCAATAATACCTATGGTGAAGAATTTTAATACATTCTACTTACTCAAGCACATAGCACAAGAACAACGCATTACAACCATATCAAATTTATTTGACTCTGAAAACAAACGACAACAATAAAGACGTTCGGTATCATGTTCTTTATCTTGAGAATTTTTGTTCGTTTTTGCTTTTTTGTCTTTATTTGTTGTAGTATCCACGGTATTCTGGCGATTTACAAAAACAAATCGAGGACTAGACAACATGCTACCTATCTAAATGCGTGTAAATGTAGATGTGCTCATATATATGTCATGTAAAAACAGGACAGATTGGCAACAAGCTGAAGACGTTATCTACCAGTTATTTACCGATATTGTCGATTCAGATGAAATTACGTGCTTTATTCTAAAAACTATAAAAGTAGATTGCGCAAAATGATAATAAGTTTTTCTCAGACGATAATATTTTTAGTGTCGCATAGAAGTGGTTACTTTTGAAATGCACACTATTAGGATATCCTAAACCGGTAGAGATGTAAATTACAAAAAAATGTACGTTTTCTTTTTCATCAAGGATATGAAAAGAAATTTGAGATAACTTGGTTTCTTCCTGAAATATCTTGAATAAACGGATGTACTTCGTTTTCTTTTTTAACACATATCTTTATTATTACCTCCTACCAAATATACATAACTAGATATCGGCCATCTACTCAACGTTTCAACATTTTTTTTGGCTTAATAGATCTTCATGTTTGCATTGCTAACTTTTGATTTTTTTATAGCCGCCATTTTATATTTTTTGACTGTTGCATAGAGAAAAAAATACGAATTCAACGATGTAACACACATCAGTCTTCTAACTTTATTAACTACATTAACCCAGATATGCCTAAAACGTTTTAACAAAAAAATTAATTGAAATTTTTGTTTATTTATGTTAAATGCTTTATTATAAGCGAGAGAGAACAACTTTTATATAAACAATAATAATAATAACAAAAAAAGGCCGTCCTATATATAGGACGTTAGGCACATGTACGACTGTTCCGTTGATTCATTATTTCTTAGTATGGAATTCGATAAAACACTTTACGTGAACTGCCACGTCACACTTAATGCATCTTGTCAACGCCTTCTGATACGGAAACTGATTGCCAACCGGAAGTGTTAAATCTTTTTCTACCCAATTATAAATTTTTTTTTCTTTTTATGTTGAATAAATTTTGATTTCGATGTTGAAGATTGTGGTGACTGCAGTTCAGACAAGGGTAGGTCGTCTTCTTCATCTGAGGACGAAGAATCTAAAGCCCGAAGAAGCTCGGCAGCAGCTTGTAAATGAGATCCGGGCAAGTTATTTATGGAAACCGTATTTTCATCCCCCGAATCCTCATCCGTTATATCTGCACAAGCGTTGGTTGGGGGAAAAATAACTATCCCATCAACGTTTCTTGCTGAATCATGAACATCTTCGATCATAGCAAGGGCATCATTTAAAGAAAACCTCCTAAAATTATAAAAATTGTGGTAGACACATAACTGCCTAGCGTCCTACATATAGGACACCAAAATAAAAAACATAAAAAATACAAAAAAACATTTTTTTTAAACGTTAAAAGCGTTATTGCATTCAAATTCTCTAATGTTTCTTTTGCAAAAATCAATAAGTTTTTCTTTTAAATATCTAATGCACAATAAATAAAAAATACATACCCTTCAAAGTGCACACACCACTCAGCCATTGCTTTTTTAGAAAACGTTTTAGGACAAAAAGCTCACTTCAAACTTAACAAAACACCTTCGTTGTTCTTGGCAATTGCATAAAGACTAACATGCGCTGCATTGCATTGGTTTTGACGTGCACAAATATGCAAGTTTGCACTTGTTAGAGCCGTCCTACATATAGGACGGTTGGCATATCTGGGTTAAAACATCAATTTAACAATTTGTTATTCAAATTTAGTTACCACGATAACAAGTGTATAGAAACTATTATAATTTATTAAAACTACATAAATTGTTCAAAATGTCTTCCCATATACGTTTTATGCAGAGCAATGTTCCTTACTGCATTTTGAATACTTGCTGGTGTTATGGTCTAAAATACTTTCGTAATTTGTGTTTGTAAGTGTTCCACATTATCGATTACTCTATCGTACAGTATATTTTTACTGACTTCCACAAAAAATAATCAAGAAGGTTTAAACAAGGTGATCGTGGTGGCCCGACCGTGTTATTTTAGCAAAAAACTGAGAAACTTCTACAAGTTGATCAGGAAACGACTGAATCGGATTCTGCTGAGAGCGTCTCCTGGATGCAAGTTTTGTACCCGTTTAAACTTGAAATCATGGTTTTTACGTTTCTTCGGAATTTTTTAAATCCCAGATTTTGATAAATTACATTCCAAAGCAATTTTCCTTTGTGAATATTCCGGATTTATATTAATTTGTGCTAACACATGGCCGATGATTTTCGTTGTGAAGAGTACCAAACTCATTCAGGTGAATATTCAAACGTGGAAATATGGTTCTATCATTGGTTCTATTTGGTTATCTTCTTTCGGGATACAATTATGCGTGACTTCGCGAAGCAGGCACTGAATTACGATGGCTTCGAATATAAATATTATACATTAACTGAATATCTTGGCATTATAAGTTATAAGTTCTATACTACTGTTTGCTTTTACATTTGAATTGTTGTCTTATTTGTTTGTTTTTTCAGAAAAATCTATTTTATTTACCTTTACCACATTTGATAAGTATTGTTGGGCCAGAATACGAATACCACAAAATTAGCAAAGACAAATAATATTTAGATAAAAAAAAAGAAAAAAAAAGATTGATTAGAAATTGAATGATTTATATTACTTTTTTACTTTTCCCCACTGGCCGAGTCACCTTAGAAAAGTCAGTACTAAGAGTCAGATGTTAAACAGTTTGGCAACGGACATAAATTTCTTAAGGCTTGAACTACTTCGTTAGATACCGTACGAATCCTGACCACTGTTGACCTTCCATCGGGACCGAGAATCAATTCAAGTATTTATTCTAATGACCAAGTTAACGGTGGTTGATTATCCTTTTTTATTAAAACAACTTGCCCGACTTTAGTAGGCATCACTTCTTCTTTGAACCATTTTGACTGCTTTCGCCGTTCGTTCAAATATTCGGTCGACCATCTGCTTCAGAATTGTTGATAAACGAATTCAATGATCTTATGGAAACATCGCAGATTTTTTGGCGGCTTCATGTTTCCCTCAGTAAAAAAAAGATTCGTTAGTTTTCTAACACCTAAAAAATGACGTAAGCATCTCTAAATCGTTTAGACTGTTGCTCAACGGAGCTAAGGGAAGACTATTAAGAACAGCTTCAAGGCGACATAGCAAAGTACTTACGTTTTCATAAGTGAGACAACAATTACCAACAATTTTGCCTAATAAATTCTTACATGACTTTATGTTCGCTTCCCAAAGGCGGAGGAGGAGGAATAAACTTCAATTCAATTTATTCGTCAGCAAGACAAGTAGACAACTGTTTCGATTGAGCACTTAAAAGTAAGTATAATTCTTTGAGCTTTCGAGCACCTACTACAAATTTTTTTGCATTATTAGACATCATTACCTTAGGTCTTCCTCTACCAGCAATAAAACGATAAAACGCCCATAGGAACCCAATTGTAGTGAGATTTGCTATGAGCTCTAAGTATACCTACACATTTTATGGCCATACAGACAAACAAACAAATATATGCCTTGATTCTTTTATTAACTCTAATTTTACTATTTTTTATCAAAATGGAACCCCAGAGCAAGAAAATGGATAAGTTAAATTTACTCTTTCAGCAGATAAGGCTCCCATTAAAGGTAAAGATATTTTGGGTTTATGTCGAAAACAAACAATACACTCTTTAAAAAGCTTTAGAACTAAATTTCTACCAGAAATAATTCAAAACTGGTCACGAGAAGAGTTTAAAGTTGCCTACGGATCTGCATGCAATAATCGACAATGCTCAGATTCTAAAACTAAACGAGACCATAAAAACAAGCAGATTCTGATATTCTAGGTTCATCTGTATCAATAAAAACATTCAATCTAAAACTATAGATGAATTAGTCCAACAAACAACACGCGAAAACGACATATCAAGATGAGAAATTCCTTGCAACAATAAACGAGAAAGAAGATGAGCTGCTAAAAGCTCTAAACAAAGAATAGAGCTTGGTTTTAACGGCGATACCTTAGTTTTAATACACAACAAGTAGGATTGAGTATGATTCAAACTAACACTGCAAATATAGACACAAGCCGTATAAGCTGCTTTATTTGCGTCCGCAAACCAATGAAATTGAAGCATAATATACGAACAAGGCTTTACGTAGCGAGAAATCGTAAGCGATTTTAAATAAGACAAATTAGATCAAGTTGCAACCATTTTTTTGCAACGCATTCTGGAACTGGCTCGTTTCAAAAATTTTTGAGCAACCAAAGTTTTGAAAAAGAATCTTTGACAATATAATTGAAGAAGAAATAAATCCTAATGAATCAAAAAACTTAGATACGTCCGAAAGAATTTGACGTTTGCTAAATGAACAATTTTCAAACAGAAAGGGGTGAACTAAAAATGTAAATAAATTAGCCAAGACATTTCAAGAGAGTTACAACGACTATATCTTTTTTTCCTTGCATAGATCGTACATACAGAGATGCACCAAAGATAACCCAAACTTTTTAAAACTTCAGGCTTATTTGAAAACCACTTACAAAGTTCAAACTGTCCTTCACTAAAAATATTTCATAAATTCTTAAATAATTCTTGCGCTTCCACGATAGAACGCGCACCAGTAATAATATCACTCGCATACATATTCTTTAAAATTAACGTTGATTTACACTTAGTATAAACCAATCGCTGAACACACCAAATAGCAAGAAAACTAGACGAACTAACACCAAAAGTAACCATATTTAAATCGAAAGAATCAAGAAGTTAATCAGGATCAATTGATCGCCATAAAATTTGCTGATAACATTTTTAAGCAGGCTGTACTTCAATTTGTCTGTACATTGCTTTAATGTCCGACACAATAACAATAGGATGACGACGAAACCTTAACAAAGTAAAAAACAAATATGGCTGCAAAACCATCAACAAATTATTCAACGGATAACCACTGTCGCTCTTAAAGTAAGCATCAAATACCACTTAAAGTTTATTTAGAACACCATGATGTGGTAAATAATAAGAAATATCCGCCAACGAATTTGACCGAAACATATGTCCAGCTAAAGAATACTCTGATAAAAAGTAAACATACTTTTCTTTAAATATTGAATCTGCCTTAAAGCGACGCTCTAAAGACTGGCTAAATTGTACCAGTTCTCTAATAATTTTGGAGATTTTATAAAAGGCACAAATCTGCCATCTGCCTTTCGATATGTGGCTTCAACAAAATGTTTCTCACAAGCTACATGTTCAGGAGCATCGAAAATATTATTAAAAGGAAGTTCTTTGAGAACCCAAAATTTTTCCATTTACTCATTTGCGAAGATGATGGCAACGAGATAAAACCGACGAAATTTGATTATATAATACTGGACCAGACAATATCCATCTCAAATGCGTATTGTGCAAAAATGGCGTATTTTGACTCAAACTAAATTGTTGTGGCAGCAATAACGTCCAAAGAACACCACTTTCTAACAATAACTCAATTCTTGAAGGAACATTGAACGATGGATCAGTTAAATTAAATGCTATTGGAAGCGACATATACGAAGAATCAACTTCTACTGAAGGAGTCTCTTTTGTAATCACTAGACAATGAATTCATGTAAAAATCACAAATAACATTAACAAACGAACTTTGATTACCTACTCGCAAAAGAGGCTGGTTTGTAGGTCTCGTAACCAATTTCAATGTTTCACAAAGAGACTTTGTTATAATATTAACAGTACTACCAGTAAAATACCCAAAATTTAATTTAATTTACCCAAAAACTATTTTATTATGTTTTATGGTGGAAATTTTGTATCTAAAATAAAGTGTTTATATGGGAAAACTGTTTTAAAAAATGTCAAAATATTTGAAAAGTTAAGGAAGAAAAGGTAAACCAACAATGTAATCTAACCTTTTTAAAACGATGTAGATCTAACCACTTAGTTCCTAATTTTATAAAAATCAAACATCACATTCAAAGTCCAGGAGTCAAAAAGATTTGTGAAAAAGCAAGTTTTAACCTCTTACAAAATTTGATTGAAACTACAAGAAGTGGACTGTATAAGATTGATAATGAAATTCATCACTTACAAGTTCTTTTATGTTAACAACTGTCAAATGGTGATTGGAAATTTTTCGATGATCTTATGTTCCACAGACTACAGAATCACGAAAACATTACCAAAACTAGACAGATAAGGAAATTTAAGAAATTGCATAATAAACAAATTAATAGATCATTTAAAGACATTAATTGTAGAAATGATAAGCTAGTAGTTAATTTAAGCTCTTATGCTATATCCGATACTGCTCGTTCTATTTTATCTAAATTTTTGGATGTTGCTGTTGCTCCTTCAAGAATGTATGTTGAAGAAATTATATCCAACATTGAAGTTAGCATCAGTCATCTTCCAAATCGTGAAGCAGCCGAGATCCGTTTCGAAACAACAAGAATACTACGAAAAGTAAAACTTCCAGAGAAAAAACTTACTTATCCTGAACATTAAGCACTAAAAGATCTAAGAAGCAATACTAGTTTTATAATTCTACCAGCAGATAAAGGAAGAGCTACTGTAATGATGGATGAAACAGAGTACATCAACAAAGCTAACGATTTACACATCTTACATAAAACTACAAAAAACCCCTAATAACAAATTCAAACTATTAACAACAAAACTATTGAAAGAAAGTAATTTATTAACGGAGACTGTCAAAAAATTAACGCCAAAAGATCCTGTTATTCCAAAGTTCTATAGATTGCCTAAGATACACAAGCCTCTTCGGCCAATTGTTAGCTGTATTGGATCGAGAACTTATGAATTAGCTAAATATTTAAATTCAATATTAGAACCTTATATTGGATTACGTATTTCATTTATAAAGAATACAAAGCATTTTATTGAAATAATTAGTAAACAAAAATTATCTTCAAATGACTTAATAATTAGTTTTGACATTGGCTCATTGTTCACTAAAGTACCAATAGTTGATACTTTACATCTTTTAAAACGACAATTTGATAACAATACAATAAAGTTATTTGAACATTGTTTAACATTTTCATTATTTTTATTTAATTGTGAATATTATAAACAAATAGATGGTGTAGCAATGGAATCACTAATTTCTCCGTCTATTGCAAATTACTTTATGGAGCATTTTGAAGAAAAAGCTTTAAAATTGGCATCTGAAAAACCAAAACTATGGCTTAGATATGTTGATGATGTTGCCATCTGGTCATACATGGTGAAGATGAACTACAAATTTTTCTTCAATACCTAAATAATCAACATCCAAAAATAAAATTTAGTATTTAAAAAGAAATTAATGGTACCTTACCTGTTCTCTATGTAAAGATAGAAAGAAAACCAGATGGTACTTTAATACATTCAGTTTATCGAAAACCAACACGTACCGATCAATATATAAACGCAAATTCTCATCATCATCCATCTCAGAAATTTGGAACAATTCGCACATTATACAACCGTGCGATAACAATATGCCATCAAGATAAATTACCAGAAGAATTAGATTACCTTGAGAAAGTTTATATAAGAAATGGTTTAAACAAAGAACAAATTAAAAAGTATCTTCGACCAAAAACTAGACTTACTGTACCAAATGATTCAACTATAAGCAACAATTTTGCTGTTCTACCTTTTGTTGCCAATATAAGTGACAAAATTGTAAGAATACTGAAGAAACATGACATTAAAGTTGTTTATAATACTACCACAAAATTTAAAAATTTGTTGAATCCTGTAAAAAATAAAATTCCACATAACACGTGTGGAGTTCCATGCGCTTGTGGCAATGTATATATTGGAGAAACTTGTAAAACTATTGAAACTAGACTAAAAGAACACAAAAGACGTCTTCGTTTACTTCAACCTTCTAAATCTGCCAAATTGTCAAACATGCGCTAAACACTTTACATGAC
The DNA here is from genome assembly GCA_035610365.1 of Aquatica leii. Taxonomy (NCBI): domain Eukaryota; kingdom Metazoa; phylum Arthropoda; class Insecta; order Coleoptera; family Lampyridae; genus Aquatica; species Aquatica leii. The sequence goes on along the minus strand of CM069437.1, from coordinate 40,354,825 downwards.
ATAAACTTTAAAAAAACTATAAGGATTGCTAAAACCAAAAACTGACGTTTAAGAAAGATCGGAGAAGCAATTGAAACCCAACAATTTTAACAAAGACAATGGTAATGAGTTATCCGACACCTGGTTGTCTGTTATTTCCTGATCTTTACTTTATCCACCAAACACACTATAAGCTACGTCTAGAGTTTTTAATGGTGGTTTTTCTTTAGACCTTCGAGCAAATGCTGTAACTAAAAGAACTTACAACATTTATCAAGTTTTTCGAACATTTATTTTTTCTAGTTACTTTAGTTTTTTTTTAATTTTTTTTTTTAACCTTACCATCTAGGATATTTATCACGAAATATATTTATACATTTTACTACTTAGTTTTATAATTGTCAGTTTATTAATTGTCACCTGAAGAAGAACGTAGACCAAGTTCGAAAGCTTGTGAGTTTTTTAATTATATATACATCATTTACCCAAAAACTATTTTATATATTTTTAGAGTCCAACACTGTTTTAACTGTATGACGATTATATGGCGTACCTCAGACTTCCGCCATTGCCGTGGGCAAAAGAATAGCGGTTTTTACAACCATAGAAAATCGAGACAAATTAGCAGATAAGGTACTTAAAACATTGCTTGTAGAATTTTGCAACGGTCGATATATCATAAGAAAACGTTCTTCCCGTAAACCTAAAGACGACAATGGAACATGGTGACGAGATGTACCTACAGACAAATTCCAAAAATGAGACTCCGACATTCGAAGTTGAGCTTACCAGGGAACGCAATTGAATTAGATTTATTATTTGATGACTCAACCGAAACTTCCAAATGCAAAAAACTGTAATGTTTTTTGCGAAAAAAACGACAAGCACTTTTTGAACTACAGTTAAACAAATAGCGACCTTTTTGTAAACAATTTAAACATAATTTGTACCTTTTTCCTTTGAAAATTCTGTCTTTAACTGTTAATTGCTTAAACTGAGCACAAATACAAATTTCGATAGAATGAGCATCAGAACCCTTTACTGCAAAGTTTTATTTTTCACATTAGATTCAAAAGTTAAAAATTTACATTTTTTTATTGTCATATCTTTCACATAAAGTTTTCTAAGAAATTACATAAATATCACATGTTAAGTTAAAATCTTTTATAATTTCCAAAGCTTGTCCCGACATAGCATCATTTAAGTAATGTAATTTTATTGAGTCAGGCAGAGCATGGTTTTCATGCACTAGTCTAATAAATAATTCTTTAAAATTTAACCAATATTCAAATTGACCATTAAACTCAAGTATATTAAGAGAGGGTAGTTTAAGCAATAAAGCCTTAGACACAAGATTATCAAAAACATTTACATTTTCAAAGCTGTTATTCGAATGATTGTCTGAACGTACCGATCCATCATGCTCACAATTAGCATGCTTAACAGACTTCCCAGAGGCACTACGAACTAGATTACCTGAATGTAACAAACATTTTGCAATGGCAACTGAGATATCATATTTATCCTCTAATATCTGACTTTGATGTTGTACTTCTTCCTCGCTTTCTAATTGATCGGAGAGGATACCAGCACACAACTCCTAAAACTCTTGAAAATTTGTTATTATCCGCTCTAGTTTGACCTTTATCTCTTCTTGTACCAATTTAGGGAGTTGTTCATCTTGTTCTAACTGCTGTTTTATTCTGTTCACAAAATTTTTTAAATGGGTTAATATGCTGTTTAACAAAGAACGTTTTAATAACGGATAATATAATTATTATTGATAAATTATGATAATGAACAATGAATTCTAAAAAAAATGAACACGTTGCTATGCTACACCAACTGCTATATTAATAAGCCGAAACAAAGAAGAAAAAAGTGCTTATTTTATGTTGGTAGTTGATAGCGATTCAATTAACAGATCCTTGTTTCGAAGAAGGTTCTTGGCGCGCCACTACTGATCTTAATGCTCTGCTTCTTTTGACATTAACCAGCGTGTCACGGTTTCATAATACTCTTAATACCAAAATTCCAATTCTTGATATCTGAAAAAGATTTCTATTCCAACCATTAAATTAGATTGTGACGGACCACCAATGACTTTGTGTAGAGACTGTAATTACTCTTTACCGATGTAATTTCCAGTTTCAGAACCAAATACGACTCAAAGAACCAAATGTTGGGGTCAAACACGAATGCCCCAAAATTAGCAAAGACAATAAATAATAAAGAATAAAGAAAAAAAAGTTTGATTAAAAATTGATTGACTTATACTAATTTTTTTTACAAAAAAAATTATTAATTATATTTTGTTTCTATGTCAACGACCACATCGCTTACTACAGGCATATTTTAATATAAAACTAATTTGCAAGCCGCTATTAAGTTAAAATTGTTTCTATTTAATTCAGACACAAAATAATTTTTAGTACAAAACAAAAGCAATAAAAAAAACTTTTTGTATTACAGCTTTAACCCATAGAAAGCAAAACTCAAAAAACTGTTCATTCCAAAGCACAAAGCATTAATCGTAACGTCAGTGATTTTTTGATAAATGACAAGTAGCTTGTCAATGGAAATATCCAACTAAAAGCAATTCAAAACTTTCTGCTGCTGCAACAAGAAAATTCTTAAATTTCTCAAAACTTATATTTTATTTTAAGAAATACTGTAATAGACGTAGAGGAATGTATATTGAATAATATTGCACAACAATATTGAAACATTGAAAGGTTAGTCCGAAATGCGTTTTCTGATTTACCAAATGAAGATGAAGAAAGGCAATGCAATTATGTGTTACATCTTTTTTAAGAAATGTGGAAAACATATGGTCTAATTGATAAATTTGTGGAAAATTTGACGTTTACAGTAAATAACGGTGATTCAGATAAGAATCAGCGGGAAAGTGAATTTTTAGGCAACGATGTCTAATCAATTATTGATCTCGGTCGTATTGTATGTCATTTAATAAATAAATACGATATGTAGTATTTTGTGCTGAAATGAGTACGTTTTCACTTTTCTGCTTTGTAAATTTTTCAAGAAAAGATTTGATAAAAATCCGTACTAGTTGTTGTTATTAAAATTGTGATTAATGATTCTATTCTAATTGTCATATTGTACAAATTGTGGGTGATTACAACGCCCATTCATAACGTTCAAATTTTACCGCTGATCACAAAGTCTACAGTGCATTACCGTTTCAGCTTAATTATCAATTTTTACTTTCCTAAGTAAGTATAACAATCGCAATTTTTTTTGCAAAATTTTACGTTTCAAGGTCTCCTGAATCAGAAAAATGTATTTTTGACAAAAAAATTTTAAGTGTCTGTGTCTTGTGTGTGTCTGTGTGTGTGTAACGATGTACCCATGATAACTCTTGAACCAAAAGTCCTAGTAATTTGAAATTTGGTATGGAGCGGACTTTTCATATTCTCTCAGTTCAATCAAAGATGGGTCTGATAATGGAACCGGAAGTGGGTGTACCAGCTATTTTTAACAGTTTTTTTACATAATTTTGTACGTATGTAAATTATTCGAATTATTTTTATCGTTTCTTATAGAGATAATTATTCCTAACAATTCATTCAAATTAACAAAAAATTCTATATTTTTTTATTATAATTAACAGTTTATTAGACATTTGATGAATCAAATTAATTCGAAATATTTTCTAGGTTCAAATCCTGCCTGCGACAATTTTTTTTCGAAAAAAAATTGATTTTCTAAAGGCGTAAGCAATATCGAGGTGCACATATATAGGCTTTAGTCAATATGACAATATAACTTCAATTATACTAATGTGTAATACTTTTACTATTATTTCTTTTAATCAAATAAAGTTATAAACCTAAGTTTTTTTAATTCTCTATATTCTTTTGACTTTTGATCTTTTTCTTTAATTTGAAAATAAAAAATATATAAAAATTTCTTATAGGAAAGTCGTATTGTGATCACAACAGTTTATTTATTGATATAATTACTACACGAAATGCCTAATAAATATTCCAAAGTAATAAGGTAATACATATATTATTAACATAATAACTCTAAAATCTAATACTTACAACAACATAGAATGGTTATAATAATCGCCAAAACCAATTAAGAGTTATGTTCGAGTTGAACGTTATGATCAAATTGGACGTTGTGATCAACTGTAAAATTTAGAGGTTATGATCTAGTTGAACGTAGTAATTAACCGTAAAAGTTGGACGTTGTGATCAAATGAGCGTTTCAATTATTATTAATGATTAAATTAATAGATAGTTGCAGAAAATCAAGACTGTGCATACGTTGTACAAAAACATTTTTTTAACTAGTCTATGCAACCAATTATACATTTTCGTATTGGTTATCTGAGTTGCTTTAGATTTTCTAATTAAAATGGCAGATTTCCAAGAACATTTTACTCTTTCATCAATAAATACCAATAAAAAAAGCAACCTATAATGAAATTTATTTTAATTTAAACTTGATTTTTTCAATAATATTTATCACAAACGACATCAAAGTTTTATGTAATAGCTAAGGTTTCTACGGTCGGAATCTATACTAAGATGAGAACGTCTTCCGGGTTTACACCGTGTTATTGTTATAACCAAAGTTTTCAACGATTTGCTCACTATCGTAAGGGGCTTCATCAGGGCGTGAAAGAAACCAAAAATGTGGCTTGGTTCACAAGTTGATTACCTAACTCTGTACTGGTTCTATCTTACCGTTTTAGAGTCTAGAATCTGGCTTGGTTCACGAGTTGATGTTCTTAGTTAGATTTTGGTTGCTTGTTTGAGTACCTCATACCCTGATAAGGCCTCTTAAGAAAGTAGGCGAAACATTGGCAACTTCGGTTACAGCAATGACACGGTCCAAACCCGGAAGGCATTTTTATTTTAGTATAGACTCCGGCCGTAGAAGCCTTCGCTATTACATTAACGATTTCTACGAAGAGAATATTTCTTCTAAAACCTATTTTTTAAACTTCGTCACAAACTCGTCCAACTTTTGTGCTCTTTGACTTTTCTTAGTCGTTATCGTGACCACCACATCATTTCTGCATTCCTCAAAATCAAGTTCCACATTCAAACACGTTCTTCTAAAAACATTCTACACCGTGCTATTCTAGCGTTGATACGCCAACGAATTAAACAAACTAGACGAGTTAGATACCATTTCGAAACAACTTTTTTATCTTCATCTTTAGTTGGCCAACGCTATCCCCGGACGATTAGAATCTCTTTGATAATATTACTTACCAGCAGTCTAATACCACTCTATGACTAACCACTGAAGGTCATCTCAAAGAGTTTCAATTTTCGGAATCTAAGAATCAAAAAGCTTCATCCGCTACTAACTTCTTAAAGACGGTCGTCACTTTATCTAGTTTGACTCTCACTTCAAAACTGGAATCAGTGCTATCTAAGAGTTTGAATTTTGCCGTTACTCCCAAACGCATTAGACTTCTTCGCCATATCTCAGATCCCATTCGTATTCCCACTGGCAAAATCCTTAAATCATCTAAAGTTCATAAATCTAACATTTCTAAGTCGGAAGAGTTAGCCCTAAAATCTTTGTAGGAACCTCAATATTATTGTTCTTCCAGCCGAGAAAGGCAACGCCTGTCGTTTTAAACCATATTGATTATGCTGCAAAAATTCATTTTGTCTGAGGAATTGTACGCGATTCTAACTTGTAATGCCACTTTGAGGATTAAACGTGAGGTCAGCCAAATCATAAAATGTTCCAAACTACCTTCAAAAGCTAAACATTGACTCACCCTTTCAAATTTCAAACCAACTCGTCTTCAACTTCTTCAAGTTTACAAAGTAGTCTCTTTCGACCTATCGTCAATACTATCGAATCTCCTACCTACAATCTAGCCAAGTTCTTGTTCAACATTCTTTTCGAATGTACAGGTAAAACCTCTTCTCAAATTCTCAACTTTTGGCATTTTATTTAACGTATAGAAACCATAAAACTTGAACGCAAGATCTTCTTTTTTTCACTTCACTTTTTACGAAAGTTTCTATTAAGGATTCGCTTATTATCATCGAACAGATTCTGTCTCAACATAGCAAGGAGTTGAGTTTGGTTTCTCTTATTGGTAAGTGTTTATCCTCCACAAGTTTCTAATGCTGCTATAAATTCTCCTCTGTCACCTGTTGTAGCTAACATCTTTATGGAATTTTTTAAAACCGTTGCTTTGGAATCATCGATATTAAAACCTAAAGTGTGGTTTAAGTATGTTGACGACACGTTTATTGTTTAGCCTCATGGTCATCTCGAATTGTCTAAGTTCATGATCATCTTAACAATCAACAGCTTGATATCAAATTTACTATGAAAATCCCTCAATTTTTTTTTCTCACAAGGACAATATTTCTACACTCTAATTTCAAGGTGTATCTCAAATTTCTTGTTTATGTGATTTTGTTTACATTCCTGAACTCGATCGTTCCGTCATTACACGCATTTCGAGCATAATCGTTGTATAAAAAAAAGCATATTTCTAAGTCTGCGGTTGCTAAACATCACTTTACTACAGGTCACATTGTAGATTTTGATAACGTTTTGGTAATTGCAATATTTCCATTCTTTATCAATAGGAAAATCCAATAACTTGATCATGGTTTCGAGTTAACCTCTCTTTGGTTCACGTCTCTTTCCCACTGTAATCCAATCAAAATCGAGTTTAACCAGCAGTGACGATACTTCTTCTTTATATACGAAGACTACACCTTCTTAAGTCACTTGTATAGAGTTTAAAATCTGACTTGGTTCACAATTTGATAACCTAACTCTGTAGTGATTCTTTGTTATATTGTTCAGTTTTTCAAGTTATAGTTTTCTTTTTTACTTTTTAAGAGTTTAGAATCTCTTAGATCTTAAAATCTTAGATTTTAGTTGCTTGTTTGCGTTTTTTGATTTCTCTTACGCCCGTTACGAAAGTAAACGAAACGTTGGCAACTTCGGTTTCAAAAATAACACGGTCCAAACCCTGATGACGTTCTTATCTTAGCAAAGAAGTTTTATTTTAAAATTACACGCACTTACATTTTTTTTATTGAACATAAGTACAGCCGGCGCAACCCAAATGTGAACGTTCTATGGTTGTCATAAGATTTTTTTACTGAAATTCATTTCTGTAAGTCTGACTTCAGCTAATGGTGTCACAAAAAAAAATTTGATAATAATTTTTAAGTGCTGTGAAAATTCAATGCGACTAACGACTATGATGCAAAGTCTAAATTGCACCATTAAATTTTGGCGTTCACATTTGGGTTTCGTCTACTGTACCTACACCCAAACACATTACACACCGTGCAAATCTACGTTTTTAATACCTTTTCTTAGTTTCAATAACAGAGTTTAGAACGGAACGATCAAGAGCCTAAAGGTTGTTTTTTCCAAAGCATAAAGATTGGTCATTGGTCAATATAAAAAATTATTTTATTTAAAATCTTTACAATAAAAAATATGTTTATTAGAATAAAAATTAGATAATAGTTGGGTTGATAGGAACCTCTCTTTGACGTGCACAAGGAGGTTTAATTTTTTCTTTATCTTCTTTTTCATAGGAGGACAGCATCTGTTTTAACTCTGAATGTTGCCGTCTCAACTCAACGACTTCGTCGTTTAACTTCTTGCGATCTGAAACATTATACATCTCACTACAAATAAAATCAAAATAAATATTTGATATAAACGCAGTTGAAATCTTATAGTAATGCTTAAGTAATTAATGTAAGTGTAATTGTCAAAACTGCATTCATGTGTTTCCCAATACTGATAAGTACCAAAATACCAAAACGGCTGAACATTGGTTCTCTGTCGGTTATTTTTACAACTACATTAACATTGATTTTTAATGATGTGTTAGAAATTTTGATTTATTTGTTAGGAATTCTGTTGGTAGATTTGGTTAGTGGCACACCACTTGTATGTGTAGATCACAACGTGCTATTATTAAATTTACCTTTTAAAATTGCGTGATACTTTTGCAATCCAATATACAAAGCATCCCAAACTTCTTCATTATCAGAAGAAAACACTTTTCTATAACGATCCCAATACATTTTGACATCATCATCGGCCATTAATCTAGATACTGTACTTCTTTTATGAGATAATCGCGACGCCATTGTAATGATACTAAAATGTTACTTAGTAGTTTTAGTGTAAAAGATGGTGGGTACTCACGAGTCTTTGGCTACATAGAATTTACTTAGAAACTCTCTAAGTGCACGTAATATATAAACGGAGCTTATAACCAAAGGATGTTTCCTGTAACAAGATGTTTTCATGGCAACGCTTGGCAGGGCCTTCGAAATTTTCAATACTTTCGTAGATTTTTCCGGTTTGTCAATGGAGCTACAAAAATATACTGCATTTTTTGTTGTAATTTCTACGGCATTTACGTAGTAACTACAGAAGACATCTGCGAAGTTTGCTCGGTTAGTTCGTTGGTTGAAATGGCATATACATTAGTTCCATGTTGCGTTATGTTAGAAACAATTTCGTCTATGACTGTGATTGGTTGGTGCACGGCTGATAAAATGTTAGCAACGCCTTGCTCGTGTGGTTCATAAACATCTAAACAAATTTGAATATTTTTTTATTTACAAAGTACAGTCTTACCTATTTGAACCTCGCTAGTGTCTTCGCTTTCGTTCGCAAAATCGTAGGTTCTTAGTACAGTTTCGGAAGTTTCTAGATTTGTTATCGATGAGTGCATGCAAATGGGGCAGTGAGTGTATGGTAAAAAAAACTCCAATAAAATCTCGATGTCTTGTTTGTGTTTAATTTCAAGCGCCTGTAACATGCGCAAAATTTGGATACAAAGTAAGAATATTAACACAAAAGTGAATGTAATGGTAAAAGTAAACAAAAACTTTGGTGGGTGTAAGTGTACAACAACAAATCAAGAAATATAACTTAGAAGTGCAAAAAACTAGTAAACTTGATTGTGTTGTGGCTACAATACTTTCAGTCAAACGTAAATAGTGTATATATAATGTTGATTTTAGCTAATAATAATGCCTCATTAATAATAACGGTTTTTTTCTAAAAATTGTAACATTTGCATAATTATATAATATGTTTTAACACCACCATAAATTCATCAATTGGGAGAGTTGTGGTAAGCGCCATCTAGTAGAAACATTGCTACTTATGAATTGACTAACATGTAGAAACCTACGACAGTGCTAGTTAGTTTGTAGATTTTACAACCGCAAATTTTAAAAGTTGTTTTAAATAAAACACAATATAAAATCCCTAACTGTCATAATTGGTGCAAACATTTCTGAGTATGACTACGAAACCCACCGGCAAAGACGAGTAGAGAGCTGCCTTGTCTGTAACGTTTTATAATTATGTTGTTAATTTAAATTTGTTTTGGTATGATGTTTGCACCGTATAAGATTTATTCTCGAAACGCCCACTTCCCGCTACATTGGGGGGATTGCCGTGACGTCGAAAAGTTTTAACATCACAGTTTGATGAAAGAAAAATCTTCTATCCGGTGAGGGTAAAATAGGTCGGACATCATCTAACGTTCTGTGCGCCCAACGAGGCTTTCATTTCTAATTATACACACGCATCTATGCGAGTATTGGGCGTATTATTTTTACTACTTTTGTGAAAGTCTTTATTCGGCGAGTTTCTGAACACGTGTTCCATCGATATAGAAATAGTAAAACTGATTCATTCATTGGGAAAATTTCCGTGATGACGTCACGTCACTTGCGTTGAAGATATGGAAACCTTCGAGTACTGTATAAAATTCTAATCGTATTGGAGAAATTACGTAATGCACTAATATAATTATTTAAGGAAAACTCGGTGCATTTGATTTGTTTTCATTGATCGTATAAAGCAAGAAAATTTACTTGTGATAACACCGTATGTATGGCGAATTTTCGGAATTTCTGAAAAAGTGCATATTTCTGTTATAATTTGCAAATATAAATTTATTTTTTTTCAGAATGTAAAAGTTACGCCGACAAATTTAATTTGTTGTACGACCAACCGAAGGGGGCTTCTTTCAACAACTATTGTCTGTGATATTGTCCTACGTTCAGCGTTTGATCGCACTTACGTAAATTTATCTTCTTATCTCTATAAACTTTTCTATTAGTGATAAATTAAATATTCTCGTTGTTACGAATTCTGTTTTGTCATTTGTTCTATAACAACTTTGGAGAGATTTGCATCAGGAACTTTTCCTCTCAGTATTTGTGGTTTTGTCTAGCAAAGCTCTCTAGCTAAGCTCTCTTTGTTTTTAAGACGAACCAAAGTTTTTTACGTTTGTGGAATGATGTTGCTGCTTTGTTAAAGTCGGAGTTTTTACCTTTGGATTATAATGAGCGTTTAATAAATACTATTCGCAGTCGTACAATGGGAGCTAACAAATCCATCGGTACGTACGTTACTGCTATGCGATACCACTTACTTCAGCTGTTAGAACCAGTCTCAGAGCAAATGCAGCTCAAGATTATTCACCGAAATCTAACGCCGTTTTATCAACTTCCGTTAGCGTTGATTGAGATCACATCTATCTCGCAGTTAGTATCGTTAGACAAGCGTTTGGAGTCGAATACTCTGGTAATTATTTTAACTTCTTAATATCAGAAACCAATTACAAAGTTCAAGAGTCATCTGTAGTCTTTGCAAGTAATTTTTCTATTACCGTCTCTTCTGCTATTCCTGCTACTTGTTCTCTTAATGCATCTACACTTTCTTCTTCTACATCTACTTCTACCTCGAATACTTGTGTTCGTTGTCGTTCTCAAGGTAATAAGCCATTACGACTTGTTCGTTCTCTTTTATCTAATTTTTTTTTATTTCTAGGATTATTAGCTCTATTACTGATCTTTAGTATTTAGGTCTGATATCTAAAGTTATTCCTTCTTCTCGTCCTTTTTCTCGTTAGTTTTTTATGTAAACATGTAAGCGATTCCTCTTATGATCCTTGCGTTTGGAAGTTAGTTTTACCATCGGACCAGCGCGAGCAACTTATTCAAAATCACCACATTACATCTGGTTGCGATCACCGCAGTGTTAGATGCACTTTAAAAATTTTTCGCTGTTACTTCTACTGGCCTCATATGAGACTTAAGGTTGCTGAGTTCATACGCTACTGTTCTTCGTGTTCAATCTCACAACGAATTTATCCTACTAAGTCGCGTTGTCACGCATTGTAAGGTACGACAAAACTTTCTAACACTTGCGTTACTACGAAACCTTCTACAAGCTTACATAGAGATCGTCCTGTTTCTTCAGATTTAAAAACCGCTGCTATAGCTTTTGCATCTACTTCAATCGTTTCAAATTATTCTTTGTTGTATCCTTCTAATCGTTCTATTCTCTTTCATTGGCCTCGCAAGCGTCATAAGTGCTAGTTCACTTTTTGGGGCTTTCAAATTTCGACCTTTGTTATTCTTCTAGTTTTGGTCTTTTGGTGGTTCGAGTTTTTGACTACGTCGTTGATATCTTGAGGGTTGTACCTTGGATACTACCCAACTGTTTCTTCGATTTTGCTGTACTGAATTTATTTTTTTTTGTTTAAGTTGCTAATAAATTTGTTTGGGTTTTTTTCCCATTTTATTTCGGGACAAACTAACTTTCTATGTGTATATAGTTACATCCGCCTAGTCGGTCATTTTGAGATAGGTAAGTCACTAGTAAGAATCTCACTTTGGTTTTAGTTTAGTTTTTCTTTTCTTTTGGGTTTCTTATTTTGCTTGTCGACATTAAAGTTTTAGAGTAAACTTTCCAATTTGGGACAGCAATTCGTACGCATTCGTTCTATGAGTAACTGTGATATCTTTTCTTTTTCTTTTTTTTATACATTTTAGGCGTTTCGTTAGACATTTCCTTTCTTCTACGGAGAGAAAAAAGAAACAGACATTCTACATCTAGTCTTATCTTTCTACGCGTGTTTCTTTTCTTCCTTTCTTGTCTTTCTTACTTTAATTTTTTTCTTCTTCTTTTTGATTGGATGATCACCTGCATGCCACATTTCTTTTTTTCTTGTACTTCCTGAAGATTTACCTTTCGGGCGGTTAAATGAGTACCGTAGGGTAGTCTCTCTTTTTGTTCTTCTACGGGAAGTAGAACAAATCAAGCATTAACATCAAGTCTTATCTTTCTCCGTCTTTTCCTACTTTTCATTTCTTTTTTCTTGGGTCTAGGGCCTTTCTATATGCTAACTATTCTTTTCTTTTTTTTAAGGTTTGCTTATTGGTCGGTTGGTCGGCATTGAAGGGTTGGTGACTTCTTTTTGTTTCTTCTACGGAGAGAAGAACAAATCAGACATCTACATCTTGTTTTATCCTTCATTGTCTGCCTCTTTTCTTTCTATCTTGTCTTTTTTACTTTTAATTTTATTCTCTTTTTTTCTGTTTTGCTTCTTAAGGTTCGCTTTTAGGTTTGCTGCATGAACACTTTTGTTTTTTTCTTTTTAGTATAACTTCTTTCTTTGGTGTTTACTGCAACCTTTTTTTTTCTTTTTCTTTTCTTGTTTAGTTACATTTCTTGCTTGATTAGGTTTAGTGGGTTTTTGTTTTGTTGTGCTTAGTTTAAAACTTGTCATAAACTGCAACGTTGTTTCTTGTACTTTGCGTACTTCAGTTTAGTCGGCATTTTTGGTGTTGTCATTCACTGTTAGAATATTTCTTTTCTTTGAGTTTCTTTTGCTCGTGGAATATTATAATCCGTTCTTCGGTTTTTACGTTCCATTGTGACATTCCAACTCGACGAGCACTAAGTCACGATGTTTGATTAGCAAGTGAAGCTTCTTATTCTTCTTTAACTATTCTTATTTTTTTCTTTCCTTTTTTCTTCGGTTTTGTTTTGTGTATTGCGGTTTTGGATTTCGCTGTGATTGGTGCACTCATGTAGTGTTTGACTTTTTGGAGTTGTGGCTTAGATTGTTGATTTTCTCTGCCTTTCAGGTAATCCGACTTGTGTCGGCTCTAATCAGAATCTTTTTTTTGTTTGAGATTTCTTTGTTGGTTTTTCTTTGTTTAGATCTTTAATATCTGTTTGTTTTTTTTGTGGAAGAATCTCATATCGTCTGTTGACATCTTTTTGGCACAATTGTTTTATACTCCGCATAGAACAATTCAAGATCTGCTAAATATTTTGGTTTTTTTTTTACTTTTTGAGTTTTGGGGATTTATATCTAGAGCTGGATTTGTATTTGTGATGTTATGGGATTTTCTCTTTCCTATAGTTTTTCTTTTTTTCTTGGTTTGCTTAAGATTGTCCTTCAGTGATGTTTATGAGATTGCGTTGGTTTCTTGCTTTTATAGCGTAACGATAACGACTGATATCGATTTTCAACGAGTACCTTTTCTGATACGCCGTTTCTGTTGATTGGAGTTCTTGATTCTTTGGAGTATCTTTCCGCTTTGCACGACTTTTGAACGCTTTTGATTGATGATTCTTTGCAAACTGGAAAAACATCTTTCATTTACGTTTCTTCTAAGGTTGGGTGTTATTGTGTTTGGGTTGGTTTTGAATTTTAAGGTTTTGTCCTTGACGCATTCTTAAATTTCTATTGTTAATTTTAGCTAATGTCCACTTCCCAGGTTTTTATGTTGCTGGAAAAAATTTACTATGTTAAAAATGTTTTGGTATTATATTTGCACCATATAAAATTTATTCTCAAAACACCTACATTGGGGTGGGCGTGGGTTGCGATGACGTCGAAAAGTTTTGGCATTGTAGTTCGATGAAAGAAAAATCATCTATCCGGACATCATCTAAGGTTACGTGCACCCAAAGAGGGTTTTGAATCTGATCATTCACAGGCATCCATACGAGTATTGGGCGTAGTATTTTTACTATTTTTTTCACGATCACATCACGTCACTTGCATTGAAGATATTGAAACCTTCGAGTATTAGATAAAATAATAACCGTATTGGAGGAATCACCTAATGCAATAATACAATTAATTTCAAGAAAACTCGGCGCATTTGATTAGTTTTTATTGATCCTATGAACCAACGGAAATTTATTTGTAAAAACACCGTATGTACGGCTTTGTTTATTTTGGCGAACTTTTAAAAAATTTCCGAAAAGGTGTTACTAGCTAATCGCATTCTTCAAAAAAATAAACTAAACTGTAAGTATTATAATTCCTACTTTAATTCTTTGTATTTACGTTGTCAGTTAATTGCACGTACGACAGGACGTACATAGTAGGTTATTATCACAATTAACAATATTTTTTTCTGTATGTCTAGTTTTTTAAATCATTGTGATTTGCATATTTGTGTTATAATTCACAAATGTAAATTTATTTTTGTTCGGAATGCAAAAGCTTCCGCCGACAAATTTAATTTGTTCTACGACGTGTTACCCAATCGAAGGGGGCTTATTTCAACCACTATTGTTTGTGATATTGACCCACGTTCTAGCGTTTGATCGCACCTATGTACATTTATGCTCTCTTCACTACGAACTTTTCTGTTTGTGATAAAATAAATATACTCGCTGTTGCAACTTCTGTTTTGTTAGTTGTTCTATTACAGCTTTGGGGAGATCTAAACGGTGTCTTCCATCTTATTTTTTATCGTGTTGGCGCTTTTTTAAATTGCTTTATAATTTAGCACCCGGAAACTTATGACCCAATCTCCGAATCAATCTGAGTTAGTCGCTGCCTTTTTAAGTTACGAGATAATTTTCGTAACAATGCCAAATTTGTGTAGTATCATTGCAGATATCGCATCATAATGTTTCAGTGTAAAGCAGTGTCAAACAGGCGATACGACTGTCTACCAATAAAAATGGTTTCAAATATAGCAACCAAAGAGACAAAAATATAAAAAAAAAACTGAGCACTATCTTATAATGAAGTTATGTAAATGCAATATTACTTTGCTATTATTACTGCCGTATAGCTCCGAGTTTCCAATTAAGCAACATTTTTAAGCTAAATAAAATTTGTTTTTAGAGTAGCAGATGTATTTTTTGCATAATTTTCCGAAGAAAATTTTGTAGCAAAAATGAACATTAGACATTAAAATAAAGATCAAAAAAACAAAAAAAAACATACTACATCATGATTTACGTCAGAAGAATACCTAAATAAAAAACATATGAAGAGAGTCTACGATGCAGAAAAACAAGAAATAGAATAAAAGCAGATATAAGAAGAAAAACCGATTATTGAATATATTTTACTTTGGACATAGAATATGTTCATAGTAGGATTAAAAGAACAATACGACAAAGAACAAGCAACGTTAACGAATAACTAACAATAAAAATTTCGAAAAAAGTACGAAAAAGCTTTATTAAAATCATGTTCGAAGAAAATGAGACTCGGCACCAAGAAAGCACTGTAGAAAACAACAACAATAAATTACTATAAACGCATAGCAAGACATTAAAAAACAACAAGCTTTAAAGAATGATGTACTTTAATTTATTCTGCATTCAAAAAAAGTGACAAAAAACTAACTAAGTAATTATAGGAAGCGGACTTTTTTAAACGTCACCAAACTATTTACGAAAATGTTGATTTAAATCTACAATTACAGTCACATTTAAATTAATTCATTAAGGTCCGGTTTCACCAACTAAAATTTAACTGTAGATTAACTAACCTACGATTAAATTTAAAATCCTGTCATATCATTGGTTAGCTTAAAACCACTAACCAATGATATGACAGGATTTTAAATTTAATCGTAGGTTAGTTAATCTACAGTTAAATTTTAGTTGGTGAAACCGGACCTAAGTTATGTGTTTCATTATTAGCTAATTAGTTAGTTATAATTTTATTAGTTTTTGTGTTTTAGTTTTAGTAAAGTAAAACCATTAAAATATTGTAATTTAAATCTACAATAAGTATTTTAAAAAATGTAAACATTTACTTACTGAAAAAACATTGTCAATTCTAACCAAAGCCTTTTCGTTATCCGAATAAGGTTTCAACACGTCCCTCAACTTTTCTTCAATTAGAAATCCGGATTTATCGGCAATCAGTTTCAAAATAATTCTAAGTATCCTACGATGAGCCATAGTTTCACCTTGAATTGACGAACTTTCCGTTGATGGTTGTTGCGCGTCGACAGATTCCTTCATTGTCGATTTACAAGAAGTTTTTCTACAAACTTCTGTTACAATTTGCAAAGCGGATTTATAACTAGGAAGATCGCATTTATCAATTAACACCATTTCGGGATTTGTCCATTTTAGACCCAACTGCTGTTCGTACAGAACTCGATCGGTGTTCAACAGTTGTTGTACAAGTGACGTAACTCTTTCTTTGTTAAAATCCCAAACTTGTTGATACTTAACATCGTTTATTTTACAGAAACTATCGGCTTTTGCTTCAATGTCGAGCACACTCGCGTGTAGCTTTTGCACTTCGAGAGTAAGTTTATCTATTTGTTCATTTGTTTGCACGGTGTAATTTCGAATTTTTGTTCTTAGAGAGTTAATCGCATCCTGCATTTTATTAATTTTTCGTTTTTGTTGGGATCTAATGAGCAAATTTTCCGCTTCTCGTTTCTTAAGTACCTGATAGTTGTAGTCCAACTTTTCGTTGTTTAACAAAGCTATGTTTTTGATTTTTTGTAATTCGCACTGTAAATTCTCTATGTTGTTGCCTAGTTTAATTTTAATATCTCTGTATTTTTCTTGGTGGTCAACACGTAGCTTCGTACAAATCTCTTCAAACTCTTCTAACTGCTGAAACTTTTTTTCGCAATTTAAATTTTCTTCCAAATCTCGTTTCTTGTGCAACTCCTCCCAACGCCTATCGGTGGCGTCGATTAAAATTTTCCTCTCCACCATCAAAACATCTTCGATTATTTCTAACTCTTGCGTGTAAGCTCTACGCATTAACACCAATTGCTTTTCAATTCTATCGGTTAAAGTTTGTATATCGGCAAGTTGTTTTTTCTGATCTTCATTGAACTTATCTTCCGAAACGGTGACTTCGTTTTTTAATCTCGCAATCACTTCGTCTTTCTTCTTTATTAACACGTCGCATTTTTCCTTTTGGGTCATAATTTCTTCGTTGATAAGCAGCGGGTCGTTGTAATTAAAAATTTGCAACCATTTTTCGTCGATTACGTTAAAATGTTCTTCGGCCGATTTCGCTTCTTCTTCTAAATATTCTAAAATTTTTTCTCGGTTTATATCTTCGATTTCTCTACGATTTATTTCGCGCGACTCGTTTGCCACTTTTACGTTTGATACGCATTCTAATGTTTCAATTGTTAGTTTTGCTAAAAGTTCGTAGCTTTTCTGCAACTGTTCTTGGAGAAGAGTTTTTTTTACTGTTTCCTCTTCTTCGTCCCCTTCTGGCATATTTAATCTAAATAAATATATTGAGTGTTAGATTAGAGTTTTATTATGATGAAGAGGGAAATTAAATTTATTACAAAAAGTACATAAATCTCAGAAAAACACTAAAGAAAAAAAAGAACGTTTTTATTTGAAATGAAAAATAACCATGTGTTTTTATTGTTTTTTTTTTTTGTAGTTTTTAACATTAATGTTAGGTGAACGTTGGAGAATCATACGTAGAAGTGCACACCTATGAAAAATTCAAATTACGCGGTATTTTAAGACAAGTGAAGCCAACCAAGTAGAGTTGAATTTCTAACGGTTAGCTACGGCCGTGATGGTAACTCTGATATTTCAGCAGATTACAATATTTGTATGTGAGTATTTTAGCTTCTCTTGATATTAGTGTAACGAATTTTAAAACTAATTTATTTATAACGAAATATTTACACATTTATAACTACACGTAACTAATTAAATCTCATGATATTTAAGAGGAAAAACAACACACTAATTTATATATTACAATCACTCGAAAAATGATGTCCGCGGATAACTTCCGTTTATCTAAAACTGATACTTGTTTACGTTAAAGCCACGTACCCTTGAATGCCGTTATATTTATCTTAACTACGCGTTAATCACTTATTTATTCAAACAGTCTTCTTAATACTTCCGACTTCAAATAACTGACTTATGATTCTATTGACCTGTTTTTATATTTTTCTGTTATCTATTTCAAGAATTTTCTACATCTACATAAAATAACAACCAAACATCTTAGACAATTAGTATTTAAATTCGCCAAACCCAATAATATAAAACAAAAATTTAATAAAGCTACTCAGCTAACTGGTGAAGATTGGCTGTGTCTAAATAGAAATCTTGAATGCCGTTTGAGACAACCTGAAAACAATAGCCTAAATAGAATTGCGGCGTTTAATTTAGAAGAAACCGGACTGTTTTAGTCCAACTTAGAAGCTGTCTTAAAAAACAAATATAAAAAGCTAATTGAGTCTTTAATATGAACGAAACAAACACAAAGACCGCCTAAAAGAAATGCCCAAAAGTTTACAGTCAAAAAGGTATGAGCCGCTACTTTAGATGAACGAGGTAGGACAATAATAAGTGTCTTCAGCATAAGTGCTGAGATAAACTATGTTTCTACTCATACTAATTTATCTTAGAAAAAAGATGAATGCCACATTACAAAAGAATGGTCTAGTTAGAGCCATCTACAGATGTTCAAGGAATATGTAGAGAACTTTATCTAGATCACTTTGCAAAACATTTTAAACCACTTTAGCCACATATCAACACAAGCGTACTATTTCTGAAAAACAAATGATATTCATGTAGTGTCTCTGTCGCTTCATACTTCACATCGGCTACAACCCCTGGATCTAACGTTTTTTGAACTATTAAAGGACGCTCTCTACTGGGAGTATGACCTATATTTAACAGCTACAATTTATGAAAAAATTACTGAGAATGACACTGCAGAGCTTTTGAATAAAACCTTTGTGGAACTGTCTACTATTAAAAAAGCTGCATCCGGTTTTCGTTCATTTCCTATTAATCAAGACAAATTTAGTGAAAAGGATTTTGCTCCTGCTCAAAAATTAAGATAATTTATTGTAGAGGCGTGTAAACAATTAAAAAACAATTTTGTATTATCTGAACTAAACCAAGAAATCAATCGTGTTTTGGATCCTACAATTAATAACAAACGAAGAAAAATTTACAGTTTACATCTAACTTAATACAGAAATTTCTGAAAAAAAAATCTCACAAATCTGGGAAAGAAGTTTCTCGTTCTAAGCTACACTCAATTTTTTTTACCAGTACCCTTAAAAATATGCATTAGAAGAAGTATAAGAAAAAAAACAAAAAACAATACTAAACCAAGTGGAAGAAAAGGAAAGGTTAAAAAAAGTAACTCAAGACCAAAATCTAAATGTTAACTTCCAAGTAATGAAACACAGAGCTGTTAACACCAACTGATGACAATAATGATAAACTGCAAAAAGTTTATTTCACCATTTCTTATCTACAAAAAGATTCCAGGAACTAGAAAAAATTAATGCCGCTAAGAATATTAGAAAGCGAATAAACAAATCAGCAAAAATTATGAAAACCAAAAAGAAGAGACTAAAATCTTTAGATTCTTCTAAAGTCTCTGATGATATGAGTGATAGTGGCATCTGCGACAATGATGAATTATATGACATTGACGTAAGCTACGTTCTACCGCATGAAGCGTCTGAAGAAGCTGTTATTTGCGGAATTTATAAATTATAATTATCAAACACACACTTACGCTTAAATAATAATTAATTTTCACAGTGGCGGCTTCTCCATTATGTTATTTGGTCAATGACTTTTCTAAAGAAATGCTCAAAACTGTTTTATTATTATTATACAATTGCTTAAATTCTTAAGCGCAATACATTTAAAAACTAACAAAATTGCTCAAGAGTCATTAAGAAGAGAATGTGCTTTTAAAGTTTTAATATTATAATGATCTTGCAGTATTGACTATTAGCGGCCACTAGATTTTCAAAGCATAGTTTTACGTAGATATTGATTTATGACTTTGTCGCTCTACAGTTTTTTGTCATTACGTAATTACACTAACAAACAAGTATTAATAAATGCGATAAGAGCAGCATAAAATAGTAACTAGTAAAAAAACTTCATTAAACACATTACATATATTATAACGTTGGTAGAGATAATTTCACGACTAAAGAACCGTGAGGTGCGCGTCGGATAAATTCGGAATTTCACGATCATGCGAAATAATATAATAAAAACGTCTGCTGTAAACAATGTGTCAACTTAATGTAATGGTTAATCTTTAATTTAATAATGTGCACACCTTAAACGCCCAATGAAAAGTGCAAACGTTTTCAAGTTGGATAATGTATTGACATTCGAAACAAAATTGGTTTTTGCGCAGCGGTTCTTTAGTCTTGAAATGAACTCTAGTATATTTATAACTAAATGAATCTGTCAAGTTCGAAATTCGAATGTTTTACGTATTACCAATGGTATTACCAACTCCTAAACGTAGAATGCTCTAAAATTTAAATTTATGAAATTTTTTAAACGTTTTTCTTCTAATTTTAAGTGAATTTCAAAAGATTGTATTATCCATTATAAGGTCTTTAACACAAAATGGGATTTTCAATTATAATTGTAAATAATTTAATGCCTTTCCCATATATCATATTTTCTACCAAAAACACGTTTCTACTTAATTAAATAATAATTATTTTTCAAAAAATACTGTTACAAATATTTCGATTTTCTACTTTGCCACACTAGAGTTTTTATTGCCATTGCGTTTCTACACTAACAAACGAATCTTGGTGCTTTCACTAAAGACAGCACAAAATAGCAATTTATGTAACAAGCGTCAGAAGTGAAACATGCATGTTATGAGACTTTCCACAAAACTAACATACATTATGTGTTGCCCTGCTTGTAGTATATTTATAGCTATAAGTAAAATCAATAATTAATTACTAAGTAGGAGTAAAAATATATAAAAGGGTTCAAATCTTAAGTCATAACAACCATATTAACATTTATTTTATTTTCTTTGTTCTAATTAATTGGCGACATGTTTCGGCTTGTAAAAACAATTAAGCCATCTTCAGGCGTAGTAAAACTACGTAAAAAACGTAATTACAAAACATTCAATTGATTAAAATTTACAAAAAATTTATAAAAATTTAAATTATGATAAATAACTTTAAACTTACTTGAATTAAGTAGTACAATTATCTAGTGTCAGGTAAGAATTATTGATTAACACGTTAAACGAAAACACTTCTTAACGAAAAGAGTGCACATAACTAATGAATAAAGTAAAATTATTACATGTTAACGTACAGACACACAAACAAAATGTGATATATAAATACCTCTAAATTTGACCCTGACCTAAGTATCGATATATAATAATGTATTAAATTTTTAACAAAATTCGAACGTTAAAATTATGACCAAATTACTAAAAAACGTACACTGTAAAAAACCAAAAACAACAAACTAACAGATCAAGGGCTACAGAGTTTGGCTAAAATTAATAATTAAGTTTTAAGTCAATAATATTGTGATTAATCTGATCGTTAATCAAATTGTTATTACTGTTGTTTAATTTAATATAAATAACTTCTAGTATGTCAAGATTGAAACGGTTATTAATAACAGGATGAATCACTTTACAATTGGAAAATTTGTTGATTATTGAAAAGGATATGAAAAGCGAACGAAGATTTAACATGATCTATATTGTTATTGTACTTTTTAGGATTTTTTAAGTATCTAAGATGTTCTTTGAGACGAGTGTTAATTGATCTAAAAGTCCTGCCGATATAGTATTTTCCACAGGAACAATTAATTTGGTAAATACCGGATGAGTCTAAAATGTCCAGTTTATCTTTAACATTACAAAGCAAGTTCTTCGTCGTAAGAGGGATACTATAAGTTAATTTTATATTATTCTTCTTATTGATTTTTTGAATTATGTTGTCAAATTGGGAAATGAATGGAATACTAATATATTGATTGGTTTGTTCTTTATTCTGTGTTAAAGTGGTAACATCGCCAATTTGTTCCCTTCTATTCCACCTAATGACATTAAACCCATTCTTCTTAATTTATTATTTAATTCTGATCTTTCTAACAAAGTGGCACAACAAGTCATTGAATTGACACAATTTTGTACCAATAATATTTTTTTCCAATTCAATACGTCTATTTTTCAACAAATACAAGGACTACCTATGGGGTCCTCACTCTCACCAATTTTAGCTGAAATTTTCATGGACAATTTAGAATGTCAACACATAACTAATAGTGAACTTTTTAAGAAACATGTCATCCTTTGGAACAGATACGTTGATGATGTGTTTTGTATTTTCCAAGGGAATAATTCTCATATTGAAATCTTTTTAGATTTTCTTAACAAGATACACCCCCGCATTAAATTCACTGTAGAGATTCCAAATAACAATATTCTACCGTTTTTGGATTTATACATTTCTATTACTAATAACAAATTTAATTTTAATATTTACCGCAAACTAAACTACAACGAATCACTTGATTCCTTTTGAATCTAATCACCCTATCAACTATAAACTAGCATCTTTTAATTTCCTTTTCAATAGATTGTTTTCTGTTCCACTTTCTAAGGTAGACTTTGATAACGAATTACAAATTATTTTCTATTTAGCTAGAACCAACAATTACCCTATTCATTACATCAATAATTTATTTCACAAATTTTTTATACAGCACAAAATCAAATCAGTTACCACTTTAACACAGAATAAAGAACAAACCAATCAATATATTAGTATTCCATTCATTTCCCAATTTGACAACATAATTCAAAAAATCAATAAGAAGAATAATATAAAATTAACTTATAGTATCCCTCTTACGACGAAGAACTTGCTTTGTAATGTTAAAGATAAACTGGACATTTTAGACTCATCCGGTATTTACCAAATTAATTGTTCCTGTGGAAAATACTATATCGGCAGGACTTTTAGATCAATTAACACTCGTCTCAAAGAACATCTTAGATACTTAAAAAATCCTAAAAAGTACAATAACAATATAGATCATGTTAAATCTTCGTTCGCTTTTCATATCCTTTTCAATAATCACAAATTTTCCAATTGTAAAGTGATTCATCCTGTTATTAATAACCGTTTCAATCTTGACATACTAGAAGTTATTTATATTAAATTAAACAACAGTAATAACAATTTGATTAACGATCAGATTAATCACAATATTATTGACTTAAAACTTAATTATTAATTTTAGCCAAACTCTGTAGCCCTTGATCTGTTAGTTTGTTGTTTTTGGTTTTTTACAGTGTACGTTTTTTAGTAATTTGGTCATAATTTTAACGTTCGAATTTTGTTAAAAATTTAATACATTATTATATATCGATACTTAGGTCAGGGTCAAATTTAGAGGTATTTATATATCACATTTTGTTTGTGTGTCTGTACGTTAACATGTAATAATTTTACTTTATTCATTAATTATGTGCACTCTTTTCGTTAAGAAGTGTTTTCGTTTAACGTGTTAATCAATAATTCTTACCTGACACTAGATAATTGTACTACTTAATTCAAGTAAGTTTAAAGTTATTTATCATAATTTAAATTTTTATAAATTTTTTGTAAATTTTAATCAATTGAATGTTTTGTAATTACGTTTTTTACCTAGTTTTACTACGCCTGAAGATGGCTTAATTGTTTTTACAAGCCGAAACATGTCGCCAATTAATTAGAACAAAGAAAATAAAATAAATGTTAATATGGTTGTTATGACTTAAGATTTGAACCCTTTTATTAAACTTCAACCATACTCGATGGATCCATTTTTTAAAGTAAAAATATATATTACAAACTTTTGAAATTTACTTAAAATTGAAAAAAAAACGTTTTAAAAATTTATAGATTCAAATACATTAACGCAAGATTTGAATTTGCCGCCATTTGTGCAGTAAATTGTGGCCAACCCTAAAAAAACAATTTGACACGATATAACAACGTATTTTCATTAGTGAACAATATCTCAAAAATAATGAAAGTTTGGTGGCCGCAGTTTAAAAATTTCATACAAAATATGGTCGGAATAGTGTTTTAACTTTGTCAACTGTGAAGAGATTAATTGAAAAATTCAGGGAGACTGAGAACGCTAAACACACTGGTCGTCTAAAAAGAGAGTTCGTTGGATGGATTATTTAACATCAACAAGTGGATGCTGATTTTTCGACCAAAATTATCATAAGCGATGAAGCACATGTTTACCTTGATGGCTTTGTTAATCGCCAAAATTGCCCTGTTTAAGGTTCAAAGAACCCACATGTGATTGTCGAAAAACATATGCATCTACAACGTGTCACTGTTTGATGCGGATTTTGGGTTGGAAGCAACATTGGACCATACTTTTTTGAAAACGCGACTGCTCAAGCAGTAACTGTTACTGGTCCTCTATATCGCAACCTGATAACACAATTCTTTCTGCTGAAATTGGATGATATTGATGTGGCCAATGTGTGGTTTCAACAAGAAGATGCCACATGTCATACATGCTGTAAAACGATTAAATTATTGTATGAGACATTTTCTGGTCATGTACTCTCTCGTTTCGGTGATCAGAATTTACCCCCTAGATCGCGTGATTTAACACCATTAAATTTTTTATGAGGTTATTTGAAGTCAAACGTCTATCTTAGCAAACCCACAACCACCCATGCATTACAGGAGAAAATTAAACGCTGCATCAACGAAATTCAACCACCTTTGTGCAAAATGGCAATGGAAAATTTCGATAAAAGAATGCGTATATGCCAACAAACCCATAGAGGTCATTTGCCCGATGTGTTATTCCATAAATAACGCTATTCTATGTACTTTATGATTCAATAAAAAAAATAACAATCTAAAGACTAAAAACTGTGTTTTCTATTTAATTTTTAAACACCCGTTATTAAGAGTATTATATATTTCAAAGTTGGTACTGCGTAAAACATTTGAATTTATAACTTGACAGGTTAGTTAGTTACAAATGTAGTACCAACATTATATTTATGGTGTAACTAATGTATTTTTTTTTAATTTCTCAAAAATTTACAAAAGAGAACAAAAAATAATTTATGTTACTCTCGTCTATAGTCTCATTTATAGCACAACTCACACTCATGCTCACGTTCGTTATGCTATGTTTCACTTTTGACACTTGTTACAATAAATTACTATTACCGGTGTATTAAAAAAACAGATTTAAAAATTTCAGATCATTACAATCACAAAACCTTTGTTTTTTGTATTGGTCTTGGGTCTCATATAACACGGCATTTTCTACCTATAGTATACCGGGTGCGAGAAAATTAGCTACCAGGTAAAGTAGAAGCTAAAATAACTTAATTGAACTCTTCATATTTATACCAAAATGTATCGTTTGTTCGTGAGAAGAGTTCAAAATCTACTTAAAAAATAACACTGTTCAGAAATGCGTGAAACAAATTTAAAGAAATTTGGCAAAAGTGTATTTTAATGGATATTATCCTACTTTCAGTAATAAAAAAGAAACAAAAATGATTGTAAAAGGGTTAAAATCGCATTTATTCCATATTATATTTGTTTAATAATTTTCTTAGGGGTGCTAATTCGGCTCTAAGACTCTTTTAACGGGAAAGCGTGCTTGTCCGAGAGAAGTATCCAAACCGGACAATTCTAAATAACAAAACTTTGCCCAAATCGAAAAAAGTCTTCGAGAAAAAAGTCAGTCAGAAATAACGCTGGAAGACCTCGACAAGCTCAAAAACTATTTACGGAAGATGCTGTTCTTCAAAAAATTGATGACAATCTTGAAACCAGAACATTGCAACGAGAGACTGGGATTCCAAAAAACACTGTAAGGCAGATCTTTTAAGATCCATTACTTTGTTCATTCCACATCCAGCTAGTGCAAAAATTATTGCCATTTGACCACGAATCACGTTTAATTTTTTTAGAAATTACTTGGTAGCGCAGAGTAGTCGACAACGGATTCTACACATATCTTGTTTACTGATGAGTTTTGTTTTACACGTCGTGGCATGACAAACCTACACAATGAGCATATTTATGCAGATAAAAATTCACATGCTATTAAAGGTAGACATTATCAACGAAAGCTTAAAATTAATGTCTAGGTCGAAATTATTGGCAATTTTGTGGTTAGGCCGTTTCGATTGCCTGATTGTATGGATGGCTCTAGTTACCTTCGTTTTCTATAATAAAATTTGTCAGAATTAGTAGAAGATTTGTCTTTTAATTTTTGTAAAAACATGTTCTTCGTGCACGACGGTGCACCACCTCATTTTGCACATGTCGTAAGAGAATATCTTAATGAACAATTTGCTAGTAGATGGATTAGTAGGGGACAAGAAGCACTTATTTAATGACCTCCGCGGTCTTCAAATTCAAATCTTTGCGACTTCTTTATCTGGGGAGTGTTAAAGACACAAGTGTACAGGGTTCAAATTAATAATTCAGAACGGCTGTGGGACAGAATTGAAAAAGCTGTAAACGCATTACGAGAAAACGACGATGTTTTAAGAAGAGTGCACTTCAATTTTTTATGTCGAATTGGCCTCTGTATTACTGAAGGAGGTTACATTGAACACTTTATTATTATTATCAGTGTTTGAGAAATTTTTTTTCCTTCGAAACTATGCAAACCACGAAGTTTTTACGAGAGTCAAAAAATAAAGATGGTTAGTAAGCCTTCCGGTCAAAAAAGTCTTAGAACCGTATTACTACCCCTAAAAAATATTTTAAAAAATACAAAAGAGTAAGGACGGTTTTAACCATTGTACAATTATTTTTGGATATTTTTGATTAAAGTAAGAAAATTCTCTAAAATCTATTTTTGCCAAATTCCATTAAATATTTTATACACATTTCTGAACAGCGTAGATATATTTTAAGTAGACTTTGAACTCTTCTTACAGAACGGTACGTTTTGGTATATACATAAATAAGGTCAATGGTAAAGTAGTTTATCCTCCTGTTTGTTAGGTTGTAATTAGAGCTAGATCTTGTCTGCCTTAGGAGGGGCAATAAAAATCACTGTAAACTATTTTTATGGTTACGTTTCGTGCCTCTAGTGTGCACTTCTTCAGGCCAAAGAAAAGGTTATGAGTGGAAACAGTCCACTGGTCCAACAAGCATACCGTCTGATATTACTTATTCTAGTTAACATAAAATTATTGTCAGTAGAATTAAAATTTAAATCTATATACAAAGAAAAACGACGGACATTAATGTCTAACAATAAAAATTATAAATCAGACAAAAAGAGGAATCTTAAAAGAACTTTACATTTTGAAGAAACGGATGGAGAAGAGGAAGTGCAATTAGAAGGGAAACAAGAATTCAAAGTAAATTGTTTAAACGTTATATGTGATCAGTTGGTATCAGATATAAAAAAACGTATTGAGGCTTACCAAAATATTTTAAATTATTTTGCAATATTATTAAACATCAATTTAAAAGAAACTTCGCCCAATGAATATGATAAATGTATTTTAAATTTATTAAACACATATTCAAAAGACATCGATATTAGCATTTTTAAGGAAGAACTTGCCCAATTTGTCTATTTTGCAAAAAATAAAAATTTAAATTCTCCTTCAATTTTGTATAAAACGATTCAAGAAGGTTTAGTCTCTACATTTCCTAATGTGGATATAATTATAAAAATATACTTAACAATACCAGTAAGTAATGCATCGGCAGAGAGGTAGTTTAACGTACTTAAAAGAATTAAAAATTATATTAGAAATTCTTTAGGACAAGAGAAATTGTGCAATTTTATTATTTAATGCAATAAAAGAATACACTGCAAAAGGAGGGGGAGCACAATTAAATTTTTGCCCGGGGCCTCATGAAGTCATAAGGCGCCGCTGCTGACGCATTTTTCATATTAAGATTAGTTAGATACTAAAGCCTGAAACAAAAATTGCAAGAAAGAAAATACCAAAAGAGAAACAAAATCTCCAAGAACTGAAAATCTTGTAAAGATGACTAAGTGACGATGATATGAATCTTTTTAATCTGATATTATCCGAATTAGAGTCTACCGTCACAATGTTTTTTTTAATGTAGCAGATTGTCAATATACGAGATCTAAATTTGTATACTTAGTATATAAGTACGTTTCATGTTACATAATTTTTCTAATTTTAAATTGTTAAAAACTTTGTCAAATTATTAGAATAAATAAGAATCCGTAATAAATATTATAAAAATTTTAAAATATTGTGAGACAATCACAGAATATTACAAGAAATCATGGGAGCTCAAGAGACTTTGTCATACTTTCTTACTTGCATTAAAAACAAAAAAAAAACATAACTAAGTTATCAGTATTTTAAAGTATTTATAATAAAGCAAATAATTTCTCAAAGTGCAAAAAAACCAGACTAATACCGTCTAATACTCACTTTCGTATTGCCTCTAATCTCCTTTCAATCCGTAAACGTCTTGCAAGTTTTCTTTCATTGGGATCAGAAGAAGTAACTTGAGGTTCTTTTTCTTCAATTTCATTTTCATTAGTTTCATCATCCATTTTTGCTACACTAATATTGTCAAAAAATTGATTAAACTAAATTTCCCTCCATGGCAACCGGATATTGCCAACATAAAAGTTTCAACCAACAGATGCCACCACATGCATACGTTTACTAACTTCCTTATTAAAGCACCATGGCGGTGAGTCTTTAGCTTAAATAATTTTTAATGTATTCTTCAATCATCGGGAACATATTAATTTAAATTCGTTTAAAAAAAATATAATTATTTGTCGTTTCATTAATTAAATGCTATGCAGCTACAATTTTTAAGATTTGTTGCTGCTAAAATTTTTTGTAGGTTATGTACATGTATTGATGCATTATTTTATTGTAGCCCGTGGAAGCCGCTGCTAAAGTTAAAAAACCTAGAATGAAGAAGGAAGCGAAAGATAACTCAAAGAACATTATGAGAGAGTTACACATAAGAAAGTTGTGTTTAAATATTTGCGTTGGCGAATCTGGTGACAGATTAACCCGTGCAGCCAAGGTAAGCACATTATGGCTTTAGTTACCGACTTTATCTAGGTTTTGTAGGTATTAGAACAATTAACGGGACAACAACCTGTTTTCTCAAAGGCACGGTATACCGTTAGATCTTTTGGTATTCGTCGTAACGAAAAAATTGCAGTTCATTGTACAGTACGTGGCGCTAAAGCCGAAGAAATTTTAGAACGAGGACTTAAAGTACGAGAATACGAGTTACGTAGGGATAATTTCTCAGGTTGGTAGAGTAGTTTTAAGTTCTGGCTTGTATTAAGATTTATTTTTTAGCATCTGGTAACTTTGGTTTCGGTATCCAGGAACACATCGATTTGGGAATTAAATACGATCCAAGCATTGGTATTTATGGTTTAGATTTTTACGTAGTGTTAGGACGACCCGGTTATAACGTAGCTCATCGTCGCAGAAAGCGTGGTGTTGTTGGCTTTCCACACAGACTTACAAAAGAAGACGCGATGAAGTGGTTCCAACAGAAATACGACGGTATAATTCTTGCTAGTAAAAAATAAGTTTGTTTAAACGTTGCTTACGTTTATATAATAAAAATTTCATAAATACATTTATTTATTCATATATAACATGGATTAACAAGTAAGTGCCTTGGTTATTATGCTTCTTCTTTTTCCTTTTAATATTGCACGCTACCGACCAGTCCTTATACAATCTAACATCAAAATTTTAAATAAATACTAAATTTAAAGTAGGAGTAATTGAAGTGCCACAGGCACGGTAATAATATGTAATTAGGAAAATATTGCTAAGTGAATCAAAAAAATAGTGCCAATTTTTTCTTATTTCGTACATGTGTTGTTTCTATCACAAAAGCGTCACAAGTATCTTCTCTTTAACCTACATCATTCTAACTTTGTCTATAATACTAATTTCATTTGGAGTAAAACCTAAAATACTTTGAATCGCTCTTAAATGTCCTTGATTGTTTTCTTTATCCGTTAAAAAATAATAAATTGCAGATTTCAAAAATTGAAGGGTAATTTCTGGATCGATTTTATTTTTACTTCTTGCTTCGATCAATTGTCGGTACATAGCCTAAAACGAATTACATTTAAGCTTGGTGTAAAAACAAAATAAATGCTAATATCGTGCACAAATGAGGCTGCTACTTCATGCAAAATAAAATAAAATGCTACTAAAAAATTTTGAACTATGGTACTTGGAATTACCTTGCGAGCACCGAGTACCCATAGGGTCACAGCCTCTTTTGCACTTAACAATGGTTGCGTAGCGTTAGACGACGCATATTCTATATCCTAAAAATTGTTAGTTGAAAAAGTCACAGATTAA
The DNA here is from genome assembly GCA_035610365.1 of Aquatica leii. NCBI lineage: Eukaryota > Metazoa > Arthropoda > Insecta > Coleoptera > Lampyridae > Aquatica > Aquatica leii. The sequence goes on along the minus strand of CM069437.1, from coordinate 40,324,569 downwards.
AAGTATTGATCTACCAACCTTAACTCGTTCCAATTCGTTTTGAGTGACTTCTAACTGCTGCAAAAGTTCTGGAACGGATATACGACTAACATGGGCACTTGCTGAATCAGTTGCATGCCGACTTTGTTCTGAATTAATCACCTCTAATCCTTTATTATACATTTTTAAATAACTTTCTTTACTTTTGATTTCTTCCTCTTCAAGTTTTTTACAGGCTTTATCTAACTCTTCCTCTAATTCTTTGATTCGTTCTTTGGCCGAATCCAAGTCTGGTACCAACTCCCAATATCTAAAAAAAGGTATTAATATCGACTGCGAATGGTTTATTTGTTTTGCACCTGGTATTTACTTCGCTAAGTCTTTGTAGCAATTCATCTACTTTATTGTTATGCTTTTGCTTCATTTGATAACATTCATTCTCGTGAGTTTTCACTAAATCTTGTAATCTGCGTTCGTATTCGACTACAAGTCTTTGCTGCTCCGATTGTGCATCTTTAGGACCTAAGTTAGCACTAACACCTATGTCAGCAGTTTTAACTTTAAAGGGCTGGAAGATTGTTTATAACGTACTAGCATCGAACTTTCGTTTACTCACAGAAACACTATCTTCGCCTAAAACCACCGATTCTTTAGAATGGACAGAAGAGTTACACAAATCATCATAATGGCCGGAATCAGCACAGGAACTGACTATTTCTTGATTACTAGTTGCACCATTTTCTCGTACAACTTCTCTCACAGTTATTCCATCACTACTAGAAGACTTGTCTTCTGGCGAATTTAAAGCAGCCTTATAAAGACGTAATTCTACTACTTCTTTGGTAAGTTTGAGTATATCTGTATCTTTTAAATCGAGCTCTTTTTGAGTTTGATGTAAAAGGAGTTTTAAGCGTTTTACTTGTTTATGAGCTCGTTGAGTTGGTGTTAGGTAATCGCCGCCAGCGCCGGAATGCTCGGGACAATGCACGACGTATCTGAAATTTTAAGTTAAACTGGGTATAGCTGTAATACAAGAAATACTTTTTGCTTCTGCCTGAGTAAGTTGTACCATTATGAGCAACGCTGGCATGATCACAAGACGCCACACTTAAAGCACTTACTGAACTGGTAACACTCTCTAAATCCCAATCTCTATAAAAATGATTATTACTTCGATTATTTGGAGACGACGGGGGTGTCTTTGGTAATGCAGTCTTTGGCGAAATAACTCGGTTCGATAACGACAACGACTAAAATATGCGGAGGTCAAATCGATAATCGTAACGAGGGCGCCTAAAATTATATTAAAACAACTCACCAAACTTCTAATCCTAGTAGGTGTTTGAGGCGTCCCGGTGGCCCTATTTAGGGCCACCGCATTGCGAGGCTCCGTCGTTAGATTTTGTGGCCTTTGCGCCACTGCAACGGGGCGCACAATTCTTTTCCTCTCACCTATTTCCATATGAGAGTGACCTCTTTGCAGCACTTTGGGTGTACTTTGTAAGTTTTCGCTGCCACGTACTTTTATCCATTGATTTAAATGAGACGATGATACAGGAATCTTCGACGGCGTGCGCGTTTTACCCTGTGGATGGGGTTGACAAGCGTCGCCGCTCATGTACACTTTTTAAATGCTGAAAGTTAGAAATTATTAATTAAAGCGTTGCGCTAGTTGTACGCTTCGTTGCGCTTAATACATTTCGAAGAAAATTTCCTTAATTTTTTTTGTATCGTTTCTATGCTATACTATTTCCGGTTTTACGCAAACTATAATTATATAACAGGCGGATATTTATATTTATATCGTTTTTTAACGTAAACACGGTGACTTAATTTGAGTGTTGTGAACAACTTATCTATTTATCAGTGAATTATCGGGGACGCGCATTTAGAACACCTACTTAACAATTACTTGCACTGACAATTAAATGGAAGTTTTTTAAATCATATTAACTTTCACTTACTTACCTTAATTATGAGTGCAATTCCATATTGACAAGCTACTTTCATTAGAGACACCACTAATGCACACGGAACACTAGATCGTAGTAACTGCAATTCTTGTATTAATTTAGTTTGCCGTTTTGGTTTGATGAATTATTAAAATACCGGAACTGCATTCTTATTGTTAAAGTTAATTGCTGTACTACGATTACAGACCGTAAAAACCGAGCTACTTGCTGCGTGTAAACTGCTGGGTTGTATATACAATAGGCGATTTGAACACGTCCGCGTTTTTATTTGAGACGGTGTTTATTTAATTTTAACGTAGATGGAGCAGGTGTTTTAGTTTTATTTTCAATTTCGAAACGTGCAGTTCACGTGAAAGTATAACGAAATGCAATAGCATTTGGCAAATGTACACTTACATAGTTTTTCTATTTTTACTTTAATGTAAACATCTCGATACATTTGACATTTACAAATTTAAGTTTATCTGGAGTTTGAACTATAATAAGTATGCTTTATATTTTTTTCACATCCAGACAACAGAATTTACGAAATGAAAATTAATGCTTTTTACACATGTAATTGTATAGAGTTAAATAATAAAGTGATGCATTTAAATTTTAGTTTTTGCACTCTTAAGAGATTTATGACGTCTTGAGAAGTTTTCAATTTATTTATGAAATTGGATTATTTTTCTATTCTTAATTTTTATTCACAGACTTCCAATATAGCGGTTCGGTGTGTGGAAGTTTGGTATTAGTTTCACCTAATATATTTGCTGGTTAAAGCGTTTTATTACAAATTTCTAAGTTTAATTAACTAACAACAGCGAGAGATTAGAGAGAGCTACAAGTTGCTGTATCCTCTAAGGACACGTCAACAGTAAAGTTGATGAATTCGCGACTCAACGTGCAATAAGCAAAACGCACGAAAATCGAAATCCTACACAAGGACAGAAGTATTATCAGTAATCAGAGCGCGCAAATTCGAAAATTTCCACAAGGGAAGAACCATATTACAAATCTTTTTAAGAAAACCAGAAACGTATAATCGGAAAGGAACGTAATAAAGCAAACGATAAACAACAAAGGAAAACTCGAAATATGGAGGCTTTATTAATGGAAATTAAGACCAAATTGGATAATATAGAAAATAGAAACGAAACAATGGAAGGAAAAGTAGGTAACATCCAAGAATAAATTAAAAAGATCGGAAACAATAACATGGAATTGATGGAGGAAGTTAGAAAACTGCAATTAACAACAACCGCAACAACCCAACAAAAAAAAAAGGATAGAAATATTAGAAAAGGAAACAAGAAAAAAGAAAATGGTAATCTACGCAGTCCAAGAAGTAGAAGAAGAACCTGAGTTGGAGACAGAGAAAAGAATAAAACAGATACTAGGAGACATAAGAGTTACTATTAACATGCAACGGAAATACACGAAATACAACGAGTAGAAAGATTCGAAGAAGATCAAATATAAATATACTAATCTTGATGAAACTGGTATTAACGAATAAAAAGCGAAAGATAATGAACAATACTAGCCCTTGGGTAGGCGCGCGGAGTTCTATAACGTAGTTGGTCGCGCTGTATCTCTTAGATACATATTCACATATAACCTGTTTTTTCATTAAAAACAATATATATCTAAATTAAATTTATTTCTAAAACTTGTGCAAACAATTCTACTTACTTGGCTTGTTCTATTATAAAATACCTTCTTTAGATAAAGATTTATTCCAGTTCATATTTATTTTTGACAGTAAAAACTTTTCGTAAAGGTTCACTGGTTTAAATTAAAAAGCAAAAATCATGCATGCTCAAAAAAGTTTATTGCTTATGAATAGATTACAAAATATGCATAACTTGATAACACATTATTCTGACTGGTCCTCTTCTCCATTCAAACAATTTTCACAAATTACCCTCGCGTGATTTTTCAGACACAAAGCAATGTTACATTTTTCGCAACGATAAACACTCGATGAAGATTTTTTACTTTGAGTGTAGCAAGGTTGACAACGTCGTTTTTTTGCAGCTCTAGACCCACCTGGTTGTGCTTCGGGAACTGCTTCAGGACTTTTGTACTTTTGTAACAGTGTTTTTATCTCTGTTGGTAGGCTTATAATTTGTGCTCGAATTCTCAGTTGGTCTTGTACTAAATTCAGTGCTAAGTTTTTAATAAAGACTCTTCTTGGACAAAATTCATTTTGATTTGCCAAAAAAATAATTCTTGAGTTGATGCCAGCCACATTCATCAAATGATAAAAAATTACCATTGGCCATCTTCTTGTCTATCTGCTGACGCTATAGGTGGCACAAAGTTTGTCGACAACGTCTACTCCGGATTTAGTATCATAGTAAAATAATATTATTTCCGGCTTCTTCTCATTATTGTCCGAAATAACATTGGAAGAAGCATGCATGCTGGAAAGCAAAACAACAGTTTTTCCTTGTTTTGGAACATATGAAACAAGAGTTTCATTTTTAGTGTAACCAAAAATGCTCCCGAAGCAAGGTCGATTTTTTGGAGACAAAATTAGGAGGTAGCTCTCTTTTAGTTTTTCGTATTGTTCCAACATATGACAACTTCTTTTTTTCGAGTTCCCGCACTAAGTGGACACTAGTGAACCAATTGTCAGCCGTGATATTTTGACCAGATCCAAAAATGGGTTCAGTCAATCTCATAACAATTGATTCTCCTGAATTTGGTTTATGAAACGGTCCTTGTGGTTGCTGTCCACAATATATCTCCATATTTGCCGTATAATATAATTTTCCATCACTCAAACAAAAAATTTTGATGCCATATTTTGATGGTTTGGATGGTTTGTACTGCCTAAATGCACACCTTCCACGAAATCCAGGAAACATTTCATCGATGGTCACATTTTGACCCAAATGGTAATTACTTTTGCAATTTATTATAAAAGTTGTAAAAATGTCTCTGATTGCTGCTAATTTATCAGACTCACGCCGTACTTCTCTTGTGTCTTTGTCATCAAACCACAAACATCTAACAAGAAATCTATAACGCTGTTCAGACATTGTCATTCGAAATATATCTATTCCCAAACCGTGAGTAACCCAAAAATCACTCAAGCATTGATGGCCTCCTCCTTAAGGTTGGCTGCATTTTTTAAAATGCTTGTAGGTAATGGGAACGTCAGATATCTTTACAATATTATGCAAGTAACTACCAAAATGTTTTTAAGTTTTACCGGCTCCATCGAAATAAAACAATAGGCATGGGCTTTCCTGGTTGAACTTTGTTGGCGCCTGTTCGGTGTTCTTTGTACCTTGGGGTTTCTGTTTTCTTTAAGATATTTGTGTAGGGATCTATCAAATTCGCCTCCTTGCGGACTATTCTCAGTAATAAGTTTTTGAGGCAGACGTTTTAAAACTTCATGTGGATTTTAGGGTCAAATACCCGAGGTCCAAAATTTGCTTCAACTGCCTCTAATTTGCCGAGTCCGACATCATTATACTTACGCTAGATTCAGGCGCGGCTTCAGAGGGGGGGGGCGGGGGGCCTATGGCCCCCCCTGACATTGAAAATAATACTAAAGTTTTTCTCACTTTGTATGTAATACATTCGCTTTTTTTTAAAGTTGTATAATTTATGATGCTTTATCGCTTGCAAGTAAAAGCTTGCTGCATAACGAAGTGTTATTCAATTTTATATTCAATACATTATTATTTAAAAATGTGATGAGCCCCCCCCCCCTCGCTTTAAACTGATGGAGCCCCCACCGAAATAAACTGCTGGAGCCGCGCTTGGCTAGATTTAGAAGAATTCATTCTATCGCATTGTTTTGATCCTTTTTTACAAACCACCTTGTCATTACCTGGGTGATCACTAAAATTACTATCGTCATAGTTAACTATAAGCAATAGATCAACATTTTTAAGGGATGTTCGGAGCTAACTAAAATATTCCATTAAAGTGCTTTTACTTGTACCATACATTCCTTTGCATTTTAACAAAAACTGGTTGTAAGATTACGGTGTCTAAATAAGAATGACTTCACCCACTTAGAACGTGAAATGTTACCTCGGATTTTTATTTTATATTTACTTTTTTCTGTCAAGGTATTGTTTAACTATCACTCGGACATCGTACGGAGAATGAGGAAATCTCCATTTAACGCCAGTTTAACGGCTGTAACCATCTTTCCTCTTTCTAAGGATAATAAGTCTGGTCTCCGACTGTGTTGACATGAATGTTTTTAATTCTGTTGCTAATAGTGGAAATACCATAAAATTATGCAGCTTCCTGTATGTTCCTTTTATGAGTTTTTACATCACTACTCTCATTTTCCAATAACTCTTGTTAGTAGTTTTGGTAGCTTCTACTTTCTTGTAAACACGGCTCATGTCCGTCCCCAAAAAACTATAATTTTTGTTATTAGCCTATATGTTTATTTTTTTATTTAATTTAAGAGCTGCGGTTTCCTTGGTCTTTTTGTGCACCCGCTGATTTATTACTCCCTCATCAGGTCTGTTTCCTCAATGAAGTCCAGAAGTTTATTCTAATAGGGATTTTTCAACTCAAAATCGATTAGTTTTGGTTTATCGAGAATTGTTGTACGTTGCATTTGATATGCTTCGCATTACACAGCAGATGCTGTGGAGTCTCGTTGTCCTCCAAGCGTCCGCGGCATAGAAGGCTACTTTACAGTACCATTTTAAGCATATGTTTGTTAAGGCCACATTGCTCTGTTATTAGTCCCTTGGGTTTTCTTAACTTTTGTCGACTTATGCTTGATAGTGCAGTTTGATTGTAGCTCTTCTCTGTAAGGAAGAGTTTTGTGTGCCTCATCCCTGAAGAGTGTTTTCATAGTTTTTTATGCTCTGCTTTGTTGCGAAATGTTTCTTTTCTGGTCTCGTAAGCGCTTCCGAAAACGGTTTTAGGTCCTATATATGTCCCTGTCGTGCCTTTTTTAGCTAGTGCGTCCGCCATTAGGCTTTACATTCTGGTCTTTTGGTATCCAGAAGAGCTGCACGGGTTGGCAAGTTGCCAATATTTCCAGACTGTTTATACATAATCAGTGTGGATTTTATTACTGGCGATCTTAGCGCCAGTAATGCTGCTTGGCTGTCAGACGTAAAACGTACTATTACATCTCTAACTACAATATTTGAGAGCAAAAATTTGTTTATACCATAGAACCTCGGTTACACGACAACCTCGATGACAAGTGGATTTTTTAAATTCCTTTGAAATTGCCATAACAACCAATATACCTCTGTAACACTACTGTTATTGTTTAAACAACTTCGATAACACGGATTTTTTCTATTCACCTCGTAGCTTTGCACCTCTATAACACGACGTTTTTAGGAGTCAACCAGAAGAAGTCCACTCCAAACTTCATATTGCATAATTCTCACCGATCGGATGTTTAAGGAAAACAATTTCCGTTCGGATATAAGTCTAAACTTGAAAACCCCGCTTCCGCCCTTCCTGACAGTCTTGGCTCTTGTGAGTCATCTTTGATAGGTCAGTGTATGAAGTATGAAGAGAGAAAAGGGATTGTTAAAATATGTAAAAAAACAGAAAAAAAGTAAATTTCAAGACGTGGAACAATGCAATGTTAAATGGCTAAAACAATGGCGTGATAGAAACGTGGTTCAAATGTTACAAATTTTGCAACAAATTACATGGTCAACAAAAAATCTTAGATGAATGGGGATGTGTTTAGAAGAAAAAGAAAGATTCTTATTGTCTCGTGGAGACATTCTAAAACTAACAAACTTTAGGGTAACGTTTCGGCCACCTAACACCACGTCTAAATTACAACCACTAGACCAAGACATCATTAAAAACTTCAAAGTGTTTACGTTGAAGTTAGAATATACTCCACTAAAAATCAGCATTCTCGACGCAATGTGGATGATAACCAAAGCTTAGAACAACATCACAGAAAATACCATCGCTAACTGTTTCAAGAAATGCTGTTTTAAATATCTGATGATACTCTGGAAGAACCAGATATTATGTCAGTGCCAATAACAGAACCAATACATGACATGACAGTGACTGCAGCAGATTGGGAGCAGGTTACCGGGGACTCAATGTCGACGGGTTGGCATTTGAAAAGTACGTTACCTTCGATGGCGATGTGGTGATTTCTGGGAACTGACTGAATTAGATATTGTTGAGTCTGTGCCAAAATAATTAGTTGGATGTGGACGAGGGCGAGAACAATGCTGATGATCTACCGTCTCTATCATAAAAAAATGCCCAGAATGCCATCAGTGTTAAAGTGTTTTTTCAAAAAAAAATTGATGTGTGAAAGTGTTGTTAAATCAACCAACGAGCTGAATAGTATCTTGGACTACATACACACAAGTAGCCCAAAACACAAAAATTATTAACTTTTTTACAAAAATATTTAGTACATCTTTTAACTGCTAGACTACTAAAATAAAACTAATAAGGCACTTTAGATCACTTCAACTGCCTGTTGTTTAAACAGCGTACTAACTAGTAGATTCTAAATCAGTGGTTCCCAAGCTCTTTTGGCCTACGGTCTCCTTTTCATAGACAAAGCTTGCCTACAGACCCTTAGTCAAAAAAATACATAAATGCATGATAGAAAAATTACAAGTTTACCTTAAATGGTAAATTGTGACGTAAAAACAAAATATAAATAAAACATTTTGTTGAAGAAGTATTTATTGAAATTACAACTTTTGTTTTAAAATACAAAAAAATTTTTTTTAATGACTTGGGTGAACTTGCTGGGATATTAGGAGTATATTTATGTCCGGCTCAATATATGGGATCTGTTTTTGTAACCAGAAGTTGTCGTATCCTTTAAACATTGGTCAGCTCCTCATTTGTAGATAATTCAATAACTTGCTCTTGTATTAATATGTATCCATCTGTATTTGTGCTCTGAATTTGACTACTTGTAAACGGGTTCAACACCCAGTCGGAAATATCCAAGTAAAGAATGTCTTCAAATCTTTGGTTAAGGTCCGAATGAAGTGCCATTAAGAGTTGACTATAAGCAAACAAATCTTTATCTCTATTTTGCAATTTTAAAAGATTTAGAAACAGAATATTCTCCTCTTCGCAAGTTTTGTTTGTACAGCAAAAGTTTTCCAACAAACACAGATATTACACTTTTAGTTTTGATTAAATTTAATATGTCACCTTGTAGTTGCAAATTAGTCTCGGTAAATCCGGCAAACAAATCAGTCATTTTTTGAGATAATTAAATTGTGTCGCAAATCATTGACGTGTTTACGCTCCAGGAATTACAACACGGAATCAAATCAAAGAGCAAATGAAAGCGATAGATAACCAGCGTACTTCTGTGTTAAGTAGTAAACGATTGTAGTCACCATCATTTTTCAAACAAAGTTGAGCAATTAATCTCTCATTTAAAGCATTCCTTTTGATTTTATTAACTGCATTAATGACATAATGTCGTGATTCATGCAAACGTTCACTAAGGTTTTTTACGACCAAATGATGATGAATCTCACAATGTAGAGATAATACATTCGGTATAGTTTGTTTTAAGTATGTCAGAAAGCCTCGGTGTCGTCCTACCATTACCGGAGCACCCTCAGTAGCAACGAGATAAGAGTCAAGGGTATAGCTTTTACATCGATTTTTTTTTAATTCAGGAAATAACGTTTTACCTTTAGTATCAGTTACAGAACATTCTGCAAATAACAATTATTGGAAAAGTAAAGCTTCGTTTTCTGGTAATGTTGACTCGTCAAACTGTATAGAGAATCAGATCTGTTTAGGTAGTTCCATAAAGAGGTTTCTACACACTAAACCATTTAGTCGATCCTTCTTCGTCCACTATTATTACTCAGTGGAATTCTTTTAATAATATCGAAAGCTGGTTTGTGCAACACGGTGCGTATTATCTCACTTACGGTTGGTAGAATAAGTTCTTCTCCAATAGTGTGTGGCTTTCCAGACTTCTGAATCATTAAAAAAATATAAGAAGCACACAGTCCATCGTCATCCCTCTTTGATGTTGTTCTTATGAGTTCTTATAATGTTGGTGTTTTAAAATATTTTTTTTTTATTGTTTGAAAAAACGTTAAATCCTTATCTTTTTTGTCCCTATGAGTTTTTATTAAATGTTTCTTAAGCTTAGTAGGTTTCTATGAATTGTTTGACGTTGTTTTATTACATAGAAGACGCATAGATAAAATATATACTATTTTCTGGTGACGGAATAAAGCCATATTTTATATATTTAACACTGTATTGTCTGCATTTTTCTTTGGTTCATTCATACTGTTATCTGAAAAAAAGCAGCACAAAAAATATAGGAAAATATATAATCAAAATTTTTATTTGAATCAAACCACTGTTAATTATAATTTTTTTTTAAATAAAGTACTGCAATCTAACGCTCTCTTGAATTAATTATTTGAGATGTAATACAGTAATATACAATAATTTCAAACATTTCTGGATTTGGTTATTTGCGAAAGCAAACAAATTAAATAAAAATATAAAATAGTAAGCTAGAAGTTTTAGGGTGCATTATATTAAATTATTTAATTGTGTCAATTGCATACATTGTCAGGAAAAAACAATAAACTACAATTTTAAAAATTACGACTAGAGAGAACCAGTTACGGCCGTATCACCTTTTTGAGTTTGGAATTTTGACCGTCTTTTGTAGAACTTTTTCGGGTTTCGCTTAATCTGTACTACATCGAGATTTGAGTTATATTAGAATTATGTAAGATACATTCTGTTTGTTATGAAGCTTTTACATTATGTTTATGTTTGCCAGAACTACACCACTTATTTTCTTTTTTCACTTATGAAGTTTTTAAATAATAATTATACATTCTTATTTTTAATTTATTACGTATTTGTTTTCGTCTGTTCGTTGTTTATATTTTTTAGACTAAAAATTATTGATTGGTGTGTTTTGCTGTTGTTGCTTAATATAGATTAAATAAATTAATCAAAATAAACGGGGCAAGGTGCTGCAAACACATTGCTCGAATCTTGTACCTACGATCTTTATTTATCGAAACTCACTTTGTTAACACTTTTCTACGACGAAAAAGAAAACGTTATGTCGATGTGAAACACATCAAATTCAGCGAATTTGAAACCTATAATTATTGTCAGTAGAAAAAATAGATTTCATTAAAGGAAAAATAATAATTAAAAATTTTCCTACAAAAAATATAATTCTTTTTGATAAGTATAATTCTAACAAACACAGTAACTTTCCAAAGAAAAGGCAAAGTAACGTATTAGTGGACCAAACTCATATTTTTCTAATGAACTTACGAGCAAAACTTCCACTTCTTCTAGACCAACTGTAGTTTAACTAAAGTAGTCTTTATTAGTAGAAACATAAAATGTAAGTTTTGGACTTTCTTCTCACGATGATATTGCAGTATCGTGTAGAATAAAGTAACACACACACACACACACAATATAATTATAAAGTTACTGTCAGAAAACACACCATTCATAACGCTTTTAAATAAAAATTATCTTATAGTTTTGAAATGCAGTTAAAAACCAAAAACATATATTAAACATATCTTAAAAAAAAGTAGCAAATCGTGTAAGAAACTAAAGAAACCCATGACAATTTAAGTTTCTTTGAGAAATTGGACCAGGTTTTTGTTCTTTGGTGCTAATCGCAATCTACATTTTCAATAACAATTTAAATGTATCTTTTGTTGCCTAACCTCGATACTACATTTATATTTTTTCCAAAATAAATTTCGGTAGTTTATTTTCGAGATAATCGGTTATTACTTTTTTTAATTGATTCTAATTTTAATACACGATTAAAGTTTCTTATAGTTTCCCTGACAGTTTTTTTTTGTTTGGATAAAGTAAGGATTAATTACAACACATTAACACAGTGATAAAAAATTGAGTAAACACGATTTGCAAAAATATTGAGCAATTTCAAAAAGCCGATAATAAGACAACATATTTCAAACTTAGATTTGTATGTATAATCTGTATAAACAAAAGTCATTAATATAATTTTTGAACTGATTGAAAAGTACTATTTAAAAAAAACGACTCGTGTTGTAGCAGTCATTTAAATTTATCTAAACAACTAATTGCAAATTTATTTTTAAATTGTTGTTTGTATTATTACCTAGTTCAAAGACTTTACAAAGTTAAGACCAATTAAAATTAGAGATAAAATAATCTGGAATATAAAATGTTTATGTATGTTATTTTTTTGGAAAATACAGACAATAACATGTTATCGATTATCGTGGACGAATTTAAAATTTTAGATAGATTTCAATGTCAATGTTTAATATGTATCTTTCTAGGATGTAGTTGCTGTTAAAAAAAACAACGTGCTGTACAATATCTTCAAGTAAAAAAGCAAATACTGAAACGTGACCAATAATTTATCGTAGTTCAAGTATTTTCTATAATCAAAATAAAGATAATCAATGCAAATAACAAATTATTAATTGGTCAAATTATAGATAATTCTAATCATTTGTTAGCTGAATGATTTTCACGTATCGGGTACATCGTCTTTTCCTGTATTTTGTACGCGATTCAGTGATACTTATTTACGTTTTCTTTCCTTAAATTATTTTTCTCGTTAGATAATTAGAAATACACATCTAAAGTGCTCGTTTGACTACTTATTTTGATTGTGCCTGAAAAAAAATTAACAAGTTTCATTTTATTATCTTAAAGTTCAAGGCTAAGTTATCATAATATGTCTACGTGTTTTTAAACCTACCATATATTTCTGGTGTGGTACAAAATCTTGGAATCAGAGGTTTTTCGAATCTGCATACTTTTTCTCGTACTCGATTGTGCAATTAAATTACTGATTTCAATCAGTTATTCCCTCTCTTGATTTCGAATCAGCACTATTATTTCGCATGCAGATTATTGTTTAAACGTTTAAAAAACGTAGCAATTATCTGAGAATCCTAAATAAATTAATTTTTATAATAACATTGTCGTTATTTAGTAACCCAATTACTCGCTGTTTATCAGATGATAAATTTTGTATTACTTAACTTGGAATTTCCTTTCAGTAGTGCAAGAACCTCTCATAAAAAAATTGTTACAAGTAGCATTATAGGTATGATCGCGTTCATGCTCGTAAAGACACTACAATAATTTTGTAATTTCACATCGCATTTCGAAATGATAAGGTGCTAATCGTTTGTTATTTTTTTTTACTGTAATTTAATTCTAGAATCGTTCACGCGTACGTGCTTGATTTGTACACTAAAGAAAAGAAAAACGAGAAACTACCTACATCTAAATACAAACATGATCATATCTAATACAACAACACAAACTTTACACAATTCAGGTAAATTTTACTTAGGTTTATTTTAATCTGTGAAACAAATTATTTTTTTATTGTTGTATGTTTAAGTTTGCAACGCAATTGTCTTAAAGATAACATTTTGTCAGTTACAATTTTAACCTTATTTTCAATTATACAGGGTGATTCCAAAATGGCGCATAAGCTCTTCAGCACGTTGTAGAGGACGGTTATTTGAACTATAGAAAAATCAGAAAAAAATTTTAGCTGCTACATTTTTGTAGTTACCAACGAAGAAATAAACCTAATATTTTAGAGTAATGACTTAATGAGGTAATATGAGCATTTCTTTTTATTACCCACTATGAAAAAATACTTAAATTATTATATGAAATGATGAGAAGTCACAAAATCCGGATGAATTCTTCATTTCTCGGCAAATTAGCAGCTAAGATTTTTTTTAGTATTTTTCCTACACTTCAAGTATTATTCCCTATAACGTACTAAAGAACTTATGCGTCATTTTTAAATCACTTTGTATTATAAGTGAATAAAGAAAAAATTACAGTTGGATAATAGAATATTTAAAAAATATTTGTTTCTTTAAAACATTTCTTGTTTTTTATGATAGAAGCCAAATTAGAGTTAGTAGAGTTAAGTGCGAATTGAATGGCATTTCGTTATCTAAGATTAATTAGTAATGTAATAGACTTCATTCAGTTACAAATTTATAATAAAATTGAAACTTTTGTAAAAATTGTTTTTTAACACAATTGCATTGCAAATTTCAACATAAAATTAGTTTGGAATAATGCTTAAATAAACTGTTAAAACCTGTGTTGTTGTAATAGATTAAGTGAAAATTGATTTACATAGCTATATAGGGTGCTATTAAAATAAACATGACTAAGGTTCAATGAAATATAATTCTCGTTTTTTTTTAGACATTCGCAAGATTTATTGCGCAAAAATATTGTAATGTACACTCAAGCAAAGAAAACATGGGACACTCACTTTCTGTATGTGATTGAAATAAGTGCGCATATACTCAAGGTTGATAAGACATATGAAAAAGATCATTTTTTGTTTATACACTTAGTGCCGAAGACTTACGATGGCGATACAAATCTAAGATTTAGTACGTGGCATTGGAATCCAAGTCGGTAACAGAGAGAAGAAGTAGTAACGATACCAATTTTCAGGATTTATAAGGCGTGTATTAGAAGAGAAAAAAATTAAAGGACGAATTTATACTAGATTTTTATTGAATTTAAAGCATGTGTTTGAAGAGTCGTTTTATTACATAAACGTACTCTTCGAACTGTAAATTCTATTGAGTTTTGCAGCATGTACGGATTATCTTTGACTATTCTGGCAGTAATTGCAATCTTAGCTGCGTTAAGTCTTTTATACTGTCAACAAATGTTTCATAAATTAAATTTTTTATGTGCCCCCAAAGAAAGAAATCGAGATAAGTTCCCAAACCGCGCCACCCAATAAACATGTTTACCACGTCCAGTAAAATTATCGGGGAACGCATATGCAATCACTCTAACGGTTAGAGTAGAATGTGGGAGATCCCTGTTATGTTGGTTGTTCTTGCTTCCCATGGCACTTTCTTCGTCAAAGAATTTAAGACTCAATTAAATAAATTCTCACAATTCCTACCCAAACATTTACAGGGAATTTATATTCATTGTTGTGTTTTTTTTTGTAGCGCGTGGATTTTCCGTGGCCCAAACATGGCTGTTTTTCGAATTAAAAGAACCTTTCGTTGTGAATGTGTGTAAATCACTAACAGTACCGCTGGCAATGCGACAAGTCTTCTGCAGCGACTGATTAAACTTTTTGTAATTTAAATGGATGTTGTAAAGCTTCGTGGACAATTTTCTATACTGTATCGCGGCTGACATTCAGTTCTCTAGCTACAACGCACATACTGGTTGATAGATTTTTCTCAGACCGCCTCCTCTAATGCAGGTTGTTGAATCCATGATTGTCAGCCGCGGTTATGATGCTGTCTCTCAAAAAGCCCCTTATCCCGCAGGCGTTGATCAACAGCTCCAAACGTGCGGGCGTTTGGAAATTGCTTATTTAGGCATTTTTCATGATACAATTGGCATGCGGCGATTAATGTAGAAGCTTTCCTGAGCATAAGGTGCATATGGGTGAGTTCCGCCCAAGTGAATCTGCGCATTTTGCACGTTAACGGAGCAACCATATCAATAAAAACACGACAGCAGCACAACAGCAAGATGAGTTTACAGGTAAGTTACCAAAAAGTTCTGAAAAACAAGCAAAATGACAATTATTTGACATCTATCGATCAATGCTTACATTGCTTAATTAATTTCATCAACGCATTTTTCTAAAAGTAACACTTTTGCAGCAATTTAAGCGGTACTACTTTTTTTCTTCGCTACCGACTCGAATTCCAATATCACGTACTAAATCTTAGATTTGTGTCGCCATCTTTAGGTTGTCGTACCAAGTGCATTGGTAAAAAAAAATTTTACATGTCCTATCAACCCTAAAAATATGCAAACTTACTTCAATGACACATAGTAAGTGTCCCGTCTTTTTTTTTGTTTGAGTGTATATTACACTATTTTGCCAATGTCTAAAATACTTTGTTAAAACCCAGAATTATATTGCATGAATCTTAGTCATGTTTAACTTAATAGAACATAAATTACAGGTTAAAAATGCATAGTTTTATTAATAAAGTACGAATTACATACACGATGAAAAGCTTTTCTTCTGTCAATCTGAATTGCATAAGATAAATAGTATGCATTTTTAGGTTTGTTTTTGTATATAAAATTGGGAGTAATCAGTTCTTTATCTAAAATGTTGTTTGACATTAATTAGTTAAAATTGGAACCAATTAATTACAAAATTTAAAATCAACATTGATAAACCAACTGTGAAGAAATTATTAAGAGCCGAACTGTGATACCTTCAACGACAGCACAATTGTTAAATCCCTGAAAGCGCAACACTATCTTTCGGGTTTAATTTTTGTTTATTTTACATTAACGTGGAATCCGATATAGTCTATAGTTAGTAAGATAACAAGCGTTTTATTTGTTCACTTTGACGACATCGTGCTCAAGACTTCGTATTGTTTTTAACTTATGAAGCCTTCTTGGATTGAACCATGAGACGCCTGGAGGTAATCTATTTTAGTCCACAAATTTTGCTATACTGCTATTAACTTGGTCAACGATAACATTGAAAACTTTA
The DNA here is from genome assembly GCA_035610365.1 of Aquatica leii. Classification (NCBI taxonomy): domain Eukaryota; kingdom Metazoa; phylum Arthropoda; class Insecta; order Coleoptera; family Lampyridae; genus Aquatica; species Aquatica leii. The sequence goes on along the minus strand of CM069437.1, from coordinate 40,308,102 downwards.
ACTGTGAAACTGTCTTCTCGTCAGAAATTCGTTCTCGGTAAAAAAGTGACTCTAATGATGGGTTTTCTAAACCTGTAACTAATCCAAAATACTGCCAAAGTGCTCACAGATCTTCCCCTTGTAATAATCAAATTTATGAATAAAGTATAGTGGTAATTACGAGAGGAGTCTTACGATTCATACTGGACCAAATAGAAAATTAGAATGATAAGTATAGTATAGTTATTTCACTTATTTTTTACAGTTAAAAAAAGCTAATCTTTAAAAAGTTTGTAATCCTAATATTTGATAACGTTAGTGTACGCCAGTAATTGAATCAACGTTCTGTCGGTTTATATGTCAGTTTAATTCACATTGAATTAAATTAACTGTTAATTAAACATAAGCTGTTTCAAAGAATCGTAATATGTGTTATAATTGTTTATAACCATAAGTACATTTTAAATATTAAATTACTTTTTAGTTTTATTCCGTAATACACATAGTAGTATAGTTGTCTACAGTTCAATCCTAGCTTTAGACTTAAAAAGTACACATGATAAAACCGCAGTACATTAATTTCCGATCATCCATTCAATAGAAATGACCTTTCATTCGATCAATTCAAATACTTGTAACCTACAAAATACATGACAGTTGCGATATGTTGATTAAAACAATTGTTGTTTTAAAATAAATTTTAAGTAATACTAAATATAACTCGTACTGTGTCATTCCTATGCTAAAAGTTCAAATTAATTTTTCTTTTCTGGTCATTGGCGTTGTTTATAAGTTTTAAGTCGCCATGTGCAATTACCTAAAAAAATACAAATTATGACTATTATGTAACTATATGTACCATCTCTTCTTGAAACAGATTTTATTTTATTTTAAAACTTTTTTCTAGTACACTGAACTATTGTTGCTACATAAGTTGACAACGGTTTTCAAAATGTCAATATTTTGTTTCATCCGTATTACAAGTATCACTTATTATGCGCGTGCTAGGCAATAAAGACATACGTTTCAAAAATCTTAAACCTTACGTTGCCTACCGATGAGTCTTAAGACACCTTTTGCGATTTCAACTATACGCGTTTATTTGTTACAGTTTGTTGTCAAATCTTACTGTATTACAAAAAAACTAATTTATCTTGTTTCTAAATTTTAATTCAAATAGAAACAATATAAAATACGTGAGGCAGCCTTAACAGTATTCAGTATTAGTAAACTGGTGTTGTTAGGTTAAATATTTTAGACATTTGAAATGATTCACACTGTATATGAACAAAACAACCACATAAGAACAATTTATGGTCGACAGGTTGGTATCTTAACAAACTTTATCAGACCTTTAACTATAAGATCGCTGAATGCTATTATATATTTTCTGCCTTAATCCCACTGAAAAAAAATAACAACTGGTCTCCTGTTTTGACCGAAACGTAAAATCTAATGAATTGGAATGTTTTAATGTTAATATTGTAAAAAAGAACCAGACATGGTTAAAAATCATTCGTTCGGAAATTAAACAAATTTTTGAGAACCGGTAACGTTACACCCGTTCTTGCATTGATTGCGGTTTTGGTCAAGAACCGTTTCGATTGAACTATGAATTTTAATGTAAATTTATTTAAGTAAGTTTTACTTTGTTTCTTAACAACGTATAGAACTATTTTAAAGTTTTAATTTTTTTTAACTGAAGCGCTTGTGTAGTCATTTTAAAGTGTTCTGACACCGAATATATATGTAACTATACATTAGGTACGAAGAATTATGAAAAACTGTAATCGACTAATTAAAAATACGTGTTTGAAAAAATTTATTTATTATAATTTATGTCCAGTTATCGACGATTTTTGATTGTTTGATTTCTTTTAATACTTTTTTATGTAAGCAAAATTGTTGTTTAAAAAAGTTATAATAGGTAAATAGTCAAAGAATGAAGTTTTAACTTTATTAAATTACATCCCAACATAAAAAATAAACGTAAATGTTTTTAATTATTTTCTACTGAAAATTTTAGTTGCTAAATGAAAACCTCGCCCGCTGGGCTTGGTTTTTAAACAAAGCTGTTGCGCTGTAAAGTACAAGTTACACGCAACTGTCAATAACCATTAATTGATTTGTAAATATTGAAAAACGCAATCTGATCTTAACGTTTTAATAATTAAATTTGATTCTTGATCTTGTTGTTTTTATATAATGTAAATAAATACTTTGTTTGCTAAAGTTTTAATTTAGTAAATAGCGCTTGCTTTGTTAGTTTTGTAACAAAACAACTTTTAAATATTTATTTATCGTTTGTTTATAATGTTTTTGTCATGAGGGAGATCTATCCCCATCATCCCTCCGTAGGCACGCCACTGATCATAACAACAGTATTTAAATTCAACGTTTGTATTGTTTTTATTAATCTAACTTTTAGCGATTATTTGTTTCCGGTTAATTTAAAAAAGTGTAATGGCTAAAAATACAAGTTAATTATCATGCAACCTTTTATATTTGCATAAAAGCAAAATATAAGCATTTAATCTGAATGTTAAGATTGAATTATTAAATATTTTTCTAAATTATCTAAATTGTTGTCGCCGATTAGTTAAAATGTGCGTAGATAAAGACAAAGACCTTTCACCGTTCATAAACGTGATTCATTCCACATTTTAAAAGCTTCATTCATACATATACTAAACGTATCCGAAAAAAATATTGTTTTATCTATTAATTCAATAAAAAATTAATTATCAGTACTAATAAATTTGCAGTATGTTGACCGCAAAAAATAAAATTATCACCTAAAAGATTTATTTTTATTACTATTCAGCTTGCGCGGGTCAAGATTTGCACACATACCATTTTAGTTTACGTACGTCTTTGACTTCTACAATTCTTCCCTAAGCGTTTTCAGAAGAATTCAAAACAATTCCAAAAAATACGCAATAAAAACAGAAACTGTGATTTGGCCAAATTATTTAATAGGTACAAAGCGTAACAAGAAAAAAGCTATTATGAAATTATTGGGATATATTATTTCTACTCGGTGTTATTTTAGTATATTAAAGAAACATAAAGATCCATTTTAGTTGTCTGTCAGTATGGTTGTAGAAACACATCGGTGTATTCTAGCGCTGACGAGTTCCTAAAGAACGAAACAGCTGTCCTCTAATTCTGATGTTGTTTTTCACAATTATACTGACATTGTTCCTAACCTATTTTATAGTTGGGATTTTGACAGCGTCACTTGTCAATAGTTCATTGACTTTTGCTGTCATTAAATCCAATGGCAACTTTTCTACCTTCCGTACTAATTTATAGTTTTTTATATTATCATACGTGGTATTTTTACCATAGAATGGCGTTCCAAAAACATTTTAAATATGTTGGTAATGTCTACATGACATAAAAGAGTACAGTTGTCTGTCAGTATGATTGTGGAAACACATCGGTGTATCCTAACGCTGACGAATTCCTAAAGAACGAAACAGCTGCCCGCTAGTTGTTTTTCACAATTATACTGACATTGTTCTTAACCTATTTTATAGTTGGGATTTTGAAAGCGTCACTTGTCAATAGATCATTGACTTTCGCTGTCATTAAATCCAATGACAACTTTTCTACCTTCCGTACTAATTTATAGTTTTTTACACTTAAAATGTTTTAAAATCGATCAAAATACATAAAGTGCTTCAGGTGTGAGTCAGGGGAGCAATAGCACCGATCGCCCTTTCTAGATCGGCGGCTGCGTACAAAAACTTTTATTTGAAAAATAAAATTTGTAAAAACAAATTGCATCACAAACTAAATAAAGGCGTAACAACTGTTACGTTTTCATCAAATGTGTAATAATCAGTTTGTTTCAACGTCGTTTTGTACATCATTGTTACTGTCGTTACAGTTGCTTGTTTATTTTTTTTTAATTTACTAATAATCGCAGCTATAAGAATATTTTAAATACGTGTACCATACGCAAAAGTGAAGGTAAACTCGAATATTTACATTAAATAGTCACATAAACTTTAGATTTCAAATAACCTTATAAGAAATCGGGTTAAATTTGGTGACTCTGGTGACCACCTCTGCGTTCAATCCAGTTAGAGTTAAATTACGAAATTGTCGAATTGCAATTACAAAATGAGGAGGTGTCCTATCCTGTTGGAAACATATGTCATTATAGGAAATAGCTGGATATTGTGGATGAGGAAACACAACAGCTAAAACCAGAGTGAGTTCAAACTGAAGAAAGTTGTTGTGTTGCCAATATCACAACGTATACGTCGACAATGTAGGATAACATAGACACATTTTCATCGAAGAAAGCAAATAAAGTTTCATATAAACGTTAAAATTTTTTACACGGTTTTGTCTTTTTGTTCAGCGAAAAATAAAAAAAACAAAATTTATGTTTGTCCCTTCAATGCATACAATTGCACATCCTTTTTGCATCAGGGTTTTTGCCAAATACGATGACGTCAAAAAGTTATCGCAATTGCGACACTTCTCTACCAAAACTACTAGTTCACCTTGATTAACTTCTCGTTTTACATTTGGCAGTTTTCCGTTGTAAATTTGTCTCCTTGAGTAGGTAGTTCATGTTGGAATAGTATACTCACGAGGTCTTAATACAATATTTTGCTGGTTTACCCTAAACATACTGCCTAAATTTAGTCCGTCTACGGATAGGCAATAGCTGTTGGTTTAGTAATATTGAGGCATTTGAGGTGTATGCCTCTTGAAGATTATTATTCATCCTAATCCGTATATCGTCAATTGGTATTCATTTACTTAACAACATACGTGCAGCACGAGTGTTACTCGATCAAACCAACAAACCGTAAGAAATTTTTGAAACGATCCAATGACATTGTTGCATTATAAATATGAAAATGCCGTAAATGCCATAAATATCTTGCTTGCATGTTGCTACAATAAAATACGCCGGAAAATAATAGCAACCCAAACCATGAATGCATTTCAATTTCGTCTGTCGAATTCCATTCTTTAAGCTTACATGTTGGGTTAGCTTCGTTCTATGCTTGCGTTACTTCTTTTCGGTTCGTCTCACGCACTGTTATCTCTACTATTTGCGGCGAGATTATAGCGCAAAAAATGATCACCGAGTCCGGCAAAAATTGATTAACAGGACCTATTGGTGTGGTCGTGCTGCTGGTGAACTGGTTCCAACTACATACTCTTATTGCTGGGTGTTTTTTATTCTAGAACATATTCTCGTTTTTACATTCGTAATAAGGTTCTTTTTTGCCTAATAACCAACGCACACTACTGAACGAACTGAGACATTAAAATATGGTAATGATTTTATCAGTTTCTGTTTCATTAATGTTTTCGTGTTCAGGCAATTCTTCTTCAATCTTGGGGTTATATTCAACATCAGATGTCTCTGCCTGATTATAAGGAACATAATAACATAATCCACATCATCGTTATCATCGGTGACGTACAGATCCTTTTCTCCACTTTCATACGCAAAACATTCGACCAATATTGTCTTGTGATAACGAATTTGTTCACTTGGCACAGTTTCTAAGGGCTTTACCTATTCTGTCTAAAAATGCCATTTTTTATATACGATAATATGAATACACAACATAATTATAGTAACAAATAAAGACTTACTTATTGCAAACCAAACAAAAATATAATTCTAAAAAATACTAAAAATGCTAATAATAACAATACCCAAGGTTTCTACTTTACGTCTGCACACAATGAATAACTAACTCAAACTAAATTCTAAGGTGCATGCAGGTGCATGTTTATATAGTATGACGTAACGTAAATCAAACAAAACTTGTCAAGCGTGTTTTGTGTACAGGACATAACTTGTTTATACAACTAGAATCAGAGGCCGGCGTAACCAGTTTTTTTAAAATAGAAATAGCGTGTGTAGGCACTAAGAAAGAGATTAAAAATTTTCTTCCAAAATCAATAAGTCTTTTAATAGAAAAGACAAAATGTTTTAAATTGGATTAATAATATTATTTGATATTCAACTTTTTATTGACTATTACTACTTTTCAGAAAACTGTGGTTTTTTATTGTTTCTAACAAATTTATTCGTATCAATAGGTATTTACTATTAAAAAAACCAATGGTTTTTATTGGTTTCTAACATAATATGATCACAGTTTTATAGACGTTTCTCTATGGGGTGTTAATAGGTAATTTCCAGGACGAAAGCCTACTTAGAAACTTATTGAATCCAATTCAATAAAAACTTATTCATTTTTATGTGCTTTTTTCGATAGGATTGCTAAAGCTTTTTATCATATTCTTGGGTCAACATATCATTAATGAAATCCAAATCAGAGAACAAGTATTAAAATTTACCTACTTGGGAATTAATATTTACCGGAATTTAAGCATTCTGAAACAAACAAGTCGTACTAGCGCACTAATACATATCATCTGCATATCGAGAAAAATAAGAATATATAAAGGTTATGTGCGAATTGTAGAGAAACAACAGCGAAGAAAAAAGAGTACCGTACAAACGACATGAAAATAACCGTGATTGCAGAAGTAAAATTATTAGATTGTGTGTGCTTTGCTTCAGTTACACCATGATGGACGTTTATTACTCATTACTTGAAAAGTATCTCGTGTCCGGGCGCTGCCAAACTTAAAAATTTGAGAGAAGGGATCATTTCGGTTTGGTTTTCTTAAAATACGCGCCACTTACTGTATTTTGTGCTTTTTGTTATCTTGATTTAGAAACTGCTGTTTCAAACTAACTAAGAATGTAATTATTAACGAATAATTAAATTTTAACCTGTTCTTTGTTTGGAATTAATTATCTGTATACTGTATTCCGTGCGTAATGTCTATATCGTTTTCTGACCTAATAATTTCTATATTTGCGTAGTTAAACTTCACCCGGACACAAGATACTGGTCGAATTGTAAAATCGAAATAGTCAGGGCCGGTGAAAAATTGTAACTAACACAAGGCCGCTAAACAACAAAAATTAATTAAAGATAACGGTTTTAACTTATCAGTTATTTGAAACCAAGATAAACAAACAATGTATTATCATGAATATTTTGTTAAACGAGTCATATATTGGGTGTCCAGATAAGGGTACGGAGCGGCTGCACGTTGACAATGGTAAACCCTATAGATTTAGGGGAAAAATTTATAAATAAAGTAAGCAAGAAAAATAGGTGGAAATTATTTTGAAGAAACAGTTCGCGGTAACTCAGAAAGTTGAGCGATGAGTCATAGCTTTAAAAAGATAATTTGATAACTTAAGTGATACGGTATTATTTTGGTTCATGATATTTTTCTGTATCTGTCATACAAAGAGAGAGGGAGGCCAATGCATTTTTTCAATAATTACATTTTAATATCTCCTGAACCATTCTTTCGTTATAATTAATAAACTAGAGGGCAATTATTCATGTTTGTGTCTTTTAAAGAGACTTTTAAAAAGTTAAATAAAACGGTACTATTTTTGTAACAAACTTTTAGCCGTTATAAAATCAGCTAAATTTTTGTGAAAACCGCATTACGATAACTCCACCCGTTTTCGATTTATAAGAGAAAATGTTAAAAATTTGTGTATCTCAATCGGATGAAGTTGCTTTAGTGAGAAATTGAAAAAATTACGTATTTGTCAACGGTCAAAAGTTAGTTCTGATAGTTTCTGTAGTTTAGAATTTATTTTCAAACAATTTCTTGAAAAACATGTAATATTTTTTCATCGTCTGTCAGTTTCAGCTTACCGAACAATCTCAATACCAGAAAACATTTTTTTCCTTTAACTTCCGCTGAAACTAAAGCTTTAATTTTTTGGAATATTTTCAAATTTTCACATACCAAGACTTGATTTCAAAATTCAATTTGATTTCGTTAAAAACGCTAAACATTTATAATTAGAAAAAACAACATAAATTGTTAATTATTTCTTTAGGTTTGTTATTATTTACAGAAAAATAATATTGTTCCATGATCTTTACAATTGTCTAAGTAAGGAGAGTTCTGTTTATTCAGTTTACATGATTCAGTCAATTAAGTAGGCAGAATTTGAGGCGGCTTTGGATTGTTTTACTGTCAAGAAAAATAACGTAATCATTTTCATGATTGACAGTTGCTTTGAAGATTGTTATTTTCTGTTTCCTAGTCATTTTTACATTTATTCGATTAAAAGTTGATTAAAATGAACAATTATTTAACTAAAGAAGACAAAATCGAAATTGTTTTGATTGTCGGTGAAAATTATAAAACGCGCAGAAAAGCGGCAACAATTTTTAACGAGTGACATTCCCACAGACAAACCATTACTAGGATTATAAAAAAATTTAAACGTTCGGGTAGTGTTGAGATTAAGTTTAAAGTTCCTCATAATTTTTAGGTTAATGTTGAAGAACATCAGTTTCAGGTAATGCAGACTCCAAGAACTCCTGTTCGAGAAATCGCCCAATTGAACCCAGTATCCAGCACAACGGCCAGAAGAATTTTGAAAAGAATAAATTCCGACCTTACAAGCCAACAATTATCCACACGTTGCAAGACCGAGATTTAGATGCTCGGGTATATTTTAGGTTTTGGATTCAAGCACAAATAGAAGATGACAGTTAGTTCTCAAAATTGTCGGTGGTAGGCTTACGAAAATTTCTATTTTGTCATAGAAGCACGCCACCAATACTCATTCAAGACGAATATCTGGTGTAGAATCTTTAATAATAAAATCATTGGACTATTTTTCTATCGAGAAATTCTTAATTTTTGCCAGTTATTAAAATTATTGTTTAGTTAGACCGATGATTCAAGTTTTACGAAACGTTATTTTTCTTTACAGTAAAACAATCCACAGCCGTCTAATATTTTGCCTACTTAATTGACTGAAACATGTAAACTGAATAAAGAAAAATCTCCTCGTTTAGGCAACTGTAAAAGAACATTTACAGGATTTTGTAAAAGCAATTAATCAGCAAGGGTTAATTAGAGTTTTTAAAAGCCACGTAAATAGATATTCATAATCATTGAAAAACATTTCTCCCATAAAGTATCATGCACACTTAGTTTTATGTGGATTTCTAGTTTTGATTTGGCCACCCTAGAGCTTTTTTCGCCTATTACGTAACTATACTAACGAACGAATATTGACGTTTGCGCTGATGTTGACAGCACAAAAATATTATTAACATAAAAACATTGATTTATATCAGGCATTAACGCAGAAAAGTTTTTAAAATCATTGAACGTTTTTCTTCCACCTCTTTTAGAAGACGTCTTGAAACCAAGCAAAGCATGTCGCTCCAGCTTGATGGTTGACGAGCGGTTTTGTTGATCTGTTGGTCTTTAAACACTCTTGAAATCTAGTTTTGAACCATTGCAGTGATTTGTTTTTTTTTGTAAAGGTAACTTGATCTGATTGAGATACTCAAATTTTTAACATTTTTTCTTATAAATCGAGAACTAAAATTTTATGACGGCTAAAAGTCTGTTACGAAAATACCGTTCTATTTAACTTTTTTCCGAAAATTACAAAAATGGCTAATCGCTGCAGATAACGCCTTCTAGTCTATTTATTTTAAACTAAACGGTTCAACAAAAAAATTCCTTAAAATGTTCTTTCAAACGAGATCAAAAATATTCGAATAGGTTGAATGGTTCAGGAAATATTGAAATGTAAATCTTGAAAAGTGCATTAGCTTATTATGACATATACAAAACAAACATTATTAAAACTAAACATGATTTGATTGTTTTATTTCCAAATTTAAGTATCGCCCTAATAGTTTATCTCACATTACCCACTATTATAGCAAAGTTTAGTACCGTAAAAGCAAGAAAAAATAAAATGTAAGTATTTGTACTGTAATTAATGTGAGTATGGTTTAATAAAATTTAAAAATAAAAAAAAACTCACAGGGCGTCAATAATGTTTTGAACTAAGGAACCAAACACTTTTCCTCTAGCGATAGAAATTGTTACACATCTTCATCCTAAGATGCAGCAAAGAATGGGTAACATTAGCACTGAGATCTTGGCAGGAAGAAATAGCAAATACCTTTTTCAAAATGCGCATTTGTATATTTTGTTATCTCTAAAGCCTTGTAGATAATTCTTTTATTTATCTCTAATTTTTTAACACTGTAATCTTGAAAAAATGAAAATTAGTTTTTTAAGACTTGAATCGAATCAATAAATCTTTCGCAAGATAGCGTTTAGTCACCAATTTTACTAAAACGGAAAGTTTCTGCGTTAACTTTAATAAGCATAAGATGTTACAAATTAATTAATAATTTTAAAACAGAAATATTTTGTTGTCATTTAACACAGTTCAAACAATGCATACAAAACATAGAATTTAATTATTATTAATGCGGTGCTATTTGGCTAAATAAACTTTTGCCGCAAAAATCTACTACCTATTGACATCTCGTGTAAATTTAAAGTACAATAAAGAACTTATTACCGTTAAAAACTATCTTGACCATACTTTTGATATTAAAAACATTTGAAAACACCTAAGGATTTACGATTTCATGTAGTACTACTAAAATCCTCAACTTCAAAGTGATCATATGCAATGGCACGGTTCTTAAATAAAAATTTGTATCCAAAAACGCTTCTTGTTTTCCTTAGATGTATTCTAAATATGTTATTAAAAAAATGGGTTTTAATTCAATTATATAAACATAAATATCGCGAAAACTAATTGGTATAAAAAACGTGTTTACCATTTTTATTGGAACTAAAAATTTATACGCGATTTTTCTAGAAAATGTGTAGATTCGTTTTCAACGAAAAAATCAACATAAAAAAAAGTTTTTCGCAATGGGTCTTTTGGGTCGTTTTTTAATGTTGTTAAATTAAAACAGTGGAATATCAATAAACATTTAAACGATGATAAAAATTAATAATAAGTATTTTTTGACCACACTCACAAAGTTTATAGAAGCACTGTTCTTCGCACGAAGTTTTTTACGATGGTTTTCTGTCACTGATCACTTCTTTATTTTCTAACTTACTAAAAGAATATTAATCTATGTCATAAGTAACAGAGCCAGTTGGGTGTACCGGTTCCCTTTTTGAACTGCTCAATTCAAAAACTATCAAACAAATGACCCTTGTAGCGGTGTCCTACCTTTGCATTAAACCCTAGTTTTTTTGCAGCTGTCAGATGGCGCTAAAATCACTTACACTTAATAAAATACCTATGCTCTATTTTTAACAATTTGCATTTTTTTATTTATTAAGCCCTTGATAATGTATCAAAATTTTGCTTATACATTTTGCAAAAAAAAATTGCTTATAAAAGTGTTCATATATGTAATTGTTTCTACATGTGTCTGCTGTATTAAATTAAATCACCCCCAATTCATGAATTAACGCAAAAAATCAATAACTTTAAAAATCGCGCTTTAGCTTGCAGTGGAAATCCAGTTTTGGCCTATTTTCGACGTCCCTAAATATAGAATTAGTCCTAGTGAGTGCGCGATTCCCTGTAGCATTGCATCACCACAACCATGATTCTAAATAATATCGAAAATGGTATGTTAAAATCCTCATTTATATAAAATAACGAAACGTTAACTACATATAGGGAAAAATTGATATATTACATTCTATATCGCACGTATTATCGACAATTTTGCAACGTGCGATAAGCGCATTCATATTCATCCAAAATTGTTACGTTATCGCAGAAATCGTATAGAACAAAAATATAAAGTGAAACGAGTTTAGTTAAAGAAATTGACTTTTTCGAAATTACAATTTCCAAGAATGGCAATAACTTAATTAGATTTTGAGAAAGTACCATTAAGTCGATTTGTTTTTAATTTAATGCACGATAACTATATAAACATGAACTTTGGATTGTCTTTGCGTTTACGGTCTTTCCTATTACACCACGGGGGCACTACAGATTCTCTTTGTTTATTGATATACTTATCGTTATTATTATTATTTCAAGAAGTAATTTGGAAATTTGAAAGTTTAAATAAAAACAACGCTTGCGCGTTATATAAATATATAGAAAACCAATAGCAAGAACGGTTTTCCCCGTTAACGCTGTTTTTTTCAGTAGTGGTACCGTATAAAAGACTGTAGCTCAGCTCCTAGACATTAAAAAACTCTGTTCTTACTCTATTTAATATTTCCTTATAGTGTAAGTAAAACTCAAATAATTTTGATTAAATTAATTTTCTTTTTCTTTAATAGAAATACCAAAGAAAATGTCTAAAATTGGAATTAATGGTTTTGGACGCATCGGTCGGTTGGTTCTGCGTGCAGCTATACAGAAAGGAGCTGAAGTACTTGCTATTAACGACCCTTTTGTCGATCTTAATTATATGGTGTATTTATTTAAACACGATTCAACACATGGATACTATAAAGGTGAAGTCAGAGCTGAGGATGGTTATCTCATTGTAAACGAAAATAAAATTACGCTGTTCCATGAGAAAGACCCTAAGGTATATAACTTTTTTTTTTTAATTACAAACAAATTGAGTATTTTGGTTTAGGCAATACCATGGGCCAGTGTAGGTGTTGAATACGTAGTCGAATGTACTGGTGCTTTTACAACAGTCGATAAGGCATCGGCGCACTTAGAAGGAGGTGCTAAGAAAGTGATCATTTCTGCATATTCTGCTGATGCACCTACATACGTTGTCGGGGTCAATCTTGATATGTATGACCCTCGCCACAAGGTACTAATGCAACAAATTTAAATTACCGCCATCTATACGTAACTTTTGTAGGTTATATCAAATTCATCTTGCACCACAAATTGCTTAGCACCACTAGCAAAAGTCATCCACGATAATTTTGAAATAGTTGAAGGCCTTACTACAACAATTCATGGTGTTACCAGTTGCCAAAAGACTGTAGATTCAGCTTGTAGTAAATGGCGTTACGGTCGTGGTTCGTTACAAAACATAATCCCGGCAGCAACAGTAGCAGCTACATCCGTAAGCAAAGTGATACCATCCCTCGAAGGAAAATTGCATGGTCTTGCTTTTCGAATTCCAACACCGAACGTTGCAGTTATCGATCTAACAGTACGCTTAGGAAAGAACACAACTTACGATGAAATTAAAGCTAAAATTAAAGAAGCATCCGAAGGCTCTCTCAACGGTATCTTGGGATACACGGAAGAAGAATTAGTTTCATCAGATTTTAATGGTGATCCCCGATCATGTGTGTTCGATGCAGCTGCTGGTATACCTTTGACTGAAAATTTTGTGAAATTAATCGCCTGGTACGATAACGAAATAGCATATTCACATCGTGTAATCGACTTGCTCACCCACATACAAACAAAAGATGCCGAATATGCAAGCGGATCCTTCTACCAGACTTGCGAAGTATAATTTATTAGATACGAATTTTTTTTAAATATTTATTTTACAATTTTTGCAATGTTTCACATAAATAAAAGTTTAATGTTATTTAGATTTGCGCAATTTGTCTTTGGCAATTTCTTCTTGAAGTTGTCGTTGGGCTTCACTTTTCTTTTCGGCAATTCGTTCTTCTCGACGCTTACGTCTTTGTTTTGCTTTGCGACGATACGCCTCCGCTTGATCTGCCAGGGTCGTAGCACGAGCGATTTCTGCTTTCTTTTTAAAAATGTACTCCATTAACACTTTCTTGTTTTTAAACATATTACCTTTGACTTTTAAATATAATCGATTATGCATATGCTTGTCGATCTTTTTATTGTCTCGATACCTTTGCAGTAAACGGCGAAGTACTCTCATACGAATAGTCCATAACGATTTTTTTGGGGTACGAGCCTTAGCAGTTCCTTTACGTTTACCAAATCCACTGTGACGTCCTTTCAGACGCGCTTCTTTATTACGGCGAATTCTGTACCTCGAATGAGAAGCAACACCCTTGCAGATGATAATACCATCCCGTATTAAGTTGCGAATGTTCTGACGGGAATTTGCATTAGTAATCTCTGAAATTTCATTCGGATCTAACCATATTTTACGCTTGCCACAATTTTTTACTGAAGCCGCTAAACGCTTTTGAAGTTTTAAGTTGAAGCTGCCCATTTTTAATTAAAATGGCTGCTTTAAGTTAAGTAAACAAATTATTCATTTGTTAATTCTGGGTAAATTGATTTAATTTCAAACTTTAAATTTTCAAACAAATCTTAGGTTTACTTCCGGTATTAACGTAAAATTTGAATACGCAACATATAAACTGAAGTATAGTGTGTTGCCTATCTTAAGCTGTTTTTAATTGATTTTAAAATATTTTTATAAGTGTTGTATCACATTAGAGTAACATAATACAGTTTTATGCATCTAAACATTGCTCTCGTATTTTAGAATGTGATTACATTCCAAAGCGAATGCTTTTAGCACAGATGTATTTGTCCTTATATGTGCTTATATGCATATATGTATACTTCTCAAGGAAATAAGAGAAATATGAACATATGAGCAATTTGTTGTAGTTTTAGAAATAAGGCTAAATAAGTTAACTCAATACATACATATTGAAAATTTGTCATATATGTGAACTGTTCTCAGTTCGCTATGTGTTGGGTTTGATAATATAATTTAAAAACCAATTCTAGTAAAATTTTGTATTAAAATGTCTTGTATTTAAAATACTCACCGCCTGTTTGAACAATTTTATCATAAACGAATAGAGCGTGCGCGATTTTTGAGTCCATCATATTCACATTATATGCGTTAGTGTTTTAGTACTGACTGAGTCACTGAGTACTGTAGAAAAACACAAAGCGCGTATTTTAAGCTCAAATATCAAGTAAGTCAGATTTTGAATATCTTGAATTTTTCTAAAAGCGGACAGGCAGTAATGACCTAAACATGTAATTTATTGAACTTCGAAAGAAATAGAAGATGGAATATTTCTGCAGTCTTAGTGCTTTTAATGAAACTCTAAAACTACACCAAACTACATGTTGTTGATATGGCGATTATCTCATCTCAGACTTTTCTCAGTTGCATCAACTTATCAGATAACTGCAATATTTTTCTTTTGAAAAAATAAACCTAAATAGTGAACAACTATGCTGAAGTCTACGGAATGATGTCTGGCCCATAAAGACAACGGTAAATTTTTAAACTATAGGATATTGTCATCGTGAAATGGCCATATTCAAACGTTCAGAAACGAATGTGATTGTAAAAATCCCAAGAAAGCGAAGTCATGCGTGTAACTAGACATGAGCGCTAGCGGGGGCTTAGAGCCTAGTTCATGGTGAAGCGTATTTTTTAATTGTGAATTATGTCCTGTTGTGCATAAAAAGATATCACTATGTATCAGTAACATTTTTCTTGAGAGTGGAGAGGTATGAGTAGTGCCCGGTCCCCCTGTAGTTACGCCGGTGCATAAAGTATTCCGGTTCACTTTAATAAGAGCATATGAATTTATACTGCTGATATGCATATGAATTAGAATAAGCAAATATCATATAGATACATACATATTTATTTTAATTCTTTACACAAGTATTGCTTATTATAAACACTAACAAGTAATTTATATATATCACTGTAACCGTATACCGTTCGCGAATAAAATAATTAATCACTTAAGGCACTTATTTATTTAATACTGACACGTTCTTCTTAACACTTACGTTGCATATGCTTTGTTCACTTTGTATATTTATACCTTATCTGGGAATAGAACATTCTAACTGTTTCAATAATCGCATCAAATGTTTTGCGACGTTTCAATACAAATTTGATGCATTACACGTATATATAAAAACACCATTGTATAATTTTTGTATTTTTCTTATTAAAACAAAATGTTTTTATAATAGAAAACTAAGTGACGGAAAGTTGACTTGGCAGAGAAGAAGAAGCGTGAAGAGGATATGAATATAAGAGAGCAGTGTAAGTCGATAGCGACCAGTGTGTGTAGTAGTATTGAGACTGGAGTGTTGCTAACTAGTAGCAAATTGTTTTATTTAGTTACATTATTTTAATATTCATGTTTACGCCAGGATAGTTTCAGATACATCAGCTTACGCGTCTCCTGTCTTGTTAGTGCGGAAACCATCAAGAGAAAAACAACTTGTGGTAGATTTTAGACGACTAAATAGTCTGACAAAACGCACGAGTTTTCGTATATCAAAGGTGGATGAACAGTTTTTGAGGTTGATGCTCACAGAGTTAGGTGAACTACGAAATAAAATTGTGGTGTGTTACTTAGACAATACCTTAGTGCCTGCGTGAGATTGGAGTCGAATGATTAAACGGTTACGAATGGTCTTTGAGAAGTTATGGAAGACGCAAAACTCACTAAAATTATCTAAATGTTATTTTGGCCAAAACCAATAAGTAACTTATTTGGGAATAGATGTCGACAACAATGATCTAAGACCGGGTGCGAAAAAGGTTGATGCAATCAAAATTTTCCTGAACCATAGAGTGAGCACGAAATAAGAAAAATTTTGGGTCTAACCGGATTTTTGCGAAAAGTTGTGGAGCGGTACGCGTATAAAGGTTGGAACAACAAGACGAATCAAGAAGAAAAAAACTGAAAACGAAAAGGAACGCGTGAAAAAAACTTAACAGAAAGAGTCGGAAAGTAAGAAAAAAGAAAACTAAACTAAACTTTTAGACGACCAAGGCTATCAACTAAAAACAAAAGAATCGACTCTGGGATTTCGTGGTAGACAGAGTCGAAGACGACAACCGCCAGGTTATTTAAGAGATTATCTGACAAACCTGATGAACGAAGACGTTGAGGAAAAGCTGAGTTAGCAGATAAGAAAAAGCGTGAAAGGGATAGAAATGTGAGAGAACAGAGTGAATCGGTAGCATCAAGTGTTTAAAGAAGTATTGAGAAACTGGAGAATCGCGAATTAATCGTAGATTGTTTTATTTAGTTATTTGTTTTAATATTCATTTTTATCTGTGTTTATTCTGTCATTAAATAATTTAAAACGAATCGTGTAACACACTAATTGTGAAAGTTGAGAAAAAAATAGATCGTCGACTCACCACCTTTGGCTAGTTCGGTATCAGAGATGGGCGTGGGTTGAAATAGTAGTGACCGAAGAGTAGAGTGATGAGTCAGTGCCCTACGCCACATTTCCCTGCGAGTAGAAAAATAAGTTTGAAACGAAGGAAAGGACCTTAAACTCGCAACACAACCGCGTGTTACAAAAACAAGAATATGTTGTGACAAGAATATCCGTAAGTATTATTGTGACTAGTAGCACAAATAAAAAAAGAAATATATGAATTGGATCCCAAATCACAAAACGCTCAGTAATTATGTATATATATAAGTGCACAAATCAAATGTAAACAGACGACACAACCGATAACGAGTTATACGATATAAAAAAAATATTAAAGATGCAATTATAGCTGATCAGAAATTATGTAAATTCTATAATAGAATATAAAGTGATACGTAACCCGAAATTGAAGTCCGAGAAAAAATACCCGTCAAAATTAATACTATAGTAAACTAATTTAACGCGTTTACTTTTTGTACAGTCCGTGTAGTTGACGTCTACTATGATGGTTATATTCGACGTGGCTTCGAAAACCACAAAGCACACGGCAAAAAATCTACTTCCGCAGATCTTTACAAGCTAACGCATTTTAGAATTACAGATACTAAAGTGTTCCCGAAGTATGTGGAACGCTGATCGAAAAGAATAGAATATTATGGATTCCGATAACAAAAGAATACAAAAAGTATTTGGAAATAATTGGAGTCCGTTTTCGAATTGAGTCGGAAGATAGATAGATAAAGAACAGGGGTAACCAAGCTGGGAGCTTTAATATATCAGCCTTTCATAAAAATTGACAACGATGTTATATATTTCGTATCCAGGATATTTTTTTAACGATTCTTTAACCGGACACCCAAAGTGAACGTCGGCAAGGCCGGAAATGGAGAATCAGAAGAGTATCGCAGAATTACCTGCCCTCACTCTTGCGACAAAAATATTTATTAAAAAAATGACCGCAAACACCACTGTGCGTAAAAAGTTGCCTATAGGCCTGCTTGAATTCTACCAAAATGAAATTTAAATCGTTACTACCAGTGAAAAATGATTTAATAGCTAGATATCAGTAATAAGTTATTGCAATTGATTGTTATGGTTATACGGTTATGGGTAATTTTATTTTGTTGCTTTGATTTGTGCGTTGTAGATAAGTTTACCGTATCAAAAGTTACCAAGCTACTGTTACTGATATAATAGCAGTAACGAAAATAATAAAGCTAAACCAATGGTAAAACTAAACTAGTATACACTATTTTTCATTGCTCTGTAAAAACTGATACACATAATATTTACAAAAAAAGACTTTAACAGTAAATTCTCCGTGTAGTCGCTTTAAATCAGTATCCCATTAACCAATTTTTATCAAAATGTTTTCCAGAGTACAGAGAATGTGGATTGTTATCTGTATCTATCTCCATAGTGAAGCACAAAAAGACATTTGAGACAGGTGATTAGAAAATAGCAAGCCTTAGACGAGCCATCACTATCTGATCATAATTATATTAGCTTCAAACTGTCCCAACAAGAAGTAAGTCAAAAAGCATACTATAACTTGCTATAACTCAAGATAGGCGCACTGGGGACCTCTATAAACAAGTTACAAGACAAGATAGAACATCAACAGTTCAGATCTTCTAATAAAGTAGCACTAGACCTTAATGCCGATCGGATAATACAGGCTATGATAGACTCCTTTCAGAGCAGCTGTCCTCCAATAGTTCCCTGTCAGCAGAGTTAAAAAACACACACATTAGAATTAGAAAAAATCAGACAAGAAGTTAGACGTGGGTTCAATAGGTCTAAAGTCATGAAAAACTGGAAGGGCTACCATGAAGCTCTGACAGAATATGGCAAAAAGGTCAAGGCAGGCTAGAAAGATATTTCCCAGAAGGTGGAGACTACGCATTCCACAAATTTATCTCATAACAGGTCATAAACCCAGTAGCCACGCCTAAGAAAGACAGTGGAAAATACACTAGAACCGAGAAGGCAATATTACTTTTAATAAAAACTAAATTACCCGGAGTAATAGAACCTAATTTGGTCAAAACCAGCTATACCCTTAGAAGGAAATACTGGAAAAAAGGAAAGACAAAGCAAAGAAAAGACAAAGTGGGCAATTAGACTCTTCACTCCTTTCAAATTTGCTGGCAAGTCTCACACTAGGCTACATCTCCCAAGTTTGAAGAGTGACTAAAGTGGTATTTACCCAAAAAGGGTAAAAAATATTATGGTAATGTTAGTCAAAATGTTAAAATCCATAAAATACTTTCTAATATGTAATGTTCACAATGATGTTTATAGTGGTAAACAGTTAACAGAATATTTTTCTTGTGTGACTTAAACTATTTATGTTGTGCTTGTAACAGGGATGTAGCTCCTCCCATATTACACCGCCGATTTTAAATTTGCAAAACTGTTAAAAAGTTTGGTAAACATGATTGTGATCAGTATTCACATCTTAACACTACAATTAACATTCACACCAGCGCTTAACATCATTTCTCTTTAAAACATTGAAAAGATTAATAGAGAGGCATTGGAAAGAATTTTTTTTTAACAGCATTCCCGATCCACAGATATCAACATGCTTACTAAACAGGAAAGTTATATTATGCAGCACTATCTAGACATATAAGGAGCTTTCGACAACACCTCCTATCATTCCATGGAAAAGGCTATGACAAATCACTATAAGATGAACTATAGCAATTCTTAATACGAAAACTGTAAATGTCAAATTGTAAAAGTACGAGCGACAAGAGGATCCACAGAAAGGAGTACTCTCTTCGTTCCTGTGGTGCCTCATAGTCTATAAACTGCTCATCCCAGGCGCGGCTCCAGCAGTTTATTTCAGTGGGGGCTCCATCAGTTTAAAGCGGGGGGGTAGGGGGGGGGGGTGCTCATCACATTTTTAAATAATGTATTGAATAAGGCGTTAATATAAAATTGAATAACACTTCGTTATGCACCAAGCTTTTACTTGTAAGCGATAAAGCATCATAAATTATACAACTATAAAAAAAAAGCGAATGTGTTACATACAAAGTGAGAAAAACTTCAGTATTATTTTTAATGTCGGGGGGGGGGGGGCATAGCCCCCCCGGCCTCCCCTCTGAAGCCGCGCCAGGCTCATCCAGCTAAACAACGGAGGTAGTTACACTTAAGAATATGCCGATGGCATTATAATACTGACACGTAGCAAATACCAGAGTACTGTAAACAAAACATGAAAACAGCATTAAAAAGTGGTGTCTACAGATTAATCTTAGAATTAATCCTAACAAAGCCACTCTTCTCACCTTCACTCCAAACAGAATCAACTTAAAACTGTTTAGAAGAAACGTCAACTCGGTGAGTGAAGTTAAGTACTTAGAACTAACCATCGACACCAAATTAACTTGAAACTCCCATCTTGACAAAACAATCACAAGTAACTGCAAAACACAAAATTAGTAGAATACAATATCTGGCTAATTGGTGCATTACCGGAACCTGTAAAGGTCAAGCACTGAATGCAATTTTAAATCTACCACCTCTGCAAGGGGAAGCCAGAATGGCAGCTTCCCACAGCTAATAATCTAGAGCATGGCAAGATCATTAATAATCCAATACTAGAAATGGCTTCTGACTTAGTAAATAAAGTCTTTGACTTTGAAAAGAACTGCATAGTTCACATTGGTTAGGATTAGGACCAACTACTAATTCAAACAAATAAGAACGTCAAGTGTTACATGAATGAATCTAAATATGAAAGGGGTTATGGATTTTTTTTACAGCTCTAATTCTAGAACCAACAAGAAAATCAGTCTAGAAAACTATGCAACATCTTTCAAGCTAAAATGCAAGCTATGCATAAACATCAGCATAGAAAAAGAATTGTACAATCAAAATACATACATGAAATGAAAAAGCGAACCAGCTCGCAAAAGAAGAAAACTGCAATGAAGCAATACATTTCAAAAGCTTGCTAAAAACTCTAAACCCCACAGACCACAAAAGCCCTGCTAAGACAACATATCTCATATTAAGCAAGTGGTCAGTCTTCTGACAGGCATCGGAGCCTTTAGGAAATTTCTGCAGAAGATTAACATCTATAAAGATGAAACGATATGCAGAGTTTCTCAAGTGGAAGATGAAACAGCAAATCATATCCTTTTTGAATGCCTAGCATTAGAGTGCAAACGACACAAACTAGAGTAAAGCCGTAACTCTATTGACAACCACAAGCGAATAGGATACATCAAGTGTAATAAAAGACTATCGACTTGAAATCACCTGACAGTACAAAAAGCCCAAAAGGCTGACGTGTGCGTGCGCATGCCATGTATACGGCAGTCTGAACTTTTAATATAACCTAAATGTAATTGATATTGACATATAAGGTCCAATTAATATTCTGAGGCATAAGAATGTTTCGAGTGTTCAGTAACCAAGCAGGAAAGCATAGAAATATATTGCTGCGATTGGAGTTGTCATTAGTGTCAATACTGTATAGAATTAAAGACATAACATAACGTTGCCAATGTTGTAAATACATGTTTGTAGTATGAGTTTGGATATTGGAGAGATTTTGAATGATGTACTTAAAACAAAAAGCATCTCTGATCACTTCTGATCTGTCGGTATTAGAATATGAAAAACTGTTGATAAAAGTAAAAAAGAACTATCCACTTTAAATCAAGCTAATTCACCATGGTGTAGAATTTGGGATCACTGTAAAGAACAAATATAAAAGAATACATTGGAACCATTTTATTTATTCATATAAGATACACTATAATAGCAAATATTAATATTTAATACAACTATACATTAGACCCGAGTAAATCTACTGGGAGTCACTTTCCCTAATTTCAATCCGTCACTTAATTCTTAAAAAATCAATTCCTTGTACAAGAAACGGAATCATAACCCCCAGTGAAGCTCCAGTTACACATTTCGCAAAAAGAAATTAATGAAAATGGTACAACTTTCATATACTTTTTATTACTATTGGAAATGTCAAAAAGCGTACAGACATACAAATTGCTAAACAAAGTAAATAGGAAAATATACACTACCGATGGAAACGAAATGATCTATTATTATTTGGTAATACTTACTATTTTTTCAAAAATTATTCGTGTTACGTTACATGTAAAACATTAGAAGGATAGTACGTAATATTGTTTTTCCCATTAAATTATTATTCCAAATCCAAATATCAAACCAGTTATTATTATTATCGGTATACTTGCAACAGTACAAAATTGTAATAAATAAATTCGAATACCTCGATTTTGGAAGTTTAATAATAATTTTTACAACCTTTTTTAGTATTCGTTGTTAATAAATCTGGCTAGTGGAACTAGCCTTACGTTGATGTCACGCAGAGGTTTCGTTTTCACCCCATCCCTCACTGTCACATTCCGATTCGCTAGCTGAATCCGAATCGCTAAATTCCACCGCCACTCTTCTTGCTAAAATACTGGCGACATCGTGCAAACCATTACCTCGTTCGACTTCCTTCTGTTCAATTTTCTCGACTTTCCTAAGTTTAATTCCATCGCGAATTGCTTTTAATAAATCATTTCGAGGATCAATCATTGGCGGTGCTTGTTTCGAAATTGGCCTATCTTTGATTGGGGTCAGCTTTGGTGGTGACGAACTCATAATCTTCGATAAATCTCCGTTCATTAATGGAGGACTCATCGGTCCGTTCGTTACTAGAGGCATTGGTGGAGGTGGTGGTGGTGGAGGCGCTTGTACAGGAGTTGCTTGCTTTGGCGGCGATTGTTTTGGAATTGGTGGAGGTGGAGGAAGATCTTGGGATGGTTCTGGAGTATTCTGATGTGAATGTGGGCTATTTGACCTCGAATTGCTTTGTTGTCTCGATAAAATGTGTGCCGCAATTCCATTAGGTGGTGACATAGATGTTTCAGGTGGTGGAGGAGGTGGAGGTAAAGCGTCACGACCGGCCGACATGCTTCGACCTCTAGTTGGAGTATTAGCGGTCGGCGTCGACGTGTTACTAGGTGGAGCTGGAGGTGGTTGACTTGGTCTAATTTTCCCACCTCTTGTTGGTGTTCCACTTTGGTAATATTGCTCAGCAGG
Organism: Aquatica leii; assembly: GCA_035610365.1. Taxonomy (NCBI): domain Eukaryota; kingdom Metazoa; phylum Arthropoda; class Insecta; order Coleoptera; family Lampyridae; genus Aquatica; species Aquatica leii. The sequence continues at coordinate 40,285,034 of CM069437.1, read as the reverse complement.
AGCATTTTGAGTATTATAAAGACCTTGCTGGTAAGGATTTTCCTCATACAGACCATCTGGCACCTCATGTTGATACGACCTCCGTAATTCAATAGAATTAGGGCGAGGTGGTCGTCTATCTACCATTAAATTCTCATCAAACTGCTGTACGGGAGTATTTAAAGGTATAGTTTGTGGCATTATGTACTCGCCATGACCTACTGCAATTTGTCTCTGACGTTCTCTGGTATTATGCGGTTGCCGAACACGTTTTTTATGTCGACCACCTTGTCCACCTTCATTACGTGGCCTATGTGGCTTCTTACCCTTATCGTGCATCATTCTTTCAGTATCTTTCAACATTTCCTGTCGCCACAGCTCGAAGAAATAATTAGGATCGGTGTAAAACTTCAAACCGTCCTTTCCATCATCTCTATAACAATTTAACTTGTCTAGAGGAGGTGGCCTATCACAAGATTGGTAAGTTTCTAACATAGCCGTTGGCATTGTAGATCGCGAGAAAATTTGTTGATCAAACACGACTGCACTTTTAAATGCTTTTCGCATGTGAATATCCTGCAACGAAACTTCCTCACCTGTACTATCCAACTGTGTCACTTTTATTGCTAATCTATCTATTCTTGCTTGCAAGGAGTTTGACCTATCATACAACTGTTGGGCATCTCTCGCTAATTCACCAAAAATGTCTTCGGCATGTCGAGATAACGAAGATAATTGACGTACGGTGTTCGCTAAAGTTCCATTGGTCACAGCTTCTAGCTCTGATGGTAATGGAAAATCATCAGGAAAAGTTCCTCTCGAAACATGTACCGGTTCGATTCCTCTTTTTGGTAGAGGCATTTTTTAATTATCTTCAATTTATCTGTAAGTTACATTTAAGGTTAAACGTACTAAAATTTTGACAGTGCGATTATGAAATAAATTATCTGGATCACTATGATTACAAACATTATGTCAATAAAAAGTGAGATAAGGAGGAAATTGTGACTAAGAGGGAAGTTCAACAAGCGAATAGGTGTAGCTAGTGATTACAAAAAATATAGTATAGGGCAAATTTGTATTACAAATCAAGGACTTGTGATTAACGCGAGTGTTCGTCGACCAACTTAAATACAGTTAAACTCGTACAAAAATTCTTTTTTTCGATCGATCCCATTGAAGTTTTTATTAATAAAAAAAAATTAGAGCAAAGGAAATGTCACTTAAAGGCCAACAACTCTTTAAATATCGAATTAACTGTGGAAGGGATACACACCTTCATTTTGTAGATTAGTCTTCAGTTTTGTTACAGTTATCGTAACTATGGTGTTTTCGAATTTACATTTATTATTATTCCTCGACGTTTTTAACGACGGCGGCACTTTAATTTATCCTATAAATAGTTTAGACGGAACACCCAATTACGAATCCTATCGACAGTAACTACTACCACTACCAAACTATTAAAATTTCTAGTAGTAAAAGCACAGTAAAAGTAAAAAAACGATACAAAATAAAATGCTACCAACTGTGTTAATAAAATACATCTGCAAGAAAAAAACGCAAAAAAAGTGAATTTTGTTTAAGAGAAATATTTAATTGAAAATTTAAGACTGATTTTGTTGAGTGATGACATTAACATAACATAACATTGTAACGTTTTGAAATCTTGAAAATAGATCATTGAAAAACAAAAATATCCTAGCTACCAGATCACGTTTTTATTACATCATTTTTACATACTGCACAATGATCACGAGTACTTTCTTTGTAATAAAAAACTTCAATGTTAACAGTTTTTAGTTTGATGTACTAACTTGTTAAAAGTTACTTAAAAGATTTACGTTTACAGTATTTTTGGTTGCATGGATTTATACACATTAAATACAAAAAAAATACGGAAATTACAAGATGATACTAACACCAAATAGGGTAGTTTTTGCAAGTACTTAAACAACTGTAACTTGGCCAATAAAATGGCAAAAGTCTAACCACGTTACTCTCGAAGAATAACAATTACGTTTATTTAACGTCATTTATGATTGGATTATTCTAGTCAAAAATATAAACGGTAAACGAAAGTAATCGGTGTCAGTTTTAAATAAGAAAGTGCGGTGTAAATAAATAAGTGCAAAGTCAATGTCATGTGTGTCGCTGTAGAAATAAATAAATGTTAGTGATTATCTTTTCCGCGAACGATGTACAGTTAGATTGTTATATATAATAATCGAGTACGTTTTTGTTATTATATTCCAGTTGTGTGTTAGTTTATTAAAAATGGGTTATATTTATCATATTCGAATAAATAATTAAAACAAAGGTTTTGAAATCGTCGCAAAGCGTCGGGTGCTACTTCTAGCAGTGGCGGCTGGTGGTCAATCATACAAGAGGGTCATTTAAAAAAAACGCAATGATCGCAAAAAGGCTAAAAAACATTCTTACAGTAACCTGATTTATATTTAAGATCAATTATGTTTAAAATTTAAGATATTCGTCTATAATTACAATTACCAAAATAATCAATAGCAAGCTCATTAAAATTTACAATGATTTTTCAATGCTTAGCATAGAAATGCACATCTTTCTTGTCTCATAGTATTGCCAATTGCGTAGAAATGTTTGAATTTTTAACATAGAGAAATATCGCTCTCTTTCCACTGTAGTCATATGTAAAGTAAATTAATTGTTTTATTTAATATATGTATCTATTTTTAGTTTTTACAAACTTTTTGATTATAGTCTTTAATTGACTTCACAATTGATTTTTACTTTTTCTTTTAAATGCTATAAATCCGTAACATTATTTTACAACATAATGATTAATGCATCATCTGAAAACAGTAAATAAAAAACACTAAAATTTATTATTTATTTTAATTCCACAAATCCAATCTAACGAATCATACACAGATTCCTTGAATTACTGTAAACTTCTTTATTTTTATGTTTACTGGTTGGTCGAATTTGAAGTAAAGTATAAATTCTAGATGTGTAAACAATTATTAGCTATTCATTTTTTAACGTCTTGTACCACAGTTATTATGAAACAAAAACTACTGTCATATGTGATAAGAAATCTGTATTTAACACACACGTGCTGCGAAGATAACGATAGATGACGTAAGTCACGTAAGCAATGATAGCATTGCACTCAAAGATAATTGCACTGAGTATTATCTTTGGCGTAGGCGGCCGGCTGAAAACCCAGCCACAGCCAGCGAACGAATTTTAACATTTACTTATCTTCTTTTCTAACTCGCATAAAAGTGTATTATGTGTGTCTCACTCTTGATTAGAATAACTATCATCGTAATATAATGTAAGTGCGGACAAAAGTTCGTGGCAGCCTCGGATAAATTCGCAAGCTTTCGTATCTGTTGCGTTTAAATTGACAATTATTTAAACGCAAGAAATTTTAACGCTGATAATTTGATTTAAACGCAAATTTTTTGTAATTTTAAAGCAAATAAAATACCTTTCTTATTCATTTTTGGAGGGTCATTGACCAAATGACCTAATAGAGAAGCCGCCACTGACTTCTAGAATTATTAAAACTATCTTCATTTAAAAATTATACTTCACAACCTTCTATATCATACCTAATAATACAAGCCTAGTGGAAAAAATATTTACGACTTTTTTGGTGATACACGCTACAATTTGCGATTCTTTATCTATTCAATAAATATTTAGGTTGATTAGTAAAAATCGATTATAAAAACCAAAATTTTAAGGTACAGTTTATAACTATATTGTAAAAAAAATATAAGAATAGACTGGCTTTTCAAGTTGTTTGTAATACTTGCGGTTCTTTTCGACAAAACTTTTTTTTAACCAGTATTTTACTACTGAACTTTTGTAATATGTGTAGCAAGCAGATACATTACCTACTACACCAAAACGACTCGGTTGAACGCGAGTCATAGACCCCAGGCAAATGATCAGGTAGAAAGAGTGAACAGAACGTTTGTACCCATGGTCATGACGATGACAAGAAACGATAGATTATGGGATAAGAAGATTCGAGAAATGGAGAGAAACCTGAACAATCCAGAAAACAAAACAACGGGACGCACGCTCTTTGAGCTTTTATACGGATTTAACCCCAACTTTTAAGATGCGAAACTTGCAAGTGTGTTACCTATAAAAGAATACCAAAACTCGAAAATTATCAGAGACGGTATTAGAGAACGCGTTAAGAAGAAACAAGCCGAAACCAAGAGTAGATATGATAAAAAGATATATAGATGATATTGGAGACGTGGTAGCTATGAGAAGACTCCATATAAGAACGGGTGAACCGACAAAACTACAGCCTAAGTATGTTGGCCTATAGGTAGTAACAGATAAAGTAAGTTTTGATATTTATAAATATGAAAGACTTCATGGAGACGACAAACAGCCTTACGTTGCAACAGCCCACGTTAGTCAGTTAAAGATAAATTAGAATCACGAAGACGACACTGAATAAATTGAAAGAATAAAACAAGACGATAGACAAGAAAACCAAATCGAAAACGAAGAAGGAACGCATGAAGATAATCTACCCATCACTGAAGAGTCGGAAAGTAAGAAGGAAGAAAACGAATTTTTAGATGACAAAGACTATCAACCAGAGACAAAAGAATCAACCTAACGACTGTATTATGGCGCAAGTCATGCCTTGGTCATGTGTAGTTGTAGAAAAATACCGTATGTATTTACCAGACGGTACAAATGTCGTACAAAGGACGTCGATTGGACATAAATAATATTTTGTCCAACGTACGTTTTGCACAAAACGTTTCATAGACATCCGTTAAAGGTCCTTGGACGTTCAGACCTTTATTAGACTTAAACTGGACGTCCAACGGACCTTGTGTGCTATTAGGGTCACTATATTTTTACATAACTTATAAAACTACAACAAAAATTGTTATAGAAATTAAATACAAAAATTACAAAACGATAGTAAGTTGTACAGTTTTTGCAACTATTATCAACTTTTATCCTAATTTTTTCTTCAGAAATAGAACCGCGTGCAATTTTAATACAGATGAGATACTTCTGTAAATACCGAAAGTTGACATTATCTTTTACATTTTAAATAGAATGGTATATTTTTTATTGAATTCTTAGATGGTACACTTAAGAAAAGAAAACCCGGAAGTTATCTGCTTCTAAGTACAAATGAATAGATATAAATAGGGTTTAATCTAATTTAAAATTATAACCAATATTTGAGTTTGAAATAATTAGGTAAATGCTTAAAATTTACTGAAATCTCGTTTACATAGTCATGTTTATAGAAGCAGTTATAGTGTCTCGGTTTTTTTTCTTGAGTATACATTTTATTTTACATATCTTATGATTAGCATATCAAATCATATCTCACCATGTACCCTGATGCTTTAAATTATCTTTAAAATTGGACTGAGAGTTTTTGATACGTTTTTCTTATCTATAGTAGATCCTTTGTATTTACATATCCTTTTTTTTATAAGTTTGTTAATTTCTTTTTGAATTGTAGAATAAGACAATGTCTAACAATTGCATTATACAGGGTCTTACAGCAATGCGTCGGGCTTTCCTAACGCCTTTCCCACGAGAAATAGAAAAAAATGATTCGTACAAAATGGTATTGCTGTAAAAATCTTTTTGTCATAAAAATGTTTTTAAACATACATGGTGTCCCAATTTTGCGGTATAACAAAAATTTTTTTTTAAATGGGGCTTCGTGTATATTTTTTGATTTTTAAATTTCTTAAGTAATTCCTAACTATACCTGTCTATACCTAAACTTAATAGTTTTCGAGTTATTAACTTTTTCGTAAACATTTGAGTCTTTTAAATAAAATTTTTTCTTGCTCTCGCAGAAAAGGCGCTATGGTATATAAGGTAGACAAATTAAGATAATCCACTTTTTTCCTGCAAAAGACTGATCGATAAACAATACAAACGAGATTCGTGCTCATCTGCAAACACATTCCGAATGTTATTTTTACTTTCTTGCAATTCAGTCATTTATGCTAATACTGCATTACGAGATAATCATTTGTTAATAATAAATGTTCATTTGTCTTCCTTTGAGAACGAATACGGTAACTTCCATCTTCAGGTTCTTAGCCATTGAGAAAATTTTGTTGGTCAAAATGTATTTGCTATTCAACTCACAGTACCATCTCTTGTTACGCCACTGGTGCTAAAACTTGGATTTGAATTGTTTTGTGACTAAGGCATTTATTCAGAAATATTGGTTAAAAGCAATTTTACTAGATCGATAACCATAATACAGTTATTTGATATTAATGAGTATTGTAGAGATTCATTTAATATTGTTCTAATATAAAATATTCGTTAAATAATTTTATCTATAATGCAATATGCAATTTTACTAAAACACTGAATGAGTGTACAAGTATATAACACAAACATCAACACTTAAATAGGAAAAAAAAACAATTTAAAACATAATTAAAAGCAGTCTCATTGTGCAATTAATAAGTTATATGATTTTTTTTAGTTGTATTACTAATTATTTGACAAAATTAAATTTGGCACTAACATTAGTAACAGTTACTAACGTAAATTAAAAAATGCATACAAAAACGTAAACATTACAATGCACTTTTTAACAATATCGTTTTTAGCTTAATATTACAAAATTACAACAATTTTTACTATAGATACATAGTATCAACTTATAATGACAAAATTTTGTGTGTTCATTATATAAAAACCACAATCCTTAATAGTAAGAAGCAGTTCCTTCTTCAATATGAAGTTTTATTTGCGTGCCGTAATCGCTAGGGATTTACGCGATTAAAAACGAAAATCCTCGAACACAAATACTTAAGTCTTAAGTAAACGGAAGATTTTCCTTAATCGGTAATTATTTTAAAAGCGCGGCACTAAAAGCTAGTGTTTTTTTTTTTAAATACACGAAAAGCAACAATTATTAGTAATAACAAAAAAAAGAGATTACGTTGTAACAATTAAGAACTAACAAAAAGTTTGTAGCAACCTATTTAGCTGGAAACATTGCTAAGATAGCGGCACAAATTTTTTGGGGATTTGTTTCGTCCGGGTATAACTGCATCGCTTGTGTTACTTGATCCTCGGGAAAGATTGCGGATAAATGATATTGAAGTTTGCGCCTGGCGTCTTCTTGAATGCTGATGCCAGTTGAATTTTGTGCCCAATGTGGCGGATATATGTTAAGTTGAGGATCGGAGCAGCTGGATATACGTTGCATTTGCCTGTGTTGCGAATGCGTATTTGGTGGCCACGGTTGATAAGAATCTGGCGCTGAAGCGATGCGTTGTACGTGTTGGTGCAATTCCCAATTTGGATGGTTTGGCGCCAGAAAAGGTTGTTGAATCTGTGGCTGAATCGGTGTTACGTAGCGCATGCGCACTAAACGTGGATCGTTCGATGGGTTTAAAGTTAGCTGCCTTTGAAGTTTTTTGTGCAAATTTTCTGTAGTCTGTGAAATGTTGGGATAAGTGGTGCCGACGTTGTCGACGCTACGGCTTTTAGACACTACCGTGTGCTGAACTTCTTTCGGCGGAGGTATGCTCGAGCGCGTTCTACCTAACGGAGTTTTTCGAATTTCGCCTTCGCGAGCTTGCAAGTGTCTTTGCGCATGTTCCGATAGACGTTCAGTCACGCTTTTGTGTGGTAACGGTCCCCTTTCCGGATGGTGATATTTACATTTATTCCCGTAAGTACACTTTTTTGCGTACGGACATGGAGGAGGTGGATCTCCTTTTTTTGGCTGGCATCGTAAAAAGTTGTCTAAAGTTGGTCCCGCACGTCCTAAAGGATCATCCGGTGGCATAAAACGATCGTTCACAAACGAGTACATTAAGATACGTTCTTCAATCACTTTACGATATTCGTTATTTTCTTGCGCTAAGTCTCGATAGTTATCATTACTAACCACTACGCCATCAACTTCAGATGCTAATTTGAGTATGTAGCGATCGTCGTAGCACACCATGCGTTTACCACCGACTAATCGTGACGGTGTAAAGACTAATAAACGATCTTTTTCCAGCTCCGCTAAAATGTCTTGGTCTCGTACTGGGTTATCCGGTCTTGGAGCTTCTTTGCGCCATTTCGGTACAAAAACGGTGATGTCTTTGTGACCTCGCGTTTTGAACCAATCCACGCATATTTTTATTCCCCGACAAGAGAAGATTTCTTTATTTCCGTGGCTGTAAATAATTGTCTTAGCACGCCGTTTTCAAAATTGAAGGCGACGATGGACTTACCTCATAGCCACGTTACTGCCATCTATCACAATAGGACGCAAAATATGTCCCGCATCGCTTGGAAAATCAGCGACGTCCAAGGGTAACTCCGTTGGACTGTTATCGCAAGACGACGTACCGCGTTGCGCTCCTAATTTAATCAACTCGGCTAGAAGTTCATTCTGTGCTGGCACCGGCCCTAACTTTTGTAAAGCCGCTTGTACTAATTTTTCCGTATAACCAAGTTTAAGCGCAAACTCCACCCTGTAATCAGAAACGTTATCCATGTACGACGTTGTAAAAAATAAACGTACCGAGCCGTGTACCCTGGAGAAGGATCGGGCACCGTTTGGACGTATTCAGCGTACTCAGCTGCGAGGGTGTCGCTGGTAGTTCGCGATACATCTTGATGCCTCGCTGGAGGGTCGGCCTCGAAATCGGAATCATAACTTGAATCTTCGCCAGCCACTGCACCAGCGCAACCTTCCCGACAAATTTCGTCTACATATTTCTGGAAAGAAATTTTTCAAGTCTAATAAATCAGAAATACAAAAATCATCTGGGTTAGTTATTTTAACTCTGATGTTGTTAACTCATTTCATAACAATATCAAACTTAAATTACGATTAAGATTAGTCTCATTTTAAAATAATTTTACAATAATAATAATCGTCATAATCGGAGGCCTTTAATGGGGTTTCGTATTCGTAAAAACCTTAGAAAAACAAACGCGGAAAAAAGGCATTGGCATTTATTAAATTTATGTAATGACGCAAAAAGATAAAAATAAAACGTCAAATCTCACCTCCGTAATAACGGTCATATCTTGCAATCATCACAACCGGATCTCCTGCACGCTGCTTTACAAACATTCACGGCAGAACGTCAATTTCACATCCTGGTTTATTCCGACGTCGATTTCTTTTAATACCACATCAAAGCGAAATTTTCGAAAACTACTAGACGGTAAATGCATTTAGACTGAACCTAGTTTGCGACGGTACTCGGTGAAACTCCCCATAGAAAAGAGAAAGCATCACGATAACCAGGAGGTGGTTTTGGTGTGGGCACGAAATTCTTTTTTATGCAATACCCAGTAGGGGCACCCGTACGTCTACCGATATCAATGAAATCACGGGCGTTTTAAAAATGACAAAAAAACGTCGAAAAAGATTGCCACCATCCACTGTGGGTCAAAGAGATGACGGTTCAGCGACCGAGCCCGGTCCATGCACGACCCGGATCTCCGTATGACGTTGCGAACGCGAGGCCACCGTAGCCAATTATGTAGGTACGACACAGTACTTCATTCATATCGACACCCACATCTCCGTACTTTTAAACAGTTAGAATTGTACAAACAAATAAAGAAAAGTAACCAAAGAAAAATATAAAACCCGGATCTGACGACATTTTCACCTTAAAAAAATATCGCGGTAGTCGTTGACCATTGATCGTATAACAACAAAATGACGTCATGCAAGGAAATAATTGGATAGTACGTCCTGTAGAAGTTGTTTAGACCAGGATGCATCTTTTTTTATAAATTTTAACCTTCGAAACGACACCTTTCACTAAATAAATTAATAACGAGTCAATGTAATAACCCTAGTATTAACCATGTTTTATCAAAATTGTTTAGTTATAAAAGTAAAAGTGTTGTCCCAGTTTTAACTCGGGTCACATCCGTTTACGGATTTAAAAAATTTTCTACTACTATCTACGTCCCACTTAATCAAATGTAGGTAACAACTCGGATCTTACCTGTAACCTGCTTATAAAATCCGGACTAGGTTTTCGATTCGACGACGAACCAGCGATGGTGTAACTCACTTCAAAACTTATTATACCGTTTGAGACATTCTCTTGAACACTTTTTTCACTAAGAAACGCCGAAAATAACACCGAAATTCTGCTCAAATTTTCTTTGAGTAATGGTGTACATGCAGATTTTATATACACTGTACCCACACTCGAAGTAGACATTGTTATATTCGCCCATGCTTACATAATTAAATTATTAACTTAATCATCGCGTATCTTTCCTTTATTATTTATTATTAACGAGTTCACAACTGCTTGATTGGCACTACTTTTACGTATCTTTGACATTTGGAAAATAACATAAACGCCATTTTAAGTTTTTATACACACTGCCATAAACAAAGTATTTGTAGACGAGTAACTTCAATTGAAAGAAAAGGAATAACGTTTTAACTTTTCCCCACAATTGCTAGAGGCCACTATGTAATCATTATGAATAAAAAATAACTTCGATATAATTATATAGATGGCGCACAAATGTCAATTTTAGTATTTGATGTAATGTTAGTTGCATCACAACTGTACAGTATTATGCATGTATTTTGTAATGATTTTCATTTTTCTTTTGTTTTGATGCCCCACTCTCTTTTTATACTATTGAAGGCCAGAGACGTTTTATCAGTACTGACAAGAATATATTTCGTAGAATTCAGGATTCCACAGGTTGCATTTGTTATCTCTGATTTGTTATCTAATACAATTTTCCATGCCGGATTATCCAGAATGGAAAGTTGTACACGGAAAATTGTTTAAGAATATTTTTAACTATACTTTAACAAAATAATTCTACATACATATTTGTCTCTGACGTTTATAAATAGGCATTTAAAAACTGGAAAAGTTTTTTCACTTAAAAAATTAGTTGAAAAAATTTTGAAAATTGCTATAACCGTTCTATTACGTAAAAATTTACATTCAACAATAATTCGAATCATCGAAACTTGTGACATAGATTCAAATTTAGGAAATACTAAATAATCTTGGTAACGTTAAAAATTACCTATTAGCAAATTACTAGTAATCTTACACAAACTATTGTAAAAACAGATATTCTAACTAATTTCTAAGCAAATCATCTAAATGTAAATTTTCAGGAACTATATGAACTACTGTAATATAGTACTTCTCGACTAATGTTGCTTATTAATTTTGATTTATATCTATTAGCTTTTATTAAACCACGATAACTGCTTTATTTCGAATTACGAAACCACAGCATACAGGATGCAACCCTTTATTTAGGACAGTTTTAATTTTTAACGCATCTTATTTGAAGTTGTTTAATAAAAAACATCGTAATTCCGAAATAAAGCATTATACTTTACTGTAGATAGATGTATACGTGTCTACGTGCTTATCACGTAAATAGTAATTATGCTGATTTCGTATATATGGTATATATCAGTGCATTGCAATTTGCAATGCTTGCAATTTGCAATGGCTGCAATTATTTGTGTTCTATGCGATGTAGTGAATAATAAGTGAAGTTTGGTGAAGTTCATGTAAAGTTCAATCTTTGTTTTTGTCATTGTTGATGTATTTAACTGGAAGACTGCAAAAATAGTCCATCGAAAAAAAGTCACGTAAACAAAATTTATGTTTTAGACAACATAGGAATGGAATTACTACGCGGTTTTTTTAAACTGCAATATTGGTATAACCGTTGACTGAAGAAATGTATAACTAATCAATGGTATAACTAAATCACTAGAACAGTAAATAAATATGCGCGTAAGTGAAATTTAAACTAAATAAACAAAATACTATAAAACGATAATCACGCAAAACGACAAAATTAAAACACACTAAGGGGCAGATTTAAAATCGTTTAATTAAAATAGTTTTGTTTTATAAAATATCAAGAAGTTAAAACCAAACAGTTAAAAACTGTTTTATTTGATCTTTTTTGTTATGGAAACTAAAAACTTTTGAATCATTTTTTTAACTTTTTTTTTCAATCGTTGTTCGATGAGTTTAGGGGAGTGTAGACGTATAAATTAAAATACGAAAAAAACAATGTCTTATTATTAGCATAATTAATTGGACACTTGTGCGCACAGATCTACAAATCATAGAAATACGTTGTGAAAGCGATTAACAAAAAAGGATGTTTATCTAATTTATTACTACTATCTTAAGGGTGCCATATAACTCGTTTTTAGCACTTTTTTTTGTTCCCAATAGTATTTCAAATTCTAAATTACTTGCAGCTGTGGAAAGCATTTAAGAACAAAGAAAATATTGTCGACAAAAGTGTATATATAAATACCTTTTTATAAATTTAGGTTCAGTTCTTTTGATCTGTTTCTATAATCTGTATTGATAATCACAATTCGAAACTTTTAGTTAACAAATTAATATTTTGTGTTGCCATATATGTTCCTAATTCAACTCGTTATAAATATAAATAATAGTATAAATAAACCGCGTAATTCTAATAATCGTTATAATTTTAAGCTTAATACCTATATGTTAATATTTAATTCATCGTTTAAGAAAAAATAATTTTAAAGTTTAAGAACCAGAACTCTTCGCGATCAACACAACTAAGTATTGTAAGTACATACATATTTGTTTTAAATCTTGATGTCATTTCGTGTTATGTAATTTAAAGCGATTGATTCAATATTGCACGTACTCTAATTACATTGTAACTACTTTCACATACTAAATACGCTCAATATTCCTTTGAATAAATTCTTCAGATAAGCTTTGTTTTTGTATTTTAATAGATTATTTTATACTAAAATTTAATTTGCAATTTAGAAAAAAAACTAATTTAATTTGCTTTTAAGTAATTTACTAATAAAAATTTTTTACGGGGATTTAATTTTTACAATCATTTTAAAATTAATTATCTTTCTGTACTTGTTGCGAATTGTTAATAAATTTAAATAAGAAATTTGAGACACCTCTTTAATGAGTTAACAACAAAAAGGGATGAATCAAAAGAAAGAGCACATTAGTTACATTTTGCTTATTTATGACAAATTTAAATTTATTCTTCTGTTTAGTTTTTATTCTTTTAAAAGTAGTTTTAGTATCAATTTTAGTAGCTGCTTTATAATGTTTTTTTATTATTCTTTTTGGTAATTAAAAATATGTATTTATCAATGTTGAATGACTTTATGTTTTTCGATTCAGAGTTAAATCACATTTTGATAGAATCAAAATTTTTAGTAGTTTGTTCAGTTGGATTTTGCTTTTACAAATTCAAACGTGTATATAATAATCAAACTTTATTTTACCATTGTGCGAAAAAGTGTAGAAATAATTATTATTTATTGCACAATCTATTTATTGCCCCAATAAGTTTACAACGCGGCATTTTGCTTATTTTAACTGTTGTACCCTCGTTTACATCGATACCGGAAATTTTCGTTCTCATCAAATTTTTGTTTTCTTTTATAAAATATGTAGAAGTAATCCTAATTATGTTTTACGTTATACAATTTTATATGGTATACGTTGTTTGCTATTCAGCGAATAAAAACGTTTGAGTGATCTAAAAAAAAATTAGAATGCAATATGAACAAATATTTTAAATTTATTGTAAAAACATTTATGTTTTTCTCAGAATAAAAAGATTAGTAGGTATAATAAGTATTAGTTTTAAGAAAAATACAGATAGAAAAATTAAGTTACCCTACTTTTTTGTCACCTAAGTCTTCTGAAGTTTTTCAAATAACCCGTTATTAATTTTAATTTTTTTTAATTCTTGTTTTTAGTATAATGATGATTACTACAATGAATTAAAAAGATGTTTGAAAAAATGATTATTAAATAAATTCAATTACGTTTAAAACACTTTTATAAGTAGTAAGAAATATAATAACAAAATTTTGATAAAAATGATAAAATTATTAAAAATTCCTTGTACCTAATATAATTAATAAGGTACAAGATACAAGCAAAAAAGTACTAGGTACAGATATGGGTACTTGAAAAAAATACCTAGGTACTTTTATCTGGAAACATTAGAACGCTGAATGCGCTAATATATCAATGTACATATTATTATTTATTGTATTAAACAATTTTTTCGTTTTTTGTGTTGTTCGCATATTTAAAATTACAGTTTCTATAACGAAAAATACCAATTTTTTAGATAATTTCACTTCTTAATATCACCTTAAACATGTTTTAATTTAAAAGGTTATGAAATATGTTTCTGAGTGTCTTTTTACTTCGTCGCTTTACTATTATTATCGTTGTTTCTGGTTTCTTGTATTAAATTAGTTTCCATTATGTTATGTTATGTTAAACCTTATGAAAAATGCTACATGGAAACCAATAAGATTTTATTTAATTGGATCCGATAAGTGTCTATACAGGTTTTTGTCCTGGTAATTACCCATTTAAAACTATTAAAATCTAATAATAAATTATTTATAGAATTATTATGATAATCCGTTAGAAACCAATAGAAAACCATTAATTTTTTTATAGGTAAGTACCCTTTAATGCAGATAGACCCATTAAAGCTAATAGAAACCGAAATCTTGCTAATAAGTAATTATCAATGAAACACTTAATATCAATTAATATTTTTATTGTGAATTCCTAATTAGAACATTTTATTTCAAATCCTAAATCGATGATAGATAAAATGTCCAATTGCCCATTTTTCAATTAGGATAAGTTGCAGGCGGTTCTAGTACCTGACGAATTTATTAATGCGTGTTCAGCAAACAGCGCATATGCGAATTATTTAAATTAAAATAATACTTTTTTTTTGTCAAAACATTTGATGGGCAGCAAAACTCTATTACCAAGATGCACCTGTACAATTAATTGATTATAATTAAACCTGTCACACTTATCTTTAAAAAAACTTCACTTTTCTATTAACTCGATCTTTTACTATTGATTCCCATTGAAACCTATTTAATGTTGTATTTGTCTCTATTGGTTTCTATGTGCCATTCTTGGTAGAGAAGTAAAACGTTTTATGACTTCAATTTAGTAATATTTTACAACTTTATTCTAAGATGGATCCAATGCCGAAGAGGATTTACAAAAATAAATGTTGCGTTTTTGGATGTCATGACAAATGGAGCAAAAGGCATCGCTTTCCTAAAGATGCAAAGATGAGGCAAAAATGGTTGCAAATGATTAACAACCCAGATTTAAATACAATAGCAGCAGAAGAGCTCTATAACAAGCATTTTGTCTGTGAAAAACACTTTGCTGAGAAATATTTGTTTCCTGGCACAAAAAGAGGACTACGACATGATGCAATTCCTACAGTTTTCAAAGGTAATAATAACTTGCGATTTTATTTTAAATTACTATTTATTCAATGTCTTTTTGTGTCATATTAGAAATTTTGAAGTCATATTTTGCTGAAACTATTTCGTATAATAAAAGGGCGGTTATTTTATAATTGACTGGTATATAGTCACTGTTTGCATGCATCATGGACATTTTTTTATGTTTCTCTTTTCATCTGGCTACCTAATGTTCAAGCATCTGCATATAATGCTCTTGTTAGAAACAATAATAATTAAATAACTGTGTATGTAAATAGGTACGTCACCAGTACAAGAGGAAGTGGAAGTAGTTTTGGAATCTGAATCTTTGGTGGTACATGCAAAACCTGCGAATACTATATCGACTGCAGTTATTTCTACCGCTTGTGAAACTCATCATGAGTCTGAAGCAACTCAATCGAAAGTGCCATTTTGTGAAGAAAGCGCGCCGTCTACTTCTGGTAAAGTATTTTTAATTTAAATTTAAAGTATTATTGAAAATGTTAGTTTTGCAGGTATGCCTTTTCTCCGTTCTGCAAAAAACGTACACTGAAAACCATCCAAGTCACTCGGCAAAAGAGTTTGACTCCACGTTGTCAAAAATTATACAGGCAGGTTGCTGAATGCCATCGCAAAACTGCTAAACTGCAATACAACATGCAAAACATACGACAACGGCTGAAAAACGCCGAAAGATTGGCAAAATGTCCTAATTTTAATAGTCTCATGGAAAAAGTAAATGAAGCAACCTTTACATTTATTACGCAGCAGTTAAGAACACAGGGTCAACAACCAAAAGCACGACGTTACACCTTAAACGAAAAAATTTTAGCGTTAACCCTTTTAAAGAGTAGTCGTAAAGGTTACCGTTTACTATCAAAAATATTTTGTTTGCCGTCATTTAGAACTTTAACCAAATTATTACAAACAATTCCTTTCCGTCCTGGCATTAACAAAAAAATATTCGAAAGTTTAAAGATAGCAACAGAAAAACTTAAAAACCCTCATGATAAGCTGTGTGCGGTTATTTTTGATGAAATGACGCTTGAACCGCTGCTATCATACAATCGACAAGAAGATTCTGTAGACGGTCTAGAGCATGTAGAGAGTGATTATAGAACTCCTTATATTGCTAATCATGTGAATGTTTTCATGGCGAAAGGCATTTTTCGTCAATGGAAGCAACCATTAGCATTCACATTTAGTAATGGGCCTATAAAAAGTATACAATTAAAGCAGATGTTGGTAAAAATTTTAAATGAATGTCAAAAAGCGGGCCTAGAAGTTGTCGCTACAATATGCGACCAAGGTACCAACAATCGAGCTGTCATTAATTCATTAATAAAAGACTCGAAGGAGAAAGGTCTACCAACCAAAAGTAGTGATTGTTATAGATTTTTTGTTAAAGATCAGGAGATAATTCCATTGTACGATGTGCCTCATCTTTTTAAGGGCATTAGAAATAATTTTTTAATGAAAAACGTATTGTTTACACAAAATGGACAAGTCAAGTTGGCTAAATGGAGTCATATTCAAGACTTTTACCGTCTCGACACAATGGAAGAGACGCGTTTGGCAACCAAACTGACGGACAAACATGTTTTTGGGAAAAAAATGAACAAAATGAAAGTATCTCTAATGGCTCAAGTATTCAGTTATAAAGTTGGTTCGTTGATGAAATGCATATCTCGTTGGGGTAAGTAATTTTTTTAAAGACGAAAATTCAGCTGTGTACTTAAAAGTTTTTTGTTTTTTTTTATGGAAAGTGCTAATGATGATTTAACTCGTGTACTGTATGTTTTTTGCTGTTTTATTAAACAACTCGATTAATTTTATAATTTCTAAGTTATAATTATTATTTATATTATAATATTTCAAAACTAACTACTTTTGCAAAAATCGTTTACTACGTAACTACAACGAGATATTTAAACTACTGTCATTTAGGCAGCGTATTGCTAACGATGTTAGCAACCTCTTAAAAAATCACAACAAATTCACGTCTTTAACAGACAAAAATTGTCAATTAATAATAGTTATCAGATTTTTGTATTTATTTATTAATTGAAACATAAAGCTATAACCATTAAATTTTCTTTATTCAATAGTCAAATTGTTGGTATACAGAATACTGATTACAAACTTGGAATAACAAAATGTTTTATTTTTAGATATTAAATCAGACTACAAGTTATCAAGAGAAGCTGAGCAAACAGGAGATTTTCTTCTTTTATGGATTCGCTATTTGACAGTCTTAACGGAAACATCAAGTTGCCTACAAAAAGCAAAACTGTTAAAATGTGGAATACAGAAAAATTCAGAACATGAAAAATTTTGGAAATCTACCCTATCAACATTGCAGTCTGTTCGTTTTTGGGATAAAAATAACATGTATAAAAAGTGCCTTCACTTGTTAATTTAATTGCTACTATTAAGGGATTTTTATATTTGAAAAAAAAGCTAATCGACTCAGACAGAGTTTCGTATCTTCTTCCAAGGGCATTAAATCAGGATTGCTTAGAAAATTTTTTTGCAAGTATAAGGACACATGGAAGAAGGTACAATTCTCCAGACGTGGCGCATTTTATCACGTCTTTTAAGTCATTAGTTATTAGTAATTTTTTATCAGCACATGCACCTGGTGCAAATTGTGAAAAAGATATGACTGAGGGTGCACTTGATGATTTAAGAATGTTCATTACAGGGGAATATATTGCAGGCGTTCGCCCCCTTTGTAATGAAACTCTACCTGACGCACCTTCAATTGTATTTAGTGCTAAAAAAAGTCGCATTGCAAATTCGACAATTGCTTATTTTGCAGGCTTTATTGCAAAAAAGGTTTTGCAACAAACAAATAAATGCGCACTCTGTACGAAGCTGTTAAAATATTCGGACGGTGATGTGCCTCAAGACTTAATTGAAAGTTGCGAGTACACTTCTTCGGTTTTACATAAACCTGGCAGTTATTTATATTTTATATGTTCACAAAGTTTAAGTAGGTTGTTTTATATTTTACCACGGAATTGTCATAAAAATCAAATTTCAATGAAACTCATTAACATGTTAATTGCCAATTTAAATTTTTCTGTATTAAATTGTAAGTTGCATCCACAAATGGGAAGATTAGTTTGTAAACTATTAGTTAAATATTTAATTTTTTTTTGGTGCAAACAGGTTAATAGGATTTTAAAGGGTTTAGACTCTCGATATGAAAATAGTTTAAAAATACTGAAAAATAATAAAATAGTAGATCCTATTAAGCAGCAAGCATTCAAAATATATGACACAAAATGTAAAAGAAACCGCAAATATAAAAAATGTTAGTACTTCAGTTTTTTATTTTCGTATACCATAGTAATAAATTATAATATATCAAATTTAAACGTCCCGCTCCCGCTATTTATGTTCCCCACAATCACTAGAGGTCGCGAAGATTTCTATTCCAATTTTTTATACAGTAGATGCCTCTCTAAGTATATCTTCTCTCTGCACACTGCGCCCTCTCGCTACTGACTCTAATAAACTTTACCTAAACTTTACTATGACAGCGCCATCTTTTCTTATAAAATGTACACTGTACTATGATTTACACTATTATTGATGTACTATTCAGATTCAACTAAATTAGCCATTCTGAAATATACAGAAAAAGAATTTAACAGATTTTACACAAGCCACTAAAACAGTAACTTACCTAGTTAAAAAAGTATTCGAAACTATTGCATTTTTCGCTTGATTTATGTGCAGAAAACTTTTCTATGCTCTTTACTATCTTTTTTTGCTTAATGCATTTAAAACCAAATATTTTCATAATTTTAGCAATACTAGCAAAAAGAATTTTTAAAGAATTATTTTCAAATATATATTGCAATAAATAAGTTTTTAATTTTTGGAATTCAGCAAATAGTTTTGAACGGTTCATTCAATAAATTATTGATGTTAGCAAGAGTGCACGTAGATAGAGTCAACTACTATAAAGGTTACATGTAACAGAAGAAAATTCTTAAACACCTGAAAAACTTAAAAGTGTATTTGATGCTCGGTTTCGCCGGCGTCGCCTTGTCTCGTTTCGGCAAACACTTCATTTTGAATCGAATTTTCGACACGCAATAAATTTACTTTACTTTTTTTTAAACATTATTAAAACGAACTCATTTTATGAGATCTTATGCATTGTCACCATAATTGTAATACGAGTATGAGCAAAAAGCTGCACTAGCGCCAATCTAGCCGGCAGAATGTCGTCATTATGACGTAAATAACCAGTCATACTAAGATATATGACGTGAAAAGCCCAAAGAGGGCTGTTACCTATGGCTGTTACTGTTCATTTTGTCGACCATAATTGTGAAATAAAGACATTTCTTTTAGATTGTTTTCTATTTAATGAAAGTCATACGGCGCCAAACGTGTCCCAAGGACTTAAGCGAGTGTTGCGCGAACGGAATGTATTCGAAAAATTATGGGTTGTTGTAAGTGATAGCGCAGCAAATATGAAAGCGGCTGTAAAATTGTGTGGCTGGAATCATGTGGCTTGCTTTGCGCGTTTATTGAATCTAATAGTAAAAGTAAGTTTATTAGCTATTCAAGAAACTCAAAAAAAGAGTAAAAAATATAGTTCAATATTTCAAGAAAAATCCAGTCTCTGCAAAAAAATTAAAAGATATTCAAAAGCAAATGGGTTTTGATCAAGTTCTTAACTTGAAACAAGATGTCCCAACCAGATAGAACTCAACGTTTGAAATGTTTACTAGGATAATTAAATTAAAAGAACCGCTAGTTGCTACTATGGCTATAATTCAGTGCGAGCATGAACATTAAGTTCCGAAGAGTGGAATGTGCTGCAGAATTCAACGAAAGCATTAAAATTTTTTAATGAAATCACCGTAGAAATTAGTACAGAAAAAATGTTACAATTGCAAAAATTATAACATTAAGTTTTCTATTAAAAGAGCATTGCAAAAAAATGTTATCCAGTCCAGATCTTCCAGAACAAACAAAACAAATGATCACTATATTAATGGAACAAGTAACAACAAGGTTTCAAAATATTGAGGATAACCATATATTCGCCATCCCTACGTTTATAGATCCACGTTTTAAGCAGCAAGAGTTTTCGAAAAATTATGCCTTTGAAAAAGCCAAAGAATGGGTGACAAAGTTGGCTACACAGATTAAGGTGTCTAATAAAGAGTGATGATAAACAAGCAGCCGAAGAAAACCCTCGCAACGAAACAGAAAGCGCACAAACCTCTTTATCGACTTCAATTTGGGAAGAATTTGATAAAAAGACTGCTCATTTAATCCAACAAGAAAATCCTACTGCAGCAGCTATAATCGAGGTTAATAAATATCTTCAAGAACATTTATTAAAAAGAAGTGAAAATCCAATTGAATGGTAGAAAGAAAGATCAAGTGTCTACCCTAGAGTCTTTCAGGTAATGAAAGATAATTTTTGTGTACCTGCAACATCAACACTTAGTGAAAGGGTTTTTTCTAACGCCGGGCAAACAATTAGTGAACGAAGAAACAGATTAAGTGCCACAAAAGTGTCCAAGTTATTATTTTTAAATTTTAACTTGAATTATTTGTAAACGATGTTTAATTTTTAATTATTGCATTTGTTTTTCAATGCTTTGCTAATTTTAGTTTTATTTCTTTGTTCTTCTATGCTAATTCCCGTGCTCTTTAAATTACCAAATCTTTTACAAACTGAAATTTTTTATTGGTGACTAGAGTCAGGAGTGCAGTCTAATTAATATTTTGCCTTTTTAGTTAGTTCTAAAATTTTGGATTTGATATTTTCACCGATCAAGTTGATTACGTCACTTTGTATTTTATCCCCGAGATAGTTTTTGTGATCTTTTATTTGAGAGCGTTTTGTATGTTATGACATAATCGGGTCGAATTTGGAAATCATTTCTATGCATTTTAAAAAGTTACCATTGTTTTTCTCAAACAACTTATTACTACTTCCACGAAAAGCTAAATTTTGCTGACTTAAAAACTGAATCACGTAGAAAATTCTTTCTATAACAGCTTGCCAGTATATAATTTCTCTGTTTATTACATTTTGAATTTCAGAATCAATTATTTAATTTTTATTAAAACGGTTAGAAATAAGATCTAGCAATTTTAGAACATTTTCGATATGTAACTTGCTCTTTTCATTAATGTTTAAATGTTCACTTAAATACTGCCATTCATTGTAACCAGATTTATCACTGGCGAACAGATTTCAAATCGCTGTCATTAAAAAAATTGCAACAGAAGCAGTAAAGTGAATTTTTTGTTCGGAATACAACAACCAAAAACGCTCAATTTTTTTTTTGTTCGGTAAAATTCTAAAGAAGTAATTATTGGAAAACTTCGCCCCGACTTCAAACTATCTCTAGGATAAATATCCTAGAAAGAAGTATACTGCAGGTAAAATTAGTTGGTATATGTTAAGTTTACAAAACGACTGTTGTCTATTAAACATTGATTAAACAGTCGTAAAAGAACCACCAACTGAAAACGTAGTAAGTAGTCAGTATAGTTGTGAAAAACAACATCAAAGAAACGATGGACAGCTGTTTCGTTCTTTTGGAACTCCTCAGCACCGTGATAACTCTAATGTGTTTTTACAACTATTACTGAGAACTACTGCAGTTATATCTCGTAAGCATCCGAGTAGCATATGTGAATAACAAATGGTGTTTCCACCTCGTGGCAAATTTCCACGTACTAAATATTAAAGAAAGAAAAAACACAAAATAAATATCCTTTTTGTTTTGATAATGAGCAGAGCCACGTTCTACTAATTCTTGAATATTATTAGGACGTAATTTCTTTGGCCATAGTGGCCAAAAGTTCACTCATATTTTCCGTTCTGATAATTTTTGAACGTGTTGAGTTCTCATTATCAGAGAAACTTGAAAATGTTGATAGATTGCTTTTTAGAAGATCAGTTTCTTGTCTACTGCTAAATACAGGTTCAGAATATTGGGATTCAACTGTATTGTTGATGTTGTTGTTATTAATATTTGGCAAAGTAGACTCGGATTTTGAAAAAAAAGCGTAATTTTGACATAATGTTCCAGTTTTTTCCCTCTTTTTTTTTTATTCAGCAAATTTTGATATTCAGACGATTTCTTTTTTTTTCGGACATCCTGTATACTGTAAAAAATTAATACGTAAGTAAACAAATTGACAAATTGTTCATGAAAAATGGAAATGTTTCGACGTCTCAAACTCGAAAGTATTTTCTCAACATTAATTATTTCAAAATTTATAAATTTTTACAATTAGTAATATTAGTGCTTATCAACTATTCTGTTTTAATTTACTTCAATTAACAATGATGTTTATATAATCAAATATAATAAAATTTTTGAGATGCAAGTTTTTGGCTTTTAATGTTTTAAGAAATCTAAAATAAAAAATAAATTTTAGATGAACTCACCTTAATTCACAACACAAAACACATCACTATAAAGTCTGTAAAACTACAAAATAATAAAGTTTCAAAAGCAGATATATTTTACCCCATGCACCTTTTCACTTCGCTAAGTTAATTATCGATCGGGCATCAGGCAACAAATGAAATAGCGACCGATGCAGCGCTTAAATAGTATATAGTTTCAAAACGCTTGTTCGCTCGTTGCAAGCCAAATTTCAAGTTCAAACGTGAATATAAAAAAGATTTGTTTGAATTTACATAATTCATGTTATCATGTTACGTATTTACGTATTCGAGCGAATAAATGCTATTATTGCGTACTCTAATTTGGAAAATATTTAATTTTCGAGAAGTAATTTGGTTCCCTCGTCTCAAAGAATAAAAATAAAAAAATAAACAAATAAAAAACAATGTTTATCTTTTTTTTACTTTTGACGCTTTTCAGCGCCTCGGCGCCGTCGTGCACCACACGACTTTGCCCTTATGTAGAGTTCATTTCAAGACTAAAGAACCGCTGCGCAGAAACCAATTTTGTTCCGAATGTCAATACACTAGCTAACCAAAAAACCTTTGCACTTTTCATGCGGCGTTTGAAGTGTCTACATTTATTCCACAAGTTGTTACAAACTCTTTTTTATCTTTGTGTTATATATTTTTTTATATTATATTCATCGTCTTGTATCCATTCACTTTTTAGTTCAATTAAAGGTAAACCATTACAGTTAATGTACATCGTTTACAGATGATGTTTTTAGTTAGAATTTATTTTGCATGATCGTCAAATTCCGTATTTATCCGACGCGCATCTCGCGGTTCTTTAGTCGTGAAATGATCTCTACGACGCGGGACTTATCCGAGCGATTGGTTGCGTTTTTATTAAGACACAGTTTCTTAATCACCTTACTCCTTACACGTGTTCAATACATAAATAAGTAAAAATATAATTCCTTAAGGTTGCGTTTGAAGTATGTTGGGTTGCCTAAAATATCGTATTTTTAGCTCGATTTTGATGGTTCGCGTTTAATATTACATTTAAAAAATAAAATAATATTTCAACATTTTTAATTAGAATTGACAAGATAAATCATGGAAGAATCGATAATTGTAGTTTTTATTGCACAATAATTTCTAATAAAGAAATTATTAGCGTCCAAAGTTGCTCAACTTTTTACATCTCATAAAAGAGGGAATTGCCATTAAACCAATAAATGTTTCGAAATATTAGTTCTCGAAACTTCTAGAGCGACATTTAAAAATGTATTAGAACATTTGAATATTAAAAAAAATGTGTAATATGGAAATGTAATATTAAACAGAAATATTTCCATATAACCAATGTTAAATGAAAATGAGATAACAGCAATTTTATTTGTTTTAGTTCAGTCATTTTACCACGGATGGCACTGAAAAAGAAATTGTTTTGTTTGGTTCATAAAGGTCATTTTTGCACTTATGCTTTACGCTAATGTTTTTGTTGATAATTTCAAAGAAATGAATGCATATGCATATGGTTTTCTGAGTTGATATTTAATGCCACTGTTTTATGTTAAAAAAACAAAAACAGATAAGGTACACAATCTACATTTTACTATTTATTTGAATTTGCGATTTTTGAGTTAGATGATACGAAAGTTCATAGATAAAAATAACGGTTTCTATATGTAAAACTATCTACCGACGCTTTAATAAACATACTATCTTACCTTAGCAAAATCTATTACACAATAATGATTAAACATTGAAAATAAAATAAATTTTAATTAATTAATTAATCCTGATGAAGCCCTTTACGGAAGTGAGCGAAACGTAGGCAGCTTCGGTTATAACATCGACAAAATCCAATTACGAAAGACTTTCTTTTGTTAGTATATATGGCATCTTCTTAGGTAGATTATTTCGTACAACTTTACCCGTTTAATCGGGCTTCGTTTTCTATTGGAAGCTTGAATAAAATTAAATAAATAGCAAAGGTTTTGCAAAAAATAATTTTTGAAATCTAGAAAATTTACATTTTTTTACAGATATATGTTTGCAAAAGTGCAATTTTATAACTGAAAATAATATTTTAAAATTACTGTACTTGGAACTGTTATGCGCGCACCTGTTTGATAAGAAAAGTAACTACGCGTGTAACAATTCTCGCGAATGAGTTGCCCAGCTCGCAGATATGACACTGGAAGCTTTACAAAAACTTAAACAATTTTTGCTCGAATTCCGCACAGATGAGAAACTTAATGGCGTTATTATTGCATCAAAATAAACTGCAAAAAAGTTAGATGTGGAACCCAATTTTCAACCAGCCACCCCTTTCAGATCCTAAAACATTATACAAAATTAACTTTTTTTACTGCATTCTCGATCAAGCATTAATTTCAGTAGTTGAAAGATTTTCCTTATTAGAAAATCACATAGACGCCTTTCAAATTCTATGCCATTCAGACGAAACTTCTGAGAAATCGCAACTAAGACTTTGGTGCGAAAAGTTTCAAGAAAAACTGAGATTTAACGATAATTTAGATATAGATGGAGACGATTTATACGACGAAATTGTACAAATCCAGCCTATGTTAAAAGATTTAAAAAATGATATATTTAAAATTTTACAGTTTATATTTTATAATGATTTAATTGCAGTATTTCCAAACTTAGCAGTAGCTATTCGAATTCTACTCACTTTACCAGTACCTGTTGCTACTGCAGAAAGATCAATGAGAAAGATCCTTCTCCAAATTAAAGTTAATAAAAAATTGTTTAATGTCGATCATTAGTCAAGAACGGTTATCAAATTTATATATTACTAAAACAATAATAACTGCAAATTTTTATCAATTATTTTGGTAATTGTAAAAATAGACGAATACCTTAAATATTAATCTTAAATATGATTGGTCTTAAGTATAAATCGTATTAATGTAAGAATGTTTTTTTTTAGACTTTGCGTTAATTGTGTTTTTTAAATGGCCCTCTTGTATGATTGATCACCAGCCGCCACTGATTAAATTTTTAATTTATCATGGGAGTAGATTTCGGTGCCCCTTTAAACCTGGCGCCTGTGTGCGCCGTGCACATTGTACACATGGACGACGCGACCCTGCAAAATAGGTTATAAATAAAGCGATAACATTACCCGATTGATAACATTATCCGTGATTCCAAAATGCGGCGTGCACTGTATTAACATTCTCAGTCAGAAAACTTAAGCGGCTTTACATTCGCATAGCACGAATCTACCCCACTTCTTACTGTACGAAGGTACTCAACTTATACAGCCAGAAAAAATAATTAGAAATAATTATGATCGTTAAAGTTATACCAAAATGACATAACACACTTAAGCATCAATCCACTTACTATAACAAAATAGTAGGTAATTTGAGCAAAACTTCTTAAAATAAAACGTTTTCAAAAGTGAATACAAAAATTATTTACTCGGGGCAAAAACACGCATCGACTCTCTGCAACGAAGATGACGGCCACACTGCCGCCGCGTCCCGTATTTCGCTTAACCGTATGAGCGGGAGTCACGCTGCAATGTTTTCGTTTGATGCCTTATAACTGCGATCTAGTTTAGAAGCGGAACTAAAATCGGTTAACGACGCAGCGAGAAATTTTAAAATTGAATTTATTGGATATTATATATTTTTTATTAATGCACCATAAAAATAATATCGTTAAGCTATCCAATGCTAACGCCATCTAGTATAGGAGCGTAACTACTCGGATTCAAAACCATCCATTGCAGCTTGGTGGCTCTGATTATGACCAGATATGATTACGTACGAATCCTTCTTCTGTACGAATCCTACCTGCTCTCCCCTAATTATCTTAGCGTAGTACAACTCGTAGCATAATGCGCAATGGTAAATTGAAATAAACCTTTGCAAGCACTCTCAAAACAGGCGCCAAAAATTCGTCCAATGTTATCGTTCAAATCGACTGGCAGCATAAAGCGCACTTGTTAAAATTCTTACACATACATCAAAGTGCCGCCTGAATTACTTCTATCAGAGAAATGGAGTAAGGATAACACTTGTCTGATTTTTATACTGTACTCTAGCTAATAAGCGCACATTAACCGAAGGAGAACAAACCGCACGTGCTACACGAGCCAAAAGAAAATATTGTTTTTATTCATTTGAAGCGCGCACACTACCTGAAGCCGCACAAATTCCATCTTTATACAATACCTCCGACTCCGGCTAGTGTGCGCGTACATTAATGCTCACTTCTTTTTCATATGGCCGATGCCAGAAACATGAACAATAAAATTTTACTTACGATTTTAATTAATATATTTATTTAATACAATACAATAATGTCAGTGTTGTACTAAAAAATCTAACTTCATTTAAATCAAACATGCAAAAACTTCAATTCTTGGTAACACAAATGACTTTAGTGTTTAAGCGAGTTAACTTACATCGATTTTTGCCGAACCGTATGTGTTCTCCGATAAATGCAAAAAGTGCCAAAATCAGGCCAATTCCCCAAAGTGCAAAAATTGAACAGACATGTTCCATTGTTATCACGACTTTATCGTACTGAGCAGTATCATTATCGTTCTTACGATTATCGTATACTTTTTCCTTGTTTACGAAACTCCTATCCTTGTTTTCTATAATACCCGACTCAATTAGACGTACGATTATTTCATTTAACGTGTGCCAAAAATAAGAAAACGAAAATAACGCAATTGAAAATTTCATCGTTGCACTGCCTGTGTCCGAAAAATAATTAATCTTGTTCTTTGTGGTTCTCTTAATAATATGAAATGCATCATCAAACAAAAAGATAGTGCAGTTGTGGATAATAGAATTGAAAATAATAGACTCTACTTCGTTATTTGTTGTCACTTTAATTCTTGTACTAATGTTTTGGTAAATGCTTTTCCTCTGCAAAATCGACGCACTTACGTATTCAAATACAAGAATCGAAATGTCAGAGTCTACTAGATCTTGTTCGTTTTTTATTTGGTTTTTGTATTGCGGTACCGTCAACAGTTGCACCAAATTTGAAGTAAACGCTGTTTGTAAGTGAATCGAGTAGATTACGTACGCCATGAATACAAAACGAAGAGCAGACTTAGTCGGAGGTCTATTACTTGACCCTAATAGAGTAATCGAAAACATATCAAGAAAGACCAGAATGTAATCGTTAGAATATTCCTCGTGAGTGCAAAACTTTAGGATGGTCCACCATACAAAAGTCATCAAAAACGCCACTATAACAAAAATCCACACTATCGGTTTAAATATAATAGTCAACACTTCCCATGGTGATATTCTAATAGGTACAGGTACGATCCAAAACATTTTGCTTTCGAATAAAGTAACGGTACTTGTTCCGTCACCAATGTTAGCACCTTGTGGATATAAGAACACGTAAAAGGATTCCGTGAGAACAGGTTCTGGAGTAAACATATGTCTAAACTCCATGTTTAAGCTGCCTGCTATTTCATTTACCGCGAACATGATAATGGTAATCGTTTTAAGTTCTCCTATGAAACGGAACAAATTTGTCTGAGCAAGTATAGTAAGGTTGCAGTTCGGAAACTTTCGCGCTACTTTTGGAAATTCATACGTATAAGTAGAGTTGCAATCGGTTGCGATAAAATGATTAAATCTTGTTGCGCATTCATTAGCGGGTGCGTTTGGATTAGAATAATACACCTTGTAGTTGTTGTTGGAATCATATACGATTACTGCCACGTTAATGACATTATGATTCCACAAAACCTTAAATATATCGGATAATTCACCGATTGCACTTCCAAACGTAATAAATATATATTTTGTAACAGGAGGTATACTCTCATTATTAGCGTTTAGCGGATGCAAAATCCCAAGATTTAAAAGCTTCTCGTTAGTGTAGTTTTTTAAGTGTATCACGGTGTTAATGTTATTCGAAATAACTTTATGCGTGTACCGCGCTTCTTTATTTACCGAATAATTTATAATTACTAATGGATTTGAAACTGCGGCAGGAAGAATGTCTTCGTGTTCAAAATTTATAAGTAAAATAGTTTCGTCGTAATTAAAAATCTTTTCCATTGTATGCTTCACACAATCTTGCAAAGAAGTAGTAACTTGGTGCTCTAGTTGAAGAAATGTGCATAATTTGAAACACATAACTATCGGAACAACGTATTTTAACATTTTTTCGCATATGGATAATTCAAATATTTTAGACAAACTGAATTTATGTACATGTCACAAATATTAGAGGTTCGCGGTGACAATACCAATAATTTTGGGGAATCGATATTACAAAAACTGTGTTAGTAACAACGTGTTTTCTATGTTAGAGCAGAAATGTTTTAGAGTGCTGGTCGATTGTGCAAAAAAACTATCCAGCACGAAAGATCATATTAAGAAAAATTAATTTAAAACCGGTAGCACTAGCCCTTTGTTGTTCGTTATCATTAAAAGTTAATCAAACGTACCAACTATAAAATTAACATAATTTCTTCTAAACATTTTATTCAAAACAAACAAAAACCAAATGAGATGTAATTTATGTTTTCTTTGAAGAAAATTGCCAGGCAAGGCGATATTTACTTCAAAAAGAAAACTTAATTTTGTGGTGTCAACTTATAACACAACCTATGATTTAAAAAACGACTTATAATTTTGACTGACCTTCAATGTTTTTTTTTCTTTATTTAATTGCCTGTATAATTTGTGCAGCGTTTTTACAACAAAAAACATATCGAAGAACGTAGCGAAATAATATGGTTTGCGAATTAAACAGTAATTTAAAATTTAAAAAAAAATTACGTGGAAAGTAAAAATTCATTATAATGTAAAGAATTTAAAAACTTAATTTACTTCAACTAACTATTTACACGATTGATTATTATAAACCTTTCTAATTTGAATAAACTAAAAACACAATATAACAAACTAAGCAGAATAACAAACTAGAAATTTAATAAAACAACACTTACAAGCAACTTATATATATATATATATATATATATTATATATCACAGTAAACGTAGCGTCCGCGGATAATTAGTCACTTGTTTTAACAGCACGTTCTCCTTTACACTGACGTATTTATTTAACTTGCACGTACTTCGTAAACCCGACGGACTTCTGAGCCATTCTGTTTATCGCAAACCCACCCATACGAACAGATACCTTCATGCTTTGTCTCATCATCGTCCTGCACAAACACGATATGTTATTGAATATTCACCCAAGGACAAATTTCCTACACTTTCATTTTAAGGTGTATACCAAATTCCTTGTTCATGCGGTTTAGTCTACATTGGTGAAACCGGTCGTTCCGTCATTACTCGCATTTCAGAACATGATCGTTGTATAAGGAAAAAGCATATTTCTAAGTCTGCGGTTGCTAAACATCATTTTACTACAAGTCACAAGATAGATTTTGATAACGTTTCGGTGAATGCCAAATCTCCATTCTTTTTCAATAGGAAATTCCGAGAGAGCATAGAAATCATCAAACACCCCAATAACTTTAATCGTGATCATGGTTTCGAGCTATCCTTTCTTTGGTTCCCGGTCATACTCTTTTATCGAAAACACGCTCCCTTTCGACCATAACTCAATCAAAGTCAAGCTTAACCAGCTGTAACGATACTTCTTTTTTATATACGGAGACTACTTCTTCTTAAGTCACTTCTATAAAAGTTTAGAATCTGGCTTAGATTTCTCTCGTTACCTTGCACCTAAAGAGTTTTGAAAACTAAAACTCGATTTTCTTTTTTCACATTTTATATTTTTACCTTATCTAGAACTAGAACATTTAATCTTCTTCATTGTCCCCTTCTTAAGACTGTTGTGTCTGAGAATACAAAACTGAACGCGGTACCGATAGAAAGAGTCGTGAAGATAGCAGCAGATCTCGATTTCAGCAATTTCCTTAAACAGAAAAGTAGCAATCAATAAACTTTTTTTGGTCAGCTATTCTACTTGGATGGTAACTGCAGTTCAACACTGGAACGCCTGTTCCTCGAAAGACGACCTCTTAACATATTTACAACTGTCCTCCAATCCAATTGATCTTAACTGCTACCAAGTTTGGGTATTGCCAATTCCTTAATGATACAACTCCATTTCTCTCTTGATATTGTACTTTCATAAACGCCATTAAAAAAATGTGCAAATACTGATCCCATGGGGTGGAGAAACGTCGTCCTAGTTTTGTTAGTTCCTAGTCGGCAAACTTCTTAAAACAGAGCAGACTCAAAATTGCGAACTTGGTAAGAATGTAATTGAACTCCGAACCATCAGAAAAACTCCTTCACCAAAATGTCTACGACTGTAGTAGCTTCTTGATTAGGTAGGCGTAAGCCTCCGTCCATTTCGTGAAATAATCTATCGCCACCAAAATGTATTCCTTAATCAGATTCTGGGAATGGTTCAGCGATGTCAATCGCCACTCGCTCTAAAACGCTTAACACGGCATATTGATACTTAGCGTTTTTTCACTGAGCCATTTCCTAATGAGCAATCATGCACTTGCGGCACCATTATAATATGTCTTATTTGCAGTTCGCCCAATGGAACCTTTATATCTTCCTCACGCCAAAGTGTCTTCCTCGTGCAAATTCTACACCACCTCTGACACTCAGCTCTACGGCACTACCAACTGCAGTCTGTTTTTCGTGCCCTCGACACTCTTTAAGTATCGCTTAAAAAAATGGCCTTCCACTCTCAAGAAGTCCCACTGCGGCCAGTATGCTTTGATGCTTCTGTCTAAAGCACTCCTAACATAGTGTATTGTCAATTCTCGATAAAAAATGACTGTCCTTCATTAAGCTGTTTGTAATCTATGTAACTTCGTTGAAGTTCACGCATTTTACAATTTGAGGTACTGGCGTGCATTGACCTACCACGGTCTTCTTTTTCAACGTTATTGAATCTGAGTTCTCATTCAAGATCCTTACTGACATCGTGTTTTTCATGTTCTTCCAGACAGAGTCACTCAATAAAACTTACACAGCTGCCTTCTCTGACAAATGAAAAGGAATTTCTTCACCGTCAATCTTAAGAACGTTGTTCTCCAGATCCAAACGGAACCCGTACTTCTTTATGATGTCCACTTCCAGGATAACTTCTTCTGTGATGTTAAAGTACTCCGTTTCACAAACCAAGTGTTATTTTAACTTGTCCGTGTATTTAATTTAAATAAATTAAGTTTAAGATACAACATGTAGGCAATTTCAGGCGCGCATTCAGGGGGAGCAATGACTCACGGTTGAAGTTCTTTATTTTGACCAATTTAAAAAATCAAATGTTTCTGGAATCACACAAAAACTGCCCTCTTACTGACGAAAAAGTTTTTCCCGCAAATCAAGCAACCAATGCATCAATTCAAGATAATGGTAAACTTTTAAAAGGTTCTCGCCAACGTGACCACAAAAATTAGTCGTTTTTGATTCGATCGCGACACCCGCACTGGCCCAGACGGCACACAACAAAAACCGCCTTCTAATCTCAGAAAAAAACACAAAGAAGCGCGCATTGAGAGCTGATGTAAAAATTGTTGAAGAGTCTGCAAAGCCCAATAATTGAGAAACAATCTACTACTTCAACTGCACCATCAACATAACGCTATCAACACAAATTTCTACCGTTGCCACTGAGCAACCGACAATGACGCATATGACAATACAAGCGATGAGGACTAAAGATCCAACGTCACTTATCAAAAATGTTGTGTCGATTCTGATATCAAAACAACAAAAGACAGGCTATTCCTGTTCGAAGGTAAGAGTTCCACCAGGGAGATTACTGGTCATCAACGATGATTTTACGAAGTCCAAGTAGACTATCAGGAACAAAGTGATTTTTCAATTGAAGATAGTTCCAAAAAAGAAATTAGCGCCAATATCAAGCGGAACGGCTACGGTGTCTTTAGTGTGACACTTGCAAAAAGCTCCAGGGTAAAAGCACTTTCTGTTGTTATGGTGCAAATGAAGAAAACCGAAGATACTAAAAGGGATCTTTAAAAGTAATTATCAAATCACCTTACGCCGGGATAGGCCAGGTTCGGCCACGCCCTAAAATGTTGCAAAGCCATTCTGCAATGCGTAAAGTATGGTGAGCAAAACTTTATCTTTACTCGCAGCAAGAACCGAGAAAAGGGTCTAGTAAGAATGCACACCGTGCAAACTACATGAGACACCCGGCCTATCTCAAGCAACAAACGCCGAATTAAACAAAACCAGTTAGAGAACGCCTATGCTTCACAAAAATTTCCACAGCACCGATACACTTTCAGTACTTGTTCTAACATAAGTACCGGCTCTAACAAATGACTTAAATGTTATTCTGACATCCGAAATACATCTTGGGGTGTGTCAAGAGCAGCGACAACTACAAAGAAGGGCCTGGCTGACCACATGCCCACCATGTTGATTGAATAAGTGCTCACCCAAATTGGAAATAACAACGTTTGAACGAAATTGATTTGATTAGTTAAGATAGCTTTTTAACAAGTTACTTATTTTTCAAAATTCTCATTAAGTTTTTTAAATATGTTATCGTTTTGTGTCTAATTATCTAAAAAAACCTAGCGCCGCCGCTGGTCAAGAGATCGAAATTTTTTTTGTATGTGTTCTAACGACATGACCGAACCAAGTGGTAGCACAGCAGTCTACACCAAGAGAATAGTAAATCACGACCAGAAACCTACGACAACGCTGCAGAGCCTTAAAGCAACGCCAGTCGTCGTTTGTACGAGTTCCACAAGCGACGTCGTACTTTGTATGGTCAATATGATCTACAACCTGTTAGACAGTCTGACATTGAACACGCAAAGCCTAAAAAAGCAAATTAGTTTATTTCTACGTTATAGAGCAGGAAGTAATTGGACCAGATAAGATCAACAACCGAGCCATTAGCATTTTCCCAACCAACGCATTCATAAGACTCAATCACTTTACTTTTCTACAGAAATTCGCTTATGCAATCGTCAGAAGTCTGGTACGCCGGCTGGCGAATCAGTCAATCTTACGAAGAGCGCTGCAGTACACTTATCCCGCAGGTCTATCCTGGACAATCAATTCTTCGATCAACTCAACCTAATAGACAAAGATATCTAGTTGAAAGATTAAGCGCGGTACCTGGGCCTTGTTTTGTATCAACAACTCACATACCGACCCAAGCACCAGCGACCACACTACGTCCTTTGTATAATTGTTAATCATAACTACGATAAAAATATTAGTTATGTAATTTAGAAGTATTTGCCAGCAACTGCATTAACCAACACAACTGTAACGCAATAATCATTCTACAAACAATTATAAGCGAAAAAAAAACAAAAAGCGCAACCAAAGACAGAACTTTGTTACAATTTCGATACAGTTTCTACACGCGCCCGTCCTAAAATCACAAATAATAGATCTTATCTTATACTTATTCGTTACCGATTTTTCTATTAAAATGATACAAACATTATTTACAAACTATTTTTCAGCTTAATGTAAATCATTAACTTTTGGTCTTCAACAACACTTCTTCTGACAATGGTTGAATTATAGCTCCCATCTTCGTCTTAACAGCTGGTCTAATCATTCTCCTGTACGCAGTTTCAGGTACAAAAGTATTACCAATCGGCGCTCTAATACTCGCTTCAAAGTCCTTAACAGTTTTAAATGGAAAAGGAACTTCAGATACTAAATGAGGCTTTATTTTGTTGTCGCTTTTCTCATTGATAATTAAATTACCCTTGTTTTCGTCTCTTCTTTTAGAGTTCTTAGGAAATTTAATAATGAAGCGATTATTTGCACGTTTTTTCGGAGAAGATTTAATGCCAGGGCCACCCCAAGAACCCCAACCTGGCAAAAACAAATCAATGTCCTTTGGTTTATCATCATCAATTTCCTTATCTTTTTCTTGTTGAAAATTTTCTACAATGTCATCATCTTCAAATGCTTCTGCAACAACACCATGTTGATCCTCATTTTCATCCTCGTCTATGAATAAATCAGGAAGTTCCGATTGTAACGAGACAGCTTTGGTATTAATAATATTGTTCGGATCAATATTATCCACTTTTAAATTATCTTTAGGCGAGTTTGTGTCTATAGTTAAAATAGAATTTAAAGTCTTGTTTAAATATTCCTCATTGTGGTCTAATGTATTAGTCTCCATAAGTGGTTCATCTATTATAGGTTGCCGTGCTTCTTTTCTAAAACTAAGTTTTTCGAAATCCGACTGTTCTTCCTTCTTAGTTTTAAGAGTTTTATTTTTCTGTTTTGACCCCTTTTTCAAATCCCGAACAATTTTTTCTGGACCTTTTTGCACTGTCGTTTGTACAGTCTTTATCAATTTTTTATCGGGAACAAGACAATTGTCTATTTCTTCCTCGCTATCAGTGTCAGTTAAAATACCAACAGTCCATTGTGTTGTGGCAACACATCGAACAACATTTCTCTTTCGTTTAATTGATTTTTTAGTTTTTGTAGGTATCGATTTTTTCAAGTTTCTCTTATTAATAACCTCATCATTGGTGTTCTTAATTTTCAAGTTTGTTTCTGTGACCTTATCTTCTTTTCCAATTAGATTCTTGGTGTTGTTCTCATCCCAAAATTTTCTGTAACCGCTAAGAAACGATTCAACTTCCTCTGAAGTTTTGATTGAGTTTACCCATGGATTGTTGTCATTATTCTTTTTTGATACAACTGCAGTCACAGTTTCTTCCTCAGATTCACTGTCCTCATTCACCTTGACTTTTTGAGTAAGTTCATGACTAAGTGTTAATTGTTGAGCTAATTCTTGACGGTTCTAAAAGCTTTAATTAGAATTTGTTTTTAAATTAAGTGTCATCTTACCGTACTATCATATTTTGCTTTTACTTGCTTATTTCTAGCCCATTTCCCTGTGCTACGATGTCGTAAACTAGCACGTTCTTCAGCACGACCACGTTCGATTTCATCTAATTTCTTCAACGCTTCTTCAGGATTGCTTTTTTGCAACTGCTCAAAATCCTTGATTTGATTTTTAATTTTTTGATGTCGTTGTATGCGATGATACTTCTTACTTTTGATTTTATTTTGACGTCTAGCTTTTGCTGCCTTGTAGCTTTCAATTATTTTCATTTTTGCCATTTCTTTACGTCGCTCCAACATTTCTTTCATAGTTAATGAATATGGAATTTTTTTCTCTAAATTATAAACTTCGACTACTGGTTTTGGATCAATTTGATCTAATCGTTTTTGCAAATCGGATTTCATCCGATATCCACTAAAATCTTTACCAGTTTCCACTTCGATGTTAGTTGCCAAAGGAAACGTAAGGTGGTTAGAAGCTCGATTAGAAGTCACTACTGCATTGTAACGATCTAATTGTTCTTTTACTTTATCAAAAGCTATAGTACGTCTGATACGATCGGCTTTCGGTTTTTCGATAGGTTTTGGTAATGGTTTTATTTTCTTTTTAATGTTTTGTATTCTTTCACGCACTACCGCATGTTTGACGCGCTTTTTTAATGTGTCTGTTAATTCGGTAAGCACGACTTCTTTGCCAGTGCCCGATTTCACTAAATTAAATTCGGATACTTGAGTAGCTGGCTCGGTCCGTGATGGTTTGGCCAGTGAAGTTCTTTTATTTAAATTTACTATGTTGTTAATAAGCAAATTATCTTCATTCATTGTATTTTAGTTCGATATACACCAAAATCCACGTTTAGTAGGTTACCGCATAACACAAATATAGGTTAAGGTAAATACATGTGCCCACCTTAAGCAATCGAAAATGTGTTGTAGAATATATAGAGTGTATAAGAATATTTGCTCAATGCTTTGCTCTACAACAAGCATTATACTGTGGCTCTACCACAGCATATAACTTGATATAACTTTGATGTGGCTCTACACTCTATCTCAAACACAGACTTTTAATGTAACACTTTGTATAAAGAACTATCATAAGAAAATAAACTATTTAGGGATATTCGGGTTTTGCAGTATCACTGACTTTGGTGGTTTCCTTATACTTCCTCATTGACAAACGTCAACTTATTATCTTAAGAAAAAGGGCGTTGAAGAATATAAATTCAATTCAGTTACAATAATGGTGAATAGTTTTGAGATTTATATTTTAAATTTTATCAACGTACTTTTAAGGGCGAACAACAGTTTGATTGCGCTTTAGATTTAATGCGAAGACTGCCCCCACAGGAAATCGAAAAGAATTTGGGAGATCTAATTGATCTTGTACCGAGTTTATGCGAAGACTTATTATCTTCTGTTGATCAACCTTTGAAAATAGCCAAGGACAAAGAAACCGGAAAAGATTATTTATTATGCGATTATAATCGTGATGGAGATTCTTACAGGTGGTTTAAATTGTTAAAATATCGTTTCGTTATTTAGGCAGTATTTTAGGTCTCCTTGGTCAAATACTTATGAACCCGCTCTAGAAGATGGCTCGATGCCATCTGAACGATTACGAAAATTAGAATTAGATGCTAATAATGCTTTCGATCAGTATAGAGAAATGTACTTTGAAGGAGGAGTTTCCTCGGTCTATTTTTGGGATTTAGAACATGGCTTTGCCGGTTAGTAATTCTTTGTGACCGATTATATTATTTAATTTACACATCGTAGGGGTGATTTTAATTAAGAAAACAGGTGATGGTAGCAAGAAAATTAAAGGTTGTTGGGATTCCATTCATGTTGTTGAAGTTCAAGAGAAAAGCTCAGGGCGTACCTCGCATTATAAAATGACATCTACAGTGATGTTGTGGTTGCAGACGAACAAACAAGGTTCGGGTACTATGAATTTAGGAGGAAGTTTAACACGACAGGTACTCGATTTATGTAATATATGGTGACGACTTTAATTCTGACTTATTTAGATTGAACAAGATTCACCTGTAAATGAAACAAATCCGCACATAGCAAATATAGGTCGAATGGTCGAGGACATGGAGAACAAGATTCGAAATACACTGAGTGAAATTTACTTCAGTAAAACGAAAGATATCGTTAATAGTTTAAGATCAGTTCAACCTTTGACAGAATCGAGACAACAACAAGCTCTACAACAAGATTTAGCTGCCGCCTTACAACGAAGACATAATAAAAGTGATAACTGATGCGAAATTATTTTTAAAAATTTCACAGAATCATTTTAATTTTAATTTCATGATCAGTATTTCAACATGTTTTTATATCATTCAAATTGAAAAAGTTTTTTTTGGTACAATTTATTTATGTTATTAATTGTAAATACAATTAAACAAAGAAAAATATAACATCACTTTATGAACATGATTTAGCTTCACGGTACCTCTTTGATACGTCTTCCCAATTAATGATATCGAAAATAGCTTTTACGTAATCTGCACGAACATTCTTATATTGTAGATAGTAAGCATGTTCCCAAACATCAATACCAAGTAATGGAATTAACCCTGTGGTGGGTTTTAAAGGATCTTGATTCGCACAGGTGCGAATCTTCAAAGAGGATGTTTTGGGGTCATATCCTAACCAACCCCACCCAGATCCTTGTATAGCGATGGTAGCTTCAGACATATCGCTTATTAATTTATTGATGTCACCAAAACAATTTTGAACTGCCGTACAAAAATCTTGGCTTGGATCTGATTTGCATGGTGAAAGATTCTTCCAGAAAATTGAATGATTCAAATGACCTCCGCCGTTAAATTTTAAAGCAGGTTGTAACGCTATAATGGTGCTGCAATTATAATATTTTATTTGAATCATTTAAGTGTTCTTATGTACCTTATGTCATTACATTCTACAGCCTTTTTTAACTTTTCTTCGGCCACATTTAAATTTGTGATATAAGCTTGGTGGTGCTTACAATGATGTACCATCATAATATCGCGAGAAATAATTGGTTCTAATGCTTCATATGGATAAGGTAACGGGGGTAACTCATGTTTCATTCGAATAGGTTGCGCCCTTAAAATTTGAGTTTAACTTTATGTACGTAACGTGTACGCATGTACCTTTGGACAACTGATGTTAAGCGACGAATGGCAAACATTTTTAATAGTGAAATCAAACTTAATTATTTAAAAATGTTCAAGCACTACTCAAACTGAAAATGACATAACAATGTCAATATTCAATAAATTTTATATGGGGTTTAAAATCCAAACGTAGTACCAACTTAAAGAAAATTGGCAGTATATTTTTACAAAAATTTTAAGTTACTATGTTACTATATAAGTTTAATACAAAATCGCGAAACACAAGTAATTGTATAACTGAAGGCTGTGTCAAAATTAATTGTAGGCAATTTAAACTTTATACCGAATTTCAAACAAACACTCAATTCAATTAAAAATGATACTATACTCTATTTTTTAACTAGGAGGAGCGTTTTAAATATTTCCCGGTAATTTTTAAACTTATGGTTGGCTAACGCTGACCCTGATTTACACACACGAAATTGCAATAATTTGGGAAACATAACCTATGTAAACATTAATAATGTTTGACAGAAATTTGACATTTTTTTAAAATGAACGCTTTAAACCTTTTTTGTGATATTCTTAAGTGAATGAATAGTTCTTATAACGAAAACGTAGGCGTTTGAATTTGGGTCACCTATTTCTACCCGAAAAACAGTGCATATTAAATATGTACAAGCAATTTTTAAGTGATGCTGCAAAAATAAAAATTTCTTATGTACACAAAATTAGTGAAACGTTAGGTAAGAAATTTTAGAATTTAATTCTGGTATCAAATTAACGGGAATTTCTTTAGGTCTTACTAAATCAACTATTTATAGTGCAATAAAAAAGTATCGACAAAAAGTGAAATTTTCTTCAAAACAAAATTAAACATTCAGAAAATCTACTAAAAATCGAGTACGGCAGATAGTACATAGTTTTTTTCATAAGAATGAAACTCCTACTTTGAACAAAGTTTTAATTGAAATACATAATCAGTTGCATTTGCCAAATTGTCTTCTTCGTCGTTATATAAATTAATGAAGCAGCAGTGTTGTAACAGATACTTTTTTTCTAGTATCTAGATACAGATACAGATACTTTTCATAAATTGTATCTAGATACAGATAAGATACTTTTCCAAAAAAAGTATCTAGATACAGTTACAGATACTTTAAAAGAGTATCTAGATACATGTCAGATACATTTTTAACAAAATCTTGAAATAAAATTTAAAAAAATGTATTTGGTTCAGCTAAAAACACAATAACTGTATCCCAGG
The DNA here is from genome assembly GCA_035610365.1 of Aquatica leii. NCBI lineage: Eukaryota > Metazoa > Arthropoda > Insecta > Coleoptera > Lampyridae > Aquatica > Aquatica leii. The sequence continues at coordinate 40,245,116 of CM069437.1, read as the reverse complement.
CAGCACATTACGTCTCATTGACGTCAAAATTACAAGACTTCATTAAGACGTGTCAGTGTCGTCATATGACGTAAGTGTGCTGCCTGGGTATTAAGCAAGACATTACCTTATCAACCTTAACCGCATAAAAAAATACAAATTTACAAATCAAGCTTATTTTGTTTTAAAATTAATAGCATGTTAAATGTCTCGTCATTATATTTCGACGTAGAGTTAATAGTAAACTACTAACACTAAAAAGTTTCTTCACTTCTTTGCTCTATTTGAGCTGATGAAGAAATTCAGTGTTGCCAATTGATTTTGTCACGATTCCCTGCATAAACTATAAAAGTTCCATAATGACTACAATATTGTACTCATACTTCTACAAAGTTGAAGTTTGTTTTATTTTTTTTAAAGTATGAATTTGGTTTGATGGCATAAATGCTAACACGTCACATTTCTCAAGTAATACTAGATTATATAAAATGTAGGTTCATACACGGTTTTCCCCAAAATTCCACAACAGTTTATATAATACCCACAAAATCTCGGTACTACATAAAATCTCTAAATTTGGCAGAATTCCACTAGAATTGGCGACGCTGAAAGAATTGCACTCATAAAACACCGAATACAAAGTCTCCAAATTCAAATTGTAATGTATATGATGAACTGACAGAAAAAACTACTACGGTGTTTAGTAAAAACTTTTACTACTATTTACAATTTGAGCAAGAAAAAGTATCTAAGTATCTAAACCACCCAGATACTACAAAAAATGTATCTAGATACAGATACAGTTACATTTTATCCAATGTATCTAGATATGTAACTAGATACTCCAAAAGTATCTAGATACAGTATCTAGATACTTGTATCTAGATACGTCACAACACTGTGAAGCAGATAAATTTCAAGTAAGTTTGTAGTACTTAAATCCAAAGCATGGTGACTACAATTTTTTTTAGTAATAGATATATGACACGTAACTGAAAAGGTATTTTAATTGAACTTGACGATATAATTCGTTGGTGAAGAAAATATATAAAAACTGTTAAACAATATAGAAGGGAGGAACGAGCCATTTATTATATATACCATATCATGGTTCAATGAAGGTCACACAAAAGAAAAAATGTGGATGTACTGAATCAAAGACAAACATGTATTAAATGTTTAACTGCTGTAGTAGGTTTTGATGACAATGGATTGTTGCTTTTTGAAGGCAAAAAGACTGCAGATTATCATGAAGAAATAAATGCTACAGTATTTGGAGAATAGTTTGCCGAAATTCTGAATAAATTACCAGATAATGCTGTTATCGTTATGAACAATGCGTTGTACTATACCAGTCAACTCGAACAAGTTCCAACATCATCGTCAAAAAATAAAAACATGCAAAAGTAGTTACAATCAAAGAATATAAGCTTCTCATAAGATATGGTTAGGTCAGAACTTCTACATTTAATCCGTTTACATAAACCACAGTTCGATTTGTATGCAACAGATAAAATGGTAAAAACGAAGAATATAATTGTATAAAGGTTGGTGAGTTAAACCCAATAGAATTGATATAGGCAAAAATAAAAAATGGAGTTGCATCCAAAAACTGCACCTTTAAATTAAGGATGTAAAGCAACTATTTCTACAAGCCGTTTAAAATGTTACTCCTACTGACTGGAGAAATTGCGTTGATCATGTTATTAAAGAAGAAGAAAAAATGTTTAGTTTGGATGACATAATGGGCGTTATATTCTAACCATTAATTATTTCCCTTGGCGAGAGCAGTTTATTTGAGAGTTTAGATTAATAATTAATTTAAGTTTATTATTGTTTTAAGTTTACTAATTATGGAATCATAATGTACAGGACATTCTTATATATTATATAGTTTCTCATCAAACAAATTAATTTAAAGTTTTGAGTTATTTTATGCAAATAAATCTTATTGTTGACATTTTTTTCTAACTAAGTAATCTTTTATTTATTTCTCAGTTTGTATATGATGGAAATATCCTATATTTCTCAAAAAGATCTTGTCTATCATTAGGTAACAATTTTATTAGTAATTTCTAGGATTACACCGAAAAATCTTATTTTTTTATAATGTTATAGATACCACCCACATTACATGCCAATAGGAACAGTTGTATAAGAACATAGATTATAAATCGCAAAATTTAAATTTCCCGCAAAATTATTCTAGTAACTTTTTTAGTGATTTTCTATAGTGTAAATTGGGCTTTGATACTTACTCCTCCTAGTTAAAAAACAGACTATAATAAAAACAAACATTTTTTGTTTATCTACAAATAAGAGCCGCGCATATATCTATAACAAATATAAAGTTGTGAAGAGAAATGAAAAATGTCTATAATAGGTTTAATTGAAATTTATTTGTTCAAGCAATGGTTGGGTTATTTATTATTGTATTGAAGTAGCTATGCTAAATGTGCTCTATATTATTTCTATTTGTAAGAAAATCATGATTAAAAAGTAGACATTATTTTTTATATAAAGCATACAAATAACTGTAAAACAATAATTATCTTTTAACAATTGTTTTATTTTGTACCATTTTGTTACGTATGTACACTCTATAATGAAAAAAGCGGAACACACTCACAAATAATTTAAGTAAATTATACTCATCAGTATTATTAACTTTAGATTACTTATAATAAATTTAACTTGAAAAAAATTTGATTGAAGAAAACCAATTATGTAAACTCACAGTGAAAAAAACGAAGAAATGAAAACAAATAATGTTGATATTAAAATAAGACCGTCTTCCAAGTTTATAGTAATTTTTTAAGTACTTTTTTAATTTTATTTAATACGTTAATTTTTTTTTCCAATAAAAATGTAAACGATATAGCTTTTTCGTTTTTTCACTTTTATGCCTTTTTTTTCTTACACAATTATTTCGTTTAGTTTTTTGCTTTTTTCTTAACTGTTCACGTTAAAATTAAATTTTGGCATTTATTTAATATTCTAATTTATTTTTTGTATTTGTATCAGTCTTCAAATTGACAAGAAAAATTTAATTTTAGTCTACAAAAATATTGAAAATCGACTAGAAGTAAATTTTATCACAAAAATCGGGAACAATAAATTTCGCTAATTATAAAATTATTAGAGATAATTGCAGTGGACTATTTCCAGCATTTAGTGATTGATGATGTAGAACGTTATATTCCTTATCAATTCTTTATTATTTATTGGCATTTCTAATCAAACAATTTTTATTTGTATCACTAGCATTAGCCAATAAGCTTAACATATAAATTATAAAGCCAATTTAATTCTGCAAATACCATTGTAAATACAATAAGCATGATACTGTTAGATAACAGACAAAATTGCTCTTTAACAAAAATGCGTTGTAAATTTGAACATATAGAAAAAAGAATCAAGAGTCAAGTTTACCTGAATTATTGTTTAGTTTGTCGTGTAATAAACATAGCTAAACCTTGTTCACACAGCTCTATGTTTGAACTGAGAAAAAGGTGTCGTTTTTTCTTTGCTCGAGTGTACTTCATTAATAAACACTTTTTCTTCAAATTCAAAGATGAGTTAACGAACGAGGAACGCATATTCACTTTGGACGGAAGTCTCTAAAGTATCAAATCTACAAATGTTACTAATTCCACAACAAGAGTATGTATCTGATTGTCTTTTTTATCTATAGTTCTTACCATCATCTGTGTTTCTGGTAACAGTTCCTTCTAAATTTGAGTTTAGGATGTTTTTCAATAAATCCCATTATTATATGTACGTATATTTTAAAAATATATAATATATAGTTAAACAACAGTTTTAGACTTAGTAACAAGTTTTACAAATTACGAACTGAGTTCATTAACGCATTAATACTGCTTAACATTATATACTTATCTTAATATCACAATCAAGTTATAAATACCCTAATACGTATACATTTAAACCTTAGATGTTGGTAAATTTGCAAGCATTTTATTCCGCGACTTGGGCCTCAAAATCCTATTCCAATTTTTAAAAGTTTTCGATGAAAATATCCAAGCCGAAGCAACGATGGGATGTAAAAATTCTAAACTAACTTTTAATAATATTACGTAAAAGTTGTCAAAAAAGTCCGAAATTAAACTAAAAACCAAACATACAAAAATTCCTAAACTAATAATTCCCAGTCTTAATATCAAACGTTCTAGCTTAAATGGACTTAGGCCTTCTTGTAATAAAGCTCGTCGGACATTTTTTAAAGCGGTCGAAGTGAATATACCTAAACCAAATCCTACTGCTACTATTAACAATTGAAAAATTATTAGAAATACGCTGGAAATTTCACAAAAACCTGTTAATTCGTTTAAGCGTATGTTACGCGAAATTAAAATAAATACTAGAGGTATTGTCGACGACGTCCAAACGAACGCGTGAAGTTTGGACGATATTTTTTCGATAGCTTCTGTGGACCATTCTTTTGATGCACTTAGATACCAAACAAAACAAAAAATACTCCACCACAGTGAGGTAGCCACGTTAATGTACACAAGTAATAAAGCCGCCGACGTGCATCCTAAACTATCAGTTGGTTTCTCTAAGAGTATCTCATCTAGACAAATTAGCGGTCCAGCGATCCACCGTGTTAAGTAAACGACTGCTTTGATGAAACCGCATAACGATAGGTAGAGAATCGGTCTTGCCGGCCAGCGAAAACGCTTAGTTTGTGTTAAAAATGTTTGTAGAGCAAACGTCGTTACTATAAGACATGCTAAAGTCCAAAACATTCCCCAACCCTGTAAAATAATTAAGATTATACATCGTGCATCTAAAAGACGAGAGTCACACTTACGTTATAAATGGTTTTGTTGCTATTGGAGTAAGTATCATCACTATTGCACTTTTTAAGGCACTGGTTGCTTCCAGGTACTGAATTTACGGGACACAATTGTGTCGTTGAGCTGCGAAGATTATGAAGTTGTTCGTTCGATACATCTTTTAAATCTTCCTCTGACGGTTGCTGCATGCACAAATTTGGAGGCTCTGGAAATCTATAACACTTTAAGTTAAATTTTTTTTTGTCTAAAAATGACATACTAATTCAATTAATAATAATTAAAAAGCGACTTCAATTCTGATGTATAAAGTATAGCTCGCTGGTGAATTCTTTTAAAGCCAGTCAGTACAAGATTGAGTTTTTGGATCACTTTTCGAAAATATTAAGCATCTGTGTATTTTTATTTGGTAATGACGTAATTAGATGAATCAAGTAAATATTGCATAAGTATTAATTACTCAATATTTTTTTTAATAATGCAATTTGCTGTATTTGTGACCATCCACGCCTTAGTAATGACAACATATGTGCTTAAATATTTCTAATAATGTTTCCAAATATTGGTAATTAATGTAAATATGTACACATTCCAGTTTACTTTTTCGATATGTTAAAATCTCCTCCTTGATTTTACCAAGTTGGACATTGCTGATGAAGAAATTGAGGTGTGTGCATCTGATAATAGTATACGTTCTGCTGCTTAACATTTCGGAATCACTTTACGCAAATATGATAGACCTCCTGAAGGTGTTTTTTAACTCAGGGTCGTTCTATGCAACTAAAGCGATTGTTCTCCTAAAAAACGGAATGTTTACACATTTAAAACAATAAATATTGAAAAGAACAACAATGTTGAATAAATGATTTTTAAATACTGGCGTGGTTCATTCTTAATGGTAAGTATCAATTAAAATTCAGAATAAACTAACCATATCAGAAAGTTTTATATTTAGAAATATCTATGTAAAAATAAACTGGAAATAAATTATGCAACAAATTAAAAAATCTATAAATTAACGAGATTTCTGTAATTATAAGTATAAACGTAATTATGCTACACACTTTGCTGTTTTAAAAAACAAAAATTATTTTTTAGGACAAGGCGTTATCATATTATTCATCTTTCGAAATTCGTAGCAATTTCCTATGATAAAAATAAGCGGGGGTTCGCACTTGTGCAATTCGTCCCTGCAATTTTTAATCTGCAAGAAATTGCGCTAATTTCCATTTCAGGTTGTGCTTGAAATTTTGATTTAGAACATGTTCTAAACGGTGCAGAGATACCAGGGACGAATTCTACAAGTGTAAATAAAAAACTACCGCAATTTTTAAAGTCAAAATCGCAGGAACGAATTGCATAAGTGAGCTATGGCTACTGCCAGCTTTGTATCATTGAATTTACTAAAACATTTTAATCGCTATAAGTTTTACGTACACTTTCTTCATATTGTTAATTGTTTGAGTCAGTGGCGTAATGAGCTTTTCAAAAGCGAACGTATTTTTCTTAGTTTTCCTTCATACAAAACCTTTCCAAACATATTTGTTTAACTAACAATAAATTTCTAATGGTAAAATCATATATGAATTGCGTCTCAATCAACTCCTGATTGATGTAATGATTCACTTTCCTTGATATGTACACAGCTGTACATAGAAACAAGTTTGTTTAATGTCTAATGCACATAAATAAGTCAATAAATATTAAAACAACTAGATAACCAAAACAGGTACTATTAATCATAGCGAATTCATTAAAAGTTTGTGTATTTTATGAAGTAGGTAAGTACGCGATAATCTATCTAATAAATAATCCTGATAAAACACCAAACCTAATCCTAATTTAAAATTTTCTTTGTGACTAATTTTTATGTAGACAAGATAAAAAAATGAAACTTCACAGTGCACGAAACAAACATATTTTTCATTATTTTGAAAATTCAACAAAAGGTTTTCTAAAAATTAAAAACTCGAGAGATACAAAGTTTAAAGTAAACTATAGTCTATTCAGTTTCAAGCCAAGGGCACATATTTACACGTGATGTAGGCGAGGCTTACATAAACAAGGTTGTATTACAAACATTTCGTCTTACCGATTGAATTGTCGAATAGGAACATTTTGTTACGTATTGTATTCGTTTTAAGTAAGGCATCGGTAACAAACATTATCTTTTTAAAACACAAAAACTTATAAGTTCAAATGATAATTTATGTAACAAGCGTCGAAAATGAAGCATAGCATAACCAAGAGCGGATTCAGATTTCTAATTTGGATTTATTTTTGTGAGCGAAAGAGAAGGAAGTAATGGATAACCGAGCGTTAACATCTAAACCTACACACAGATCTTAAACCTACAATAACGTACAAAACTCGCTCTAGTTTAACTAAACCAACAAAATCCAAACTCACATACAGAACTCGCTGGAGTTAAATTTTATCTGCCTATAAGCATAACAAACGTCAACGCAGCATGGGGTCGCAGGTCGCTCTTTGTGAAATTTTTGAGAAAGTTTAAAAAAGAAGCACATTAAAAACATCACAAATATAATGTTGGTAGTACATTTATAACTAATTGAATCTGTCAAGTTCAAAATTCGAATGTTTTATGTAGTACCAACTTCTAAATATATAATACTCTAATATATGATTTTTTTTTTCTAATTTGACTAAACTAAACTTTTTACCTTACACGTAGTTCTACAAAAATAATAGTAGGTAATTGATTTTCAAACCATATTTTTACGTAGATTTAAATTTTTACTTTGCAACTCAACGAACGAACAAAAATTCGTGTTTTAAATAAAGACAGCACAAAATATAAATTAAAAAATATTTAAAAGATAGAGAGAATAAAAGCAACAAAAAGAAAAAAATGGTAGCAAGGTTCAGATGTGGCAACGAGGAGTTAGGAAACAAATATTGGAAAGAAGAACCAGAAAAGATGTGCAGGCTATGTGGAGAAGAAACGGAAGACCTTAACCACATGAGACAGAAATGCAGGGAACTAAGAGAAGAGGTGATGAAAATAGAGGAAATCTTAGATGAAAACGGAAAAGGAACGGAATGGATGGAGGAAGTATGGAGCAGAAGGAAAAAGTTAAGGGGAGAGAAGGGATAAGAAAATGTATTTAAAAAAAAAAAAAGTAAATAGAATGTACTTAAATGTAAATATAGAATGTTATGTAGTATAGCACGATCAAATTTGTAAGCTAAATGGCAACAAATACAGTTAAACTTATATATATAAACTAAAAAACGTTTTACTTATAACACAAAGTTTTCCTTAATACAGATCTTACTATTGCAGTCACTGCAACTTAAGTTATTGCAAGAATCAATCCCATTAAGGTGAAGTACACGTAAACAGCGCACATTGATTATTGTTTACAACCACTCCTTTGAAAATGAATAGACTAGTTTTCATTTTTTATCAACTTAGTTTTTGTTTAATACTGTAAAATGATATCCACCATGTCTTATTTTTCTTCGCGAAACTTAAGTTATTCGTTGTAATTGAAAACCTAAATATAGTACACGGAAAAAAAGGTTATGCGGAATTGATATGTATCATGCAAAAGGCTGTTGGTTTTGAGTCAAGCCGATGTACGCTTGAATTAAACTTCTATTTTATTAGATTGTCGCTGTAATTGCATTGCAATAAGAGATTTAGTTTAAATTTTACTACATTTACGTTGAATGTTATTTGAACGTAGATCAATTTTAGAAAAAAAGCAAATGCTTTAAATATGAAACCGTAATGATTAAATTCAGTATAATATTTCTCTCCGTGTAATAATATTCATAAAAGATATCCCTCTATGGTTGTTCAAAACACATCTTACTTTAGATGGCATACATCTTTGTTTAATGTTATATACAGAGTAGTCGCTCAGGAGTTCCATCGATAGATATATATGGACAACTGTAAGTAGCATAAATCTAAAAGTTTGGCAGTATACTAATGTCGATGGGGGAGATCCGGCTAAAATACTTTCAAGAAATCGACACTTTCAGTTATACTGAACGTAGATGACAACTTACTAATTTTAGATGGAACACCCTGTATATTATTCCATATTTGGGTTTGGCATACAATTTTAGACATGTTTTATGTATGATATTCCATATCTAAGTCTCATCGATTTTGACATATTTAAATCTTTTTGTCAAAAATGGCGTTTGCAGAACAAGACATGATTGTGAGTTTTTTCTATAAATAAACCATTGTTATTAAATATGGTTTGGTTTTCTTGCAGAAAAATGGCTTTCTTATAATAAAAATTCAAAATTATGCCTTGTTATGCAAACGCGATTTTTGACAAAAACATTTAAACATGTCAAAATTGATATGGCTTAGGCTATAACCAAAAGTGCCAATTTCTTGAAAGTATTTTAGCAGAATGTCCCTTATCGACATTAGTATACTGCCAAATTTTCTGATTTATGCTACAAACAGTTGCCTATATATCGATTGATGGAATTCTCGGGCGACCACTCTGTATAGTTCCAAAGTTGTGACACTTAAACATCGTATAGATACAGATATTTTAGACACAAAATGTACATATCAGAATATCCACTGGCTGTTTTATAGATATCCTACTATCTGGATTACTAAATAAAATAAAAAATATGGAAAAAGTTAGGGGAATATTGTAAAAAATGCTATGAGAAAAAAGATTTTCAAAAACTTTTGCACGGCTATAAAGCAACAGCAACGGTAATTTATCACCTTACCAAGAAGCTACAAAAACGAACCTGAAAAAATCCTATCAAACATCTAGAAATAAAAAATATTTTAAGCCCATAAGATCTACACTGTAAATGAAGCTTGGATGCTAAAACAAAGTAGTGTTTACATATAGAGAACTGACTGTTTGATTGACTTCTCTTGTAGAACTTTGTTTAAAACTGAGATAAAAACTATGACAAGCATTATAGAGTAGATACACCAAAAATATACGCATTTTTTCAGCGAGACAAAGTATATAAAAGAAGCGGTTTCAAATGATAAGATTTGGTATAAACTGACCCGAAAATATCTAAAAAGCGTTGTAAAACTATGTTAAAAAGATTTTCAAAACAAGAAAAAAACCTATTTTAGCATTGAATTACAGATATCAATCACTGTGTGACCACGGAAATCGAAGAATAAAGTAAACACATAAAATTTACTATATTAACAGAGCAGAATACTACAGCAAATTTTGCACAAAACTGTTTTTACTAACAAGATGCAACTAAGGATAAGGTCATAATAAAACAACAGACTGTCTCCAGAACCTAAAGAGAAATATATAAGCATAGAAAAATAATACATATTTTGCGTAAAAACAAAAGCTAAACAACTGAAAAGTCGCTATTTGCTCATCAATATATAACAATAATTGAAGCTAATATAGTATTTTTGTAATATTTTTTGTGTTGAAAAAATTGGTAAAAATACGAGCATTGTTATTCAAAGATTGTGATCAATTTACCATAAAATAAATTACTATGTAAATATTTGTTAATAACGTCACAACGGAAAAAGAAGACACCATCAAAAAATGTCAATAGATGTTTATTCATTTGTTTACGTCAAAGAAACAAACTACGTTTAACGATACGTCATGAAACAAAAGTGTACTGAATATTTAGAATCGCCCTGTATATATCATGTTTTGTTGTTTATTCATATGTTTTTAGAAACAAGAACAAAAGGTATACTTTTCATGAAAAATAATCATTTTTGGAGAACGTTTCCTTTATATAACATCAAAATTCGAAAAAGTATAAAATTTAAGTTAAGTATAACAATATTGGAACACCTTATATAGACAAAAATTATCAATTAAACCAGTAATTTTTTTCATGAAAAGCAAGTTTTTATTACGTTTATTTTACTTTTTATCGAAAACTATCATTGTTTTATTTCAGCTTTAGCATATATACCGTGCTTTATTTTTATGCAATATCTATTCAACTCGACTAATAACAAAAATCAAAATATTTTTAAATTTTTGTCGATACCCGTTCCAGATGTTTTTGTGTTCTAAAAATACTGTCAGACGTAATTATTTTTCGACTAATAATGAAATTTCAAGTTTAATGATCGCGTGTAAAAGTAATCACAGCGGCTTAAATTAAAATAACAAAAAAACTACGATTCATACAACCACAATAGAATTGAGTCTCAATCGATTTTGAAAACTTCACGCCGATTCAATGTGTAATTAGTTAAATGACGTTGTAAGCACTTACTTGTTGCAATCAAGTTCGGGCGGCCAGCCGACGTTGATTTGTTGCAACGTAGAAATACAATCCTTTTTTACTTCTTCGCACAATCCTCGGCATGCTGGTACCGCTCTGGGCACGTGTTCCGAACATAGAGGAATAAAAACGGAGCAGACGAAGAGTCTCAAAAAAGACGAGCAGTTGTGGTTTAAAAGGTCCTTGTAGACGTGCAACTGAAACAACGTTTTTTTCGATTACTCAATAATGGAAAGGTCATTGATTTGAAAAATTCCGCTTTTAAAGAGAAAAAGTTGTGCTCGGACTGGATTCGAAGTTATTTTATAGGCAGGTGAAGACCGAGCGATTATTAAGGGTACACGGGAGACGCTCGAGGGATTCGAGCAGACTAGGATAATAACAAGGCGGCTTTTATTCAAGGCGCCTAACCACGCTTGATTACCTTTCTGGTAGAACTTAAAACCCAACCCGGGGGTTCTTATACAACCTCTACCCGGTTCTGCATTTATTCTTGTCGTATCTTATTACTATTATTATTGCCACTAATAAACATAAACAATAAAATTTAGAATTAAATCTTGAAATTATTAGCCTATTCGGATAATTACGTAACGCCGACGTAATTAGCCGTAATTATGCGTGTGATGAGGGACGGGAGGGAACGCCGGATGCGCGTTTTATTTGCCGACAAAGGAACGATAACCGACATTATCAAACGTCAAAGCCTGCCGATATTGTAATCCCGTCTCTTAAAACTTCAATAAATTTTATGTGACTTATATATGGAGTTGATTACTCAGTTTTATTGCGTTTTACTGTTAGGCCGTAAAATTCAGGTAAAAACATGGCAACATCGTTTTGACGCACGCAATTACGCGTGTATTTATTTATACGCGCACATCAAGGCAACTACGGTTCAAAAATAAAAACAAAAAACTTACTCCCAAAGCGGCGTCTCTTTGATCTTCGTGTCCCATAAAATTAGGCATCATAGTTGTGTTATACCCCAAGTGCTGACATAAGGGTGTTGTTATTTTCTCGCAACGCGTGGTGCCCGCCACCGATTGCAGAATAACACAATTAACCCCGTTAAACATTAATAAATAAATAAACAACATTTTGCCACTCATAACTAAACTTAACTAAATTTTTTTCGAACGTACGAACCGCGTTTCATGTTGGAGGTCGAACAAAACTAAACTTCTTTTCTTCAAGAAACTCAAACTATAAATGAGCGCCGGCGAAACGACCGCTTCAAAAGATAAAACTTCATAAGAGGGCCGTGAATGTTTTGTTTTCTATACCTACCAGTACGTTAAAGTTGTTTTTATATAACACTCCTACTTTGCTTGTTAAGCAATCGCGTCAATATCTTGATTTTAATTTAAAGGATGTAAAAACAAATTACCTTGATTATGTAAATTATTATTTGCGTAATCGACTTAAAATAGCTTGTTTTTGTTTGTTGAACAATTAAAGCACTGTATATCAGCGCGGTAGGACTATATAAGTGGCAGGATCATGAGGAATGTAACTATAAGATCAAAGTAAACCGCAAGTATAGTGCGTTTACTGTAACACAACTATCGCGAGTACTGTAATAAATGTTTAGGTTTTAATTTTAGTTAGTCATAAAAACAATGTAATTAAAAATAAATTTAGTAATAAGTTTCGTAATCGTCCTTGCATTCAAATAGTCATCAAGGTTTACTGTTTTCCCATAACTTTATTTTGTAGACAGGTTTCACATGATTATTATGGCTTGCATTTTTTTTTATTATCAACGTATGTGATATCATGAAAAAGTTTTTCTTAATTATATGTGTCAAGATATCAAAGTCATCGTACCTTAAATACCAATTCAATTTATTTGGATTTTATAGTTAGAAGTATGAAAACGAGCAGGTGCATAGAAGCTAGTATGTTTTTGTAACAGGGAATTTAAAAAACTAGAAGAATTAAATGAAGCTGCAAAAAACTCAGATCGCTTACTCTCATGACTATTGATGGCACACAGTATGCATACCTCAACCTTCAAACTCAGAAAAGAAACAATTGTCAAACATTATTTTGCATAGATACTTATGTAACACAATAACTCACCGATCGTTAAAACGCGATAAACAATAACTGTAGTGTGAAAAATAAATAAATAATTCTATATTTTCACGCTGCAATTTGACTTTTTGTATTGACGATGATACTCAGTTCTTTAAATCTGCATTAAAAAATTGTAAGTACAAAAAAAGTAATAAAAAAAGCGGAATAAAAACAAAAGTAAGAAAAAGGCAATTTTAAGAATACATAATATGTAGTTATATGTATCGCGAATACGTAGGACGTACGTGTGATACACAAAACTTTTTATGCCGACCTTTGCAGTATAAATTTATTAGAAGCAGTTATTTAAATATTGATGTTTAATAAAATTTAATAACATATGTTAATAAAACGAAAACCTGTAATGACGAATTTCAATTGTTTTTTCAAATTAATATGACAATTACATAGTACTAATGTAATTTAACTTATATGAGAATAAAACTATTGTTATTTTTAGCAATTGTAAGATATAAACAAATTTGTTATATTTGTTTAAAGCAAATTTGTTAGTGTTATTACAAACAACACAGATAATGGTGTATGTTAATAAATCTGACAGATTGACAGATGACGATTAATTAATTATTAGTGCCAACTTCTAATTATAAAAAACTCTACTACACTTTATCGCCCTCTGGAAAAATATATGTCAAATGGGTAGATATATATGCGTGAAAAGTACAACATGAGAAAAAGATCCATAAGAAAAATGCGAAAGAAAAAATAATCACTGAATAAAAAAAAATATTGATTTAAAAAACAGACAAAAAGGAACAAAACAGATATTATAAGTATAATTGAACAAATTGAAGAAGAAATAATAATAATTTAAGAAAATTTTAATGCACAAATAGAAATAAAGAAAAAAATTTAAAAAACTTAAGGATACAATAAAAAAACAAAAAAATTGAAAATTGAAAATGCAAAGCAAAACGAAATCAAAAATACTTAACGGTAATAAATAACCAAAAAAGGTTACATACATATAAGCGAGAACAGTAAATGTATGATTAAAAAGCGGAATTTGAGAAGAAAAAAAAATCTAATACAGCAAAAAAATATACAGACGACAGAAAAAGTAACATATCAAAATTCACTCACAATAACCGAATAATAAAATCCGATATTTAAAAAAAAACAAATAAATGTTTATTGGTTAGAAAGCAGTAAATATATACAACGTGTATCTCGACAGTTCGTTAATTAAGAAAGCGAAACTATAACATCAATACAAACAAAAAATGTCAAAATAAAAGTTCTAATAAAACATTTTAAACCAAATAATATGTAAATAAAAAATTATGAATCTGCTTCATTAAATAGTTTTTGTTGATACCGATAATAAAAAGTATTCAAAAATAATAATATGATGTTTTAAGAACCACACATTTCTTCTCAGTAATTTGCTGACACTAATAATAAAGTAAAAATACAAAATAATGTTATCATATAAGACGTAGTTAAATTAAGTTGTTATTCTAAGAACTGCACATTGTTTCTAAAGATACTAAAATACAAAGTAACTCAAAAATAACGTATCGTAAAACAGAGTGGATAGAAACAGCAGGGTGAATCGGCAAACGCTTTTTCTTTTTGGTTGAGTGTCACGTTTTGTATTATTTCCTGATAATAGTATTTGGGTTAGAATATTCTCAAATTATATATTTTGGTTATTAGCTTGTGAAGAAGTTTTTCTTTATCAGAAATTTTGGAGTCTTGACATAAGGGTTCTACAGTTAACGTTTGCGATTCATTAGATGGACCAGGGATAGGTACAAGAGTTAACGTAGAGAATGCTTCAAATGGACCAGCGGTAGGATCAGCAGTAGGCTCGTCTTGTGCCTCATTGTCTGTGGTAGTAAGAATTTCTACAGAATTGTTCTCTTGATTCCTACACTTGTTAAGGTCCGACTCCAAAAAAATATTTATCGGTAAGTGATTGCGATCAGGGCCACTAGTTTTAGCGTTGTAGATTCCTGTAGCTCGAAAAGCGTTGATTATATTACTATTTGGCATGTTTTTATATTCTTTGTTAAGAATCTAAACAAACTCACTCTTCGAAATTCTCCGTCTGGGATTCATCCTCTGCCATTTACAGAGCGCTTTGTCCCAACTGCTTAACTGCTTTTCATTCCTTTAAATACCCCTACATCTAGCGGTTGAAGTATACGTGTTGAGTGCGGTGGTAGTTTCAAAATTGTAATATTGTTATACATTGCGTCTTTGATGACATCACAAGTGATATGGGAAACGTGACCGTCGACAATAAGGAGCACGGGGCGCTCAGAAAGAATGTTAGGAATAAAACATTTATTAAACCATTTTGCAAAAATGGCTGCAGTCATCCAGCCTCTATCTGATGCTGCAAAAGCAATTTTATCTAAGGGATCGGATTTCTCAGGCATCATTGACTCTACGACATTCTTTCCTTTAAATATCGAAAGTAAAGGCAGTTTTTTCCTGAAGCCGAACAACAAACTAAAACAGTTGTGTTTTCCCGACCACAAGACGAAAGGGTTCTGAAACACTTAGAACCTATACTACCCAAAACTTTTGTCTTTGACGGGTCATTGCAAAAAGAAGTTTTGTCGCAATTATATATTAGGTGGGGTTTGCCCATTAAATTTAAGTTCTCTACTGTTTTTTCGACTAAATCTATGAACCCGTATATTGTCCAGGGATTTTCTTGTTATTTTCTAGCCGCCTTAACTTCTTGCGGTTTTTTCAAAGATAATTTATTCCTGGTACAAAAATTCAAAAATCATTGCTCACTTGGTCTACCATCCTTAAACTTTGTGTTTAATTTATTCCTTTTAACGTAAATTTCCACAATGTCTAATACGTCTTCTCGAGATAGTCTGTATCCCCAGTTCTGCATTTGATTCAGGGTCCTCGCAAGTTCATTTGCAATTTCAGAACTCATGCAGAATACACCTCCGCCACCTTTTCCTTCTTTAGCTACAACACCCTTTGCTCCCCTTGTTCCTTTTACATAATGACGAATTGTTGATTCTGGAACAGCATATCTTCGTGCAGCTGCGTAAATTGTTAGGTTGCTATTTTTAACATCAACTACAGCTTGATGTGTAGTGCATCTTTTGTATAAACCCCTCCATCTGCAAATTTTGTTGTCATTCTTTGGTAGTTTCTTACCATACTGGATTGCTAAAATACAAAAAATGGATGTCAAACAAATATAGGGTAACTGGGGGGTTAACTTCCAGTTGCCCATGCATATTACGCCTAGTTACCCCTGGGAGCAATTTATTAGGGGCAACTGGAAGGTACACTTTGGTGACACTGTTTATATTCCAACACTTAAAATAACAGAGACATTATGTTAAATACATAATCTCCAAATACAGCACATATTCATTTAAATGCAAAAATTTTCAAATGTAATACTTACCAAGAGTAACATACTTAGCGTGTGTAATATGTTGTACTATGACCATCTGAAGAATTTTCATAAAATAATATTTTCTGCGATAACAACAGACACGTGCTACTCGACACCGTTTGGTTTTTGTACTATTAGGTAAGGGCAACTGACAATTAAATGGCGGGAGATTCAACTTTATAAATGCAATGGAAATAAACATAAATCCCAGTTACCCCGTACGCCCAGTTACCCAACTAGACCTTACTTGTCTATTACTACCAGTGGCGGCTGGTGGTCAATCATACCAGAGAGTCATTTTTAAAATATTCAAAAAACGCAACTAGCACAAAAAGTAAAAAAAAAACTTTTGCATGAAATCGATTTATATTTAAGATCTATTCATCTATCTTTACAATTAGCAAAATAATCAATCAAATTTTTCATGTGATCCGCAGATAAAGAGTGTTTTTTCAATTTTTCTTTTAAATGTTTTAAATCGGTAACATCATTTTTACACCATAACGGGTCGTGTGAAAATAGTAAACATACAAAACAGTAAAATGTATTAGTTTCTTTACATCTATAATTCCAATCTGATAAACCATATATAGATTCTTTGTACTACCGCTATTATTAAACAAAAACGGTAATGTGTACGAATATTATCAATCAACTAAAAAATCGAGTGCAAAGTTTGTCGTATGTGATAAAAAATTTGCATTGCAGCATCTTTGTTTTACAAACAGGTGTTCCGGAGATAATAATAAATGATATCAGGTGACGTAGGCATTGCACTGAATACGTGAAAAATTGGACCCGGCTGACAACCGCAGGAAGGATTTAGTTCTCTTTTTCTAATTCGAATGAAATTGTATTCTTGTACTACAATAACGATCATTTTCGATTTGGCTACATTATATTGCCTTTGCAAATAACTTCTCGAACGTTTCAATATAATAAAAACGGACTATAAAACACAACAGTCTCAGGCAAACTCGTTTGTTTTCGCATCTGTTGCACTTATAATGAAAATTGAAATTCAAACGCTGATAATTTGATTTAAAGGTGAATTTTCTGTAGTTTTAAAGTAAATAAAATACATTTCTTATTGATTTTGGAGGGCTATTGTCCGAACGACCTAATAGAAAAACCGCTACTGATTAGGTACTACCGTCTTTCAATCAACGGTACTACATTACATTCCATGTTTATAAACGTTTTTGAGCTGTGATGACTTGCTTGTGCTCTATAGGCCAACTTAAAGCTTGGTTGCTTTAAGTTTCACGGAATATATGCATAAAATTAAAATCAAGTGGCTTATGAATTAAATATTACTTAGCGGTTCAACGTAATGCTAATTTACAAAAAAAATTAAATCTTTTGAATTTTTTTTTCGCTTTTGTCAAATTTTACTATGACCCATAGAAAAAAAAACTATGACCATACTGACAGTTTATTCTTGTTATAAATTTTATTGTATCAAGAAGCATTAAACTATACAGAAGTTGCTTATTTCTAGTTTCTTCTTTCACACGACAATTCGTATCTAATAAAACAAAATACCACAAAATTGCGTTTATTGATTTTGTTTATTCAGACGTTAAACAAATTCTTAAAAATGTAGTGGCAATAATAATTTTTTATAGAGAAATTTTAAATAAACATGAGCAGTGTGAGTTACAGTTCTCGAATAAAATATTGACATACCATTTCTGTAAAGGAAACAATTTTATATTCAATCAAAGTGTTCGCCTATAGTATCAACACACTTTTGTAATTTCAATAGTAGTTGATATATTCCGTTCTTGTAAAAGCCTCATGCAAGAATTGCTTTAAACTTCCGGAAACAATTATAACGGCAAGTTGCAAACTTAATTGTTTTTTTTTTCAATCAAATGATGTCTATACAATAGACGAAAATAAACGTAAATGGGAAGACTTTAGCCTACGTTTTAACTAAACAAAAGGGTAAAAGATGAGAACGAACATTAAGATAGCATTTCTAATAACCGGATTAAAATTAGATAAAATTGAACCGAGAAAAATGTATAGAAAAAACACATTTAAATAAAACAGGAGTTTTCTTAATGATCGGCAGACAAAAATAATAAACACAAAACTAAAATTAGAATAAATAATCAGAAAATTACTTCTATGAAACCGACTGACAACAATTCAGTAACAAAATATGATCATAAGAATTACATCTTCTAGTAAGAGACGCACTAGAAAAACTTTTTCTATAAGAAGGCGATAATTAAATTAAAAATTAGAAAGCACAAAACAGAAATCGGAGATTTGAAATGGTATAATAATAGAGTAAACGAATAAAATTAAAAGCGGGAAAGCGACAAGAATATCTTACTAAAAATAAATAAATACATGAAGAATTGGTAAAGATGTTTCTTAGAATATAAAAGCAGAGAGTTTATACGAAAAAGTTTAACCAATATCAAGACTTTAAAACATCATATGCAAAACAATATACGGAGATTAAGAATCACTAAAAAATTACCGGATAAGACGTAAAATAAAGATAAAATCTAAATAGATGATTTGGAAGTTTAGGAAAAATGAAGAACGGTAATCAAATCAAAAACATTTTGACAACAAAACTACAAAGAGAAAGAACTAGTAAGAAACAAGATATAATCGAGAAAAGGTTAAAACAAAAAAGAAAGATTTTGTTGCAAAATAGACAAATGTAGAGAATATTTTCAAAGAAGTAAATAAATCAATGCAAAACAACATAATATCAAATACTATGTAGAATGTATGATAAAAGCAATTTAAACAAGATAAAAGATTACTTCTTATTTTAATTTTTGTCGCAGGAGGATCAAGGCGATCGCCTCTTTCTTTGAATCCACGCTTAGAGTATTCATTCTCAACAGCATAGGACTATCATA
This sequence comes from Aquatica leii, assembly GCA_035610365.1. NCBI lineage: Eukaryota > Metazoa > Arthropoda > Insecta > Coleoptera > Lampyridae > Aquatica > Aquatica leii. Next base: position 40,225,692 of record CM069437.1, on the reverse strand, counting down.
GATTATTCCCGGTTATGTCGCTGGTTATTAAATTGAGTCTTTATTTTAGGTAAAATCAAAAATTTTCTTATAGCAAAAACAGTTGGCTGTAAACCATCGGATCTCAACTTTTTTTGAACCACTGCTATCTTTGAAAAAAAAATTATAATCAACACCGTCGGGCCGAATTATACTTACATCTAATATTGATACATCGTTTCTCTTTAGTAAAACCTAATCTAAAAATAAAATTCTCCATCGAATGTATTAAAAATTGTGAATTTTGTGAACACAGACAAATATATTAATAAATAATACAAAATTAATGAGAAGATTGAAGCAAGTGTTGTTTTACCAATTTGTCAATGTCAATGTTCTAATTATGACAGTTGCAAAAAAGTTTGTGTCAGTTTGTTATTTTCTACAGCACTAAATTTACACTCAACTTTTGCATTGCTACCAACATTTTTGGTTGCTGTAAAGCTTGGGCTGTCACTGCACGAAACTGTTTTGCGAAACCTCGTTTATACTTCGTAGTCACCCCGAAACTTGTTTCGCGAGTATGTTTTGAAGTAAGCCAACACCAGTCGAATTTGGAACTTTATAAGATAAGGTTCACTATTAGGAGTGAAAAAATGCAGCCGACTGTCGCTGTGTTAAAAATGGAAATTGATGGCTTTAGCAAAAGCGAGAGGTCTAGGGAGAACGAAAGCAGAGTCAGTGGATCCGGTAAGTGGTTTTTTATGGTTTTTAAATTTAGGGTGACACACGGGATATGTACGAGTTTAAAATATCTTTATTTCTTATTTAATAAAGACAGACCTACAAAAACTGCGGCAGAGACAGTAGAAATTGAAGTAAGTGGAATCTTAGTTGTTTTCTTGTTACGGCAATGAGCCATTCGAAACAAAATTGTTAGCTGTATGCAAACAGACGTTTGTGTGTTGTTTAGATGGTCTTCGCGAAGTATTGCGGATTGTCATCAAAGATGTCATTGATTCATTATTGCGCCATAAATCATTTATAATCGCCCCATCTTGTTCAGTGTTAAAACTTCCAGGCGGTGTGTATGCTTCGTGCGTAGAAGGTTCTGTAAATATATTGTTGCTAATATGATTTTAGCTGCTATTTCGGTTCCAAAAGCATAAGTTCCTCAATGGCCGAAATACTGAACTCAGTATCCCAAACGCATTGTCAACAATGCAACAAGCTCTAGAATTATGATAATTCAACACACGTTCCACTAAACAAGGTTTAGGTTTTCCATTAAATCCTCGTATATTCATTCAAAGCAAACTCGTCACACAAATATAATATGGTACCTATAGAATACGGAGCTTGCATGACTTTTAGGAGAGGAATTCTTAATTTCTTAAACAATATCGTACTTTTGAATATACCATTGTCTGATATCTGTCTTTGGCAAAAAACACAATCTTACAAAGCTGTTTATAGATGGTTTATTAAGTTCTCGAATTAATAAGTGCTTTTGTAATATAACGTGCTTTTCATTCATTGCGTGAGAAAATTGCCATTTTCTTTCAAATTCTGCAGAGATCAGGAGCCACTCTTCTGCAGTAGATAATGCCTGAAAGCATAAACAAAATAAACTATTTAATAAAAATGATATTTTACAATCTCGAAACGCAAGCGTTAATCATTAAAATTAGCGTATAAGCTGTTTATAATATGTAATATTTTATAAATATTTTTTGTTTCAGAAACAATCTGAAATACAGAACCAACTTTGGCTTAGATCACCTCTGCAGCTACTACATTAGCACATAGCAGCAAGACTCTTGAAGGACTACATTTCGTGTGTTGTGTTATGGTTAAATAACTTAAAAATAGCTATATTTTTATAATAGGTAAAATAAAACGTAATATCAAACAAATCAGATGTTGCCACCAAGGATGGATACAGCAAACTGATTTTCTCATCCCGGTTCCATGCATAGATGCTTTTACAGTTGTATAAGTGCCATTATGTAATTATAACATAATAAAACTAATTTATTTATAACGAAATATTTACACGTTTATAACTACACGTAACTAATTAATTCTAGCGATATTTAAGAAAAACGCTTACACTAATTTATAAATTACAATCACTCGAAACATAATGTCCGCGGATAACTTCTGTTTATCTAAAACTGATACTTGTTTATATTAAAATTACGTAGCACGCGATAATCACTTATTTATTTAAATAGTCTTAATACTTGCGACTTCGAATAACTGACCTATGATTCTATTGACCCGTTTTTATATATTTCTATTATCTATCTCGAGAATTTTCTACTTCCTTCGGTAAACGTTCTGAAAGTTGACCATAAGTTCGTGAAGTTATTGTTAACTTCGAAAAGATTTCAATATTATAACATCGTGCTCCAGGTACCAGCATGACGCAGAGAACATGCACTAAAAGGCTACAGAGCAAGGCGTAGACTCAAAGATGATGAATGAAACTCTAAAGGTCAGCAGTCATCAGTTAATTTTTTGAATGACGTGTACTTCATCTACTTCTTGAATTGCGTAAATATGATCTGAACGCTCTAGCGCTCGTCAAAAGAGCATTTGCTTCTTCATCATAAGGCACTGGCCTTCAAACACCAACCCCGTACACTTCGCCTTTTGAGTGGTCAACTACTTCACATCAGTGTATAAGAGAAACATTCTATTTAGCCAGTAACGACTGATGGTCAATGCTGTAAGAGAGAGAGACATTTCAATATTAAAACTTTTAAAACCGCATTACTCTTAATAAAATAATTATATTTAAGGTCAATTATTTATCTATCTTTGGAATAGTCAAAATGATTATATTATCTTTTACAATATTTTTAATATAAAGTAGCATAACCCCAGTAAACACACGACGTCCCAGGGACGTTCTTTTTATGTCCAAATGATGTCTTTACATCCCGGGCTAGGATGTCTTTAATAGGACGTCCTCAGGATGTCAATGAAGAACGTACGATGGGATGTCCTATGCGAGAAAAAACAAATGCAAACTGAGTGCGCGTGTCCACTTTCCTTTTTGTTCTCTGGTGCCTACTCAACACCCGTATATCAAAGTGGTACACTCTGTTTGCACCGTTTGCACTCTGTATCTGTTTTTGTTGGTGTTCTGACTACTTTATTTATCTGTACTTTTTATTATCTAACGTTTTTTGGGTGTTTTAGTGCATAAACAAATTTATTTGGTAAGTTTTTGGTACCTTGTATTTATTTATAATGTATAAAAATCATCATTTATAATTATTATTTTGAATTACTAAAAATTAATAAAAGTTTATTGAAATTAAAAGATCACAATTATTAATAATGGTGATTTAAAACCCTATCTCGCGCGCATACCTATGCGGTGAATTGAAAATATTTATTTTATGTAAAAAAAAATTTTTTACTCAAAAAATTATTTAAAAAATGTTTTCTTTGTATTAAAGGTTTAAAAGTGTGACGTTATCTCACGACTTTTATCGTCGCGATTCACAAAAGTCATCCAAAAATGTCAACATGACCGATAAGGCACAAAATCGCTAATCTAACTAAGAAACTATAACGTTATCGCGTTCTTGGTATTCATAGTTATGACTGTGCGTATTTCTCGTATTGTATTAGTATTTCCACAATAATTACTTAGGTAGTTAAAAATACGTCTAGAAATAATTTTGTTTTTACCACATTCCTCTGATGAAATGTAAATGCGAAACGTATAAAAATTCTTAGGGTGAGTTGGGGCAAGTGCACACCGAAAAAGTATAAATTTGATTTCAATTATGCCTAGCATGCAGAGGTTATGATTTTTTTTTTGCTAATATTTTACAAATGTACTAAGTCATATGTTGTCTTTGTGGTATACAAAAATAAAGTCGTTACGTTTTGTACTAAGAGAGTGGTGAAATATTTTTTAAAAAGATATCCGGGTGGCGCATTTGCCCCACCACCACAAGGAAAATGCACCACCCCTCCGTATTTCTGTATATGATGTTATTCAAACAAATTCAGGCAAAATTACAAAAAACACTGGCATTTACAGACATTTAAACAATAATATTATAATGCAATTATAATTTGTAATTGTTAAAAACCGTTTTCCCAGTGTTCTTTATTAATAAAAACAAGAAGTAAACTTAAAAAAGCAATACAAAGTATACAAAATATGATCAGCACGAACACTTTAGACATCAAATGTCAATTCATAGCACTCTACACTTTTCATCAAGGTGGCTATATCAAAATTTGACATTAATATAAAATGATTGCTTCTGCTTATCATAGAAAATATTTGCTTGTTACAAAAAATTATGTACAAACCTCTTGCGGGAAAATCATTCTAGCATTCGCGCTATTAAAAAATGCGCTCATGTAGGAAAAACTTCTTCCCGAACTTGGTTTGTAAATAACTATTATTAAACCAGTTTCCCCTATTCCCCAGAGGTGCAGTTACCCCAAAACCGCACTTGCCCCAACTCACCTTAATGAATTTGCAAAACTAACGCGTTTACAAAATTTTTTTAAAAACGATTTATACAAACAATTTTTAACTGGTTATAATCGATCATCCCTTATGATTTAATCAATAATAGAATTGTCAAATCGATCAATCAATAATTCTACAAAAGAAGTATCAATTTATCAATTCTTTAATTTAGAAAAATAAAAATTCTCATTAGGTATATAGAAATACCAAAATAAGTCTTTTGTATTAACTTTTTTATCGACTCTACATGACGATTACCATCTCTTATGTGGTTGCATTGTTTCAAGCGCCACTTAAAAAAATCGGGAAGAAAGTATAAAAAAACTCGCTAAGGAGGGCCAAAGAACGCCGGGATCGAGAAGATAAAAAAATGAAATAATCTAAATTTATTTTAATTGAATATAATTAGGATTATTATTTAAAAATATAGTTTTATGTAATAATAATTTGTATTTTATTTGATAAAGTTATTTTTATTCATTACGTCAAGTAGTAGATGAGTACGTTAAGTCTCCTTACTGAATAAAAAAAAAATAGAAAAAACCACAAAGTAGATGTACTTTAACTGGAAATGTTACTTTTCTTGATAAAAATATAATATACATATATAGTACATATCCTACAACCATCTAAAATGGACGTCCCGTTGCGGATACGCAAGGATGTCCTATAAGGACATCGTAGAGATGCACACACTTGTGACAAAAGAACGTCCCATGAATGTCCCTAGGACGTACACAGAACCAAAATGGGATGACTTTGGGACATTCAGTGATCCGCAACATCATGTCCCCGGGACATCCTTGTGTTTGTTGGGATTGTACCTATATAATATCTCATTTCAGTGACTTTTCTTTAATTTCTTTAAATTGGCATCATTGGATTTACACCATAACGAGTCCTGGAAAGTGGTAACGCACACAATGTTTTTCAATATTAATTTTTTAAGGTCGTAACGTAATTATAAAACAAAAACAATGATGCATCAACTAAGACCATTTACGGCAAAATTAGTCGTATGTGATAAGAAATACGTCTAAAAGATAACGGATGTAAACATTGCATCAGGTTATAGGTGGATGGCCTTCGGCTCATGACCCCAATGAATCATTTGAAAAAAAAATTCATTTTCTAACTCTAATATACGTCTTTCATTGTTGACTACAGAAACCCTCATTTACCATTAGTCATATACAATACATAAGGACAACACTTCTCCATGACCCTCGGGCAGCTTCGCTAGTTTTTGAATGTGTTGTGCATTAATTAAGAATTTAAATGTTTGCGATTGTAAATTAATATTAAAACAATTTGTAGTATTTTTTGGAAGGTTATTGACCACGTAACCAAAAGAAAAAGCCGCCATTGCATTTAACATCAAAAAATTTTCCCAAATCATCAAACACATCAAAACATAACATTCCAGCAACTATTATTCAATCCAAATTATTGGATATTTGAATGTTCTTTCACCTTAAGTATGAAAAAGGTAGTTTTAAGTACAGATTTTTACCTTAATTACGGAACAGTTAGTTTTGAGTACAGGTTTTCGATATGTTGAAGAGGTGTTGCAGGCTAGTGGAGGAATTACCTGTTGCAAGAAACCAGTCCCTAACGATTATCGCCTCTCTCATGGTATGCATTTTTTTTACTTTATAATCAACCAGTGACATGAAATGTTTCAAGTCTTGGCGGTAGTTATCCGAGTCGAGTTCCTGAGGGTATCTTCGCAAGGTTTCGCTGTTATATCCCTCAGTAGTCTATTTTTGTGTTGAGGTCTTCGACGAAATATTTCTCCGGACCACTATAAGCGTCTTGTTTTGCTTCTTCAAAAATTCATCGTTATAGCTGCAAATGCTAATGCTGCAGTTCAAGTTGTCTCGCGCAAATTGTCGACTCACTTTGTTTTCGTCTCTTTCAACGCGATTCGTTTCCTATCGCCAAGACATTTTTCCGAAACAGTTTTGCGCAGTAACACCTACGTATATAGGGATTGGTACGGATTTTTCGCAACTACATATTGACAAATTACACAGCATGTTTCAGATTCTCTATCAAAGTCGCTTGTAAGTCTCGATTAATGCTCAGTAGCTGCTGAAAATATTTCAAATAGAAATTTATCTTTCAATCGGTTTCCAAATTTTTAGCATACAAAAACCCTTTAAAACAGTTTTTTTAGCTTATTAAACACACGCATATTGCCCTCATTTTTTTAAATTCAGAAATGATGCAAGACAGCATTTACGACGCTTACAATACATTTACTATCCAACAGTTCGCCTCCCTATTGGAGTCAGAGTTTCTAAACAAATATAAATCATTCATATCAACTGTAATTTAGTCATCAACTAAACTTAATCATTGTCTTAGTTACTCTTTATAAGATGTTGACTAATTATTTAAAAAAAATATGTATCCTATCTAATAATCTAAAATTGAATTGATTTAGTTTCGAAACTTTTAGATAGATAAGTAATAACATATTAATTGTACACATAAATCGTTATCTAATCTTCTTAAATAAATGAGTTTTAAATAAAAAGATGAACGGAAGAACGTGTATTGAGAGAAATTTATTGCTAATTAAAAATAAACAATAAAACATTGCAATCATAAATTGTAAATAAGTAGGTTAGTTCACCCACCATACACTATTGTATGTTTTATTTTCATTATTGAAAAAATTGTTTTTGGTTTTACGTAATGCCATAAAACTACGAATTTTATTGTCCTTTATTCTATCATACATAAAAACGCTTTATTAAATAAAGAAATTGAAATATGACAACACATAGTGTTAAAACTGCAAACATTTTGTCTTCTAAGTGCAATTCAATTTTTACTATAATGTATTGTACATTCATTAATCTTAATTATTAACCGAGAGTTGTAGAAATACATAAAAATGACACCAATTATTGCCAATCAATTGAGGCACAAAATACATACAAACATTTAACCAAAGTAGTAGTAACCCATATAAAAAGAAATTAATTGCGTTTCCTACGACTTAGCTTCTGCATCTCTGCACTCCATATAATTTTGTTTAACTTTTCGCCTAATATATATAAACCAATGCCTAATACTAGTGAACTGAGAAAGAATACGATTCGCAGTGGCAAATTCAATACTTCCAGAATTGGGTAGACCCAAACGCCCGAGTACCAGTAAATAATGTGTACCCATACTAAATAGCAAATCATAAACGTAGACAAAATAGTAATACAAGTTTTTCTTGATGGATAAGCGTGGTAAGATAAATACATTTGCAGCAACGTAAATATCATTATATTAGTGTGCATTACGTGATTTAACCACGTAGGAAAAAACGCATCTAATGCTTTTGGAAACACTAATTCTCGATCAATCGCATAAATACCCCAAAACGTTACACCTACAAACATTGAAAGAGGAAAGGCCAAAGCTGCAAGCATCTGAAACGAAATTCTAATACGTTTGCATATATATTAATACAAACACTTACAGTATCTCTCAGTTTACGTATTGAAGATTTTGTTTTAGGAAGTATTTCGTTTGTACCAATGAAGTTGTTTAAAACACATACTGTAAAGAACGTTGCTTGCAAAAGCTGAAATAAACTACCGATTAGTTATTGTTGATCCTACCACAAAAACTTAACTGCATTCCAAAATGTTAAAAATTTAAGTTTTTTTGTAGCACCGTAAGTCACTCCCATCGAATGAACTTCGACAGGTACATTCACATAATACCAGTCGTAATAACAACCAAACCAAAAATGTATGGCTTGTGCAATATGTAGCAACGGAACGAACGGCATTGTGTAAAAAAACTTTAATTCAAAAATGGTTTTGGTTCTTAATGGGGTTCATATTCTTTTAACAGAAATTTCGTGAACTTGATAGAAAAAAAATAAGGTTATCATTAAATGACATCTAACAATTTTTAAATTGCGACATCTACCCGCGTTATCGAGTATTACAAAACTCCAAAAACAAATTTTCAAAAAAACCTACCATATTCCAAATAGTTAAAAATTGCAGGCGGCCTTTAAATATCTGTTGATTTTTAATTGGTTTTAAAGTTTCTAAATCAACATACATTTGGTCGTACCATAACGAAAATATGTAGTAAAACACAAGGCAAACGTGAAAACTTTGTTGTAACATTTTTTATAAAACGTTAACGACACTGTTGTTGTATGTAAGTACTTAAATGAAATGATAGTTCACCGCAGATTTCTATATTCATTAAAAACTAATTGACTTTTTCTTACACGTCATAAAACGATCACATAAAGATTAGAAAGAACAGAGGAGTAACAAAAAGAGATAGTAAGATTTTGTTAATCCAATACAATACAAGTATAAATTTTATCAATTATGAAACACTTGATTGCTATTACTGTAATTGATAATTTAGTTTATCTGTAGACGTTATATGCAAGTACACTGAGTTATCAATTCTCTCGCGGATGTTTCTTTTTGTAAGTGATAGTAGTAGGCATTTATTGCCAATTAATCCAAATTACGAAAAGTTTATCGCAATAGTTTTGTCTTGCATTTAAAGCTCAAGGACTTGTAATATGATTTTATTAATTATTTTCCTTTTTGTTTATGCGCATGCAATTAGGTTTATTATTAATATTGATCTGACGTAGTTAATTGTATGTTAAATGAGGGAACTTTTTTAACGATTTGTTTGCGTACAGATAAGTCGGCTGACACAATTCAATGAAGTTAACCGTGATAAAGAAATAAAAATTTTAACAATGAAGTTTTAGTTTTAACTTATGTTAGATTTTCGTCAACTGCAAACCTATAATAAATCAGCTGAACTTTGGCTGAATTGATGCTTCCGTCAACAGTAACAGAAAAGCTGCTAGATTTTATATCAGAGCAATACCTAAATAAAAAAATGAAGAATTAGATGGTTTCAAGATTTTATTGTTCTCAAAAAAACAACATAACAACATTAAAAACTACAAATGAATGGGTATTTACGTAGCAAAGATTGAACGTGAGAGAACGCGTCAATTAATCTTGGACGCAATACTTTTCTAATCGTAAAAAAATGTTAATTTAAATAACAAACATTCACAAAAAGTTAAAATTATTAGTTTACCTAAAGGAGACAAAATAATAATTTTCTACATAACAAAGTTGTTGCAATATAGTTAAATCCGAAATTACCATGTCTAATATGTAGAAATTGCACTGCGTGTACACTCAAAAAAAGAGAAAACGGGATAGTATTTGCTTTTAAGTACAAACATATTGCGGCAGTGGCTGATTATACACTTAGGAAGAGACTTGGGATATAACATGAATTTAAATACGGGAAAACAATTTTATAGACTAAATCATATAAAGGGAGTTTACTGAAAATATTTTCACTTTCGAAAACCCTTTGGAGGCAGCGCAATCAAGGTGTGGTTACAAAAAATCTTAATTTTCTTAATGATTTTAAATGTAAAGATATTCGTTAACCTACCTAGTTCAAAAGTTTATCTAATTCAACATTAAAATTGTCTACTACAAAATTTCTAAATCTCCATGCTAAACTGTTAGGCAAAAACATAATCTTTATAAACAAAAATGAACGTATTGTCGATTAGAAATGTTTTCTTTCAAATCGTTTGTAGGTGTCGTATAGTGCGAAAGATTCTACATTAGAAACAGCATATGGCCCTTTTCTTGAGATTATCTTGTTAAATTGGTGACTCATTTTAGTGAAGATTCGCAGATTTTTGCAGTTTTCTTAAAAAAATTAAATGGAAAGGCATAGTGAGCTTAATATAGTTGTAAAGTACATGAATTCGCAAGTCTATCATAAAAAAATTAAATTCTCTGTCATTGGAGGAAAGGAAGATATGCCACAAAATGTTTAATAATGAAAAATTTCGGTTGCTTGATTTATTTTTGCCTTTTCGTATTATGACGTATTATGAACAATAGCATAACGGCTGTAGTAGTACCGAACTGATCTGTCAAGTATGGATAACTGATACAGAAAAAAATTCAATATAAGATTAGTTTGCGTAGAAGACAGTGCCACACACTGACATTAGAAATAAATTAAACGAATTTTACTGTTCTGACAGTACCGCTATTTTTCAAAACAAAAAATTTTTTATGATCTTTCATTTTGTTAAAATTGCATAAAACTGTATAAAATTTTGTAAAATTTAACTGCTTTAGTCAAATTTTAATTAGTATCAATAAGATTATACAAAAAACAACACAGCCACTTTAACTTTCGAACACAGAACAGAATTGCGAAGAAATCAAGAAAATTAAAGAAGATAACATATGTACATATTGAAATAAGAATCCAAAGCACATGCTACTACTGATGCCCTCAAACAATTTTCTAAATATTTTTAAACATATACTCGTCTATTTAGAAAATATATTGAAACGTTCAAGAAATTACTTGCAAACGCAAGAGCCTTCTAGAAGGCTGTTATCTATTTTCTAGAAGTTATAGCGAAAAGTGAGGAACGATCGAGAAGGATTTCCGTATGTCTTTATATAGCGATGAGACAGATCGTAGGTCAGTTATTGCTGGAATGCGAATGTGTTAAGAAGATTATCAAGTGGAAATAAATCGTGTGCACGCGTGTGTCTACATAAACAAAGAGAATAATCGTGAACGTGATAATTAGTGTAAACAAGTGTGATATCCGAGGACGTTATCTTATCTCGTGTTAGTGATAGTATTATACAACGGTTATACATAAATTATAGTGTAAGTGTTTTTATTAAATATTATTAGATTTCATTAGTTGTGCGTGATCGCGATATTATTTAAATTCGTTTTCGTGGTTTAATATTAACAAGTGGATCGTTATTAAAATTTTGTGTTATACGAAAACTTCATTTTAAAAAGTAGCGTATTTAAACTTTATATTCGTGTTATATTTAAATTTATGCCGGTGACGCGTTTGCAAGCAGTTAAAATGGATGCAAAACTATTTGAATTTCTTGAATCGATAAAAAATGGTCAAGAGTCGATGAATAGAAAAATGGAAGAAAATTCGCAGAAAATAGAAGAAAAGTTTTACGAAAATTCACAAAAAATTGAAGAAAAACTGTCGGACAATTCCAGAAAAATGGAAGAAAATTCAAGAAAAATGGAAGAAAATGCTAGAAGTTTAAAAGAAGAAATACGAGCGAGCATAGAAAATCAAATAAAGACTATTGAGGAATAAATACAAGTTAGTGTAGGAAATCAAATCAAAATTGCGCAAGAGGAAACCCAAGCAGATATGTTAAATTTAAAAGAAGAAATTTGCGAATCTGTAAATGACAAAATAGAAGAAGTGGAAGACAAATTAGAACAAAAGCTAGAAAAAAAATTGAGAGAAAGAATACAACTGCTTGAAGAAAGAATGATCCAAATGAATTGTCACGGTGAAGGAAACGTCACGAGCGAAGATTTAATAATGGACCATCGGGAAGAAAACACTCACAAGTTCAAAGTTGTACCACCGAATTTTGATGGTAAAGTTCCATGGTCAACCTATTACAAGCAGTTTGAAGCCGCAGCTACTGCTAATGGTTGGAGCAACAAGCAGAAAGCGACGTCTTTAATAGTGTTCTTACGTGGAGAAGCGCTTGGAATTTTACAAACTGTTCCGGACCACTTGCAAGAAAATTACGAACTCTTAATATCACGATTAGAAATGAGATATGGGGATGCTCATCTTCAACAAGTATACCAGGCTCAAATTAAAAGTCGGGTTCAAAAAACTGCCGAAAGTCTTCAAGAGGCTGACATCGCTAGATTAACACGGCTCGCGTATCCTACAGCACCAGATACCTTCTTGGAGCAGTTGGCTATTCAAACCTTTGTAGACGGCCTCCGAGACAACGAAATGCAGCAGACTCTCCGGTTAGCTCGACCGAAGACATTGGATGGCGCTTTGGTGCATGCTTTGGAGTTTGAAGCGGCAAAACAAGTATCGCAACGAGATGGTCATAGACTCTGCTGTGCGGCAGAATTACCCGCGCAGACACTGGAAAGCATCGAGGAGATAGCGCGACGAATACTTCGGGAAAGAGGAGTGACAGCTTTGAACTGCGACGAAATAGGCCATGTACGACGGCATCGTACTAAACCTAAGAAGAGGACAAGAAGAGCGCTCGATAATTTGGAACCAAGCGAGCAAAAGAGACAAAAAGTAATCTCATCTAGTCAGACTCCGGAGATTACAATCCAAATGGCATCGCCTAAAGAGCAGTTGCATAGCATTTATCTCGATGGCAAGATCAATGGGAGAAGCGTCCAGTTACTGGTTGACACGGGAGCGACGAAGACCATCATTCGTCCCGACATCTTATTGGAAAACGAGAAGACATCACCAGTAACAGTACGACTTCGAACAGCGACGGGCGACGAAATACCTATGTACTCACGGACAAGTCAAAGTAACCATTGGTTTGGGAAATGGAGTACTCGACCATCAAGTACTGGTAGCCGACATCACGGAAGAAGTTATCCTGGAAATGGACGTGATAAAGAAGTATGGGTTCCATTTGGATATGAAGAACGATGTCCTGAAGATCGACAATGAAGAAATTCCTTTTCATTCGTCAGAGAAGGCAGCCGTGCGAGTCTTATTGAGTGAAGACGTGACTCTGCCTGCAAGGACTGAAAGTGTGGTGATGGCACGCCTGGATGGAAGTCTCCGGGAAGGCTACATACGCGCGATTGAACCAATGGAGGGCGGCTTAGTTGAAAAAGGACTACTCGTTGGCAGAACTTTAGTACGAGTAAAGAACACGATGCCAGTAAGGATCTTAAACATCAACTCAGATCCTGTAACGTTGAAAAAGAAGACCGTGGTAGGCCAATGCACGCCAGTATCACAAATTGTGAGATGCGTGAAGTCGAACGAAGACACGTCGCTGAAGAAGTGTCCACAACATCTATTGGACATTCTTACCACCAAATGCGAAAACCTCAGGCAAGACCAACTGGCTAAAGTTAAAGTGTTGATCCAAGAGTACCAAGATGTGTTCGCGCTGGAGAGTGGCTCCAAAGGAAGAACTAACGTGGTGAAACATAAAATTAATACCGGAGACGCTCGGCCGATACGACAACATCCACGCAGGCTTCCTTTGGCGAAAAGAGAAGAAGTCGAACAAATAATTACGGATATGGAGAGGGAAGGCGTGATTGAACCTTCCAGTAGTCCATGGGCATCCCCAGTGGTACTCGTAAAGTAGAAGGATGGATCAACGAGGTTTTGCGTAGACTACAGGCAACTAAACGACGTGACCAAAAAGGACAGCTACCCTTTACCCAGAATTGACGATACGCTAGACACCCTGTCAGGATCCCAGTGGTTTTCTACGTTAGATTTAAAGAGTGGATACTGGCAGGTAGAATTAGAACCCAAGGATCGTGAAAAAACAGCTTTTACGATCGGAACTGGTTTGTGGCAGTTCACTGTAATGCCCTTCGGCCTGTGTAACGCTCCTGCAACGTTCGAGCGTTTGATGGAGACCATCTTGCGCGGATTGTCTTGGAAGACGTGTTTGGTTTACCTGGACGACGTGATCGTGATTGGAAGGTCGTTTGAAAAGCACTTGAACAACTTGAAGGAAGTGTTCCAGAGATTACGTGGGGCTAACCTCAAACTGAGCCCAAAGAAGTGCCACGTATTTAAGAAGGAAGTCCAATACCTTGGCCACGTCGTATCTAGAGATGGAGTGAGGGCTGACCCAGACAAAATCCGAGCAGTGCAAGCATGGCCAAGACCGATCGACAAACATCAGGTCCGAAGTTTCCTTGGGTTGTGCACTTATTATAGGAGATTTGTACCCGGATTTGCCAATATTGCCAAACCATTGACAAAACTAACCGAAGAAAAAGCCCTAGTCACTTCGCCGATTTTGAGTTATCCACGAGAAGATGGAAAGTTTGTTTTGGATACCGACGCAAGCAATATGGCCATAGGCGCGGTCCTTTCGCAGGTTCAAGATGGACAAGAAAAGGTTATCGCGTACTTTAGCAAGGTTTTGTCTAGGCCAGAAAGGAATTATTGCGTGACTAGGAGGGAGCTGTTAGCAGTCGTGAAGTCCATTGAACATTTCTACAAGTATTTGTATGGACGAAAATTCTTACTGAGAACAGACCACGCCGCTTTAAAATGGCTACTGCAGTTCCGTAACCCAGAAGGACAAGTAGCAAGATGGATCGAGAGACTGCAAGAGTATGACTACGACACAGAACACCGTGCCGGAAGCAGTAATCGGAACGCTGATGCCTTGTCCAGAAGACCATGTCCGGCGGACTGCAGCCATTGTTCGCGACTGAAAGAAAAAGTCGAATGCCTCCGGAGAACTGCTATGGTTGATGATGAGTGGAAACCTGAGCAGTTACGTCGCGTACAAGAAGACGATCCTGAAATAAGACTACTCCTGGACTGGAAAGAAAGCGGCCGACGACCAACCTGGGAAGAAGTGAGTGCTTTGGGCAAAAATATCAAAGCGTACTGGGCGCAGTGGGACTCCTTGATAGTAGAAGACGGTCTTCTTAAGCGATCCCTAGAAAGTGCCGAGGGCACGGGAAACAGACTACAGCTGGTAGTGCCGAAGAGCAGGGTGGCCGAAGTGTTGAAGCATCTCCACGATGGGACATCAGGAGGACACTTTGGCATTAAGAAGACGTTGGGTAAAGTGCGAGAGCGATTCTACTGGATGAACTGCAAAGAAGACGTCATGAAATGGTGCCGTAAATGCATAGTCTGCGCTTCAGGAAATGGTCCAGCGAGAAAGCGCAAAGCACCCATGAAACAATACAACGTAGGAAGCCTTTTGGAAAGAGTAGCGATTGACATCGCAGGGCCGTTCCCAGAATCCGATTCGGGAAATAAATACATACTGGTGGCGATGGATTATTTCACGAAATAGACGGAGGCTTACGCCATACCCAATCAGGAAGCATCTACAGTCGCAGACGTATTAGTAAAAGAGTTTTTCTGTCGGTTTAGAGTTCCGTTGGAATTACACTCTGATCAAGGCCGCAATTTTGAGTCTGGGCTGTTTCAAGAAGTTTGCCGACTGTTAGGAATTAAGAAGACTAGGACAACGCCTCTCCATCCTCAATCTGATGGCATGGTTGAACGGATGAATCGAACAATGGGCAAGTACTTAGCCAAGGTAGTGTCCGAACACCAAAGAGACTGGGATCAGTACTTGCACCTTTTCCTAATGGCATACCGATCATCCGTTCACGAAAGCACAGGCCAAACACCATCCTGTGTCATGCTCGGTCGTGAAATACGATTGCCATGCGACCTTCAATTTGGCCGAAGACCGCAAGAGGAAGTCGCTGGAGAAGATTACGTCAGCAAGCTGGCAAAGAGGCTAGACGAAGTACATGAAGAGGTTCGTAAAAACACACAAATTGCCAGCGACAGGATGAAAACAAGATATGACGTCAAGGCGCAAAATGGTGGGTTTCAACCTGGCGATATGGTCTGGTTGTATAACCCTCAAAGGAGACGTGGTTTGTCGCCGAAGCTGCAAAGGCAATGGGAGGGCCCCTATGAAGTCGTGCAGCGTATTAACGACGTTATATACCGCATCCGAAAACCGCCCAGAGGCAAGCCAAAAGTGGTCCACGTCGATCGTCTAGCCCCGTTTGCTGGCGATAACCACAATCCGCAGGTTCAGGTCCGAACCAGAGTAATAAGTAGCAGAACCAGGAATCCAATCGAAGAAATGGAGTTCGAAAAGTTTATGAACTTATACGGAGGTTCTGGAAAAGCTAGGTTTGGAGTTACCACCGAGGAACAACAAGACCTGTTCCAGACACAAAAAGATTACGCCATCGCACATTGCGTGAGCGAGGACCTTGACATGTCAAAGGGGCAGTCGTGTTTAAAAAGAAGTTTGGGCAGCTAGATGAATTACGAAGACAGCAACCGGCAGTCGGAAAGGTTTTAGGACTACGTGGTGACGGACGCTTCGTTTTCTATCTGGTCACCAAGAAATACTCACGTGTCAAGCCGTTATACAAAGATCTGTGGCGAACATTATGGAGTCTCAAGAGACAAATGGAGTTCCATCATGTTAAGAAATTGGCAGTACCCAAGCTTGGTTGTGGCTTAGACCAACTGAATTGGAGGACAGTTCGAAACATGTTGGAGGTCGTCTTCCGAGGAACAGGCATTCAAGTGTTGGTCTGTAGTTACCAACCGAGGAGAGTATTGGGTCAGGAAAAGTCCATTGACTGTTACTTTTATGGTCAAGGAAGTTGCCGAAATGGAGGAAGCTGCCGCTATCGCCACGATCCCTTTTACCGGTGTCGCATAATCCAGTCTCCTGTTCTGGGACAGAACAGTCCTAAGAAGGGGGCAGTGAAACGTTCAAGAAATTACTTGCAAACGCAAGAGCCTTCTAGAAGGCTGTTATCTATTTTCTAGAAGTTATAGCGAAAAGTGAGGAACAATCGAGAAGGATTTCCGTATGTCTTTATATAGCGACGAGACAGATCGTAGGTCAGAATATCACAAAGAAAAATTATAAGAATTATAAAAGCCAAGCGCCTTCATCTCTATATTTACTCGTGTTGCACCAAGCATTGTTATTGGTTGCAAGGCATGTTGGAAGAACAGAACAGATGAAGCGACATTTAAGAATAACGGAAATATTAATCGACACAACATGCATTGTTATGCCAAGGAAAACCCTTACTGGATGCGAGATGTGGATAATCAACATTAATGGTCCGTAAATGTTTGATGTGGACGGTTTGACGGACAGATTGTTGATTCCTACATTTTGGATGGATTACTAAATAGTGCTGCCTTTTTAGAGTATATAACAAATACATTGTCAGATTTACTAGATGACTCTGCTTTGAAAAGTCGTCAACATATGTGGCTGCGATTACATGGTTGCCCTGCTCATTATGAAGTTGAAGTTCGGAATCATCTCAACGATAAATTCCTTAATCGATTAAATGTCTCGATTTTTTTCTCTGAGGACGTGTGAAAGGTTAAAGTCTACCAACATTCTCCTACTACGCGCTAGAACATGATTTTAAGAATACAGAACGCCATACGGTCTATTCCGAGGGTGGAATTAGAAGCTGTTGTACTGTCAACCAGAGCAATTAATGAGTGCATTCTAAACAATGGGAGGCAATTTAAACACATTCGCGATTAATGGTTCACAAAACACACTTTGTGTCAATTTTTTTATGATAGATTGCTAATTCATGTACTTTACAACTATACTAAGCTCACTACACCTTTCCGTTTAATTTTTTAAAGAAAATTTGCGAGTCTTCACTAAAATGCGGCACTAATTTAACAAGAAAAGTACCATATGGTGTTTCTAATGTAGAATCTTCCGTACTATACGACAGTTACAAACTATTTAAACAAAACATTTCTAATCGACAATACGTTCATTTTTGTCTATAAAGGTTATGTCTTCGCCTAACAGTTTAGCATCGAGATTTGAAATTTCGTAATAGACAGTTTTAATGTTGAATTAGGTAAGTTTGCGAACTAGGTACATTAATGAATATCTTTACATTTAAAATTATCAAAAAGTTTACGATTTTTTATAACCACTCTCTGATTGCGCTGCCCCTAAAAGGTTTTCAAAAGTGAAAATAACTTTAGTGAAGTCCCTATGTGTGATTTAGTCTTAAGGGCCGCGTTTGAGAACTCACTCTGTATGTTAGACAACCAACATTGCTTGAATTGGTATAAAGTAAAACAAAAATTACTAAATGAGAAATGTGATTTGTAATTACTAAATTAAGGTTGAGTAATTAATTAAAAATGGTAACACTATAACAGCAATGCCTGTTTATTTGAAATAAAAACAAGGAATAACACATAGCACAGCCGATTCTTATATACAATATAACTATTGATTTATCACACTTTTATTGTAAAATTGTTAAATAAATTTAATTGTAGCTTAAGTCACATGAGCGCTTGCATTGTCTTATTGAGATTGGCCAAATCGAATTTCGTTGTAATCTAGCTGTTAAAAAAACTCAAAATATGAAAGTAACGTTCTGCCTTTACAGTATTGTAAGAAAATATTGAACCAATTATCTTTTTTCTTAATATTGCAATCTATACACTAATTTTCAAAGATTCTAATCGTAGTTTATATAAAAGTATGTAGATTTTGGTTGCCCAAGTACAATGATTTTGAGTTTCTACATATTCACTTAAATGAAACCATGCTTCGTTTGTAAAGAAAGTTAAACTAAACAGGTTATCGTTATTTAAATAAATTAAACCAATTACAATTCTATACACCGCAAGCATTTAAAACCATAACCTTGTTCTTTTTTAGTGCTTTATAACAAGTTCTTACTGACAATCCTAAAAAGTGAATGCTTATAAATTAAAAATTGAATTTAGAATAAGTTTATACTTGTTACCGTTACGCGTTGTCTTTTATTTATTTGATTTTTTGAAGTGAAACTTCTTTATCGGCGTTGGAAAAAAATTTACCGTCACATTTTACGCGTCACGTCACATTATTTATCGTCACATTTTTCCTTTACGCGCCATCTTTTTTTTTTTAACTTCTGAAACGCAATAGCGACGAGATAAATAATATATCAATACTAAAGTGATCAACAAAATCAAAGGCTTTATTTTAATTCTAATTCCAGTGGATTTTTAACAAAAGTAAGTAATTATATCTATTTTTCTAATACTTGTTAAGGTTAACCTCAGTTTCTGATTGAACGATGACATTTTAAATTTAAGATATTTAAGGTTAACCTCAGTTTCTGATTGAACGATGACAATGACAGTAATAATTCTATTTCTATTAATGAAATGCTGTAATAACCTTAGTAGCAAAAGTTAAAGTGAAATAATTGTATTATTTGTATTCATGTCTATTATAATAAAATCTTTTTGTTTAAACTTTATCTAATTTTAAATTTAAGATATTTAAGGTTAACCTCAGTTTATTATTGTAACTATCGGTCAATGTATATGATTTCATTAAAATAGTATTTATTAATTAATACGACTGCTAATTTAATGAACATCAATTAATTGGCATAGAGTATAAATTCTGAAATATGTTATTAATTTTTGTAAATCAATTAACTAATTTTTGTAGATTCAATTTCATATTTCAGTTACCATAAGCCATTAATTATTAAATTTAAGATATTTAAGGTTAACCTCAATTTCTGATTGAACGATGACAATGATAGTAATAATTCTATTTCAATTAATGAAATGCTGTAATAATCTTGGTAGCAAAAAGTTAAAGTGAAACACGGTTGGTTCAGACGAAGAGTACTTTCAGTTTCTCCAACGCAGTAGGGATAGCATGTCGCTTATTTCGTTACGCGTCACATTTTTAATTAATACGACTGCTAATTTAATGAACATCAATTAATTGGCATAGAGTATAAATTCTGAAATATGTTATTAATTTTTGTAAATCAATTAACTAATTTTTGTAGATTCAATTGCATATTTCAGTTACCATAAGCCATTAATTACAAAAATATATAATAACGAAGACAATGATAGTAATAATTCTATTACAATTAATGAAATGCTGTAATAATCTTAGTAGCAAAAAGTTAAAGTGAAATAATTGTATTATTTGTATTCATGTCTATGATAATAAAATCCTTTTGTTTAAACTTTATCTAATTTAACTTTATTTAACCAATTTCTGAAAAGTTGCATGTAGATCATTTTGCGAAAAATAAGGCCATAAAGAAGTTTCACTTCTTACATGTGTACACTAGTACACGCCCTCATTTTTTTGTAGATTCAATTTCATATTTCAGTTACCATAAGCCATTAATTACAAAAATATATAATAACGATGACAATGATAGTAATAATTCTATTACAATTAATGAAATGCTGTAATAATCTTAGTAGCAAAAAGTTAAAGTGAAATAATTGTATTATTTGTATTCATGTCTATGATAATAAAATCCTTTTGTTTAAACTTTATCTAATTTAACTTTATTTAACCAATTTCTGAAAATTTGCATGTAGATCATTTTGCGAAAAATAAGGCCATAAAGAAGTTTCACTTCTTACATGTGTACACTAGTACACGCCCTAATTTTTTTTGTCACCCCATTTAATTTTTATTTGTTGGTGGTTGGGTAAAGTTCCTAGGATCGAATGCGTTTAATATCAATCGGACATTGAAGAACTGCCATTATATTGATATAAGTTTAAGACGAGAGTTGGAAAATTGATTGCAATTGCCGATCTTCGCCGTCAAATTGACAATCGCCTGTATTTTTGGTACTCTTGAATTTTTAGCACTAGTCACTCTGCATTTAAAGGTTTTAATCCAGAAATTGTGACAAGAGAACGCTGATTGGGATCAAGTACCGTCTAAACATATGTTTTCGTGTTGGCAGAACGAATATTTCATGTTATCTTTTATTTATGAGAATTTTAAGCTGTTTTTGATAGGATTTACGGATGCTTCAGAAATAGGTTATGACGCAGCGGTTTATCTAAACTAAAGGTTAACCAAGCTGATTCAAACTCTGCTATCTTTTTGGTTTATGGAAAATCCAAAGTGGCTCCTTTAAAAATAGTGTTTATTCCTCGACTGGAATTGTCTGCCGTACTTCTTTTGTCAAATTTATTAAAAGTTGTAGAGAATTTTTGTTTTCGTAAACTGTAGCCTAAAGCAAGAGCATTTACCGATTCAACGATTGTGCATTGTTGGCTGAATTC
Organism: Aquatica leii; assembly: GCA_035610365.1. Classification (NCBI taxonomy): domain Eukaryota; kingdom Metazoa; phylum Arthropoda; class Insecta; order Coleoptera; family Lampyridae; genus Aquatica; species Aquatica leii. The sequence goes on along the minus strand of CM069437.1, from coordinate 40,204,513 downwards.
CAGTCCGAATCGTTGGTCGACATTTGTTGCTCATAGAGTAGCAAAAATTCAATCTCATATTGACAGAAAAGAAACCCCAGCAGATTGTTTGTCGCGTCTTATTCTTTCTGGTGGACGAGTCCAAGCTGGCTAATTAAAGAAGTCGAAAATAGTTGTTGCTTTTTGTCTTCCTTTAACATATTTTTGTCCAGACGAGGTGTGTGTTTTTAAATCTTTTCTAATTGTGGAACTAACTCAGTTGGTGCTCAATGGGACCTGAAAGAGCAAAATGGATTAATTTGTTCTACGGAATATCAAGTGTCGCTCACGAATGAGTTAAGCGAGTATAGAATAAACTGGAATTTTAACCCTCCTATAGTTCTCCGCATTTTAGTGAAGTCTGGAAATCAAATATTAAAAATGTGAAAACCTATTTATTTCGGGTTATCGGGTGGCAAGTGCCGTAAGTGTGAATCCTTCTTGTCCCGCGAGATGGAACCGGGAGTATTTGCACGAGCTTTAAATTAGAGCTAAATGGATAAAATTTTCACAGCCTTTACAAATGGTCACCTTAGTATTAATGATAGAAAATACCACACCGCCGCTACAATAGCCGCTAGCGCAAGTCAAACGTACCTTTTCTGGCATAGATAATGTCGTTCGAGTAGTCCTTGTTTGCACTAGTAAAAGTTGTGTAAAAAGAACGTTGGCATATGATTGCTCCATAGATAATTGTTAGCTTTGTTTAATCAATTAACAATAATTTTATTTCTTTTCATTCTTTTAAAGTATCTGAATTTTTGTTTTTTGTGGTTGTGGTTTTATATTTTGTTGACTTCTCCTCGCAAATTCAAATTGGTAGTAGAATTGTGGTAGTAGAAAAGTGGAAACTTCAGATGCAGGGGGATGGCCGCGCGAGTCTTTTATTTATTTGATTTTTTTGTTACCTTTTTTAATTTTTATTTAATGGTTGGTGGTTCTCAGGTTCGAACGCGTTTAATATCAATTGGACATTAAGAAACTGCCATTATTGATATCATTTTAAAACGAGCGCTGAAAATTGATTGTAAACCTTCAAAAACTCGATTTGAAAATCGTAGTATCAGAATTGTTGTCGTGTTGTGTGTATACAAACGGTATTAAATTGATTATCACGGATCAAAAACTCAGAATTTAAAGTAAACCTCGCGAAGCTTCTAGTATTCTTTTTCTGTCAACCTTCTTCTCATTGCCTTTTATAGGAGGCTCGAGAACAGCTTCAAGGCCGTGGTCTTTTGGGAAGTTGATACGATAATCAAATTTTATAGTTATCACAGGTAGTGTCTCGTTTTTTCTTTTCTTGAGTGTACTTCTACTGAGAGTCTCAAGTACAATTTTGTGCAAGTTTGAAAGACGAAACTACGACATTAAAAAAAATATTTTTGTTACTGCTTTTATATTTTGCAGGAAAAGCTTTTTTTCAGTTATTTTTTTTAATTCTTATGACAAAAATTAGTCTTCGTTTTTAAATTAAAAAAAAAATAACACGCGAACAAAAACTTCTTAATATGAGGTCACGAGTTTTAGTTTTCAGGTTTAAATCCTTATTTCTTTAACTAATTCTTCTTACACATCTGATTTTAGTATCAAAACTGCGTTTTGGTTTTTATTTAATTCAGACAAGGTTAAAAGATTTTATAGGTGTTATGTGATTCAAGGATTCTTAATTTATTACTTCAAATTCTAAACAATAATTTTTCAAATTTTTTAACAAAAAACGGTTGTAGTTTATTTTATAACTCGAGCTGATTTTACATGAGAACAAAGACATCTAGACAAATAACGATTTATTTTTATAATTTTAAAAATAAAAAAATGAGTAAGTTAGAGACTTTATAATAGCTTTTAACATTAACTTTGTTTCCTAGAAAGTGTTAGTTACAGAATTGTCATTTTTTTACACAGAAATATCATATTTAAAGATTTTATTGACGCTTTTAGATCTGTCTTGTGGAACAAATATACTTACCTTATATTGGTTCCCGATTTTTCATAATAAAAAAAAATTTTTTGTTATTAAAAAAAAAGTTTACGCAACTAATAAAAGCAATTATAGGTAACTATTATTAGCCAACGAAACCGTTTAGTTTACAGTTTTATTGCCCACATAATTGTAATTACTGACGTAATTATGTAGTAAACTAATAAATGCGATGTCTTTTAACTTGGTTCGACTGCATCGTTGCACACACCTTTTTTAGTTTCATTGTTTAAATCCATCGGTATAAGCAATGTAGCGAATCTTCGGTTAAGTATTGATAGAGTACGTACTTAAGTACGCACTTAACTAAAAACGTGTGTTTTATACTTACCTTAATCGCGAATTAATACCAGACGTACGTTGTTTAACTACCGGATATTACTAAATGTTTAAAAACGCAGAAACCCGAAGAGAAAGTGGGTGTTTGCGAAGGTAGTTCGTAACTAACCGGTGTAATGAGTCATACAGGTATTAATTCTTGAATAAAATATTTATTTAGCGATTTTATCGCAAAAGGGATCGGTTCCCTTAAACATAGGTACGAATCGGTTTTTGTAGTGTACGTTTTTATGTTTTTGTGTAATCGTCGGTGTTGCAAAGTCAGTGTTAGTTTTTTTGTAATTGTCACGGTGCCCTTGGATTGCGAAAAAAACGGAACCACAGTACGGTTTTTTTTGCCACGGTGTAACTGAATTCATGTATGCTTTGTAATAAGTAAGTATTTTCATACTCTATACAGTATACGACTATACGGTATAAATAAAAATAGTTTATATAACGGTGCGTTGGGCCCGAAAAAAAAAGAGGAAGCATGGGTTTAAATTTCCTAATAAATTTTTGATCGCTTTCAAATTAACGCGAAGACTTTCACTAAATTTTATTCAAGCAATCTTGACAAAATTGTTTCGAAATAGCGACGCAATAAATTTTTTTTTGTAACGGTTGCCATGTGCGGCGCCATTTCATAAGCCACTATGAAAATGATAACAATTTAATTTACGTCAACATTTGCATCTCATCGTGTTATCTAATATGTAAATAGGTGAAAGATATTATGATAATTTGCTTCGCTATGGTTACTTCGTTTACTACGTAATTATGAAATTAAAAACTATTGATCACTATTGAAAAAATGATTTTTTAAGCTACGCGTTTGTTCCATTTAAGTTTTTAAACGATCGAATCAATTAGGTTTTTCTCCGCAAAAAAAGTAAACGAAAAATTGGGTCAAGATTGTGCACGATCATAGAAAGAGGTTTGATTTCAAACTGTAAACAATCAATCACAGTTAAACCGCGTACTAACCCGTCTTTCTGTTACAGATTAAAGCCACTATGGCTGAGTATTTACAATACGACTGGAAAGGTAATATGTTATCGAGGGATCTTCTTCAAGACCTGTCGTTTAAGAAAACCAAAATCGATCACGCCTCTTGCGTCGTGGGATTAAGGAATTTAATAAACAAATCGACGGATGCAGAATTTAAGAACATGCAAAAACAAGACGACACCACTTTGCTAAAATTTCTCTACGCCAAAAAGTTCAACGTTGCTGACGCGTACCAGCTTCTTCAAAACTACTACTCCTACCGAAAAAGAAACGAAGATATTTTTAAAAAGTTTTCCATTCATTCGAGCGATATACTTAAAGCACTAGAAAATGGTCTTCCAGGTGTGCTTAGTTCCAGGGACCGCAAAGGCAGGACCGTACTTATAATGGACACTAATAATTGGGATTGCTCCTATAACCTAATAAGTATTTATAGATCGTTATTGTTTACTTTAGAGTATTTAATTAATGACGTTTGTAATCAAGCTAATGGTTTTGTAGTGATTGTAGATTGGACCGAATTTTCTTTTAGACAGAGTATGAATTTAAAACCTAGTATACTTAAACTCATGATTGAGGGTTTACAAGATTGTTTTCCTGCGCGGTTCAAAGGTGTGCACTTTATAGGACAGCCGTGGTTTGTTAACACAGCTCTTACCGTTATTAAACCGTTTTTAAAAGATAAAATGAGGGAAAGAATTTACGTCCATGGAAATAATTTAAGTACGTTGCACGATTATTTACCCAAAGATATTTTGCCCGCTGAAATGGGTGGTGAACAGCCTAGTTATAATCCTCATAATTGGTTAGAGAATCTTCTAAGTGCCGAAAACTCATGATTTTTTTTTTGTTAATTTCGGTCTTAATGTCAATTTGTGGCTTAGATAACAAGACCAGAACAATAATTGCACCTTTAGCTTATGCGTTTACACAATTACCATTGATGCTGAATACGAAAATAAAAAAGACATCTGATGAGTGGTTGGTTTTGTAGAGAACCACATGATTTGTATTAATGCTACTGAATTTTGTCAGTATTAGCCTTTTTAATTTTATAAATGTATGTATTTATACTGAAATTAATATATTTTTATTATTTGTATATGGATTGGTGTTATGTTTTACATTTCAAATTAGCAACAAGATAAAACTTTATTTTTCGTTCATCGAAAAACAGTTTTTCTTGAGTTGAGAAACTCTCGTTGACCTAATAATGTTTAAATCGACAACGGTAGTTATAGACAATTATAAAATAAATATTAATGACGTGAATAATACATAAGTTGACACATCTATAAAGTAAATATGTAACCTGCAATTGAATAATGCAGTCTGTATGTCTAAGGCAAAATCAACATTCGATCATCGGATGATAAGATAGGTGACTATTAATAGCAGTAGACTATGCACTTGTTATTCAATGCATTTATTTACACTTATAAATTTATGTGGAAAGTTAAACATCGCAACCGGTAAATCTATTTAAATTATGCGTACCGGTTTCTTTTTAATTAATTGTCAAAGACGCGCATTCTTTATTAATGTTTGTTAACTAAAGTTCAATTATAAAAATATCACAATTTAGTGTGTTCAATTTAGTGTGTTAAAGAAAAAAAAATGTTTTCTGGTCTTGAAATTGTTGGATAAGGTAAAACTGATAGACAATGAAAAGATCTAATTGAAATCTTGCTTAATTTACGAAAAATAGCAATTTTTGATAATCTAGACAATTTCGAAAAACGGCATTTTCTAGCTAAGTGAAAATCACCCGATATATCTGATAGAGGTTAAATAGGTTTTCAGAAAAGCACACATCCTTGCCGTAAGACGTTTTTAAAAAAAATCAAAAATAAAAAAAACATCGCGTACGCCACTGCCTTAACAATCGACAAACGAAGATTACCGTTTGAAACTAGTGATGGCAAAATAGGGTCTTTTTATCAGTCCCAAAAATGATTCGTTCAATGAAACGTGTATATGAGTTTGGACTTTCGGACAACTTAAATGTATTTGTATTGTAAAACTTCGGACACTTTTTGCAACCTTTTTGACCACAGACTCAGTCTCGCGCCGTACATAAAGGCAAAGTCGTGTGGTGCACGAGGGCGCCGAGGCGCCGAAGGCGCAAAAAAACCTCAAAACTCAAAAGTAAAAAAAAAGATAAAGCAACAAACAACATTGTCAAAACAAATTTTATAATGATTAAAAAACCAGTAAGGAATTGCTAGCTATTACATTGTTCTTTATTTGTTTATTTTTACTCTTTAAGACGAAGGAACCGGATTATTTCTTAAAAATAATATATTTTCCAAATAAGAGTACGCAATAGAAGCAGTTATTTGATCGAATACGTAACATGATAACATGAATTGTGTGAACTCAAACAAATCTGATTTTATTCATGTTTGAGCTTGAAATTTGGCTTGCAACGAGCTAACGAGCGAACAAGCTTTTTTTGTCCTGTCTAAGCTTGCAATGTACCAAACTTTATAAATTTAAGCGCTGCATTAGTCGCGATTTCATTTGTTGCCTGATGCCAGATCGATAATTAACTTAGCGAATGAGGTAAAAGATATCTGCTTTTAAAGCTTTAGTTTTTTGTAGTTTTACAAACTTTATAGTGATGTGTTTTGTGTTGTAAATTAAGGTGAGTTGATCTAAAATTTATTTTTTATTTTAGGTTTATTAAAACATTAAAAGCCAAAAACTTGCACCTCTAATATTGTTAATTGAAATAAATTCAAACAGAATAATTGATAAGCACTAATATTACTATTTATAAAAATTTATAAGTTTTGAAATAACTTGAAATAAGTAATGTTGAGTTTGAGTTTGAGGGGTTTTCCATTTTTCATGAATAATTTGTCAATTTGTTTACTTATGTAATAATTGCTTTACAGTATACAGGATGTCAGAGAAAAAAAGAAATTGTCTGGATACCAAAATTTACTGAATAATAAAAAAAAGAGAGGAAGAACTGGAAAACCTAGTCAAAATTACGCAATTTTTTCCAAACCCGAGCCTACTTTGCCAAATATTAATAACAACAATAATACAGCTGAATCCCAATATTCTGAACCTGTACTTAAAACAAGTATCAGCAGCAGACAAGAAACTGATCTTCTAGAAAGCAATCCATCAACATCTTCAAGTTCTGCTGATAATGAGAAATCAACACCTTCAAAAATTACCAGAAAGGAAAATATGAGTCAACTTTCAAAAGATGCTGCACTATGGTCAAAGAAATTACGTCTTAATAATATTCAAAAATTGGTAGAACGTGGCCCTGCTCATTATCAAAACAAAAATGATATTTACCCGAGAGATAGTTCGGAGTCGGGGCGTAAATTTTCCAATAGTTACTTCTTTGGCATTTTACCAAACAAAGAAAAAATTGAATGTTTTTGGTTGTTGTATTCCGAAACAAAAAAATCACTTAACTGCTTCTGTTGCAATATTTTTAATAACAGCGATTTGAAATATGTTCGCCTTAGTGATGTATCTGGTTACAATGACTGGCAGCATTTAAGTGAGAATTTAAACATTTATGAAAAGAGCAAGTTACATATCGAAAATGTTTTAAAATTGCTAGATCTTTCTAACCGTTTTAATAAAAATGAAATAATTGATTCTGACATTCAAAATCTAATAAACAGAGAAACTAAATACTGGCAAATTGTTATAGAAAGAATTTTCTGGGTGGTTCAGTTGTTAGGTCAGCAAAATTTAGCTTTTCGTGGAAGTAGTAATAAGTTGTTTGAGAAAAACCATGGTAACTTTTTAAAATGCATAGAAATGATTTCTAAATTACACCCGATTATGTCAGAGCATACAAAACTCTCTCAAATAAAGGATCACAAAAACTACCTCGGGGACAAAATACAAAATGAAGTAATCAACTTGATCGATCAAAATATCAAACCCAAAATTTTAGAACTAACTAAAAAGGCAAAATATTATTCCATATTATTAGACTTCACTCCTGACTCTAGTCACCAAGAACAAATGTCAGTTTGTATAAGATTTGTTAATTTAAAGAGAACGGGAATTAGTATAGAAGAAATTATTTTGTCCTATAGATGATGTGTCGGGTGAAGGCGTGACAAAATTTCTTTTGTCGGCGTTACAGAAAGAAGGCTTAAATATCAACGATTTGCGGGGTCAGGGTTACAATGGGGCAAATATGCGTGGTAGGCATAATGGTCTACAAAAAAAATTTTGATTTCCATCCGCGAGCTTTCTTTGTTGCATGTTGCTATCATACCCTAAATTTAGTCGTCAATGATGCCGCAAAATCAATACTTTGAGCATTAATTTTTCTTCTTTAGTTCAAGAACTGTTTGTATTTTTTTCAGCTTCAGCGTCAATTTTGAAATCTAATTTATCTAATGTAACAAATTTAACTTTAAAACCTTTATCGGATACTCGATGGTCTAGTAGAATAGATGCAGTAACTGCTTTAAGATATCAACTTGGAGAGGTTTATGATGCTCTGTTTGAAATAAGCGAAGGAAACTTTGAAAATAACGTAAAAAAATTGGCTGGTACGTTCGCCAAAAAAAATTTGAGTTCATTTGCATTCTTATATTGTGGTATAATATTTTAAGTAAAGTCAACATTGTTAATAAAACTATTCAAAAACCGAACTTTGATATTGCTCACTGTTGTAATCATTTAACTTGAATAATTTTTTGAAAGCTTATCGCTTCGATAAAGGTTTTAATGATGTATTGATTGATGCTAAAGAAATAGCATCCAGATTATAGACATTGAACCTACATTCAAAAACCATAGAGGTCTAAGACCGCGAAAAATAAAATACATTTGGATTATGAATGACGATGAACCGATCCACGACGAAACTTTACAGTTCAAAGTAAATTATTTTCTTAATGCTCTAGATGTAATCATAACATCAGTGGATGAGAAATTCCAATTACTTGCTTCTTACTCTAATAATTTCGCGTTTTTATGGAATATTAATAAATTTAAAAATTATTCTGATAACGAACAATTAGAATTATGTCAAAAAGTTGAAAATTTATTAAACGGCAAATCTTGCAATGAACGAGACATAAGTGCTGTGGAACTTGTTAAAGAATTGCAATATTTACAAAATTTTGATGAACAAGTTATTATGTCTCCAGAAGAAAATTTAAATTATATAACAATTAACAACTTATTAGATTCTTTTCCTAATACGAGCATAATATTTAGTATTTTGTTAACAATTCCGGTTTCTACCTACCTAATACCTGGATATTAACCTTTGAAAGGTGACATCTTGCATTATTAAAATAATATGTTGTTTTGTTTTTATTTGTCGATCAGTTTTGTCCTGTGATATATAAACGAGTATTTTTAATGTTTTAAATATTTTTTTTATTTTTTGTGCTTTTGTATCATATATTACATTTGAAACTAAAATAGAAAAATTTTGAGTTATAATACTGTTAGAATATATTTCTGTTTTCTATAAGTTTATAATTGTGTTATGTACCTCAATGAAAAAATACTTGTATGGCTTATGGCTTGTACTTGTAAAATATAAAAATGAAAATAAATTTATAAAAATACTTTTTAAAATTATTTTTCATTAAATTTGAGGCGTTATTTTAAATTTGCACAAGGACGCTAAAAGTGCTTAAGCGCGGACTAAATTTACGCAATTTTTGGGCAAAATACCCCTAATATCTTGTAACATTTTACCTGTCTTTAATGTTTGATATTTGCTTTCAGTTATTAGATTTTTTTGTTAAATACCGCCCGAAGTTACCTCTTCGAGTGAGGTGACTGTGGACGGCAGTGCAAAACTAGCTTAAACCAAAGAGACTAATGTTTACTTCGTAAAAAGTTAATTGTTATAAAAAACATCATTTTATCATAGAAAACATAATTTATTTTAAAAATAAAACAATTTTATGTAACAAAACTAATATATGTAATATTCTAAAAAAGTAAAGGCATAGCGACCTCTTCAGTAAATAAGAGGAAAGCACTTGAACAATTTCAAAATTTTCAATAATGCTGTCATCAGACACGTTTGGGAAAGAAAAGAAAACATTGTCTCCATGTTGCATTTTTTGAAGAAAAGCGACAAGATAATTTTCACCTTCTAGACTAGACTTAAAATTTTTGCAACATAGAATTTGCTTTGTAATGAATTTGCTATAGAAACTTTTGCTGGTATAAAATTATTCATTTTAATATCTTCATTGGAAGATCAATTTCTTGATTTCTCAAGTCATTTCCTTATTCGAATAAGTCGGATAAAAAACAATTTTTACCAAATAAATTGAGGTTAATTTAAATGGTTGCAAACTGAGCTAATGGTAAAGAGTCTGTATCGATTCGCAATCATCTGATGGAACGTTCTGTCATATATGCAGAGATGACTCACTTTCCTGGTTCTCTTTTCTTTGAGAAATTTGAGTAGGAATCTATCTTTGAGGCAGATGTTTTAAAACTTTCCCGTGGATTGCAGATGGCCAAATACCCGCGTTGCGGACAACCGAGTTTTCTTTGAATTTGCTTCAACCGCTTCTAAGGATTTCCTGAAAAGTTATGGAAAGTCTATCTTCTGTAATAAACCTTTACGTTTAGATTTCCATTCAGTCAGGATTCTCCTCCATGCTTTTTTAAGAGGCGTAAAAAAGTAACATCTGAAGCAGTAGTTCCTAAAGTAGTTTCTAGGGATTCCCAAAGGTATCCAAGATCATTCTGGGGGTCGGTGAAAAATTAAAGTTGATTTGGGGGTCCTTGAACAACGTCAGGGAGTCCGCGGAAGGTTTAATATAAAATTAAAAAAATCGCGGTGAGTCAAGCCTATCTATATAGGTTTATACAAGAACGCAATAGAGCATCTAATCAACAATTTAGTTCTGTGATATGCGTGATGTGAAGTGCATACAACAAATTTTCCTAGTCTTGGACAAAAAGTAGTATAATTTTTGGTATTGTTACGGAGATAGCGTACTTTCGTTACGTAAGTATATTTGAATAAAACTAACATCTCTTTTTAATTTAAATTTATTTAAGCAAAGTTATGTTCTTGTTTAAGTCGATTAAACAAATTATATATCATAGCTATCAGTACAGTAATCTCTTAACATTCATTAAGGATTTCTTTTTTATTAAAAACTTAAGAAAGAATTGTAATTTTTTCTAACACAGATGTGTTTCTAAAAAATATATTATTAATGATTCTGTAAAAGAAGTTAGGCATATTAGATTTTATAATTTAATACAATTCACCCTAAAAGTTAAGGCTTAGTATTTTATATTTTTGTTTATTTTGTTTACTTCCGCGAATAACCAAATCCGCGAATGTTTGGAATCACTATATATTACTGTATTATTATATTCTGTTGTTAATTAATTTTAAAATTATTTGCAACGATTATAAAGTTCAATTTCAAAATAATGCAATTATGCGTTCAAAATATAGGATAGGAAAACTTGCTAGAACTTGATCTTGACGGCCGATTGGACTTGTTTAACGAATAAAAAACGTCATTTGATATATTGCTTTATAAACAACCAAAAAATATAATGAGTATCACGAGTGAGACTCGTTATTTCTACGTTTGGCAAAGGTTACATACCACGACTTTGGCTCGCTATTTTGTCCCAATGGATTAATACTGAATCGTCAGAAAACAAAGCTATCTAATAGCTTTTTGTATTAAGTTTAGTGGTTTCATATGTATAGTTTTGGAAATACAAATACAAATCATTCAAAAAATGTACGTGTAAATCGTTTCTAGAAACATTAAAAGATGATAACTGTGTATTATTCTGCAACGTTACGTAGATAACTCCGTAAATTATTTTGGACATCAACGTTTAATATTTAGTGGAAACTAACTAAAAATGTTACAAACACGATTTAGGCAATAATTTTTCAGTCAATTTTGGTATTATTTCTGAAATCGATTTGTATGCGCTTCAAAAACCGTCTAAAAAACAATGTTCGGATTCGCTTTTGAAGCAGTATGACATTGATTTGAAAACGTTTTATAAACGTTTTAATGTACTATTTAAGCGTATTAAAAATGTTACAAATGTAAATGATTTAGAAATGTTTTGCTCTACTAGGGATTATAATTAACAATAGTTTGTTGCAAATAAAAATTTTGATATATATCTTTTCCTATATCTTTTTGGACCTATTTCTTTCAAATAACAGTATGAGTGAGCTAAAGAAAAATGTAGACAACACAGTGTTGAATATATAAATTATAGCCTTATTCCGTCACCAGGAAATAGCACTTTAACTATGCGTAATAAAACGATGTCAAACGATTCAGTAAAGCCTTCTAAGCTTAGGGAACATTTAATAAAAATTCATAGAGACAAAACAGATACGGGTTTAACGTCTAAGATAAAAATGACTTCACCTGAAAGGTTATCTTAGATTTTTTTTATATTCGCTCCTTTTCTGTCACGGTATTGTTTAACTATCACTCAGACATCGTACGGAAAAAAGAAAAATCCTCATTTTGGCGACAATTCACCGGCCACAACCAGCCTTCCTTCTTCTTCAAAGAATAATAATGTCTAAACTCCGATTGTTTTGATAATAATGTTTTTAATTCTGTCGCTAATAGTGGACTTCAACAAAATTCTGTACCATATGCTCTTCATACGGGTTTTCACAACACTCATGGCATTTCCAAAAGCTTTTGTTGGTAGTTTTGGTAGCTTCTACCTAGCACTTTATTGTAAACACGACCAAGGTTTAAAGTCACCTCCAAAAACGTAAATGTTTGTAATTACCCTGTATAAAAAATGCAGCTGAAGTAAGCACCAAAGGTAAGCACATCGTACTTTTTTACTATTTTTTAAATTAAGAATTCCTTTTCAAAACAAAAACTACCAAAAACGAAAGACTGATCGCGACGAACGACCGCAACTCACCATTATTTGTAGAAAACGAATCTACAATCGTTTGACAAAATCATATATGCGCTATCGTTCACACTGTTGTCGCTGTAAACACATATGCAAAAAAACTATGTGACCCCAAGTGTCCAAAGTCACTTCGTTCTACGGTTCTTACTTAATACCTGGGAAAAAGCAAAAATTTGCATATTTAATTATATTAACTGGAACTGTTTCTAAATGAATGTCAGTTCAAACAAAATTCTTCAACGACGCCGCAATCAAGGTTAAAAAATCGAAAGTGAACAGAACATATGAACGATAGGGTCACAGGTTGTTGAACAGATCAATATTGGGTCTTCGAAAAGATACGGTCATAGTGAACGAAGCAATCATGATCGACAAATCGTTATTGGAAACCAATAACTCAGCATGTTGTTCTTATAGTTACAGTCACTTTAACACTATCGTGGTAACTTTTCATCACTAACTCTACTTCTACAATAACCATCATCGGTGACGGTAAAAGTTGTCGATTATTTTTTCACATTTTTGCTTTTATTACCTACGAAAAAATTTGCATAGTGATAAGAGATTACGTGGTTTATGTTTTTTTAAATTTTTGTGTTGCATTTATTGTATGAGTTTATCCAAGATCTCTCAAGCACGAAGTCATGCTAAAATAGTTCAAAACAGAGCTGACATTATATACATTAGACATCAATATAATTGGATAAATGATCATAATTCTAATTTTTTTTGCAAAACCAACTAACTTTATATTAAAAAAAAGAAACTTCATCAATAACGTTCGATGACCGAGAATTACCGGCATATTTATTTTTATATCATAAAATAATATATAATGCCAAATAAATCAAAAATTTTACTGTTGCTGGTTTTAAGACCAGTTAAGAGCGGAGAGGTAGGCAATGTCAGTTTCCGGTTTAACGTAAAGCTTTTATAGATTCGAAGCTGAACAATGCAAAAATAGAAAACAGATACTCTTGTCTACTAAAATCTGACATTCTAGAACATTATTATTCCGATGCGCAAACACAAATCAACAAAAGCGCACAGCCAGAGAATAAGAAAAAAAGCAGAATAAGTATAATAAGTATATTAAAATTACACTGTTACAGTGAGGTTAAGAAGAATATTAGAGCACATTAAATATGCACAACATATTTTTTATATATGCTGTTCATATACCAATGTGCAAAAAATTGTAAAACACCTAAAATATGTGTGGTTTACCTAATTTAAAAGCATATGAATTTAAATTGTAGATATGCATAAAAATTACATTTAGCAAATATTATATGAATTTGTCACTGAGTTGTGCATATACATTACAAGTACGTAAAGTATAGAATACGTTCCTTGTTTATTAAATGAAGTTTAAGGAAATTTTGTCAAACACGTCTATTTTGTTTGTTTAAATGTCACTTTTTACCGCCATTAAAAATTTTTGTTCATGTCTTGTTATGACGCCATCGACATTTTTTAAAAATGAGAATCCATATTTTTTAACGGATTTTGAGAGAATTCGTTTTTCTAAATACGAAAATGTCAAAAAAAGTGTGATGAAGAAAAAAGTTTCCGAGATATTCGGTTCTAAAGTTTCAATAATGTAAGTAAAAGTTATGCACTAGAAAAACAAACGATTTTTGACAGTTGTTAGAATTTTGCATTTGTTTCCGAAAGTTTATGTTGTATTTTACTTTTACTTAATAGTATTTCTAAATAATTTTTCTTTTCTCAAAATGGTCCGCTGTTTAGGTAAGTGAAAGAGTAAGAATAAAAGTTTTGGTGATGATCAGTTACGGAGACAGAGTTCGCACACAAGTCGAAGTTTGTCGTTTATTCAATAACAAATGTTCTAAGAGAACCAATTACATTGTCGCCGATAGCAAGATCGAGCAAAAAATTTTAGAAGTGGACAATGTGAGAAATCACTTTAAAATGAGCCGTCCAACAGTCCAGGAAGATGTTAAATTAAACGTTCTACTTGAGTTTTATAAAAATCTTTAATTATCCACCGACCAAGTAGCAGCAGATAATGAAATAGTTCAAAGTTCCGTCTTAAAAGATTTAAAGTTAAAAAATGGCATCCCAATAAAGTGGTTTGGTCTAAAAACTAAACAAACTTGACCGCGTTTGAGTTTTGCGAGACTATGTTTCAACGCCTGAATAATGACAAAGAATTTTTGTGGAATATTGTATCTTCCGACAAGGTTACTTTATATCTCGACGGCACAGTAAATCGGCAAAACTGTAGATATTAATCTACTATTCTACTGGGAATTAACATTGAAAAATGGTAACTCATAGTTAGTTTCCACAAAAAGTTTGGCCTGACATTGTAGGTAACCGTATCTTAGATTCATTTTTTTGGGGGGCGCGTTGACAGGTAACAGATACCTTGAATTTTTAAGAGAAGAATTAGTCCCTGCACCTGCAACACTTTACCCGAATAAAGAAAATTCAGATTTTCCCAATAACACGATATGGTACCACCAGAATTGTAATTTATTAAATTATTTATTTTTAATTGCAAAGTTAGTTATTTTGCTTAATTCACTGTGTCGTGTTTTACTTGTAGTAAAATTAGTAATAATCCTGTAAATAGTTCAAAGAAATTAAGTTTCTAAGTAAGCCACAATATTTACTAAATGTACAACTTACTAAGTATAATCCTCTCGTCGACAAATGTTATTATTTATTATGTGATTACACCTGCTGGAATTATTAAATGATAAGAGAACATTCAAACCCGATGTTTTTTTGTTTTGTTTTAGTTCTCTAATCTATACACTTGTGGCATTTCAAACACTTTTATTGGCAAGATTGTTGTCTACAGAAATACCTTTGTAATCTACAACTCAGTCTATTCAATCTAAGTGTATCTAAACTATAAATTACTTTTAATCAACGACCTAAACTTCAAGCCTACTTAACACTTATTGTGGTTTATTAACTATAATTCACATATATGCAATAAAACATTTAATCGTTGTTTATAAATTAATTAATAAATAATATAAAGACTTGAGTGGCTTAAGTATGGAGTGTGATTTTTAATGTCGTATTGGTGACTGGTATATGTACTTTAAAAACAAATAGGATACCAATACCTAAATAATACTGTACTGATTGCAGTAATGTTAACGTTATATCAAATGTATACTCAAGACTCATGTGCAAACAGTACCGTAACACAAAATGTCTATACGACTAAATTTTCTAAAATATCGTAACGTTATTAAGTACCATAACTTCAAATAGTTACATTCAAGCGTGTATGCTTCAAATAAGAAAGACATAAGTAAACATTTAGTATAATGTTTTATCATTATGCTTTACTTGGTCTACACTAAATCGCTAATTGTGAATCTTTACTTAAACTTAAAGGTACGATATATTTTTTTTTGCAATAAATTGTTTTTATAAGATTTTGATATAATACCAAATAAAAATATACATAAACACTTATTATTATAAATAATAACGTACAGATATCAAGCATGTTTGGAAGAAACATCTTGGTATCTTGCCACGATCGATAAATGTCAAAAGAACTTGGTTTCTTGTGAATTGTTATGCAGTTTAAAAAACTTATCGATGTTAATAAATACTTCTTCAAGTTAATTTGAACATGTTATTCCAGATTGAGTAATTTTATTATTTGACTGATTCGATTACTTAATCATTAATAAAACATTTGTTTGTATTTCTGTACGTTTTGATGCATTTTACAGGCATCATTTAGAATTTAGAATTTTATAACTAGAAGTTGGTACTGATGATCATTTATTAATTAATCTGTTATTCTATCAGATTTATTAACAAACACCATTAGCTGTGTCATTGTTTAGCATAACACTAACATTTTTTTAAACAAATATAATAAATTTGCTTATATCTTACAATTGCTAAAAATAATAATAGTTTTTTTGCTTCCTGCTTATTGATTAATCCGTTTATGTGTTGACATTTAAAATTCTAGACAACAATTGTAACTCAATTGATCTTTTTCTGTAACTGCAAATTTTCAAAAAAAATCTACTTTTTTTATTTATTTCTTATCTAATCCTTTTGATTTACTCATTCATCGTTAATCTTAAACTAATTACAGAAAGTTGTTTAATTTTGTAATACATAACAATAAACTACAAGTATAAGAAAAAATGTTTAAAATATGCATTTTCACATGCAAGTAAGCAAAAGCAAACCTTGAAACCATCAATGATTTTGAAATCACTTTTATGCGAAATCCATTTATGTATTAAAACACCATTTGCATAAATTTCTTTCGACGTATTAAAAAATTGCACAAACACAACGCACAATTTATAGAAAAATGTATGACAGCTTGTTTTAATTAGAGAACGAAAGCCGATAATATCGATAATGACGACCTTGGTGGAAACTGTTTCTTTTAAATATTTTTTTCTAAGAACGTTATTTATTGTATTTGTCAAATAATCTAACAACTACAATGGCAATGGGTTAACAGAATTTTTTTAAAATAATAGCACTGACCTACATAAATTTTATAAATTATGTAAGCAAAAATAAGTCTATAACGATTATATGTTTCCAATAGTAATAAGTACTCATGTTAGACGTTATCTTGATCATAAGTAATTACTAATATTTTCTACAATTAACATTAACCGATAGAATGTATTTTTGATCAAAAATTTTCTCTACGTTTGCCGTTCGAATCCGGTTTTAAATTTATACGCAATAATCTCAATTTTACTCTCGTTGAAATTCCAAATTCTAAAATAAGAAAGTGATAAGAGTGACCGCAAATGTGTTATAAACGAATTGTGGCAATTAAATATTTTAAAATAGCGAAATATTTTGAATAGAAACACGATAACTGATAAGGAATAATGTGTCAAGGTTGTACATAAAATTGAAAGTCAATAATAATTCGAATTGTCAGCCTATATGTTCAGTGTAGGCAACAACAATAACTGATAACGCGTTATGAAAGTTTCGTACATCACACACTATAGAAAAAACTAAACCGATTAAAAAAAGATGGTAAAATCGTAACTTACTGTTAATTATTGAAGGGATCATTGTCAAATTATACAAAAATACACCGTTTTAGAGACGCCGATCCTATATTTTCAACAAAAACACTATATGTATACAGTATACTATTATTTTTTATACTATTACCATATAAAAATAATGCTATTACCATTGTTTTACTACATGTTTAAAAAAAGTAATTGTAGAGCGAATTTTAAACGCGACATGCAAGGTAGGCAACCAAACTTACATTCTAACAGAACGGCTAGTTAAATTTGACAACATTGGCAATGTAGACATTACTATTGCAGCGATATTACGAGGTTACTAGCTATTCTTCATAATTACCGCCTCAAGCGTTGCAAGAACATATTGTTGCAAATTCATTATTAAAACTAATTTATTTAAGCGACTAAAAATACGTTTACTTATTCTAGAAATATGTACACTTGTAAATTAACCGAACTAATGAAATCTAATAATATTTAATAAAAACACTTACACTCATTTATGTATAACCGTTGTATAACACTATCACTAACACGAGATAAGATAACGTCCGCGGGTAGCTTCACACTTGTTTACACTAAAAATCACGTACACGATTATTCACGGTATATTCATGTAGACACACGCGTGCTAACGATTTATTTCCACTTGATAATCTTCTTAACACTGCTGTATTCGCATTCCAGCAATAACTCACCTACGAATTGTTCCGTCGGTATATATACACATAAAGAAATCCTTCTGGAGTGTTCCCTATTTTTCGGTATATCTTCTAGAAGATGGATAACAGCTTCTAGAAGGCTCTTGCCTTTGCAAATAACTTCTCGAACGTTTCAATATGTTTCTTACCTGCAAATATGAATGAAAAAAATGCTTCAACTTTGCTGATTTAACCCAATTTATGGATGATATCGAACCTACTAGTTTAAGTATTAGACAGAAGGTATGCGTAGCTCAAATTTACTTATATGTGCCTGTAGTTTTATTTACAGGCGGCCTTTGTTTAAAGAGAAAATCATTTTTTTTAAATACTCAATACTTCGAAAACCTGATAATTATAAGTAACATTTAACCTAAAAGATGTCACATCGTGGGATATACATAAATTGCACTTATGCGAAGCTGGGACAAATGGCTAGTATTTAACACGTTCAGCCCCGTTGCTAAAGTTTTGTCACAGCTTAAGGACCGCAGAGCGAAGTTTATTTTAAACCTTTTTTACAGCTCATGGGACCGTATCTAATTGTGCCTTCCAGTTACGCGAAATATTAGCTTTTCTTCGTTTTTCTTTTTGTTCAAGTAATTCAAATTAATTTTGATTAAGTATAATGTTAAATGTGTGCTCTGTTTACATTGCCTGTTATTTTTTTAATTTAAATATAAGAAAAATGACAAAATTTAAAAAATGGAACTTTTATTAAATATAATAGAAGTAAGGTTTTACATATTACAAAAAAATGTTTTCAAACATTGTTATCTGTTTTCTTGAACACTAAACCATTCTATGACCATTTTTCTCTTGAACCGAAAACGGGTTTATAGACCCGACACAAGTAACATGATTTTTTTACATTTTTGCGGTTTGGAAATTTTTTTTATTACTTTTCCTTAAATTTCCATACCTCCAGTAATGCTTCCTTCTGCTCAAAGCTCTGCCATTACTAAGTTGGGTATATAAAAGAATTACCTAAAATTCATTTTCTAATGTATAATATTTAGTGTAATTTTGTGTCAATTTTGTGCAAAATGCCACGTCTTACTGAACAAGCAGAGCTATCACTAGAAACTAGAGGGAAGATTATTGCTTTACGAGAATGTGGATTTTCTATCCGAGTAATTGCTGTACGTATGAATTTATTAGTAAGATAATTTTTTATTATGCTTTACATAATATTCTTTAATATTAGCAGTCTTTTTAATTTTAAACATAGGTATATATACCTATTTTATAGGTATTATATGATGTATAATTCAGATTGCACAATTATTCACCTACATCACAGGAAATTGTAAAATTATAAAAGCTTCGGTCACATAGCATAATTGTGTATCAAGTTTTTCATGTCTCTCAAGTTAGCAATACAAAGTTAGCAAAATCAAATAAAACATATTTAAGAATTTGTCACTAATTTCTTGCGAAAGAAAAAACTTTCTTACTTTTTTAATTATGCATTAAACTAGAGACAAGTTAGTGGTACACCATTCTAAACAGTGTTTTAATGAATCGGTATTCGTTTTAAAATGTGTGTAGAATAAAGCTGATAGCTTTATTATTATTCTACACACATTTTAAACAGGAAATAAATTCATTAAAGCACTTTTTAGAATGGTGTACTGCTAACTTGCCTTAAGTTAGCCGAAAAACGCATAACTAAAAAAGTAGGAACGTTATAATTTTTTTTTCTTTTGTAACAAATTCCTAACTATATTTTATTTGATTCTACTGACCTTGTACTGCTAACTTAAATTAATAACATTACTTCATTACATTATCGGTGCCTTTTAGTAAACGTAAACGTTTTTGCGCAGTTTTAATTAACTGTTATTTAGTTTATTAGAAAAGTGTAGTTCATTATTGAGTTCAACGCGTAGAACAAAACGCGGAAAATGATCGTTCTTTGCAGACCGTCCATAGAAGTGGAAAGCCATCTTTTTGTCTAGAGTTGAAAAAGACATTATCCAAGATGCTCGTTTGACTCCATTCACAACTTCCGCCACCATTCGCGAAAGACTACAGTTAGAATGCAGCTTGCAAACAATACGGAATACTTTGAAAGCTAAAGCTGCTATCGACCTATACAGAAACCTGTAATAAGAAGAAAATGCCTACCGGAGATTGCAGTTTTCAGAAAAACATTTAAATTTTGATTGAAAAGCTGTTGTTTTTTCAGATGAAAAAACCTTCTGCACTTCCCAAGATAGTAAAAAATTTCTTTGGAGGTCACGTAATTCTAGATATGAATCAAAGCATGTGCGACCCAACAAAAGAAGTGAGAGAATTAGTGCTGCGTACTGGGGATGGATGACTGATGCTGACCCAAGAAAATTAAGACGTGTCGATGAACGCCTAATTGCTCAAACTTATCTGACGATTTTGGATGACGTTATGTTGCCCTCCGTACGAGCAGTTTATCCCGAAGGACCAATTAGGTTCATTCCAGACAATTCTCCTATACATACGGCAGCGATAGTTCAAGAATGGTTCTTACAACATCTAGAAGTGGAAAGAATCCGTTGGCTACCTAAGTCACCGGATTTGAACTCTATAGAGAATTTGTTGGGTAGAACGCCAAACCGAACAATAACATAAAAATACGAATTATAAATAACTTGCATAGCCATATTAATACCACGTGGGAAAGATTTCGAGGAGCTAATGCATGCGCCAATTTAATCAATTCGATGTCAAACCGTCTACAGTAATATATAAGCAATAATCGATATTACACCCATTACTAGCATACAAATATTTAAATAAAATAATAAATACTTTTTTAATCATGTTTTTTATTAGGATTTTCTGTATCTAGTTTTGTTCTTGTAATATAAATAGTGTGTATGTATAATTTATAGTAAAATCTAAGGTATTATTTCTATTAAAATATAGTACCTAAGTACTATAATAATCTAAAACATAAAAAAATGCAAACTATGAAATTACAAGTTTCAGTTTATTATTATTAAATTTATATTCCCTCAAAATAGTTAATACTTAAATTAAATATTACGAAGAGAAAGCGGAAAAATGCATTTTTCTAATTTTGTGATTTTTAGATTTACAGCATAGGTATGTTTTTTCAACTTTTATTTGGAATTTTTTAGAGCTCTGTATGAGAAATTAGACTTGATTTTATAAAGAGAGATATGTATCCTGTAATTTTTCATACGAATAATTTAAAAGGAGTAATGGGAATTTATACTGCAATTGTTCGACCACTAATTACGTTTTAATGGTGATAATTCTTCCTTTGCAAAGAAAATCGGAATGTTGACTTGAATTTAATCCAGATGTATTAAGATTTTTAGACTAAGTAGTGCAGTAGTTTCATACTTGAGCATACAGTTTATCATTATTCGAGCTATAGATGAAACTTATTTAATCATAAATAACAACTAAAATGTTTTAATTACTTAAGCAGAGAACATAAATGAATAGAAAACTCGGCGAGAAAGAATTTAAAATTTTAGGGTACAAACTAGATAAATATTTGCAGGTAAGAAACATGTTCTTTAAACGCTTGAGGCAGTGCTTATAAAGAATGGTTAGTAATCTCGTAATATCGCTGCAAGTAATGTCTACAATGCCAATGTTGTCAAATTTAACTAGGCATTTTGATATAACGTAAGTTTGGTTGCCTACCTTGCAGGTCGCGCTTAAAAGTGTCCAATTACTTTTTTGAGGTAGATACATCTGATTAAAGTTTTAAAGTTATATTACAATTTGTAATACATATACAAAGTGTATCTGAAATACGACAACAAACTCAAGGAGTTGTTTTCTTGTGGTGGTAAATTAAAAATTTTCCTTTAAAGATTTAGTCTAAAGTGACTCAGTTTTGAGATATTTGCAATCAAAGTTTTTAGGTCGGTCCTGACTCTCTAAACAAATGGAAATTGATTGTTCATTGTAACTATGCGGTAGACGGTGGGTAAGTGCTGTAAAGTCCATTTTGTTTAATTTTCCATCATCTACAAAATACATTTTTAATAAAATAATAACAGATACTAATGTTTATTTCTTAACATTACTGACCTGGCTTAACAAAAAATATTGTTTCTGACAAGTTAGGTTATATTCGGAATTCTCTTGTATTTACACTTTTATGATAAATAATCGTCAAGGATTTACGAATGCAGTACTTGAGTGCAATACAAACAATTATACTTATGATAAACAATTCGTTTGTTGAAAATTATAGTGAAAAAATAATGTCATAACTCAATTTATATTTATTTTAAATTCGTATTGTAAGCTGCACGATGTAATGAATTAAAAACATAAATTATACCAATATAACAGACTAGACTAAATACCACAGCATTCTTTTCCGATAAGAAAATTGTAGTTTAAGCATTTGTTAAATCGTCAGAATTTTTTTAAATGCATAACAAGCAATAATTAAGATCATAAAATCATTTGAATTACTTTGCAAATGTGGCCAGCTTAAACAGATAGTTAATTACATTTCAATTATATCTAAATTAGTTAAAATAATCAATTTGTTGTCTAAAAAAATGCATTCTACTAAAAGAAATTAAATCTGGCGCTACAACACTATTTTCAAAATGGCCGAAGGTCACTCATGTTTCGGACTGGAATAGTGGAATATCAAAGTGCCGACAGAAGTGTTCCTTATGGTTGTTAATACGTGTTCTAGTGTACTTGAAAAGAATGTGCAAAATAACGTTTTATCCGATAACATTATGTTTTATTTACTTTTATCTTTATTGTCAGCAATTCGCTGAGGAAAAATTTGCACTTCTTAGAACAGTTTATTTTTATTTGTGGTGTCAACCTGGTGTCAACAACCTTAAAAGATGTAATGTAACAGGTTCATAATTTACGATTTATTTTGCTACAAATTTTGATTTTTTTAAATGTTTTAATGGAACTTTTATTTTGATAGTTTTTGCTTATATTTATGTTCTAATTTCACCTGCTAAAATAATACATAAATAAAATATATATTATGTTAATATAAATTATGAGATATATTTATCAATCAACGCGTACCTCGGGAAGACTTGCACAAAAGCAGCAATAATACTACACCAATTTCTAACACGGATGAGTGTGGAAATTTAGAAGTGAAAAAAAATAGTTTTTTTTCCTTCGAAAAATTTTTGTTGTCAAGAAGCAAGACGTCACAGCACATCGCTCTGAATGTAGCAAAAAAGTAGGCAAAATTTATACGGAACGAAAATCACACCAAGACACTTTTAACATAACACTATACAAATATTTGTTTGACTTTACATTTTTTCAGACATCGATAAATTTTTTTTCTTTAGTTGTGTTCTATTGGTTCTTCTTTGGTGCTGTAGAGGTGTCAACGAGCACATGGAAAGGAGACTGATTTCTATTAGTTGCTTATCCACTCCACTCTTCGATGCCAAAGCTGTCGTTTTTTTTTTACTGTGGGTTAAGTTTGCACGTAATTGATTGTACTTGATACCTGTTTTTCTGTTGGTAGAAGTTTCTTTGGATCTTGAAAGTATCATTCCGCTTGATGCGAATTTTGAACACGTCCTATTGGTAATACTTGGTAAGATGGGAATTCATCTTTTCTTTACGTTTCTTCTTGGGTTGGGTGTTATTGTATATATTTGGTTTGGTTTTGAAGTCTGTTATTTACTTTCTCTAATGTGTACCTCTCAGGTTATTATTATAATAATTTTTTAAACTAATTTATTTATAAACTAAATATTTACACGATTTATTTTAACTAACACTAATAAAATGCAACGGTATTTAAAAAAAACACATTAATTTATAAATTATCACACGAACAATAATGTCTGAGGATAACTTCAATTTTAACTAGTATTTGTTTATATTAAAAGCATGTACGCTTACACGCCGTTATATTTGTCTTAGCAAAGTCTTTTTCCGATTTAATTCGAAAACTGAACTCTTTCTACGAATGCTTTTATATTCTTTCGTTATCAGCATCCAGACTGTTTCATGTTTTTTCGATCATTGTCTCGAAGTTTCAAATTATTTCGGGAAAGATTCATTATGTTGCCGAAGGAGATTTGTTATGTTAATTTTTTTATTGCTCATCGTCTTGTATGTTTTCATCGTTCATTTTAAATTCAGTTGGTAAGCTAGAAAGTTTACTCTTTCTTCCGGTTAGATTTTTAGATTTACGCGTTTGGCATTTTACAGGTTAACTGCAATGAAGACCATGCAACTCTTAAATGCTCGGCCAAGTTTTTTTTAAATCTTAGGCCATCCACTCGTTTTATGGCGTAAATCAAATGTAAAATTAATTGATGCTAGTTGGAAGAATCCCTGAGCATTTATTAATACCTTTTAAATTATGTGGTTAACACGTAGTATTGACTTTTTGTAAGTCAAATCCTTAATGATTTGTTGGAAAATCTTTGTAGTGAAATAGTTTGAGTAAACTGGGAGAGTTGTCGAGTTGTGACCGTCTTTGAAACCCAATATGTCAGACCTAGTATTTTACCGAGGAAGATAATAAAAGCTCGCTTATAAATTTTCTACAATGCCCTTGTACTAAATTAAAAATTTACTACGAAATAAAGTAATAATAAAGCCAAAAACACAAAACGTAAAACGTCATTAAAAATTTTTATTTTCTACTATTCAGAAACAATAAACTAAATTATTCAGAAGTAAAAAAAAATTATTTATGAAGAGCAGTTGTATCGAGGTCAGACGGTGGCTTTGTCGACAATCCAGTTATAAGTTTTTTCAAACGCGCAATAGCACGACCCGGATTGAGACCCTAAAATATAATTTATAATCTGCAATTAGATTGATGAATCAAACCTTAGGACAAGTTCTGGTACAGTTCATAATGACGTGACATCGAAATGCGGAGTAGTCGTCTTTCAAATTTTCTAATCGCTCTATGGTGTTTGTATCTCTCGAATCGATGATCCATCTATATGCCTTGTACATAAATATAAAGTAAGTAAAAAGTGTAGAAATTATAAAACATAATTAAGGATTAGCGGTAAATTGTCAATGCTAAAGACTAACAATAAAACATAAAACGGGTTGTTTTTTATCACGCAATTTTTTTCATTGACGTGACGCCAAAAGCCAATGAAAGTCGTGATATCGGTATATTTTTACAATTTTTATGATCTGCAGCATAGCGAACAAGTCACTTTTTGTCTATTGTACCTGAGTATAGAAAATCTCTAAAACAATTGGGTTATAGTAGTACTGAATCATGTAGTTATAAAGAAGCTCAAGTATGCGAATTTTTTTTTGTTTTTTTACGAACTTGCTGACTTCGGTACAGTATAGTTTGGGCTTACCATTGTGCCAAGATTTCTAAACTTACAACAATTTTGCCAAGAGCAACTATCTCCTCTTTAAACTGGTCTAGTATTTAGTTTGCTCACGAGTGGCAATCTTTATTTTTGTTGTCTTAGATTGATTTCTAAGTCACGCCACAAATACTAACATTTTTTCTATTGTTTAAAGTATTAGAAGAGCTTTTGGTAGACCAGTTTAGTTTATATTTGTTTGATGTACACACATTTTTTTCTTATATTTATTTGTATCCCACGTGGCACTTGGACATTTCATGAATGTCCACATAATGTACGTTAACCGTAGTTGGTTCATTCCCTGGACGTTCATTACTAGACCTTTAAGACTCTATGGTCGTTCATAGAAAGTTTTGACATGCTGTGTTTTAAAAGCAGAAAACTTGAAGGGCAATTCACGCACGTTTCATCTACATAACAAACGATCGTTATATTGTTAACGTTCACCAGATGTAATTTAGTAGTAATTCATAAGACGTACATAAATGGTCGTCTACAGGATATTTATATTATTTTTATACATATATGTTGGATTAAATTAAAATTGAATGTCCTATATACCTATGATAGGTACTATATCGGATTATGTTTGTTTTAAATAAGGTTTATTTTTCTTAGCTCTATTTGTTTCCATAGCTTGGATTCCGTTAACTCATTTTGTACTGTGACCATTTTACCACGTCTAAAAATTTTTCGCAATTGTTGACATAAAAATATTGACAAATACGAGTTTCGTATCATCAGCCTTCGTCTATCACTTTATATAAGCAATGTGAAAAAAACCTTATCAATCTAATATATCAAACCTGCATTAAAACGGCCGGTCCTAAATATTTAGCTCCGTTCCACCAATAACTAGGACACGAAGTTGAACAACAAGCACATAAAATGCATTCGTACAAGCCATCTAATTTAACACGATCTTTGATGCTCTGGAGATATTGTTGCACGCCGTATTCTATTTCGTCGCTGCAAATAATAATTTAAATATTTATTTTTCAAACCGAACGTTTTTGTTTACTCTCGCTGCAACCATGGTTGAATTGACTTATATTGCCTGTAAAAGTGATTCATGTCAGGTACCAAGTCTTTTATGACGTACATATGAGGTAACGGATATATTTTCATAGGATTTCCCAAATTTGGATCAATTTTACTAAACGAATAAAAAAAAATGAAGCAGCCATTACAAAACAAAATCATACTCACGTAATGCAAGCGAGAGAATTAAGTCCATTCATATTCATCGAACATGAACCGCAGATACCCTCTCGACAAGATCGTCGAAACGCCAACGTAGTATCAATTTCCAGTTTAATTTTGAGTAGGGCATCTAAAACCATTGGGCCGCACGTGTTTAAATCGACAAGGTAGTCTTTCATGTGCGGTTTTTTGCTAGTGCTTTCCGGATTATAACGATAAATCGAAAATTTTTTCATTCTTGTTTTACCATACGCTACAGAACTGTTGTGAAACTGTCTTTTCTAAAACGATTTTGTTTTAATTGTAATGATCAATTGTAGGCAAGATTTATTACCTGCTTCAAAGTGCATAATTTTAAAATCTGAAATTTGTTTGTCATGTTTTAAAGAATAATGCACAATATTCGTAAATGTCAGTACTTTGTGACTAAATTTTAAATACAATTTTTTATACTTAGATTTCTATAGTAACGACACCAATTAAGAAACTTGTGTGAAACGGTCATTGAAACAGTGTATATAACAAACTTTTGTAAATGCATATATATGTCATATACAAATGTACATAAGAAAACGACTAGTAGCAAAAATTTAATAAAAACACTGTCTTCTTTAGCTAAAGTTTAGGGGTTCTTAAGGGCCAATTAGTGCATACGTTAAGCTCACCGCTTTTGGAGACATAGAACTTTGGTAAACTACAAAAGTTGTTACTTAAATTTAACCGCAACTTAGTGCAGATGGTAGTTCAACACTCCAGAGATCGAGTCGTAGGTAGTATTCGATGTGCTAATTATAAAATGATTAAAAGAACGCTAAGCCGAGAAAATACATTACAGATCTCGTTTACATCTGTCGAACATTAAAGCTAAACAAATAAACGAGTGAAATCAGGCAAATAAATAACAATTAAGAGATCATCAACAAATATTGCAGTAGACGAATAATACAGTTAATAATAATGCAGGCCTTTTAGACTAGGCAACACTTTGTACATATAAGCAATCGATTGGCTTAAAATTTCATGATTTAAATAAGCTCACGTTCAGTGTTGTAAATCGATAATTTTTAAATTATATAGATATAGTTAATTTTTTTCTTTCAAATGTTATCTGGTATTTTTCAACTATTCAAACTTTACATAAATAACAGATATTAGATTAAATAATCTAGGTAATAATAACGATAGATGGAGTTCATTTCAAAAACTACTATGGAATGCGGAAAATTACTGAAGAAAAACATATTGTAACCGAAATTTTACGGGATACTGTATTTTTTTATATATTGTAACGATTATTAAAATTAATTTATTTATACTAAAAATATGTACACGTTTATAACTAACCGTACTAATTAAAGCTATGGATATTTAATAAAAACACTCACACTAATAAATTTATATTGCACTATCACTCGAAAGATAATGTCCGCGAATAACTTTACACACTTGTTTACATTAAAGTCACGTACAAGGTTATACTCCGTATATTTATTTCGACACGCGTTAATTACTTATTTATTTTAAACTTGAATAGTTTTAACACTGCCGCCTTCGAATTACTGAAATAACTGACCTATGATTTGTTTGTACCGCGTTTATACATTTTGGATAACCTTTGAGAATTTTCTATATCTTTCAGTGAACGTTCTGGAAATGAATAAAAATTTTGTAAAAGCTCTCGAACTGGAGAATAATTTCTGGAACGTTTCACTGACCCTTTCTTAGGACTGTTCTGTCTCAGAACAGGAAACCGGATGCGACTTGACCATAAAAGTAACAGTGAATGGACTTTTCCTGACCCGATATTCTCCTTGGTTGGTAACTACAGACCGACACCTAAACGCCTGTTTCTCGTAAGACGATCTCCAACATGTTTCGAACTGTTTTCCAATTCAGTTGATCTAAGCTACAATGGGTGTTGCCAATTTCTTAACATCTTGAGATTCCGTAATGTTCGCCACAGATTTTCGTATAACGGCTTGGTACGTGAGTATTTCTTCACCGTGTAATTTTATTAATTTTGTAAAACTTTTCCGATTGGCGGTTGCTGTCTTCGTCGTTCATCTAGCTGCCCAAACTTTTTTTAAATACGACTGCAACCCCTCTGGACATGTCAAGATCTTCGCTCACGCAATGTGCAATGGCGTGATCTTTTTGTGTTTGGAACAGGCCTTGTTGTTCCTCGGCGGTAACTCCGAACCTAGCTTTTTCAGAACTTCCGTATAAGCTCATAAACTTATCGAACTCCATTCCTTCGATTTTATTTCTGGTTTTACTAGTTATTACTCTGGTTCGCACTTGAACTTGCGTATTATGGTTATCGCCAGTAAACGGGGCTAGACGATCGATGTGAACAACTTTTGGCTTGCTTCTGGTTGGTCTTCGAATGCGATATATAACGTCATCAATACGCTGCACGACTTCATAAAGGCCCTCCTATTGCCTCTGCAGCTTCATCTTGCTAATGAGCACCTAAAGGTACTATTTTGCTTCGGTCCTAGAGACGGAGCAAATTGTAATTGGATCCTGGAAGTCCACCCGGAAGTTCGACGATACCTTTTGGCATTGCGTCGAGTTTACGTCGCTTGGAATTCTTGCCGGGTCAATGACCACATCCGGGTCACACGTTGCTTTAACTGCTAAAAATACGGCCACTCCACTGACCGTAAAACCGACTTCAGTGCGGCCATTGTGCTGAAAAGCACGAAACGAAAGCCTGCCTCAACCCGGATCGAGACTCGTCATGTGCTAACTGCGTTCGCTTTGGCCACAAACGAGACGTCGTCAAGCATAAGACGACCTCTAACACCTGCCCAGCGTACCTGAAAAGACTCGACGCCAAGATCTCAAATACCGATTATGGACTCTAAGAACACTCAATTAACTTTGAGGTTTGCGGAAGTCAATTTTCGCAATTCACGTGTTGCGACTTTCGAAGCGATGAGTTTCTCATCCGACAACAACATTTACATTCTACTGACCCAAGAGCCATACGTGTTTAGGTCAGGTTCAGAGTACAAGCTCGCTGGTGCGACTGTACCCTTTAACAGGATTGCCGCATTCTATTCTATGCGGTAGTACTCGGTTATTGTTTGAACTAAGAGGGACTCCTATTATCATAGCAAGTGACTTCAACTCAAAATCGCCGCTTTGGCACTCCCCGGTGACCGACGAACGAAGACGATGTGTGGAGAACCTCGTGGGTGAACGCGACTTCAGTGTTGTAAATAAATCACATCAACCTTTCGCTTTCGCTAGCCATCTAGGTTCAACTTATATAGACGTAACATTAGCTTCTTCCTGTTTAGCCAGAAAAATATTAGACTGGCGCGTCATTCCAGATGTAATAGAAAGTGACCACCGACTGATATGGTTTGAGTTAACCGTCAAGGTACCGATCCCTAAAAGAATTCTTGATTTTAAACACATTGATCCCGTTTGCAAATTCAATTCCCACTTATCTTCTACGTGGTACTTCGTGCCATGATCCCAAATCTGTTGCCAAGGATGATCCTCAACTCTTTCGAAAATGGCTTGAATAGCATACGCCTAAGATCTAGAGCTGGTGTACCGTGGTGACGTCTTAAGTTAGACAGGTTAAAGCGAGCGATGCGTTGTTTGCAAAAATACCACCAAAAGGCTCCTGCAGACGTAGACAGCAATGCCTTGCCTTGTATAAAGCCACGTTTTACCGGTTCAAACTGGCAGTGAAGACAGCGAAATATAGCTCATGGCAAAGTATCGTGGAAAAAAATCCTGGCGACGAGTCCTTGGGGGTTAGTTTACAAGTTATCCTCCCGCAAGTTCCTGTCGATCCAACCGTATTCCAACGTTAAAAACGACGACAGATACACCATCTCAGAATTAGACACAATCAAAGTAATAGTTTCCACATTATTCCCCGACGACGATCCCTCGACGAACAATGCCTATCATGCCCAAATAAAATCCCGATCTTTTTTGCTAAGTAATTTCCGACAGGACTTGGTAGTCACTAGCGACGATTTGGCCGCGGTGGCTAGCAAAATCCCTAAAAATAAAGCTCCTGGACTTTACGGAATACATTGTAATGTTTTTCGAACAGTTTTTCTAGATTCTCTCTCATCAACGATCGTTAACCTGCTCAACTCCTGTATAAAAATTAGCTACTTTCCTACCAGCTGGAAAGTTGGTAAACTAATCACGATCCTCAAGTCCAGAAAGAAGGATCTCTCCAACCCTAACTCGTACCGACCGATAACTTTATCAGAATTAAGTAAACTTATGAAAAAGATACACGACGACATTCCGCCTAACGTCTTATTCCATCCTAGTCAATATGGCTTCGTTCCTGGTAAAACGACGACTGACGCCGCCTGTCGATTAATGACAATTGTACAACCGAACGTTTCCAAGTACAGACTAGCTATTTTCATAGACGTATCTGGAGCGTTCAACAACGTATGGTAGCCCTCTATAATCAAAGCTCTCGTCGTTAAGATAGTATCTGCAGACGCCATGCGCGTCATTCGTAGGTATTTGTCGAACAGATCGATAACTTATTTTGCGAACTTTTTACGTTCAACTTTTACGAAACGACTGACGAAGGGCTATCCACAAGGCTCGGTTTTTGGGCCAACTTTGTGGAACATGGTGGTAAAAGATCTTCTAGACAAAGACTTACCAGCAGACTGCGACATTTCCGCTTATGCGGGCGACATAACCGTCACAGTGTCCACAAATTCCCGACGAGGCTTGGAGGCAAAATCTAACACGTGCCTAGATATTGTGACTAGCTGGGCTGGCAGCAATAAACTAAGTATTTTTGCAGACAAGACTAAGTACATGGTTTTCGGCTCTACGCTAAGACGAGATCCTTCACTGCGCTTCTACGATACTCCTGTCCGTAAGGTCTTCGAATTCAAGTACCTCGGACTATTGCTCGACGACAAGCTGAGTTTTGTTAAACATTGCGCTTGCGTGGTTGACAAGTGCAAGAGCGTCTTGCACTTGTTCTACAAATACTCACGGCTAAAATGAAATCTTCACAAAAAACATCTTGCGAATATCGACAATGTAGTTATTCCCATGCTCACTTATGGCTTAGACATTTGGTACCACAGACTTCGACATTCCCACGTGGTCAGGAAACTGGCCTCGCTCCAATCCTTGTTCCTGAGAACTATCCTAGGGGCGTATCGTACCGTCCCCATCGATACCCTATGTGTTATTTCTAAACATCCTCCCCTACATCTCCTATTGCAGGAAATGTACTGCACCAAAGTTCTTCGCAAGGCTGGCTCGTGCAATTTTTTTAACCAGCACGTTTCAAACCATGATTTTCCGTCCTTTTCAACGGCCAAGCGTCACTTAAAGGTCTTGATCTTGGGTGAATGGCAGCGGCTGTGGGACACTTCCCATAAAGGGCGTAATGTCTATTCTCTTATCCCGAATATCCTTACCTGGGTCAGAATACCTTACGTCCCCTGAACGAGGAGGCCGTCCAAATCCTATCTTTTCACAGCGGATTTTGTTGCCACCTAAAACGCATTAGCGTTTTAGATGACGACAGGTGTCCGTCGTGCGGCGTTTCTGACACTCCGGCGCATCGGATTCTCACTTGTCGCGAATTCGATGAGGATCGGAGTGCCCTGTCAACAATTCTCAGTCCATATCCCGATTCTCCTCAGGCCATCCTCGAATTGGTGCCTGATGTCAACGTATATAGACCAAGGTAGGTATTTAGTTTTTATTAACATTAACAGCATGCATTTTATTTTAGAGTTATTTATTTCAGTATTTTATTTTAAAGAACTCTTTTAGTTTCTTTTTCGCCGTAATTACTTAACTAATCTGCCACTCTTAGTTCATGCACAATTTTTCTAAATCATTTTCCCACCTACTTGGTTTTATGCCTTAGAAGCGAGGATAAGCCAAAAGGCAGGTGCCTCGCTGAATCGCGTGCTCTCAAAGCACGTTTCGTCACCTAGCCCATCCATCTTTCATGGCACTTCTTTGGGCTGAGTTTTAGATTTGCCCCACGTAGTCGCAGGAACACTTCTTTCAAGTTGTTCAAGTGTTCGTCAAACGACTTTCCAACCACTATCACGTCGTCTAGGTAAACCCAGCACGTCTTCCAAGACGGTCCGCGCAAGATAATCTCTATCAAACGCTCAAACGTTGCAGGAGCGTTACACAGGCTGAAGGGATCACAGTGAACTGCCAGAAACCAGTTCCAATCGTGAAAGCTTTTTTTTCACAGTTCTTGGGTTCCAATGCTACCTGCCAGTAACCACTCTTTAAATATAACGTGGAAAACCACTAGGATTCTGACAGGGTGTCTAACGTATCTTCAATTCTCAGTAAAGCGTTGCTGTCCTTTTTGGTCATGTCGTTTAGCTATCAGTAGTCTACGCAAAACCTCGTTGATCCATCTTTCTTCTTTACAAGTACTACTGGGGACGCCCATGGGCTATTTGAAGGTTCAATCACGCCTTCTCTTCCCATATCCGTAATTATTCTTTTCGCCAAAGCAAGTCGGCGTGGATGTTGTCGTATGGGCCGAGCGTCTCCGGTATTAATTTTATGTTTCACCACGTTAATTTTTCCTTTGAAACCACTCTTTAGCGCGAACACATATTGATACTCTCGGATCAAGACTTTAACTTCAGCCTGCTGGTCTTGACTGAAGTTTTGGCATTTGGAGGCAAGAATGTCCAATAGATGTTGTGGGAACTTCTTCTGCGACGTATTTTCATTAGACATCACGCATCTCACTATTTGAGATACTGGCGTGCATTGGCCTACTACAGTCTTCTTTTTTGAAGTGACTGGATCTAAATTGACATTTAAGATCCTTACTAGCATTGTGTTTTTCACTCGTGTTAAAGTTCTGCCAACGAGTAGTCTTTTTTTCAACTAAGTCGCCCTCCATTGGTTCAATCGCGCGTATGTAGCCTTTTTCTATCTAGGCGTGCCATTACCACACTTTCAGTCCTTGCAGGCAGAGTCACGTATTTACTCAAGAAACTCGCACGGCTGCCTTCTCTGACGAATGAAAAAGAATTTCTTCATTATCGATCTTCAGGACATCGTTCTTTATATCCAAATGGAACCCATAATTTTTTATAACGTCGATTCTCTGGATAACTTCTGGCCATGATGGCGGCTACCAGTACTTGATGGTCAAGTACTCCATTTCTCAAACCAATCGTTACCTTGACTTGTCCGTGAGTAGGTATTTCTTCGCCCATCGCCGTTCGAAGTTGTACCTTACTGCTGATGTCCTCTCGTTTTCCAATAACATGCTAGGACGAATGATGGTCCTCGTGGCTCCCGTGTCAACCAGTAACTGAACACGTCTTCCATTGATCTCAATTTTTTTTCCATTTTCTGCGAATTTTCGTGAAGCATTTCTTCAATTTTCTGCGAATTTTCCTTAATTTTTTTATTTATTAATTCAAAAATTTCAAATATTTTTGAATCCATTTCAAGTGCTGCGAACGCGTCACCGGCATAAATTTAAACACGAATATCAAAAAAAAAAAGTTTATTTAATAAAAAAATGCAAACTACACTATACCGAACAATAACATTTATTTACAAACTTAAGAATAAATAGGCAACTAACAGAACAGATAAAAATATATGCGGTTCGTGGCGAGACGTGTACGCGATAAAAGTTAGACAGCAAGTGGCTCGACTTTTTTCGCTTCAGATCGTGATCTCCTCTTACGATATGCTCGGGATTTTTTTCGTTTCTTGTAGCTGGCTGTTATATAGTATACGCATACAAATGTACAACATTGTATAGTGGGTTGCATACCCAACTTGTACCGTCATATTTGATTTTATAAATAAACCAGTTCATACTCAAACGTCTTTAAGTAAAGACATAACACTGGCGATATTCCAGCGTTGTCAAACGTCAAACGCCACACACATGTATCACTCTGAAGATGCAAGCTGCAATGTCTTGCGAAACGTCTATTTGCTTGGGTTCACGAACGACAATACGGCAAAGACCAAGTTTCTTGTTTTGACTTTCAAGGAGAGACTAGAACCAAGCCTAAAAAGTCTGGGTGCTAACTAATGTCCTCTAATGAGTATCCTTTAATTTTTCGTAATGCTGTTTGCAATAACAGAAGTCTAAACGGTGGTTTCAATGTTCCCATTTAACATAAATTATCAGAATACACATCCGGGACAGTGCTAATAATCCGTACTGAGTTTTCCAGTGCAGATGTGAAATAAATAACTGACTCGGTTCTACATTTTACAATGTAATGTAATCGTGTTGTTGATAATCTTTCGATGAGCTCTTTTCTATTGCGGTATAACGTTTGCAGAATGTGGACTTAATTGTATTCGATCTATGCGAGAGAGAGCGGTTCGCCATGTGGCTGCTGTCTTTAGATTTATAGTTCCAATTTTGAAGGACGGTATTGAACAAGAACTGAGCACGGCTAGCCAAACTCGCCGTATGGGTACTACGCCGGTAAATTCAGACCTAGTCCACGGTCTGGGCCTAAAGTTTATACCAGCGCTGGTAAACCGGAATATAGCTCTAAAGAGAGAGTAAAGCCCGAGTTCTATTATACAAAAGCATGGTAGGGGGACTAGTCTCTCTGGCAGAGAAAGCGTCTTGTGGTAGCCGTACGCAGTCCAATACGTCCAGGATCTATGTGAGTGGCCTTGCGCCTTAGACCCATAGAACAGACAGCACTCTGCCCAATTTCAGTATTTCCAGTATACTGATGCGTTTATGTGAAAAAGGCGAGGGCTGTTCGAACATTGCAAGGTAGCAGAAGAATCCATTTTTTAGAATGGATGAGATTACGGCGGTGACTCGTCAAACGTTGCCCGGCAGCATCACGAGTATCTGAGGGTGATAGAGAGTTCTTATCAACTGGTGTCGGCTTCTCGGGAACTCGGGAACTAGCTTAAGCACAGGTTGGACGTCGTGCGATATTAGTCTTTTAGAAATCAGAGGGTGTTTAGGCACTCTATTTCCGCTTCGATACACACTGCTAGCAAAAATCATCCAAAAATAAGAGTTAGAAAGGAAGAGTCACACCGAGTTATTATTTTGTAGACCGTTTTTGACGATCTCCAAAGAAATTATGAACTATTAATTTTACGTCTAAAAATGAGATATGGAGATACTAATCTGTAATAGATATATCAAATTAAAATAAAAAATCGATTTTAGAAAGGTATGGACAGCCTTTAAGTATCACCAAATTGACACGGCTGGCGTATCTTACAGCACTTGATAGCTTCCTAAAACAATTAGCTATCCAATTTTTTGTAGACGGTGTTAGAGACAACAAAACACAGCAGACGTTACGGTTAAGGCGACTCAAAACATTGGATGGCGTTTTAACCTATACTTTGGAGTTTGAAGCATCAAAACAGGCATTGCACCGGAACAGCCATAAACGCCACTGTGCTGTAGAAAGACCCGAGCAAAGACAAGAAAGCTTCGGATAAGTCGTAGAACGAATACTGTGTGAAAGAGGAGCGACGACTTGAAACGCGGTGCGGTGAAGTAAACTACGTACGACGACACCGTACTAAACCTACAAAGTAGACAAAAAGAGCGTCCGAAAGTTAATTTTATTTAGTCATGCACGGGAAATCACTGTTCGCATTGCTAACCGAACACTTGCACAGCATTTACTTTGATGAAAAAATCATTCGTCTTGACATGTTACTAGAAAATGAAAAGACATAAACTATAACGGTACGACTTCGAACGGCAACTGTCAAAGAAATACCTGCACACGAACAAGTAAAAGTAACCGATATCACAAAAGAAGTTATTCTGCTAATGGACGTGATAAAGAACCATAGGTATGAAGAAATTTATTTCCATTTGTTAGAGAATGCAACTGTACGAATCTTATTAAGTGAAGACGTAACTTTGCCTGGAAGAACCAAGAAAGTGGTGGCTACTAACCAATGGAAAGCGACTTAGTTGCAAAAGGACTACTAGTTGGCAGAACATTGGTACGGGTTAAAAATACGATACCAATAAGAATTCAGAACATCAACTCAAATTCAGTAACGTAGACAAAGAATACCGTAGTAGGCCAATGTATGCCAATATCTCAAATTTAAGATGCAAGAATTCTAACGAAGCTACATCGTCAAAGAAGTGTCTACAACAATTATTAGCGATACTCGTTTCTATGTGCCAAAACCAGTTATGCCCTTTGGCCGGTGTAACGCTTCTGCGGCGTTCGCGCATTTATTAAAGACCATTTTGCGAGGGCTTTTTTAGAAGACGTTTTTTGATTATCTATACGACGTAGTTAGATGGTCGTTTGAAGAACATTGGAACAACCCTAACAACGTGTTTCAACGACCAAATCTGAAATTGAGAATTGAGAAAAAAGTTCAATCCCTTAGCCAGGTCGTATCTGAAGAGAAGTCATCGCGTATTTGTGCAAGGTTTTGTCATGGACGTATAAATGTTTCCTAAGAATCGACCACGTCACATTGAAATGGCTGTTACTATTTCGTAATCCAGAAGAACAAGTGGCAAGATGATTGACGTTTAAAAATTTATGTTTATTAAAGTTGTTCAGCGTTTAGAAGTAAAACTGAAGTTATTCACTGTAGCCGTTTGAAACCTTACGATAGATATGACAGTTAGAAACAATAAAATGTTTTGCAAAATGTTAATAACTAGTTTTGTTGTTACAATTGAGATGAATCGTGACGTATTTAACTGTTCAAAATAATGTTGAGTATTATTTATAATAATTCTTAATAATCCTGTATATTTTTACATAGTTTTTACACAGATAAATATGGTTTTTATTAGAACATGTTGCATTTGTCCGTGTTTAACAATATTTACTGTTATTTTGTTTATATAACGCAAATATTAAATAAACAGTGCTTAATCATATGTATTTAAGTTATATTTAAGATTAATAATAAGTAAAACAATAAAGATACAGATAGAACAGAATAGAGTTGGGTGTTTATTTAACCGAAAAATTATTGTAATAAATATTAACTGCTTTATCTTTACGTAGAAGACAAATATGAATATGAATGTATTTAATTGTGTTTTTAAATTAAACGCCGAAACAAACGTTGCTGACATCTAGCGGTTGAAA
The DNA here is from genome assembly GCA_035610365.1 of Aquatica leii. Lineage (NCBI taxonomy): Eukaryota > Metazoa > Arthropoda > Insecta > Coleoptera > Lampyridae > Aquatica > Aquatica leii. The sequence continues at coordinate 40,166,896 of CM069437.1, read as the reverse complement.
ATTGTGCGTGACATTATTAAAGAAGATTATATTATCGACAATGTAATAATCAGTTGTCATTGACTAAAAGATGCAAACGTAGTGTCGAATTAATGATATTTATTTCAATGTATTTAACATTACGTAGTCTATGGTGTTATAAAAATTATATTCGAGTTTATTTTCGTACGTGTTGTTAATAGTTGTCTATATACACAATCAAGAGTAAGTATAATTTGCGTTTATCGATATTACCGCGAGTCCTGTATTCGTAGGCGTAATGGCCGTTGTTGATTTGTGGTTGATTTATAAAAAAATTAACGCGTATTTTAGGTGAACTTTTTCTCAATCGTTGCGAAAAATGACCGAACTGGGTGGTATCGATGGAAATCGTTCGAAAAGTCCCGATGGCGGTCGAAAAAAATTGTTTGCGAGGGAGATTTTGTCCGATAACGAACTGAACAGTCTATCGCCAAGCGAACTGGTCGATCGGTGGAAAAAGCAGGATTCTTACGTGACGGGCCTCGAGGAGAAATTAAACCAGCAGGAAGGTAGATACTCTATCCACGCATTCGTGGAATATTTTGACTATATCTATGACTATACTTGAGACGATTAATCAGTAGTAATAAGTGTTGTTGTCATTTGCATTCTATGTTGTTGTTATAACTTGTAGTCATTGGTGCAGTGTAGGAAAAAAAAAATTATATGCCGTGGAGTGCGGTGTTATTTTAGTGCAGTGCGGAAGTGCTAATGCGCTCGTGATTGCAGGCGAAATTGCAGATCTACGCCAGTCCATTGATAAGGTGCACGTCCAATTGTCTGACTCCCAACAACGCGAGAAGGTACTTGTACGACGACTTGCCGCTAAAGAACAGGAGACTCAGGACTTAGTGGTTAGTAACTTAAGATACTTCTACACGGTGGAGTGGTTCAAATGTTCACAAATTCGAGTGGTTTTTGTCGTAGTGGTAGTGAGCATTTAGTCTTTGGCAATTAAATCGAGTGAAAAGATAATTGTGACTTAATTAAGTTTTCTAAACAACACAGTGTTTTAAGTGCAAAAAGCGACGCGTCTTGTAAAAACATCTTTTGTAATAATGTATGCAAAATTCCTTGTTTTAATTGTAATCTGTTTACGTATGTTGGAAGTCAACTTTTTTAGTGCAAAATTTAGGACGTTTAGTTTGTAACATTGTAAAGTTTATTTAGCTTTCCTAATTCTGTAATTTGTTAGTCTAAATCAATTTGCAAGCTTTGTACACAAGGTGTAAAATTTAAACTTGCTGATGTGTTTGGTTTTGAAACGTGAGGCAACAGAAGGAGTTATCTTACTTTGATGTTAAAAAAACATTATTTTTGGATGACATTGTGATAACAAGTAATTAATCTGAAATTATGTAGGTTACTGGAGTAGTTTGAAATCTTGTTCTTTTATGGGACGTCAGAGAAGGATAAATCTTTAATACAAATGCAGTTGATTAAGTTTCTATTAAGTACACAGTTACTTTTAAAAAAATCACATTAGTTAGTTTAAAGATTCTCATCTTGTATACGTATTAGGAAGTTTATAGCACTCAAGGCACATTAAAATGAGTCGCAAATGTGCTTATAAAGTTTGGAAATCCTAAAAAATTTCAATTAATTTTAATTTTTTACATTACAAAGATTTGCAAACTTTAAAGTGTATTTTCATTTTTAATTGGTTTCATTCATAAAAAAACTTAATTTGTTTATAAAAAGAGCCAAAGATTTTGTAAAAATACTTTTGTCGGTGTCGAAACACGTCTTGATTGAATCGGTCGAACATTTGAATCACTACATCAATCGAAGTGCCTTCTAATAATAATTTTATCTGTTAAGTGCCAGGTGAACGAATTAAAAAGTGCTCAAATACCAACGACGTCTTCGTTGCGATCGACACTATTGGATCCGGCCGTTAATAGTTTACTTCAATTATTCAGAAACGAACTTCAAACGACTCGTTCACGTTTGGAAGATACTCAAAATGAATTATCGGCATGGAAGTTTACGCCCGATTCTAATACCGGTAAAAGACTTATGGCTAAATGTAGATTATTGTATCAAGAAAACGAGGAATTAGGTAAAATAACTAGCTCGGGTCGTATCGCATTGTTAGAAGGTGAATTAGAGTTGCAAAAAAAGTTTTCGGAGGAAGTAAGACAATCGCAGTTGGAGTTAGATTCGTTTTTGGCCGATTTAGACGAAGACGTAGAAGGAATGCAAAGTACGATATTATTTTTACAGCAAGAACTACGAAAAGCGAAAGATACAGTGGCTGCGTTGCAAAAAGAAAACAGTACTCTTAAATTACAAAATGGTAGGGCAAATGGTGACAGTGTTTGTGAACAAGAACGGACGGATTCTGAATCTGAATGCGAAAGGACTCGTGTTAAACGAGTGCGAAGGTCCTCTGTTCTTAGTATTGACTATAATGAAGATGACACTCTTGTTATAAACGCAAACGGTGATGTTGCTATGTCATCCGATGTTGATTAAAATTCAAAATGTAACGAAACTTCATAAAATTATCAGCAAAATTCGATTTTTTACTTCGTTTTCTTTATTATTAATTTTATAATAGATTGCTTAGCTTATTATTTTATGAAGTCAAATTACTTTTTTGTGATTTTAAAGTAAGTATAAATATTGACAAGTAAAAATGTATATAATTTAAAAAAAAAGATTTTCAATTTTCAACTATTTTGAATTTGTTATCTCATTGTTATTTGTAAACGTACATAAATATAACTAATAAAATTATGTACGATGTAAACTTGAAAATCAAATTCGTCGACACGTATTGGCCTTGTTTAATGAATTTTTATTTCTTCGATAATAGACATGTTTGATATAATGACAAGATGTGAATTTTTTAATGCTTTTTATGTAAAATCTATAAAAACAATTCTTTATTAAACTCTTTATAAAAAAATTGACTTGTTAATGTATTTAAAGAGGGTGTAACACTATTATATGTTATAAACGATGGGGCGTGACTAAAACATTTGCATTGTCTTCGAGCTTTCTCAACATCTGGAAGGTGCTAAAAAATTACACCAATTGTCTAAAAATTTACGCGATATAAAATATTTAGTTATCATTTTATTAGAGAAATTTATTGTTTTAAAAACAACTATAAATTGTTAAATATTTACATCTCCATTGAAGTGTATAGAATTAGGAAAACATTTTTTTACTTGTAAAACTCATTCAAAGGGATTTATGTCCACACATTTTCTCAATGATTTAAAATAGTACATAATTTGTAGTTTCAGGCTAGACGCTTATTTCTATATGGGCTAATCTAATGATTGTACATGAGCGTTACTTGCATCTCTATCTTTTTCTTTAGTCACTGTCAAACACGTGGGTTTATACAGGTTCGTGAACGGATTATTTTAGTTTTTGTGGAATCTTGTATATTTTTCGAGATTTTTTTTAGAATAATCTTTTTATAATGTTACAAACCTTGCTTGTTTAAATACGAGGGCTATTTTTTTTCAAGGTCCGGTTGGTCGCTGAAGGAAAGTTTCGGGAAAAATCCGCTAGGTCTGCGCAGACGTCTTTTGCTATGTGTAGTTGGCTCGGGGAACGCGTCGATTCGCAGTTGTCACTGATCTCTATAATAATATAGCTGAAGCTATAGTTTACCATTGACGCTTTATATACTACTTTTAGAAAAACCATCAGCGCCACTCATAACTGACTAAAATATAGCGCTCTCCACTATATTCGAAACAATACGTGATGCAAATAACTATATATTTTTTGACAGTTTAATTATCAGTGAATTGTGTCATAAATATTATATCAACAAATTTTTAGATAATTGTTTAGATGCATCAGTAGTAGAGTTTAATTTGGATTCTGATTTCAATATGTATGTCACAGTTTCAATTATATAATTATTGTTAATTTTCTTTATTTCTTTGCAATTCTTAATTATGCGTTCGATCATTAAATTTAGTTGACATGGGTTTTAGAATTTTTGTAAGTACTTATTAGTGAGTTAACTTTGTGTGACTTAATTCTTAAATGGTTTAAAATAACTGTTGAACAGTTTTTGTTATTGTTGTTTATTAAATCTAGTTAAAATTTGATTAATGTTATTAAATTTTACAAAATTTTATACAGCTTGCAATTCCATAAATTCTAGTTTCATATTGTATTGTGAGGCAGCTTCGACGCAGTCTAACCTTATATTTTAAAATGTTTATCATAAGTATCGGTGGAATCAGCTATCCATATTATTATAGAGATCAGTGCTACGTATAGAATGTTGTCGTCAGGTATTGTTTGACAAAGTACACTGCAGTTGCAACAACGATCCTCCTGCAGCGTTTTGGATGGGAAGTTTTTGATAATCCACCATACAGTCCTGCTTTGGCTCCTTCAGATTTTCATGTCTTTGCACACATGAAACGCTGGCTAGGACAGAATTTCGCCACAGACAACGAGCAGAATTGGAAAATTGGTATCACACTACGACAAATGTATAAATCGGAACGGTGGTTACGTCGAAAACTTGTATCACATTGTTCCATATAAAATTTTCTTGATTCTCACTGTGATTTTCATTTAGCGACTAATCGGACCTTGACAAAAATAACCCTCGTAACTTTAAACTGCAAACTGATTTTAAATTAATATTCTACCGTCTGATGTGACAACCATTGCAGCATGGCCATTTTGACGTCATCATGGCTGCGGCGGTGACCGCCTAGATACTGTTTTAAGTGAAGGAAAAAGTGTTAGTCATTGGGCGCCAGAGCAGGGCTATACCGTGAGTGTTCAAGTTGTTGCTTCGACGTGTCACGTGTGGACGGGCATTGTTATGCAACAAATAATTTTAATGAGCATGAAATTTCTTTTGTTTTCGATTGCGCGACGTATTAATTTCCTGCAGTAATGATAGACGGTAATATCTTTAAATACTCAAAATCTATTTTTGTATTATTTTATCTAGTGTTTTCTCTATACACTTCAGTAATTTGTTGATATATTTCGGCAGTTTTTGCACTTTTTGCTTGCATAAAATGAGTCAGAGTGCGTATTTTACAATCGGCGGGTTTTTCAATAGTACGAGGCATTTGAAATACGCACAAACGTGGATGAATGTTTCGCATTGGCGTGTGTAACTAACCAACAAATATAAGTACTTAGGGTGGATTGGCTACAGCAGCGCTCATATTTAAAAACGACTATCTGTTGTAGATTGCGTTTGACACTGCTCTATCTATAAGATTTGTTTATTCATCAATACATAATTTTGGCTGTTGGGTTCGACTATTTTCTTTGTAATTACAGTTCCCGTAGAGCTTGCAATTGTTATTTTCTAGAATTGTAGCGGTTCATCTGGGTGTCTATGTAATTTCTGTTCGATTCCTCTTATTTAGTTGCATTATATTTTATCTACATGACTATTTCTGTTTCATGTGGATATGGATATCTATATTAAGTCTACATGATGTCCATATATCCATGGATATCCATAAGATGCCTTTTATAAGGATATCCATAACCCATAAAAGGATATTCACAAAAAATAATAATACCCATAATAATAATGTTCATACTATATCTTCGATATACGTCATTGCTTCGATATCCATATTGTTTACTTCCTTAAAATTTATACTTTTGGCTTAATATCTTAATGAGCATACTGCAAGTCATTATTATTTCGCTATATAATAAATTTAATTCTTTATTATAATTTTTTTAATGTGGATATGGATATCTATATTAAGTCTACATGATGTCCATATATCCATGGATATTCATAAGATGCCTTTTATAAGGATATCCATAACCCATAAAAAGTTATTCATAAAAAATAATAAGAATACCCATAATAATAATAATGTCCATACCATATCTTCGATCTTATATTGTTTACTTCCTTAAAATGTATACTTTTGGCTTAACACATTTATTTGATATCTTAATGAGCATACTGCAAGTCATTATTATTTCGCTATGTAATAAATTTAATTCTTTATTATAATTTTTTTAAAGACATTTAAAAATCATTTTATAATTTAATAACCGACAATGAATTATGAGAAATTGCTGAAGCGTTTAAATCGTCGTGGTTTATTTCCATAGTTTAGTGATAGTTTATATCTTATCAAATTGTAATTGGAAACCATTATACATTAATAATACTAGTAATAATATACACAAAATATATTTTTCTATGGATATCCATGGAACCTTTTGGTGTGAATGTCCATTGTGACATCTGGACGTCCCATGGATGTACACGAGAAGTCCGTAGTACTTAATATGGACACCGTAATGTTTTATAGATGTCATTGTTTTATATGGGGTGTGCATTTTGTCTGTACCAACCATAGCTCGATGCAAAGGAGACTATTTGTTTCTGAAGAATACTAGAAGACACTACCTGCTTTTCATGCAGTCTGACAATATGTATAAACCTACTGTCTATAGTTTTCTTATGAAAATTGCGCAGAATACATAAACGCGTTTGTTAGCAGCTTATGTTCGCTGTACTAAACAAGTTAATATGTAATTTCAAATTAGCATTTTCTATAAAACGAATGTTTTTGGGTTTCATTTATATTATGTCATATGAAATAACGTACAAACGCGAATTTGTAATTGTCATAAGATAATTGAAGTATTCGCATGTAATTCTTGTTTCTATAAGAATATGTTTAAGGTCGGCGTGAGTTAATTTAACTGTTTTACAAATATAACTTAGCACGGTAGCAGCGTAAGTGTTAATAGCTCAGTTTGTTTCAGTGGTTCTTTTACTTTTCTTGTGCGTCATCTGAGGTAGGTATCTTTTCCTTCTATAGGTTCTATAAACTTTCCATCCTGTAGTTCAAAACCTGTTCCTTCTTTTATGGTTGTTGTTGTTTTACATTTATCAAATCCTAAGCCAAATTGAAAAGCTTTCTGTGATGCGAAGTAAGTTTTCAATCTCAGTTTCTTTTGACGCGTAAAGATCAGCTATGTACAAATGTGGTAACTTTTGTATTACTGAAAAGTGTTGTGTCGATTCAGTCAAAACCGTAAAGATTTGACGCATATGTTTACAAAGTATAAGAATAGTTATACTACTTTAGTATGATTTTTCACTTTTATAGTAATGATTTGTTTCATAAGTGAGCAGTGTTTCCTAAAATGTCGTCACAATCAGTGTCTGGCTTACTTTCAATCCGGTTTTTAGTTTTGCGCGATTAAAAAACGGAAGTGCCAATTTCATAGTCTAAAAGTCTATCGTGTTAAATCATGTGGAACTTTTGTACTAAATATTGTACTTTGTTCTAAATGCATCTTTTTGTTTTGTTTGAACAGATCATTTAGACATCAACTTCATTCAATACGATGCTAAAATTTGGGAGGTCTTAGTTTCATAATAATTCCAAAGTACTAACTACATGTTTTGAAGAGATGTCTTTGTTTTTTCATTTCCAACAGATCAACATATGTTATCGACCTTTTGTTACAATGGGCCCTGTTGGTAACAACCACGTCGCCACGGCTAGTTGAGATGTGGCGTGGTTGGGAAACTATAATAAAAAGAGAAAAATAGGCGCCACTTTTTTGTACTGGTAAAAATCTTAAGTTTGGATACACTAAGTGTACATACGAAGTCGCTGTCAGTCGCTGTTCAAGAAAAAGGATTTGTTATTTATATTTTCAAGAAGTAACGAGTAACAATACAAAAGAATAAGATCTGTAAATGTAGCACGAATCCGTCGAAGAGTACAATGCTACAATCAACTGGCCTTCACTACGAATAATAATCAAGGATACTCGATCGAAATGAAATCCACGCACACAACAAAATACGCCAAGCTGAAAGTCGACTCATCGGCTTGACCGCAAGCAAAATAGTAATAATGAAAATGCATTTAAAAGCCTAACATGAGCAAGAAAACGCTGAAGACATAATAAATATTAATAAACATGTATCAGTAAAGCATGGTCATCAATCCCATGTCACTACACCCGTCTGAATCCGTTCACAAGGTGTGAGACATTACTAGGTATATAAAACGTTTACCCGTTGTAGCCGGGCTTAAGAAAAGACTTCAAGCCTCCATCAAAATTGCTAAAAAGAATTTTAAGTTAACAAAAGCAACACGGCGCTCATAAGCACACCTGTGAGAATAAAGTTTATCGATAATAGCCTCAAATCCGTCAATATACACAGAAAATGCTCATTTTAGCAAAATCAAACAACGACTATGAGAAACCAAATAAAATGAAACCGCTCACAGCGACTCCTCAACAGAAAAAGAAAAATTCCCACCGCGGACATAGAATTAGATAGAAATATCCCGGGGGATAACGGGTTAGCTAACAGTGCTGCACCTTACCAAAATACGAACATGCGAAACAATAACGCTAATGACACGCAACAAACCTATCTTACATAGTTCTTATGTTACCCAATTTGCTTAGTTTGTCATTTAATATTATTAGAAGGTTCACTTAAGAACAACCGCAACTATTTTTATGTAGGTGATACCATCTAATGTAAGACGCGTTTTTGTCTTAATACGGGCGTTACTTTTACGCTAACAGTTAAAGTATGTAGTGGGAACAAAATTTATAATCAGTTATTATATGTATAGTATATACATTTATTTTTTGTGAAGTCCAGGGGAGGGGGTTTAAACCCCCGTGGCTACGTCACTGTCTAGAGCGAGTGTTATGATATTCTTGATTCTGTTGAGATTCAAAATATTTTTGAGTGTAATGTTAATGTGACTTAGGAGTACTTAAATTCGTTTTATATTCCGTGTAAGTAGGTTCATAATCAATTTGCAAGATTTTCGATCGCTGCAATGCGTTTTGTTTTTAGACTTGCAAATTTCTGTAGTTTGTTTAGATTTATTATGCTACTAACTATATGTAATTGTAAAAATTATTAGTGCTGAATAGGTATATCGAAATAATTTCAGCAGTCTCAAACGGGCAGGGTAACTTCGTTATGTTCTCCAAGTGCACATTCAAGTTTCTTTAGGACATGAAGTTCCTTTTTTCGTATGAAGACTACTTTCGTTTTGTTGTTAGGGTTTGTTAATAGCTTTTTTGCCGTCAATCATTTAACCAGTTAGTTCTTGCTGTATGTAGTTTGAAACAACTCGGCGAACATCACACTTACCAGAAATTATCTTAGGTATGTATTTCTTTTTGTGCCAGTTTACTACCAGTCACGGGAATAAGGGCGATGGTCGATCATATGTGAATTAAAGGTAAAGTTTATTTTACTACCTTTTATATCGATATTTATTTATCTTTATTTTGTCTACCGTGCTGAATCTTTGCGTTGGCAATAAGAGAAGTCAGTGTCGGTTTCTCTACTAGGTCATTTGGTCAATGACTCTTTGGAAAAGGAAAAATAAGGAAGGTATTTTATTTACTTTACAATTACAAAAAAAATTGCGTTTAAATTAAATTATCAGAGTTTGAATTTCATGCGTTTAAATTGAGAATTAAGATGCGTATTTACCGGAGGCTCACATTTACGTGTGGCTGCGTGCATAATACTGAAGCCGAATCGTAAATGATATAGTTATTGTAGTGAGAAACGCATAATACAATTTTATTCGAGTTAGAAAAGAAGATAAGTAAACGCTTAAATGCTTGTTTGTGGTTTTGAGCCCGGAGGTCATTCCGCCTACTCAGTGGCAGTGCAATGCTTACGTGATTTATCATTATCTTCGCAGCACGTGTGTATAAAAGACAGATGCTAGAATGCACATTTCTTATCACATATGACAAACTTTACACTCGATTTTCTTAGTTGATCTATAATATTCATTTGTAATCGACGATTATCGTTTTTGTTTCATAATGACAGTGGTACAAGACATTAAAAAAATAATAGTTATTAATAGTTTAGACGTTTAGAATTATAATTTAATGCTCGTCCTTAGCCTTTACTTTAAATTTGTAAGACCAGTAAACATAAGAATAAAGAAGTCCATAAGAATTTTAAAGAATGTATGATTCGTCAGATTGGATTTGTGAATTTGAAGTAAATAATAGATTTTACTGTTTTGTAGGTTTACTGTGTTCACATAATTCATTGTGGTGTAAAAATAATGTTACCGATTTATAGCGTTTAAAAGAAAAAGTGAAAAAGCACCCGTTATCGGCGAATCGCATAAAAAGTTGTATGAATTATGCGACTCTTGGTCGCGTTAATATTCGCTTACAAATACAATAGGACAGCGCTTACCGAAACTCAATTAAAGACCACAATGAAAATGTTTGTAAAAATAGATACATATATTAAATAGAATAACGGATTGACTTTACCTGCGACTACCGTGGAAACTGAGCGCTGTTTCTCTACGTAAAAAAGATTAAATCATTTATACGCAATCGGCAATATTATAGGACAAGATAGTCATGCGTATTTCTATAGTAAGTATTGAAAAATCTTCCATTAAAAACTGTAAATTTTTATCGATTACTTTGGTAATTGTAAAGATAGACGAATATCTTAAATCTTAATCTTAAATATAAATCGTGTTAATGTTTTTTAGACTTTGCGATAATTGTGTTTTTTAAATGGCCCTCTTGTATGATTGACCACCAGCCGCCACTGAGAGAAGTTCTATTTTGCCATAATGTAAACCTTAGATGTTTTTACTTGAATCAATAAATTTCTAGTTGTAGTATACTCTTAATCCTTTACTTTAATGATGCGGGTTTGTTTTCGTTGACTTGTGTGCTACAATTTCTGTCCGGTCTTCGTCTATATCCATCTTTTATTCTCTCACTTTTTTTTCAGTCAAGTTTAGATAAGGTTTGTAATGGTAGCTTGGGACAATATGTCGCGTTTTAGAATAAGTTTTTTTTATCTTATCTGAAAGTTTAGCAGAAAATTAAATGAATTACGCATAGTGATTCTATAGAACAGGTTTTATCTGGTGTCTTCAGGAACTATAGCCATAAAAACAACGGACATTACAACAGCTGGTTCGCGTGGAAGTAATACTAAGTAATGCAGTACTGGAACGGACATAGTTTTGCACGGTTTATCTCTTTCAGTTCAGCATAGAGACGTATCATTTACTCTTCTATCTACTATCATATTATACACATATTCTTGTAAAGAAGTTTAGCATATAAAATAAAATTATGTAAAAATGACAAAAGACTTAACTCTGTTGGGTTTTAAAAACGTGGGACACGATAGTTGTGTTACATCCTCTTTATATATTTTTTTAAGCAATAAGCGTCAAAGTTTGGTTATTATATTAAGTAGAAGTTTCAGAACGATTTGTTCTTTAATTGTTAAGTTAAGATTGATAATACCCCAAGTCAAAAAAAAAACATTTTCTGTAAATTGACGTTGCACAGAGGGGTCAAAAGCACCAAAAAGAGATTTAAGTTGTAAAATTACGTTCTAGCTACTTAGAACTGGGTTAGAGCGCAGTTAATAAGTGCGTTCAGTGCTCTCAGTTGCATTTGATGAAATCTTGTGTATAGTTGAATTATTTTATTTCTAATTTTGTGATTAATACACGGTGTCACCAACTACAGGTAAGTTACGATTTGTATTGTTTTACAGTCAAAATATTTTTGTCAAACTAGGGTATTCTTAAACTGAAATAATAGTTTCATATTATTGTTAACGGCACCAAATAGTTTTTTTTTAATTTTTTGACTTTTTAAAAAAACTTTACGGCAATAATTTGTGCTTGTCTGAAAACCTATTTAGCCCTTATCAGATATACCGAGTGATTTTCACTTACAATTAGTTAGTTAGAAAATGGCGTTTTTCGAAATTGTTTAAATTCAAAAATTGCTATCTTTCGTAAAATAAGCAAGATTTCAATAAGATTTTTTCATCTTCTGTCAGCTTAAGTTGGTTTTAGCTTACCGAATAATCTCAAGAGTAGAAATCATTTTTCTCTTTAACTTCCGCTAAAACTAAAGTTTTAATTTTTTGGAATATTTTTAAATTTTCACATACCAAACTTGATTTCAAAATTCAATTTGATTTCGTTAAAAATGTTAAAGATTTATAATTGAAAAAAACAATAGAAATTGCTAATTAATCCTGTAGGTTTGTTATTATTTACAGAAAAGTTATATTGTTGCATAATCTTTACGTTTTTAGTGCAAAATACTGTATGATAGAAATGTTTTTCAATGATAATGAATATCTATTTACGTGGCTTTTAAAAACTTACCCTTGCTGACTAATTACTTTTCCGAAAATCCTGTAAATGTTCTTTTAGTTACCTAAACGAGGAGATTTTTCTTTTTATAGTATACGCCTGAAGATGACAATCTGTCGAAACATGTAGCGTTTATTAAAATATAAAAATTAAAATTAAATATATTAATGGGAAGGTTTTGAGAATTTATATAAAAATAAAATAATATAATATAATTAACCCATTTTGAGCAACTAAAGAATAAATGGAAAAAATAAACTTGAATCATCGGTCTAACTAAACAATAATTTTAATAACTGTCAAAAATAATCAATAATAATCAAGACATAATGTTTTATTTCTACTAACATACAAAAAAAACACTAATAAGTCATTTCTTCTGTTATGTAGCTAATAAATACTGTATAATTTTTAGAAATACCGGAAATACACAGTATGGTTCGTTCATACATTTCAGCAGCACATTCTCTAATTGTATTCTCAAGGTGTTTAATATTTTTGTGCTTATAGACCTCATTTTTGAGGTATCCCCACAGGAAGAAATCCCGTGGTGTTATATCCGGAGTGCGCGGAGGTCAAGGAATTTCAGAAAATCTTCCGATTCATTTATAAGGAAAAAGCCCAATAAACACAAATCAATGGACCTGTACTGGCAATTTACTCCTTAGCCGGCACTCAGAATGCTGGCAATGTACTAAAATGAAGTACATTGCCGGTAACCAGGTGTCACACCGGCCGATATATTGTGGATGAATCTTGCCAATGCAGAAATTGCATCGAACACAAGTTAAATGCAGAATGCCAGTGAAGTCTGTGCAATATAATATGTACTTTCCATCTCATAAATAGTACACAATTTCAAAAGCATTGGCAATGTTAGCAACTTAACACAAACTAAATGCATACAATGGTATTATCATTTTTAATTTAATTAATAAAACAATTTGGAAACTCAACATACAATGTCCATATATGTACTAAAAAAAATTAAAAAATATAAAAAACGTATAATTAAAACGTAATTCCTTTGTAAATAGTCGTGAAATAAAATACAATATGAATGTCGAGTTTGGCAGTAATGCACTTGAAATCACATTACGTTAATATACATATAAAGTTAATGTTTTAAGTTTTAACCTATAAACCATAAAATACTCTGAAGCCTCTTACCATAAACTAAGTTTAAAATATTTTTACAAATTTGTTTTGCTTTATCCAAACCAATTACTTGGTTAAAACATGTCTCGTTTGCTGCATCTTTTCATGCAACAAAGTAGATTGAATCGATCTAAAAAAATTTCAATTAAATACAACTCAGCAATAAGAATAATGAATTGGGAAATTGTAGATAACTAACAAACTAACATCCCATCAACTACAAATTCCAAAGTCACTTTATATTTGCGCGAAATCGTGTTAGTTTTTAGGTTATATGCTTATTATTAAGAAATAATATCGGTTATATTTAAATTTAATACTTACTTATTTTGTCAATCTATCCTAAATGATGAAAAACAAACACATTTTTTTCTAAATTTGAAAGCACAAAATGGTTTGCATAGGATAAATACAAGATGTTGTGGCTAAAGCTAAACAAAAGTGGCAATAGCAAGGGTAGGGGAAGAGCTACGAGCTACTTCATGGTGACGGCGACAAGAACCGAACAAAATCGAATAATCTCTGAATAAATACGTGTTTTAAACATGATGGCAAAATGCGTAGGAGATGCATAGCGTGTACGTTGTAGAATAAGCAGTATTGAAAACGCACTATACCGTTACGTTGTTTATAGTACTGGGATTTACGTACAGAATGTGTACTTTTTATGCACTACAAAAACCATAAACGCATTTTGCCTTTAATCGCTGTAATGGCATTGTACACTGCCGGACTTTCTGTGTTTATTGGGGGATAATCAAGAAAATTACGAACGTCAACTGTACTGTGCGCTGGAGCTCCATGTTGCTGAAAATACATATTTTATTAAAGATCTAATGGAGTTCTATTACATTAAAAAAGTTATTCTCGAGAAAATGCAGGTACCTCTCAGAATTAAGATTTTCTCGGAAGAAAAATGGTTCAATGATTTAATTATTAAAGATTCCACAATATTCTGTATTCATTTTCAAGATAGAGCAAATGTAAACAAACTGAATTGCACGCTCAATGCATGAGCATCACGTGTTGTTGTAAATTCTATGTATTCTATCGCTCATTGAAACAGGTGATGCAATTTGGAGACCCGGATTCGACATGTTCACGTGAACACCGCATGTATTTGTTTACGCGCACTTTATCTTGGAAATTAATAGACAGTAGACATTCGTTTAGAATGAGTATTGGTCTCGTGCTTCTATGACAAATTGGGGATTTTGGTCAGCCCACCATCAACAATTTTGAGAACTGACGGTTTCATTTGACGAAAATGTAGATTCGTCGCAGAAAAGCACATGTTTAATAAACGATCTTTTTTTCTATTTGTGCTTGAATCTAAAAGCTAAAATATATTCGAGCATCTAAATCTCTGTCAAGGCGTGAATAACTTTTAGCTTGTAACGTCTGAATTTATTTGTTTTCAGAATGATTTTCGCCGTTGTGCTAGATACTGGGTTCAGTTAGGCGATTTCTCGAAGAGGAGTTCGTGAAGTCTCGACAACAGTCTGAATTACTTGAAGCTGTTGTTCTTCAACATTAACCCAAGGCTTATGCGGAACTGTAAACTTACTATCAACATTACCCGAACTTTTAAATTTCTTTAAAATCTTAGTAATGGTTGAATGACAAATGTGTCTGCCGGGATGTCGCTCGGTAAAAATTGTTGGCGCTTCCTTGTGCGTTTTATAATTTTCACCGACAATTAAAACAATTTCGATTTTGTCTTCTTTAGTTAAACAATTATTCATTTTGATTAATTTTTAATCGAATACATTGAAAAATGACTAGAAAACAGAAAATAACAATAACAAAGCAACTGCTTTCAATCATGAAAATAATTACGTTATTTTTCTTAACAGTAAAACAATCCATAGCCGCCTCATATTCTGCCTACTTAATTGACTGAATCATGTAAACTGAATAAAGAAAACGCTCCTTACTTTGTTACAATTGTAAAAGAATGTAAAACGAGGGTTTTGTGAAAGTAATTCATCAACAAAGATAAATTGGAGTTTTTAGAAAGTAAATATATATTCATTATCATTGAGAAACATTTCTATTATAAAGTATCTTGCACCAAAAACGTAAAGATTATGCAACAATATTACCTTTCTGTAAATAATAACAAACCTATAAAGGAATAATTAGCAATTTCTATTGTTTTTTTTAACTATAATTACAGTTAATAATCTGTGATCGACATAGAAAATAGGTATTAAAAATCAACTTTTTAAATGCTCAGTAACTGTTCCAGTAAATTAACAAATTGCATCTCTTTAAACTGGATGTTCAGACTGTATCAAACTAGTTTGTGAATATCTACAGTATACATACGTACATGAGTAAATTTATCACGTGAATTGTACGTAAATAATACGCGATATTTTATGACTGACTTTTGCACGTGTTCGTACGTAATATCAAAGAACGTAATATCATTGGTAATATTACAGAGTTTGTATCACGTAAAACGTACGTCATCCATCGTTATATGAACTAACTAAACTATCTATCTGTAGCTCAAGGTTGTTACTCAAAATGTTAATTTGTGAAATTGCCTCAAGATGGATCTGGCAAACCGGCGATGTATATTACATGGTAAAATATCTATCTCACCATCGTTATCTTTGCCATCGTTCGGGTTCGGACAAATGACCTACTTTAAATCTCTTTTTATACATACAGAACTGTGTAATTCACAAAATTATAATATGGTTTTCATGAACAAGTTCATTGCTTTACTGTTTTTTTTTGTAGAATGGTTTTGATTTCCTGTTTCTATAGTCTTCTCTAATAAAGATTTCTTAAACGGACTGAAGTTTCGGTTATAACACGGTTCAATCTCGAGTGAATTATTCTAGTAAAAGTTCCGGCTATGTAGATTCCATTTTTACTATGAAATAACTGATCCGTCTAGGTGGTGACATTAGTCGTGTTCTTTTCAACACTCAACTTATTTGTATTAAACTTTCGCGTTTTCAAAAAAGCAGCTGTATTGTGTATTTTGTATGAATCGTATAAACAACCAATTTAAGGTTATATCAGAGGTTATATTAAGCTACACTTAAAGTAAACCAAAAAATTTCTTGGGCTCAAGGGGAAAGGAGAAGGTAACAGATACGTTGTGTAGTTATATTAAATTAAAAAAAAAAAACGGTTATTATGTTGCCAGATCTGATCACAGTAGCTTAGATCTTGTCGGTCAGTTAAAAACAGTTGAAAATTCTCGTGGTGAAAGTAATCACATTTTTTATCTTATCATCGCACTTTGAGTCATATATCGCTTTTGAATTTTTTAATTCCAATTTAGAGTCTACTTAAAATTAATTGGCGAACATCATCATTAGCAATTCAATAATATCTTCGCTTTTTCAATAGTTTTTTGTCTAATAAATATTTTACACATTTACGAAAATGCGTAAAGTATAGTCAAAATGGTTGAGAAATTTGTAGCTTGAAGCAAAAAACTTCAATATTGGTACGAACAGTTGGATAATATAGCACGAGTCTCGGAAAAAGATCTGCTTGTTAAACAATCAAATAAAAGAATGTCGTACATCAATATCTGGCAGTTTTGAAGTCGTTGGCCAAACACCGATAATCGGCTTCGTAATGCTTGAGGAACGCCATCTATCGAATGCATAAAAATGGTCAATTTCGTAAACTAACTTTATCTTTGAGTTAACTTGTGCAAACATCATGACAACTGAAAGAGGTGATTCGGACACATCAATTTCATTCTTTAAGTAACGAGGTGTTTTTTGTGATTTTAAGGGAGGGGCCAATTTTTCTGTAATTTTACTTATATTATTTAAGGAGATGTAAATTTTGTGTGAAATAGTGCTTTGGTCGTGAGACAATTGTACCCATTCCCACACCCCTTGGATTGCCGTTCCGAATCTCACATTTGTATAAAGTATGTGGACGCAATGCAATTTGTACCAAGTTGCTAACAATCTAAATGTATATGGGACCTTAAATCTTAACGTTGGTAGATTATAAGTTTGGTTAATTTTAACAAGCTATCTAAAAACTTGGTATTAATCAAATTTGAATGTTCAACGAGGTACATTAAACCAGTATTTGATTTTAACAAATAAAATAATTAAAGAACTATACATTTTAATACACCAAAAATAGTACAGATATTAGCCTTAAGATTATGAAAAATGGAAGAAACTACTTTTATTTAATCTTTTTTTTTACAGAGTTTAATTAGATTACTTTATGTTGGAACTGTTAATTTTTCCAATAACAATTTATAGAAATTAAAAGAACACTAAGACTACAATTCTTGAGATTTTTTTAACAAACATTCACATTTTAAAGCAATTATGTGAAAAGTTTTTTATTTGTATTGGTGACAGGAATATACCTTACCAAGATGTTATTAACGTTAATTTGATAATACAAAGCCTGGACCTTTTCAACCTCATTTTTTTTTTGACATACGCCATCAATAGAAATATCAAACTTTTGTTCGACTCGAGGTCCAAATATAGAACAGAATTTGCGTTTCTACTTTATATAAAACAAAAAATTTTCTTTCCGCACTCTTAAAGTAGTTGAACATAGTGTTTGAATTTGAATAAACAAAATAAACAATATTCTGTATATGTCTACCCTAACCCTCATAGGTAGAAAGGAGAACATACAAGACACTATGCTCTACCAGCTTTAAAAGTTCTTAAAGTAACTCTCACGAAATTTTGGTGCGCCACCAACAGTATAAAATCAGAGGTGACGCAAAATCTGTGAACGCGTAATAATAATGTTTGCGTAATAGTAAATTTAAATAAAGTATAATCATGCAGTATGCATTAACGTTACTTAGCAGTACGTGTGGCGACTTCGATGGGACGTTAACACGTACTGCGCGCAACGTTACGTGTAAGCGAATAACTGGTATATTAGTATTATTATTAAAAGATAAAAAAATGATTAGAAACATATTTGATTGTGGAATATAAGCTGCGATGACACACAGCTCAGCCTGACACCCTCAGCTCGGAAACTTCGAATAAAACGCGTAAGTCAAATCGTAGTTCTTGAAGCAACAGTGTTGCATATCTTGACGCTTCCACTCTCCAATCGTCGGCCACCGTTTTATTTCCTTGGGACTGTCGATTGCGGCCGACGCCTAAAAATTTGAATAAAAAACACTTTTCGCGTCCAAACTTTCGAACTTACCTCGTTTGTGAAAATGGTAATTACGAATTTACCCGGATGGAACGTATCTAAAACTTTCGTAATGATTTCACGGTACGATGTCGTCGTCATGTTAGTTTCAAAACTGACGTAGGAAAATTCCGGCTCGGGCGTAATATGAATCGTCATGTAGCAACCCTGTAGCATAAACATGTATTTTAGTGATAAATTTATACAAAATACTCACTTCCGGATACATCTGAATGCACGAAAAAGATTTAATCAGTAATTACGTTAAACATTTAATTTGTTGGAAGGCGTACAAAGAGATATGTATCAAAAAAAAAATTTTTGTTTTTGATGCAACACCCTTTTATGATGCTTGAGTTGAATGAAAAACAGAATAACGAGATGTGTTAGACTAAATAATCATTTTTTGTTTTACTTCCGCGGAATCGTTCAAAAGATGTTACCAACTTAGTTATTAGCTCTTCGAGTGATAACCTCGTGCTACATATGACTGTAGCTCGTTTATAGTGCCAGCAGATAACGAGATCAGATGTATATAAAATTGTACAAGTCGACTGTATAAATCTTATAGATCACTCGTTGAATTGTCAAAAATAAATGAGTGAATGTAAAAGGTTGGTGAAACTGAATGTAATTGGTGCTGCAACCCTCACAAAATTATAAATAATTGTAAGATAGAGGTATTAAATTTTGGTATTTGCTTTGGTTTTATCAAAATTGACTATTATCTGTTCTACATATTTAAGTAGATTATTCGGATTAGAATGTAAGCAACAAAAACAGTATTAATGTTTATAGTTCAAATAATCGGTAATGCAGATTTCTATACTAATAACAGTATGCCTTTAGGCACAATCCATAAGATTCTAAAATACCGATTGTGTGCCTTCCAACAGATCCATATGAACTGTTCTTTCATGAATAAATCTAAGCAATATCAAGTTTATGACTTACGTTTTTGGAAACGCCATTCATGGAATAACCGCATGGTTCGAAAAGAAAATCGTCCACGATCATATTCGGAATTATCTTATCTATTCCGGATTTCTAAAAACAAACATAAATGTAAATCTAGTTATGAATTAAAAAGCTACTACCTTTGTGGCTTCAGCCGCATTCAAACACTCCTCCCGAGTGAATATCGACATAACATCAGGATCTAAATCAGTCATAAGAATTTCAAGTGTTTGATCTGAATCGGGTTCTGGTATGGCACTCGTTATGCTGTCATCTCGTGGCGGGTTTAACGTATACAAATACCAACAATCCTTATTCATTGTACCTAAACAGTATGCGGAACCATCCGGAAATATGGCATCTAAAAGGGCCACCTATATGTAAAACAACTAAGTAAATAATTAAAGCAAACATAATCATGATTGCGCTTTATATGGAACTATAACTTAAAATGATACGCTTCTGCATGAATGAACAGTGTCAGAAATAAATACCTCTTGATCAAAATCTTGATGAGGTCCTGCTTGTAATTCAGGCCGTTTGTAATTTTTACGTGAATAGAATACATCTTCGACTTCGGTGAAACCGGCATATTGTTCCACCAGCAATAAAAGCGGTTGCAAACACATGAGAGGAGTTGTCGTTCCACAAGTCTTTAGTATGAATCGACGTTTCGATATAAACATAGAACTTTCGCTAAAACAGAAACTATTTTTATTAAACGTGTACTTTATAAAAGCAATTACAAGATAGTAATATGAGAAGCTTTATTTACTATTTTAAAAAATGTTGTTTATTATAAATTGATTAAATTACTATCATTATCAGTAAAACGCATGAATGTCCGATAATTAAGTTTTTTTTTAAATATATGGGCTTTAGCAATAATAATATTAGCGAAGGTATAAATGGCAATCTTATCTCGACGTCTATTTACTTTTTTTTTATCAAAGTTCAATGTAATTTAGTTTGATTTTTTTTCCGAGTCCTTAAGGATGTTGTTAATAGTCCCAACATTGATCGTTTCGGATTTTATCCCAGCCCGTGAGAGTGAAGGAAGGTAATCACATGACCTATATATACAAAACACTGCGCAATATCAAAAAAAAAAAGTGACCTTGGCAAAAATCAAATTTGAGATACGAGACTATCGCCTTTATCACCTATTTGACTTCCGTAACCTTAACACGTCTCAATTAGACTTCTAAAGCCTACGATAAACGTCTAGTGTGCGCCCATGTCGTAATCAAAAAAACAAAAAAAGTACTATAATTAAAATCTCACCTTAAGACATAGGCGTCGATTTGTTCATTATTTACAAAACTGATGATTTCGCACCGCACTATTTTCAAAAGCGACTCCAACTTGCACCTAAATTTAACAAAAATCGAAATTAAGATGTATCCACCGCCATTGATCAAAAACAAAATTCGAGATGTTGCCAAATTCTAATTATAAATAAAACACCAGCTGTTAATTCAATAAATTAAAAAAAAAATGCAAAAAAAATCGATGTAACAACAAAGGTGCATCAAGTGAACGCTTATGCGCGAATTGACAAAATAAATGCCGGTCGATTTAAAGCGTAAATGAAAAAAAATTTACTTACTAACCTCGGAATTTTCCTCAAATCCGCGTGCTTACTACTATTGCTTCCGTTCGTAAACCAAATTTCGAGAAGTTTCTCAACTCCCTCAAAAAATTGTACACCACCGACACTCATTGTTTCATTACCAATTGCTGCAGCAATCAACGATAAAATAAAATAAAAAAGACGAGCTGTCTTAAATATTGACGCTTGCGCTACGCACTTTCGGGGATTGTCGGAACAGATCGGCTACGAAATTTTTGCGAGTTTTCAAATTATGTTTTTTTTACAATCCTTTTTATTAAAAAGTTTTCTTTTAATTGTAGTTAACGAAAGTGATTGACTGCTAACGTTTATCAACGGGAAAAACATAAGGTTCAAAGTGTAGAAGCTATTTAAAGATTATCTGTTTATGCTTCACAAGTAATAATTATTGAATTTAGTATAATTTTTTTTTAATAAACGCTAGTCAGAATACTGGTAATGTTTTAAACGGATTTAGGACGCTTAAAAAATGAAATAAATAAACTAGAGAAGCATCTGCTTGCTTTACATTGCATCGTTGGTTTTATACGGACTGTAATAATGAGCGTCAAAGTTTAGTGTAATTCCTTTTACTGTAACAAATAAATAACGTTTTTCTTCTTTAATTAAGTAGCTTAGTTTTTTATTTTTTTTATAAATGAGAAAACAGTCTACGTAATGAATGTATTCGTTAAAATAACCTTTGTTGTGAGGTTAATTTAGTGTTTGTCATGTTATCAGCCTAGGATAACCAATGATAACCTATTTTTTGTCTGAAATTTTGATCAAATAAAGATTGAGCAGTGGGAAATCATTAATTATCTAAAACATTTAAGAACTTGTTACGTTATGCATCTGAATATTATCTTAATTGTTTATAATTTGAATACAAAACCACAAAAGTTCAAAATAGTACCTATTGATTGACCAAGGCGAAGGTTGTATTTGACTTTGAATCAGTTATAACAGGTGACAATCAGGACCGCATCGACCATATAGGCAACTCGTGCGTTACACTAGGGCGCCTTAGATCTAAAAGCGCTTTTCAATTTATAAATTATCAACAATAAAAAAATAAGCTTGTGTTCTCATTATTTAAAAACAAAAAAATATTCTTTATTTAAAATAAAGGCTTCATTATTTGTCGTGATGCGTTTTAACTGTGGTAACCAATTTTTTAATTCATTCGATGCAAAACTCAGTATTTACGGTTGAACTAAAACATTTGGTTCTGCAAGAAGGTTGACAGAATTTATTGCGCCTACGCTTCTTCAACCGTTGACACACTTGCTAAATCCTTTGGGTAGGTCGCTACTTCTTCAGATTATTTAAAAATTAGTAATCTAAATGTAATTTTGAATGTAAGAATAGAAGATAGAAAACAGTAATCTTAACTTAAAACTGTCGCTTATAATTCATGCGTGTACAAACATTTTTCATTGGTCTAGTTTCTTACAGCGACGGGCATTTATCAGTTATACGTGAATAAAATGATGAGTTACTTATCAGCGGAATTTCAAAATTTTAGTACATCGAACAGATAAAACAATGTAACCAAATATTTTCTATCAGATACATACTTTTATTTAGAATGCAGCAAATTGATATCTTTCACTTTTTATTACGAGTTATTTGATAGTTCGCAATTTAAGTATGAATTTTCTTTAGTTTAAATTAGTGATGGTAACTAATCAATTGACCATTGACAATTACCGATCTATTAGGTCAATGGACAATCAAGTCAAATATCACACGTTTGGTCGGTCAACATGAAAAGTATTACTATTGAAACGTTCGAGAAATTATTCCCAAGTTCGAGAGCCTTCACGAAGTTTTTATCTATTTTCAGAACGTTCACCGAAAGATATAGAAAATTCTCGAACGTTTAGCTAAAATGTATAAATGCGGTACAAACGAATCATAGGTCAGTTATTTAAGTAATTCGAAGTCGGTAGTGCTAAGAAAATTATTCAAGTTTAAATAAATAAGTGATTAACGCGTGTTGAGATAAATAATAATTAAAATTGTGCGTGACCCTAATGTAAACAAGCGTCAGTGTTTAAATAAATTGAGTGATAGTGCTATATAAATTAATGTAAGTGTTTTTATTAAATATCCTTAGATTTAATTAGTTCGGTTAGTTATAAACGTGTACACATATTTTTAGTATAAATAAATTAGTTTTTTATAATCGCTATATTGGTGACACAGGTGTGTGGTATCGAATCGAATAAATAAACAATTGTTTAGTTCGCGATTTTTAGTGTAAATATCATTATGTAATTTAATATCGCTCCCGTAATAAAAACATTGATTGCGTAAATAATCAAACTTTAGTTCGTGATTTACGTGTTTCTTTATAGCGTGTAATTTCTAGCTGTTCCATTTCGTTAAAGTAGTGTATTTAAACTTTTTATTCGAGTTATATATAACTTATGCCGGTAACTCGTTATCAAACCGAAATGGATGCAAAACTATTTGAATATCTCGAATCAATAAAAAATGGTCAAGAATCGATAAATAGTAAAATAAAAGAAATTTGCGAATCTGTAAATAGAATAGAAGCAATAACAAACAAATTAGAAGACAGAATGAAACTGCTTGAAGAAAAAATAAACCATATGAATTGCCATGGTGAAGAAAGCGTCATGAGCGAAGATTTAATAATGGACGGAGTGTTCAGTTACTGGTTGACACGGAAGCAACAAAGACTATCATTTGTTCTGACATGTCATTGGAAAACGAGAAGACACCAGTAACAGTACGACTTCGAACGGTGACAGGCGAAAAAATACCTACTCACGGACAAGTACAAGTGACCATTGGTTTGAGAAATGGAGTACTCGACCATCAAGTACTGGTAGCCGACATCACGGAAGAAGTTATCCTGAGAATGGACGTGATAAAGAAGTATGGATTCCATTTGGATATGAAGAACGATGTTCTGATGATCGACAATGAAGAAATTTCTTTTCATTTGTAAGAGAAGGCGAGTCTTATTTAGTGAAAACGTGACTCTGCCTGCAAGGACTGAAAGTGTGGTGATGGCACGCCTGGATGGAAATCTTCGAAAAGGCTACATTCGCGCAATTGAACCAATGGAGGACGATTTAGTTGAAAAAGGACGACTCGTTGGCAGAACTTTAGTACGAGTGAAAAACACGATGCCAGTAAGGCCAATGCACGTCAGTATCTCAAATTGTGAGATGCGTAAAGTCTAATGAAGATACATCGCCGAAGAAGTGCCCACAACATCTATTGGACATTCTTAGCAATTGCCAAAGCCTCAGCCAAGATCAGCTGGAGAGTGGTTCTAAAGGAAGAACGAACGTGGTGAAACATAATATTAATACCGGAGATGCTCGGCCGTTACGACGACATCCACGCAGACTTCTTTTGGTGAAAAGAGAAGGAACCGAACAAATAATTACGGATATGAAGAGAGAAGGCGTGATTGAACCTTTAAGTACCCCATAGGCATCCCCCAGTGGTACTCGTAAAGAAGAAGGATGGATGAACAAAGTTTTGCGTAGACTACCGACAGCTAAACGACGTGACCAAAAAGGATACCTACCCTTTACCGAGAATTGCCGATACATTAGTCACCCTGTCAGGATTCCAGTAGTTTTCCACGCTGGATTTAAAGAGTGCTTACTGGCAGGTAGAATTGGAACCCAAGGATTGTGAAAAAACAGCTTTTACGATTGGAACTGGTTTGCGGCAGTTCACTGTGATGATTTTCGACTTGTGTAACGCTCCTGCAACGTTCGAGTGTTTGATGAAAACCATCTTGCGCAGACTGTTTTGGAAGACGTGTTTGGTTTACCTAGATCACGTGATCGTGGTTGGAAGGTCGTTTGAAGAGCACTTGAACAACTTGAAAGAAGTGTTTCAGCGACTACGTGAGTCCCAAAGAAGTTCCACGTATTTAAGAAGGAAGTGCAATACCTTGACCTTATCTTATCTACAGATGGAGTAAAGGTTGATTCAGAGAAAATCCAAGCAATGCAAGCATGGCCAAGACCAATCGACAAACATTACGCCTGAAGTTTTCTTGGGTTGTGCACCTATTATAGACGATTTGTACCCGGATTTGCCAATAATGCCAAACCTTTGACGAAATTGACATAAGAAAGAACATAATTTAGATGGAATGAAGACTGCGAAAATGCTTTATATCAACTAAAAGAGGCTGTAGTCACTTCGCCAATTTTGAGTTATCCAAGAGAAGAAATTTTTTTTTGGATACCGACGCAAGCAATCTGGCCATAGGCGCGATCCTTTCGCAGGTTCAAAGTGAACAAGAAAAAGTTATTGCGTAATTTAGCAAGGTTTTGTCCAGGCCAGAAATAAATTATTGCGTGACTAGAAGGGAGCTGTAAGCAGTCGTCAAATCCATAGAACGTTTCTACAAATATTTAAATGGACGAAAATTTTTACTGAGAACGGACCACACCGCTTTAAAATGGCTATTGCAGTTTCGTAACCCGGAAGAACTAGTAGCAAGATGGATAGAGAGTACGACTATGACACAGAACACCGTGCCGGAAGCAGTCATCGGAACGCTGGACGCAGCGATTTGAAGAAAAATTTGAATACCTCCGGAGAACTGCTATGGTTGATGAAGAGTGGGAAAGAAAGAAAACGACCGACGACCAACCTGAGAGGAAGTGAGTGCTTTGAGCAAAAACGTCAAACCGTACTGGACGCAGTGGGACTCTTTGATAGTAAAAGACGGTTTTCTTAAACGATCCCTAGAAAGTGCCGGGGGCACGGGAAACAGACTACACTTCGTAGTGCCAAAAAGCCGGGTGTCAGAAGTGTTGAAGCATCTCCACAATGGTACATCAGGAAGACATTTTGGCATTAAGAAGACATTGAGGAAAGTTCGAGAACGATTCTACTGGATGAACTGCAAAGAGGACGTCATGAAATGGTGCCTAAGTACACGGTTTGCGTATCAGGAAATAGTTCAACGAGAACGCAAAGCACCGATGAAGCAATACAACGTAGAAAGACGACGACATCGCAGGGCCGTTTCCAGAATCTGTTTCGGGAAACAAATACATCTTGGTGGCGATGGATTATTTCACGTAATGGACGAAGGCTTACGCTATACCCAATCAAGAAGCAGCTACAGTCGCAGACGTATCAGTAAAAGAGTTTTTCTGCCGGTTTGGAGTTTCGTTGGAATTACACTCCGATCAAGGCCGCAACTTTGAGTTTGGGCTGTTTTAAGAAGTTTTGCCGACTGTTGGGAATTAAGAAAACTAGGACGACGCCTCTCCATCCTCAATCTGATGATATGGTTGAGCGGATGAATCAAACAATGGGAAAATAGTTAGCGAAAGTAGTGTCCGAACACAAAGACTGAGATCAGTATTTGCACGTTTTCCTCATCCGTTTACGGAAGCACAGACCA
The DNA here is from genome assembly GCA_035610365.1 of Aquatica leii. Taxonomy (NCBI): domain Eukaryota; kingdom Metazoa; phylum Arthropoda; class Insecta; order Coleoptera; family Lampyridae; genus Aquatica; species Aquatica leii. The sequence continues at coordinate 40,140,387 of CM069437.1, read as the reverse complement.
AACACCATCCTGTGTGATGCTCCGTCGTGAAATACGACTGCCATGCTACCTCCAATTTGGAAGAAGACCGAAAGAAGAAGTTGCTGGAGAAGATTGCGTCAGCAAACTGACCAAGAAGACGAAGTACATAAGGAGGTCCGTAAAAATACACAAATTGCTAGCGACAGGATGAAGACTAGATATGACGTCAAGGCACAAAATGGTGAGTTTCAACCTGGCAACATGGTATGGTTGTATAATCCCCAAAGAAGACGTGGTTTGTCATCGAAGCTGCATAGGGCCCCCCTATGAAGTCGTGCAGCTTATTATTGACGTTATATATCGCATCCGAAAACCACCCAGAGGCAAGCCAAAGACGATCCCGTTTGCTGGCGATAACCACAATACACAAGTTCAGGTTCGAACCAGAGTAATAAGCAGCAGAACCAGAAATCAAATCGAAGGAATGGAGTTCGACAAGTTTATGAGCTTATACGGAGGTTTTGGAAAAGCTATGTTTGGAATTACAACTGAGGAACAACAAGACCTGTTCCAAACACGAAAAGATTACGCCATGGCACATTGCGTGAGTGAGAATCTTAACATGTCCAGAGGGGTTGCAGTCGTATTTAAAAAAAAGTTTGGGAGGCTAGATGAACTACGAAGGAAGCAACCGGCAGTCGGAAAAGTTTTAAAACTACAAGGTGACAGACGCTTTGTTTTCTATTTGGTCGCCAAGAAAAACTCACGTACTAAGCCGTTATACGAAGGTCTGTGGCGAGCATTATGGAATCTCAAGAAAGAAATAGTTCAACAATATTAAAAAATTGACAGTACTTAAACTTGGTTGTGGCTTAGATCAACTGAATAGGAGGACAATTCAAAACATGTTGGAGGTCGTCTTCCGAGAAACAGGCGTTCAAGTGCTGGTTCGTAGTTACCAACCAAGTACAATATAGGATCAGGAAAAGTCTATTGACTGTTACTTTTATAGTCAAGGAAGTTGCCAAAATCGCCATGATCTTTTCTACCGGTGTCGCATCCAGTTTCCTGTTTTGGGACAGAACAGTTCTAAGAAGGGGACAGTGAAACGGACAAGAAATTAATCTCAAGTTTGAGAGCCTTCATGAAGTTTTTATCTATTTTTAGAATGTTCGCCGAAAGAAAATTCTCGAACGTTTAGTCAAAATGTATAAATGCGGTACAAACAAATCATTGGTCAGTTATTTCAGTAATTCAAATTTGGCAGCGTTAAGAAGGTTATTCAAGTTTAAATAAATAAGTGATTAACGCGTGTCGAGATAAATACGACGAATTAAAATTGTGCGTGACTTTAATGTAAACAATAAGTGTTAAAGTGAAATTATCCGCAGACTTTATCTTTCCTGTAAGTGAAGGTGTTATATAAATTAGTGTAAGTGTTTTTATTAAATATCCTTAAATTTAATTAGTTCGGTTAGTTATAAATCTACGTTTTATTATTTTGAAACTAACTAAAGTAATTGAATAATCAAAGTACAATTTTGTTGTAAGGTAACATTCTTTTATCGTTTATGTGTAAGTGTGTAATCTAAGCAAGAACATTTAATTAGTTTAAATGAATGTACTATAAAGCACCTGAGATATTTTGAATTTTGTAGGACAAATCAATTTAATGTTCATTAAGCTTTTTTGAGTTTTGATCAATAACTAAAGTTTCCTTACCTAGGTAGAGATTTTCCAGCTACCGTGTAGTAGTCTACCTTAATTTGTTTTATTAAATCTAAGCTTTATTTAAAGCAATAAGTATTAAGAAATATTTGGGTGCTGCTACTAACATTTAGGATCTTTGTTACAAGCGATGTACGATATGCAAGCAACAAAATTCTCAAAACATTTATTTGATACAATTTTTAAGGCAAAATGTCACCTTTGCAAAGCTCAAAATAATAAAATTACGCTCACAAATTAGGCGAAGAAAAGTTTAAAAATTGAAATTCACGTCTACTGACTGACCTGCTGGCTATAATGTGGTTGAGGGATTTCTGATAAATGTAAAATTTTGTGTCGACTCAATAAATTGTAGTACAAAAAAAATTTAGCCAGATTTTGGTTAAACACGGTTGGGTTAAGTAACAAAATTCACAATGCATCAAACAATTTATATCGCAAGATCTCTGACAGTTGCTTCTCAACATTTTAACTATTTGGTTTTGAATATTGAGTTCTAATATATAGGGAGACCGCGTTTTGTATTCTAAAACGGTACTACTATCGCCATATTGATGATAGACTAATATCATGCTAATGTCAAGTGTTTTGTAGTTGTGTTTTTCAACGTTTATAGTGATTTTTTTGTTTGCTTATATATTTTTTAGTATTTATTTAAGAACATTTAGGACAATGGTTTTGTATGTTTTATTTTTTATGTAGTTGTAATAGCGGAAAAGGTGTAAATAAGAAGGTATTATTGGGATTACATTTCACAAGTATGTACATAATGTAGGCAGACCAGTATTAAGGAAATTTATACATTGATACCTCGATTAACTTTTTATGAATTTGGTTATTTTTTTATCAAATTTTAAATTACTGTTTTTTTAATTTACTTCATTTGATTTGTTGCATATTCTGTATTTTATATGTTTTTACGTATAATGGAACGGAAAAGTTTATTAACCCAGAGAACTGTTTTAGTTTATGACAAGTGTAAAAAAAGTAAAAAACAATTTGTAACTAATTTAATAAATAATCTTACTAAAATAACTAGTCTTATAGTCTTCTTTACTTTATACTAATAAATTGATATAAAAATGAAAGTACATATTGCTTAATTGCGTAGATCCACAAATTTCCAGTTATCTACTTTGCTTTTTAATCACAATAAGTATTTGAATATTATAATTATGATTATACGTCTATAACACTGTAATTATGGCAGTTACAACTTTTTTCTAAGAATAAATTTAAGTAATTTGAAAAATTATGTAAGTGTTCTAAATTCACATAAGCTTTGTTGATCTGAAAAATTTATAATGTACGATTACCTAATATTAGAACTTCAATTTTTAAGTAATTTGGGACTGCTAAAGTATCCATCTTGATAATAAACTAAGCCATGCCCAGCGGTCCCGTTTTGAACAAAACAACAAAAAAGATTATGGCGGTTCACAGTTCAACAGCTTCTAAGATCATGACGCGATTTGAGTTGCGTTGTCATACATTTTCATATGGGAAAGTTTCAAAGTGGAGATTTCACTTTTGGAAATTCACATCCATAGTTTACAAACTAAACTTTTTTCAACAATTTGTTGCGTTCGCAATTCCCTGCACCTGTCATCTTCAAAGAAGACTTACAGCAGACTGAACTCACAATAAAGCATTTCGAGACGTGAAACAATTAACATGGTTTTTGAATCACTAGGTGTTCTCAATGTGATCTTTTGGCACAAAAAAAACAAAACAAATTTTATCAGCAATCCGTCAATTGCCAAAGACAAAACAAAAAAAAATATTCAATTTGTTCTCTCCGTTTACAACAATAAAAAAGCCTTGTTTAAACGTTTAGATTGATTTTTGATAGTTATTCTCAATTTTGTCGCGTTAGACGGTACCTCAATTTATCGCATCTCTCGTACAATAATTAAATAAAATCCCAAACGCACATCAAAATAAATTTAACTTAATTTCTAACTTTTTTTATCTGGGGGCTATTCTTAGTTTGAAGACCAAGTACCGCAACTCGCTGTGTCTTCGCTGGACGCAGGTTAACAATCACCTTAGAATTTGTCACTTAATAACTAACGAACTTTCAACAAAACTTAAAACTCAAACTAAATCTACACGATCTAATAGCAAAATTACAGTTAAACAAATCCTAATACACTTAACACTAAAAAAAATAAGTTTGAGAATAAGTAAAATAATTCAGTTTCTAAGTAACTCACTTTTCGCTAGTAAGTAAAATAACTCAGTTTGTAAGTAACTTCTTTCGCAAGTAAAAATAAGTCCTAAGTAACTTGCCTTTTGGCTTTGCTAACGCATCGTTTAAAACTCTCTTTCTTAATTGTAGGCAATTTTGATGCCGTCGCGTTATGCCCCTTTCTAACCTTAAAATATTAACACGTTTTGTTACTAAATTTCAACTGGAATAAAAAATTTACTGTTTTCGTAACTTTCTTTGCTATTAAAACTAAACAAAGGCGCTGCTGACTATAAAAATGCATTACATAGATAAACTTTACTTTAACATAATCTTAATAGATTTATAACGCTAATAATCTTTACAATTGCCCGCCTGTTTGTACAATATCAACCTTTAAATTTTACTAAAATTTTTTTTACATAGTTTCGATCTATGTTTATAACTACATTTATGAAGTAAACTAATACAATGCACGCCGCTTAATAGAATCAAGTTGGGATTTGAGATTTTGGATAACAATAACCGAATGATAACAATATCCAAAATTCAGAAAAAATAAATAAATGTTTATTTGTTAGAAAGCTGTTAATACATAGCGCGAAAGCAAATTTGCGTGCTTTAGTTAAATTTTGTGTCGTCAGCTTGGTTCAACTTTAGCCGGTCACGGCCATTTTGTTCTTGTACTTTAACTACGTTACATGCACCTAGCATGAAGACGCATAATCATGGGTAAGAGATACAATATCTCGTCATCTATCGACATCTGTTTTACGGATACTTTCCTTTTAGCAAATCCTTTTCGTCAGGCATCGTAATTGACGATTGAAGGGGGCCACGGAAATAAGAAACGCTCCATTTTATACGCGCTTATTAAAAATTGTATTCAGATGTTAAGCTTACTGATTAATCGTAATTTAATTGCGATAAGAAAAAAAGTTTTATTGTAAAGAAAGTTTTTGTTTAATTTTACAGGGCAATTCAAACCTATTATGACATATCACTCTTAAGCTTGACGTCAAGACTACGAGTAGATTTGGTCTTTAGATAAGTTAACGCGTGTTTATCTTTAATACTACCCTTTGTCTATTGCGGTGGTACATTAAAATAGAGACTAATACTACAGTACAGTAGCTTTGCTTTTTTTGTGTGTTTGTGTAATAACATTAATTAATGATAACAGTGGTGTAGCCACGAACACATACGGATTCTATGTTATTACAATTTGACTCTGGATTCTCTTTTTTTTCATTCTCCTTTAGGGTCAGTTGTACAATGTAAGTAAGAAAATAAACGAAATTGTTGTTTTCCTGTATTAGTTCGATTGTTTTATTATTGGCGTACTTTTGGGGATCGCGGGTCTGGGTTATCTCTTTTTCTCTAGCCTAGACGTTCGTTTCCATTACTACCCAAAAGAAAAGGTGGCGCAAGGGCATGGTTTACCTGAAGAGTGCTTTTCACTGACAATCCGACTTACGACAATCTGCGGCAAAGCTAGCCAAACGGTAAACCAAATATCTAAATAAATTTTCTTTTTCTTTGCCTCCACAAACTGTACATCACATTCCAACTATAAAATAAAAAGTTTCTTTGTAGATTTGCCTCTAATTTGAGACAATTCCTTTCCCTAATAATAACTCAGTATTACTTCAAAGTATTTTTTATATTAAATGTGTCTTACCATAAAGTTTATATAACTATCACTAAGAACACATATGTCTTCTACATTTAATTCAGTTTACGTGTTGACTGCTCAAATAGCTCAAGTCATAAGCATGACCTCTAAGCTAAAACTAATTAGATATTGGGTACATTTTTATTAGATCTTTACTCATCGTTAATACCAGTGGCGGCTGGTGGTTAATCATTCAAGAAAGTCATTTAAAAAAACGCAATTATCGCAAAAAGTCTAAGAAAAGATTCTTACATTAATGCGTCTGAATTCCAATAGATTTCGTCGAACCCCTGCATTTGAAGAAACTGTTCTTAATATTATTGACGATGAGTCATTGAGCACAAGAACAGTAGCTCATAGATTAGATTTAAATCGCGTGACAGTTTGGTAAGTTCTGAACGAACCAGGTTTTCATCCATTTTTGAGACATTAAGTGCGAGCTTTGGGACCTCAAGACTTCCAGTCAAGATTGTTGTTTTGTCGTTGGTTTTTTGAATCTTCAGAGGCGTTTTAAATAGTTTACTTTATTTACAGACAAAGCTTGTTTTACAAGAGGTGGCGTATTTAATTCTAACGATAATCAATTGTGGTGTAGGGAAAATCCTCACGCAACATTTATTCATGCGAATCAACGACGTTGTTTAGTAAATGTATGGGCTGGAATTGTAAGGTAGTACGTTATTGGACTCTACATTCTCCCAAAACGATTGAATGGTGAACATTATTACAATTTCTCAAATAACGTTCTGCCAGAGCTTTTTGATGACGTCCGGTAGCGTGTTTTAGTATTAGAAGAAAACACTAAAACACGTTGCTGCGAATGGTAGCTATTTTTAAAATGAAATTTCGTCATCTCTTGTTGTTTTATTGTTCATTGTATTTTTTGTTTGTTTCTTGTTTTTCTTACCTAATAGCAGCAAGCTTACTTTGTTTTAAACGATTGTTGCATTAATTTTATTTGATATTAGATTTTTTTTATAATTGTCAATATCTAATACTGGTCTCTATATCTAATCAAGTCTAGCAGATAGTTTTTTTAATATCTAGATTATACAGCAATGATCAATCAAAAAATTAGAAGTAACACTCTCTTTTGAACGCTTGTTATCTCTGAGTGATAAAAGATGAACTTCTTGTACCGAGTTTTGTGTACTTTAAAAAATTATGTACAATTTTACATGTTTTCTTAGTTTTCAGTACCAAAGCACCAAAAGATCGAAAAAAGTACAAAATCCACTGTTTCAAAAAGTTTCAACAAGAACAAATACCACTCTGACAAATCAGCAATTGTGCAAGGTTTAAACGACAATGACCATTACTGCAGAGTACAGTTTAGCAAGTGGTACCTACATAATTGTGAAGATGATGAATCCTAGGAAATTGTAGAGTGTTTACAAGGCATAGATATTATCTATTGGTTTACTGAAAATCCGCATTTGGTACATCAAAGCAAATTTCAAGCTCGATTTCGTTTTAATGTCTGGTACGGTTTAATTGGTATCAAATTCTGTTAACATTTTGGTTCGTTTATTGAGGTTTTCTTTGTCTTAGGTAGGCACTTAATAAGTCCGTTTATCTCTGATTACAATTTAACTTAAAACAGATTTTAGCAGAACGGGACGTCTTATACCGGATATGAGGAGGTTCATGGGAACTACATTTTTGGTCCCCCGGATGTCAAGAGGGCTTCCATCAGATGTAAATTTGTCACAGTGCTGGATATTCATAAGATGTGCACTTTTGACACCACTGGACAGCAGTTATAATTAATCAAAAATCCAAATAGCACTAATAACTTGAAAGAAAAAACAATCGTTTTTTGATTACATCAAAAACTTTATCTTAAAAAAGTGTCTCAGCATTGTAAAAGTTTAGAAGAGGTCAGACGTTATCGAATTATTGAAGAGAATTAAAATCAGAAAATTTTGTTTTTTTCAAAGTATTTGAAAATCTAAAGAAGTTATGGAGAATTCGAAATGAGATTTATCGCGAGTATTGAATTTTGGAAAACATTTCCCAGTTAACCGCTGCTCTGCCTCTTCTAATAACCGAGATACCAATGGTGAGCATCGAAATATGAACATACGCCGAAAGAGCAGTTGAATATCCGATATGTTGAGATTATATAATGAATAGACTGATAATAATAAGTTATTATACTTATAATTGAACGTACAATAATATAATAATAAAAAACTTTGTTGTTATGATAGTTATTAAATCAAAGCCCTACATTTAAAGTATTATTAATTATTATTGGTATGACTGTTTCGCAAAAGTTTTCAGCTTATAATACCTTTAAAACTTTAAATATTGTAAAACCATGTGCTAAATAAAAACACTTAATACTATGATTTCTAATTTTACTCATTTATCTACTTATGTCAATATATAAAAAAAAAATCCGAATTAAATAATTTAAATTTAAAATCTTTTTTTAAATTTTTATTTAAACCTTCTACACTTTTAAGTGAATGCATAAAAAAACAAGAGCCTAAAAATCTTAATAGTTTATCTATTAAATTATTTTTATTCTTTGTGGTTACTTTGTTAATACTAATTTTTACACGAATAATTTAGCGCATAACCACTTAGGTCAACATAAAAATATAGCCAAAAATTAAAAAAAACCAAGAGAAAATGTTTCTTTAAAGGCCTGTACACCCATTAGTGTATTTCAATTTCAATTTTTTGTCTCTTATCAAACACGTCCAAACTGTAGTCTAAAATAAACAAATTTTTAAAAATTCTAACAACAAGTATGATTTTAATTTTTTATTCTCTTGCGATATGTGCAAGGTGCACATTGATATCTACACTGTGAGAAAAAAATTGTCTAAATCTAAATTTTTTATATATAAAATCAAGAAAAAATGTTTATAGATTTTGCGCAAACTGGTTTTTAATTAAAAATGGCTTAACACATTTTGTTACACTACAAAATTTTCAGTTTGAAACCAAAGAATAACAGCTAACATGCTAATAGTATTAGTAGTTGATTTTAAAATAAAGATAATAAATTTTCTCAAAATTGTTTAAGAAGTAAGAACGTTAATATAAAACAATATTTATTTATTGTTAATTGTTTGGCGATTCGGCCTTACAATGAGTTACGTTACATCTTTCTCTTATAATTTAATATAATTTGTACAGAAATTAAAAAAAAAACAAACTAAAAACAAAAAAAAACTTTCTTCCCTAAAATCTTCCCATCACCATCTTACTATTCTAATACTTTAGATCTAACCCTCCCCTCTTATCCTTCTTTCCTTTACTGATTTCATCCAATCTAATCCCCTCCCCTCCCCCCAAGCAAAACCTTCCTCCCCTCATTTCTTCCCTTAGCTCCTACACTCCTCACCTCATGTGTTCTATGTCCTCCCATCCCTCACCACATAGTCTACATCTCCTCATTGCATCCTCCTTCCTATACTTATTTACGTTCTCTTCATTGCCGCATCTAAACCTGGCTATTAGTCGCTTTTCTCCTAAGTTTCTCCTCCCCGTGAGATACTTAGGCACCTCCCTGGATACTATTTTTCCATATCTTACATTATATTTTCCTTCCCTTATCTTTCCTTCCCTCTCTTGTGCCTGCGAATCTTTGTCTCTTAGTACTATTTCCCCCGTATTTAACCTCCCTTCCACTCTCCTTCTTTCCACCTCTTCTCTTGCGAAACCTCCTCGTTGATAGTACAGTTTTCTTTCTTTCTGCCCATATTTGTTTTTACTATCCTTTACCGTCCTCCAGCAACATTGCAAAATTTTACATTCTTTCCTTTCCTTCATTTTCTCTTCATAACCCATCGCCCTTTTCCCTGCTTCTATTCTAATCTTCTTTAACTTCCCTTCCTCCTCTATTATGTACCCTGGCGTCTCCCTGTCTAAACCTAGTATCCATTTCCAATATTTTATTTGTACCTTTTCCAATAGGTTCCACTCTTTTCCAACCCCATACCTCCACCCTGTACATCATCACACTTATAACCAACTTTTCAAACAGCCATCTTCTCTTTCGATCTCCTTTCCAAATACTCTTTCCCCTAAACTCCATACCTGCCCTAATACCCTGTTACCCTTCTTTGCTAACTCCCTTATGTGCGCATCATCTTTATTGTCATACCTTAGCCTATATCCCAAATAAGTCACTTCATTTACTGTTTCTATCCTCTGTTCTCCCCAATTTAACTCTTCTTTTTTCTTCCCTCCTTTCTCTTTTTGAAAAACTACCATCTTAGACTTTCTCACATTTAAACCCAAGTCTTTCCTTTCCAGATACCCCTTTATCGTACTTATCATACCTTTCATCTCCAACTCATTTTTTGCCACTATGACCATATCGCCTGCATATGCCAACACCCACACTTTCATCCCTCCCTCCATGACAACCCCACCACACTGACCTCCCTTCAACACTTCTTCTATGTCCCCTATATACAGTGCAAATAAAATAGGGCTAAGAGGACACCCCTGCCTTAGCCCCTTCCTCGTCCAAAACACTTCACTAACACTATCCCCTATTTTAACCCTATTCTTAGTCTCTTTATATATTTCTTCCAGTTTCCTCACTAGTTGTTCCTCTATTCCCTTTTTCCTTAACACCCTCCATAGCTTTTCCCTATTCACATTATCAAACGCAGCTTCTATGTCCATAAAGAACGCGTATACCTTACCCCTTTTCTTATCTAGCACTCCATTCACTAACTGTTTTAATATATAAACATTGTCTATTGCCCTTCTTCCCACCCTAAATCCCATCTGCCAATCTGGTAATAGTCTTTTTTCTTCCACTTCCTTTTCCAACCTCCTTTGTATAATCATGGCATACAATTTATAACTTACATTACTGACACTAATCCCTCTATAATTCTTTACCTCCTTCCTATCCCCTCCCTTATAAACCGGCAGAATTAAACTTTCTTTCCAACTCCCTGGCAATTCCTCCCCTTTCCATATTGTATTATAAATTTTCCTTATATTTCCTCCCACTCTCTCCCCTACATATTTCCATTGTTCTTCTTGCGTACCGTCCGTTCCTGCCGTCTTCCTTAATTTTAGTCTATTTATTGCTTTCTCCATTTCCTCTTTCGTTATCTCCCACCCCTCCTGTATTGTATGTACCCCTTGCAATATCACTTGCCCTGGTCCTTCTATTGTTCCCTCCAAACGCTCCATACAATAATCCAGCCACACCTTTATATCCGTTAAACCTCCTCTCCTCTTATCTCTTCTTCTCTCCTTGTTTAGAAATTCCCACACTTCTCCTTCTTTCTCTTTATTTCCTTTACTTGTTTTTCCATTTCCTCTTTATACGACACCTTTCTCTTTGAACATACATTTTTAAACTTCACTTTCTTCTCCTTATACTCCTGCACATCTATTCTACCTTTCTTCCATCTTCTTCTAGCGTTTCTCATCTCTGTTTTTGCCTCTCTACATTCTCTATTCCACCACCTATTTTCGTTCCTCTTTTTTCCTTGTCTTCTCTCAAACCTTTTCTTTTCTACTGCCTTCTCCATTTCTGCAGTCAACTCCTTTAGTCTTTCTTCCTCCCTTACATCTCCCCAAATCACTTGCTCCCACTTCATCTTATATTTTTCTATGCTTTCCTTAGTCCACAACTTTTTTACTTTTCTGTTCCTCCTTAATTCCCTGCTCCTTTCCTTTTAAAATCACTTCCAGTGGCTGATGATCCGATTCCTCTTCATCCCCCACTTTAAAACTTTCTATGTTCTCCCACATCTCTCCACTCACTATCACGTAATCGATCACCGACTCCCCCTCCCTCCCATATAAGTATAGTCACCTCTGTCCCCCTCCTCTATATTTCCATTAAGGATTGACCATCCTTTTTCCTCACACATCTCCACTAACATTTTCCCATTCCTATTAACTGTCTTATCCATGCTAACTCTTCTCTTTTACTTCCCTCCTATAATTACTCCTCCCTTTTCCCCTGTTCTCGCGTTAAAATCACCCCCCTATAATAATCTTTTTCTTTTTTCCTCTCCATGTACCATATTCTCAATCTGTTCACTTAACATCCTCATATCCCGCCCATAAACTGTTAACACTATATATTTTTCCTTTCCTTCTCTAACCACATAATTTTTTACTATCCCTTTTTCTTGCTTCTCGTTTCCCTCCTCTTCTTCACCTGACCAGTTCCTTTTTATGCCCGTTATTATTCCTCCTCTTGCTCTACCTTTGCTTTCTTCTAGTTGCAAATTCCACCTTCCAATTATACCTCCTCTGGTAATTTTTTCTTCCATACTTCCCAGTCTTTTCCTCCAACCATGTTTCCTGACATTCCCATCATATCAAAGCCTTCTACGTATCTCCAGAAATCCTTCCCTTATTTTTTATACCTGCCACATTCCAAAACAATAATTTCATTTGATTCTGCTTTTTCCATCTCTTTATCCATAAAACTTGCTAATCCAACATCATTTGATCCATCCCTCCTCCCCAACTCTTAGTTTTTGCCCCCTTCTTCACTAGAGTTCCCCTCTTTCTCATCCCAAAATCTTTCTTCACCTTCCACCCACACTTTCAAGAATCCTATTTTAACCCTCTTCCCCTCTCCCTTCATCTTACTCGCCTCATATCTTATCTTCTTTTTGTATATCTATTTCCTTCTCGTCATGTCATCGTCTAAATAAATGCTCGTACCTCTTAACCTTCTTTTTGCTTCCATACATCCAACTTATCCTCAAATGTACCCAACTTTACTAACATTACACGCTCTGCTAACTTTCTAGTTTCTACTACTGTTTTCTCAATATTTAAATCCTTCTTAACCAATTTTCCACTTGTTCCTTTTGCTCCTTCTTTCCATCTTTCACTTCCATACCTCTTATGATTATGTTTGTTCTCCTTTTTCTTTTTCGTTTTTTTTCCCAGCTTCTTTCTATCTTCTCCAATCTGGCCTCCAACTTTCTAAACTTTTCTCCCATTTCTTCAAATTTCCTTTTCCATTCTTCATTTGACTTTCCTAATTCTTTTTTCATCTCCTTTACCTCTTTATTATTCTCTTCCAACTTCTTACCCATCTTAATTTGTTCTTCTCTTATACTTTTTACCTCCTTTAACAGTTCTTTACACATTTCAAATACCTCCCCCATCCTTCTTCTCTTTTCCCTCCGCTACCGGTGATTTCCTTACTTTGGTGCTCTTCCTGAACACCTCCTCCATCGTAGCTTGCCTTTTTTCTTTTCCTTCAGACCACCCTTCCTCGGAATCCGACATACTTCCCTTCTCCTCTACACTTTACACTAATTAAAAGTTAGCCCTTTTGAATAACGAAATGTTAATTATATTAAAATCACCAAAAAAGAAAAACAAACCACGTATTTTATAACTTAACGAACTAAAATTAAATTAAATTTAAATCTCCAAAACCACGTATTTTTATAACTCAACGAAATAATAATTAAATAAATTTAAATCTCCCAAAGACCACGTATTTTATAACTTAACGAAATAATAATTAAATTCAATTTAAAACTCCAAAAATTCCACTATTTTAATAATATGAATGTAAAATATAAACACGCTGGAAAAACTCATTGATTATAACAGTATCTAATCTGCACGCCGCACCTTCTATCGTAATCAAACGACTACGTTTTAAAATCACTACTTCGTTTATCTCCGTTTACAAATTTTTTTTTTTAACTTTAACAATTAAAACGCGTTATTCTAAAAATTATAAATTAACGTATCTGTCCAACCTTTCACTTTCACCGCCAAAACGTAACTAAAACAATATAACATTCTGGGTGTAATAAAAGTACTTATAAAAAGAAATGTGTGTGTGTGCGTGAGTGCGTGCGTGCGTGCGTACATGCGTGTGTGTGTCTGTGTGTGTGTGTGCTTGAAGCCCGAAACAAACTGATTGATTACGCCGTGAAGTCTCGCTTTTATAGACCGGCCCACGATCGACAAAACTGGTTTCCAATTCTCCGGTAAAAGAAAACTAGAATCTCGGTTAATATTCGTTCGATTAGAAGAAAAATCGATATTGTTAATAAATCATCAGAACTTGCCAGAATCCTTTCGCCTTCTGATTGGAGTCTGATTGATCGAATTTTTTTTGAGCAAGGCCAACGAGTCAAAGAGATAGTTACAAATAATCATCTTAAGAAGTTTATCGAATTAGTGCCTCCAAAACGTGTCGTCAAAGGAGAAGCGAAACCTGAGATTGTGATTAATTTATCTTCATGCATATTGTCCTCTACAGAAACGGCTATTTTGTCGAAATGTTTTAATTTTTTTTTGCTCTAAAACAACTTCCTGTTCAAGAAATTGTATCAGTTTCTATTAAAGCAGTTTCCAATCTTCTTGCAGAAAAAATCGGCTTTGAAACTATAAAAATTCTTCGGAAATCAGAAATTCCCCAAAGCAACATTCCAAAATCGGAATTTTTTGCATTAAAATCTTTTAAACAAAATAAATATGTAGTCATTCTTAAAGCTGACAAAGAGAACGCCACTGTTATTATGAACCAATCAGATTATAATTACAAAATCTACAATTTTCTCGTATAAAGTTATCACCAAAGATCCTTCTTCCCCTATTGAAAGAGCACTTTCCAAAGTTATATAAAAGTCGTCAATTAATGAAGCCGATAAAAAACTTTAACCTAAAGATTTTAAACTTCTTCGATTTAACGGCTTACCTAAAATTCATAAGTCTAATATTCCTCTTCAACCTATTGTTAACCCCATGCCCAACATTGAGCTTCCAGACTTTAGTGGTAAATTCGAAGATTGGATAGTGTTTCGCAACGCATTCAATGCCATGATCAATGATAATTCAAAATTCAACAATGTTTAACGCTTTTATTATTTAAATAGTTCGTTAAAGGGCAAAGCAGCTCAAAAAATAAAAACTTTGTGAGGAAAATTATATTCTTCACATTTTAACAAAAAAATAGAACAAAAAAACTCGCTGTAAACAACAATATTAGGACATTGTTTCATTTGGAAGTTATCAAACGAGATATCTATTCACAATTAAAATCCTTTTTAGATTAACTGCAAAAAAATAATTCATGCACGATACGATAACCTACAGCTGACACTCTATCTAAGTTCAAAATTAACTCCAACAACTAGGCAAGAATAGAAATCAAATACAGTTCAGGAATTTGTAGACTTTATTGACAAGCGCTGCTATATGTTAGAATCTTTTGAAGCCAACAAGTTTAGTCAAGGTTTATCCAATAACAATAATCATAACCAACATCATAAAGGTATCAGAGGGCTTACGTTTCTTTGACCAAACAATCGTGCATTAATTGTAAACAGGAGCATACCATTTTCAATTGTAAAACTTTACTCAAATTAAATACCAATCAGTGGATTGCAAGGATAAAGCAACTCCGGCTTTGTTTAAATTGTTTCAGAAAAAATCATTCGCATTAATGATGCACTGTACGGTCTTGCAGACAATGCAGCAAAAAACACTTTGCTTCGCATTGATTACTCTAATTCGCAAAATGTTTATTCTAACGTAATTGCATTAGATAATAAAAACGAAACTCGTAATTCTCTTTACCATACTGAAAACACTACAATTCTAGCTCTAGCCTATCACGCTACCGAGGTAGAAAATGATAACTGTAAATATATAACGGTGGTAAAAGAAAATGATCTTTTACGGACAGTCTCATATGCGTCGCAATCAATTTTGTCCACCAATAACGATTCTTATCAAACAATTCTTTCTACGGCATCTATTCAAGTCACCGACATCAATGGTGCCGTTCGTAAACGGCGTAAACGCATAGTCTTGCTAAAGACAGGCTCACAAATAAATTTCATCACTCGCGAACTTTGCGATAATTTAGGGCTGCCAAAATCTAAATACAACTTAAAAATCTCGGAAATCAGTAGTTCCGAATCAAACGTACGTTTCACAACGTAAATTTTATTTCACTCATGTGTCAATTCATACAATCCGACCATATCATGTCTTGTACTTAAAAATATAACGAATCACCTACCACCAAAGTTTTTTGATTTCCAAACGTTACAAATACCTTCTCGCATTCAGTTAACCGACTCTAAACCGCACATTAAAAACAAAATAGATATACTTCTAGGCGCCGATATCTTTTGGGACTTGCTCTGTGTCGGGATACATAACTTAAGTTCAGGCAACCCCGTGTTACAAAAGACCAAACTAGAATGGTTTCTTGGAGGATCCCTATAACAAGTACCACGAAAAGGAAATTCATTGCTTTGTTGCAATACTGCAAAGAACGTTAATGTCCAAACTCAACTAGAAAAATTTTGGGAATTAAAAAATTCTACAAATGGATACGATACCAATTCTGCAGATGAACAATACTGTGAAGCACATTTTTCTGAAAATTAAAGCGATTTTATTCATTAGAGCGGAAGCTATCCGCAAATCCACAGTTAAGAAAAAGCTATATAGAATTTTTAGACACTTACGAGTCCTTTAGGCATATGACTCGTGTGCAAGAAAGCTTTCATTCTACTAAGCTACATTTCTATCTCCCGCATCATGCAGTAATCAAATCAAGCAGTACCATTACCAAGATGCACATCGTTTTTGACGGTTCCGAAAAGACGATTACGGTAATTTCCTTAAACAAAACACAGCATGTCGGTCTAGTCGTACAAAACGACTTATTTTCTATCTTGTTGCGGTTTTGCAAACACACCTACGTTATTACTGCGGACATCAAAAAGATGTACCGTCAGATTTTAGTTGCCTTAGTGATGAATCTGTTTAGAATGAGTGGCAGCATTTAAGTGAACATTTAAACATTCATGAAAAGAGCAAGTTACATATCGAAAATGTTCTAAAATAGCTAGATCTTTCTAACCGTTTTAATAAAAATGAAATAATTGATTCTGAAATTTAAAATGTAATCAACAGAGAAACTAAATACTGGCAAGCTGTTACAGAAAAGATTTTCTACGTGATTCAGTTTTTAGGTCAGCAAAATTTAGCTTTTCGTGGAAGTAGTAATAAGTTGTTTGAGAAAAACAATGGTAACTTTTTAAAATGCATAGAAATGATTTCCAAATTCGACCCGATTATGTCAGAATATACAAAACGCTCTCAAATAAAATATCACAAAAACTTATCTTGAGGATAAAATACAAAATGAAGTAATCAACTTGATCGGTAAAAATATCAAATCCAAAATTTTAGAACTAACTAAAAAGGCAAAATATTTTATATTATTAGACTGCACTCCTGACTCTAGTCACCAAGAACAAATTTCAGTTTGTATAAGATTTGTTAATTTAAAGAGCACGGGAATTAGTATAGAAGAACATTTTTTATTATTTTATTTTATAGATGATGTGTCGGGTGAAGGCTTGACAAAAATTTTTTTGTCGGCGTTAGAGAACGAAGGCTTCAATACTAACGATTTGCGGGGTCAGGGTTACGACAATGGGGCAAATATGCGTGGTAGGCATAATGGTCTACAAAAAAAATGTTTTATTTCAATCCGCAAGCTTTCTTTGTTTCTTATTGCAATCATACACTAAATTTAGTCGTCAATTATGCCAAAAAATTGAATACTTTAAGCATAAATTTTTTTTCTTTAGTTCAAGAACTGTTTATAGTTTTTTTAAGCTTCTATTAAACGCTAGTCGATTCTGAAATCTAATTTATCTAATGTAACAAATTTAACTTTAAAACTTTCATCGGATACTCGATGGTCTAGTAGAATAGATGCAATAACTCCTTTAAGGTATCAACTTGGGGAGGTTTATGATGCTCTGTTAGAAATAAGCAAAGAGAACTTTGTTTGTTTTTTTCCAAGATTGTTAATTTTTTTTCTAGATTGTAAAAGCGCTTTATCTGTTTTTGCACGACGGCGCAATAAATAAATATATCCTGAACTTTAGATTAATTTAATTGTTCATTAAATTACTTAATTACGATTTAATAGCGTAGAAGTTCACGTGCCGTGTTTTACATCGAAATTCACTATTTGTGCCATGTTCATATGATGTATTAATAATGGCGACTCGTGAGGTAATGCAGGTGGCGTAGGTAAATCAAAGTTCGCCAAATATTATTGCAGAGTATTTAAATTTTAAAAATTGTATATTTCATATAATTCATTTAAAATTATGATCTACCTACGATGTGTACGCTTACTTTTATAATTTACTTTTTATAAAATTTCTTTTCCTTAGATTTAAAATACCTTCATTATTATTATACTATAATTGAGCAGTATTCATCTATCGTCTTTAACACATACTACATAGAGCTACAAAAAACTATTCAAAAGCTAGTAGAATTCAAATAATTTAATTCTTGATTAATACATTTCTCATTAGTAATCGCACCCTTTTGTGCAACTAACTTTTTCGTTAATTAAAATTATTCTTAAGTATCAAATTACAATCTAAAATGTTTCACTATTACGGTGTGCGTATACTACATGCTTGCAGATTACGAGGCGGTGCCAAATTTTTATTATAGGATGGGTATAATATGTATTCCACTATCACGTCATCAGGAAAACTATACTGTGTGACCTAAAACAGATTATTTCTCAAAACAATTGCTACATAGCCAATGAAATCACGTTTATACGTGATGTAACAATTGATTTCAGAAATAATCACTTGCTACATTTTTGATTTGCTTTGTGCAACCCGCCTTAAGAAAGCGTTGGAAAGTTTTGGAACAAACTTGGCAGAAATTTTTAACTAGTAAAAGGTAGTAATTGATTAGAATTTCATTCAGAATCATTCAGTGGCCATGGAAAATTTGACGGTTTACTTATTGTTACATTCAAAGTGATCGGTTATATTTCTTGAAAGATTAAGTCGATTTCGGTATTGTTTTCGGTTGCAACTCTTTTGTTTTTGTGCTTTTTTTGTGTTTTAAGGCTGCGATTATACTTAGAGTGCTGCAAAAAATTATCGACAACTGGGCGAATGCGACAGAGGTGGCATGATGATCAGACGTAGACGTGATGTGCAGTTTTCTGTTAAGCGGCATGCGCACCACACTGTGGGGATTATGGTATGGGATGCTATTGTTTCTGGAAGCGAGTCGTAGTTGGTATTCATCTTAGGCAATATGAATGCCCACCGATATCTTGATGAAGTGGTAGAATCCCATACCTTGTCATTCCTCCAGCAGCTGAAGGATCTGATTTTCCAACTGGATAATGCCCGTCCTCACATTGCAAGACATTTTATAAAGCGCTTTAAAATGGTTAACGTCAATATCTTGCCATGGCCATTCAGATCTCCCGACCTTTCGCCTATCGAACGTGTGGAACGGGTAAAAGACTCAAGCAATTAGCAAATCTCCTACAGACACTAAAAGCTTTCCGGTATGCATTACAAATTTTCTAGGATGCAATACTTCAGGAAGAAATCAACCACCTGGTGGAATCCATGCCAAGAAGAGTGCGAGAGTGTAAAACTAATAGCAGTGGTAAACATATTATTAATAAAACATGTCTTTATCTTATGTCTGAGTATATTTATTGCAGTAATGCATTACTGTAATAAACTGTAATTATTTAACTTTGCACACGTTGAGCTTTATTTTTACAAATTCTAAAAATGCTTGTTCTGATTTTTAATTTAAAGTTGATTTATAAAGTTTTTTTTAATTATTTGTTTTTATTTTACTGGTTATTGATTTGATTTTTTGATCGTAGCTAGTTAGCAAAAGTACCATTTTTTATTAATTTTTCCGATGGTTTTTAGCAAACCGGAAAGCAACCAAATAGTGTTATTGAAAACCTGATGTCTTTTTCTTTGTTTGCTTGTATAGGCTGGATCACAGAGTAAAAAAATGAATTTATTTGTCTTTGTTTGGCACTCGACTACTTTAATATTTCATTTTGATAAACGATGTTTTTCCGCGTGTATTTAACACCAACATGGCAACATCGCGTGCACACGATCACAGCATTTTTCTTATTTCCAACAAACAAAACTATTGAACAATATGCTCAATACTTAAACTAATTGATTGAATGATTGATAAACTAAAAAAATAAAAATACGAATGTAACATAAACAATAACCACAATTAAAAATGAATATATTATAACGCGATAGTTCTCATAATTTGCTGACTGCTTATGAATTTATGCACAATCTTGTTTTCTTTTCTAATTAAAAATTACTTTATTCCTTACAATTATTGTCAGTTGTTGCCGATGATAACCTATTTCTTATTTAAAATTTTGAACAATAAAAAATTAGACTTTTAAATAAACACTTAGTGTACGTTCTGATCCCCACAATCATTCTAAAGACAGGTCAGGTAATGTACACAGTGACGAATACTGTTGATTGGTCAAAGTCGAGTTTGTATGCGACTTTGAGCCTGTTATAGATAACGGTAAAAATAAGGATACTACAGATATAAGCGTTCTAAAACTGAAAGTAACGATTTTGCTGACAAATTCTGAAACGATTTGTCAGTATATTACAGTAATAAGGTTATGTAATAGCACTTTTTTTTTACTTGTTTATGTAGTAACTTTACCAAGCACATATGAAAGTTTAAAGCATATTTTGCTTTTGTTAGTTCTATCAAAACTACTTTGAAATCGTAGTAGCCTACATATCTAGATTTTGATTTATTACTTTGCGGCTTTAAAATTTTTTTGTCATTACGTAATTACACTAACAAACGTATTTTGATGCTTGGATTAAAAACAGCACAAAATAGTAATTTATGTAACAAGCATCGAAACTAAAGCATCGCACTTTCATGCAGCGCTCAGCTTGCAGTCTCGCGCCGCATTATCATTTTTTATTTTATGAGACTTTCAACGATAGTAACATACATTAATTTTTGTCTTGCCCATTGAGAAAATTTTAAGAAAATTTGAAAAAAGAACCACATGGAAAACATCACAACTATAATGTTGGTAGTGCATTTATAACTAACGGAATCTGTCAAGTTTGAAATTCGATTGATTTATGTAGTACTAACTCTTTGATATTCTACTTTGCAATTCTAGAGTTTTTTTGTAGTTACGTAACTACGACCCTAATGAGCAAAATGTAATTTAGTTATGGTTAAAATCAAGGATGAACTCATTAATAGTTTAAGATTTGAAAATAAAAATTCAATCGTTATATAAAAAAAATTTTAGTGTTAAAATGTAATTATCATTTCAATAATTCTGAGTGACAATTAAAAATGTATTCATGGTTTAAACGCTGTTAATCGATAAAATTCAATCATCATTCGAATGAAATATGAATTGTTAAGTGAAAATTATAGTTTTTTAGTTTTCATCTGCTGACGGTTGTTTATAAAAATTAAATTATACTTATTATTTATGTTTTTAAGGAATATAAAACTAAGGAATTTTATATATTGCATAGAACTATAGCGAATTGTTAATTTTAATAAAAGAAGCAAATAACGTTTGTTGAATTTTGCAATTTTATTAATTACATTTTTTAATATTTTGAAATTTTGGGTAGTTGCTCGTGTTTTAGTTAACAATACATATGCGTGTTTTTAGCTTACGTAGCTTTAATTAACAAAAGTTGCGTAGAAACGCTAATCTAAATTGTAAGTTAACATTTCTATAATAAGCCGTCATAAAACATTTTAAAAACTATAAAAAATTAGTTTTATCCGTCATTGAAATAAAAATTGTTATTCAGAATTAGTGTCAATTTGATAATCACTTTTTAATTTCACATTAAGTTGCTAAAGTTAAACAAATATGAATTTTATAATATTGTAACGAATTTTGACACTAATTTATTTATAATTAAATATTTACACATTAGGGTGGTCCTTATTTAGGGTTTGTCCGAATTTTTTTTCACGATAGCCTTAAATCGGTTCTAAATCTATTAAAAAAAATTCATGCCAAGTTATAGCTGTTAATTTTAATTTTAACCCGACCCCCCCGACAGCCAAAGTTTTAAATGGAAATAACACGGGAAAAGTTCTGTTGATTTTTTGAAATTTTTTTTCATCATGAAATAATGAACAGATCATGATGACCAATGACAATTCTTATAGCAAATGTAACGCTCTACAAAAAAGGTCTCTTATGATTTTTTGCTAACTCTAACGGTTTCTGAGTTATTTAAGGTCATAGTTGAAGCTTAAGTCAATTTTACGATTTTTCTATTTCTACCGTCGCCGTCGTTTAATGATTTAAAAATCTAAAAAAGATAATAATTCTTAATCTCAATGGTTTTTTTTCTTGTTTCTTAGAAAACTTCCAAAGTAACCGTGATCCTAAAATGATAGTTACATTAATTAGCAAATTATTTTTTCGTTGACCGATTAATTTTAATAATTAAGTGACATTATTTTTTCTCTAATTTTTAAACTGTCGTGAGTTTCAACTATTTTTTCCAATTTTAAAATACACAAGATATTTTTTGGAAATTGTCAAAAAATTCTAACTTTAATTTGGTAAAAGTATTGATAAATTCTAGTCCCAAATTTACATTTTGGGACATCATTTTAGACTTAGACTAGGAAAGAGGGGGGAGTTAAACTAGTGCAAGATTTTTGTAGTCATTACACGAAGGATGAAAAACAAATGCAATATGTATTACAGTTGGTTAAAAACCATCGTCAAATGTTTCCTGATGCGCTAAAAAAACTGTAATAACTTCATAATAGTATCGATGTTAAAAAAAATGATAATAAAAGTATTTTTTTTAATTTATTGAAATTTTGATAGTCGATTTTTTTAATAAAATAATACCTTTCTTTCAGAGCATGCGTGAAGGTAAAAAAAGTCGTCTAAGTTATGAATTATTATCTTTTTTTCATTTTTAAATCATTAAACGACGGTAGAAATAGAAAAATCGTAAAAATGACTTAAGCTTTAACTATGACCTTAAATAACTCAGAAACCGTTAGAGTTAGCAAAAAATCATAAGAGACCTTTTTTGTAGAGCGTTAAATTTGCTATAAGAATTGTTATTGGTCAACATGATCTGTTTATTATTTCATGATGAAAAAAAATTTCAAAAAATCAACAGAACTTTTCCCGTGTTATTTCCATTTAAAACTTTGGCTGTCGGGGGGGTCGGGTTAAAATTAAAATTAAGAGCTATAATTTGGCATGAATTTTTTTTAATAGATTTAGAACCGATTTAGGACTATCGTGAAATAAAATTCGGACAAACCCTAAATAAGGACCACCCTATTACACATGTATAACTACACGTAACAAATTAAATCTAACGATATTTAAGAAAAACACTAATTTATATATTACTATCACTCGAAAAACAATGTTTACAGATAACTTCTGTTTATCTTAAAACTGACACTTGTTACATTAAAGGCACGTACGTTTGTACTCCGTTCTATTTATCTTAACCACGTGTTAATCACTTATTTATTTAAACATCTTCTTAACACTTCCGACTTCGAATTAACTGATCTATGATTTGTTTCAATCGTTTTTATACATTTCCGCTATCTTTCGAGAATTTTCTACATCCTTTGGTAAACGATCTAGAAGTTGACAATAAGTTCGTGAATCTTTTCAAAGCCGACAAAAACTTCGCGAGCATTTCAATATTTTTAATGTTTTATTAAAATTTAATAGACCAATAACTTAATGTGGCAATTTTCATCTATTAAAATATTTAAAGAAACGTTTAATATGGTATTACTGGAAAATCAGAACTATTTACAACCTACTTTATAAAAGTACGTAACTTATTCAAAAAAAAATTCCTTTTATTATTAAGTAATTATTGTTTATTGTAGAGCTGGAACTATTCAACCAGTTATTCAGTTACTACTGGCTCTTCGATTTTATACATTTACAGACATGCAAAAATCAGTAGCAGATTGCTGTGGTGTGTTACCATCTTCTGCTTCAAGAATTATTAAAAAAGTTACGGAATCGGTTACTATTTTAGCTGCACGTTGTATAAAAATGGATGAAATGAAAAAAACTACAGAAGAATTTTATAAGATTGCTAGATTGCACTTTAATAAAAATTATATCACCTGGCGTGCGACCGACGATGCAGAATTATTTCGAACAAGAAAAAATTTTACCCATGATCAAAAAATTTTTATTTATTCAAGTTTGAAAAGAAAGGACTATTTGGAAAATATTTACTTGTGCAGCAAATGAAAATTTATACGAGTCTAATATAAGAACACGAAATGTTGAGAGGCAGTATGACGTTTAAAAACGGCGTTTTTGAATTTTACAAAATGGTTCGGCATTAAAACTTGAAACGACTCTTACAGACCATATAACAGAACGATGGTATATTAGAAGAATGGAGAATTTTAAGAGACGAAGACAATAATGCGAGAGAAGAAGATGCGACTCTTTTAAATTTCTTAGCAACGCATAACTAAATTAATAACTATTATTAACAAGCATTTTGGAAGATTGTAAAAATAAAAAACAATTAATTCAATTATTTTACATAAGTTAAAAAAAAAGAATTTTTTCATGAGAAGTGGCAAAAATATGACAACCAGTTTCTAAACCAAAATCATCGTAATGAGATAGATATGTTGACATTTTTTTTTGTATTGAGCTGCCGCTCTATTGCAAAAGTAATAAATTTTTTTAATGGAAATAGTTTTTTATAAGTAATCAATAACATTTTTTTGAAATCAGTAAAATGATACGGTATTGTGTAAAGCAATCACTAATTACATGCGATGTTTTTGTTTTAATTGATTCGTTTTCTTAAAACAAATTACAAAACGTTGTTTGATCGTTTGTCCAACTTTAAGTTTTGTTTCACTAGATTTATTAAACGAGGTTTTTCACTAACTATTAATAAATTAAAACTTAAAATTACTAAATCGACATCTCGTAAAAGATTGCTTGAAATCTAATTTAAATTCGTAGCCTGTTCTTGTATTTGTGATTGCGTTTACATATGTGTAAGTTTAGACACAACATTAAGCGTCATAAATTTGACTGTAATAATTAACCGTTTATTCTTACGTTTAAACATTATGCAAATAAAGGGGCGGGGAGTCTAAAAGGACGCTTAAAATGCAATCTTCGTTTGTAGCGTTTTTCCGGTTTTGCAATTTCAATAACTTCATTTAGCATGTGTAACTTTGTATAAAACAATTACGATTAGAAATGTAACCGAAATAATTAAATCTTTATTTATACTTTAATTTGAAGATTATTAAAATTGAAAGTGGTTTTATGTAGATGATTTTCTTTGTTTGTAAAAAGAAGCTACTTAAACTTTATTACCACCTTGTTTTTGTAATTTGTATATATTTGACGTGTTTTAGAATCAAAGCTGTGTTAATCTATTTGATCATTTTCTATGCAAGTTATTTATGCGAATCTCTGGCTTTAATTGTAAATTATGAATAATAATTTAATTGATTTGTTTTTCGTACGTTTATAATTTGATGATACAAAAGTCGATCAAAGTTTGGACATACTTTTTTAGTCATAACAGTTACCTATTGATGGTGATTATAAGAGGTTTCATAACAGATATAAAGACCATCGTGTGTATTTGTAGAATGTAAATCTAATATTTTTCTACCGTGGATGGACAACAACGAACAACCGCAGGTTGCTTCCATGCTATGGGACCCTGTATTTTGTTATGTGTAACGGCACAAGTTGCTTCCATGCTATGGGAGCTTGCACATTTGTGTGTTTTCTAGTCGCGGTAGGTTGCTTCCATGTTATGGGGCCCTACATTTTCGTTTACTTGTTTATGTATTACTTTTATTATTTGCATTACAGATTTTACCTATATGTTTTTGGCATTACTTGTTGTTCTAAACTTTCAACTTTAGCAGGGGTTGATTCGTAACCAGAACCCCAGTACCCATTGGCGGAGGCGCCGATTATATAACACGTCTTCAGTTTAAAATAATGATGTTTGTGCACGTGTTTATATGTGTTGCTATTTAAATCTGTTATCAGGTCTGTTTATGTGTCTAACTTACTGTAATTTGAGATGTCCTTGCTTTACGACGTGTGTTAATAGTGTAACGAAAACTGAGGGTAAAATTTCCCGTTAAAACCATAAAGGCAAATCCGTTGCGTAGACATGCGTAGATGTAAAAAATAAAAAAAAATGCGATTCGCAATGCTGCTTAATTAAATAAAGAAAAAAACCTGTACAGGTAATAAACATGAGTTAGAGGCAGCTACCGTCTTCCATTCCAGCCACTTTATATTTCACCAGGTGCCGGATCCTGGCGCGACGACCACCGAACGTACGCAGGGTACCTACTGCAGAGGCTCACTAAGAGGATCGCCGGAAATATGGATTCGTAGAATAGACCTTCTTGTCATGAAATAAATGAATGGCTCTCATAATAAAGTTTATTCATATAATTTTTCTGGAGATTATAGCGATTTGCAATGCGTCTTATAACAATAACTTAAAACTAGTCTAACAAAATACAATAATGCATAAACTAACGAGTTTTACAACACTTGCGTTGCGCTCTGATAACAATTATCCACAAATACAAATACAAAGGTAATATGTACAGGGTAAACCGTAACAATAGTTTTGATTACAAACCGGTTGTTTTATCAACCTAAATTATGTAATGATCTTGCATTTTCATTCAGTTAGAGGGCCAGAGGAGTTTCTTCGCTCTGTTCTTCCCCTCTTACGACGGGTCCCACCGAACAGGCATGGTCTCGGTTGAAATTTAAAGAGTTAAATCCGAATAAAAATTGCGATTCAATTTTTTATTATGTGTTTTATTTAACCTACTACAGCCTTCCCACATATCGACAGTGTATAACAAACTTAATACAACGTAGGAAAGGAGGGAGGATATAACTAGACGATCACCGCCATAGCGAGATGTCGCTACTTTTTGTTTGTTCGCGTGTTTTAAATTTCAAACGCGAGTGGGTTACATCACATCATCTTGAATATTATTGCTAAGATAAGTCACCGACCATCTATCTGACTCTCGTTGAACTCTTCTAATGTGTTATTTCATAACGGGACCAAACTTCAAAAGCAATTCAACCAATTTGAGGAAGTTTCCATTATTAGGTTGAAACAAATGTTCAGTTGTTCCACGAAAAGCTAAGCATTGTGAGGCCAATAATGTAATTATCGACATAATTCTTTTTAGAACTCCTCTCCAATGTTGAATTTTCATGTCCATAATACTTTGATATTCAGCGTCAATAGTTTTTTTCTGCTTCAGTCGAATGTCCAAGTCTTTCCATGCTCAAAAAGCATTTCTGTGATTTACAGACTTTTCGTGCATTGTGAGAGCTCTTATAAGATTTCCCCAGTCAGATCCTTTTTTGGGCCAGTCACTAGTAGCAGAAGAATGAAATAACAAAAAAACAACAAAAGCAAAAAACAGCATCAATTGTAATAGAGTAAATTAGCCAACTTCTCTCAACGACTTCACCATTGTTCAACACTTTCAAATAATGCGAGGGCGAAAATCTACGCCTTCCTTTATTAATAGGAAACTCGAATTCCTTAATTTGATGTGGACCCCTTTCAACTAGTATTTGACGAGTTTGAGATGATATGCAGAAAGTATTCCATAATGCAGGATCAGAAGGAATTTCTTTTAATATCTGCTGACTGCCACTGCTAGGGCTTCCCGGTTCTTGATGAACTTCTGATGGTGTTACCTTTTGGTTCTCTTCAACGACTTCTTCTGGAAGTGATTGGAGCGGCACCGGCACTTGGTTTTCATTTAGCAAATCCAAAAGAATTGCTGTTAATGTGGATGAGGACGACTCATCTAAAGAGGACTTTTGTACTAAGAATTCCTTCATAACATGGCTTAGCTTTCTTTCTTGTTCTTCTTTCTTTAATCGTTTCTTTTTATATTGACTTCCAGACAATATTTTCCTTTTCAGTTCCATAATGTAATAAAAATATTATATAAAAATTTACAGTCTTTCGCAAAGATGCAACAACCCTTATTTTCAACACATAATCATTTTTTTCGTCGGCCGTTTATTAAAATCATAATCATTCATTAATGTACGTCATTAATGTATGATTTTTTATTAATGCATGATTACATGATTCTTCATTAATGCATAATTTTGAATTTTAAACATGGCGACTTGTTATTTATACTTTGCGAATTCACTTGTTTTTAGTGGTAACCATGCATATTGATTTGTATAAGCTGATACTATTATTTTATGAATTATTGTCAATTTTCGTTTTAAAAGCAAATTTTTCTTCCTAAATTAAAAGACTTTACGGCCGACGAAAAAATATTGTAATCAACTCGTTTTTGTTAATGGGCGATTAAAAATCTCGAAAATTAAAGACACAAAAACAGTCGCGATTATTAATCGCTTTCATTAACACACTTGTTGATTAAATAACTATTAATGATAAATAATAATAATTCCTTACCTCACGTACTTTTTAAACACAAAAAATGAATTAGTATAGATGCAAAAATAATACGAAAAAAAACTGCCCGAATTACAACTGAAGCTGAGGCAAATTAATGGAATGAACCCTTATAATAGGTCCCAGTTCGAGATACCGACACTCAGGCTTCTGGACCATTATAGTATTCCAAAGACTAATTAAACGTTGCCTGCTAAAAAGATTTAACGCTATAGAAACAATCCGAAACCTTTTTCGATGGTTTATTACTTAATTACTTTCACATTTCTCTTCAGACATCTGTGACAAAAGTACCCGGAATTGTATTCTATAGGTGTTACTATTATTATTTCTCTTTTTTCGGAAATTTTTTTGTTGTTATAATTTTTTTGTAAATACTTACGTAACTTAACATGGCTTGTAAGTTATCAGTGACAATATTTTTTGATTTCGCTGCTTATGCCGCCCCCTTAAAGTGCCGCCTGATGCGGTCGCCTCTTTTTAATTTTATCTTAATTAAGAGTAGAAACATTTTTAGCTTTTAATAACTTTAAAACTGCAAATATTGTAAAACCGCGTGCTAAATAAAATCACACTTAATTCCGTAATTTTTAATTTCATTCATTTATCTCTTTATCTTAATATAAAAAAAAATCTAGAATTAAATAATCTTTTGAAATTTAAATCGTTTTTCTTTATTTGTATTTAAATCTACTACACTTTCAATTAAATGTAAAACGGTTGTCTTGTGGGCAAATCGACAGACTGATAATCTTGTATTTTATCAGTTAAATTATTTTTTAGTTTTTATGATTTGTGGTTGCTACAATTAAAATTTATAATAACTGTTTAATTCACCATGCAGAGGAGTTTATTAAAAGTCCGTTCATTTTGTTTTAATTCATAAACTAACCTTTAATAAATATCGAAATTGACTGTAATGTAATTTATTTAATCACTAAAGCAGTACAGAAAGAATGTCCCTTTCCGTATCGTTTATAGTACAGATTTTCGCATTCATTTAAGAAATGTTAGCCGTTGTTTCAACAAACGAAAAATGTAATCGTAGTAAAAACAAAAGCTTTTCTTTGGTATAAAATTGAAAATTTTGTAGTGTAACAAAATGTTTAGCTGTTTTTAATTAAGTATAAATAAACAGTTTTTAGAAAATTCTTAAACAGTTTTTCTTGATTTTATATATAAAAAATTTTGTTCTGTAAATTTTTTCTCTCAGTGTACATATACTTATTAAAAATATCAAACTTATGAAAAAAATTTTTGCTTGAAATTTAGAATGTTTAAAAATCTGTACATTTCAGGCTACAGTTTGGACGTGTTTGATAAAAGACAAAAATTTGAAATTTATAGAACACTAACTCTTTAAAAAGAAGCAAAAAGTTAGTTTTTTTTAATTGATTTTTTTATTTATAACTGTATACTTTTTAGTTTTTCACTTCGTTATAATTTACTCATAATACCTAGGATACGAGATACGTAAACATATACATAAGAACCAAGCCTTTTTGAGAGAGCGTTATAAATTTATAACGCTCTCTCATAAAGTCCTCTTATTACATACTCAAAAATGGTGTTTGTTTTTAAATTTTTGCTTAAATTTTGATGGTAACAAATTTTCTACTCCTTTTTGTGCATTTTTCAACATATTTGAACAAGCTTGCAGATCAATTCAATTTTACAAGTAAATAATTAAACGTCAAACTATTTATTGTTGTACTAGATATACCTACTTGTAATAGAAACATAAATCATTGTTCATTTTTAGTTTTATTTTATATAAAGTCAAAATTAAATTATTGTATGCACTATATTGCCGTTAGTGGATGATTACGCTCATCGAGGCACCAGAGGCTCTCCGGGTGTAATCATCGTAAGAACGCCCTTGGTACATAAATATCTAATACTGGCCTAAGTGTTTATCCACGAATAAATTAACTGTGTACGTATTAGTAATAATAAAGTTGCAATTTTTACCTCTAGAATTAGGTTAGTTCTTATATTCTTTTTCATATTTCGGACGGGATTTTCTTGGCGTAAAATTATCTAAAGCATTATTTACTAATTCTTTTACTTCGGGCGAAATACAACTCATACTTTTAGATTCTATTTTCACAACCTTTTTTTATTGAATTCAAAAAACAAACACTTTGAAATTTCAAATTTGAATTGTCAATGCCAGAATTGCCAACACAATTTAAAAAAAAACACTAAAACAATTTTATGATCTTTATTTATTAATAATAAAATAGTATGGAAAACACATGTCACCACATCTTTTTGCCGTACTCGACCATTTCCTGGTCTTCGTGCTGCGTGGTCTCATTGTGACATTTGCTTTTCAATATACTACTATTATCACATGAATTATTTTATTTTGTAATGGTATGGCAATATAATTCTAAGCATTAACGACCAACAAAAAAACTCATGTATAAAATATATATTATGACAAATACAATTATATAAGATATTATAAGAGTATTATTTTATAACTAATAGAAGATACATGATGGCCATGTATTTATCATAGAATGATTCAAACAACTGTTTATAAGTTTTGTGGCAAAGGATATTTCAAGTTCAAGTTAAAGATTAGTGTTATAACTCATATTTTTAAAAAATAAAAAAAACATGTCATTTTTAATATATAAATTCAAAGGTAACTATATAAATATTTTAATTTTATGGACAGAAAACTTGTTTTTTTTAAATGGAACACTTTGTATATTAATACGTTCTTGGAGTTGGTATAAAGTTATAGACACTTTAAGTCAGTCTTACAAAATTATAAGCAGTTTTAAAATCTGCTTCTAAATTTTTGACTTCAAAAAATGGCAAGCTTTTCAGAAAAAATCTTCTATCGAAATGATATTTTGGTATAAGCACTATTTGAGGTATCCATAAACGTTTTGAACATTAATAATAATAATTGTGTAATACAAAGTGTTCTGTATTAAAGGTAAAAATGCAGAACCTCAAAGGGCCACAACCCGATTTTTTAAATTAATATTAGATTATTTATTGGTAATCTAGTATTCTATAAAAACATCTTTAACGTAACCCCATAGAAAAAATCAATATTGGACAAGAGCACAATCATGCAATAGCCACAGCTTCTGTAGAACATTCCGTGGAATTTGACTATTCACAGTACTATAAAAGAAGTTGGGTTCTATTCCATAATTTCCGATAAATATCACTTAATACACACATACAATTAATACCACATCTTGTCTAGAATATTCCGTGAAATAATTTCAAGTAATCGAGGCACGTGAATTTGCAAAAACTTCTAATAAATTTGGCTGCTCACAGTACTATCAAAATGGGATTCTATTGCATAATTTCCGATAATACCATCTAATACATTTAAAGACTACCTAACCTGACTTTTGGTTTGTATAAAATGTGATTTTTGATCAAAATAATAGTAAGTTATAGCGATTATCATTTGTTGAGCTTAATTACAAAATGCCAATCTTCTTTGTTTATTATTTTTACTGAACTCTTACAATAGCTGAATATAATATGAGTGCATTTTATTTTTCTTAAGAATCCTCCGCGGTGTAGATCGACTGATATGTAATTTTTGCAATATGACATGAGGATTGTCAGTCACAGCCAAAAGTACATTAAATCAATTTTCTTTATTTAAAGACCGTTTTGTTGAAACGTTTTTCCTGTACGTCACATCCCGTTTGTTCAAAACGTGCCATTAAATTTTCAACAGACCTTTTACATCGTTGCCTTCTTTAAAAAAAAAACCACTTTCTGGTACATTTTTTTGGCTAACAAACAGTCTTTGTCACTTGCTCTAAACACATAACTGATATCGACCAATTGTTCAGTAGGAAAAGTCACTTTAACACACAATTATAAAAACTGTTTCACTGACTTTTACAATAGAGCATTCAACATTTGTTTGTCAGAATTCGCAATTGTTTTCATAGCATAGTAAATTACCACCAAATAATCTAATATTAATAACCGTGATGAGTAATTTTATTTTTTTTTAAATCCGTGTAGTAGATCGACTAATATCTAATTGTTACAAATTTCTACAACTTACATGGGGATTCTCAGTCACAGACAAAATATATTAAACTCATATACTTCATTTAAGACCACTTTGTTCTAAAGTTTTTCTAGTAATAGGAGTCGAAAAGTATAGTTTTGCCAATAAAATAAAATCTTTAAAACTATTTCCTATGGTATAGTTACATGCTATCATTATTTCGATAGAGAAAATTCTCTGCAGATGTATAAATTTTGAATTTGGTTATTAAAAAAATCGAGTTTGAGGAGTTGTTGACTTTTGATACAGAACAAAAACCTCATAGCAAAATATCATTTTGATGCAAAATTTTGTTTCTCAAAAGCATGTCGTTCTTTGAAGTCATCAATTTAGAACAAAAATTTTAAAAGTGATGCTTATAATTCTGTTAAGAATAACTCAAAGTGTTTATGACCTTATATTATTATAAAGTATACCTCAAGAGGATTCCAAAAAACGTATTAATATACATCAATCGTCAAACGTTGTTAGAAAAATCGAATCCTATGATTGTACAAAAATCTTTAAGAACTTATAAACATGATTACATTTGGTATAAAGTCTCCTATCATTAATAAAATAAAATTAAAAAATGTTTTAATCTCTGCAGCTGACATCCATAGATACTGACATCCTAAAAACACCATATTTAATTTCATTTTTTTAAATTGTGTGGTTAGCATTTTCAATTAGAGTAGCTTCATAATTACACATTTGTTTTCAGTAATTAAATGGTTTAAGTGTAAAATACTTTTGTTTGTAAATAATAGTAATTTACGTAACAAGAGTCGACAGTAAAGCATAGCATAACGAACGTTAACGTGACGCTAAGCCGCACAGCCGAGCGTTATATGTGAGTGAGTTATGGTATGAAACTTTTGACTAGAGTAACGTATATTATTTTTGGTGTTGCCTTTTGTAAAATTTTGAAATCACTAGAAATATAATGTTGGTACTATATTGATTACTAAATCTGTCAAATTTGACATTTGGTTTTTTTTCAATTTTGACAAGATTTTCAGAATCTTTAATTTACTTTTCCACCTCATTCTAGTAGAATAATTGACTTTAAACACATAGTTTTATGTGGATTTCTTTTCTTTATTTTGCCGCTGTAGAGCTTTTTTCGCTCATTACGTAACTACACTAACAAACGAAGTTTGTCGTTTGCGATGTTGGCAGCACAAAAAAATTATTACTATAATCTATGGTTTTAACTTGAAAAATTCTAAGCTGGATGTGTGCAAGATAGAAATTAAAACAAAAAATTGTACTATTCTATAACAAGGTTTCTTACAAATTTTTTTTTATATAAATGTAGAAGTGTCTTTTC
Organism: Aquatica leii; assembly: GCA_035610365.1. NCBI lineage: Eukaryota > Metazoa > Arthropoda > Insecta > Coleoptera > Lampyridae > Aquatica > Aquatica leii. The sequence continues at coordinate 40,107,084 of CM069437.1, read as the reverse complement.
TGTATTTGCACAACAACATACTTTTTTTAATCAAATCTGAACTATAGATTAATTTAAAATCGCACAAAATTTGTAGACTTAATTACGATTTAATAGTGTAGAAGTCTACGTGCCGTGTTTTATATCGAAATTCAATAAAGCATTAACTTTGACGATGTGGCTAACTGCGTGGTCATCTCGTTAAACGTTGTCATTGGTACAAAATCAATTGTTTTGCTGACGACATTCTCAATGGCATCAGCTAACAACATAGTTAACTTTGGCTTTATGAAATCAGACATATTTGTATCATGTAATGTATTAGTAGTAGCGGATCGTCAAGTAACGCAGTAAACGTAAGTAAAGCAGAATTCACCAAAGATTATTGCAAATATACTATTTAAATTTTTAAATTGCATATTTTATATACTTAATTTATTTAAAAGCAATGATACTAAGATCCAAATTGTTATCTAAATTTAGTTATGAGTAGTTATTAATTATTATTATCTATACTTTTATTTTACATACTTAAGACAACAGATTAGATTTGAATAATCCTTTGAAGAAATGTTATTGAACTCATATTTAACTGTACAGATAAAATCTCGCACGTTATTACGTTTTGTTAAAAATTGTACCTTATCTTTAATGCCTTTACGTTTTGATTTTAAGCCCCGCTTTATTCAAAACAAATTTTTATTTTGCGGATTTAAAATCAATTTACGTTTTACTCTGCTATAACTATTTACAGTTATCTATATAAATCGTAGTAACTTTGCGAAATGGCGCAGCCCTCACTTTTCGTTTGTGGCTTAGTATATATCGTTGAAACTGATCGTTTTATCATCAAATACATTTCACAACCTAATTGTTGTACAAGATGATCCAGTCTAATTTAAGATTAATTCAAAATGTGGAATATTACGCAAACATTGCATTTATGGCAATTTTAATGGTTAATAACAAATATAAGAACTATTCTGTGCACTGCCTTGTAGATTTTATATTTTTATACCTTGATTAGACACCAAAAAAACCTTACAAGTACATTCCGTGCTATTGAACGATGTATCTTTAACTGTAATGGTGCTAGTTGCTTCCATGGTATGTAACCTTACACATTTATGTTTATTCTACTCGCGCTGAGTTGATAAAATTAGATTAGACATAATTGTTTAAAACCAAGTTTAATTTATAAGCAAAACAATGTGTATATTCCCCTTTACAAAACTTTTTATTTGATTCTTGCGTGCACTCAGCTCCACTCCAAGATTACCCGCACGTTGGCCTTTGTCTTTACAAATTCTAAAAATGCTTGTCTGTATTGAAATGTATCAATAAAAGTTGGTTTTTAATCATTTGTTATTATTTTAGTAGTTATCAATTTGATTTTTTGATCGTATCTAGTTGGCAAATTTATCATTTTTTATTAATTTTGATGTTTTGTCTACATGCTTAAAATCCATCCAATGTCAAACCGGAAAGCAGCCAAATAGTGTTATTGAAGATAACCTAATGTTTTTATCTTGATTTTACTGAACAGGCATAGACTGGATCTCAGCGTTTTAAAAAAGATGCTTTTATTTTTTCATCTGTTTTTGTTTGGAATTCGACTACTTTAATATTTTATTTTGATAGACGCTATTTTTCTGCGTGCATTTAACGCAAACATGACAACATCGCATGCACACGATTAGGTACAGCATTTTTTCACTTCCAACAAACAAAACTACTGAACGATATTGTCAACACCTAAATTTATTGATTGAATAATCGATAAACTAAAGAAATAAAAATAAGAGTGTTGCATAAACAATAACTACTATCAAAATAATAATAAATTTTCATAATTTGCTAGATGCTTAAGAAAATATGCACAATCTTGTTTTCTTTTGAATTCTTAAAATTATTGTAATACTTTTTTTCGGTTTTTTCAAAACCTATTTACGTTACTTGGATGCCAGTTGTAGTAACGTATCCGACTAGGATAACCTTAGTAATAACCGATGATAACCTACTTCTTGTCTCAAGTATTGATCAATGAAAAATTAGACTTTTAAATAAGTACTTAGTGTAGGTTCTGATCCCCAGAATCTGAATCATTCGAAAGACAGGTCAGGTCATGTATGAGATAAACTATCTTTATTTTTATTGTCCAGACATTGAATGCAAAAGTGACGAATACTGTTGATTGATCAAAGTCGAGTTTGTATGCGACTTTGAGCCTGTTATAGGTAACGCCTGAAAATTTTGTTTATTAAAGATAAAATGCTGATTATTTAAAATTAACTTTTTTAGAAATCAAGTATTTAACTGTTGGAAACTAATTAAACAATTGAAAACCGTAAAACTTAAGTATCTGTTTTAGTAAAACAGGTTTTCAGTAAAATCGATTTTAGACATTCGGCGTTGCATATTGCTGCTTTACTAGAACTCGTCTCCCGTAAAATTAGGAACTTCAATCATTTTTCAAGCAGCTAATGTAGTACCAACATTTTTGTTAGCAATGTAACATACTTATCAAAATAATATATACTGAAAACACGTTTGATAATCATAGTAAACCGCATTGTAAAAGTATTAAATGATATTCGTTAACTTTTATCTCCAAAAGAGATTACAGATTACTTATGAATAGGTTTCAACTTAAAATCTAGTGGTGTGTATCATAATTCCAAAAAAATAAAAAATTAAACACATACACATGAATAACTTGGTTATGATTTTTAATAACAAGTTTTTTTGTAACATCTTATCTACTAAGTATGAGATACATTTGAAAAAGATACAAATGGCGATTTAGCTAGAAAGATGTTTTAAACATCTGTTTACAAATTATCTAAGAATGGATTTTCACCCGAAATCGATTACTTTTCAAGAGTACTTACTAATTTTTTTAAATAAACAATCGCACATTAAAAAAATCGCGTTAAGAAACTGAAATCGCGTCTAAAGGGGCGGTATTTTACATAAATGTGTTCTTGCATCGATCCTTTTTTAGCTGGTTATAGTTTTAATATGATGTAGTCAAGTGTGTTATGCTATAAAATTTTTGACGAGAGTTATACATATATTATTTTTTGTGCTGTCGTTTAGTTTTTCTTTTTTGAAAAAAATTAAAAAGAATGATATTGTAAATATGACAAATTTAATGTTGGTACTACATTTACTGCTAGCAAAATCTATCAACTGTGAGAATAAATTTAAAATAGATTAGTTTGTATTACTACACATAGCATACCCAAAGTGCGTTCCAAAATCAGCTGTCAGCTGCTGACAATAGGAAAAGGCAGGGTAATACCGCGCAGTGGGTAATATCGCGTAGGCCAAAAAAACAGACAACGGATCGCGTAATAACAAATGTAATCATTTGTACGGTGTTAAGGAAACCTGGCAACTATGCAGAAAAGCTCTGTTGTCCGCTCAAAGCATTAAGTTGCACGTGGTAGATGAAAGTGTTGTTACTTTGGCTTATAATTTTGTCCTGTTTTAAAATAAGAAAAAGTAAGTGGTGTCATTTTTTGTGTAATATTCGTCAACATTTGGTTTTTAATTTGCTTTTTAATTATTATAGTTGTGGTTATAAAATCATATCTAGGTAGATAGGAGGCAATATCATGTAAATGTGCGCGTTATTGTCCCTCACTTGTTTCAATGACAACTTGTTTTTAAATGTTTTTCTTTGGTTTTGGTAAAGTAAATAAAAATTGTATGATTACTATAGATGATCCTAGTTTAACTATTCTTGTTTTATTTTAACTAAACCCTAAGAAAAAAACTAAAAAACTCACAGTTACTGAGGTTTTTTCCTCATTTCAGATAATCAAAAACTACACACAAAAAACCCAACGACAATTCTGGTTAATTTAGCAGGTGAATAACGCTATAGCTGCATTTAATACAAGTACTAAAAATACATGCAGCGGCTAGAAATTTTAATATATTATTAAGTCAATGATCATTATCATTATCATTAAGAATTAAGAAATTTGTTTTATGAAGTTGCGCCGTGGAAATAGATATGAATGGCTTTTGATTTCGCAGAAGCTAATCACTTTAGACACAAATACAGACAAAAAACTAGCTGGCAAAGACTGGCTAAGAAAAGTTCTGAAACGGAATCTCCAACTAAGTCTTCGTCAACCAAAAGACACTAGCATAAGCCGTATATCATCCTTCAATGCTGAAGCTGTAGGATTTTTTTTTCAATCTTGAAGACGTTTTAAACAAGTTATAATTTAGAGGCAATAGGATCTTTAGTGTAGACGAGTCCGGTATAACGACCGTTCAGAAAAAGTCACAAACAGTTTATTCCAAAAGAGAACAAAAACAAGTGGGTGTTGCCATTTCAGCCGAACGTGAACAAGCAATTACAGTCGTATGTGTTGTTAGTGCATCTGGTTTCAACATATTCTAATCAATCTTAGGAAACGGTTACCTCCACAGTTAGAGAAATATATTTCAATATGATGTATATATGCATGTTTAGACAACGAATGGTCATTCTTGAACTGGTTTAAATACTTCCAGAACTATGTAAAATCGCCCGATTGAGTTTTGCTGTTATTAGACAATCAAATTAAATTAAATTAGACAATAAAATATCGCGTTCAGAAAATTGCGGAAAGTCTTCAAAATTTGAAACCGACATCGACAAACTGCCACGGTTTGCGTATCCTGTAGCGCCAGATAGCTTTATGAAACAATTGGCTATACAGGCTTTAGTCGACGGACTTTACGACAACAAAACACAGTTGATTTTACGGCTAGCTTAAACTATGTAAGCCGTTAGATGACTTTTTAGCGTATCCCTTGGAGTTTGAAGCAGCAAAACCGGCATCTCACTAAGACAGTCATAAACTCCGCTGTGCGGCAGAAGAACCTGTGGGTGTACTTAAAATTGACAAACCAATTCCTTTTTTATTATCAAAAAAAGCAACTGTGCGAGTCTTATTAAGAGAAGACATGACTGTCTGGAAGGATTGAAAATATGAATAAAAAATTTTGGGAAAGCTACATACAGTTTGAAAAAGAACTACTAGTTGGTAGAAAGAACGTTAGTACGAGTGAAAAACACGATGCCATTAAAGCTATTGAACGTCAACTCAAATTCAGCAACGTTGAAAAAGAAAACTATTGTAGGTCAATCTACGCCAGTATCTCAAACTGTAAAATGCGTCAACTCTAACAAAGCTAGATCGCTAAATAATGATCCACAACAGTTATTAAAAAAACCCACTTCTAAGTGCCAAAACATCAACCATGATTATCTGACTAAAGTTAAAACGTTGATCGATCAGTATTAAGTTGTGTTTGCGATGGAAAGTAGTTCTAAAGGAACATTGTGAAGCATAAAATCAATACTGGAGACGGCCAATACGACAACAATAACGCCGATTTTCTTTGGCTAAACAAAAAAAAACAAGAAATAAATGTGAATATATCAATTTTACTTTCACGTTGTGTGTTGTATGTTGCCTATCTTGTCAGGTGACACACTGTAATCAGATCTTTGGTTGAACCATTAAAAAATACTCAATTACCTCGTGTCTGTTATTGGAAAAGTTAAAACATATAACCAAGCTCTCCTAACAATAAATACGGATATGAAGAGAGAAGCTGTGATTAAACTTTCAAATAATCCATTAACGTTCCTAGTGGTACTAGTAGGCGTCGATAGAGGTCATTGCCGCGACTTAGCTTCCTCTTCTGAAACAAAACAGTTTTAAGAAAAGAACAGTAAGCTTCAAAATCATTCAAAATTGTTCAAAGCTATTGCCAAAAAAGACAGAATGTACTAGTAACAGATAATATGAGAACATAAAAGGTAATCGCTAAAAGTTGCAAATTAGTCTAAAATTATAAGAATAATTTGTTGGTCTAAATAAATAAGTTAACGAGTGTGCTAGTGTAGATAAATAAAAGTGAAATTTATCTGCGGACAGTTTTTATAAGTATCCAGTGATAGTCATATATAAATTACTTGTAAGTTGTTTTTATTAAATATCGTGACCCATACATTTTATTAGTGTTAATTGCATTAAAAATTAATTATACTTATAATAATCATATCTAAATTACGTGTAAATAGTTAAAAATAAGTTAGTTTTAAAATTTATCATTTATAAAGTTTATCAGATCAAAATTTTCTTTAGTTTGTCATACTTATAATTGAATTTGTATTTGTAATTTACTACAACTTTTTGTAGCTTTTGGTCAAGTAATAGGACTACAGTTACCATTAGAACCCATATAATTAAACTATACATTCTTGTAGTGAACCGGTACCTTTTGGGATCAAATGCCGACTTACAAGTTTTTTTTGTTTTCTGTTTTTGTCCAATGTTAATTTTTTTTTAATTAATTGTCGATTGTTCGAAGAGTTCATCGTTGTTTGCAATACTTTGTTTTGTTGATCAAATTTCTTGTAAGTAATTGATAAGTAATTCGTTTAATTTACATATAGAACATAATTAAGCTTGATAAACGTAAAATATTTTCTTATAAAAGACTGGTAAAATGTAAAAACTAATTTGAAAAGATATTGTTCTGACAAAAGTTTTGACACGATACTTTTTTCGAATAATAAGATTCTTTACCAAAATAACTTTGAGTTTATTTTTTTTTTTTCAATGGTGCTTACAAAGCTTTTGGCATTTCTTTTTAACGAGTTGATACGAAACAGGCAAAGAACCTACATATTTATGGTCGCACTACAAATTTGGATTAAACAAAGATTAGGTTTTTGTGTAAACACTCAACCGCACGGGCCAACCGAGATAAAGATAAGACGTAATAAAAGCGTAGCTAATATCAAAGCGATTGGCAAATTTTCGTCATGGATAAAATTCAAAAAATCCTGATTAATAAATAGATCGTATACACAACCTTCACCTTTTGTAATTGACCTATAAAGAAAAGGAATCATGGCTGCCAAATTACAGATACGTATATATGAATCAAAAACATCTTTTTTGTGCTGTCCTCATTGAAAACATCAATATTCGTTCGTTGGTGTAGTTACATAACGGCAAAAAAGTAGAAAATCGAAACCTACGTAAAACTATGTTTTGAAATCCAACTATTATTTAACGTGTCTCGTACAAAATCTGATTAAAAGTTTTGAAATTTAGATAAAATTAGAAGAAAAACGTTTCAAAGTTTGATAAATTAAAATATTAGAGTATTATATTGTATTTAAGAGTTGGTACTACGTAAAACATTCGAGTTTTGAACTAAACCGATTCAAGTAGTTATAAATGTACTACCAACCTTTTTTAAGTTTTCTCAAAAATTTAGCAAAAGGCAAGACAAAAATAACGTATGTTACTTTCGTCGAAAATCTTATAGCATAACGCATTCTCATACAGCGCTCGGTCTGCAGTCTCACACCTCATTAACGTTCGTTATGCTATGCTTTACTTTCAATGCTTGTTACGTAAATTATTATTTTTAATACAAAAAAGTAGGAGATTAAAGAAAAAAGACTACCTTTACGACTGAAACGTGAAGAGAAATAATCGATGTTGTAATGGATACACTAAACATGTGGAGGGGAATGATATAGTAGTTTAATCATTACTCTCAGACGAAAATATATATATAATCCACAGAGTAATGTGAAAACGTTCTAAAATAGTTGACTAAGATCGGAGAAAGGCGGCGTAAGCAATGTTTGCTAAGCATGAAGGCACTAACTCAAGAGAGTAATATTTTTTATAGATAAATTTTTTATATATCAAAAATTAAAGAATAACTTAAAGATTCTAGTAAAAAATTTGAAAATCTAAAAAAAAAATTTTCCAAATAGATTAAAAAGCAGGAGAATGCAAAGATTATAAAACTTTTCTTCAAAAATATAACTACGTCATTAAAAATGCGCTGAATAATCCTGAATAAAACATTGCGAAAAATATTGAAACATTGCACCATAAAAATCCTCAGGATATTATTTGATAACAGAAGAACGTTTTCGTCACTTTGTTTTTGACTACGTTCAAAAGTCTTTTATGAAATGCAGAGTTGTTCGAATCGTTTCAGAACCAATTCGACTACTATTGCTTCTCTTGTAGAACTCACAACAAATTTTCTACTCGACACAGATTTCTGCTTAAATAATAATTGACTTTCAGAGCATAGTTTTCGTAGATTTTGATTTTCTACTTTACAACTCTATTTTTCTTTTACTATACATATTATAAAGTAATAATCTAACAGATACGTATAATTCTTATAACAAAGCTAAGTAAAGACTTGCATGTTTAAAACTCAATGAGCAATGTAAACAGCATCCAAATGTGTGTTGGCGTAGTTTAAGTAGTGGATTTCATACAAGCAGTCTCCTAGCAAATGAATGTACAGGGTTCCCGGATAATGGTACGGAGGTAAGGTCTAAAGGTTGGAAAAAAATCATTGCAAATAAAGTAGGCAAGAGAAATGACTGGAGGTTATTGTGAAGCTTGTAAATCCACCGCTTGAGGGTGTAACTACTATAACTAAAAAAAGTTTACGGTATTTCGGAAAGTTGGGCGATGAACCATACTTTTAAAAACATAATTTATGATTTTTTTTGTATTTGTCATAATAAAAGAGAAGGAGGTCAATGCATTGTTTATTACATTTTAATATCTTCTGAACCAACATATTTGAACATTTTTAATCTCGTTTGAAAAAACATTTTACGGTCTTTGTTAAACAGTTTAGTTAAAATTACTTATTTTTTGAATTTTTGAAAAAAAGTTAAATAGAACAGTACTATTTTGGTAACACACTCTAAACGGTTATAAAAGTAACTAAATTTTAGTGATAACCGCATTATGATATCTCCATCCGTTCTCAAATTATAAAAGAAAATATTAAAAATTCTCAATCGAATCAAGTCACCTTAACAAGAATAAAAAATCACTGCAATGGTTCAAAATCAGTTTTAAAGCATATCTAAATACAAATGAATCAACACAATATCAATGATAACAATAAAATAAAAGAAGAAGAGAACACTTGAAAATACTCAAAGTTTAAACATAAATAGCTTAAAAATGTTCAAAATGTCTTCCATCATCCTCGTTGCATTTATTTAGTCTAATTTCGGTAGAAAAAATTCACAGATATCGCAAATCTTGCCATTATCGGAAGGTTATGAAAACAAACACGCCATTATCGGAAGGTGATGAAAACAAACACAATATTACCTACGTAATATAATGAACAAGGTTTATTACAATTTTCAAAAATAAGAATGCATACATAAATAATAAAAAGATTAAAAAACCAAAATAACTAGTATTCTAGGTGCATGTTAAACGAGAATAGAGTCGTATGATAATTCACCAATTGTTTGTATTAAACATTTGTCCATGAAATGGCTGAGAATTGTTTCTCATAACCTCTTCATCGCTGGAAGATGAATCAGCAACACCAATGACTTATAGAGAATTTTTTGTCATAACAAATTATGAGCAAGACCCTTCATTATCAAGAATTGCTACGCGCTGATAAAACATAGCTTCCAGTGACATATCTAAAGAGAAACCTGATCACGTTATCTTAAATCCATGCACTTGAACAAACATCATGGCATGTAATTTTTTCTATTTTTGTAGTTCAATTTGTTTGCCTTTTATCTCTCCAAGAGGAACGAAAATTGTGCTCAGCATTGAGTTAGTATTAAAAACTCTAAATCTAAACAGTCCCGGTTGTTGTTTTCCAATTATAGCTTTAATAGTATGTAATAGCTTAGTGAGAAATGATTGCAAACTGGAAGGTACATCTTTTATAAAAACTTTTTCTAGAGAAGCACAAAAATGGATATTTGGGCTGTGTTGGTAACGCTTAGCTTTTCTTTTCCAAGTGATGTACGGTAAAAGACACAAAGCAAGCAACAAGATCTCAAAACATCAAACTTTATTTGACACAAAATATTTTCAAGGGAAAAAGTCACCTTAGCAAAGCTCAAATAAAAATATTGCGCTCACAAGCATGTTATGCGAGGAAAAGTTGAAAAATTATGATTTACGTCCACTGACTCATTTACTGCTGGCTTAGATACGTTTGAAAGCATTCGGATAAATGTAAACTTTTCTCTAGACACAATCAATTTTATAGCCAAAGTGGAACTTTCAGAAATTTAGCCAGATTTTGATTGAATACGCTTGGATTAAATAAATCATTCAATGATTAAATAAACAATTTATATCGCGTGATTTCTGACAATTGCTTCACTACACTCTAACTAGTTGATGCGCATTTTAAAAAAAAACAACAAAATTAAATGATTACTGGGTTTTACCCGAGTTTTATGGCGGTTTACAGTTCTACAGCTTCTAAGATTATGACACGATTTGAGCTACGTTGCCACATTCTTTCAGATGTAAAAGTTGCAAAGTGGAGATTTCATCTTTGGAAATGTGCATCCACAGATTAAAAATTGTATTTTTTTCAACAGTTTGTCGCGTTCGCGATTCCTTGTCATATCTTAAGAAAACTTACAGCAGATTGGATTTGCAATAAAAACATTTTGCGACGCAAAATAATCGACATGCCTTTTAATTAAATTCTTTTTTTTAACTAATTCTACAATTTTTTCTCCTATTAATATTAAACAAATGCGCTACTGACTATAAAAAAGCATTAAAGAGATGAACTTTACTTTAACATGAATCTTTTCTCTAGTCTTAACAGATTTATAACGCTAATAATGTTTACAATTATTTGACTGTTGATACAATTTCGACATTCAAAATTTACTAAAATTTTTTTTACCTACTTTCGTCTTATGTTGATAACTTTACAGTGAAATCGTTTATGATTTAAACTAGTAATTACTGATAGTTTTTATTATAAAATTTCATTAACCAGGTTTAGTAATAATTTCGTTCACGCATTTTAAAATTTGAAAATAAATTATCGGTTTAGTAAAACATGTGTGTTTCGGTCGAGTTGCTTTTGATGACCACCGCGGCTTTTTTTTTGCGGCTAAGGGTAGCTTTGTCAATGTCGTAATATTACACCAGCATTGAAACCGCCACAATTTTTGTATTGAAATAATTTGCTTAATCATTTAAAATAACCAATAAACTATTACCCTAAAACGATGCAAGTTAGAAAAAAGTTGCACATGAACATTTTTATAAAGTATAAAAGTCGGCGAAAGGGTACAATTACGTTCAATAGATTAGAAGATACAAGTTTGCAAAGTTGCACAAAAATTACATTAAAATACTGTAACTCTTAGATATAATTATACACTCCCGTGGACTTTTCTGTAGTAAAGTTCGTGCTCAATAAATTGTTTATGTGCAATTTTTATCTATATTGTACCGCTTTTGCAGCGTACAAGGCGGAAACTCGCGCGGATCTAATTCTGCAATTACTATAATTATTTTTCATCACTATTGAGTGAAATTAAAACTTATTATGTTTTTAAAACATAAAACGAATCATAAGGAATATTCTGTTTAATTATAGTAAACACTGCATCCAAAAAATAGAAATAAATGAAGTGAAATTGGGCACCACCGCAAATTCCAGATTTGTTTCATCTGAGCGTTTCATCGTTTTCGTTACACGAGCCTTTGCTACTTTAAATGGCAACCGCTTTCTGACGTCATTCGATGAGATTTCGATGTAGCATGTTATTTCACCAAAATTTTACTTAACTGATCCACAACTGTTAGGTCTGCTGAACGCGACCAATGGTTTAGTATAGTATCATAATCAATTATTTTAGAAATTCACAAGTTATTGGAAATTTTTCTGATGCTTAAAGTGGGATCGTGTTGGGTGTTTTACGAATCCTTGCTGGTGGTTGAATGGGCTGCACGTTGCCACTCTTCTGTAATCAATTAGTTAGTCTTGAAAACACTCGAAAAAACGTCTTCTTTGTGAAAAGTGCATTGCTTATTGCCGCACCGCAATTGCAGCATTTGCATAACATTGAAAATAAATAACATAACATATGCTTCCGCGTTAGTAAATGGCATATTTTTTTTTCAAAAAATAGATTTAAAAAAAGTCTACGCTACAAAAACTATCAGAATTAATTTTTGAAAGTTAAAAAACTGTAATTTTTTCAATTTAGCAGTTAACATCACAGTGTTTGTTTTTTTTTCAATAAAGAAACTTGATCCGATTGAAATACTCAAATTTGTAACATTTTTTCTTATAAATTGAGCACGTATGGAGATATTGTGATGCTAAAAGTTTGTTACAAAAGTAGTACCGTTTTGTCTAAATGTTGATTGTAGTATTTACTGGAAGATAACCAACCTTACGACGTATTTCGTGCCGATCGATCTGTTGGTTAGTATATTTACTAACTACATTGCTAATTGTAGATTACTGCAGAATCTTAATTTTACGTTATAGCGATGTTGCCATTTAGCACTTGAATTACTATGAAGTCCAAGGTTTAGTTTATCGATCTTTTATTCTGTTTGAAAAAAAATTGCGTCGTAACAAATTAACAACTTTTGTTACGTACTAATTTATTTAATATAAATAGTAATAAGCAAATAATAAAATTATCGCAACAGAAAAATAATTAAGAAACGATATTTTCATAAAACGGTAATATATATTTGAGAGTTGTTGACATCTAAAACTTTGACCAACCACAACTTTAATCTGTGATAGTTTAAGCAGTTGCGTTTGCTTCTCCGATAACCTGAGCCGTCAACTGACTGATTTATACTAACATTTCAAATATTTTGACGTGGTAATCTGTGATTATACGCCTCGATTAAGATTTGTAGTTAAATTAGGCTTAAAATTAATTTATCATCAATTTACATATTTATTTCGTCAGCATATCAAACATAATAATTAGAAACAATTAAATAATTTAACTACTCCAATAATAATTCTAATTTTTTTCCTTAAATTATAAAAAAGACTATTTCGCTAGTGGCATGGAAATAATATAACAAAAGGTCAACATCAGCAATTTCAGTTTATAATGATAGAAGTAAATATCATCTCTAAAGATCATAGAAGTGCACAAATCTGAAAACGTTCGTACTACTAAAGAAAAAACATCAGTATCAAGTTTTATTTTATTTAAAAAGACAATAAAAACAAAGTTACATTTAAAATAAGTTTGTCGCTCGAAAGAAATAGGTGAACAGTATCACAATTAGTTTAGAAATTGAAATAAATTTAAATCAGATCCGATATATCATGGCAACCTCGCTTGTGCTGACAGCCTATGCCAACACTAGTCGGTGCAGATAATTTTTAAAGAGGAGCGCCCAGTGAAGAAAGTCATGTTTCACACTTATTAGCACGTAGTTGAGCATCTTCCAGTAAATACCACAATCAACGGTTTAACTTTTTTTGCACAAAGAGTAATCGCTGCAGATAACGCCATCTAGTTTGTTTATTTTAAACTAAACAGTTTCACAAATTATTTCTGTTATTCGAACACCCAGTATAATTCCACGAATACTGAAACGTTGTCTGGATAAGATCAAGTAGCGTGTAACCATGCACCTAATTTAGTTACGAAAGTTGTAGTAGTGTTAAATCACATGCGTTTTTATAAAATTCTACACGCAAAAGTGCTTTAAGAAACACTTTTTAACGTTGCCAATTCTGTGCTAAACTTACCATGACGTATTGCGGATGTGTTCTGCAAGCCTGTGTAAACCTTGAACAAAACATAAATAGGTAAAAAGCTTGTAACGCCCGCATTGCTTTCAGCATACAAAAAGCTGCGTCTGAATAATTAACATTCTTTATTTTTCTTCGGGCACAGTAAAGTGCATCGTTTATAAATTTGATCACATTTATAAGATAGCATTTTATCAATTAGCTGTTAATTCGCCCACTGTCAAATTGACTAACATATTGTAGCATTTTGTAGAAATTTAATACTGTTTGAGAACGTTCCCAGCTAACTAATTGTTATATTATTGCAAACTGTATTCAAGTCTACAGTAACAATGACATATAAATTAATCTAGTAATAAGTTGTGTTTTAATAAAAAGTTAGTTATAATTTTCTTAGTTCGTTGTTCTTAAACGTGTAGCGTATTCAAATAAATTAAGGGATCATACTGGTTTAAAATTTTCAAAAAACTTATTTTTTTAATTTACATTTTTTAAGTATACAGGGTGTCCCAAAGAGAGTAGTAGACCGAGTTCGATTCCATTGAGAAACATTTCACTTTCCAAACAGTCTCGAAATTATTTAAAAAAAACAAAAATTGCCGATTTCTAAGAACTCAAATATTTCTGTTATTATAAATGATATAAAAAAACGTTTTAGATCAAAGTTATTTACTTCGATGAAACACACTTAAAGATGATGTCAAAATAAAATTCAAGATGGCGGTTTCCAAGATATTAATAGCAACTTTCTTATTTTAAATGGGCGCTGTATTGGATTTATACACAATTAAATGGTGTTTTTTTTTCTTTTCAACAATGTATAACAACCTATGTGCGAATAAAAAATTATGGAAAATATTAATTGTTTTTATTTAAATCAAGTAGCCGTATTTTCATATTTTCCGTTCTGGTAATTTTCGAAGGTGTTGATTTCTCAATATGAGTGGAACTTGAAGATGTTGATGAATTGCTTTTTAGAAGATTAGTTTCTTGTCTGCTGCTGATACTTGTTTCAAGTACAGGTTCAGAATGTTGGGATTCAGCTGTATTATTGTTGTTATTAATAAGTATTTGGAAAAGTACTCAGGTTTTGAAAAAAAATGCGTAATTTTGAAATGGTTTTCCAGTTCTTCCTCTTTTTCTTGTATTCAGCAAATTTTGGTATCCTGACAATTTCTTCTTTTTTTTCTGGCATCTTGTATACTGTAAAGTAATTAACACATAAGTAAACAAATTGACAAATTATTCATAAAAAATGGAAATGTTTCGACGTCTCAAATTCAAACTCGAAAGTATTTTCTCAACATTACTTACTTTAAGTTATTTCAAAATTTATAAATTTTTATAAATAGGGTTATTAGTTTAAAAATTTTTTGGAACGCCATCCTGTGGTAAAAATACCACGTATGATAATATAGAAAATTATAAATTAGTACGGAGGGTAGAAAAGTTGCCATTGGATTTAATTAGTGACGCTGTTAAAATCCCAACTATAAAATAGGTTAGGAACAATGTCAGTACAATTGTGAAAAACAACATCAGAACTAGCGGACAGCGTCACTTGTCAATAGATCATTGACTTTCGCTGTCATTAAATCCAATGACAACTTTTCTACCCTCCGTACGAATTTATAATTTTCTATATTATCATACGTGGTATTTTTACCACAGGATGGCGTTCCAAAAACATTTTAAATATGTTGGTAATGTCTACACGACATAAAAGAGTACGGTTGTCTGTCAGTATGGTTGTAGAAACACATCGGTGTATTCTAGCGCTGACGAGTTTCCCTAGCGAGTTTCTAAAGAACGAAACAGTTGTCCGCTAGTTCTGATGTTGTTTTTCACAATTGTACTGACATTGTTCCTAACCTATTTTATAGTTAGGATTTTGACAGCGTCACTTGTCAATAGATCATTGACTTTCACTGTCATTAAATCCAGTGCCAACTTTTCTACCCTCCGTACTAATTTATAATTTTCTAGGGTTATTAGTACTTATCAATTATTCTGTTTGAATTTACTTCAATTAAGAATGATGTTTATATAATCAAATATAAAAGGATTTTTGAGATGCAAGTTTTTAGCTTTTAATGTTTTAATAAATCTAAATTATTATTGCGTACTCTCATTTGGAATAGTAGATTACATACCGAGGCGGAAAATATTCCATTTCTGTCGAGAGAACTAGTTCTCGAGACAAATGGAAGACTTTTGCCAAGGTTTGTATACAATTTTATTTACAATCAGCCATTAAATAAAATAAATAACATAAAACTAATAAAAAATGAATGAAAACCTACTTCCAAAATATTATCGTTTATTTCTGTAAAATATTAACACATAGCAGAGCTGGGCAGTAGTTAACTACAAAGTAGTTAAGCTACTAATCTAACTACTTTATTGTTGACGATAGTTGTATTCTATTTATTCAAGTTACTTTAATTTAATAATGTAACTGTAGTTGGAATAAATTACTTTTTTCGTGTAATCGTATTTAAAAAGTAGTTAGCTACCTTATTTTAACTACAAAAATAGTTAAACTACTTTGTTAATAGCTTAACTACTTTACTAGTAATTAAACTACTTTATTAGCGGCTTCAATTACATACAATGGCTACAATTATTCAGCTTGCATTGCAGTTTCGCAGGTTAAAACGTGTCCTTCAAGTAATGAACAGTAACGCAGAAGTAAACATGGATGTAAAGATTATTCAAAAACATTGTATAAATGTAGAAAACTTAATTTGTTTCGAAATGTTAAATGCCTCTGATCTAAACGTAAACAAAGTATTACTTCAACAAAAGTTTTTTAATATTGATGAACCTGCTTTGTCTAAAAAGTTACACATTTCTTCTGATACTGAGAATGAACATGCCCACAAAAGCAGAATAATAGAACTGGAATTGTTAAAACACCTGGAAGATAACAGAATTCATATATCTATTTGAGATTATTATTAAAAAAATGTTCATTAGATATAGTACAATTTTACCTTTACCATCAGCTGCTGTCGAGCGATTATTTTCGTTTTTCACTCATAAATTCGCTCAAAAGAAATGCATTGGCTGATGCTCTTTTTGAAAAGTTACTTTTATGAAAAGGAAATGAATATTAAATACCACAATACGTTTATTACTTTAAGTTCTGTTTTTAGGTTTAGGTTTATTTTATTAATTTTTTTTTTGAGAATTTCTAATAAAATAGATGTACATGATAATAGAATAATAGTAGTTACTTTAAAATTGTTTTACTGTTTTCGCATGAGCGTAATTTACTTTTCTTCTTTAATGTAATAATAATTCAGTGTCTATAGATACTTATGTTTATATGACTAAAAGTGGTATAACATAAATCGTCTCAAAACTCCTTTTTCTACAAGTAGTTGAAAAAAAAACTTATATTTTAGAATACAACTGTTGAGTAGCTAGTAACCTAACTACTTTTCGATTTACGGTAGTTAGTAGTTAGTAACTTACACTACTTTTAAAAACTAGTAACTTTAGTTTGTAGTTAACTACTTTTACAAAGTAAC
Organism: Aquatica leii; assembly: GCA_035610365.1. Taxonomy (NCBI): domain Eukaryota; kingdom Metazoa; phylum Arthropoda; class Insecta; order Coleoptera; family Lampyridae; genus Aquatica; species Aquatica leii. The sequence goes on along the minus strand of CM069437.1, from coordinate 40,089,958 downwards.
TTGCCCAGCTCTGACACATAGTAGGCACTACACTATTGACATATACGTATTTAATTTATCATTGTCATTTTATCAAATTAGTTAAAACAAAACACACACAATTTACAGGTTCGGAAAGTGTACATTACTGACCGCGAGGTTTCATTACATACTCGTTTTTTTTAACCATGGAAACCGCTCACTTACCAGCTTTTAAGAGGTTCGGGAAACTGTACGTTACTAACTGAGTGCGAATAAAATATATTATTTGCGAGAAGTAATTCGGTTCCCTCGTCTCAAAGAGTAAAAATAAACAAATAAAAAACAATGTAATAGCTAGCAATTCCTTACTGGTTTTTTATCATTATAGATTTTGTTTTAACAATGTTGTTTTTTGCTTTATCTTTTTTTTTACTTTTGAGTTTTGAGTCTTTTCGGCGCCGTCATGCACCACACGACTTTATCCTTATATACGGCGCGGGCCTGGTCAAGATAGTTCAAGCTTTGGACTGGTTACCTTGTATTTTAAATTTAGCTTAAAAACCTTCCGATTAGCACGCGCGTACTCGACAAACATGATCTCAATTTTTCATACAACAAATTAAAAAAAATTGTTATTTATTTGCAAATGCGATTAAGTACAATTGATGTTTTTAAAAAATTACTTGGGTTTTTGAATTTTATAACATATTCGTTAGATAACCGATGATAAGTACCTAATTTTTTATCACACGTCAAATTGTGATCAAAAATAGACAAATATTTAGTTTTTACTTTCATCATGGATCAATCCGACGCAGAATAGATTTTAATCTAATGAACAGATACGCTTGACTGGCTTGTCAAGATCAAAGGTTTGGTCACTATATTGTTAGCACAACTAATTAGGTTTTGCAGATCTATTTTAGTGAAAAATGTAAACCAATATTTTATAGAAAAAAAAATAATGCACACATTCCGTACTATTGTTTATAATTTTCCATTTCCCAAAACCGAATGAATGTAAGAATCAAAACTATATTTAAAGAATAAATCGATAATGCCATGGAATTATAAAACCAAACAAATACACTGAAATTTAAGTGTTGTTATAGTTCACTTATTTTATGAGTAATTATAAAACCATATAACGAGTAATAGCAACCTTGATTTAATGTTAAAACAAACTACCATTTACTGCTAACCAGTGGCACAACTTGTACAATTGCCGTCTAACAATATTGTGATAATTTCTCACACTCGGCTTGAATACAATGTTTCAGCTCTTTTAGATTTGGAAATGTTTGTCCAGAATAAATCTTAGAGTTATTCGTGAACATCTCGGTTGTCGTGTGCGGGATAACCATCCATCTAGAACACAATTTCTTGGTTGTCTCCAGCAACTTCGGTCACCGCCGACAACTTCTAGGAGCGCTCTCCTGTGAGGTCTTCGTGTAAGAAAAATGGCCCTATAATGTGATGACCGGAATATTTCCACTCAAACATTAACTATTTGAGGATATTGATTATTGAGTCCTGGTTTGCAACATTTTGTGTAGATTGTCAGTACCTCATACTCTACAATTTTGCACGTTTAGATAATTATGCAGTGTAAACGCTAAATTTGTTTCTTATTGTTGCTATGTTTACAGTGTAATATTGTTTTGATTTATTTCTTTACGTATGATTTACATATTTGGCATTTTTTGTAAGCTTGCCAGTAGGTACTGAGGTCCTGGTTAGAGAAGCAACTTAGCTATTAGGTGAATGGTTGGAACAAACAAACGAGGACCAAAACTAAACACACATATATATAAACACACCACACTAAAAAATGTTATAAAGATGTATAATTCATATCAGGAAGCAACATATCGCAACTTTAATACATAGAATAAGCAATTGTCCATAAGATACACATAAAATACAATCAGAGTTTATCGTCAGAAAGCAACCTGCAATCTTAAAATGTTCGCTCCCTACGGCAAATAAAATATTAAATTACATTTTTTACAAGCCAATGCATACACTGATATTTTTTATGTTGTCAAACCCATTAAAATCACTATCATTAGGTAAATATTACGATCACAGAGATGTCCTAGTTTTAACCAACTTCTATCTCATTAAATTATAAAAGCACAAAAAAAACAAATAAGTTATTATGCATAATTTAAAATTGAAACCAGTGATTAGCATTTTTAAATTATCAGTTAATTACTTGCAAAGAAAATAACTCAATAGATGACGTCATACGTATATAAATGGCAAAGACAAATAGATAAAGAAATTTAAGTAGCGTCCTTTTGCAAACAAAGAAACATCTGCGCAACGCACCTTTCAATTTTAACAATATTCAAATTTAATTATGAAATAGATAATTCTTACAGTTAAATTTCCTACGCTTAATGTTGTGTTCAAAATTACACATTAATGAAATTATGAAATTAAACAAATGCAAAAAATTTAAATTACATTTCAAGCGTTTTTTAAGACATGTCGATTTAGTAATTTTAAGTTTTAATTAGGTAATAATTTTACACAAATTGAATTTGAAATACGTCACACACATGCAAATTGTTATGTTAAAAAACCTTGGTATGGTTTCCCGCGTTGTGTAAGTTTCGGTCATTGTCAACATACGTCTACGACAATAGTTTTTGCTCATTTAATTTACCGTTTGGTTACCGTTAACAAACAGCACGTGGGCTAATGCAATGCTCATTGATATTCACATTTAATAATCTTGGAACATCCACGTTTTTAAGGAATGAGACAGTTAGGGTTTTGATATTGTGCATGTAAAAGAATTGCTGGGGTAAGAGTGTATTTTTATTTTATGGCAAGATGTAATTTTTTCTTTTATTATAACAGAAAATTTAGTCGCTGGTACGTGTTTGTTATTTCAGAAAATCTTAATAACATCTATTGAGACGGTTTGAATCTCTGTAATTTACAGAAAATTTGTGAATAATTAAAAAAACTACGCGGTAACTTCAAGCTTTGCAAGTTTACCAACTGCTCAAAGACGTACAAGACGATCCTCTTGTCGTAAACACTCAACTGAAGTTATTCCTAAACGTATCGTGAAACCGAATTAATATTCTTAACCGACTTTTGATTGGCCGATTTATTTTATAAATCTGCAAGAACCGACCTCGTCATCCACTTTGATTTTCTAACTTAAACGCTACATTTAACTTAAAGTCAAATTATTCAGGTAATTTAGTGATATCAGTGATTTTGTTTAATTGGCAAGTTTTATTATTATTTGTGTGCAAGAGAATATAAGCTACGAGGGTTTGTCTGGAGGCGTTTAGATTTGACTAAACTTTTCGTGAGAAACTATATAACCGACTCATTGTAGCAATGAAACGCTCTACATGCGAGTCTAGTACATTTCGCTGCAGTTGATTCGGCGCTAAGACTGTTCACCGCAAAGACGATTCGACGCGATAACGGTTCGCCGCACAAATTGCAGGGGGATGTTTTCAAGCAAATATTTTTATGTTTTTAAACATTTCGAAATTTCTAATTACACTTGTATTAAATAATTGAAAAAGTTCAAGTGAATGAGCAAATTAAAAAATTTTTATAAATAATATTTTAATAGCCTTTTGGTTATAATTATAAACTCTATGTTTAGATAATTAAACTGTAAATTATGCCAACAAATACGGCACAAAAATTTTAATACACCTCATTATCATTAATGAGTCTATAATATCACATTATTATAAGTACTTTCTCTCATATGAACTATAAAAGGAAATAATGTTGGGGAAGCATTTTAGTGCTAGATTGTTATCCATTGCATAATAGAGTAAATAGTCGAGTCCAAACGTGGCAAGTAAAAGTTCGTAAATGAAGGCTACGAGTACGTTTTTGATCGGTCATCAGCCGATGGTGCAGTAACATTTTGGCAATGTAAAATGAAAGAGCGTTGTAAAGCAAAAATCCACACAAACGATGGTCAAGTGATCAAGAAAATTCATATGCATTCACATGGATTCAACGCTGCGAAACTTATGGTTGATGTCTAAGTGACAAGAATGAAGGAAAGAGCCAAAAATACAATGTAAGAACACCAACACTTTTGCAGACTGCACCAGTCTATTTGTTGACGGAACTGTTAAAATATGTTCAAACTTATTCACCCAAGTTTATACTGTTTCTGGATTAAAATATGGCGGTGTTCATCCCATTTGCTACGTTCTTCTCCTGGACAAAAAGAAAGTTACATACGATGTATTGTTTGAGTAGTTTCGCATTTTAATGCCGAATTTGAGCTCGCAGAACATATGTTGTGATTTCGGCATGGCAGCGTTTAAAAGCATTGCTAAAAAATTTCCCGATACTGAAATACGTGGGTGCTTCTTCCATCTGGCACAAAATTAAAAAAAAAACATGTGACTGCATTAGGTTTACAACGTTTATCTAACAACGACGCTGCTTTCGCATTGCAGGCACGGATGATAACTGCTATGGCATTTATTCCCATAGAGGACATGGAAGAAGAAGTAGTGCTAGGTGATTTGGTAATTTTTTTAGCCGAAGAACTTCAACCTGTTTTGAACTATTTTGAAAACTACACTGGAACACGAGGACGTCGCCCACCCATATTTTTATTGATAATGTGGAATGTATACGACTAAAGGGACGACCGCTCAAATAACCATGCGGAGGCAAGTCATAGACGATTACATACCGAACTGGGGTTGGCTAATCCTGTAATTTGGAATTTTATTGAATGCCTTAAAAAAGTAAAGATTTACACTACGACAACGTGTGGCCGGGCGAAATCTACCACTAAAATTAAGGAAATACAGAGACGCAGATGAACGAATTATTCGTATACCAAGAAAGAGACATTATTGAATATCTTCGCGGAATAGCTCACAATTTTGAAATGGATGATTAAACGTAAGAAAGTAATGTATGTACGTTTATATTACTTTATTAATTTAGAATAAAAATAAACAAAACAATTTATTTGCATTTATATTAAGAGTTCTTGGTTCAGTGTCACCGCGGCGAATTGTAATCGCGGCAAATCGCTTTCACGGCAAACAGTCCGGGCGGCAAAACGGTCGCGGCGAATCCACCGCGGCAAAACGTACCATTCTTTCTACAGGCTACTTAACAACTCTGAGGGCAGTACAAAGTTGTTACACGCTCCCTGAAATAAGAACAAAAGTGTAAATATATTTTAGTAAATCAAATACCGGTTTGCAAAATTCATTATTGTACTATGTATTGTATTAAATAGCGTATTGCGTATTAAAAAGCACGACCTTGGCAACAATGTTAATTACGTGCTGTAATTACATTGCTCAACCGATTTTAATCGCCTCCATTAATAGTTGAAGCCTGAGCATATATCAACTTCCAAAAACACCGTCACGTTATCACTAACCGTTTTCCGTTAATAGTTAAAAAATGTCGGTAAAGATCAAAGGTCAGCTTCTAAAAACCTTATCTATACTCACCGTCAGTTACTCTCGGGTAACCTCCTAATACTTCTGTAACTAATTGCAGATTCAAAAACCCGAAATCATCTCTCTTTAAACTAATAATATTGCACACATTCATTTGCCGACGTAGTCAATATTGCTATTTTATGCTAACGCTTGTTTGTAGGTTGATCCTGAAAACGACTCAAAAGAGCAAAAAGTTTTTCCGAGCAGAAAGAATTGAAACCTGAGCTTTTTCTACGATAGCTACTCGATGTCAATAAACCGCATTTTTCAGTACCCGAGAACGGCTTACGAACCGGCTAATTACTTTTTTAATTGGTATATATAATAACTACAAGAAATTGGCGGCAAACCTATTAAATTTAAATTAATTAACGACTTTTGGAAGTTTATCGCACTTTGTGTAGTAATCATCAAATGAAACTTTAGCAGTTTATTTGTGATAGCACATTTGTATATTTATCTGCTTAATTTTCAGCAATTTTAGAGAAAAGTTTTAGATATGCCATTAGCTATTCGTATGTTGGAAACACTGAGTAAGTACCCTATTTTTTATATTTAATTGTTTGTTTTAGTGTCGGTTAGACATATACACTTGTTATCACGATGAACTTACGCAACCTTTTTTTTTGTATCTATCTATCCAGTTATAACGGTGCGCTGTGTTTCTTACTGAATGCAACATTAAGTCATTCTTGACTTACGTGTACAAGGTGTTGCCTAAGACTAGTTTTATTACTGGTATTAGTTGCAAACCATTATTTGTTGAGTATTTTTTTCTTATTGTTTTTAATTTTTTTATATTGACGCTGCAATAAATATACTTGTTACACTTGTGTTGTTTGATTTATCTACCTTAAGCGTTGTCCGGTGAAAATGGACACCTGGAGTTTTATTTCTCCCTGTTTTGAGGCTCTTTTTAAAATGAATTACAGACAGGATGAATCCTATTAGATACTCACCTACCACCAACTTTGCAAAGTTCTGAGCTGCCGCTGACTTTTTTTGAGGTGATTAAGTTATCGGTAAATTATTACACTTCAGTCTAGTGCAGTTTACATTTTACCGTAACAAAATATGAAAACAATTGAATCAAAAAAATTGAAATATAATATAATAACGCTAAAAATTTTAATAGATGTTTAAAAATTAGAAATTTTCTTGCCTTTTACGTTAGCTAATCGTTGTTTTTTGCTTTATTTACATACTCATGAAATTTTACAAAACACAAAAAAAATTATTACACGAATGTTCTACTAAGGGATTGTTCTCGTTATTTTTTTAACCTACCACCACTAGCATTCAACCTCTCATTAAAAGTATCTCTCTTAAAGCGAATCGTATGCATACTCGTAGTTACCGGTCTTTCCGACAGATGGCGATGCTTACGTAATCTTGCGCGTCTGTAATTGGATCTGAATTTAAACTGGATCATCTCCGTTTTTAAGAAATAGGGTTACACTAAAAAGCGATACAATATGTAATATGGACACTATTTATAGTTTCACGTAGCTTTAAACGCGTTGCTTTCCAGTTATCAAAGCGAGCAGTGGCTTTCAAGGTTTTTGTGATCACTTTAGAGATGCATTTCCAGCAAAATTGAAATTTTGTAATAAATCTGCAAATCTTAGGTTTTTTGTTGTCTTTTAGAAACACATATTTATAACGTTATTATTAATTACTAACATTGTAATAATCATTTTTGTAAGGTTTGCACTGATAGCATTAGATGTGCAGTTTCTAAATAAAACAACGAATAAAGCGATTCTTGTATAGAGACTGAATTAAAAATAGAAAGCCAGATAACGATAAAATTAGTGATCTTAATTGTGTTAATGCTGTAATTTTGCATTGTTATTCATTCCTGTGTGCAGCAACAAAAGTGTTAAAACAGTTAACACGAAAACTTCCTAGTACTATTGATGAAAAACCGGATTAGTTTGTAGCAAGTTTGTAGTAACTAAAAAATCCATGAAGGTTAACCAAGGAGAAGCTCAGTTCTTTGAATTAGAGAAACTTCAGCATCCAAAGTAAATCCAGTTCAACTCAAACAATAAACAAGCTAATTCTTCACAATTAAAAGTTTAAATCTATGTATATTAACATTTGGACTTTACTCTAACATAAGCATAAAAACAATAAATTTATTGATGAGGTGAGTCAACGTACGTACTTTATCATTCCAATAAATAGTATATACAATAACATATTAGGTAATTAAAAAATTCCAATTATTATGGTTAACAAAAACTCTGTAAATACAATTTTTATCAATTCCGTCTAAATTTTAATTACAATTTTTTTTTAATTCTTTGTTGGTTTTATGCCGACTAATTAAAACTAATATGAATATTATGTAAACTAAAATAATAATGAGAACAATAAAAAACACACGATAAAGAAAAAGAAAGACAAGCATGTTTGTTCGTTGGCAAGCTTTGGATGGCCTCATCGTTAATAAATAAAATTATAAAAAATAATTGACAACAAAAGATACAGGCGACTTCGAAAAAAAGTTGTCGGCGAATAACAGTGAAAAAAGTTGGTGCAGATAATCCAATATCCAAACAAATACGTCAGAGGTTTTTTGCAGTACATACTCAGAATTTTAAAAACAAAATATATGTGTAAACATAAAGCTGACAAATCATTTACGATAATAATCTAAACATTTGAAAAATTATCGATTCAACTTTTTACTTAAGGAAATGTCGGGTATCCACGGATACATAAGCAAAACTCCAAAAAAATATGAAATCAACAGAATTAGACTTTTATTTTGAACGTAAACAATAATTCTTGCATATGTACAATAGTTTAATTATCATAACAGTCCGATAATTTAACAAACTTAGCTTAAATCAAGTCTTACAATCAGCCTTTAATTTTCGTCAAAAAAGATTTTGGCGGGTAGCTCCGGCCACACCTATTAATGTTGACCAAGTCTTATTTCTTTTGCAGTGTATACGTCGCAATAAAGTAAGATTCCTCTATCGATGTATATGTCTTCGTGCGCCCAGTTTTTACATTTATCGCACTGTATCCAGTTTTCTTCAAAGGTTTCTCTGCAAATCATGCACTCTGTTTCTTCGTCTCTTGTTAAATTTTGAATGTTTCGTTTTGTTTTTATTATTTCCTTCAGTGCTGGTTTCTTTTTATTGGTCGCAATTGTCGTTGCAGTTGTAATCTTTTTTACGCCTTTTGCAGTTGCAGTAATCTTTTTTGTGTCTTTGGCTTTCTCTACCAATGTGTGTTTGTATGGCGAAGAAGTGAGAATTTTGTTTCTTTGAGTTTTTTGTGAACGCATCTGAAGACGTTTTTTAGATGCATCAGGTAGAAGCGACAACTCTTTTAGTAGCTGATATGATGTATTGGGACTCAGGTCTGTTTGCTTATGGTTATTAATTGAAGGCTGAGATATATCAGTAGTCGCTGAAGCTGACTGCTGGTTGCGGTTAGTTGATGGCTGGGATGTTGCAGCAGTGGACTGTTGGTTATATTTTTCATTGCTAGTTAGATGCATGATGACTGGAGCAGACCGCTAGTTGCTGCTAGTCGCAGCAGCGGATTGTTGGCTGGAAATTTCATTGCTGGTTGGATGCGTGGTGACTGAAGCAGACAGCTGATCGAGGCGGCTAGTTGGTAGCTGGGATGTTGCAGCAGTGGTGTTGCATGGCAGATTCTCAGTTAATACTGGATCCTCTTCCACGTTTGTCATTTGGGATGGCAAAAAATCCAATTCAGTAAAAATATTCTGATTAAAAGGATACATTTTGGTTGTTTATCTCATTTTCGTATGTCTTCTTTTATTTATTTTTCTATAGTTTTTCTATGTCCCATTTCTTTTTAACTTGTTGTCTATGTTTTTCTTTAAGCATTCTTAGTTTTATTTTTGTTATAACCAGGTTGTGATCTGTTTCTACGCTTATTCCTTTGTATGATCTTACATCCTCAATCATGCTCTCTCTTTTCCTTTTAATTAAAATATGGTCCATTTGATTGCCTTTATTTTTTCCTGGTATATTCCATATGTTTTTTAGTTCTTTTTTTGTGTTCAAATTATACATATCCATTTCTGTTGCTAGGTGACATAACCTCATGCCGTTATCTGTTGTTATTTAGTTTCTTTCCCAGGCACGTCTTTTATAAAATCTTCTCTTCTTATTTTTGCATTGTAGGCTTCTAATACTATTAATGTATCGTGTTTGAGTATTTTTTCACAACATTCTTGTAGTTTGTTATAAAAAACTTCTTTTTCTTCTATTGCTGCTCCTTCTGTGGGTGCATAAGCATTTATTATGGATATGTTAGTTATAGTATTTTTAATTCTTAGATATGATATTCTTCCGTCTATTTTTTTAAACTGTATTAGTTTGTTCATAATCTTTTTATCTATCATGAATGCCGTTCCATGTTGACCCTGTTTTTTATTTCCTCCATAGAATATTAAGTATTTTGCTTTGTCTACTCTTCCTTTGTCTCCCCATCTTATCTCTTGTAGTGCTAATATACTAATTTTGTATCGTTCTATCTCTCTACCTATTTTTTTCCATTTAGCTAATTCTAATAGTGTTCTAATATTCTATGTTCCTATTCTAATAATGTATCTTTTTTTTCACTTGTTTTTTTCTTGTATAGTCGTCATTGTTATTCTGTGCTTTATGTGTGTTTAGTAGTTTTTTGGGACAGTTCTGTTAGATTTTTTTTGATTTTCTTAAAATTTATCACTTTTTAGGGATCTTTCGTTTACCGTCATTTTTTGTCTGTTTTTATCACTTGTTTCTCCATTTTCATGTTCTTCTTTCTTTAAGTCTTCTGTTTTGTATGTTTCGTTATTAATTATTAGTTTGTCATATTTTATTAGCGCTTTATATCCTTTTTTTCTTGCCTCCTTCATGTACGGTATCAATCTTCTTGTTTCTTGATTCATTTTTGTGGATTCTTTAATCAATTCAATTAGTTTAATGATTGTCGGTCTTGTTTCTCCTTTATTATATTTCCCAATTCTTCTTGCTTCATCTAATTTTTCTTTTATGTTAAGGTTTATTCCTGTCTTCTGTATTATTGTATTAACTTTGTCTTGCGTTTCTTTCTCGTTGCCCTTTATTCCTTTTATTACAATGTTTTTTTCACTTCTCTTTCTAATATACTTATTTTTTTCCTGCACCGCCAATTTTTCCAGGAGTATTATTTTTTCCTCCTTTACTTGCTTTATTTCCTGCATTACAGCATCTCGTTTTGAATTTAATTGCTTGAACATTCTTTAAATTTTATTCATTTCCCCTATGTTTCTTTCTTTTTCCTGACCCTTGTACATCGGTTCCAAAACTCGTTAACACGTAAAAATTTAACGAATTATTACAATTTAAATTTAGGTCCGATAAGGTTAAGCTTGGTGTCAAACAAAGCAGATATCTACTCGCCACAAAAGAGAAATACGTAATCGGAGCAGCCGGCTACTGCCTAAATGTTCATCAGTGCCCGACAGCTAATAGGTGGCTGCTTAATCTATGTAAGTATTGATAACAGTTCTTCAAAAACTAGGGAGTAGCCAGAACACAGTTCTATCCGTTAGGCAAGAATCCGTTACACTAGCATGTAGAGAAACGACGAGAGTGGTGAAAAACAGATCGTAAACAAACAACGCCTAAGAGTGTGTAGGTGGCCGGACCCTGGCACCCTCGAGTGGGGTGTCAAAAGAACCGCGAGGTGACACTGATTGACGCTATGCACTTAGATGAACACTCTGACTACCGTAATTCGAGAAAAACGCCAATCAGTGCGCAGTACTGATAGGTGATAAACTAAGAATCGACTGCACCGAAAAGGCTCAACCAAAGTTTAATTAAAAACTAGAACCCGATTGCACCAAAGAGCATAAGATCCTACCTTATCGTCCTTGTCCTTTCACGAGTTAAAACAGAAAAACAATACTACGTCATTAAATCACAATCGTTAAACGAATAAACACAGTTTAGAAGTTAGGAAAACCAGCACAAAAAGCTTGTCTACACTAACAGTTGACTATTTACATATGTTCACTAACAATCAATTGAAAAACAATAAGTAAAGGTAAGTTATAAGTTAAAATTAATAACCGCGCACCGGCTAAAAACATATCCGTTCGCTCCGAGTTATTCACAGACAATAATAATATGTGTATCTATTTTTACAAACATTTTCGTTGTGGTCTTTAATTGACTTTCGGCAAGCGCTGTCCAATTGTATTTGTAAACGAATATTAGCGCAACCAAGAGTGGCATAATTTATACAACTTTTCATGTGATTCGCCGATAACGAGTGCTTCTTCATTTTTTTTTAAATGCTATAAATCGGTAACATTATTTTTACACTATAATGAATCATGTGAAAACAGTAAAATCTATTATTTACTTCAAATTCATAAATCCAATCTGACGAATCATACATAGATTCTTTAAAATTACTATAGATTTCTTTGTTTTTATGTTTACTGGTCTTTCGAATTTGAAGTAAAGATTTCGGACGAACATTAAATATAACTCTAAACGTCTAAACTAATATTAGCTATTAATTTTTTAATGTTTTGTACTACCGTTATTATGAAATAAAAACAATAAGTCGTCTATTACAAATGAATATTATAGATCAACTAAGAAAATCGACTGTAAAGTCATATGTGATAAGAAATGTGCATTCTAGCATCTGTGTTTTATACACACGTGCTGCAAATATAATAATAAATGACGGAAGTCACGTAAGCATTGCGCTGCCACTGAGTAGGCGGAATGACCTCCGGGCTCAAGAGCGCAAGCAAGCATTTAAGCGTTTACTGATCTTCTTTTCTAACTCGCATAATTGGCTACAATAACTATATCATTTAAAATTTGGCTTCAATATTATGCACGCAGGCACACGTAAATGTAAGCCTCCGGTAGATTCGCAAGTTTTCGTATCTCAATTCTCAATTGACTAAAATTTGCTGCTACTTGGCAGATGATCACTAATCGCTTAAAAGTTTATAATTGAAATTGAATTTTCCGGAAGTATTCAGAAATTAACCTATTAATTTTGCAAAAAAATATATACTTGCCAAATTTTTGTGGAGTTTTTCGCCACTTGCCGCAATTTTAAACTACAAGAATATACGAGAAAGTCAGCTTATAATTCAGCAAACAATTAGTGTTACATGAGTGGAAGAAATTTCAGTGATTTTAATAAGATGTTGCTGGTTTTTTTCTCTTATAGGAAATGAAATTAAATTCTAAATCATTCTGTATGGCAACATGTTGTTAGGATGAAATAATAAACAAATTAGTAGGTTACCAAAGAGTTTGTTTATTTAAAATAAAAAATTAGCACATTGTTGTTTGTTGTTTATCTATAATTAGCACCTTTATTCAAAAACGGAGATAGATTTCCGAAAGCTGAGGAAAATGTGTTTTGAGTTATTGTTGTTGTTATGAGATATTGTTGTGATGACGAAAAATAAAAAAATACGTAAAATATAAAAATACTGGTTTCAACTTTTGACAGATGTTTTTGTAAAAACTATTATTTTTCAGATGTCTTATGAAAGAAAGAAAAAAAAACTATCGGTTACCAAAATTTAATAAAAGAAACCAGACAAAAAGCGTGACAGAAACACCGCAAAGATAACACAGTTTTTTCCTGTTCCAGTAAACAGAAAATAATTCTGTATTAAATAAAGCTTTTTATAAATTATTGTGATACAAATACATTTTGGATTAAATTTTATGAGTAGTTTGCCGGTACAAATGTGATGCACAAGTGCTTACTTTATCTAAATGCAATATAAGATATGTTTTGAAAAGATAAATGTTACAATTTAGATAAAAAAAATTGTTTTGAACAATATATTATTACGAATATTTTAAAAAACACAATAAAAACGAGACCATAAAAAATTTATATAAATGTGTAAATGTTCGTACGCTACTGCTGTCTCATCGCGGTACAAAAGACTAGAAACAAACACGTCAGAGATTTTTTGTAGTACACAGAGTTTTAAAAACAAATGTATGTGTAAACATAAAACTGACCAATCATTTACCATAACAATGTAAACATTTGAAAAAATATCGATTGTTTTGACTTAAACTTTTTACTCACTAATAGATTATTCTTTGTACTAATAATCGACTGCCCATCTTTAGGCTGCGCTAGAAACATTGATACGAATGCAAAGTAATGTTATTATTTTACAACACTTATTAATAAGTAGATACTTAACAAGAATTTATTTTTTTCACTACTAGATGTATACGCTTGCATTATTACGTATAATAGTAGGTCGTTTTTTAAGCGCAGGCAATAGTAGATTACATACCGAGGCGGAAAGTATTCCATTTCTGTCGAGAGAACTATAGTTTACCGAGAGGCATAGCCTCGAGGTGAACTAGTTCTCGAGACAAATGGAACACTTTTGCCAAGGTTTGTATACAATTTTATTCACAATCAGCCATTAAATAAAATAAATAACATAAAACTAATAAAAAATGAATGAAAACCTACTTCCAAAATATTATCGTTTATTTCGGTAAAAAATTAAAACGTAGTAGGCACACTTCACAATTGACATATTGACGTATTTAATTTATGATTGTCATTTTATCAAATTAGTTAAAACAAAACACACACAAATTACAGGTTCGGAAAGTGTACATTACTGACCGTGAGGTTTCATTACATACTCGTTTTTTTTAACCATGGAAACCGCTCATTTACCAACCTTTAAGAGGTTCGGAAAACTGTACGTTACTAACTGAATGTGAATAATAGTAGATTACATATCGAGGCGGAAAGTATTCCATTTCTGTCGAGAGAACTATAGTTCTCGAGACAAATGGAACACTTTTGCTAAGGTTTGTATACAATTTTATTCACAATCAGTCACTAAATAAAATAAACAACAAAAAACGAATAAAAAATGAATGAAAACCTACTTCCAAAATATTATCGTTTATTTCGGTAAAATATTAACACATAGTAGGCACTTCACAATTGACATATACGTATTTAATTTATGATTGTCATATTATCAAATTAGTTAAAACAAAACACACACAAATTACAGGTTCGGAAAGTGTACATTACTGACCGTGAGGTTTCATTACATACTCGTTTTTTTAACCATGGAAACCGCTCACTTACCAATCTTTAAAGGTTCGGAAAACTGTAGGTTACTAACTGAGTGTGAATAAATAATATTTCATTATTAACTAGTAGTTAATAATGAACATATTTACATTTTCTGATAATACTACAACAGTTCTAAAGAAAAAAAGTTTACAAAACTGTCTACCAAAAGCAAGAGATTTCATTTAATGCTTATTTAAGTTTTCAAATCGTTCAATTAATAAATTAATTTGATTTTAAAAAGTAAGTTATTTGAAGTTCGCGCTTAATTAAATGTGAATATTATTGAATTAAATATACTCTAGATATAATCAATGCTTAAAATAATAATGTTTTCAAACAATTTAAACAACTTTAGCAATAAAAACTTACGTTACCTGTTTATTTTTGTGTTCTAAATCACAATTAAGAATTACGTCAAAATTAATTCTATTAAAGTAATGACAACTGTTAAAATCGCTGACTTGATGATGAATTTAAAACTTATATCTTAAATTTTAAATTTGATTTATTAACAGGTAAAAAGGTTTTAATAATTCTAGTAGTGGCAAATAGTATATTATATATCAAGGTTGAGAAGTGTATCATTATAACCTAAGCGATAGATTATATCCCGAGAGGCGAAGCGTCGAGGGATATAAATCGCGCAGGTTATAATGAACTTCTCAACCGTGGTATATATATATCTCGGAACAACGCACTTTTTACATTAGTCGGTTTCGGAGTTTCTAACTTATTTCATTTTTAAACACTTTTATCATCACAAATTTTTCTTTGAGGTTTACCGTCTCGACCGATCGCGAGTTATCGACTGCTTCTATCAAATCAAAAAATGCCTCCACGATAATTGTAAATTTTGCGTTGTTGCATTCTCAGGGTGTTGACCGTCGTTATTGACGGCCTTTATTCTGTTAATATAATAAATTTTCGAACGGATGTGTTTCCTATGAAAATTGTAAAATGCAGTTTCTATTGATGACTGCGAATTACGTAAACAACAGGAAATTTAATATTGAATTTCACATCTTATTGGAAATTAATTCTTACAATGAATTTGAGTTTTAAATTAAAATCGAAATTTATTTTGTTTTGTTCCCCGGTGCTTGTTACAAAATAAATAAATAAAAACGCACGAATGAGAGCATCAGTCATTTTTTGAGCAGCTAATCTAGTACCCACATGTTTGTTACCGATGAAACTACCCATCAAAGTAACATATGCGTTGAAAGCCGTACATTTGATAATCATAGTGAACTGCATTAAAAAGAGAGTCTTAAGAAGTAAAAGAATTTTGGTTAACGCGTATCTCTAAAGGAAATTACCGTACTATGATTACACTGTTTAATAATCGTAACAGTAAACAGAAAATATGTATTCAACGAGGTTTTTTAAAAATCATTGTGTTGGATTAAATTTTATGAGTTGTTTGTGGAGACAAATATGATGCTTACCTCAGCTAAATGCAATATAAGATAAGTTTTGAAAAGATAAAAGTTACAATTTAGATCAAAAAATTGTTTTGAACAATATCTATTTACGAATCTGTTAAAATAAACAACACAATAAAAATGTGACGTTAAAAAAATTATATAAACGTGTAACTGACTACTGCAGTCTAATCGCGGTACAAAATGCTGGATTATGCATAAATGTGTTCTTGTTTAATTTTAGTTCACTAAGTTTTTATAAGTCCTAAGGGTTGGTAATGTTACTATAAGTGGTTTTCGAATTTCTAGGGGTCAGCATCTCTCAAGTGTTGTAGGTAGTTAGAACAAGTGTAGGTTTATTACGCTCGTGCCTAAATAATTAGGTGACATAACGAGTGTTTGGTATGCTAATTATTTCGCGAGCGCGTGTAAAATAAAAATCATCTTTTCACGACACTGACAACCACCCACGGCGACACCGCCAATACTTACAGTCATCTTAAACGCAAATATGTACACTACGCATATTTAAAGTTAATTCAATATATGTATATACTGAATGCATTTATTCAGAATCGGCATACAATTAAACGGTAAACCGAGAAAGCGCAAATTTGTGACTGTAGATGCAGAAGTTCTAATTGTCGGAGCAAATAAAAATACAAGCATAAAACAAAATTGCCTCCAACTAAAAAAATATTTATATATCTTTAAAATAAGAGCCGGTGAGCGCCAGGTAAGTAATTGTAAGTATCAGAGACAAATAACTTAGAAGAAGTTACGCAACAACTTTGAGCTCCTCTCGAGTTTACACCGCCAGCTGTTTGAAGAAGAAAACGACGTTTCTCTCTTAGCGTGTAATTAACCAAGGGTTTTAATACTTTTCAGTTTTAAAACTACAATTAACCTGTAAATTCTATTAACTAACCCAGCAATTTCTATGAACAACCTGTACTTCTTTTACAATTTTTATTTTGAACGACTAGGAATACCTATTGACTATTCTAATTAACCATTAGCATAAACGCGGAAAAGTCAACCCAAGACCGCTGTTTTGTTATTTAATGTAAGATACATTATTTTAATTTATGTACATACAATAACAAATTATATATGTAGTATCACGTAGTATTTAAAGTGTACGAGCAGAAGTGAACCGGATATTTCACAACCAGAAAACGCGTTACATTCATTCCATTAATTTTAATTTTTTTAGTTTTAATTCAGATTGTGCTTGGTAAATCCGTAGCCCGTTTTCAGTTCTTTCATCTTTTTGAGAAAGAAAATGAGATTCATTTTTCCATCAAATTTAAGTTGCCATATGCGTATGTTGTGCCATATAGTTGTATTTTTAAAGTGCTTACCGAGACAAGCGTTGATTTTGTTGAGATAACTGGAGTCAGAGACGACGGTCGAAACAACGAAAACTATTTAATTTAGAATAATTAACAAAATTTATTAAAATATATATCAACAATCAACGACTGACCTGGTTATGTTAAAAATATTTGTATATAGGTTGCGTACTGTATGAATTCTGTCCCAAAACGCCCCCTTTTTACATTCAGAATATAAATTATCATTTTTCTTCTGCATATTAATGAAAAGTGTATTTTCGCTTTGGATGTACTAAGGTGAACATTTGTTACCAGCACCAATTTCTCGAAGTAATTTGGGGTCAAGTCTTTAAAGTTATTACGATAATTTTCTTGTATCTTAAAGGCAAGCGACTAATTCAGTCTGATTCGGCAAGCGGGTCGCAGGAGTCGATGTGCTAATCTTACAAAAGACGACAAAACAAGTAAATATCACCCAATACAGACCTTGTTTAGAACTGTCGATCCTTAAGAAAACACCTAGGTAAAACACAACTTCTAACAGCAATATATTTATTTTAAACAAAATTAAATAGACGTTAAAATCAACAGAAAAAGAAGTAGACCAATAACAATTATAAATTCGTCGACTAGTATAGTAATATCACAGCTACAATATCAAAGAAGACCCTTTCGTTCATGCAGCACACCATACAACTAATTATTTTTAATTGTTAACAAACGTTATAAGTGATTGATTTTTAATTAAGTATAAATATTACTCGATCAAACTACCTTATCTACTATACAGTCGCGAAATAAGTCGACAATCGACAATGATAATACTGAATCGCAAAAAAGTAAAATATGAGCACAAAAATTTAATTAACCGACAATTCTTCGTAAACAGTAGTAACTTTCACTACTCTCTTTTTTTATTTAAGAACAAAAATATGCGAGGTATATAAATAAAAATGTGCCACGGTTAATGTTATTTTGCCTTTGATTATGACTGCGTTCAAATGAAATAGTATATACAAGGCTGACATAATTAAAGTAATAATAAATATAAATGCGAGAAAGTGTACGCTGTACTAAGTAATGTACATAAAGTTGATCCATTAGTTACAGAAGTAAATTAACAAAGTTATACGATACTAAAATTTCAGAAACAGGTGTAAGTTTCCACTCGTTGCTTCTGATTACATAAAATAAAGTGGATTTCATATTCCGGAAACAGTGGGGTACAAAGACAGCATGACAATCCCATAAGACGTGGCGTAATTAACCTAATCTTTATATTTGACCAATAGTCGAGTAAGTGATATTAGGAGATCTAGGATGCCATTTGATAGACCCCCCACTATCATGTTGATACCATTACGAGTTATTGAGCAGATCTGATCTTTTTGATTTGGGTAAAGTACTACAAGTGCAAGGACTAATTCGTTACTTAAAAGTATGTTTCTCCTGTCAACGCGCTCCCCAAGAAAAATGGACTTAAGGTATGATTACCTACAATGCCAGTCAAAACGTTAACTTTTTGTAGAAACTGAGTATGAGTTTCCATCTACCAGTGTTGATTTCCAAGAGACCAATATCTACAGTTTTGCCAATTTACTGTGCCGTTGAGATAAAACACAATATTCCGTAAAAATTCATAGTTTTGCAAAATTCTAACATGCGGTCAAGATTATCTTTGTTTAGTTCTTGAACCAAAACCACTTTATACGACTACCATTTTTCCAACTCAATATATTTTAAGACGGAACTTTGATCTATTTTGTTGTTTGGTGCCACTTGGCGGGTAGATAAATTGGGATTTTCTTAAAACTAAATGAAAACGTTTCATTCAATATCTTCTTGTTCCCATTGTTGGGTGACCTATTTTAAAGCGATCTCTTCCAACGCCCTCTTCCAAAAATTTTGGCTTGATTTTGCTAACGGTGGACTGTGTAATTGGTTCTTCGTTAACATAATTGTTAATAAATAAACGGCAAACTTCAGCTTGTGTGCGAACTCTGTCTAGATTTTTTTCTCTAAGGAAGTGTAAAAGATTTAGTTTACCGAGATCCTCCTACTACGCGCGATAACATAATTTTAAGAATACAGAACGCCATACGGTCCAAAGGTAAAATTAGAAGCTGCTATACTGTCAACCAGAACAACAATTATTGAGTGCATTCTAAACAATGGGAGGCATCATGAACACCCTCGCGATTGATAGTTCACAAAAGACAATTTTAGGCATTTTCTGTCATATCTACCCGTTTCTCCAATGACAGAAACTTCAAATTTTGTATGATAGATTTGCTAATTCATGTACACTGCCTAAAAAAAACACTTTTAAGCGCGACTTGCAAGGTAGGCAACCAAACTTATGTTATAACAGAACGGCTAGTTAAATTTGACATTGGCATTGTATACATTACTTGCAGCGATATTACGAAGTTACTAACCATTCTTTATAAGCACCGCCTCAAGCGTTCAAAGAACATGTATTTTTGCTGTAAATGTGTATCTAAATTGTACCATAAAGATTTAATTTGTTTTGCCAAATTTTCTATTTATGTATTTATGTTCTCTGCGCAAGCTTTAAATGAATGCTATAGCCCGTAATTAAAAAAGTTAAGTCATTTATAATTTGATTTATAATTAAAATTAATTAAAAAAAGATCCATTATAAGCTCCAATAAATTTAAATTACATGCTCAAATATTAAATTGCTGTTTTAATTACCCTATTTTTTTAATACTTCCGGATTAAATTAACATTCCGAAGCGAAGTTTATTTTAAACCTTCTTTACAGCTTCTGGGACTGTATTTAATTGTGCTTTACAGTTGTATTTAAGCGTCCTGTGTCCTGTGTCTTTAAAGCGTCACCTTACGCGAAATATTAGCTTTTCTTGTTTTTTCTTTTTCTTCAAGTAATTCAAATTACTTTTGATTAATTATAATGTTAAATGTGTGCTCTACTTACATTGCCTGTTATTCTTTTAATTCAAATGACAAAATTTAAAAATGGAAATGGAAATGGAAAATTTAAAAAATTGAACTTTTATTAAGTATAATAGGAGTAAGGTTTTATATATTACAAAAAATGTTTTCAAACACTGTTATATGTTTTCTTGAACACTAAACCATTCTATGATTATTTTTCTCTTAAACCGAAAACAGGTTTATGGACCACACAAAAGTAACATGATTTTTTTTAGAAAATTTTTTTTTACTTTTTCTTAAATTTTTATTTATATTTATATACCATGTAAAGTACGCAATGGTAAACAAAAATTATTGGGCCAATAAAAAGTACAAAAATTTTTACTTGGAGCTAAAAATGTTCAATAAAAATTTAAAAACAAACTAACAAATTTCGACCTAATGCAGAAATTCTAAGTAGACGAGGTGGTTCCAGGCGCGGGAGAGGCTCCCGCTTTAAAGAAATATTGTGTAAAAATAATATGAGAAAATGCAAATATTCCCAAATAAAGAAATCATGTTTTATCTTGCTTTAAGTAATAAATAATAATAAAACAAGTACAATAACATCAACATAATATATTAATACAAAGAAGTAAAACTGTGTAACAAAATAATTACAAAACATTAATAATATATAGGATGCCAGTAATGCTCCCTTCTGCCCAAAGCTCCGCCATTACTAAGTAGGGTATATAAAGTGGTTACTTAAAATTCATTTTGTAATCTATAATATTTAGTATTTTGTGCGTCAATTTTGTACAAAATTCCACGTCTTCCTGGACAAGCAGAGTTATCATTAGAAACTAGAGGGAAGCTTATTGCTTTACGAAAATGTGAATTTTCTATCCGAATAATTAGTGCACGTATGGGTTTATCGGTAAGATAATTTCTTATTTTGTTTTTGATAATATTCTTTATTATTAGCAGTCTTTTCAATTTTAAAAATGGGTATATATACTTATTTTAAAGGTATTATGTGTGTATAATTCAGATTGCGCAATTATTCACCTACATTACAAGAAATTGTTTATAATGAAATTATAAAAGTTTTAGTCACATAGCAAATGGGTATCAAGTTTTTCACGTCTTTCAAGTTAGTTAGTAGTACAACATTCTAAACAGTATTTTAATGAATCCGTATTCGGTTTAAAATGTGTGTAGAATTTGTTGCTAAATGGTTGTTAATTAATCGTAAAAGAAAAAAGCTGATAGCTTTATTATTTTTCTACACATATTTTAAACAGGAAATAAATTCATTAAAGCACTTTTTAGAATGGTGTACTGCTAACTTGCTTTAAGTTAGCAGAAAAACGCATAACTAAAAAAGTAAGAATGTTACAATTTTTTTTCTTTTGCAAAAATTCCCTACCATATTATATTTGATTCTGCTAACCTTGTACTGCTAACTTGAAAGACGTAACTTTTTTATTTTACTTTATCGGTGGATTTCAGTAAACGTAAACCTTTTTGCGCAGTTTAAAATACTATTATTTATTTTATTACAAAAGTGTGGTTCATTATTGGGTTCAACGTGAAGAACAAGGTGCGGAAAATGATCGTCCTTTGCAGACCGCTCATAGGCCATCTCTCTCATCCAGTGTTGAAAAAGACAACATTATCCAGGATGCTCGTTTGACTCCATTCACAACTTCCGCCACCATTCGCGAAAGACTACAGCTACAATGCAGTGTGCAAACAATAACGAATACTTTGAAAGCTGAAGGAATAAGTTGCTATCGACCTATAAAGAAACCTGTAGTAAATGTCTACCGGAAATTGCAGTTTTCAGAAAAACATTTAAATTTTGATTGGAAAGGTGTTGTTTTGCCAGATGAAAAAACCTTCTGCACTACCCAAGATAATAAAAAAGTTCTTTATAGGCCACGTATTTCTTGATATGATTCAAAACATGTGTAACCCAACAAAAAAAGTGGAAGAATTAGTGCTGCGTACTAGGGATGGATGAGTGATGCTGGCCCAGAGAAATTAACACGTGTCGATGGACACTTAACTGCTCAAACTTATCGATTTTGGAAAACGTTATGTTGCCCTCCGTACGAGCAGTTTATCCCGAAGGACCAATTCGGTTTGTTCAGAAAAATTCTCCTATACATACGCAGCGGTATGGAAATAATCCGTTGGGCACCTAAGTCACCGACGACGACGAACTGAACAATAACATAGAAATACGAAATATAAACTTGCATCGCCATATTAATACCGTGTAGGAAAGATTTCGATTTTCTGTATCTAGTTTTGTTCTTGTAATGTAAATAGCGTCTATGTATAATTTATAATATTATTTTTATTAAAATGTAGTAGGTACTATAATAATCTAAAACACAAAAAAAATGCAAACTACAAAATTGCAAATTTCAGTTCATTACTATTAAATTTATATTCCCTCGAAATAGTTAACGCTTAAATTAAATGTTTCAAAGAGATAGCGGAAAAATGTATTTTGCATTTTTCTAATTTTGTGATTTTTGGATTAACAGCATAGGTATGTATTTTCAAATTTTATTTATAATTTTTTGAGCGTTCTGTATACGAAATTAGACTTGATTTTATACAGGGAGATATGTATCCTTAAATTTTTCATATGAATAATTTAAAAGGAATAATGGGAATTTATACTGCAATTGTTCGACCACTAATTATGTTTTAATAGTGATACTTCCTTTGCAAAAAAAAATCGGAATGTTGACTTTAATTTAATCCAGATATATTAAGACTTTTAGGCTAATTAGTCCAGTAGTTTCATACTTAAGCATACAGTTTATTCTTATTTGAGCTATAAATGGAACTTATTTAATCATAAATAATAATTAAACATTTTTAATTACTTAAGTACAGAAGATAAATGCATAGAAAACTCGGCGAAGAAGGATTTAAGACTTTAGGGTACAATTTAGATAAATATTTGCAGGTAAGAAACATGTTCTTTGAACGCTTGAGGCACTGCTTATGAAGAATGGTTAGTAACCTAAGCGTTTTGTTATAACGTGAGTTTGCCTATCTTGCAGGTCGCGCTTAAAAGTGTCCAATTACTTTTTTGAGGCAGTGTATTTTGCAACTATACTAAGCTAACATGCATTTCTTGCATCAAATCTTGACGTTAAAATATCTGTGAAACTGTGCGCTAAACTAAAAAATGGTTTCTACAAAAGTTGTTTATTTTTTTATAGGGAGTAATAATAAAGAATAAAAAATATAGGTTTCTATTTAAAAAAGTAAAGTTGACCTTCAAATGACCTTGAAATCTATCGTTCCTCAAGAAGTGGAAACTTGCATCACATGTCCCCCTTGAAATACTTCAACTTTTATCTGAAACATTTTTTTATTGTTTCTCGTTTTATCGAGATATTTGCCCGTTTTACTTCAAATGGGACACCCAGTATAAAAGCAAAAATGTCTTATTCCTATTATTTTATTATTTTTCAATCCTTGACCCACACATATTGAGGTTGTCTCAATGTTTGTGGTCATGGTCATGGAACAGTTGGACTTCTGCTTGTCATTAGAATAAATTTATCTGTGACACTGTGGCGTTACAGCTAACCGACTAGTATCATAGTCGCCAAAAATAATCCAAAACCAAAAATGTTAGAATACAATAAAAAACTAGAAATAAGCGATAAGTAATATTAGATAGGTGGATGACAAATCAATATTTGCAAATAAAATAGTTAATCTATAAACGTTGATAAGTGGATAAATGCAATTACTATATATGAAACAAAAGTCATGGTCATCTATAAATAAACACCAAATTTAATTTTTAAAAAAATGTTTGCATTGAACTAATGAGTCAGCATTAATAAAGAATTGATTAATTACCAAAACTATTTTCAAAATAAAAATGTTGTTATTACTAGATTTGAATATAAAAGATGTATCTCTATTATACTCTTATACGGGATCAAAGCATTGGCTTTAATGAAAAATGTAGACAAAAAAAGAAAATATAGTATCAGTGCCAAGGGCTATAGTTTATCATAAAAAAAACAACACAAGCAAATGTAAATAACTGACTAAAAAAACTTGCAAGATAGGTTTAACTGCTACATTACGGATTTATTTTAAGTATCGGAGTTAAAAACTAGATTTGCTGATTAACAATGATAACTTCTATTTTGTTTTCTAGTCGTTATCCGAAATGGAGATTTCTAGCATTGAAATGACAATATTTTTTGCGTGTGTTTGTGTTTTATTCTCCACATACAGTTTACAAACTATATATTTATTAAAATCATACATTGTTATTGCAGTATGAGGTCAAGGCTATTTAATTAACGATATTACTGGTGATTAAAATGATCAGATACTAAAAGGTTAACGTGGTTATCATAACGTTTCCTGAAAGAATCGTATTTTAAAATAACATAATTGAATTGTAGAACGACTCATAGATTAGTGCTAACCACGTGAAAATTTTTCACATTGCAGTTTTACTGGTGTTAGTAGTACGCAGTCAACCAGTTCATGTTTAATGAGTTCTCGGAAATACTACGATAAACTTACGCTAAAATCACGTAACTTATACGCTATTGACAATTAGCGGTTCATTGCAAATGTCGTGTTCTCGCACGTACGGTATCCTGATAACATAACGCTAAACAGACAGTCACACACAAATGCTGTTTACGATAATTGGCGCGTTATTTAGATGAATTCAGCGTATGCCGGTAATTACCCAGTGAGCAAAATGCTACTTTATTGTGGAACTTTAGGCTACTCAATGGCTGTGATATTGGCTTAAGTAGCTAATTGGCAACTTAAGAAACTTCTTTTAGAGCTTAAGTACTAATATAAAATTGCTAGTTTTACTTAAGAACCACTTATAAAGTTTTTTACCACCCTTAAACAGCTTTTTATTATATTATTTTTTCTTTAAGCCGACTTTGTTACTTTAAAGGAGCTGTTGTTTTTTTATTCATCATTTATTGTCATTTATATTTACAAAATGGAGAGCTTACAAAAATTAGGGCAAACAAAACCAGCTGTTACATTGTTTTCATTATTTTACTTTTTTCGTAGGATTTTGTGATCTTATACGTGTTTTTAGTGAGGTTTTTATTTGACATTGTTTGAAAACTAATTGTACTTACTTCAATTTTTTGTTTATTATTTTTTCGTATCCCATATGTTGAGATGGTATCCAGCACAGTATAATGCTTTCAGATCCAGTAGGACCACTCCTTGTCGGCACCTTTGATGTTTGTTCCAAAAAATTTTCTAGCGCAAGATACCACGAGTTGATTTGAGTGGGAGAATTTTCAGCGCTAAATTCAAATTTTAAATATTTTTAATTCAAAGCGTCGATGCCATTCACTTTTTCACGCCCGATGTTATTTCCTTTTAAATCAATTTTATGCTATTTATGTAATAACAACGGAAATTATTTAATACTGTTAAAACAAACTATAAAAAAATATTTATTTTTAAAATTCAGTAAAAGTAACTAATATTTATTTCATATAGAACGTGAAGCATTACAAACCTTAAAATGATCAGCGAACGTGTATTCTCTTTATAAGATGGTATTCACGCTGTTTACGTAAAATTTAGATGTGCAAAGTCAACAGTGATATGAAATTTATACGTATCCCGAATTTAAAAAAATTGAATTTAGCAAGTTATTTCTTATCAAACTGTATAGCAATTTTTGACGGCCCAGTGTTAATGTATTAAGATTTTAAAAGAAAAACAAACTTTTTATTATATTATTTAACTTTTACAAACCAAAAATAATTAACGTTCAACATCCACTATAAAATTGTAGAATCCACTATTAATAAAATTGTATATTGAAATCAAAATAAACAGAACTCCTAATGCAAACTGAAAAAACTTATTCGTGTAACTAGGACTCTTCGGAGCAGTTGTTGTTAGCCGTATAATTGCAATTTTATAAAGGTGGCAGCATAGATGACAGTTATTTTAAGAAAGTGTTCATCGCAATAGTTGCAGAATTGCTCATCAATTATCTTTGATACCACGATTTTTTCTTTACACACAATTTTTCCAGAGCATCCAATTTTCTCTGCAGTTTTAATTTTCATCGAGTATTTGCAGTCGATGCTGATGAGGTTTGTGAAAAAACATCTTAAAAACAAAGAAAAAACAATACCTTATTAAAGACTATGAAATAATCTATACCTTTTGAGGATTTAACAGGAGTCGTTGCTAAGTCCGAAGAATGATAACTACAACTAAGTTGTACTTCTATTATAGAACCTACAATTATATATTTAATTTAAAAAAAGAAATATTTATTGAAAAGTAATAAACTACGTACTACCCGTCTCGCTTTCAATTGTAAACCTTGATGTGTCCACTGATTGATTTATCTGTTGCATAGATTCTGAAACTGAAACAAAATGTTTTATATGTACCTACATGTATGTTTTTTTTTTAAATCTATATATCAATTGTGTTTTGTTTTAAAACTTACGACAGTCTTGCTGTGGTACACTATCTTCTAATGGTATCGCTTCAAATAACGTTGGAACAGCATTACGTTTTAAGCGATTTTTTAGCAGCGATGAAACCATCCTGTTTTCAAAATGACTGCTGTACATTCTAACTTGCTTGTGACAGTAGTTACCATCTTTCTTCATTAAGTCGGCACGACCACCGTTTTTAAGCCAATTTTGACATCTAGACAATTCAACCGATATATATAAATGTACGAATTACTTTTCAAAAATTTACCTTATTGCATCAGCTGGCATACGGAAAAAACGAATGCTTGGATTATTCTTACTATTATTTTTGCAGTTCTTTAGTATTTGCGGTATCGTAAACCACTCATTTTCACGCACTTTCACACAAACACATAAATGTACTAAATAAACTTAAAATGAAATATAGAACTAATTGAAACGCATAAATAATACTCCTAACTATTAAAAACTATTTTATACTAAACAAATGATTGATATTACACAAGAAAGATTATTGTGAAAAAGGTTATGAAAACGATGAAAGCAACATAATAATAACAAATGCTAAAAACGAGTTACTGCGCAAGATACCACGAGTCGATCATGCTCCGTGAAATTTTACGGAAAAAAATTCCTGAGAGTGGACCTACTGTAAAAACATTATACTGTGGTATCCAGTCTAGATAGGTAAGATTTTTTAATACTGCTGGTTTTTCTTCGATATTTTGATTTGGGAAACTTTCTTTTTAAGTTGCAGCGTGGTCTCTGTGCTGTTGTGAGAGTTCATTTTTATGCACAAATATGTGTCGAAACACGAATTAAATAAACTGATACTTGATCCTTATTTAACTACCGTACTTCACAACAGTACAATTATGTAACATGCCTTCTCTGCTAAAATTTAAATGGAACGGATAAAAAAAAACAACATACAATCATTGAAGCACATACCAAATAAACCATACTTAATCCTTGTTTTGTATTATTCTCTTATTATTATAAGCAAACAATCCACACACACACAAAAATAAATACTTAAAAAATCTCAAAAACATCTGTTACACGGTTGTCAATATTTTGACAAGTCGTATGCAAGTCGTGTAATGCAAAATGCAGAATCATCTTATTAAAATTAAATAAATCTTATTTAAAATCTTTTCATTTTTAATAAAATTACTGTCGCACGTTGCAAAATCATATCAGAAATGTTTCAATTATACCTATAATTACAGCAGTTTCTTATAAAAAGTACTGATGGTTTGAACACAAATAACTATTTGAAATTCAAAATCTAAAAGTATGATCTAAAACGCCCATATTTTTCGTATTTTAAAATCAAAGATTATTAAAATATTAAGCAGTCGGTGAACGCAACATGTATATGTTGTAGGATAGCTCAGTTGGAATATCAAATGATGACGAATCTATCAGGTAGGAGATCGTAAGTTTAAATCGGACCCGAGGAAAAATCCAAACAACCATTATTTAAGTATGTAAATATGCGTTTTTAAAATATACATGTATAATAAATACATGTAAACACGTAGACAAACGATAAGAAGTAAAATAGTTAAATAACTAATCAATTTTATTCTTTGGTTAATTTTTAAGCTACTTAAAGGTAGTAAAAATAAAGCTATTTATGCTGTACAGTTGTTTCTGAAAGGTGGTTTACAGTTCCTTTACAGCTTCTTTAAAGCTTTGCTAGTACCACAAAGAGCTATATAAGCCCGATTTTAATGCATTAAAAGAGCTCCGTAACAGCTACATAACTGCGGAATTTTTAGCTACTTAAACGCTTCATGGAGGCTTCAGTTTTTCTACAAGGCACTTAAAAGTGTTCTAAAGAGTAACTTTAAAAACTAAAGTAGTTATAAAAAAGCCGGTTTTAGCTACAATTTGCTCACTAGGTATTTAGAGTTACGATGTTTTGTGCGCTTGCGCAATTGTAGAAAAATAGCGTTACCCAAGCATTACCGTTTACGGGAAACCCTGTGAGAGCTCTCTTAGATCGGTTTAATGTTACGTTATATATGTAACGTAATATTTACTGTATGATTAGTTATAGCAAAGATTATAGCTATTTTCGTTTTCCATTTGCAATATGAACAAAAAAACCCTTAAAATTGCAACTGAAATATGCTACATTTAAATAGTTCAACTTAATTTGAAACAAGTAAGTTACCTGACAAAACTTTTTATGTTTATTTGTGTTCTTTTTTTGCATTCGGGTTAAGGTAAGATTATTTGAGAATACCGTATTTAGTCGGGCTCTACAGAAGAATGTTGGGTAACCATCGATGAAGTACACTTACAACCTAAAATAAATAAAGCTATAAATTGATTTATAAGAAAAGAAAAAATACAACACTTACTTGTAACTGACTTCCTTCCACAAAATGGTGTTAAAACCATGTGTCTAATCTTTATAGATACCATAAAACGATAAAACTTACTATTATTACAAATCAACATAATCAAGTTGTAACTTAAGTGTACCGCACATCTTTTAACATAAAAATTGTTCCATAACTACAAATGTGCGAAGATCATATTTGTTTCAACCATAATTAACAAGAATGTTGTCTCAATTTGGATTTGGCACCACTAACTATAGAATAACAAAATACATATTAAGTTATTGTTAAACCTCTCCTAAAATATATGATATAAAATAAGAAAAAAATACAAGACTTACGTGTAACTTATCTTTAGAAAAAAAATAACCAGTAATCTAGTTGATACACCTGTTATTTAAAATTCCTCCGTTTTTTCAAGACCTAGAAAAAGATGTTTTATATATGCATATATTTTTAATTTCATAATTTACTGTTATTTAAGTTATTTTCTATCTACCTCAGGTAATAAATAAGTAACACAAACGTTGCTTTGTTGCATGTGATACGTGTAAACTTATTTTTTCGAATTTTGTTATGTTAAAAATCCTCTAGTATAAAATTTATCCTCGGTACGCCTACTTTTTGTTGTTAGAGTCAAATTGTCAAACACGAATTCACTTTATTTTTCCGGTAAAGTTCGATAGACGCAAACTTTGTCTAGCGTTGTATATACCTAACAAGTCTTTTCTCGTTAAGTGTTTTACGTTCACTTATGTGAAAATTAATTAGGAGATAGCTTCGAATTTAGTCTATTAAGGGTAAGCACGTATCTTTTGTATGCCGATTTAACTTCATTCTTTTGTGATTGACTGTAGCGGGTTTTCATGCCTCCACCTGTGTTTTTGATCTGTAGAGTTGATAAGTACATGTTGCAATTGAAAAATTTCTATGATGTCACGTCACTCGAGTTAACACCACCTACCACTTTCAAGGGGTTGAATACAATCATATTGGAGAAAACAATTGCGGAATTTATGAAGTTACTTAAAAGGAAGCTCTGCACATTGGCTTATTTTTAGTGATCGTATAAATTAAAAAAGGATTTACTTGTGATAATTGTAAGTATTACACTTTATATTTTAAATTTTAAGTATTTTCAAGGTCATATCGATTATAGAATGACCGTACGTATATGTAAGGTTGTTAACACAATTAATTATAAAATTGTTTTGTTGTGTCATATTACTATAAGATGCGCTCTGATTCTCTGAATCTAAAGTTATTGTAAGGAAACAAGAACTACGTTTATTTAACGTCATTCGTCATTTCTGGTTGCATTGGTAAAGCGTCACCTTAAACAAGAGTTTAATTCATATAATGCAGGCGCGGGCAAATACTTTTAAGCGCGGGCCAAAATGAAATTTTCAAAATGTCTCACGGGCCGGAGGACTATACCGCGTACGTACAAAATCGCATAAAAGAGATTAAAAAATTGCTTGCGGGATTTTTCAACGGGCCGGATAAAGTAAGCAAAGGGGCCGGATGCGGCCCGCGGGCCGGCTTTTGCCCACCCCTGATATAATGTATATATCTACTTACAAGATTTTTATTATTATATGTCGAATCTCATTAGATAAACATTAATTAGTTAAATAAAAAATTTTAAAGAACGCGAGTATCATTAGGAGAATGTATATTACTGATTACGTATAGTAGTTTCTGTGAAAAGTGTTGCGTTTGTACTGTAACAAACAATGTAAAAATGGTATAAAATCATAAGTACCCTTATATATGAAAATTAAACTATATAACAGTTTAGAGCAACTGTGCATCAAACGCGATATTGATCTTTAGCTACTTGTTAGCGTTGAACCGCTGCTTCCCCAACCATATTTTGTAAACAAATAAGAGTCGCTTGGTGTCGAATCCGGGCCGTAAAACGGGTGATCAAACAACTCCTATTCGAAAATCTTGATAAGTTTTGTTGTTGTTGCTGTATGAGAGCGTGCGTTGTAATGTAAAACATTACCTGATGACAACGTGTTACATTTCCTTATTTTGTATTCATTAAAAACATGCATTCTAAGTTAAAATTAACAGCTGCAATGCTTAAGAACGCTACTGATTGTTATTTCACTTTACGGATGGGGATGAACGCGGTACAGCAACTTTTACTTGCTCTTTACCTGTTTGAAAACCGCTGAGAGTGTTTGTATGTCTAGTGCTATTTTAAGACTAGTAAGTAGTTTTCTTTCTGTTAAATTTTCTTCGGTAATGATTACTATTACGCTTTTAGCGGATGTGCTAAGTAAAACGTATTTTATGTATTGATCAGATTCGACCCCAGGCAGCACACTGACGTCACATGACATTGACACGTCTTAATGACGGCTAGTACGTAATTTTGACGTCAATAAAACGTAATGTGCTGCCTGGGACGTTTGGGGTTAATTACGCTACATTCCCAGATAGGAAAGCAATTCTCAAAGATGGCGTTTTCACGTTATCTTTTTACTTGGTCAGCAAGTTTCGGAGAATTATATTATACTGTTTTTGTACCAGGCTGTTTTTGGGATATGTATGTAACCTATAGAGTCCACCTCGTTTAATGTAATTAGAAGAGACAAGTGAAGACTCACATCAGTATCGTATTACTTCGTTAAAGTACTTTATGCACATTACTTAGTATAGCGTATATCTTTTTGACTTCTCGCCTTTATATTTATTATTTTACTTGTCAGTCTATTACTTTTTAATAACGTATAACATTGTTTTATGTAATTTCTTTCAATTATATTCGTTAACCGTCAGCCTATTAACTTATCTTATGTAATAACTTTCGATCATACTGACTTAAATTTACTTTTAGTCGCAAACTTTATATCATCTGTAACTTTATGTATTGTCGTTGAGTACGTTGACGTGACATAAGCATATAGTACATACATAAGCTTATATACCACGTATAGTTTTTGTACTCAGATTTTGCTCTTTTGCGATTCATTATTATCATTGTCGATTGTTGACTTATTTTGCGACTGCATAGTAGACGAGGTAGTTTGATCGAATAATATTTTTATTTAAATCATTCACTTATAACATTTGTTAGCAATTTTATATAATTAATTGTATGGTGGGTTGCCTGAACGAAAGATAAAAAAGAAATTGATATTATACCTGCGCAGGTCACAACTGTGTGTGCAGATAAATCAAATTAAATTAAAATGAATCTAGTATGAAAAAAATGTCAGACCGATTTCTGTCTCTGATTCAAATTGAACGCACAGACATGCTAAAACTGAGAGTGTACATGCGAAAGAATCCGGATACTTCAGTTCAAGTGCCAAGCGTCAAACAATAAACGCTGGAATCCTTTTATAGCTTTTTCTGGAGTTGTGAATCTGTCAACAGACCTGTTGAAAAGCTCAGCTAATTCATCCGGAGTTATTTTTTTTTCCGCCGCTGCTTCTCAAGTATTTGTCGCACTCAGAATTGTAAGCTGCCTTTAATGATGTACAAAAAATTATATCTAAGGGTTAGATTCGGTGAGATGTGTGGGAAAGAATTGTAAGCACTGTTATGCTATGTTTCTTGCAATAATTGTAAGGCGCTAATGTGCAATGACTTACGTAGTTGTCCAACACGAAAAGAACAGAATCATCTATAAAGGATTTTACAAAGCTCTGGAAATGCTGCAGTCAGTCTATAAATAAGTTTTCGTTTATCCAAACGTTTCTTGAACAATCATAGACCGCTCCAGGTGGGCCATTTCTTTGCAACTGAAGACTCATCCTCTTCCGAGCGTAGATGAATTAAGGCGGCACATAAATGCCAGAAGCGCTAAAGGCGCACATAACTGTTGTTGTTTCCTCTCTTTTCCAACTAGTCTCGCATCCTAAAAGTTTTTGTCCTTTTTTCCATAAATCCTGATCGGACGTTGGACAGATGTGAAGCCGGTCTCATCGGCTTTAAAAATTCTTGCTTGTGAAAACGTTATTTATTTTTCTATAAGCGAGTTCAGGTTTGCATAGTATGTGGAATTTTTTTTTTATTTTTCTTTCAGCCAATCCTTTCTCCTTGCCTGGTGTGAAAGGAGTCTTAAAATTATTTCATATTGCATACAAAAAAGCGGACCGCTTTATTTGATATGTTATTCTATAAATCATTTTTTATATTTGTATAACGTGAGAAACTAACTCTTCTTCTTCGCGGACATGCTGTGGACTCGGTTTCATACCGATCTTGTAGGGAGCTTCTTGGTATATTAACGCGCCTGGAAACTTCCCTTGTGCTGTGCCAATCTGCAATTGCATTTAGAGTAGCTTAAAAATAAGAGGTCTTCAACGTGGTCTTTCTGTATTTTCGACTCATCTAAAATTAAATCATATTTCAAGAAATACGTAGTTATTTCATGCCGTCCGTGTCCGCTATTACGCCCAAAAACACAGCTGGCATTAGATAACCGAACTCACAAATAAGTAATAGTTTATAAGATGCGACACCTATAGTTGACAAGGGCGGTTTATAACGATTTTATTGTTACTGTTGTAATAGTTTTAATAACATACTCTACGATACATACCTTCACATAAGTAGTGGTAATTTGAATAATAACACAACAACCTCGCTGTTCGTTAACACAGACTGACGCAATTCGGTTTACTGGTCATTTAGACAACCAGGATACGAATCTACGCGAAAGTGACGTTAACGGGTTATCCTGGAGCGAGAGCCAGTATTACCTCCGACGCAGTCATTCCCCCACTTTACTCTAACAGTAGTTATAACACCACGTCTTTAGCAGACAATAAATTAGCAATGAACAAGTCATTTAATATCAGCAAATGACCTTGTTTATTTTAGTAATTAGTCAACTGTGATATAGTAAATATTTGCTAGTTTCATTAAAACAACAAATATGATTTAATTTTTACCTTAAATGTTTTAGTTTCTTTTTAGTCATCACTGTTTATTCAACATTTACTTCAATATCTTATCTTTAAACATAATTTCCAAATATTGACTTGATCAAATAAAATTATTTTCGCTGTAACAAATATAGTCAAGAAATGCCAATCCTTGCTGAAACAACGTTTCGAAAAATAAAATCCAGAACAAAAATTAAAAAAACATTCCACCTAATGATTATGATTTATAAATAAAAATATAAACAATTACAAAATAATGCCTTATCACACAGATTACGACTCAAAAGGATTTAAGTTTTTATCGTAATCATCCTTGAAAGGGTTGGTATCATCTAAATCTTCTTTTGAAAAAGGATTCTTAGATTCGTCATATTCATCTTCAAATGGATTATTTGTATCGCCTTTAACAGGTTTTGCCGTCGTCTCCGTAAACTTCTTCTCGAAAGAAGTCCCATATTGATGCTCGCGTTGTCTGATACGACCTTCAGGAACTGACACGATCGACGTGCCTCCACTTCTGGCATTTTCAATTTGACGTAACCGAGCTTCGGCACCAGGCCCGTACGTTTGCATTTTGATTTCCTACACAAGCATTGTCACAAAAAATTTGAATAAACCAAAAATTAAATTACCTGTTTTGACTTTAATATTTCACCTACACTTTCAAGTTTTTTATCAGGGCCGTCTGTAACTACAGTGACCTTTTTAAAAACACCCCGACCAAAATACTCAGCAGCGACGCTGAAACCATCGTGTACTTTTTCTAACTGCGCGTGGAACGTCTCGTGTAAATCTTTATTATATTCTTGCGCCTTAAGAAGTTCTAATAGATTTTTATTTTGAGGAACACATGCTGGACATTCGTTCTCGTTATCCGAAAAACTTTGAAAACAATGCTGGTGATAACTATGTTGGCAAAGAAAATGTATGCTCGGTAACTCCAACTGATGGTGGCATGCTGCACAGCGAGATCCTTGAACGACATTCACTCCGTTCTTCAATAATTCTATCTGTTGCTTCAATTTCACCGTATCACTGTTGTACTTATTCGTGAGATCGGTGTTGTCGCTAATAATTTCGTTTTCGATTTTTAGCTCATTTTCTATGTACGAACGGATATGAGCTAGTGTTATGTTGGATTCGCTAGCTCCAATAGCTTCGATTATTAATTGTGGAGATAATAACCGTTCTTTGGCTATTACTTTAAGCACTTCTGGGAGTAGCTCCAAGAGAGAGTCGTTACCGCCGCGTATGCAAGACCAAAGTGCTTGGATCCAAAGCGATGGTTCTTGGTGACCAAATCTTCGACAACACGACAGAATTGAATTTGAATCGCTCCGTAAGATATGGTACCTACACAATTTCAATATTATTTTTACAAAAACAGCCACGTATGACAAACCTCAATATTTGTTGATACAATTTCTCCTCTTCATAAAGGTATAAAACACCCTCGCTGAAGTTATGCATATGGCATACCACTAACGCTTGTGGTTTATTGTACTTAATTTCGGAATTTTGCAAAAACTTTAAAATCTTCTGTCCGTATTTGTTCTTTTCCGTTTCGTTCTTAATAGAGCTCCAGACGTGTAAATAATGTTCGTGGAGAGTGTCATAAACGGAAGTGGATAAAATACAACCTTCTGCAATTAAATGTTCTAAAAATTCGACTAAATGCTCCGAATCGTTTAAAAACAGATGAATGTAATCTTCGGGATCGGCTTTTTGGGCTGGTTCGTGAACGACTTCGGACGCGGCCGATTTATTAGAAAAATTAGTGCATAGACGTTTTAAGAAATTCGTGCTATCGCGCGCAACGTTTTTGATTAATATTTGGCCGTATTTCTTTGTATAGATTTCTGCGTCTTCAAAATTCAATTCCGAAATGTATTCTAACGCTTCTTTGTAATGGCGATTATCTTCGATTTCGATTTTTATATACCAATCGTGCTTTTTATGTTTCTTAGCTAGCATTAATGCTTCTTGAGGACTGGCCTAGAATTTTATTAATCATTAAAATGTTTTGCATCAGTAGTCCAGAAAGTGCTATTTTGCGAGTATGAGCATATTTGTTGGCCGAGGTGAGCCGAGGCCTACAAAATGCGAAAACAGCAAGACATCAACTTTGATTTGGTTTTAATATGTGGATAGCCATTTTGTGTGGAGAACAATAGGGCCTTTTATTTACAACAGTTTAAATTCCGAAAGGTATCGCGACCTGCTGAAAACTGATTTGGATTATGTCTTGGATGAATCGCTAACAACTACTGGTTTCAACAAGATGGTGCCCCAATGCATAATTCAAGAAATGTACAGGAGTATTTATCGCAAAGATTCCCTAAAAACGGATTGGAACTCACATACTACGTTTATTTCGACGGTTGGATCCGAATAAAAACTCAAGCGGCTTGAATTATTAATCCTTAATCTTAAGTGATTATCTCGAGAAGGATTAAGACGAGAAATACTTAACCTCACTTTTTTGTATTAGTTTACTAGTATAATTCAGTGTTCATTTGTGGTTTATTTAGGTAGTATTTACTATTAGTAAACGTTTATTATTTAACTGTGGTGAAAAAACGAAACAGAAGTACCTGGAGTGAAAATGAAAAAAAAACAACAAAAATGAGTACCTAGCTAACAATTTCTCCAGCTGATTTTAACATATTTATTACAGTTCAAATGATAGTTAAAGACAAAAACTGAATCCCGATTAAAAGTAGATTAAGCGTTTATTTCGTGAAGTTGAAGTGGTTTATCTTAAGCCAATCTACCAAATTGTTGAGATTGGATTAATTTTTCCAAGCCGCCTAAGCGCTTTATCCCGAGTGTTTATTTCCAGCATTAACGAGAATTTAAGTAAGATTTATCAAACCGCTTGAGTTTTTATCCGGATCAAACCGTCAAAATAAACATAGCAACAGTGAAGTAGCTTGGTCAGCCCGATCACCGGATTTACGTTCGTTTCATTTTTTCTCTGGGATTATGTGAAAAACCAAGTGTATGACGCAACTTTTGAAAATGAAGATCGATTATTGGCATCGGGTAAAGCGGCAGTTCTCATCGGCAATGTAAGATCATGTTTTAAATTTTACTGTAAAAAGAGCATACTTGTAACTAGAAAGAAAGAAAAGAAACACTTGCAATAATCTTTTACATTTTGTTTTAACGCTTACTAGATTACAATGTAAGAAAATATTAAATCTTACTTTTCCTCTATTTTTGGCTTTAGAACCATAATGTGTGATACATCGTTGAATTTTTAATTAAAAAATCTACCAAATACATGTTTCTTCTTTTGTAGCTATACAAAAATTAAGTTGATGGTTTCCAGTGGCGGCTGGTAGTCAATGTCATTTTAATATTAAATTTTAAACACACTTTCTTTTCTCAATAGTCATCGGGCAAGTTCATTAGCTTTTCAATGTATTGCGCTTGCATTAAAAACTTAAGCATACTTGCAATATTAAAATAATAATAAAACGATTTTTAGTATTTTTTGGAGGGTCATTGACCAAATGGCCTAATGGAGAAACCACAACTGGTATTGACGTATTTAAAATCATCGATATTATAAATTTTAGTTATTTTAGGTGTTTAAGTTGACTAAATCGTTCATATGCTAAATTCTCGTTTCTATCAAATACCATGGTTATTTAAGAAGATTCTCTTGTAATGCAATAGTCTTATATATAAATATTATTTTAAACAATAAACCACTTTGAGTAATGAACTACTTTACCAATATTAATAATCTGTTTATTTTGAAAGTTTGTTACTAAACCCGTTTTTCTTCTAGCTGTTTCCACCTGTTTTAATTGTGTTTTACTTCTAACTGCATGTTGGTTTTGTTGTTTTTTGTAACCCGTCCGCCTAGCCTTTAGGAAATGAATATCCATACCAGTGGCGGCTTCTCCATTAGGTCAATTGGTCAATGACCCTCCAAAAAATACTAAATTGACTTGAAATATAACTATTTTATTGAGTAAGAATGCGTTTTTAAAATTTTAATTTTGAAATGACCCTCCTGTAGTATTGACCACCAGCCGCCAATGATCCATACTGAGCTCGCGTTAATTAGTCGACAATTATTAAAGAAGCTTCCAAAGTTAACACTCCAAGGGTGCGTGTCTTGATCACAATTACCGCGGTGATGCGTGAATGATTAATTAGGTGAGTTAAAGGGGGTTAATTGGCCCTATTTCGCAATTGTGTGAAGTTTTTTATATTTAACAGAATCTCCATTTTAGTTGAAGACGATTATTTGTGTCTTTCGTTTGAAGATTCACTTTATAATCCAATATAGAATCTTAATCCTAAAAAGGCTGGATATTCAATTACGACGTGGTCTAAGTCGAAAGTCGCTTATAGTCTTATTTATAATCCAAAATTCGCATTTTTGCGGTTCCAAATAATATAATAGTTTCCCGTCCACCAGTTCTTCGGCCATCGCTTTAGAGGTGTAAGTTAACAACCTCTTCGCCTCCAATATCTGTTCACTAGGAGTTCATGCGAATTCAATATAACTTAATGTATTTATAATTTAACGTTTAGTGCAATCAGTAGATTACAAACAATCTTCCTAAATCAGTGTAACCTAAAGACTCTGAATAACCCAAGTTGTTAATAAATTAGACTATCATGATTTGGTAAACGTAATCTTTCATTTTGTTT
Source organism: Aquatica leii (assembly GCA_035610365.1). Classification (NCBI taxonomy): domain Eukaryota; kingdom Metazoa; phylum Arthropoda; class Insecta; order Coleoptera; family Lampyridae; genus Aquatica; species Aquatica leii. The sequence goes on along the minus strand of CM069437.1, from coordinate 40,051,270 downwards.
CAGTTTACTTATAATTGAATTGCCGAACAAATGAAAACAAGCACCTCCCACAAATGCTTTTGCAATTAGCTAATTCAAAGTACGCAAAAAAATTGCATCAAAAGTTTGATGCATTTCCCGAATTTATTGTGTACTAATAATCATCGTATTTCACGGTTTCGTTAACTTTTCAGTAATTTTATGTAGACAATTTATTATTTTAAAATGATATTTTTAAAAACCATCTGCTATTGATATCAAGGTAAGAAGTAATTTCTTTTAAAATAACTAACAAAACAAAATCAACTATTATAGATCTTTCGCCAAGAAAAAACGTAAACAGAAACATTTATCAGTATCTGATAAAAAAAAACTATTCAAAATATTTATAAAAATTTGCGAACAAAGCCAACCAAGTGGTTCGAAAACAGATCATAGTACATTTACAGCTACAGCAGAAAATAACGTTACCACTTTATATCTTTTTTTTATACATCTACATGTAAAGATTTATATTAACTTTACTTATTTACGCAGGTGTCTTTGTATTTAGTGTATTCAATGTGCTAACTAGATATAACACAGATCATGTATTGCATTCTCCAAAAGTGGTCGTAGGTCAAGGCCAATATTAGATAATATTACTGATGGAACGAAAACTGTCCTAAGACGTAATGTGCATTCGTTCTTTTTATGTAACGAACCACCAACAGTACAAAAAGTTATGGCTTATATTAACGCAGATGAGAATTTGCCACACATTCAAGTAACTACGTTACAAATATTATTGAAACAAATTTGGTTTAGGTTCGTTAAACAAATAAAAGTGTATTGTGTTTGTAATATATGTTATTCTATAGGTGCAGAAAAAGAAATCGCAACTGTATGCTACTTAAAAAAATAATATCATAGCGTGGAGAACATAATTCCTTCGTGAGATAAGCAAGTTTCTTTGTTTTTGGATTATCTACTGAACTTCAAAATCCTTCTGGCAAAGGCAACCGATTAACCGACAGGATCAGATACAGAATTTGTTTAAAATAGTTTGCTTATTTTTGAATCGAAAAAAACTGTCGATTTCCATAAAGAAATGAATTTTCTGGTATTCGAAAACTGGTTTATGTCGGTGCTATGTAACTTAGAAGAAGGTGCTGTAATCATATTCTTCACATCGTAGCAGCAAAGTAAAAAAACAACTTCCGCAACTAAAAAAGCTGACATACAAGATTGGTTGACAAATCGATTGAATTTAAGGAAAACATAGTTACAGAAGCACGTTTAGCATTTGTCAATAGAAACATTACATTGCCACTATATCACTGCGAAAAGGCCAGTAATTGCTAGATAAAATACAACATTTAAAACACAAGATGTTAAAAATCTATTTCTTGAAGCAGTAGTCAATGTTTTGGCAGCTAATTAGAAAAAATTAATACAGCATGTGATTAAAGTAGAATAAGAAATGTGGCAGATAGACCTCACATTAGAAGTTATAGTTGAACCGGTTATTAATCAATTGGACAATGAATCTTCTACATCAGACTCCGATTCAGTATAAATTTTTATTTCGTTGTCTATTTATCACTTGCTGTTGGTTGTTACATTTATAATATAGAAATTGTTTTTTAATATGTAATACATAATAGTTGATACACCTAACTAATAAAGAACAATTTGACTATGGTATAGGCAACCAACAATACACGTATGCATATTAAGTAAACGTTGTACATTTTTATTATTCGTGTATGTAAATCAGTCCCTTTTTTTAGTAAGAGGGATTTTCATCTGTCGGCAATTGAAGTATAGTTATTTTGTATTATGTAAAATTTTATGAAACATGTATTTATTTACTTATTTAGTTTTACATTATTATTATTTTTTGTTTTATTTACAATCTTTCTTTAAGCGTTAATTTTATTGATAATAAATGTTTCAACTTTGTATGCAACAAAGCCTTTTAATTGCACCTCGCGCATGATTTCTTTTGTGTAATATAATTCTTAGATTTCTGACAGTACATCCTAAACAAAGTGCTACGAGAAAATACCCCTACAGAACGTACTTTTAGTGAACAGCAACTAGAAGCTGATCAAACGTCGTTGTTTAGTGCCCCACCGAATTTTACTTTTCTAGTTATTTACGAATTTCAATTATCCAGCAATCCATCCATACTACAGTGAGCACTGAGCATAAACATCTTTATGTTACGTTACAAACTTATATAAACATGATATGTCTTAAAGAGAACTGTGAATTCAGTATTTAAAACAAAAGGTAACTGAATGTCCAACTGGCAATAAATATTACGAAGTAATGGACAAAAAAAAGAAAAGATATCACCTATTTGTTTTGAGAAAAAATTCAAGTAAATTGTGTGTGATGAACAGCCTTTATAGAAGATATTCTTACAAACTACAATATAAACTAAACAACGTAAAATAAAACCGACTACTGCTTGCAGAGAATGAACGAAAAAAAGTTTTTTAAATTAGAGCTTACTAAAAAAACTAGTGTAACTGTTTATAAATAATCGACTTCTACAAATATCTAAGTAAATCAATCAAAGTACCTATGTACATAGCCTGAAACACGTATTAACCAATGTATAAAAAATTAATTTAACATTGACTTACCTGTCGACAAACTTTAATAGCAATCTCAACGTTAAAATCCAAGTCACGATCTTTAAGCAAAATAAATTCTTTTAAGTTCTCGGGTTTGTTAAGCTTCGTGTAACAATTCAGCAACAAAGTCGTATGGTCTTCGGTAGCTTGACCTTGTTTGTGTATCGTTTGCAAATAACTGGTTAACTTTTCAATGTGTTGCGATTCTAAAAACTTTCTTATTACATAACTTGGCTCCAATCTACCACTAGTTTTCGCATATTGTTCTATAGCACCCCAATAATCGCCTTTAGCATACAAATGATCTCCATACTGTCGAAAAATATCAGCCAAACCATCGGCATCATACTGCTGTGATTTGGCAATACGTATTGAAACGTCATATAAATTTTTCTTAAATAGTAGAAGCAATTTTGACTGCAAATCCTTTTCGTCTAGATGATACATTCTATTATTGCAATCCAATAGATATAATCCACCCCATTCAATCAAAGCAGCTTTTATCTTATTCGTAATTGTCGAAAACACAATAAATTTGTTTTGGATGTCTAAAATAGTAACCGAATGAGCTTGCGATGAACTACCTGAGATACTTGAAACAGCCGATTTGCTTGCCGTCGAAATTATGATTAAATAACTACGAAACCATTCTAACATTACTTTTTCACCATCAACTGCAAAGCAAGGTCCACGTCCATCGCTGGTATAACAATAAATCGCCTAAAACCAAAAATGAACACAAGTCATACAATGCAAATACTTACATCGTTTCGAGCAACCATAAAATGACTTTCTTGAACGGATTCTGCTAATACGCTGCATTTCTTTGCGCAACCAATAGTATCCAAATTGCACTGAAATAATAAATGTAAAAAATTTGAATGTTAATTTTGTAGCATATACCTTCTGTTCCCGATCCTTATGAGTCACATTAAAAACGCATATGGAGCTGTCAGTGCTAACAAATAATAATATAGCAGAAGCTGTCGACTTAAAAGCTAAACCAGTAACGGCCGAGCTTACATCACGTAATAACTTTTGTTTCGAACCACGATCACGAGTGATTTCACCTCTATAATGTATTTAATATAACTCATTATAAGCATGTAAAATACAAACAAATTCATAATAATATAAAGACTAAAGACTATAATTATGCCCATATAATAATAGTAATAGAAAGGGTTGCAGTGTACCCACCTATACAATAACAAGGATCCATCGGCAAAACCAACAGCCATCAACTGTAAACCCTCATGCACACAAAGAGCTGTTGCAGCTACAGGTTTGTTGCCAGGCAAGGTGCGACTCACTCGGCAACAATGTGGAACTCCATTTTTGTCACGCTTAGTATTCCATACTTTAATGATGGGGTTAATACCAGGCTCATCCTCCTAAGTATAAAACGTACACACCCATGTATACAAGTTCTTAGAACTTACTCCAATTGTAATCAACAATGTAGAATTACGTAAATGTTGAGCTAATGTTACACGCAATTCATATCCTCTAAAAGACGTTACTTCCCATGATCTCGAAAGCAAATGTATTTGTCCCAAAGAATCCCCTAACACTATTTCGTTATTACCACAAGTAGCAACTACGATGTCAGACTCCTAGAATAATTCTACGGTTAATGCTTAAAGTTTCTTCTCGCCAATGTTGCGCCACACCTTACCGTAGGTGTACCAAAACAAAGCAATAGAAAGAATCAAGGCATTACACACTTACCTTAAATAAATCTGCAATACAGCCTTTGTCTACGTCTGCTTTAATATCAAAAAAATTAAATTTTCTCCACTACAAGAAGAAAATATTAATGCATTTTTATGGGTGTTACAAAATTTGTTTACTTCTAAAAAAGCCATTTGTGCGTGCACTTTCTAAAATAAAAAATTGCATAATATACGTGTAGTGCTTAATTTTAATATATATTAGTTTTAAAATATCAATTATTTATGATTTTTCATTTAGTTAGGTTAGAAAGCATAATAATATCATAATAATATGTAAAATCGATTTTAGTGCTATGTGTCAAGATAAGAAACTAAGTTAATCGCGCGTTTATTCAAAAAAACTTCTTTGCCGAATAAAAATTTGATGTATTTATCATATAGATTCCTGTGGGTTAAGCTACTTATTCGGCGCGTCTCAAAGTAGTAGTTAGGGAGGTAAATATGGTGTCATGGTAAGCAGCTTAACAAATTGAGCCGGGACAACGTTATTAACTTTAGCATGTATTGGCCTAAAATCCGTATACGTATCACAATGCAGCTATCACGCGAACCAGCTTTTCTAGTTCAAGCTGTAGCTGTAGTGTCGTAGATAAACGATTCCTATCACTACTCTACTAGCGTTGCTCACTAGACACGTCAGTTAAATCCAACATTCTTTACTGCTGTAAACATGTCTCATGAGCAATAAATGCTAAGAGTTTTGGCTTAATTACCTGAACTAAGAGAATACAATCTCATTAAAAACTTTAATCTATGATGAAGAGAATAAATCCGACAGATGCATAACTTGACCAATCGTTACTGGTTCCAACGTCGGGGCACCAGGCGAATTCCGTTTTGTCATGAGTATAGAGCACTGCACATGGTTGCTTATATTTCTTCTTTAATACTCGTAGAGCTAACATGAACCAAGTCAACGAATTAAAAATACCAAATATAACAAACACTGGGACTTTTGGCGACTCTAAAACGAACGACTCACCCAAGAATGTGTTAAGTGCTAATAGAACCAAGCGCACTACTAAACACCAAAGGAATATCAATATCGAAAGCACAAAACGCAACCGATCTGAAGACAGAACTCTAAACACAGTAACATGATCGCGAACAAAGAAGAGTAAAAAGGTGAAACCTTCCACCTCTTATACTACCGCCGTATATGATGTTCGAAATATTGCCACAACAATATCCAGGTGTTGTCTTAAGCTTTATTGGCGTCTTGTGCCGATTAGTTTACTAATGATTGGCTGGTGTGAACCCTAGAAAATAAGGTCTGGCTAGTTGCAAAACATTGTTCCAAAACCAGCTAGGGCCATAGTATGGATTCCGAGACCCATCGTAGAACTGCAAAAACTATTAAAAAGTCTCAAGGTGTAAAATCCAGAGCGTTAAATAGAAACCTGGGACTGTTGTAAGTAAGAATAAAGATCCGAAAGCTCATGGAAAAAAGTCTCGACTGCAGACTTTACTTTCCCGAGTGTTATTCAGACGTCTGATAGAAAAATAACTTGTTATGTTAAAAATATTTTGGTGTGGTTTTCGTACTGTAGGAATTTTGCCCTGTGGTACGTCATTTTACTGGGTACATAATTACATACCTAGATTCAGGGGGTATTTACTTCATATAAATTTCCAAAAAGGTGCGACTTTTTCGCCACCTATTGGTGCCCCATATAAACTATATAACGTTTATAGTTAGAAACTAAATGTATTGCCTCTTTTAGTAAAATCACTAAATTTGTAACTAAAATTGTAAAATCAAGTCACATGTCATCATCGACCTGGCAACATCGGAAAGCTACGCTTCCCTCTGGACGGGTAATCTGTATACTTTTGCAATGTGTTTGTTTGTCTCAAACATGTAGAAAAGGAAGTACATTTGTTTATTGTTATGGTACGCACTACTTGTCAATTTATGTTGACATACTTATAACCTCAAATTTTAGAATAGGTTCTAGCAGCATTATTTGAAGTACGTAGATAGTAAAATGAATTGAATCAAACTTTAAACATGAAATATAAATACAATGTATATTTAGCTTGAAGTAGGAATATGTAAAAGTAAACAAATACAATTGTGGTTTGACAAGTAGTGCGTACCGTTTGTTGACAAATACTATTTCTATCTCTTACAATGTTGTGTACACTTTGCAGCCTGCGATTACTCGTCCAGAGGGAAGCATAGCTTTCCGTTGTTGCCAGGTCGATGCATGTCATAAAAGCGGCATAACCTCAATAAAATGGTACTTAAAAAACTGTTAAAGTAAAGTAGTTAATTAAAGACAAAGCAAAGTATTTAAGCTTCGTTCTGGATAAGTGTCTGCCATGGTAAAACCATCTGCACAACGTTTCAGCGAGAGCATCGGCAATCACACCCAAGCTATGCTCGATTATGTGTAAGAACGGCATGAACAAGCTGCTAGTCTACAAGAGGTTGATACGGCCCGATATGATGTACACCTTACTAGCATGGTACACGGCGAAGAGCTACATCGAAAAGGTTCAGTAAACTTAAAACAAAGCACTACGACTTGTTGCTAATGCACTGTGGTTCATGCGAAATAACCAACTGCATCGGGATCTATTGGTACTCATCATCGAGTATCTACTTTATCAGACAGCATAAAAGTTGGTGGAAATGATACTGGCAGATCCCAACGAGGTGGAAAGAAAACTCTGACGTTATGACGAAGATGCTGCATAAGTACACGTTCTTCAATAGATGAGTATCCAAATTTTGTTTTGATTAAATTTTTTTAAAATTCACCATTAAACTATAAATTGAATTATCAAGTATTATATAAAACTTGTGCAATAGATAATGAAATATGTAAATGTGGGGGCTTTGAAGCGATTCTAACGAGCTTATACTTTTGCATAGATATTGAAAATAGTCACAAATTATAATTAATTTATGTTTATTTTTTATTGTCATTCACATAATAATTATTAAAATAACTATAAATTGATTATCTAAATAATTGTTTTTAATATATGAAATCTCTATTTATAAACTTGTTTATATGTATGTATATGTTTTATGTCTGTTATGTATTCATGTAATTTTGTAAGAATTATAATATAAATTTTTATTTTAAATCAAATATATTTTTATTTATAAAAATTTAAATATAAGCATTTAAGTATGCATATTAATTATAATTGATATGAGATGGCGATATATGTAGATTTCTATAAAAAATGCTTAAAATAGATCGTTGGGGCACCGATAGGTGTCGATAGTGTGAAACCGATATACGTTTATTTATACACGGAGTGTATAGCCCCTGCCTAGATTACATAATCGAATACTCCGAGACACAAAATTGTGAGTATTTTCTTTCTTATATAAAATTTTCAAAATGTGCACGATTATACAGAATGTAGGTACTACCTAAGTATGTACCTGCATCTAATCCAAATAAGAAAATTGTGTGCTTTATATTTATATAACAAATATAAAAACGGAAGAATTTGGTGCAGGAATACGTTTTTCTATACTTTTCTAGGCTTTAAATTATAATTTAATTTACAGAACAACGTAATTTAATTTAATTTTATGCGCTATACAAAATTATAGGTTATAAAATTTGACATGAAAAAGTGATATAGATATAAGTATAAAAATGTACATAAACGAGTAAAATTATGGTACGCGGAAAGTTAAAGTTAAACCAACTTCTGGCACACTGACCTTGAAACGCATGCGTCAAATACGGACCCACCTTTGAGTATATAAAATTCTTTTCATGTAATAAATTAAACGACGAGCTTTGCTTTGCTTAAGCTTGTGATATTTGGTAGTTGTGTTGTATTTACCAACGTGGACTCATTATGAATATAAGTTAAGCCAACCAATCGGTTTATATGTATAAAGTGTTGCATACATCAATATTATTAACTGTGATATTTATTGACGAATTCTTAATTGATATTTATCTCGTTTTTAATATTATTGTTGAAATAAATATATTCGATGTTATAAATTTGTGTTTTGCAACTTGTTTCTTTTCAGTATTCGACGGGATGTGTAGTTATATTTCTATCGTTTAGGTGCTCTTTTAATTATCTTATAATTAACACACCGATTACCACCTACGACTCTCTCTTTCTCTTTCTGCCGCCTCCAATGAGTTATTACGGTTAAATTTACGTAACAAACTCAACCAATACTCTGATACTGAAACTTTGACGAATTTCCATGACAAGTAACTTTAATATGTCTGTAAGTAAGTAAGTCTTGCGATTACATGTTTCCATAGCATTTTTACAAATTTTAAACTTTGCGATGACAGGGGACTGTAACATTTCTGCAAATTCAAATCTTGTCATGGCAAGACTTAACAATATTGCTGCAAGTTTGTCGAAACTTGCAGCAAACTTGCTGCAGGTCTCCAAACTTGTCATGACAATATTGCTGTAAGTTTGTCGCGACAAGGTTGTCACAAGCTTGTTATTGCTTCCTTAGCCAACTTGCAGCAAACTTGCTGCAAGTCTCCAAACTTGTCTCGACAATATTGCTGCAAGTTTTATAGTTGTCACGACAAGTTTGCTGCAATCTTGATACAAGCTTACATTGCTGTTTGGGGCAGGGGAAGAGCTACGAGCTACTTCACGGTGACGGCGACAAGAACCGAACAAAATCGAATAATCTGCAAATACAAATGTCTTTTAAACGTGATGGCAAAATGCGTAGTAGATGCGTATCGTGTACGCCGTAGAACACATCAGTATTGAAAGCGCACTATACCGTTACGTTGTTTATAGTACTGGGATTTACGTACAGAATGTGTACTTTTTATGCACTACAAAAACCATAAACGCATTTTGCCTTTAATCGCTGTAATGGCATTGTACACAGCCGGACTTTCTGTGTTTATTGGGAAATATCTTATAAACTGTTAATATTAGAAAAGTTTTTTATTTGAATAAATTGTTAGGAAGATTATTCACTATAAGAAACTGTAGGAATAATTGGAATAGTTTACATACGTACAAAACTATATAAGAAAAACTGTTAAAAATGGCAGATACATCCACTGGTTTTTTTATGAGACCCATCTTTTAATAAAACCGAGAGAATATAAAAAGCCAGCTCCATACCAAATTTCAAGTAACTAGGATTTTTGGTTTGAGAGTTATCGTGGGTACATCCAAATATAATTTAAATAAGATGCAGCACTCTGTTTATAAAAAAAGTCAAAAGAATATAGAGAATAGTAGTTTACGTAACAAGAGTCGAAAGTAAGAAATAGCATAACGAACGTTAATGCGACGCGAGGCCGCCGGCCGAGCGTTGCATGTGAGTGAGTTATGCTATGATTCTTTCGACCAAAGTAATGTACATTATTTTTTGTGTTGCCTTTTATAAAATTACATTTTTTTTTTAAAAAATAAAAAAAATCAACAGAAATATAATGTTGGTATTACATTTATTACTAAATCTGTCAAATTTGACATTAACTTTAACATCGTTTTTCTTCAATTTTAACTGAATTTCAAGATTTTTAAAATGATTTTTCTACCTGTCGCATACTCGTTCTAATATGTTAATTGACTTTAAACACTTAATTTTATGTGGATTCCTAGTTTTCATTTTACCACCCTAGAGTTTTTTTCGTTCATTACGTAACTACACTAACGAACGAATATTGGCGTTTGCGATGTTGGCAGCACAAAAATAGTAGTTTACGTAACAAGAGTCGAAAGTAAGAAATAGCATAACGAACGTTAATGCGACGCGAGGCCGCACGGCCGAGCGTTGCATGTGAGTGAGTTATGCTATGATTCTTTCGACGAGAGTAATGTACATTATTTTTTGTGTTGCCTTTCATAAAATTACAATCTTTTTTAAAAAAATTTCAAAAAATCAACAGAAATATAATGTTGGTACTACATTTATTACTAAATCTGTCAGATTTGACATTTACTTTAACATCGTTTTTCTTCAATTTTAACTGAATTTCAAGATTTTTAAAATGATTTTTCCACCTGTCGCATACTCGTTCTAATATATTAATTGACTTTGAACACTTAATTTTATGTGGATTCCTAGTTTTCATTTTGCCACCCTAGAGCGTTTTTCGTTCATTACGTAACTACACTAACGAACGAATATTGACGTTTGCGATGTTGGCAACACAAAAAATTGTTTTTTTAACGTATTTTGCTTTCATCCTTTCAAGATATGAAATTTTTGTATAAATAAAATCGTCCCAGTCGGGATTCGAACCTAGATATTATATATAGAATTCACTTTAAATTATAATAATGTTAGAAAAAAAAATGTATTTGAATAAATTGTTAGGAAGAATTAACTCTATAAGAAACTGTAAAAATATTTCGAATAATTTACATACGTAGAAAATTATATAAGAAAAACTGTTAAAAATAGCGAAAAGCCAGTTCCACACCAAATTTCAAGTTACTAGAACTTTTGGTTCAAGAGTTATCGTGAGTACATTGTTACACACACCAAAAATTTTTCTGATTCTGACCTTGAAACGTAAAATTATGAAATAAAAATTTTTTGACAAAAAGTTGCGATCGCTATATTTTTCTTATAGGAAAGTAAAAACGAGGGTAACTGATAGACAAAACCAAGATTATATGGACTGCAAAGTTTTTTGCGCTATATGAAGCTCCTGATCCCGATAGACCATTCCAGACCTACGTCACTACGTCATACAATTAACAATATGGCCGGCTGTACATAGTTTGTTAATGAACCATTTACTGTATTATGAAACTGTTTTCATGTTTGTTTTTGTTGTTTTTATTGGTAACGTTTGACATTATTAGTCAAATATATAATTTTAAATAATGATTGTATTTAAGAACGTGTTTATTATTTTTAGTACATTTTAACTCACTTTAAGAAGAATGCGGAAAGTAACTGTTCGACCCTGTTGATTTTATTGACAGTGTTGTTGCTATGTTAACAGAGGTGACTTTTCAACTGTTTTTAACTGACCGACAAGATCTAAGATACTCTGATGAGATCTGGCATCATAAGAAGTGTTTTTTTTTTAATTTAATATAATTCCCGTAAAAACGTAACTGATTTTTCGCTGAACATTATAAACGGCTACATTAGCAAAGATTAAAGCGAAGCTTTTAACTTCAACTGTCACCAAAAGTATACCTTGCCGACAGAAAGCACCCGGAATTAGCACAAAGCTAAAAATAAAACATGATGCTGTGACAAACACAGAAAGACGAATCATTATCATTCAGATTTCATACATGTTTATTGCTTTTTCAATGAATAAATTTTTAAAGCTTAATCCTAAATGGTAACATAGTCTGCTTAAATAGCCCCGTTGGATCGGTTTTCTACCTCCGAGGTGCCTCTTTGGTTTCAAACTTTTCCGCTGGGTTGAAAAGATGCTTAAAAAAGCATAAATTTAAATTAAATAAATAACGTTGTCAAGAAAAATTCGGATTGGTTGCTTTTAAAAACACCAATCAATTTTCAGCAACAATAACGGCGGCTTGAGTATACTAGATACACACGCACCACCGAGTAAAACACTTGGAACGAATCCGCTTTACAGCATTAAAAATTGCAGGAAGAGCTCGACTGATCGCAGCTAGTGCAGGCAGTCGAATGCCATTCTCATTCAATAAAAAATATTTTCTTTTATAATCATTACACGGACTGCCGACATATTTGAAAAAAAAGAACTCTTCTATGATGAAAGTGTAACCGCAACCAAAGGGTATTTGCCGCAACAAAGATGACAAATTAAAACGCCAAGTAATTTTTGTATAAAGTTTCCACATTGTACTAGCGACCGTAAACAAAAAATGAATAATAAGCAAAACTCTTAATATTGTTAACACAAATAACTGTCTAGAATATCAAAATACTCGTACCTTAAAGAAATCAAATAAGAAATGTCGGAATTATAAATCTGAATTTGTGAATACAAAGCTAAAATGTAAAGTTGGCGAAAACATAGCACACTTATTAATGCAAGAACATACCTTATCCTGTGGTTGACAGCTCCTAGACTAAAACAGTCGAGGACCATTGTGACGCCTACTCCGAACCGTACGGTTCTCGGGCGCCAGATTTGTTAAAGGAATTTACTTTCCTGTTAGACGGTGTTCTCCGGGTCACTGCAGTGACACTGTGTCTACGGCTTCAAGCGGTTTTAAAATCAAAGCTAGGCGACGGGAAATAAAAGTCTGCAGTAAACAAAACAAGTTTATTTTAGACTATTAGAAAACGGTAAATTTCGGCGAGCAAATCAAAGCAAATCATAAGCGGCGGAAATGATAACCGACCAAGCGTTAAGCGAGCGGTAAAGAGGATGACCAAGCAAACGTGCCGTAACGGTAGTTACTTCTGTCGAATCGGTGGAAGGGGCTAATTCGGGTTCTGATAGTTGATACAGAGAGGGGACTCAGAGTGGACCAAGTAGCTGTGCGAAATTTTCTCAACACGTTTTTTGGACCTGGTGTTAACGGCGTATTACGCAGGCCATAGTCCGACATTACGAATACAACCGGTAAGGAACAGAGCGGGTCAAATAGTCGTGCGAAAATCTTCATCACGTTACCTGCTGGACATGCGGTGTTTACGACGTATTACGCAGGCCAAAGCCGGACACAACAAATACGACGCCGGGTACGGAGGAAGGTTATACGGTATAGCGGTATCTCCCCGGAGATTCGGATTACATATTTAAAAACTGCTTACCTATCCTATTCTGCAAGCGGTTTTCAGACGGTTAGAAGAGACAACTTTAAGCGGGGATATGACGCTCTGATTCTCGCTCTACAATCTGGCGTAATCCCCATAGTTAAATAATTTACAACATGAAAACTGGTAATATTATACAAACAATTCTAATATCTAAACAATCACCATTTCTAATTACTATACTCAATCGATATGTCTAAGCAACGGTTTGTTACACCATCCAGAAAGAATTAATTAAGTTAGATAAAAACCAACTAAGATTGGCTGTCGAAAACTTCACAGGATACTGTCCACTTATGAAACATCTCATTAATAAAGTGAAAGACAATTCTGAACGTGGAATGAGTAGAGAAAACACTTCTCCACATACTATGTGAATGTCTAGTTCTTGTAGACGCTATATATTTACAATTTGGGGCTAAGTATATAGAACCAAAAGTAATTGACCCATAAGTCTCACCATCAATGGTCTCACTAAGAAATTTATTGAGAAACTAGAACTTGAGTTAAAACTGGATGGAGCACAAGCTGAGAGCTTAGCTGCGAGTTCTATTAAGAACCTAACCCAAAAAATTATAAATAAACTATACAGATTTATTAGGTCAGTACCAGTTTTCTATATTTTTAAAACTATCTACGTTCTAAGTAAAACCTGTTGTTTTTAACTATATAACTAGTTAAAAGTTAATATTAACATGGATGAATTAAATGAGAGTAATTTATAAAGATTTATTACTCTTTCTCATGGGACAAATTTACAGTCTTACTAAGCTACGCAAAAAAATAATGCGCAATAATACATATTAAGAATTAACAATGTGTAACAATTATTAAATTCTAAAATAAAAATATATCTCAAGAAATCTCAATAAATTTTGTAAATATCGATCAATTCTTTCTTATCACCGTTGAATATTATTTTTATACAATTAAGACTTAAAAAAATGCGTATATTATTATTTTCAATTAAGCAACAATTACAAAATTGGCAAGGTGTTCTTTTATACATTACAATTCGAAAAAATAAAATTGTCATTCTTTTTGTTGTAACTAAAGTACAATAATCACGTCTAAATAGAAAATATGACACATATCTTGGTACATCGGAATTTTTAAATAGAAAAATAACTTATATAAGCTATCCGCCGTTTTGCTTCAACTGCTGCTGTTGCATTTGTAACTTTACCTTTAAAGCCATTTTCTCCTCTCTAATATCGGCTAATTCTTGACTTAACTCCTGGCACAATCTCAGTAAAACGGTATTCTGTTCCTGTAATTTCTGAAATAATTCCCATTTAGATTGATCTACTTGTACTTCGGGACTATCACGATTCTTTGGTTTCCTATATATTTCAAATGCGCCATGTTTTTGCGGGGCATCTAAAATATCCGTACCTTCAGGCGCAGAAAATTGAGCAAACAATTTTTTCCGTTCGGCTTCGTACACATCGCCTGGAAAAACACCTTCTGAAACGTTTTCGTACTTTTCGCATTGTTCAAAGTGTTCAAAATTAGCAAAATGTAGATTCGCTTGCGAATTTTCTTGATCCGTAAGTCTTAATGGTAGTTTTTTGTGCGACTGTACGCTCGGACTGACACGAGGAGGAACTGACGGCGGCGCGCCTAATTGGTTTGTTTGTTTATTCAATCGATTCAGATCTAACGAAGAACTACGTCCGTGTGTTTTAAAAGGTCTAGGAGGTGGAGGTGGAGGTTTTTCTTTTTTAGGAGGTGGAAATACGGGTAAACTTACAGGACCTTCTTCGACAGAACTTTGAGTGTTGACTGGTGGAGGAGGTATCGCTCCAGGGCCAGGTACACTAATTTTTTTAGGTTGTGGTCTTTGAATACCTCGTATGTCATTAGCAGGTTGTTGCGTTACCGTATTGATATTATTTTGTTGATGTACTTCGAGGAACTTATGTGGGCTGCTAGTATCGTTTTCTCTTTGTTCATCGTTCGGTACGGTCGAAGTACACTCGGGAGTTAGTCGTAAAGGTACTGGATGAAGAATTTTTGGATCTTTCTCTACAGCACCTTTTTGAAAATCAAAATTAACCGGTTTAGGACCTGGAGAAGATATACTACTAGTAGGACTATCCACAAACTTAGTCCATTCTTTCGAAGTGTCTTTAGTCTGTGGAGATAAAATTGGTTCAGTTTCTGGGCTCATAGAGCATGATCTTTCGATGTTTGGTTGTAGTTCAGGTGGAAGCAATTCGGGTAAGTCAATATGATTACGACGAAGTACAACAAGATGCATAGCTGTGAGAAACTCTCCTAAACTTAAAGCTCCGTCTTTAGTAACATCAGCCAGTTGCCAAATTTTACGTAGTTCTTGCACGGGTAATCGAGATTTTTCAAAAAATAATCGAGCAATTGATCCAGCTAGCAAAGCATTACTATCTGGTTGTAGAGATCGAAATTGTGCTGTGTAATATTCTTTTTGTTCTGGTGTTATTGTCCATACTTCGTTAGAAATTTCAGTATCATCCTCACTGCTATGACGATCCGATGATTCTTCTTCAGTACCTAAATCATACTAGATAAACAACGTACGTGTTAATATTTACATACCCAATAACTGTCGTTGTTCCTCAGAAACCAACCCTTGCCAAGTGCTAGTAATAGCCCAGCTTTTATCTTGCACACTGTTAGTTGGAGTTGGACTGTCTGATGCAGTGCTCGATATTTCAGGAGATCCCGTTCGTAAAGTTATGTTAGTGTCACTGTTATCAAATTCTGAATCAGTACTAGCAGTATCGATATGCTCTATATATTCATTAAAATCTTTATTCCTAAGTTCTATCAGATCTTTATAAGGGCTTTGCATTTCGGAATTGGGCCATGAGAATCGTGGTAAAGGTAAATCTAATGCAGTCACGATTAATTCACTTCTTATAGGCATATTAAATTGAAACGCGGCAACTAGTTTTAAGGCCGAATAAAATTGTTTTCTACTTAAATAATTTGTATTTTGAGTCCAACATAGTTCTGAAATCTGTTAACGAGAACAGTTAATCTTTGATTACAGTTATTTCAAAGCTTACTTGTAGTACGACTTCTTGTGGTACATTACCCGACTTAATTAATTCTAAAGTTTTATTTACCGATACTTTTCCCGTATTTTCTTCGTCGCAACATACGAAAAAATCAGAAAAATACCTTTGTAATGTATCTGTCAATTTCAGTTCTTCCATGTTTCTGGTGGTTTTAACGTTGAGTTGGCAACGGTTGCTTAATAGGGGGTCTTGTACTTCTTGAAACGACAACGGGACCATATAGATGAAATTATTTAAAATGTTTTTATCTTTGGTTTTTATTCTCATTTTGATGAAGTGGGGAAACACAAAATGAAACCGGACCGAATTCGTAACCATACTAGCATACGAAGTGGTGCCTCCAGAAGTTATTACTAGTTATTATATTATACCTCATTGAGCCAGTGACGTACTCACAAAGAGAGATGAAGAGGATAGAACCCAATTTTAAAACTACGCACTAAGAAATTAAGAAAGTAAGTATCTATTAAAATGTTTATCCATATTTTTATTATATGTTTCTATCTATACTCACTCTTTATTCTCCTTACACAGCAGTTCCCCAAATTATTTTCTTAATTCGTCCATTTTATACTGTTAAAAGCTCTTTCCGTTTTTCTTTAGGTATTCAGGTATTTTCATATTTCTTTTTTGTTGCTATTTGGTTTTCTGTTTTCTTCTATCACTTTTTTTTATATTTGTTTGCACTTCTTTAGTGCTCTAATATTCTATAATATAGATTAGTTTGTTTTTTTCTTAGTTTTTTTTTGCTTCTATATTTTTTTGTTGCTTGTTTTATTGTATTTGTTATATTTTTCTTCTCTCTTATTCTTCGATCTAGCGATCTTAATGCCAAAATGTTGTTTTAGGAAGCAAACAGTAAATTCTTTACAATATTATCGCGTCAAATTTAAGTTGACATATTATACCATAGCATATTCCCAAGTAACCATAAATGACCAATGACGTTAAATAAACGTAACTTTTATACCGTCAAAGTAACGTTGCTAAATTTTAGTTTTCTACGAATTCACAAAAACCGTATGCTGTTTTGTGTTACTATTGTTTTGTAATTTTTGTATTTAATTTGTATAACCAGTATAACTCCATACAACAAAACACCAGTGTAAACGTAAATCTCTCAAGAAAGTTTAACATAAACTATCAAATTAAACTAAAAACTTACATATATCAACATTATTCCATTGATGACGCGTGCTGAAGTTTACATACTCAAATTTATTACGAAGAAAGTTCTCATAGTTGTGTGGGTTAAGTTACAAAGGTAATCTAATAACGTAAACGTGATGTAATAAAAACGCGATCTAGTTGGCTGGATTGTAACAAAAAACTTTATATTACGTTACAAAATTTTTATTCGCACATACTAATTTTTAAAACTTAAAATTACAAAACGAGATCATATTATTTATTTTGTTTGAAGATCAAACGGTGGTACGTAACCGCCAAATGCGTTCTCTAATTCTTTTGCAACTGCAATGCACAAATGGTCTTGATAAGGTGGTGCCACTACCTGTATTCCTAATGGCAGTCCCTGCGAGTCAAGACCCAGTGGTACTTGAGTAACCGGAAACTTCAACGCATTCCAAATAGCAAAATAATTAAAATTCCAAGGTCTTAGAACTGATGCATTGTGATAGCTGGCTGTAAACGGTGCTGAAGGGTAGATTAAAACAGCATTCTCACCTAACTTGGACTTAAATTATGTTACTATCACTTGTGTGTCTTTTAATTAGAAAAACCTACCATTAATCGTTGAAGCAATTGTTCGGTAGTTGTTTCAATCCACTGTTTTTTCTTAATCGGTAACTTTTCATTGAATATTGTTAGTAGCGCTCCTATATTATAGTTACTCTGACCGATGAGTAACTTTAAGAATTCAATAAATACATTCACCTGCAATTTTATAGTTTAAAAAATATGATAAATTATACAAAAGAAGCAATACTTTTCCAGTACAACCAGTGAAATCTCTAGCATAATTTACATTATCTTCTTGTCGTATCCAATACCGCCACAAATCTCCTCCAAATTTAAATTCAGGTATGTCTAATTTCTGTGGAGGAATGTTTGAATTGTTTTCAAAGTGTTTGACTACTTTGACTATTTTGTTTTTCATTTCTGGAGTAAAAGGACTTATTTTTAAGTCTTCAGTTTCGAGTGTATAAAACACCTGTATATTTTTAACATTGACTTTTTCATCAAGCTTTAATTTATCTACGTTTTTGTCTACAAGTATTTTCAGTAAAGGTGCAATGTCGTTAGCAGTTTTTGTGAGAGTACCAGCCGTTAGCATTGTGACTTTTTCTAAACCAGTCCTATTTGTTAAACCTTAAATCTTAATGATTACAACAACACTATGTCACAAGGTGAATGTTTACCTTTCGTTGATATCAACCCGCTTGTTGTTTTATGTCCGAATATGCCATTCATAAATGCAGGGATTCGTACAGAGCCTCCTATGTCTGTACCAACTGCAATAGGAACCCCACCAGCTGCAATTGCAGCACAATCACCTGCACAAGATCCACCAGCGTTTCTAGTACTGTCGTAGGGATTATTCGTTCTCCCATAAATTGGATTATCAGTTTCTTGCCACATATTTAACTGAGGCATATTACTAACACCTACTAATATGGCACCAGCATTTGTCATTAACTTAACTATATCTGCGTCTTCCTCTGCTATTTTGTTTTGTCGGGCTATCAATCCAAAGGTGTTACGCATTCCTTTACAAGAACTGGATTCTTTTGTTGTATATGGAATACCTAAAAAAGCGTTTGATTATAGTTGTTTGAAAATAGATAAGTATACGTACCTAAAAACGGTTTTGCTTCAAAGGTTTTATCCGTAATTAAACCATTTTTAATATTGGCATCAATCGACTTAGCTTCTTGAATAGCTGCATCGAAACGACAACCGACAATGGCATTTACAACACCGTTAATTTCTTCAATGCGATTTATAAATGCTTGCACTACTTGTTCACATGAAACAGTTTTGTTACGTATTTTTTCTGCTAATGACGTTGCACTTTCACAAACTAATAAATTAGTTGGTGGTGATATGTATTTGCGTTTCGATTTATAATATAATCCAAATAAGCAATCAATTAATCTATCTACACAGAATCTCACCAACATAAACAGTTGTATAAGCAACGACATTATTACCTTATTATCAACTTTTACTTTACAAAATGAGGACTTAAGAGAGAAAGTTAGTACGCTAAAAATAGCTTTAACGGTAGTTTATGGTAATTGTAATAATGATAATACTAAGTATGTATTGTAAGCTAATGATTAAGGGGTAATTATGAAGTTAATTGGGACGATAATATTCAGGTTTGTATTAAAATAGGTTGCGCTCAACGTAATCTAATTCCTCTTAAGCTTTATGATATTTTTTGTAGTTGTCACGTAAATTGTTATTATCGTTATTATAAATAGAAAATTGATGCAAAATGGAACTCCCTTTCTACTGGGAGTAATTTGTTCATTAAATTAATTGTTATGATACAATCTTCTTTATGTTATTGCAATTATTTTTAAGAGCTTTTGTTGGGCATATGCGACTTTTACTTTTAAATAATAAAACATCGTTTTTAATTATAAAGACGTTTTAGAGTTGGTCCTTATCTATGGCATGTTCAATAAGATTTTAAATATTATTTAAATCTTAAGATTTACCATTTTAAATAGTACATTAAGCACTTTTTTTTTAACTATTTACACAATTATTATAGATACCATTATTATAAATGTAACTAATTTTTAATAAACTAACTAACACTAATAAAATGTATATATAGCTAATGATATTTAAGATAGTACCAAGGGTTAGAAGTGCATGATTATAACATACTTATATAATCATCTTCTCAACCGTGGTCTATATATAATTTCAAATTAAAAATCAAGTGATTGATTTGTAACAGTTGTCATTAGTTTAATAGAATTAATTTTGACGTAATTGTAATTGTGAGTCATTACAACAAAAAATTAATAAATAACGTAAGTTTTTGTTGCTAAAGTTACTAAAATAGTTTAAAAACTCTAAAATATATTTTATTCTGTAATATTCACATTAAGCATTTATAATCAGCTTTATATTTTAAAGTCACTTTAACCTAACTTTTTTTTAAATTAGAAATCAGCACAAATTAGACATTAACATAAAAGTTGTAAAAAGTGTAAATACAATGGCATACGGTTTAAACACTTACTTAACAACTTATTTATTGACACCGCCAAATTTTTCTTAATCTTAACGACCACAATACCTAAACATTAAAAAATATATTTTCCAGAAATTGTGTTGAAAACAACATTTTCCTGCTTATCAACGCGTAGGAAAATTGAATTTTTTGGACTGTAAAGACTTTACAAGACGCAAAATAAAAAAAAAACTTTAAAAATGAACAATTTATTCAAAACTATTACCCATATAGCACAAGTACGTACCATGTACATACAAAGTACGTACTCTTCCGGACATATGTACGTACACAGTACGTACACTTACAACCAACGTACGAACAATGTACGTACATAGTACGTCCTTTTGTCACTACTTTGTACATAACAGGTACGTACAGTATTGTACAGTCAATAAATTAAAAATCGAGACACTACCTGCGTCCGAATACAAGAATTTAGTTGTTTAAATGGGGTTTAACCTTATCAATTACAGACCCCAAATAATTTCAGGTAAACTATTTATTGTCCATACTTTGCAATCTGCTAGTTCTTTTTACTAAAGAATGATTTTATCGTTTACGTTTGCAATGCACTGCTTTTGGCGGTTACATTTTTAAAGAAATTTAAATTTGGAAACGCATAATCAAATTGGTTAGTAGTTCAAGCTTGATTATTAAGATAAACAACTAAAAGACTAAAGTAGATTTAAGAAAAGCACAGCATTATTATTAACAGATATAATAATTAATAGATAATCCACAATTTTTTTAAAAGCAATTACTTCATTACATCAGCATATCATTGCTTAAATACCTGAATTGAATTGTTACGATCATTTTATTTGTTCTGATTGATTTTTTGTCATTCAATTTAGATCGAATAAATCAAATAGCAGAAAACAATTAGTTTCCCTATAAATTAGACAAATCGTTAAAATGTAAAGTAATCTTATTCAACAAAAAATCGTCTACCAATGTTTGTTTTCTTAAATGTAGCGAATTATTATATTCAATACGGTAATTTTTTACAGACATCGTTAACTAAAAGTGATCATGAATTAATATTTTTTTCTAAAAGTGCAAGGACACGCTTTGTCTGCAACAATATAGCACCAGTAGGTATTTAGGAAATGATATTCGCTAATTAGCTTTTGTGTAAGAATTTCTTCAACACAAGATTCATGTATATCATTAATCTGTTTTTTTAGTTATTTAAGTTAATTGTCAAATTTAATTTATAAACCAACAAAATTCCAAGATTAAAATAAATCCAACTATTTAGAAAACGTAACAAAAAGTATACAAAGGTCATTAAAAGTAACAAAAGAATCGTGAAAATACCGGAAATGTATTTATTGTGATGATAATTATATATTGTATAAAAATTTCTTAACTCATGGTATTTGGGAATATTGATTTAAATCAACTAAAATTTAGTCTACTAGTTATGCACGTTTTCACACTCAATTATAATGTATAATAAATTCCAGAATTTCTTAAAATCGCAATCAAAACAATTAAGTAAGAAATCTTTTTTGATTATTATTTTGTCACAAGGTAATCTTAAATTCTGACTGTGTTATAATACCTAAATGTTATGCAATAAACTGATACTCATATTCGTTAATGAAGCGTTTATTATACTAAAATATTGTATAACCATATGGAGCATAAAACTAATAACGATATAAACTTCTTTGTTTTGAATACATTCCTTTAACCGCCTGGGTATGGTGATTTAAATATACCACACCAATTGTCTCCCAAGCATTTTCAATCGCTCTAACTAATTCATTGCGATTTTTAGGTATAAAGATGGGACCTTGTTGTTCTTGAAGATATGCACCATGCACTTTGCTTGTTAGGGTAACACATTTAGGTTATTTTTTGTAACCAACGACAAACCATCGTGGATGCGTCTATAGGCATATTGCCCTTGTAACAAAAAAAGTGTCAAAACCATTGTGTCAAATCAAGAAAAATTAAGTTTATGATATATAACAGAAAACTTATTTGTTGAAATACATAATTTCTGTCATGATATACAATTTCGACAGACGGCTCCATAACATCCCGCAATATATTTAAATAGCCCTCAGAATTTAGTCCACCATCGATGATCCAACAAATTCCTGGACTTCTCAAGCTAAATCAACCTCACACATTCACAGAAAAGTAGCCACTACGTTTTGTTTTTCTAACACGATTTGCCCCATAACGATTTTCTCGGGATCAATACGCTATAACAGGACCATTGTTAAAACTTTTAAATGTTTTTTCATCGCTAAAAATAACGTGATTCCAAAGCTCTAATGGCTGGTTGACATATTGTCTGGTGAACTCATTAGTGTAAGAAAAAAAATTCTAAGATTTAAATAACCTCATTCATTTTAGTAAGTATGCAAGGATAACGAAAGAATTGGAAAAAGTTGACAGGTTTAATTATAAGATATTGGCAAATAATTGTAGAAGTGAGGAGCCAAGTTTCCATAAATACCGATGATAACCCTAATATATTTTAATGTTTCGATCGTTATTTGAAATGCCTGCACATGTAAATACTGAGGTAAGTGTTCGAATTGTGGCAGAGTTGGCTAATGGTGTTAGTGTTCGCGAAATAGCGCGTATGTTAAATGTTTCGCGTGCTACTGTAGGACGTGTGCGTGTTAAATGGCATCGTGACCATACAATTGATAGAGTGGTAGGTAGTGGCAGAAAAAGAATTTCCACTGTAGCTCAAGATGAAGCATTAAGAGCATATGTGATTGAAAATCCATTTTCCACTTGTAAAAATGCTATACGTCAAACAGCATTTCCTGGATGTGCAGTAACAGCTTGTGCAAGATTGAAAGACAGTAGAATTAAAAAAATTACAGCTGTCTCTAAAGAGAAACGTAGTGAGCAAAATCGAAGAAACCGCTTAGAGTTCGCCAGACAATATGTCAACCAGCCATTGGAATTCTGGAATAATGTCATTTTTAGCGATGAAAAACCTTTAAAAGTTTTAACGATGGCCCTGTTAAAGTGTATCGATCTCGAGGAAATCATTATGAGGCCAATCATGTTAGAGAAACTAAACGTAGTGGCTACTTTTCTGTTAATGTGTGGGGTTGGATTAGCTCGAGAGGTCCAGGTATTTGTTGGATCATCGATGGTCGACTAAATTCCCACGGTTATTTGAATATATTGCGGGATGTTATAGAGCCGTCTGTCGAAATTGTATATCCAGACAAAAATTATCTATTTCAACAAATAAGTTTTCTGTTATATATCATAAACTTAATTTTTCTTGATTTGACAGAATGGTTTTGACACTTTTAATGTTACAAGGGCAATGTGCCTATAGACGCATCCACGATGGTTCGTCGTTGGTTACAGAAAATAACCTAAATGTGTTGCCCTAACAAACAAAGTGCATGGTGCATATCTTTAAGAACAACAAGGTCCCATCTTCATACCTAAAAATCGCAATGAATTAGTTGGAGCGATTGAAATTGCTTGGGAGACAATTGGTGTGGAATAGGTAAATCACTTGATAGCATCCATACCCAGGCGGTTAAAGGAATGTATTCAAAACAAAGAAGTTTATATCGTTATTAGTTTTATGCTCCATATGGTTATACAATATTTTAGTATAATAAACGCTTCATTAACGAATATGAGTATCAGTTTATTGCATAACATTTAGGTATTATAACACAGTTAGAATTTAAGATTACCTTGTGACAAAATAATAATCAAAAAAGATTTCTTACTTAATTGTAAATTTGTAATGCTATTTTTTTAAAGACAAATTGTTTTGATTGCGATTTTAAGAAATTCTGGAATTTATTATACATTATAATTGAGTGTGAAAACGTGCATAACTAGTAGACTAAATTTTAGTTGATTTAAATCAATATTCCCAAATACCATGAGTTAAGAAATTTTTATACAATATATAATTATCATTACAATAAATACATTTCCGGTATTTTCCGATTCTTTTGTTACTTTTAATGACCTTTGTATACTTTTTGTTACGTTTTCTAAATAGTTGGATTTATTTTAATCTTGGAATTTTGTTGGTTTATAAATTAAATTTGACAATTAACTTAAATAACTAAAAAAGAAATTTAATGATATATACCGTATTGAATATAATAATTTGCTACATTTAAGAAAACAAACAATGGTAGACGATTTTTTGTTGAATACGATTACTTTACATTTTAACGATTTGTCTAATTTATAGGGAAACTAATTGTTTTCTGCTATTTGATTTATTCGATCTAAATTGAATGACAAAAAATCAATCAGAACAAATAAAATGATCGCAACAATTCAATAACCCGTTTCGTCTTCAACGATTTAGCATTAAGTAGTAGGTATTTGAGCAATGATATGCTGATGTAATGAAGTAATTGCTTTTAAAAAAATTGTGGATTATCTATTAATTATTATATCTGTTAATAATAATGCTGTGCTTTTCTTAAATCTACTTTGGTCTTTTAGTTGTTTATCTTAATAATCAAGCTTAAACTACTAACCAATTTGATTATGCATTTCCAAATTTAAATTTCTTTAAAAATGTAACCGCCAAAAGCAGTGCATTGCAAACGTAAACGATGAAATCATTCTTTAGTAAAAACAACTAGCAGATTGCAAAGTATGGACAATAAATAGTTTACCTGAAATTATTTGGGGTCTGTAATTGATAGGGTTAAACCCCATTTAAACAACTAAATTCTTGTATTCGGACGCAGGTAGTGTCTCGATTTTTAATTTATTGACTGTACGTACATTAAACGTACAGTGTTGTATGTACATTAAACGTACATAGCTGTATGTACAGTACGTAGGCGCACTCAGGCGCACTTTAAAATGAAATAAATATCTACTGCATAAAACGTAATGAAATGCAAATACAAATTTAATAAGAATTTATTAATAAACAGCAACATTACAACAACAAATACAAAATATGTAATATTTTATTGTTTAATTTGGGATTGTTGCTTTAGCTCTTTCAGAGCACCTCCTAATCAACTTTTGGATGTTTAATTCCACCTCCTTGATAGTGGCATTCTTGAACAATTCCATCGATGACACTAGATAAACATGTAATATAGTTAGTTTTATTCATTTACAAAAATATGTCAATACATACTTGTTAATAGCTCGTTTAATTTTAAATTACGGAAAGCATTCCTTACGACTAACTTATAAAATTTAAATATATAGTGAGGTTATAATTGCACGTAAAGCTTGGTCCCTATAGCTTTTTCTGTTATTGCTGAAACGTACGTGTAGTAGGATAACTTACTTACCAATGTCCTGCAGTTATACACCCAAAAAATACACAAATGGTCACAATTCACAAATTACAAAATACGACACATAATTTTAAGTAACTAACCTACAGGTGAAACGCGCATGATCAACTCATATTCTTAACTGCGTTGCCGATAGATGTCACTTATTTGTACGTACAAAGTACGTACATTGTATGTTGGCAATGTACGTACATAAACTTTGTACATTGTACGTACATATTTTGTACACGGACAAACGTACGTAAAATGTACATTAAATGTACGTACAAAGGACGAAGTGTGCTATATGGGTAATTAAAGAAATATTAATATGAATTATAGAACTTATGTTATGTTTGAAATATTGATTCTCAATAGTGATTTATCACCGAGCTTCAAATTTTGACTAAAAGTCGGTAAATAAGCTTTTAAAACTTGTCCAAATGTCCAAATTCTGTTTCAATAAAAACAGGGATTTTAACATAGAATAAATGCTCTACAGACTTAAGGGTTTCTGCACACTTGCTTTTTCCTCAAAATACACAAGAAATACTTCTTTGGTGAGTGAAATTACTTTTTTTTCGCCGCCAATCTTCGAAAGTTTAGAATGCTCTTTCATACCGCTGTTTACCTGGTAATAGATCGTCAGTAACAACAGCCGCAGCTTCACTCACATCAAAGGAAATGCCCTCGTAATGATTTTCGTCTTCTTTAATCGTTATTTTATGAATTAACACTGTCTTCATAACAAACGCACAAAATTGATTAAAGTGTTCGAGGTTATTTACTTTGTTACTATAGTTGGCAACAACATTGACAGACTTGGTTTGTGTGGAATTTGCAAAACCAGATTCTAAAATTTGTAAATTTCGTATTTTTTTACGATTTCTGGAAAAATTTAATACAAAACACGTCAGTAAAATCTCTTACTTGACTCGGAGCTTTAAAATACTCGGCACTAAGTGCCTTGTATTTCAATTTAGCTCCTCTTCAGTAATGTGAGATTTTTCTGACTATTTTTATGTATATATATATGAAATGAAATAAAAAGAAACAATTTCTTGTTTTAGTGATGCACAGGTGCATTTCACATTTCGTGCAATAAAAAAAGTTTTTATTCCACAGTTTCTTGTTTCTTTCTTACAAGGTCAATGATCAACGTAATCACGATGCACATCTAACTGGGGAATTGGTTTGGTTGGTTCTTTTTTCTATTTATTTTCATGTTTTCTTTCAACGAATCCACTACTAGGCCTACCCCGCTTTTTTGAATGTGTTCTTGCCCAGGATATATGGTGCCTCAGCCACTACTGAGCAAAATGACGATTCTAGAATGTCTTTGTTTTTCAATCTAGCTTTATTCATGTCTTTGCTATATTGTATTCACGCAGTAACAAGAGACAAGTCGATAAAGTGAAAGAATAAAATAAGGTACCAACGTTTTGATCGAATTGATATCCGGTAATAAGAAATCAAACCGTCGTGTATATCAACGCCACTCATAAGCATGTTATATTGTTTTACTATATTTAGCCGCATTACATCAATGTTTTGCTTTTTGTCAAATCGGCTAACCTCATCCAAAGGCGTCGCTTGTAACCATCGTTTAAAGTTGTGCGATTTCTTTCGTGAAATACCCGGTATTTGTATTGACGTTAGTCATTTCATGTATTTTGAAATTGTTTTATTGATTTCAGATTGATTTTAAGAAATTATTTTACGTTTTTAAATTCAACTTTATAATTCAAAGTTGTGGATAAAATTTTGTATTCATTTATTTCACAATTATTACGCTGCTGAATCAGCTGTATTCTGCGATTGTGTTTATTTGGCATTTCCTTTGTTTTGTAATAATTCTCGTTGTAATTTATGTTTCACTTCTGAGATATAATGGTAATTGAATATATTTTAGCCGTTTGTTTATTCTAGGTTTGTTTAAAGGTTATTTGTTTGAAGTACATTCTCAGTACAGTCGTCCTTATTTTCTTTGTGCGAGTTCAATTAAATAACGTTGGAATAAACTTATTCTTTTAATTTATTAGACAGTTTAATTTTTGTGATAGTAGTAAAATACAATATTTTGTCAATTTGACAGTTCACACAGAATAAAAAAGCCGTTGCCCAACACTACTTTTGTGACGTAATTAAATCTGTTTGCATCCTCTTTGCACTTCTTGGTGGTATGGTTTTCTTTTATTGAGATTTGGAACACAGCCTTTAGGAAACGGTAGTCGATAAAGTTAATATATGTATAAGTGTTTTTGGCGAGGAGTTAGTTAGTTGGTTGACAGTCGTTCGAAATGAGTTAAGTATCGAGAGGTAGTTTGTTGGGTGGGTAAATTCACTTTGTTAGATGAAGAATTACCGTCGAAGTCAGTAACAATGAAGCAGTGAATAATTCGTTCAAGTGGAAACACTTTCCTATTTCGTAAAGCAATTACAGCTTATTGAACTTTACTGGATACCGGTTTGGTTTTGTATTAACGTATCGTGAATTTGTGCGTAAGTTTGTGTTTCACAATCCAAATTTCGCCTTGGTGACGGCTCATGGAAAACCTTCCGCCGGTACACAGTTTTTTTTGTTGGGGAATCCTTCAACATTTCTTCCCGATTACTTTTGGCAATCCAGGATCAACCACAAGTTCTTTTCTGGATTTATTACGACAACAATTTAAGGTATTTATTTTGTACCAATTAGTTAAAGTTGGTGAATTGTATTTACGCGTTTAGGTTTTTAAGAAAAATAAGTGTTGCGAATTAACGATTTCATCAATAATATAATTCATAAATGATTATTGTCCGTATTTGTCAAAACTATATGTGACAAAATTTCGTTGTGTTAAAAATTTGTTTGACGTTAACCGGAAAATTTTCTATTAAAATTTGTATCCTGTTTTTAAAATAGATGGATTTATTTTATTTTGTATTTAATTAATATTTATTTAATGCGCACACGGCTGTGCATTAGTTAATTAAGAGTTTCTATTGTTTTTTTTTTTAATTTTATGATGATTTTACTTTTGTTTCATTTTTTAAAAATTTTGTTTGTTTTAATACGATCATTAAATTTACTTTAATTTTGAACTTTCATTTTTACTTAATTATTTTTATTTTGCATTAATTTGAATAGTTTTGTTTTGTTTGGTTGTTTTATTTTTCTTGTTTTGAGTAATTTTTATTCAAATAAATGTTAAATAGTTAAATTTAAAAACCTTTTATTTTTGTCGGCCTTCGCGTTGTGTAAAATTTAAGTTCATTTCAGATTTTAGTCAGAGACACTGTATTAAGGTAAGTTCATTTAGAGTGTATCCTTCAGGAGCGGGCTTGTGGTTGGTAAGTGCCAGAAGTCCATTAAGCTATACTCCTTTGTTTTTTGACTTTTCATTGTGTTTTCTGTCAAGTTTTCCAAAACAATCACGAAATTTTGAATATAATCCACCACCGGCATAACTCCGTTTATGTTATTTTATTTCAGGCAAATGTCATTGTTTCAACTTTTGCACGTAACACGGTTCACAAAAAGTGCTGGCTAGTATTACATTTTTATTGTCATACCATTTTTTAATGCATATTTCTGTCTTGTCGATTATAACTTTTTGCTCTGCGTAAAAACTTTTTTCATAGCATAATTGTCTCTTTTGAGGTTAATACCTGGAATGCGGTTGGATCTTAAAGTTGCCAAGCTAAGAATGCCATCTTCTTTTAAGGTAATCATTAATTTTACGCATGTAAACCAATTATCAGAAAATAATTAGTTGTTTTGATGTTTTGGTATTATAGATGCTAATCGCAAAACTATTTGACACTGGCACCCAGATCTGCCTTGCCCAAAACAGGCAAAATTTTATCGGTGCATACTTCGAAATTGCGTATTAGCACAGTGGTGTCGCACAAAATAAATATTTATTCGGCTTTTTGGGGTTATATAGTTTCAATGACGATTTACCTTTATACGGCGCAACTTGTTCATCAATGCAGAGCATTTGCGGTTTTTGTTGTTTTTGAAACACTTTCAACAACTTGTCAATTATGTCTCGTATCTTGATTAATTAGTCACGTTGACATAATTTCTATCTAGTAGAAGATTATCGTTGTTGTTGAAAGGTAGATGGCGTTTGATGATTTCCCACCGATGTCTTGATATACGATCTGCCACTTGTGATACTCTACTAGCAGCAGACCAGTACAATCGATGTTTAGGCAAGCCTAAAACAAACATATGAAACATATAAATAGTAAAGTAAATAGAATTTATTTACTGTGAAGTTTGGGAACACGTGCAATAACCTCAGTTTGACGAATAACTATTTTGAACTTTTGGTAACGTTCTATGGATGCCAGCACAAGCTTTTATTTTTAAAATTTAGTGTCAGACTAAATTGAAACACTGGACTACAATAAAACGCGGAACTTGAATTTATTGTTTGAAGGGTTAAAATGTATTTAACGGTACGTTCTCAATCGAGCACATTGACCGTTATTGGACTGATTTGCAACTTTTAGCAATTTATATTTTATCCTATTGGTAATCGCTTTGAATAGTCTTGAATAATCTCAAGGCTATGAGACGTTTTACTGCAGTGAACTTTTTTTTGTCTAATATCCTACTTAAGGATGGTAACTGCAGACTAGCCTGTTTTTTGGAAGACGACTTCAAACATATTTCAAACTGTCTTCCAATCCAATTAATCTAAACAGAAACCAAACTTAAGTACTGCCAATTTCTTAATGTTATGGGATTTTATTTCTTTCTTGAGATTCTATAATGCTTGTTATAAATTTTTGCAAAATGGCTTTGCACCTGCGTTCTTCTTGATGACCGATAGAAAATAAAGCGTCGGTCATTACGTAGTATAGTTTGCTGTTAGAACATCTTAAATATTACTGCAATGCCTCTGAACATCTGAAGATCAACACTCCGTAATGGCGTAATCTCTCCGCGTTTGGAACAGGTTTTGTTGCTTTTCGATCGTAACTCTAAACCTAGCCTTTTCAGAACCGTCGTACTTCTCATAAACTTATTGACTTAATTCCCGGTTTTACTTATTACTTTGGCTCGAACCTAATCTTGGTCAACTTGTCATCGCCAGCAAACGGTGCTAGACTATCGATATGAACCATTTTGCCAACTTGCTGATGTAGCTTTCACCAGCAATTTTTTCTTTAGGTGTTCGTCCTAATTGAGGGTCGCATGACAATCGTACTTCGCGACCAAGCATGACACATGATGGTGTTTGGTCTGTGCATTCGTGAACAGATGATCGATATGCCATTAGAAACAGTTGCAAGCTTTAGTCTTAGTCTTTTTGATGTTTCGACATCATTTTGGTTAAGTACTTTTCCATAGTTTGATTCATCTGATCAACCATGCTATCAAACTGAGGGTGAAGAAGTGTAGTTTTTGTCTTCTTAATTCCCCACAGTCGGAAAACTTTTTGAAATAAAGCAGATTATTCAAAGTTAAGACTTTGATTGAAATGTAATTTTTTTCCCAAAACATCTACAACTGTTCCTGCCTCCGGATTTGGTATGATGCAAGCCTCCGTTCATTTTGTGAAGTAATCCATCGCCACCAAACATATTTATTTTCTAAATCAGATTCTGGAGACGGCCCTGCGATGTTAATCGCAACTCTCTCTAAATGGCTTTCGACGGTATTTTGTTTTATTAGTGCATTGAGTTTTTTTATTGGGCCATTTCTTGATGCGCAGACCATGCACTTACGTCACTATTGCATGAGATTTTCTTTGCAGCTCATACAATAACATCTTTCTCGTACTTTCCATAATATCTTCTTCACATCAAAGTGTCCTGCTGATGTACAATTGTACAAATGCTGCAACATCTCTGACACTCGGCTCTTCAACATTATCAACTACAGTCTGTTTTCCGTACCTTTGACATCCTCTAAGGATTGCTTAAGAAGACCGATTTCGACTCTTAAGAAGTGGAAACGCTTTTCTTACTAGGTTGATCGTCGGCCGTTTGATTTTTAGTTCAGGAGTAGTCTTAATTTATTATCATTTTTGTTCACAACGCAACTACTCAGGTTTCCACTCGTCATCGATCATAGATGTTTCTCGGAAACATTCGATGGCTGTTTCCAACATGGTGTTATGTGTCGTAGTCATACTGCTGCAGTCTCTTGATCCATTTTGTCCTTTTAGATTACGAATCTGCAATAGCGATTTTAATGCGGTTTGGTCCGTTCTTAGTGAAAATTTGCGTCTATACAAGTATTTATAAAAGTGCTCTATGAACTTAACGATTGTTAGTCACGCTATAATTTCTCTCTGATCTAAACAAAATTTTGCTAAAATGCGTGATGTTTTCTTCTTGTCCATTTTGCACTTGTGAAAGGACTGCACCTATGGCCAGATTAGTTTTGCATCGGTACCGAAAAGCAAAATTTTTATCTTCTTTTTGATAACTAGGAATCGACCTGTTTTAGCTGATGGAAAGCGTTTTTGCAGTCTTCATTTTATCTATAATTCTGCTCTTTCTTTGGTTAATTTTTTGTCAAAGGTTTGGCAATTTGTCAAATTCGTGTACAAATCGTCTATAGTAATTCTACAATCCAAGAAAACTGTAAATCTGATGCTTGTTCATCGGTCTTGGCTATGCTTGCACTGCTCGAACTTTATCTGGGTCAGTCTTTACTTCATCTCTAGATACGACGTGGTCAAGGTATCACACTTCTTTTTTAAATACGTGGCACTTCTTTAAGCTCACTTTCAGATTTGCTTTGCGTAGTCGTTGTAACACTTTCTACGGGTTATTCACATGTTCTTCAAATGACCTTCCAACCACAATCACGTCTTCCAGATAAATCAAGACTGTCCTCGGAAGATAGTCTTCATCATACGCTCAAACGTTGCAGGAGCGTTACACAAGCCAAAGGGCATACATTGAATTACCATAAAGTAATTCCAATTATAAACGCTGTCTTTTCACGTTCCTTGGGTTCTAATTTCACTTGCCAGTAACCACTTTGTAAATCCAATATGGAGAATGACTAGGATTCTGATTAATTATCCGTAAAATGTTTTGTCCTTTTTGGTTACTTCGTTAAGTTGTTTGTAGTCTACGCAAAACATAGTTGATCCATCTTTTTTTACGAGTACCACTGGAGACATCCACGAACTATTTGAATGTTCAATAAAACACGTTATCTCTTCATATTGGTTATTATGCCTTCAGCTTCTTCAGTTCTTTTTTTCCGTGGCGGCTTCTCTATTAGGTCACTCGGACAATGACCCTCCAAAATGAATTAGAAAATTATTTTATTGACTTTAAAATTACAAGAACGCGTTTAAATCAAATTATCAGCGTTTGAATTTCAATTTTCATTGTAAGCGCAACATATGCGAAAACTTACGAGTTTACCCGAGGCTGTTGTGTTTTATAGTCCCTGTGTATTATATTGTATTATATAATGCAGCCGAATCGTAAATGATAGTTATTGTAGTTAAGAGTGCAACACGCATAATACAATCTTATGCGAATTAGAAAAAGACAACTAAATGGTTTCTGCGGTTGTCAGCCGAGTCCCATTTCGCGTACTCAATGCAATGCTTACGTTATTTATTATTATTTCCGCAATACGTGTTTGTAAAACAAAAATGCTGGAATGCACATTTTTTATTTTATACGACAAACTTTACACTCGATTTTTTAGTTGTTTGGTAATATTCGTTTGTAACCAATGTCAATGACTTTCACAAGTTAAAAGAAAATTAATTATGTTTAAGTACATATTACCGTTTTTGTTTGATAAAAAAATTAATCGCTAATAATAGTTTAAATTTTGAAAGACGTTTAGAATTTAAAACCAATGGTCGTCCTCGGCCTTTACTTCAAATTCGACAAACAAATAAACATAAAAATAAAGAAGTACACCGTAATTTTAAAGAATCTATGTACGATTTATCAGAATGGATTTGTGGATGTGAAGAAACATGGGAAAATCTTTAATTGAAAACATTGTAAATTTTAATGAATTTGTTATCGATCATTTTGCTAATTCTAAAGATAGACGATAGATCTTAAATATAAATCGCTTTAATGCAAAAAATTTTTTTTTTTACTTTTTGTGATAATCGTGTTTTTTTGAATATTTCAAAATGACCCTCTGGTATGATTGACCACCAGCCGCCACTGCTTTTTTTGGAACTACTTCCCACGTGAACACATCGAAACGTGTTCGAATGTTATTGTGGTATTGCTATCCAAAATCAACATAGGTTAAATATTGCATGCATTAGAGATGTGAAGAATACAATGAATAATTACTGAAAAAAGCCTTTGTAAGTGAGATGAACACGTCCAGTGCATCTAAGACTTTGCGTACACGCCAACATGTTATTTATTGAAGGTGTAATTGTCTATTGGGATATTTTCATCGAACTTTTTGTGTATTAACAAAACACTCACTGCACATTCATTTATTCTAAAATCCCATTTATACGTTATCGCGTATTGTTATAATCACAACGTACGTGTTTAGTGGCGTAGCCGCGATGGTATTCTGTTTTTTATGTTACTTCAATGTTCATCTTTTCATTTGTTACTATTCCAGAATTCAATGTTCTTTTAAATATATTATTACATACACTCAATTTTACATGAACCTACATGAAATGTGTCATATACAAGATGATCATTTTCTACATGATGTAGATTGCGCTCCCATTACTGGAGAAAATAATTAAATACTGTTCAGAAAAACAAGTTTTACAACATATTTACTTTATTATTTTCATACATTACTGTAATTAATCAATTAATGCTCATATCTTTCGTCCTCGAGCAAGTCGGGCGAACCAGACCAATAATGATGGCCATAATTTCTTAAATTACAAAATAGACGCAAAGACAAAAAATACAAAATTTCTACAATAGATAAAATCGAAAAACCCATAAATAATCCCAACAACCCACCGCAATTAGCTAGAAAATCGGTGGGACCATAAAGCTCGTTTCTCTCTGAAGTGATAAATTGCATTTCTTTAAAGAATAAAGTAACGCCTGTCATTTTTGCCCTTTAAATAAAAATGTTAGTAACCCATTTAAAAAAAGAAGTTAGTATTACCCTGTTAATCCTTCAAAGTTAGTTTTGTTGGCTTCGAACACTTTAGGCCAATTAAAGTCGGCTTGCGAATTTTCCGAATTGTAGGTCAATGAAGTGCACGCTGGTAAACAATCGCATTCTTGATGTCCCAATTTGGTTTCTTTCCCTTTTCCATCTAAGTTTTTTTCGAGTTCGCTTGTCAGTAAACTCACTAAATACAAATTTTTATGATTAAACTAAATTAATTTTTGTTTTAAGATACCTGAAGCTTTATGCACGCAGAGTGTTTTACCGGCACCACAGAGCTTTGTGTATTCATCATCTACAATGATTGTGTAACGATCAAAGAACGCTTTGTAAAAGACTTACGCGGCATGTGATATGAGACGCATTCGCACCGTTGCAACGTGTAATTAGTTAGACATTCGACTTCGCAGTTTTGTTGCGTATACACTTTGTAAAATCTCAACTGCCGCTCAGATGGAAAATAACACTGTCGTCGGTGTGGATGGTAACCTTTTAAACCGTCAGACGTGGTCATCATATCGGGCTTAATTGCAACTACAATTTCCTGATTAAGGGGTGCCCGAAAATATTGTTGACTCACTCGCGGTACTTCTGCTGCGTGATGCAGTAACAACTTAAACCCCTGAACTGGTCCTCTACAAACATAATCTAAGTCTTTTTCGTACGCACGTAACAACATCGATAGACCAGCGCCCTGTCCTGCCGATATAGCTCGTACTGGAAAAACATCTCTTCCGGCGTTCGGCGGATACCCGTCTTCCAAAGTCCAGTTCGTTGATTTTATACCATGGTGTAGGTACTCACGATTTTGAAAACTATGTACTCAAGTTACCATTTTAGATTAACAATCGAATACTGACTTACACAACGTTTGTAAACAGCTCTTCTCTATCTAACATATTAAAAGTAAAACAAATACCTTCCTCTGACAGTGTAGGTGTAAATAAATCTTTACAATTCTTTACTTGATTCATCCACTTGCATTCATAAAAAACTTCATCAAAAGACGGCGATACTTTTGCGAGAAAATCTATAGTGCCGTAATCAATTGTGCTATTACCTGTTGGACGAAGGTGACTGTCGCAAACGAGACTAATACGTTCCAACATTGATAGTCTAGTAATACCACATTAACAAAAAAAAATATCAATTAGTATACTTACTCATCATCAGTGAGATTATTGGCTAAACCTTTATGGTAAACATCGGTATAATTAAAAACGCTTTGGCGTGTTTTCGTTTCAGAACAGACCGTTACAGCTGGAAAGGGAATTTCCCAAACAGGCGTTGGACTTCTAGCAAAGCTCACTATCACTGGAGACATCTGCCATTTTTCATACGTTTTCATTATCATGTAAATACAAATGTACAATGAAGCAGTGATGACGATCAGCCAACACAATCTAAAAATTTCTCGAGTTTAGTTGCAAATAAATGTTTTCTACACGTACTTTTCCACTAGCGAGCGTTTCTTCTCTCCGACGTATTTAATCCCATGTATGCTTGAATTGCTGCTATACTCCGAAAAGTAATCGTAAAAATTTCTAACGCAACCCGGATGCCTCTTATTTGGTTTGGTTTTTGACGAACCGTCTATAATTTTGTTTGTCATTATCGGGATTCTTTAGGACAAATGATGCGTGGCCGTATTAAAATTCTTTTATATAATGGGTGTTGTCACAATAACCATCGATTATTATGTAACGTGACAAGAATTTTGTTTGGGCGATGCACGATGATTGCTATCAATTCAAATTCACGCACTTCCCAAAGGGTGTACAAATATTTACGTTATCAAACTATTAAAATTAATATCGTGTATGTGCAACATTCATGAATTTTCTGTGAAAAACACGAAAATAGAAAGATTAATGCAAATGTTACTGTTACGACAGTTTAATTAAAATAAATTCCATTTTTATGTTAATTAAGAAACAAAAGTAACAATTAAAATGTTTTGTTGTACGAATTAAAACTGCAATCTAAAGAGCGTATTAAGCTAAAAAGGTTCAAGAAAACAAAAAGTAAACCTCGTCTAAATACTTACTAAATAAAACAAAAGTTTGTATGTATTTAGAACTTTATTAAAAATCTGGTACATAGACCAAAAATTAAGTCTATAATGAAGTATTTTTCTTGAAATTAACTAAGAATTCTTTCAGTCGTAAGTAGCCATTTAAGATAACTTTCGCTATAGCTTTTAATACCGGCTATTTGTAAAGCTTACGCAAATGTTTCTGTTTCTACAGATCTATAAACTATTAAGATAAACTCTAACTAACGCTTTATTTTTATATATTGTTACATTCTAGAATTTCGGATAGTGTTCTAGGCGACGATAAGAGTAAGTGTAAGAAACCAAACGCGATAACTCAAGTATAGCTGTTAACAATAACACGCGGTTTGTTCACATAAATACCTTATAGAAAAATTATTTTCTGTTGAAAAATAATTGTGTTCACTTTTGACCAGTTTTTTAAGTTTAAAAAATAAATGAAACAAATTATTCACTAATAACTAAATGCAAAGTTATATCTATCTACTCTCTAAGAGTAAGATCATAACTACTCTTTTTTATATTTAAAGAATATTCAGAAATCTTATTTTGAAAATTTTGTGTCGAGCCGGTAGACCAACAAATTGTTTTATCTCTTTACGATCAAAAATACTTAAAAACAAGTAGGTAGTGTTTCCAGAACTAAATTATAAACTCTATGTAGGGACAACGGTAAGGAGATAAAATTGAACACAAATCTATTTTCTCTATTTCGACATGAGAATTAACGATTCTTACACTAAAATCCGTGTAAGAATAAGCAAATTCTTACACGAATTTTAGTAATGTTAGTTTTTTCAAAATTGGTATCTCTGCATCGTAAGTTGACGTTACATGAAAAAGAAATCAAAATTATTGGAATTTAACAATTGAAATTCAAATTTTGATGCCAAGATAAAATAAACACGTTTTATTAATTCAAATTTATTTACTTATAAAAGTATAAAGAGATAATCTCGTATGATTTTAGGTTAGCACATAAATTTCAATATGTCAAAATGTAAGTGTTGCCAATTCAATAAAATAGTAAAGTTTCCCAATGTTGTTTTAAAATTAAAATTATACGGAAAATATTAATTATTGTATCAAAATAGAGAAAATAGTATAAAACACACGTCATAGAATACGTTTCAATCACTCTACCGCTTCATAAACTCGCCGCTGCGCGGCTCGTGTATGAAACCCGGTCTCGTGATTGAAGCGCGTTCATTCTGTAACTTGTGTTTTAATATACTATTCTCTATTTCGACATGAGAATTAACGATTCTTACACTAAAATCCGTGTAAGAATAAGCAAATTCTTACACGAATTTTAGTAATGTTAGTTTTTTCAAAGTTGGTATCTCTACATCCTAAATTGACGTTACATGAAAAAGAAATCAAAATTATTTCAACTTAACAATTGAAATTAAAATTTTGATGCCAAGATAAAATAAAAACGTCTTATTAATTCAAAGCATGTACTTATAAAGGTATAAAGAGATTATTTTGTATGAGATTTTAGGTTAACATATAAATTTCAATATGTCAAAGTGTAAGTGTTGCCAATTCAAAAAAATATAAAAGTTTCCCAATGTTGTTTGAAAATTAAAATTATACAAAAAATATTAAATATTGTATCGAAATAGAGAAAATAGTATAAAGCACACGTCATAGAATACGTTTCAATCACTCGACCGCTTCATAAACTCACCGCTGCGCGGCTCCTGTATGCAACCCGGTCTCGTGATTGAAGCGCGTTCATTCTGTAACTTGTGTTTTAATATCCTATTCTAATACAAAAATGGTAAAATATAATTGCATTACTATGAAAATTAAATATGCTCAAACACGACTAACACTAACAGATATTACGCTTCTCTATAATGTTATTTTAAAAATTACGGCTAATTGTAACACATTTATTATTACTTATATATTTGTATACATATACAAGATGTTAATATTAAGTTGTAACACCCAAAAAGAACAGTTAGAACTCATTAAAACAAACAACTTTTCTTTGTTCAAATTTTTGATTTGGAGCCTCAGTTTATAGTTATTGGCGTTTTTTTGTTTTTCGAAAAATCGTCATTATTTCCTTATTTTAAAGAAAATTTAAAAAATACCCAACCTTTCAGCGTTTGCTTTCGGTTCTCTAAAACATTTTTGTATTTACAATTATTTTTTATTTTATCAAATTACAAAATGGCGACCGATCAAAACAAGATTTTTGAAAATAAAACATTTATAAAATCCTTAAACTATATACTATAACATTTGTCTGAAACATTTTTTTCGATCTTTCCAAAAAAAGTTTTTATTTAAATTAAATTACAAAAAAAATTTTAGCGAACGGCAACAATTATCTAAAACAAAGTAGGCTTACCGCTATTAAACAATGAATCAAACGCCAAATAATTGTACGTTCAAATTTAAATACTTTTTGACCTGGTTCTTTCTTAAAAAGTTTCTGTCCCGTTTATCACTTGTGTGCATAATTTGTGTTAAAAAATGCATAGGTAATGTTCAAAACGTTGAACTTCTTGACATACTTTTGATTTTTGGAGAGGCGTAATGTACTAGCGGCTTGTAGAATTTATCGGAGAAAATATCCAAATCATCAACAACCGCATTTTTAAAGGAATATGTAGATGTTTGTCAGAGACTGGAAGTTTTCACCCAACAATTGGGGGAATTCCAACAAATATCATCGAACCTCTGCATTTAAAGAAGTTGTTCTTAATATTATTGAAGATGAGCTATCGACGAGCACAAGAGTAATAATATATAGATTATATTAAGTCACGTGACAGTTTGGCCAGTTCTGAAGGAACACGGTTTTCATCTATTTTCTAGACAAAAAGTGCAAGCTTTGGGACCTGACGACTTAGAACCAAGATTGTTGTTTTGTCCTTGGTTTCTTAAACATTTTATTTACATACAAAACTTGTTTCATAAGACGCGCTGTATTTAATTCTCGCAATAATGACCTATGATGTGATGAAAATCTACACTCAACATTTATTCGTGCGCACCAACGACGATTTTTAGTAAAGGTATAAGCTAAAATCGTACATTATTAAACCCTACATTCTCTCAAACCGTTTGAATAGTAAAAACTATTTTAATTTCTTGAATAACGCTCTTTTTGATAACTTACCTTTAAACATCAAACAAAGACATTGGTTTCAACGTGATGGAGCACCGGCTCACACAACCCAAGTAGTCATAAAACAAATAGAGAATATCCGAATAAGTGGTTGGCCGGCCTGAAGCCTCAACCTAACTCTTCTAGATTTCTCTTTTTTGGGATCTACTATATTTCGGGTTTTTTCTAAGCTATTTTCGGAATTGACAACTGTTTTGAAGTCAAATTTTGTTAATATTTTAGAAAGACTCTTCGTATAAGCAGGATGATTAGATAAATTGACATATTTTTGTGTATCTTTTTATTATGTTTTAAGGCGCTAATGCTTTTCACGTGTAATTTGTGTTTCTGTTTTCGAATAATGTTTCATAATCCATTGTATGCAGCAATTTCTTTTATTGTATGAAGTTCATTCTCCTACGCATAGTTGTCATTTTTCGGTATAGGTATGTTAAATTCAATTTTACCTTAAAACAAGAAAAAACTCACTCGCTTATGTATAGATCAAAACCTTCTTTCAAATTAACGGCAAGTTTTATAAACAAGAAAGAACAGCAATGAGTAATAGTCTATCTTTTTTATCGCTAACTTATTCATGAGCAGTTTTGAAACCGACCTAAAACGCAAGTTGGACTATTTTCTTAGAGTGTGGTTACGCTACGTGGACGACATTTTTGCGATAATAGACACCAAGATATCCAGTTCTACAGAGCTAAACTCAAAATTCTCATCTAGCAGATTTACCTATAAAACAGAAATCCACAAAAAATTACCTTTTTTTGATACTCTTGTTTCAAGGAAGAACGGAACTTTATTGGCAATTTTCCTATGAAAAGCAAAAAAAAAATTTAAACAAAGAGTATAATAGACTAGAGACAGCTAAAAACTTCGCATAATATGATCTAGCACGCTAGTAAAAACAAACTAAAGACATATGCAGAGTATGCAAAAGTTTATAAATATACAACCTAGGAACACTGAATAAATGTAGACATTAATTAATGCCTTATATAGTCTTCATGTGACAAATAACTTAGAAAAACCTGCACATCATTATACTTAAAAATTTCTTTTAAAAAAAATATCAATTAAATAATTGATTCTACGGTATGTTGCTATTACTGATTATATGGTCAAATGCTTGGTTAAATAACATGGAAAGATACGATTCATCATATAGTTGAATGAACCCTGAAAAAACAAACATTTATGATTCAATGATTCTTGGTAATAATTAATTATTTATATATATTAATTCAGTCTTTTTTATGTGTTAATTTATTTGGAAGTATCGTCAGAAGAACATTTGCAGTTGTTAAGTTAATAACAGGTAGTAGCAAAGATCTACAATTAGTAAGTTTTTAATTGATAAGAGATTAAACTCTTGTGAATGGTATAATTGATATTTAAAGAAAAAAGTGTCTTAGTATTAGCTAACAAGAAATTATGTTTGTTCTCCTGATGCTTTGTAATAATTGACAGAAATTGATTACACAGTGTATCCATTGTGGTTTTTGACCGTGTGAGTTTGGTGTGTATTCACCCCGGATACACTGTGTGAAACCACCGTAGATACACCGTGTACAAAAGACAGAAACGCGCGGTGTAAACACAGTGAAATCCAAAGTGAAACCTCTGTTTGTGTGTTTTCACCGCGGTTTCAAAACCTTACTATATAAAATCATATCACAAGTTTCTAATTCATTTAATAGAATAAACCAGAATGTTAAAACTTTAGGACACAATGACACAAATAACTTTACACATTAAAGCACAAAGTCCTTTTTTTGTACTACATTTGGTGCATAAAATAGAAAACATTAAAAATTATTTTTCTTCGTTCATCAACTCTTCGGCACCCGACCAACGTTGCCATCCGTATTTTCTAACGTTACACACAAACCTCAGCGTACAATAATACAATATCTCTATAAAAGAAATAAAAGAAAATCCCGTGAATAGCCCAACTAAACCGCCGCAGTTTGCCCAAAATTCCGTTTGTCCGTAGAGTTCGTTTCTTTCTGACGTCATGAACTGTAAGTCTTTGAAGAAAATTCTCAGTCGTGATAAGTGAATCCTAAAAATGGTTATGTAATTAATACTGATGAGTAAATGTTGGTGTAATTACGTTTCGTTTTCGTTATTAATAAAGTCATCGGGATTAATAAAACCTAAATTGTGCCAATCCCAATCAAGCTGCGAAGTTTCAATATCGTAGCGCAAAGAAAAACAAGATGGCATGCAACTGCACTTGTTGCTGTTCATTAATGCGTCTTGACTTGGATTGCTTCGAAATCCTTTCTTTTTTGTAGTTTTTATCTGGTTAAAGTCGTCTGTAATTTTACATTACTTTTTTTATATATAACTAAACCTTTACTTTAAAACGTACCGTTAGCAAGCGCCACGCATTCAAGTTTCCCTGGTCCGCAAATCGGTGTATC
This sequence comes from Aquatica leii, assembly GCA_035610365.1. Lineage (NCBI taxonomy): Eukaryota > Metazoa > Arthropoda > Insecta > Coleoptera > Lampyridae > Aquatica > Aquatica leii. The sequence continues at coordinate 40,008,940 of CM069437.1, read as the reverse complement.
GGCACCACCTAAAACCATCGTTAACTCTTTGATAACTCTATCTACGGAAAATGGTCTTACGTGGCATGTAGAAGCTGACGCATCCGCATCTATCCAACGTGTAATTAGTAAGACACTCTAGCATACAATTTTGCTGATTATAAATTTTAAAGTACCGCAAATAAATTTCGTCTTGAAAATAACACAAACGATCTTTAGGTTTATATAGCTTCAAATCAGCGTATGTTGTAATCATATTTGGTTTTATAGCGACTGATACCAATTGGTCCAAAGGCAGCCAAAAGTAGTGCTGGTGAAAACGTGGCGTTTCGCCTGGATGATGTATCATAACTTTAAACCCTTTCAATGTATCGCCGCAATTATAACTAACGTCTTTTACGATACTCTTGAAAATTACTTCAAAACCGCCGTTTGTGCCAGTCATCGAGGTTCTACGCGGGTACTTATGCGAAATATCGTAATACCCGTCTTCTGTGTTCCAATCGGATTGAGCTTCATGATCAATGTTTAAATGTTCGTAATAGTCCAAGCTAAAAATGTGTTGGTTAAGGAACAATTAACAACGATAGCTACTCATTACTTTGTGTCATTTCTGTATATGTCAGTCCAATCTAACATGTTAAACGAATAGCACACGGCTCCGCTTGTCAACACCGGCGTGAATATTTCTTTCGATGAGTGTTCGCACGAACCACTGTTATAAATGCAATGCATTATAGAATCCTCAAAATCGGGCAACACCTACGATTGTCTTTACAGTTTTCTCATACTTACACGATTCACTCACTTACATCCAGTAGAAAATTAATCGAGTTGTCATCAACAACAGTTAAATTATTTAACTGAGGAAAAAGTTCGAGCACTCTTTCGCATATTAACGATAAATGTGTTAAGTTAGTAGCTCTATAAGTACATAGATTACTGTGAAATATTAGAAATAAAAGAAACGACTTACTCTTCGTTAGAATAATTAGTAGTGGACACTGTCTTAAAATTAAATTTTTCTAAATCTGCTTTCATTAAAGGACAAACGGTAATTGCTGGAAAAGGCACTTCCCAAATCGACGTCTCGCTGGTTGCAAATGAAACAATCACGGGCGAATTCACCCATTTTTTATAAGTGTTTGTTATCAAATTTCCGCAAAAGTACAACGACATAGTTATAAAAACCAACCACCATATTCTACAACTAAAGATTTACGCGTGCATTAAATTCAGATACTTACTTCTCAACGATGCTTCTATGCCGTTCGCCTATAAATTTCAAACCGTGAATCGTTGAGTTATCGCAGTATTCTGTAAAATAATAACTAATATTTTTTTGCAAACGGCCTTTTTTTACAGTCATCGTTAGATCTACAAGTTTACGACTGAAAAACATTACAGGTTTCCGCCCTTTCCAATGGGAATATCCACGTAGGGTACGTTTATCATTATAGTTAAAGAACAATAGTCGATTTTAATTAATTACTTTTTAGAAGCATCCGTTATTATTTAATTAAAGTAAAATTTTATAAAAGCTTTTAACACTCACAGTAGGATCGAATATTTAAATAAAAAAATATAAGTAGGTAATGGTTTTTATTTATTACAAAGCAAATAGATAAAAAATTATTATAAAAAAGCACGAAGTTCTTTGTCACAGCTAACGCATCATTTTCTGTACAATTATATCTTATTTATTCTATCCTGATTAAACATTAAAATCAACGCCTTAACACATAATTGACAGCTGCTTAAATTTCTTAATTATTGTAACGTTTATTATTACTAATTTATTTATTCTAAAAAATATTTACACGTTTATAACTAACCGAATTAATTAAATCTAAGGATATTTAATAAAATAACACTTATACTAATTTATATCGCACTGTCACTTATACGAAGATAAAGTCCGCGGATAACTTTAACAGTTATTGTTTACTTTAAAGCCACGTACAAAGTTATACTCCGTATATTTATATCGACCACACGCGTTAATTACTTATTTACTTAAACTTGAATAATCTTCTTAAAACTGCCGTCTTGACATCACTGGAATAACTGACCTCTGATTTGTTTATGCCGCATTTATACATTTTGGAAATCCTTCTCGAATGTTCCATATCTTTCGGTATACGTTCTGGAAATGTATAAAAACCTCGCGAAGGCTCTCGAAGTTGAGAATAACTTCTCGAACGTTTCATTATCTTTTTGATATACTGTAGTGCTTTGGAATTATTTTCCTCAGTGATCGTCCAAATTCCTGATAAATTCGAACAACTTTAAAATGCTCGTTTTCTGTTAGATCCAATAAATCTATTATAAAACTCTATACGAAAAAAAACCTATTTAAACTATTATTTCGTATTTACTTTTGAGTAGTAGTTACTTTACATTCATAGATCGTAGATACAATCATTAATAAACTCACTTATGTTTATTTAGAAATATTTGCTGCATTATATACAAAATATTTTTGTGTACATAAATCAACGGGTATAATGTTCGTAAGAATAAATAAATCAAATTTAGTGTGACATTGAATTTCTACACTTTAAGTTGCTTTAGAGACGAGGAAGGCACCATGACTAGTATGATAAACAAAAAATTCGTATGTTTTCTTACATTCTGCTTTACTATAATATGTTGTTACTGTATTGAAACCTTTGCGAAGTTATTGTCAACTTTTTGTTCGTTGTTAAATTTATGCCAGTGACGCGTTTGAAAGCAGTTAAAATGGATTCAAAGTTACATATTTGAATTTTCCAAATCAATAAAAAATGGCCAAGAATAAATGAATAAAAATATAGAAAAAAATCTAGAAAAACGGAAGAAAAATTTTACGAAAATTCTCAGAAAATGGAAGAAAATTCTAGAAAAATGGAAGAAAAACTGTCCAAACATTCCCAGAAAATGGTAGAAAATTCTAGAAGTTTAAAAGAAGAAATACGAACGATCATACAAAATCAAATCAAAATTGTTCAAGAGAAAACTAAAGCAGATATGTTGAATTTAAGAGAAGAAATAAACGAGGTTCTAGAAAACGGAAAACAATCTATACGAGAAAAGAAAGCGTCACGAGCGAACACAAGTTTAAAGTTGTACTTCTAAATTTTGACGGAAAAGTTCCATAGTCAACCTACTACGAGCAGTTTGAAGCCGCAGCTACAGCTAATGGTTGGAGCAACAAACAAAAAGCAACGTCTTTAATAGTGTCTTTACGTGGAGAAGCGCTTGGAATTTTGTTCCTGACCACCTGCAAGAAAATTACGAATTCTTAATTTCACGTTTAGAACTGAGGTAAGAAGATGCTCATCTTCAACAAGTGTACAAAGCTCAAATTAAAAGTCGGGTTCAGGAAGCTGCCGAAAGTCTTCAAGAGTTTAAAGCTGAAATTGCCAGATTAACACGGCTTGCGTATCTTACAGCACCTGATATTTTTTTGGATGAGTTGGCCATTCAAACCATTGTAAACGGCCTCCGAGACAGCGAAACGCAGCAGATTCTCCGGTTAGTTCGACCGAAGAGGTTGAATGACGTTTTAACCCATGCTTTGGAGTTTGAAGTAGTAAAACAAGTATCGCAACGAGATAGTCATAAACTCCGCTGTGCTGCAAAAGTACCCGCGTAGACACTAGAAAGCATCGAGAAGATACCGCAACGAATACTTCGGCGAAGAGGACTGACGACTTTGAACTGCGGTGAAATAGGCCATGTACGACGATATTGTACTAGACCCAACCATTGATTGAACCAATGGAAGACGACTTAGTTGAAAAAGGACTACTCGTTGGCAGAACTTTAATACGAGAAAAAAAGACGATACCAGTAAGGATCTTGAATGTCAACTCGGATCCAGTAACGTTAAAAAAAATTGATCGTTGTAGGTTAATTCACGCCAGTATTTCACATTGTGATATGGGTGAATTCTAACAAAGATTCGTCGTCGAAGAAATGCCCACAACATCTATTGGACATTCTTATCTCTAAATGCCAAAACATCAACTAAGACCAGCTGGCTAAAGTTAAAGTATTGATCTAGCAGTATCAAGATATGTCGCGCTGAAGAGTGATTCTAAATGAAGAACTAACGTGGTGAAGCATAAAATTAATACCGGAGACGCTCGGCCGATACGACAACATCCACGGCAAATGTCTTTGGCGAAAAGAGAAGAAACCAAACTAATAATTATGAATGTGGAGAAAGAAAGTGTGATTGAACCTTCAAATAGCCTTTGCCCAGGCAGCACATTACGTCTTATTGACGTCAAAATTACGTATGAGACTTCATTAAGACGTGTCAATGTTGTTGGTTGACGTCAGTGTGCTGACTGGGTGGGCATCTCGAGTGGTACTCGTAAAGAAGAAAGATGGATCAACAAGGTTTTACTTAGACTACAGACAGCTTAACGACTTGACCAAAAAAGACAGCTACGCCTTAACAAAAATTGACGACACGTTAGACACCCTGTCAGCATCCTAGTGGTTTTCCACGTTGGATTTAAAGTGTGGATACTGGCAGGTAGAATTAAAAGCTAAGGATCGTGAAAAAACGGTTTTTACGATTGGAACTGGTTTGTGGCAGTTCACTGGGATGCCCTTTAGCGACTACGTGGGGCAAATTTAAAACTGAGCCCAAAGAAGTGCCACGTATTTAAGAAGAAAGTGCAATACCTTGCCCACGTCGTATCTAGAGATGGAGTAAAGGCTAAACCAGACAAAATCCAAGCAGTGCAAGCATGGTCAAGACCAATCGACAAACATCAGGTCCAAAGTTTCTTTGAGTTGTGCACCTATTATAGACGATTTGTACCCGGATTTGCCAATATTGCCAAACCTTTGACGAAACTGACCAAAGAAAGAGCAGAATTTAGATGGAATGAAAACTGAGAAAATGCTTTCCATCAACTAAAACAGGCCCTAGTCACGTCGCTGATTTTAAGTTATCCAAGAGAAGAAGGAAAATTTGTTTTGGATACGGACGCAAGCAATCTGACCATAGACACAGTCCTTTTGCAGGTGCAAGATGGACATGAAAAAGTCATCGTATATTTTAGTAAAGTTTTGTCTAAGCCAGAAAATAATTATTGCGAAATTAGGAGAGAGCTGTTAACTAGAACGGTTCAAGATAGACAAGAAAAAGTTATCGCGTATTTTAGCAAGGTTTTGTCCAGGCCAGAAAGGAATTATTGCGTGACTAGGAGGGAGCTGTTAGCAGTCGTTAAGTCCATCGAACATTTCTACAAGTATTTGTATGAACGAAAATTTTTACTGAGGACGGACCACGCCGTTTTAAAATGGCTATTGCAGTTCCGTAACCCGGAAGGACAAGTAGCAAGATGGATCAAGAGGCTGCAAGAGTATAACTATGATACAGAACACAGTGTCAGAACAGTGATGCTTTGTTCAGAAAACCATACCCGGCGGACTGCAGCTGTGGTTAATGACGAGTTAAAACTTGAGCAATTGCGTCGCGCACAAGAAAATGATCCCAAAATAAGACTACTCCTGAGTTAGAAAGAAAACGGCCGACGACGAGGCTGTGAAGAAGTCAGTGCTTTGGGCAGAAACATCAAAGCGTACTGGGCGCAGTAGGACTCTTTGATAGTAGAAGACGGTTTTCTTAAGCGATCCCTAGAGAGTGTCGAAAGCACGAAAAACAGATTATAGTTGGTAGTGCCAAAGAGCCGGGTGTCACGAGTGTTGAAGCATCTCCACGATGATACTTTAGGAACACATTTTGGCGTAAAGAAGACATTGGAAAAACTTCGAAAAGAATTCTACTGAGTGAACTGCAAAGAGAACGTCATGAAATGGTGCCGTAAGTGCACGGCGTGCGGATCAGGAAATAGTTCAGCGGAAAAGCGCAAATCGCCGATACAGCAGTATAACGTGGAAAGCCCTTTAGAAAAAGTAGCGATTGACATCGCAGGGCAGTTCCCAGAATCTAATTCGGAAAACAAATACATTCTAGTGACGCGGGATTATTTTACAAAATGGACCGAGGCTTACGCCATACCTAATCAAAAGGCAGCTACACTCGCAGAAGTATTAGTGAAAGAGTTTTTCTGTCGGTTTGGAATTCTGTTGGAATTACACTCCGACCAAGGTTGCAAGTTTAAGTTTAGGCTGTTTCAAAAAGTTTGCCGACTATTGGGAATTAAGAAAACTAGGACGACGCCTCTTCATCCTCAATCTGATGACATTGCTGAGCACATGAATCGAACAATGATAAAATATTTAGACAAAGTAGTTTCCAAACATCAAAGAGACTGGGATCAATGCTTGCACTTTTTTTAGCATATGAATTATCCGTTCACGGCACAGGCCAAACACTATCGTGTGTCATGCTCGGTCGAAAAATACGACTGCCATGCGGCCTCTAATTTGAACGAAGACTAGAAGAAGAAGAAGTTACTGGAAAAGACTACGTCAGTAAACTGACCAAGAGGCTAGACAAAGTACATGAAAAGTATGTAAAAACACACAAATTGCCAGCGACACAATAAAGACTAGATATGACGTTAAGGTAGAAAATGGTAGGTTTCAACCTGGCGACATGGTGTGGTTGTATAATATAAGACGTGGCTTGTCCTAAAAGCTGCAAATGCAACAGGAGAAGCTTTATGAAGACGTGTAGTGTATTAATGACATCATATATCGCATCCGAAAACCACCCAGACGCAACCAAAAGTGGTCCACATCGTTTCTCTAGCCCCGTTTGCTGGCGATAACCACATTACGCAAGTTCAGGTCCGTACCATAGTAATAACTAGTAGAACCAGAAATCAAGGAATAGACTTCGATAAGTTTATGAGCATATACGGAGGTTCTGGAACGGCTAGGTTCGGAGTTACAACCGAAGAACAACAAGACCAACCAAGTAGAATATCGTGTCAGCAAAATGTCCATTGACTGGTACTTTTATGCTTAAGGAAGTTGTCGAAATGAACAGAGCTGTCGCTATCGCCACGATCTTTTCTACCAGTGTCGCATCCATTTTCCTGTTCTGGAACAGTCTTAAGAAGGAGGCATTCGCAAAGTTATTGTTAACTTTGAGAACGTTCACAACTTATTGTCCACTTTCAAAACGTTTACCGAAGGATGTAGAAAATTTTCGAGAGAGATAACCAAAATATATAAAAACGCTTTAAAGGAATCATAGGTCAGTTTTTCTTTTTGTGTCTCTTAGATATTCACCATATCATAAAAAAAATTTGGCTACATGAAGGCTCGAAAAGTGGATTGAATTGCCGATTTTTTAATTTGTAAAAGTAGATTTTATTTTGTTTGGTAATTAAATTTTTTGCACACAGGCATCATTAAGTATTGACGCGGCTCTGGTTAGTTCAGTTAGACCATTAGCGTATTTTGTTTTGTTAAGACAAATTGTTGATACAAAATTGTTAGCAATAGAATTTTTAGATCTTCAGAGCGCCACATTTTAGCAATGTAGATATACTTACAAAAATATTGAATTCCGAGACAGCACCAGAGAGACTTTAATGATATACTCAGAAATTGAATTTTGATAGCTATAATATCCAATAAACCTGTTCTGATATTCCTCTTATCAATAAACTTTTTAAATGTTGTAAGATAGTTAGATAAATGCATATTTTTAAAGAAAATAATTAACTGCATTGTTTTTGTTCAATATAAAGCTAAAAAAGTAGAATTTACTTTTAAAAAACGCCTATTCAAGCTTTCCACACCCTAAATTGTTTTGACCTTTTACAATTGCATGTGAACGTTTTAAATTTTTTGTATTGATTCAATTGCATCAGATGATCAGAGTACCCGTGAGAGTTGAAACTACCCGCGTGCGAGTTCATTGTTTACTACCTGATGACTAATAAATTAAACATACACGACAAAAAGTGTGAATATTTATTCCCAAGCTTTTGATTATCAATAAAACAAGTGTTTCAGTTGCTTTTGAACATAAACATAGTTCTAAAAATGTTTTTAATCAACTTGAAGATAGGGCAGAGGGGGGGAATTCCGGCCTCTTAAGCCATTTCTGTAACCATGGTGATATATGTTACATTGTGGATTCAATAACTATGTACAAATTTAGACCAACTATTAAACTACAAAAAAAAAAACCTTTATTTTAATATTAAAAAAATACAATAACAAATTACAAACATTTTTTGTTACAGTTCATCGGTCGGAATTGCCCGCAACGTGGGGGTAATTCCGACCGAGGGCCGATATTACCTCCACAAAGAACTCAAATGCAAAAATCGCACACATATGTTCCTTTTCCGTCTACAGAATAAGCTTGGTGTGCCCATTGACCACACATTACGCACCTTATCCACATTTCATTGTTTTTACCAAATTCACCACATATTATGCAAATATCTTCGGTAACTTCATTATCAGAACCTTCAAAATCATCAAAATCACCATCTTGATGTTCCTTGTATTGCACTTTCTTAGCTTTTTCCTTTTGTACTTTAATTCTTTTGTGTGAGTTTTTTTTGTTGGCATCGAACGGTCCAGGATTATGATAAAGATTTCTCTTTGACTTTTCCACACTTAATTGTTTCGTTTGAAGTCGCTTGCCTTTATTCATTTCTTTCTCTTCTTGGATGTCTTTCATCGGAGTTGAAGTAAATATTTGCGTGTGTTGTTTCCTTTTATTGTTCTTTTGTAGTCCGTGATCACCAGATTTTGAAGTGCCAGGGTTGGGAATAATCTCACTGAAAGATACGGCTTCTTTATTGGATTTAACGGCAGTTCCGGGTTCAGGAGTTTTTTCCCTTACAATATTTAAATTTTCAGCAGCTATGAAGTCATCGTCTGTGAATATATCAGGATTTAATGGGAAAATTCCTGTTGCTTTGAACCCGTTTATGGCTTTTTCGGGCGTAGCAATCCGCCCATATGCTTTGTTAAAGAGTTCCGCAATTTCATTTGGCGTAATTTTTTCACCTGGATGGCTTCTCATATATTTGTCACACTCAGAATTGTAAGCACTTTTTAGTGCAGCATAAAAAGAGACATCCAAAGGCTGAGTACGGTGTGAAGTATGGGGTGGTATTGTTAAAAGGCTTATGAAGTTTTCTTTGCAATAATTGTAAGCTTTAAACATGCAGTGACTTACATGGTTGTCTAAAATTAATAATATCGGATCTTCTTGAGAAGACTTGACAAAATTCTGGAAATGGTTTAACCAGTCCAGAAATAAATTTTCGTTTATCCATCCGTTGTCAGAGCACACGAAGATAGCTCCTGGTGAACCATTTTTTTTTAAATTTTGTGCCATTCTTTTGCGTGCGTAAATAAACATCGGAAGCACATAGATGCCTGAAGCACTAAAAGCGCACATACATAGCAGTTGTTGTCTTTCCTCTTTCCCAACTCGTTACAAATCCCTCTTTTGACCTGTCTCCGCATAAATTTTATTTGGTCGCTGGACCGTCGTGATTCCAGTTTCATCCGCGTTAAATATTCTGGCTTGTGGAAATTGAAATCTTTCCATCAAACTTCCGAGGTTTTTGTAAAATAATGACACTTCCGTTCTATTAAAGGCAGTAATGCGATTAATACTAGTCGCTTCCGGTTTTCTTAATGAAATGCCAGGATTTCTGCGCAGAAAACCTGCAAGCCAATCCCTTCCTGCTGCTTCATTCTTTATTGTAAAGGGATGTTTCAAATTATTATTATTAATTATATATTTGCTGGCATAAGCAAATGCACACTGTTTATTTTGATTGCTAGTAATTCCAAAGAAAACTTTAGAAAGTTTAATAATGTGTGAAGCCCAACTCTTCTTCTTCTTCTTGGGCAGAAAACACTGCCTTTCGACTTAGAGGAACTGCAAATCTTCGCCCATTCTTGCGATAATCTTGTAATGTAGTTCGTGGAATATTGAAGCGTCGTGACACTTCCCTCAGTGCAACACCTTCATTTATTGCATCTAACGCAGAATTCAAGGCATCGGACGTCCAAGACGCCTTATTCCCCTTTCTAATGTAATTACGAGGCATCTGAAAAATAAACAAAACATTCATTAATTCCTAGTAATCAGAATGGAGATTGGAGCAAATACCGGCCGGCTGGAATTACCCCCAGCACTTGTCCCGAATTACCCCCTAATGCATTTAATACACATTTACGCAATTACAATAAATTCAGGTTATATTTTCAAATGTTCTTACTTATACCAAAACAAACTATGTATGTGCCACTTACTTGTGTACATAGAATATATTTTAGACAGTTCTATGAAATAATACATACCTTTTAACAACACAAAATAATTATAGCGGTTAAGAGTGCGTTTTAAGTATAGTGGGTTGCCTAAAATATAGCATTTTTATGCATTCACCGTTTTATAGCTTTTTCAAAATTGAAAACGAATATTTATGTTTTTATTAATGAAAACTCTAAAAAACATGTTAGGCCATCGCGTAAGCTAATTTATTTCTTAAAATAAGGTAAGACTTAAAAGTTATTGATACTCAAAGTTAGTCAAGAAATGACAGTGTTATAATGTGGTTTTATAATATTTATAAAACATTCATCGTAATTATAATAGCTCAGTACGATGAAGTAATACATCAAATAATAGTACATACTTTTAATTTTCGAAAATGTTGTCTATTTTTCGAAAAAGCTATAAAACGGATTTCACTCCATATACCTAATGTAAATCGCATCTAAATTACAGGAAATGATAATTTTTTAGTTCATCATTTATCCAATAGGCGGTCGACTTTTAACATACGCGCATTACGTCATTACTACTTATTATCTTTATTGTTTTACGAAACACAATATACTTGCAAGCTTGCAACAACAAAACAAAGATAATTAATTCATACAAGATTTAAACGAAACATTATCACGCTAACGCAACTATTTCGTCTTTTCGTTTTTACATAGTTATCTTCTTTGCCGTGTAATAATAATAAGTAGATTGTGCGTTTTTTCCAGTGAGGAAATTTTTGAATTGCTTACAATGAAATCAGTATTTTCCTAAAAATAATTATCAAATAAATTTAAAAAAAAATAGGAACTGCCTAGAATAATTTCTTCTATAAAACTTTGGTGGTTCCAAAAGTGGCAATTGTTACAATGTTAAATTATCCTAGATTTATTAAAGAAAATTACAATTCAAATGTACAATTTGGACGATCAAGGAGATGTCAAGATATAAAATAATTGTAATAATAGTTTCAGTAACAGCCAAAAAAATATTTCAGCTGCATTGCAGTCGGAATTTGACTATAAATAACCAAAAAAAGCATAAAATTTAAATTTTATTTGCTCCAATTTCTAATGTCTCACGATTTTTTTGTGGTGACTTAAAGAATTTTTACAATCGATTTTTCATTATACATTAATTTTTTCCAATCGATTAATAAATTTAAAGAAATCGACCGAGAATCGTGAACACTGTACAAATATGCAGCATAATATTAAAGAACATAAATTAATTGTAAAAGAATTCGTTAGTACACATATAAATATTCTTTTTTGTACTTCCGTCCGTTTTGATGTATTTTGCAGGCATCATAATCGTCCGGAAATTTTACTTTTCCGGCCTAGGCCGGTAAGGTGTAGTAGAATTTTATAACTAGTTCGAAGTTGGCTGTAACAATCTTTAATTAATTAAACGTCATCTGTCAGATTTATTAACATACACCATAATCTATGTTATCATTTGGAATAACACTAACAAAACTTTTTTAAACACATATAACAAATTTGCTTATATCTTACCATTGCTAAAAACAACAATAGTTTTATTTCCTTTCAGTCGGTCTGCAAACGAAGTCTTCGTGCGGCAAAAAGTCTCATTGTGACATTTGTTATTCAATATACTATTTTCGCTTTCATAATCCGTTTTGACAGTTTTTGCGCAGTTGTCAACATAAACGTTAAACTGTTTTTGTGAGATTTTGAGAATTTGGGGGCTTCGCAGTTCCTGTTCGAGCAATAAAATATTATATTCAATTCGTTCTTGTGTAAGTTGGGCTTTTTTTCCTCGTGGACTTTTAAATCCCCCGTTTCATTCGGGTTTAAAAATGCCTACTCGTGAAAAAAGACGTTTAATTTACACAGGAACACGTTAAATAAATAGCCATTTCCATTTCTCATTCAAACTTTGTAGATTCATTTTGACTAAATGATTATTTCTAAGTTTAGTATATATAAGTTTCAGAAAAGATCAATTAAAAAAAAATCGATTCTTGTGCCATTAATTTTTATCTAGATTGATTTTTGACGCATCGATTATAAACGAATCGCAAAACCGTTCTTTTTTAAAGAAAAACTACAATATTATTAGTTATCAATAAAATTTGGTTTTTTGATTTGAAGTTAGAAGAAATTAAAGAGTAAATGTAGTACAGTAGCCTCCCGATTATCCGGATCCCGACTAGCCGAAACGTCGGATTATCCGAAACAAACTGAACTTTTGAACCCGCCGAAACCGATGCGAAACAAATTTAGACGAAACATCTGGTCGGTCATTTCGTTGAAAACGTCGGGAAACCCAAAAATATTTAATAAAAATTTGACTGCTTATGAGGGTCACTTATACTTCCAGTCTACAAACATGAGTCATCTCTTTTCATAAAATGTTCTTTTCGGACTTTATACAAAAGGTTTTTGTAAATGGTTTATTATTATTACTTTTCTCAACATTTAGAACAAAACATTCAGTTCTAAATACGCCACTGTCAACACGAGTAACATAATAAAAAGCGAAAACGTGTTGTTGTTACTGTGCAAGAAAAATTATCTGCAATTAAACGGTTTCATAAAGGAAAATCCTTGAAAAGTGTTGCCAAGGATTATGGTGTAGGTATAAGCACGGTTTCCAAATAAAAAAAAATCGACAGAGGATTGAACAATGGTGTAGTGTACTAGCATCCTCATCATCAAAGCCAGAATTCTATGAAACAGGGCGAATACAATAAAATTGACGAGACATTGTGTTTATGGTTTACTCAACAACGCGATCGTGGTATTTCAATCTCAGGCCTTATATTTCAGCAAAAAGCAATTGAAATCGGTGAAAATCTTCTTGTAACCGAAGCTTCTGATGATACATTTATAGCAAGCGACGGCTGGTTATCGCGATAGAAAAACCGCCACGACGTACGTTAACTAAATATTTGCAGTAAAAGATTGTGTGCTAATCAAACCGAAGTTGAAAATTGTAAACAAAAGTTTAAGCAACTCATAGAAGTACAGGAATATACGCCAGATCAAATTTATAATAGTGACGAAACTGGTCTCTATTACAAAATGTTACCAAAGAAAACTTTAGCTGGAAGAAATGAACGCGTTGCGGCGGGCTACAAAAAAAATAAGGACCGAGCAACAATTCTTGCCTGTTTAATGTGCATTAGCAAATCCGCAAAGCTAAGAGCAGAAGAGTAGACATTGGTAAAAGACTCATGGATTGTTTAAAAATAATAAATATAAAGAGGTAATTTATTTGCATGGAATAAAGTGAAAAGTACAACGTTACAAAAACTTTAGGCAAAGATAAAACACCAAGAAGAACTTCCTGTAGACGATGATGAAGAAGAAGCTCCGCTTCATGAAACGATGAGATATTTAGATGGTTGGAAAGATATTGGCCCAGAAAAAATTAAGGAGTGGATAACATTTGACAAAAAAGAACAAGAAGAATTAACTGACGTTGACTTTATTGAACTTGTTAATGAAAGGGATCGTGAAAATACTAGTGATAATGAATCAGAAGGTAATGAAGAAAGAGAGAAGAAAATTTTGCACTTTTAAGCTTTTGATGCATTAAACTGGTTAAACACAGCATTTTTATATGTAGAGCAACAGCTTAATACAACACCAAGTGACATCTTTACTTTTAGCAAGGTGAAAACATATTGCTTCCAAAAAAACGCTTGGATGCAAAATTTAAACAGATTGATTTTTTTTCACACCACCAAAATAATATACCAATGTACGTATATTGTAGTACATTTTTTTAAATAGAAACTACTATGTATTTTATTTCAAATATATTTTTTTGTTCTTTGAACAGATACATATTTATGTACCTACATATAATTTTACGTTTTTACCTCTTTTAGTAAAAACTCCATATTAACCAAAATTTCAGTTATTTGAAAAGGCTTCGGTCCCGACTTTCGGATAATCGGGAAACTACTGTAGTTCTGTTTATTAGTTGAAATTCGTAATAAAGAATTTTTAAATGACACAATGAGAAATAATATGGAATAAACTTCCACTATATGCTTGTAATTTTATTTATTTTATTTTCATACATAATTATATCATTCGTGTTCATTCAAATTACAACTATTGCTGTTGAAATTCGAATCAGCAATTTGACTGCTATTTTTAAATTTGCTTACATTGGCACATTCAAAGATAAAAATAAAACCTTGAATGAAATTTGATGTGTAGAGTTGGGTATAGTCACTATACGTCTTATTCCTCGTATTAACTCATTTTATAATATATTTAAAACAATTGGTTCTTAAAACGAAATTTAATGTATGCATTAATTTTCTAATTCCTTTATTATTTCTTGGAAGCAACTACTGAGAAGATTCTAATAACAACTTCTACCCATCTCTAATTTTCTTTATGCTTCATACGAACAGTTTTCTACTTTATAACTAAGCTGACATCTGTTTTAAATATTTTATATTATTACTTCTAATAAAGCTCACTACGTATTTGGAATGTCGCATTCGAACGCGCCCTTAAGCACAAATCATATATTTCGTTATAAAAACGTGCCGGCTCGTTACAGCCGATTACAGTTTCGTACATTATTTCCACGACATTCTAAGAGATGGCAGCAATAGTCATAAACACAATAGTATATTATATATCAAGGTTGAGAAGTGCATCATTATAACCTAAGCGATATATTATATCGCGAGACGCGAAGCGTCGAGGGATATAAATCGCGCAGGTTATAATAAACTCAACCGTGTTATATATACAATTTTTTCCACTACTAGAATTATTAAAACCTTTCTACCTGTTACTAAATCAAATTTAAAATTTAAGATATTAATTTTAAATTAAATATCAAGTCTGTAATTCTGACAGTTGTCATTAGATTAATAGAATTAATTTTGACGTAATTCTTAATTGATATACAGGGTGTCTCAAAAGCTAGATATTTGAAATTTTGCACATGTGACTTGTCGTGTTTAATCTATTAAATAAAAATATTTTTTAAATGGCAGCACTTCTGGAAATACCGGAAGTGAGCATCAACATGTTTATTTTAAATACAAACCAGAATTTTTTTTTCACATTCTGATGTGTCAAAATGTTTACTATGTCAAAAAATTTAGACACAATTGTATGGAACGCCGTTTTGCTTTTTATTACTAAATTTAATTCCGTTGCATTCAAATAAACTTCAATTTTTATTAAGTTTATTTTTATGTTTGTCTATTTATTTTAGTACATTTAAATGGTTTGTTGAACAAACGTAATACATTTAAATTGTTAAATAAAAACGTATTTACTGATGCAATACATTTTGCTCAAAATTTCTAACAATCATGTTAAAAACTTTAATTTAAACTAAGAAAAAAAGTATATGAACAAACATTTTAATTCATGTAACACTTTTTATATAACAAACAAAAAATAAGAATCATTTAAATTGTAGAATTAAAATGCACGTCGAATTAAAATGTTACATGAATTAAAATGTTTGTTGATAATTTTAATTCTTCAATTTTAAATCAAGAACAAAATTACCAACAAACATATTAAATCTGAATTAAAATGTTTGTTGATAATTTTAATTCTTCAATTTTAAATCAAGAATTAATTTTACCAACAAACATATTAATTCTGAATTAAAATGTTTGTTGATAATTTTAATTATTCAATTTTAAATCAAGAATTATTTTTTCCAACAAACATATTAATTCTGAATTAAAATGTTTGTTGATAATTTTAATTCTTCAATTTTAATTGGCGCTGTAGATTGCGGAGGTTGTGAGTACTCTAACCAGTGGTAAACTTGCACTATAGTTTGGTTAAAGTACTCACAACTTCCGCAACTTACAGCGCCAATTGAAATTGAAGAATTAAAATTATCAACAAACATTTTAATTCAGAATTAATATGTTTGTTGGTAGTTTTATTCTTGATTTAAAATTGAAGAATTAAAATTATCAACAAACATTTTAATTCAGAATTAATATGTTTGTTGGAAAAAATAATTCTTGATTTAAAATTGAAGAATTAAAATTATCAACAAACATTTTAATTCAGATTTAATATGTTTGTTGGTAATTTTGTTCTTGATTTAAAATTGAAGAATTAAAATTATCAACAAACATATTAATTCATGTAACATTTTAATTCGACATACATTTTAATTCTCTAATTTAAATGATTGTTATTTTTTTGTGTGTTTAATAAAAAGTGTTACATGAAATAAAATGTTTGTTCATATACTTTATTTCTCAGTTTAAATTAATGTGTTAAATATGACTGTTAGAAAATTTTGAGCAAAATGTATTGCATTACTAAATACGTTTCAGCTAACAATTTAAATGTGTTAAATTTGTTTAACAAACAGTTTTATTGTATTAAAATAAGTAGACAAACATGAAAATAAACTTAATAAAATCTGAAGTTTGTTTAAAATTGTAGCAAAACAAATTTAGTATTCAATAGTAAAACAATAAAGTAACTAAAAGATTTAATTGAAATGTATGTTATTGATTTTTACCACATTTAAAATGTTGGTTTAAAAACTTGGTGTTTTTAACTGTTAGTTGATTTAAAATGTTACTTGAATAAAAATATACGTTGAAAATAAATGAAGTAACATTAGAAATCAATTAATTTTTATGAATGAATATAAATGCTAGACTAATTTTTGACAGCTTACATTTCAAATGCTAGAATTAAAATGTTAGTTGATAATTTTAATTCGTCGCTGTGATCGGTGGTAGCTTTTGAAACTATTTCAGTATAAGGAAATACATGCACATTGTAGTTCTAAATGACGCCACCGATTGAAGCGACCAATTAAAATTATCAACTAACATTTTAATTGTATCATTTAAAATGTTAGTTGCTAAAAGTTATTGTAGCATTTTAATTTATTCGTGAAAATTCGAGTATTTATAATGTTACTTACTTTAATTTTAACATTTATTTTTATTCAAGTAACATTTTAAATCAAATTACAATATACTACGCGAAAATTTTTAAAGCAACATTTAAATTCTAACAAACATTTTTAATATGCACAAGAAGTTATTTTATAAGTTACGTATAAAAACGGGCAATAAAAAGTAAAACGGCGTTCCATACAATTGTCTGTAATAGATAATAAAAAATTGCCCGCAGTTACGTATCTATTTAAAAAGTCTCTTATGCTTATTTAATTATCAGTTCATTCGATGAAGAAAAAAATTTCCTTTGAATTGATATACCATATTCCTATACCTAAAATCAATTTGCCTACAATGACAGAACAAAAATTCAGGAGGATTGAAAAGAATTTTCTAAATTTTGGAAAAGTAAATGCGCCACGAAATTTGCCAAAGCCAATTGTCTCCAATTAAGTTCAGAAGCCAATGTATTGGGATACTTTAATGTTTTTCCAGAAAGTTCTGTTCGTTCGGAGGAATGGGATCTTGGATACTGTAGAAGTTCGATTGATACAATTTTAAATAATCATAAAATGCCCGATTTAAAATTTTTGACTGGTCAAGAATTACATCAAATTCAACGGATGCAGTATTGCAAAATGATGCTTGTGAAGATTCAAGACGATCCAAATTTTCTTCAAATAATTATTTGGTCAGATGAATCAAAATTTTCTAAAGAGGGTATTAGCAAAGAGCGTATTAGACCTAGGCATTTGGTCGCATGAAAATCCATTTGCAATCAGACCAAACAATTATCAGCAAAAGTTTAGCTTCAACGTGTTTGCAATGTTAATGAACCACCGCGTGTATTATTTTTTTTATGACGAGAATTTAAACGGTGAGAGATATTTAAGTGTTTTAAGAAACTAGGTACAAAATAATTTTTTGCAAACTTTACCACAAGCCGAGTTATAAACATTCTGGTATCAATTAGATGGTGCTCCAGCACCAGCTCATTGCACCGCTGCAGTCGGTCATTAATTGGAACAAATGTTCGAAGACCGATAGATTAGACGTCTGGGTCCTTGGTTGTGGCCAGCAAAATCGCCAGATCTAACGCCATTGGATTTTTAGAAAAGAACTCGCGAGTCGCGTTATCAGAGCATTTAATAACTTAGATCCTTTAAAGATCAGTAGAGCAACGATTCACGGTGTTGAAACACGTCTTATAAAATGTATGGAGGCAAATGGTACCCATTTTAAAAACTTAATATAACTAATGGGTTTAAATTAGTCAAGAGGCGACATCAAATACAAATTCGTGTAGCGGCCTAGTGATTGTATGGCCCGGGCAGTGTAGAACATATACCATACATTTAACCTAACATTAAATTGTTGTTATATCCTACACACGCTACAAATTTTAATTATATTTTAGTTAGCTTTTGTTTGAAAATTTTCAAAGCCAACCATGTTTTGTAAAGTACCTATGTTCTATTTGAAAAAAAAAAACTTTTTAAAGTTTTTCTTAAATCGTAATAAATAAAATAAAATAAAATAACGTCAAATAGATACGTAACCGTGAGAAATTTTTTATTATCCATTACAGACAATTGTGTCTCAATCTTTTGACATTGAGAACCTAAAATCCCATTTCCGTAACTTTTACCACTTTCAATTTTATTTCCTAAACAAGATTTTGAAACTTTTCAGTAAAAGTTTTTTTTCTCAACAATCACAATTGATGCGCCGATTATTTTTAGCATACATACTAAACATTTTATGACACATCAGAATGTGAAAAGAAATGTCTGGTTTGTATTTAAAATAAAGATGTTGATGCTCACTTCCGCTATTTTCGGAAATGCTTCTATTTGGAAAATATTTTTATTTAATAGATTAAACACGGCATGTCGCATGTGCAAAATTTCAAATTTCTAGCGGTCACCGTGAGACACCCGGTATATTGCTGTGTACAGATATATGCATTGAGTTGCCTATTAAAAAGGATTAAATTAAAAAAGACTCGGCAGGTGTTGCTTACCAGCCGGTACAGTCTTTGGGAGTACTAACATAACATGATAACATAACCCGATTGATAACATAATCCGTGATTGTACGCGGAGTGCACTGTACAAGCAAACCGCGTTAAATACCGAAAATGTCTGACAAACAGTTTGAATATAAAACATCAGAAAAAATTTGTTGTTTTAACGCGGCTTTCACATGTTCTATATTATGTCAAGAGTGCCATGCTCTTATAAGTCAACTCGAGCTCATCTGGCGTCATTGCAGCGTGCACGCCAAACATTGTATACGTCTTTCAAAATCTCGTGAATTCTGGCGCTGTAGTCTGTATATGTCAAAATATTGTTATTATCCGTCTTACAAACATTTGGCGGTACATTTTTTCTAACCTATCTTTGCTTTTATCGTTGTATTTGTTGTTAATAAGTCTTTAGGTATTATTAACTTTTATTTAACAAATAAATATCTGCTTGTTTTTAATTTTGATTGACGTGAGTGCCTTTTAAATAAACTAACGTTTTTGGAATTCAGATAGATTTGTCAAATTTTTAATTTTTAGTATATTAATTCCAATTTTTGACTCAAGGTCACAGTTCAAGACATAATGAAATGCCTTTAAATTAGCTGCCGCTCGTATGATACATAAAAGCAAACGATAAATTCTTATAATTGTATTGGTATACCTTTTATTTTGCACCTAGTTCTCATACATTTTAACGTCAAATTATAAAGAAATTGTACTAATCCCAGCCAGAAATGACCCGATAACAGTTTGATGAAAATCTACAATTAAAAATTACATAATTTTAAATATTAAAATTATACACTTTAATAAGCATTTACCTGATAACACCAAACGCAATAATTGATAACCGACGATGTTTGTTTCAAAGTTATGAAACAAAACCGCAAAAGAACAAACACTGTCATAACTTTCTTCAAAGAATAAACAGCGATAATAAATTTAACCTCGGTCGTTAAATCCAAACCTTATCTCCTTCCGCAATGACCTAGGTTATACTCGGAACAGCAGAGAAAACAGTAGATAATCAGGAGTCGGAAGAAAATAGTAATAAAAGAATCAGTAGTCTTTAATCCCAACACAATGTATTATAAAAAGTTTTGTAGATATAAAAAGTAAGTAGAAAAATGTGTATGTGTATATACTATAAATAAATATTATTGGCACCAACTATTGGTCGCGATTTATAAACATCTTCTATACAATTTCACATCTGGCATTATAAAAACATAAATCTAGATTAAAAAATTTCTATTACAATTAAAAAAATGTTTTAAAGTCAATAGACTAAACAAGATAACATTTTGTAACAATTGGCCCGTAACAAAAAACGCACTTAACAATAACTATTCTTTTTCTAACAATTCAGATTGTTCCAGTGAATCTAAGGTGTCGTTCGAACTGGAATGTGTTAAATCTGTCAACTCGTCTAGGTGTTTTTGGCGTTTGCGTACATTCCAATGCAGACATTCTGCTAAAGAATCAAACCAATCTGATATCTGATCTTGAGCGCAAATACTAGGAACTGGATATATCGATGTTGTTACTCGTAAACTGTAAAATTTATTGTAGGTAATGGAGTTAGTGATGGATTCAAAAACAATACCTATCTCCGTGTAAAAGTTCTTGTCGGTTTCTACCGTCAAACGACACCCAGGCAGTGTTACGACTATCTGGCGATACAGATACCTGTAACATATTATTTTATAAAACGCATAAATAAAGTAAGCTTACCTTAAGTTCAACTCCGGCAGGAACAACAATTGGCCTAAAACTAAGTGAATGTGGACAAATTGGAGTAACCATAATAGCGGGCACGCTAGGGTGTATCATCGAAGCTCCGGCAGCCACGGCATAAGCCGTACTACCGGTAGGTGTGCTGACGATTAATCCATCCCCTTGTACGTTCGTAATATGTTTACCATCCAAAAATAAATCTACGTTTGATAAATAAGGCGAAGGTCCTCTATCGACAACTACTTCGTTTAACACGAGCAGATTGGCCGATTTTCGGTCCTTATGGTTTTTGCAATTCTCCTCCAATTCTTCCTTTTTAATAATAATACATCTAAGGCGACTTCTTAAAGTTAGGGCCGCGTTCCCTTCAAGTACGTTATTAACTTGATCTTGGAAATTGTCAAAACGAAACGGGGTTAAAAAGCCTAGAGAGCCTAAATGAAACGCCATCACCGGCGGCACGGATTGTTGAAATAATAGACTAGCATACAATAAGGTACCGTCGCCGCCCATACAAATAATAAAATCGATTTTGTCTGTTAAATCGTCTTTTCCATCGCGAAAAGTCATTAATTTGTCTTTGACGTTGCTGAAATTTGGAAACTGATCTAAATGCGAGTCGTCCATCACCGAAGCTTCCACAAAAACAACCATACGCTTTTCCTGCAAGAAGAACCACTTTATTAATTTTGTAATCGCAACATTGTTATCATTGACTATCAAATCAGACTACAAGTTTTTACTGTCGATTTAATCTAAATAAGCACACTATCACATTTTATTATTCTAATTGTTCTATGGCTTCGAAACTAAAAAAATCCTAATATTTTGACTTTCTCAAAAATGAAAATTTTTCCAATATTTTAAATATCCCGGACTGTTTACTACTAAACAACAGGCTAAGAGTTTACTTGAAATTTACAAGGTGCTGCGTTCTGGATTCAATATAACCATAACATTAAACTAGTACAAAAGATCGTCTGAATTTGGAAAAGAACCCAAAACCCATTAAAAAGGTATTGACACAATTCAGTGTTTTTTTCAATCATTAATAATAAAATGATTGTAAAACAATTCACTTATTCGATCAACAAAATTTAATGGTACTTGTTTAAAGAATCTGATAAAATTTTTGACTCGTACTGATAAAAGCTCTAATGAATCAACTCACACTCGGACTAATAATAATCACTTATTTACATGTTTCTAAGACAAATAAGAACAAACTGGCCGGGTTTACAGACGTAGAAATAGATATGTTAGAGGTAGGTTAAAAAAAATGATTCAAAAGCGTAATATATTTAGAAACGCGGTTAGTAGAGCGTAGACTGACGAAATCATGGAATAACTAATGAGACTAAAACAAAATATTGAAACTATGGAGGATTTAAGCATATCTTACAGAACATTTCATTTTCAAAGTCATGGCCAACTATTATTTTCATTTAAATTAACCAATATCATAATTCTACAATGAGAAAAAAAGTGTGATAATTAAAGAAAACTTTAATTTCCAGGTTTTATCTAAGATGAATATTTTCTGCAAAACAGACAGTATTCCAGTATTTTACAATTTATTGTTAATAATATATTGAAAGTTTCCGAAACATTTAGAACATTCGAGGCGATTACCAAAACACATAATATTTTAGTCCCATATAAGATGAAAATATAAAAGACATCAGAAGAAAATTGGAGTCGGTAGAAAGAAGTGTGGTCTAAATAAATAAATAAGTGCAACGTCAGTCAAAAGAAGACCGTGCCGTGTTAAATAAATAAGCGCGTTAAGTGATTATCTTATCTGCGGTTGATATAAGGTTACAGTGATATATAAATGTTTTTTTAATTAAATTGTTACGTTGTTATTTTGCTTGTTGAATTGTGTTTTTAGATTAGTAAAAATTAGTTACATCTATAATAATCGTGTGAATAATTAATATTAATTAACTTTTCGTTATAATATTATCAACTGAAAATTTAAAAAAAATATCGATTTAATAGTTTATGAGACAACACGAAAATTAAGAAAAATGTGCAAAAGTATACAAAATAGAACTGGTGCTCTGCTATGACTCCAATGTACACCATACGGTTTGGAAAAGCACTAAAAACAAAAAAAGTGAGGCACTTTTAGAATTTATTAGTATTAAACTAGAAGTCGTAAGTCCAAGAAACACAATACGTGTGCAGTGAAATAAAAGGGGCATGTGTCGACTCAACCATGACTCTCCGACCGTATGTAGGTACATACAATTTAAGTAAAAATTTTCACAGTGAAAAGTAAAGACGTACAAAAATCCAAGGACCTGTAACTGGGATCTCTTTAGTTAGACTTAAGCAGGGACTGAACGGTTATCCGTCAATACTTTGAACCTCGCTAGAAATAACACTGATGAACTATCATTAAAGTTTTGAATTTTTGATTATTTGAAGATCATATTTACGTACAATCAGCAGAGAGACCCTTTAGTAGAATCTGCAACTTTGTTTTCTAAGAGAGAAAACTCGTAAGCTTTTTAACCGGACAAAAGTAAGATTATTTGGGCTGCAAGGTCTTTTGCAACATATAAAGCTCCAGATCCCGATGGGATATTACCAATCATGCTACAAAAAGGGTTCCAATCTTCTCTTTTTGTCTAATTAGCTTGACATTTTTATGTTGAATGAATACTATTAAAAAATTAATAGATAAGCACATTAAAGACGAAGCACTGGTACAGCACCTTTGCACCGACATCAATATGCTTACCAAAGGAATACACCAAGTGAGCATATATGAGCTCGTACACAGAATTGAAAATTCTTTAAGCAAACAAGGGAGCTCTCTTAGATATAGAGGGATAACACTTCTTTTTACTCAATTAGGAAGACTGTCAAAACTCGACGAGTTTCTCAGTCCGTAGAAAAATGAATCAGCTCTGTGATAGCTGGCAAAGAAATTACAAGCTCGCTGGGCAATGTAACCAAAAAGATAGTTGCTGCTAAAGGATGTCTGCAAAGAGGGGTGTAATCGCCTCTATTGTGGAGTTTAGCAATAGACACACTCTTTACAGGAACTTGAGCCGAACAGAAGACATGCGCAAGGATTTACAGATGATATCACTATATTGATATGTGGCAAGTTCGGAAGAGTCGTTTCAAACGTCATGCAAAAAGTCCTAAAAATAGTGGAAAACTGGTGCACAGCAGAGGAGCTAACAGTGAACCCTGCCAAGACAACAATAGTAGCTTTTACAAGAAGAAGGAAACCAGAATTTGAAGAAACTTCGGTTGTGGGGAAAAGAATTTCAACTGAGCAATGAAGTTAAATATTTGGGACTCACTTTAGATACTAAACTAACCTTTAATGCTCACTTGAGCACTTTTAGTCTGTAGAAACCCGATAAGTAAAACATAGGGAATATAACCGAAAATTATTGTTTAGATCAAAATCTTATCGGGTAGTTATACTGAGGCAACCGTATATTATATTAAAAGTGTATTGCTGCGAATTTCGTACCGTATAAGTTTCATCCACTTTTCGCTACATGCAGAGCGCTGTGAAGTCGTTGCTTTTTGACGAATAGCATTTTTCAATGGGGAAAAACTATTTTTACGGTGATTGTGGCCCGCTTCGCATATATGATCTAACATAAATGTCTAGCGAAGTTTTCACTTCTAAATTTTCACGATCATCCGTGGGTGTAGTATCTTCGATGCTTTTGTGAAAGCCTTTCTAGGCTAAGCATTGATTCATATTTTTGTGATGTACTTTGGTTTTCTCGTAAATGTGCCAATTTAGAGTGATTCGTGTAAATCCATTACCTTCCGCTGGAAACTATAACTAAAAGCACGTACTAAAGGAAGCTATTGGTTAATTAAACCACTTGCGAAAGATAATCTGGGGATAAGTCGTTGTTATATTTCATGTGATGTTCGAATAACCTTGGAAGCACACCTGCGATTAGAATAGTGAAAACCAATCGAATGCTTGACACATTTGATTACGATTCATTGTTTTCTCGACAAGCAACTTACTTGTGATACGATCCTATATCTAATAATTATTACATTTTTGTTAACGATTTTAGGGCATGATTAAAGTATGCAGATAACTATTCGCATGCCTTGGTTATCGTGAGTACCTTTTTTTCTTGCTATTAATTTGTATGTGTCAGAAGAAAAATACATGCGACTTAGATATACATATTATTACAATTAACGCACGCAGATTTTTGTTTGTATAGTTTTAATGTACGCTAATGAGATTTGCTATAACGCTATAACTGTGATTTTATTATTATATTCTTTGTAACAATATGTGTAATTCTGCCTTGTTTGCATTTTTTTAACATCTTTCTCTCTTATTAGAAATAAATATATTTGTCGTTATAACTGTTTTGTCATTTGTTCTATTGTTGGATAGATTTAAATGGTGTGTTCCATTCTAGTTTCTTATCGTTTTGGCGCCTTTTTAATCTTACGTTATAATTAGCACATCGAGACCTGCGATCGGTTTGCCGATTCAACTGAGTTAGTCGCCAGCAATTAAGTTACGAAAAAATCCTCGTATCACGTATTCCAAACAGAAATTATAACAAAATCAGCTTGTAATCAAGAAATGATAAGAAATTCGTAAAATGGATCCATTTATATTATTGGTATGATATTAAGTAAGTGTAATAAATGTCTTCCAATAATCAAAAAGATTTTGATTATTGGAAGACATTTATTACACTTACTTAATGATAAGAAATCCCATCAATATAA
Source organism: Aquatica leii (assembly GCA_035610365.1). Lineage (NCBI taxonomy): Eukaryota > Metazoa > Arthropoda > Insecta > Coleoptera > Lampyridae > Aquatica > Aquatica leii. The sequence goes on along the minus strand of CM069437.1, from coordinate 39,983,320 downwards.
AAGAATGCAAATCGTTACCGAAAGCCAAGCAGTGTTGACATCAAAGAGACGAAGGAAACGAAAAATCAGACATATTGGCAAAAAAGAGAGTTGAAATTCGTCTAATAGGGCCTGAGTTAACCTGTGATCTACCATAAAAGACTATCAGGGGGAAAAAACTTATTAAGGCAAAAACATACCGTACACTGGTTGGTAGCTCTTGGACTAAAACAGTAACATAATGTTTATCATGAGACATTTCGCAAAGAAAGTTTAAAGAATTAAGTCAGGTAAAGGCCATTTTACAGAACACTGTCCGTTTATGAAACATCTCACTAATATAAAGGTGAGAGACAATTCTGAATGCAAGATGTGTAGAGAAGAAGAGAAAACACCTCTTCACTTCACTTCATTCTTACAGACGCTAGATATTTAATGTTTGGGGTTAACTTTATAGAACCGAAAGTCTCTAAATCTGAAGAAGTAGAACTTATGAGTTAAGACTCTATCGGGCACAAACTTAGAGCTATTAAGAACCTAACCCAAAATAATAATAATGATAATAAGATAATGATAGAAGACTTTAATGACCGTAGGTCGGTAAAAACAAACAAATAAAGTTAAAGAAGAAGTTAGAAATTAAAAAAAGAAGAAGAAAAACAATACTTGCATACGAAAACTACGACGAGAAGATTTTGGAAGAAGAATTATTCTACGGGATTCTCAAATGCTGGATCTATAAAAATTCCATAAAAAACATTAACAAAAAAGTAGAAACAACAATACAAAGATATAACACAGAAGAAATGGTAGGTGACGATAGAATTGTACAAAAAATGTCCAGAAAAGCATGAAAAATAATGAAAATCGATAATTCGCATCCCAACAAACGATATTTTTAGAATGCATAATATATGCAGTCGCCGTGGAAGACGCCCTAATGAACGAAATCACACTCAACGTGCAGCACGGTTGTAGTAATGGTTTAGTACGGAAGAATTGTGAATTGATTGTTTTTTTTTTTAATTTCTGTCTCTTTCATAGGTGAGACAGTACGAAAGTTGCCAAACTAGACAGGCACACGAAATATTTAACATCTCAAAATCAACGTTAGAAAGACATGCCACGAAAGATATGAAGAAACATGGGGGGAGCGGTCAAACTATTTTAAAGGCACATAAAGAGATTAGTCTTGTAGAGTTAATTGCAATTATAGGTGAATTATAAATTAGTATCATTTTAATGTGCCTCCAGTCACAGTTTCCACTTTGATTTGATAGTTTTATTGGAACGTGCAGTACCAAATATCTTACAACAAAAACAGTAAACACTATTGTTTTGTTGAATACGCAACGTCTCTTAACTTTTTTTTGGAGAGCGCCGATACGCGAGAACAGCCCGAACTATAGTGCAATCACAATCGTTTAATTTAACTTTTGTAGGCCATATAGAAGAATCATTTAATGGAAACGAAACTGTAACATCTCCCGAGCTGCGGCTACCATTTTTTGTTCTTCCAATAAATGAGTTACAGTTGCAGGTTTTTGAACTTGACAAGTTTTATCGGCTTTATTTGTTGCGATTTCATGAATACCAGTGTCAATTTCTATACTATCTCTACACTCTGGTAGTTGTAGTTCTTTCCCCATTAGAGTACTTGCCTTTTTCACTAAAATCAGGTTCGTCAGTAGACGTCATTTGTAGCTAAATTTTCTTTATTAGAGGATTTTGAGGTTTTGGTAAGTACTAGCACAATCGCTTCTTTTAAGGATTTAGCTTTCCGCTTCCTATTTTGACATCCAGAAGATTTAGAAAACAGTTTTAGTGTATTAACAAATTAACATCACAAGTAGAGTTATCAATCCACAAAACATAAAACTAATATTTATCATAAAATACAAAACCAATTATGTTAATTTGACACTGACTACTGGTGAGTACATATATGCTGCGACTCACGTCAGACGACGACTGCCATCTCGTGCAGTACGCAGAGGTAAGATAAGTGTGCAAACGGCTAAACCCAGACGCCCATGTGACAGATAGACTAAACATGTGATAGCAATTGTGACTCAATATTTACAACTGACACAACTGTTCAGTTCTGGCAAAAGAGCAGGTCGGAGCGTATGGAGCGAGTCTATTTACTGTACTTTCAAACAATATTTTATTTGTTGAACAAAAGGTTTAACGTATTCAAATGGCTAATTGCCATTCAAAATTACATAAAAATTAAAACTTTTATTATATAATTTTTTATATTTTATCTCCTTTCGGAGCCCCTCTCAAATGCGCATGTGTGCAAACTGCACACGCCTTAACTTATTTTATTGGGCACATCAGCAAGTTCTTACAGTCATACTCCCTGAGGACATTAAACGATCTCGTGCGAACATAACTCCAGAAATGATAAAAAAAACTTCTTTGACAATTTGGTAGAAGTTGTATAATACGTCCAAAATTATGTAGTGGTGAAAAGAAGAACATTCCTCGCTTTGTGCTCTATAAAAACAACATATTTATGACACATGGACAGAGAACAACCCAAAGGGAACACGCTACGGTAGAAATAAAAGCGTGTGGTTCGATCAAGCACTTTGTGAAGATTGATTCATAACTATTGCACTTATGTTTCTAAAAAAACATCCAGCACTAAGATTTGTAATTGAGGGAAAACCTATCAAACAGAATGGTTGAAGATTGCGTAAGGTTTTGCTTTCTACCACTCAATTCAACGCATTTGACCCAGCCGCTTGACTGTGTTTGAGCTCTTGCAAGAATGAAAAAAAAAACAAAATAAGAAATCATTATCTAAACAGTATTTCTCTAGGTTGCTAAATTCTGCAATTTGCAGAGTAGACACTATGAAGAAAAATATAAAATCATTTGGTGCAACCGGAATTCATCCACTAGATAGAACCCAGGCAACAAACCGTTTGCCACAAAAAAAACAAGGCATGGAAGAAAATAATCATAGGTTAGCGCCTGTTAAAGATTTACTGAATGATAATAAAAACGTTTACAAGCCAACAGTCAAAGAAGAAGAAATTTGCCTTTGATCCTGGTTGTGACCATTTCAGTATTTGCAAACGTCGCAAGCTGGACCATCAACTGGTACAGTTGTGGAAGATTTAAGTTCCGATAAAGAAGACCAGAAAGAAGAGGCCGATCTACGAAGTGGCCCAAAAAATTTTTTCTATCGAGAGTTTATTAAAGTCTCCAATAACAAAAAAATTCTTTGTTGGTGAAATTCAAAATTTAAAAGATGTCAATTTTCTCCGTACCAATAAAAAAATGCTTTCTTTATTCTTGCTGCCATTGACAACAGAAACGTTATGAATTTAAGTCAAATAGTGAGAAAACTGCCAACACCAACTAAAGACGTTCTGGATAAGAGTTCCTGTTAATTTAAAACTCAAAGCCTACTATTTATAAGTACCTCTGTTTTGGTTGTTTTTTTTGTTCTGTTATATAAGCGACTTGCTTTTAGTTTATTTTGTTGTTCTTGTTAATTTGAAACTTAAAAATAATTTTTAGTGCCTTTATGTAAAATTCTTAATTGTTCCTTTTTATAAAAGAAACAACAAAGTCCTTTTTAATGAAAAAATACTTTTCTAAGATCGTATTTCCTTTGTTTAAAGAGCTTTCCTTGATTCACCTCATTGGAGGAGTTGCACGTTAAATACGAAATAAACGGCTTTAAATGGGCACGGGGGTGAGCATCCCGATAAACAAGGTGAACAAAAACTAGAGAAAAATTACTAAAATTATAATTAAAATTGTATTAATATCTATCGTGATTGAGACATCAAAATTCAAGAAAACTATAGCAAAATAAACCCTAGTACATATACGAAGTTCGCCATTACTTCGGCCTCGGTTTCTAGTGCATCAACATAAAATGTTTAGTACTGTACTGATTTCTATTGGAAAGCTTTCCGTTTTTTAAATAGCAACTCATCAATTTTTTATGTTGTTCAATTAAGGCTTAATTTAGATGAAAAATATTTTTTAAATTGTTTAAATTGATTGCCGAGCATTTTTTTTTTAAATGCGGCATCAAAAAGAAATAGTCAGATTAAATTTTTCAATTTGTTGTTGTAAATTGGTAGATGAAAGTCGGATGTACTTAAATAGTCTAAGATTTTTTTAATTCGCCATACCTATTTTGCATAAGAGCGCTAATTTTCAAATTTTTCAAATTACTGAAACTCATTTTTTTTAATGGCACCATCGATTTCTTTCAACTTTTTCTAATGTAGTTTTTAATTATCTATTAATTTGTACTAGTACTTTTTTCTCCTAACATCTACAGTTATGGAGCAGGTTTATTCTAGCAGGCTTTGCTTTTATTAAACAGAAAACATAAAGATGGAAACCATTAACAAACCAAAAATTAAAAAAAAAAATTAACTTAACAAGTGTTCAAAATTTTGCCCATTTTGTTGTAGGCACATCTCAAGTCTTTGTCGCAAAGATTCACGCAAAACATCTCGTGTGTGACTTTAGAAAATGCGGTTCTTATTCTGTTTTTAATTGCCATTTGTGTAGTAGGATTTTCTTGAAATACGATATCTTTTACAAATTCCGATAAAAAGAAATCCATGACAGTAGATCCGGAGATCTTGCCGATAATGGCACAGAACCTCCTCGGACGATTCATCGATCACGATATTGTTCGTTTAAATAATTATGCACATTTCTAGTTAAATGTCAAGGCGCACCATCATGCTGATACCACATGGTCCTTCTTGTGTTTTCCTGAACATTTTCTAGTAACTGTGGCAAATAATTATTCAAAAACTCCAAATATCTGTCGGCATTTAAGTTACCATCAAAGAAGTAAGGAGCTTTGATAAAATCATCCACAATTCCTCCTCATACATTGTCCGTCTATCTATGTTGATGGTCCAAAACTCTTAAAATATGAGGATTTACGTTATCATAGTAATGATTTACTCGGCCATTACTATGAAAGTTAGCTTCGTCGGTAAATAAAAGAGTGGATATAAAACCTGACACCTTATTAACTTTATCTAACATCCACACACAGAAAATTCTTCTCGAGTTAAAAACTCCCATAGGCAGTTCAATATGATAAGAATGATATTAATGGCTTTTTAGTACTCTTCTCACTGAAATAGTAATTGTATCAAGTTCTTCACTAATTTGTTTAGTACTTGCATTTGGATTTTCAACTACAGCCTGCCATACCATAAATGTTGCCTCTTCTGTGCTGATAGTTTTTCTTTGAACAGTAGCCTTGTAGTTTACCGATCCTGGTTGTTCAAATCGAACCAATTTTTGTAATGCACGGATACTTGGAGCACGGCGGTCAAGATATCTTTGTTTATAAACACGAGAAGCCAAAAGACAATTTGTTTCACATTCGCCCAAAATAAACACCATATCCCCTAATTCGTTCTGTGGAAAAATCTTTTAAAGTTAATAAAGTAGAAAGTAGTAATAGGTAATAATGTGACAACTAAACACAATAAGTAACTTCTACTGGCTATTTGTTTTTTGTTTTGTTGTGAATAAACCTGCTTGATTAAAATAATGCTTGTTGTGACTTAATTAAAAACTTATAAATATCTCCACAACTACAGATGTTAGGAGAAAAAAGTAAGCGCAAGTCGATAGAAAATTAAAAACTACATTAGAAACAGTTGACAGAAATCGAGGGCGCCATTTAAAAAAATTTCAGCAATTTGAAAAATTTGAAAATTAGCGCTCTCTAATAAAATAAGTATGGCGAATTAAAAAAATCTTTTAGACTATTTAAGTACCTACTTCTGACTTTCATCTACGAATTTACAAGAACAAATTCCAAAAATTTTAAAAACACCAGTTTTGTGACAATTTCCTTCTGATGCTGCATTTTTAATGAAATTGCTCTAAAATGGCAACGCCGCAATCAATTTAAACAATTTAAAAAGTATTTTTCATCTAAATTAAGCTTTCATCCACCAGCACAAAAAATTAATAGGTTGCTATTTAAAAAAGTGCAACTTTATGCTGCCCAGCGAGAACTAAACACACTGTATAAACAAAAATGTTTTTAAAACACAGTACTAAACATTTTATGCTGACAGTTATACAAAGCAGTAGATACACAGACCGGAGACACAATCAAGAAAATTCATTAGCAAAAACTTTGGTAAAAATGCCTTAGATAGAAGTTGGTGTTGTCGATATACGCTGTCTCATAGTTCATGTTTAAGAATAAGTCAAAAACGCATGAGCACCGATACGTAGCACTCTTATCAGGTTTTAACTATGAAGTAGTATACAAAAACTTCAGATAAAACAAATGCTGATTGTTTATCATGAGCACCAATTAAATCAAAATCACACACTTACAGCATGATTAACAAAAATTAGTTAGATTTTTGAGAAATCAATAAATTACATTTGAAGTTCAGAATTAATATCAATCGATAGGTACGACTTAATAATGTAGCTCAACCTTGTTTGACATTTTAAATTAGATCACTGTATCAATAAATTTTACTTTTTGTGTATTTGATGTTTATTTACTGATTATATTACAAATTAATTACTGTGTGTGTATTTAGATTAAAATCGCGTTGCTTTTTCAACATTCTAAATTTTTTGTGTTTACAGTTATAATTATAGTCTGTCTGCAAATTCAGCAGAATTGTAAATTAAACTCGTAGGCGTCGTGTCAATTTGATCTATAAGTAACATAATATCAAATACTTTTCTATTTAAAAACCTGTTTCCGAAAAATTTCTCTTTGAAACTATTATTTTACACAAATGTATCGTTTCATTTGCTTGAGCTGTAGGTGTACCAGAGATATTAATAAATTTTTCATACACACTACAATGCTACGTCATATGTTAAAGGTAGTTGATTATTTTTTTTACCACCAGTTTCTTTACTAAATCTTTTAGAAAGATTTTACGTTAGTGAGTGATACCAGCGTTATAAATTGGACGTTCTTTAATAACAATAAATGAATTTATTGCTGTAGCATCAATTATATTGAAGAAAAACGTCATATGTGCGTAGCATTTGTTCCATAACGTCAACACCGATTGTCAATTGTCTGATTCCAACCAAATTTATAAATACTACGCACTAAAGTTTGCATTGTTTCAAATTCCCTACTCTTAAGTTTCCTAGCTAAGCGACCAACATAAATTAAACCATCAAGAGCAAAGCCAAATTTAGATCCGTAGATCCAAAAAAATTTCAAGCCATATTTTGTCTCTAAAGCCAAGTTGTTCATCAATTGTTACATTGGTACCTATATGGTATGGCGCACATTTTACATTGTTCAATAAACAGATCAGTACTAATTTATCGGTTTCTTAGCAAATTCGTCAAAAAAAATTCTCTTGCAGAAACATTCCAACATAAATAAGTTCTCCATATACATAAGGTTTATCATTGGTTACAGCAGTCCACGTTTTTAATTTTCTATTGCAGACAAGCCTTGCGTCTAACTTGGTAGAGTGTACAATTTCATGCATAGAACCTTCAGTCACAAATAACTGAAAAGCTTCTCTTGGTGCACGACTTCTAAAGCACGCCCCATGTGCTCCACCAGCAAGTAAAACGGCAATAAAACTCCTGAAACCGTCTATGAATAAATGGAATACACTAAGTGGGTAGTCTGTTACACAAAAGAAGTTGGCCCAGGAATATCACGAATTATATTTCTTTGTTCTGCACGCTCAATATTATGCTTATTACATTCTATAATTCTCCACACATCCCCACTTTTGTTTGATTCCTATTTCTAGAGATACACCGTTTCTAGCGGTTTTTTCTGTCTCTTACAGTATTCGTAGAAGAACACGGTTGAATATTACCTTTTGAGAATTTTTCAATACAGTAATGCCTGTTCCGGGCTTAGTTCACACAATTCCACATCTTGATAAATTTTATTTGTCAATAAGAATTTCCAAACGCCCTCGGTACATTTATAACATATTGCGCTGCATTTACATACACGAACTTGTCCGGAACTGACCCAAACAGTCAATATTTATAAAATAGTTGATATTTAATTTATATGCATTATGAAATTTTAAAATATTCATTATTAGAGTCAAATTGACCACTTTGAATTACAAAGACAGTCCTTAAAGAAAAGAAAAATTGTTTAATATTACTATTAATTTTTAACTTTTGTTTCTGAAGAATCTCGTCTAATAATACATTTAAACTTGATACTCTTTATAAAATAATTTTTGTTTTATAGAAAAAAAAAAGTTTTCAGCATTTCGATAAACATAAAAATGAGCTATTAATAATAAAGAGAACAATTCGCTGTAGAGCAATGCGCTTTTGCAATAACGAAACACCAGCAAAACAGTATAAACAAATTTTCAAAATCTGCAATTTCAAAATATTACATGCGTCAATTAAACGTGGGAGAACGTGTATTGGTAATGTAATAATAAAATACAATAAAAGCTAGAAACAATAACTAGAAAATTGAATTTTTTAAACCGTCACATAAATCAACTATGCTCAACTAACATTCAACCGAAAAAAATTGATACTGAGGCAAAATTACAATATTTTTTTTTTTTTAATCAACTTGCTAACAGAATTCGATGATTTGGTAACTCATAATAATAAATCTGAACAAACGAATCAACTTTTATATCAACATAACATCAAAATAAAATTATAGTATATATTAATATATAATTAATTTCAATAAAAATATGACGATTATTACATCATTATAGAGTCGTTCTATAACAATAAACTATAATTAAATATTTTTCAAAATGTCGTTTGGTATACGTTATTTAAATATTACGTTTGCTTGTTCCACCCTATAGAAACTAAAATAGTTTCTCTATCCAAGCACGTTTACACCCTGTATACAAGATCCCATAGATCTGCTTGCTCTCATAGCTTTTTCGTTGTTTAATAATCTATTATCTTTTTCGAGAGAAACCAAACATAAACAACAACAAACAACCACGAATAATAATAATTTATCAATTTGTGTTATACCGCAAAAACAAAAACCATTTGATAAAATGTTTTTATGATTATGAACAATTCATAATAAAAAAACTTTTGCTAAATTATATTCAAAAATAGCTAACTTTGTAAAGATTCACATTATGTATAAGGTAAAGCAGCGACATCTATAAGATAACTTCTTAATCAAATTTAATTTTTTTCTTTTTAAACTTTGTCTCTATTAAAATATAAAAAAAATATACATATCGCGTAGAAAACAAGTTAGTAAGTAAACAACGCAAAAATTTTCAATGTCAAAAACAATAACTGAAACAGGTTTCGTCGTCCTTTAAAAGAATACTCCAAACATGACAAAATCGTTCAAAAATAAATCAGCATATCCTCTCTGAATATTAAATTCAATTTAATAATACAAGATTTGCATAATTTATTTTTGTCATTAACAGACAATGCAAATCGAAACAATACACAATTATAATACCAGTAACTATATTTTATGCGATCGTTCCGTTATTAAATGTGGAACTGATAAGATGTTCAAAATTTTATTACCTCTATTAGCCACTGCACGAGTTGTACAAATGGGGAATAAACAGACATATCCTTGACCTTTTTAACAACTAAAACAGTTAAAGGAGGTTTATACCACGTCAATCTTTGACTTGCTGGATCTTGAATTGTCCTAAAATAAATAAAAAACTTAGCACCATAACAACAACACGTTTACTTTTAAATACCAATACTGGTAGAACTTAGGCACACGTTGTTTACAATCATCAGACACTGGAGCGCAATGCTCGGTTAAAACAATATCTCCGTTCGCTACCATTTTTTTAAAATTAAGTAAAAACAAGAAAACATTAAAAAACAACACATCGTCACAATTTGTTTAAACAAAAGAAATCCAAACAAATCTTCAGGTATTGTTTGAAATAGGCATCGAGGGCACAGTACACTTTAGACTGGGTATCATTTTTTTGAAATTTTTTTATCAGCGTTGTAACAACAAACGACAACTAACGTTTACCAAGACTAAACTATAATAATTTGCCACTACATTAAAATGCTGTTTTCCCCCACTTTGCGTGATGTGTATGCTAAGTAGTGCTTATCAACATAATTATTTGAATCAAAACATCTTTTAATTATCAAAAATTTTTCCTTGGGTAATTAAAAATCGGGGGACACGAAAAGAGAGCAAGAAAAAAAGAAAAGTTTACTTTCAGCGTCGTATCGAGTAGAAAAGAAAAGTAGGACACGTCAATACGCACATAAAAGAAAAATTATGAAATTACACATTAATGTAATTACGTTGACGGTTTTTTTTCATTTTAATTACGAAAAGTACGTAAGAATCATTAAAAAAATCTTGAACCTTGAAAAGTGCCTTATTCAAATGCAACCGTGACCGAAAAGACGTTGATTGCAAAATTTATTCTCACCGCTTGGTGCTCAAAATACTACATTACATTTACCTACAATTGATTTTTAGAGTACTGTAACCTTGACATTTATTATTCTTTTAAGTATTTCGTAATTAATATTCATTAACTGTGATGACTGAGAATACACTGTATTATGATATGTTACAATAGAAACAATAACTTTGTTTAAAGTTTTTCTAGACCAAAGAATTGTGTGTTCAAAAATTCAACAAACCCTTTTTAGAACGCAAATATTATAATCATTTGCGTAATTCTTCAGGTTCTACGCGTAACCACATCAGGTTGTAAACAAACTCGGATACATTAACTTTATTTTTTTAAATGTCACCTTGTTCCCCTATAAACGTTTTAGTCGTATTTTGTTTATAGCTATCACGTCATCAGATCATTGGTGTATTTGCCAGAGGTTATTTTTTTCACTACAAAAACTTCAAAAGAGAATAACCTTGATGAGAAAAGTTTCTTAGATAATCAGCCGCAGTCTTTCAAAACGTATGTTAAACAGACCAACTATTGATCAAGACTGCTATGAAAAAAAAAACGTTTTGCACTTTTTCGTCAATATTGTCCCACAAGGTTAGTTAAATTGTCAAGTTGCCGAAATAACACAATGGTTCTATTTTGAAATATTGGCAATTCGTATAAAGTAGCTTTGAACAGAAAGATTCTGAGCGTGAATTACAATTTTGTAAATGCATCTAAAAATGTTTCAAATCTTCCGCAATGTTGATTTTATTGATAAACAAAAAACTTAAGTTTCACAGCCAGCTCAAAAAAAAACTTTTGCCAGGGGGATGCAAATTGTGCAGTATCGATTAGACATGCAACACTGCTGATGGCAACACAAGTAAATATTATGCGGAAGTGGTTAGCAGAGCTCAGATGCACAAAAGATGATACTGATGGTACAATACAATACAATGCTTCACGTTACTTAGTCGATCGTAATATATATAAAGACACAGTTTTAGATTCAAAAAAAGCACAAAATGACACATGAAGCCCTGGAGTGATGCATACGTAAAAAATGTCATACTCTGAGAGGTGAGCCCGCTTTAAAAAAAATTCCAAGTTGCAAGTCTAGAGCCAGGAATCGCTTGTTTTTCTGTAGATTTCTCGTCCTTGCTTATAACCAAACTGTAAACAACAGATGAGTTTTGAGATAACAAAAAGAGCAGGGCTTGTTAGCAGATCTCGGATGAACAATTCGCAAAAAATAGATTTAGCTAAGCCTTCTCCTGTAGAAGATGTTTTTTACGCAAACGTTGAACATAGGTTTGTGATATTTTTTCTTGTACAAGTTGTTTATTGATTGCGTCATCGGAGTTGCAACGTGTTGTTGCATTGTTACTTAGTGCAAAAGACCTTGGAAGTAAACTCTCATAATGAAACCATTTAGCGATCGTTCCAATGTCATTAAATCGGTTACGAAATTCAAAGTTCCCATTGTAAATGACATGCAATTAAATGGTAGACACGAGAGAATTTGTTTTGTAATATCTTAAGCCAGCGGTTTTCAAACTTTTTCGACGAAAAACCTATTTACGCCATATAAATGATCGAAGACCTCATCGATATAATTATCACAAGAAAAAAATCCGAAGAATTAACGTTCAATGCCTAAGCAATACCACTATTAGTATACTGGTCATTATTTTATCTAATAGTAACTTTTTAATCTCAAAAAGGCAATACTTACATTACCGTAGCTGAGTTTTTCATTATGCGCCCGCATGGTCCAAAATGTTGTATAGGCGATGGTGCATTTAAAGATCTGGTACGTCTGGAATAAAACACATTAATTAGACCATTAGCACGTGTGAAACGTACATAAACATTGACGAATCGTAAATAACACGTCAAATAGAAATAGAAACGCCCTCTTTGCTTTTGTTCGGAAAATTAGAAAAGTATCGTTATCTCCAGATAAAGGTTAAAAGATATTAAATTTCCGGTACGGAAATGTATATTGTAAGACAAAAAGAAACTTTTATTAAATTTTTTTAAAAATCGTACGATCAAGTCAAAAACTTTTATTGCCAACATGTTTTTGTTTTCCAAATTCTCAGAAGGCTCTGTATAAAAAAATCCTTGTCTACAATATTTGCTAATAAATAATTATGGGAGTAAACAAATTGATAATTAGTTGCAAACGCTTTGATTTTTTAACATGTTTAATAGGTAGGAAGGAATATAGCAACCAAGTTGGTATTTCTACATAAAAACAGTCAACATTAAAACGGGAAATTCATGTAATTCCGCTTGACTTTTAAAGCGACCCAAATCGTTAAATTTCTCTATTACAACAAACTCTTATCTTACCACGAGATAAACCGTCTACTAATTATTTGTTACGATTGCCAAATTAGTTACCATAGTTTCGTGATTTCAGTACTCAAAGTTCAAAATGTTGCTGTAGTCTATTTTTTTCCTAAAAACGGTGATAAATCAAATATATTCCAGTGGCGTATCAATTTTTTCAAACACAGAAACTTAAGTCTGGTTAAAATCCATAAAATAAAGATCGTTCTCTATTAAATAATATATTAGTGAATAATCTACTAAAAGCCTTTGATAGTAAAGTACAAACACAATTCGCTATTTTGGTTATTGATAAGTTCAAAAGAGTAAAATTTGCACTTGAACTAATTAGGAGATGAAGCAATAAACATGATCTGTTATTGAACCCAATCCTCCCAAATCCTAAAACTCAATCAAAACAGATATGACTCTGTTCACAATAAAACTTTCTTTTAAACACCTAACTACAGTTATATCACAGAGTATCTGACCATATTAAATCAAAGCTAACCTGTAGTGAAAGCTGGTATTGATTTGTCCATTAACAGTTTGTTCAACAAGAAAGGAACGTGCATTTCTGAACTAAAAAATATATTTTTTTCTGACGTGATTGTACCACCCGTGAGTGCACAGGTATGCACAATCAAAAAATGTCGATGACCTTCGAGAACGGTTAAAACAAAAGCGACGTCCAGCAAACAGGACAAAGTGATCTCACAGCTATTCAAAGTTAACCCCACTCTGCGACTGCGCGAAGTAAAGATTAAACTAGCTGCAACAACAATCTTAGCACAAATACGATTAGACAACGTTTACGCGAGGTAAAGGTATTATCCCGTCTACGAACTCAAAACCTCTGCTCTCGGAAGCCTAGATGCAAAAAAGCATCAATCGAAAATATGGATCGCAATTAGTCCAACGTAATTTTTTTCTGATAAAGCTAATTTTTAGAGTTGGGATCGGGTAAAGTGTGCTTGATCTGCCCGTGGTACAAATTTCATTCAGCTTAATGTCAAACATCCTATAAAAGTCAATGGCTGAGAATGCTTCACGGAGAGTAGATTCGGCTACTGGGAGCTCTTCACCAAGAATTTGAACGCAGGGAAGGTGGCACAAGTTTACAAGTTTGACCTCCTAAGAGCAGTTAACAAAATGTTTGGATTCAATATCAAAGAAAGAACCTTAAAAGAAAATAATGTCCCATAACATCGTAGTTGCCTCTGCAGGGCCTGGAAAAAAGACAATGGCATCAGCTTCCAAAATTGAAAATGTATATTCTACCGTGAAAAGCAGTTTTCAAAGCTTCTTCAAAAGATATGGTGTTTGTTTTTCACTGATTATGCCGAATAACTGCGCGGAAGTATGAATAGAACTTTCCAGCCATTAATTAAATTGAGACCTTTGTGAAGTTTGCAGAAAGCGTTTTCTATGAGTTTCACTAAAACCTCCACCTTTTTTGAAAAAATCACTGATCTATAAAATAATAAATTTACGATAATAATACGTAATAATCAAAGAAACGAGCAAAAACTAGAGAAGGTTAAAGTATTATCCTGGTACTCAATCCATTTTTGTATTTGAAAAAAAGTAGAAGAAGTCTTTAGACAGTTTTCATTTCATGTCATAAGTTGTCCCCTTAAAAACTAAAATCGGCGTGCCTCATAATTTGAGTATGAAGTTGTTGTTATACGTTATTTAAGGTGTTTAGTTTTAAAGCGAACACTCTGTATAATAATTACTTATACAGAGTGTTCGTTTAAGGTGCTCAAGGATGAGGATCTAGATTATTATAAGAAATACGAGGTTAGTTCGGGTAGTCAAGCAAAGTTGCGCATCGTTGCGGTCGATTATAAAAAAGAAAATTTAATGTTTCTTTTTAGTTTTTGAATTATTGCAAAAAAAATATTTGGGTACTTTTTTTTACAAAGAATATAAATCTATCGTCAAATTTTTCATAGCATACTAGACAGTCAAGTTTCTTATAGCCGTCATTTTAAATTTGAAAAATGTCGAATAAGATTTCCTTTCCCGATTTCAACAATGTATAATGCGATATTGTTCAAAATAAAAAAAGTCATTTTGCAAAGAGTGCATTGAAAACAACACATTTTTGTTTGACAAACAAACGTTCGACAGTTTAACTCTTTACAATAATTGTTTTTTTTAATTCGATCCAAAGTAAAGATTAACGCGTATCGTATGAGCGAATTCTATTTGAAAAGGCACAAATTCAAAACCGCGACTGGTTAATTTTTTGCATACATTTAAAACAATCTAATTTTCGAGTTAATTGATCAATACAAAAATGCATAATTTTCTCCCAATTTAATCGATGTCGACATCCTCATGCTTGAACAAAACGAACACCCTGTATATAATAAAATCTGTCATCTAATAAATTTTTTACTTAAGACTGCTTTCGGTGTAAAAATAAATGCTTATATACCTGAGTTAGAAATTTGGCTTTTGAAAAGTGGGCAGAATTCAGAGGTTCGTTTACAAATTACGTCGCCGCGTGTTTGAGCGCCAGTCTTATAAATTTTAATTTTTAAAAATTTATTTTAGGTTTAACAAAAAAAGTAATAACTTTACTCTTTTTAATGGTTATTATAAATGAATTAACACTCTTAACCGTTTTTGTCGATTAAAATTTCTACGTAGAATAATTTTATTTGATTAAATTGGTTCATCGCTAACTTAGTTCAAATAAAAAATTTTTTGTTATAAAAACGAGTGTATTAAACTTGATATTGAATGAAATCGTAGTCACTATTTAAAAAATCTCAAAAAAACAAAAACCAATTATTGATAATAAAATGCTATTTTAATAATTCTGAGAAATTCTAGTAAGCCTTGAATTTTATTTTCAAAAACGCTGTTTTAGTGACCTCGGAAAACTACACGTCTCCATTTGTCAATTCATCATAATTATTGAGATTCACATAAAAATTATTTTAAAAAGTATAATTTGCATTAAAATATCTGTTATTTTTGCTTAAACACCAATAATTAATTTGAAAAATATTTTATAATAAAAAAAAAGAAAAAATTCCCATGCCGGGAATCGAACCCGGGCCTCCTGGGTGAAAGCCAGGTATCCTAGCCACTAGACAACATGGGATTATGAATTAAACTGTTGCAAAACTGGTATAATAGCGATACAAGGTCTTTACCACAAAGAAATTTTGTTACTTACGGCCACGTGCCAACTCTTCTACGACTACTAAAATAATCGTCATCTTCTTCGGATTTGTTTTCTTCCGTTGCATCACAACCCATTTTACTAATTTTTTTATTATTATGCAAACAAGTTAACCTATATTCCAACTTATCTGCTTTTCGACATTTGTGTAAAATTGATAAATCTACGTCTGAACCAATCCACGACGATTCCATAACGAAATTTCTTTTGTATGAGAAAAACAAAATCACTTAGCACTCAAATTAATAAATTACAATGAAAACTGTGACAGACGGCATTCGCTCAAATTATATTTAAAATTGTAGTCGTTTATTCTAATATCACATTGTTACAATTAACTTTTTAGAATTTGCACTCTTATAACAAACATTATTACTAGTAGATCGGCGACCCATTACAACAGTAACCGTTATGCGCCTGTCCATTGAATATTTCAAGATAATCTAAGTTGTTAGGCAACCAAATATACATCGTTGAAAAAAGCGTAACGTGTCAGATATACACGGTTAAGTATCGTGTATGTTTCAATGACATTAAGGGCGATGGTGGTGTAATGGTCAGCATAGTTGCCTTCCAAGCAGTTGATCCGGGTTCGATTCCCGGCCATCGCACATTTTTTTAATGTACTTTTACTTAATTAAAACTTTTAGTTTGTTTTTTTTTTAAATTTATTTTTTTCTTTTATTAATACTAAAAATATCAGTTGCTGAATACAGTAAACATAATTACGTTAAAAGTCTTAAAAATGCAATATACACGAAATATAAACTTATTATATTTCGTAATGAAACTTTATTTAACAATTTATTGTATTTTTATATTTTTAAATTCAAAGTTAAAAACTAGTAAAAGCATTTGTAATAACTGTAACCAGTATAAAAAGAATTCACAAGATTTATGAATGAATATGAACACGTTTAAAATAATCCGGTATGGTCTAGTGGCTAGGATACCTGGCTCTCACCCAGGAGGCTCGGGTTCGATTCCCGGTACCGGAAATTTTTTGAACTTCTATGAGTTTTTTGTGTTGGTAGTATATTTTAATTGTAACATTTTTCATGTAAAAACAAATATCAGTTTTTAGATTTTAAAACGACAAAAGATTTGTAAAATCCACGTATAATATTCTTATCTAAGAGTTTTACATCTATACAGTGACGCACTGCTGGTGTAGTGGTATCATGCAAGATTCCCATTCTTGCGACCCGGGTTCGATTCCCGGGCAGTGCATGTTCTTTTTTTCAAAAGTTTTCTTGCACTTACATGCATAATTTACAACCTTTTTTTTAAATAATAACCGGCTTAGAAAACTTACATTTGTGAAGTAAAACGTTGCCATACAAATTAATTCGTGTAGGTATATCCAGAAAATGTTTGAATGTTTCTAAACGAAATTTAATATACTATGTATATAAGGTGTATACAGCTATCGAAAAAATACAAAAAATATCCTCAGACACTTCAGTAAACGCAATTAACAAGTGAAGGTAACTTCTTCGCTTTTAAATTATCATTACCATTTTTTAAATTGATGGTTTGTAGTTTAATCTCAATTGGTAGCTACCTATAAATCTTATAGACAAAGTTAAGCACGTGCACAAAGGGTTTTACCAGCTTAAAAATTCATACGATAAAGTACAAGTACAAAGTACATGTTTCACTCATTTACTAATAAACAAACTAAAATTCTGGTAGAAGGTAACTTCTCGCCAACATATTACAAGGTAAATAAATCTTAACAGATTTCATATAAGTTTCTTGGTTGGCGATCAAAGCGTCAATACGACTAGCTGGCAAAAACCTCTACAAGAAGAACTAGAAAACAATCAAAATAAATTACTAGCATTTAAAATGCATTTTAGAGATGTAGTTACTTCGGTCAACGGTATATATAAAGATCCGTTCATTTTTTAAAAATACAAGTAATGCCATTCATGCTTTTACAGATATAGACGACAACGATATAAACGAAATTTCAATGCTGGCTAACAACACGTACTTTGAAGTATCAAACATTGTAAAGAAATTAGATACGGATAATCCTAACTGCAAGATTCCATAAAATGATTACAGAATTAACTCTTCATGGAAATATAGGTATTTAGTTTTGAACAATTGATCGAAGAAATACAAGGGTTGCAGAAATTCGAGGAGTTTATGGCGCATACCAGTGATAGTGTAACTGATACGAAACGTATTGAGTACGGGCGAGAAATCACATGAATGTTAATAATTCGATTAAGTCACATATTGATTAACTCGAAGTAAGTTTTTTGTCTATAAACCATAAAGCTTTTTTCGTTTCGTTTATCGTTTCACCAAATTTTAGTTTTTACAGAAAATTTTTCCTATTAATTTTTCCCTCAACGTGTTTTGAACGTTTTGAAACCGGACGTTCAAATGCAGCTATTAACATTTGTCTTTACCGGTTTGAATAAAACACATTTTATGATTTGATTAAATATTAACAACGTTTTGTCAACGCTTCTTGACAGGCAAATAAGCCGAATATTAATTAAACCGAAGTAGTCAATCTACTATTTTCTACAATTTACTTTAAAATGTGACCGCAATCTATACTAAAATAATTAAATGCTGGTTAATATAGTCTTCCAATAATCAAAAATTCGAAAATTATATTTAATTATTAATTATTAAATGCGTAACATGTTTCGGCTAATAAAAAACTTTAAGCCATCTTCAGACTACAATTAAATTTTTTTATTAGCCGAAACGTGTTACGCATTTAATAATTAATAATTAAATACATTTTTTGAATTTTTGATTATTGGAAGACTATATTAACCAGTATTTAATTAATTACGTACCAATAATATATGGATCCATTTTACGAATTATCCTAAAATAGTTCATTAATTTAGTAATGCGTTAAAATAAGCTTGATTTAACTAACTAAATATTTAATAAAACAAAGAAATCTTGAATAAACATAAACACAAATCCTACCTCTCTAAATAATTATTAATTTGTATTTTATGACATGGCAATGAGTTAACGTTGTTTCTTCATTCGTTCTTTGTCCATCTAATGTTTACTTACTTTAGTGATAGAGAAAAATCTATAATACTATCGATAGTTAAAGCTATCGTCACTATCGATCATTTGAAGTTTAATATCAATATCGATAGTGTTAAAATAATAAAAATCAACGATTTTTCCAAGAGTTTATAATAAAATATCGATAAGAGTAAACTGTGCGTTGTGCAGTTGCACAATTTGGTTACTGCAAAAACCTATTATGATGTATAGGTACGTTTTTATCCGTTTTTTAGTACCTTTCACCTACGAATATAAATGTACTTTTGTTCTCTGTTGTAGTGACTATTGGTTTTTAGTTTGATTAATGGGTTCGGGGTTTGAGCAACTCGAAAAATGTGCTTAAAAGTTTTTATGCTGCACACCCATCAATCTTCGGTAAGTCGGATCAAATTACTTTAGGTAAAAAGTCACTTATAAAACCGAAAAAAGTTATTTTTTAATGAAAATAAATGGATAGTGTAGATTAACTGCAAAATAAAATCATGTTCAACACAATTATAAGAATTTATAGTTTAAAGCTATCCATAGTTTAAAAGGAACTATCGATAACAATTGATCGATATTTCTCCATCATTATTATTCAATGTTAAAAAGTTAAAATTTAGGCCACGAAATCGCGGTTGTCACACCATTTGTATATGAAAAACATATTAAACTTTCAAAATTTCTGAGAAACAATGAAAAATTTAAAAAAATGCATTTCTGTACGTTTTAAAAAAGACCTAAAATTTAAAAAAAATGTTAAATCATCAATTAGAAAATATAATAAAAATTAAGCCACTTTATTGAAGAGTTTCGTATCAGAAATCATAATTAACCGTTCATTAAAAAAAATAGTTCATTGATCGCACTCGACGTAGGTAGAATTTGTGTTCGATTTGTTTTCCATGCTAAAAATAATAATTTTCTTAAGGATTGATTAAAAATAATCCAGTACCCGTTGAAGGAATTCGTTTATTGTCTGTTGATAGGCATTCGATATCAATTTAGTATACGTAAGGTTATCTTTCCCCAATTATTGAGAAACTAAGGAAAACTAAAAAAAGTCAATTTTGATAAAAACTAAGATTAAAACCAAATCCAAGCGTGCTCCAGTTTTTTAAATGCATTTTCGTAACCTTTTCACAGTAGTTGTGTCAGTTTTTTTAATGTTCGATAAGTTGTTTTTTATATAACCAACTTGATTTTTTCGTTTCTGTTGATTTTTTATTTTATAAACATTTTTCCATAGAATTAAAATATCTAACTACAATAATAAAAAAAAAATCGATCAAAATATATAAACTTAACGAATATCTGGTAGAATACTAGTTAGCAAAAAAAACTAATAAAAGAAGATAATACGTAACGTACCGTCAATACTCCGAGAAAATCAGATCGCCATCAAAGTCATAGAAAACCTAAAGCAGAACATTTACATAAAAGCAATTCATAGCAGTCGCGTCGTACATAAGGGCAAAGCCGTGTGGTACACGACGGCGCCGAGGCGCCGAAAAGCCTCAAAACTCAAA
Organism: Aquatica leii; assembly: GCA_035610365.1. Lineage (NCBI taxonomy): Eukaryota > Metazoa > Arthropoda > Insecta > Coleoptera > Lampyridae > Aquatica > Aquatica leii. The sequence goes on along the minus strand of CM069437.1, from coordinate 39,962,843 downwards.
AGTAAAAAAAAATAAAGCAACAAACAACATTGTCAAAACAAAATTTATAATGATAAAAGAACTAGTAAGGAATTGCTAGCTATTACTTTGTTTTTTATTTGCTTATTCTTTTATTTATACTCTTTCAAACTCAAACAAATCTGATATTATTCATGTTTGAGCTTGAAATTTGGCTTGCAACGAGCCAACGAGCGAACAAGCGTTTTCTCCTGTCTGAGGTTGCAATGTACGAAACTTTATATATTTAAGCGCTGCATCGGTCGCAATTTCGTTTGTTGCCTGATGCCCGATTGATAATTAAATTAGCGAAGTGAAAAGGTGCATGGGGTAAAAGATATCTGCTTTTGGAACTTTAGTTTTTTGTAGTTTTGCAGACTTTATAGTGATGTGTTTTGTGTTGTAAAATAAAGTGAGTTCATCTAAAAATTATTTTTTATTTTAGATTTATTTAAACATTAAAAGCCACAAACTTGCATCTCAAAAATCCTTTTATATTTAATTATATAAACATCATTGTTAATTGAAGTAAATTCAAACAGAATAATTTATAAGCACTAATATTACTATTTATAAATTTTGAAATAACTTGAAATAAGTAATGTTGAAACAATACTTTTGAATTAATTTCTTTACAGTATACAGGATGTCAGAGAAAAAGTAGAAATTGTCTGGATACCAAAATTTGCTGAATAAAAGAAAAAGAGAGAAAGAACTGGAAAACCATGTCAAAATTACGCATTTTTTTTCAAAACCCGAGTTTACTTTGCCAGATATTATTAACAACAATAATACAGCTGAATCTCAATATTCTGAACCCGTACTTGAAACAAGTATCAGCAGCAGACAAGAAACTGATCTTCTAGAAAGCAATCCATCAACATCTTCAAGTTCCGCTGATAATGAAAAATCAACACCTTCAAAAATTACCAGAACGAAAAATATGAGTCAACTTTCAAAAGATGCTGCACTATGGCCAAAGAAATTACGTCCTAATAATATTCAAGAATTAGTAAAACGTGGCCCTGCTCATTATCAAAACAAAAAGGATAATTATCCGAGAGATAATTCGGAGTCGGGGGGTAAGTTTTCCAATAGTTACTTCTTTAGAATTTTACCGAACAAAGAAAAAATTGAGCGTTTTTGGTTGTTGTATTCCGAAACAAAAAATTCACTTTACTGCTTCTGTTGCAAAATTTTTAATGGCAGCGATTTAAAATCTGTTCGTCTTAGTGATGAATCTGGTTACAATGACTGGCACCATTTAAGTAAACATTAAAAAATTCATGAAAAGATCAAGTTATATATCGAAAATGTTCTAAAATTGCTAGATCTTTCTAACAGTTTTAATAAAAATGAAATAATTGATTCTGAAATTCAAAATGTAATAAACAGAGAAACTAAATACTGGCAAGTTGTTATAGAAAGAATTTTCTACGTGATTCAGTTTTTGGGTCAGCAAAATTTAGCTTTTCGTGGAAATAGTAATAAGTTGTTTGGGAAAAACAATGGTAACTTTTTAAAATGCATAGAAATGATTTCCAAATTCAACCCGATTATGTCAGAACATACAAAACGCTCTCAAATAAAAGATCACAAAAACTATCCCGGAGATAAAATACAAAATGAAGTAATCAACTTGATCGGTGAAAATATCAAATCCATAATTTTAGAACTAACTAAAAAAAATATTATTCCATATTATTAGACTGCACTCCTAACTTTTAGTCACCAAGAACAAATTTCAGTTTGTATAAGATTTGTTTAAAGAGCACGGGAATTAGTATAGAAGAATGTTTTTTATTATTTTGTCCTATAGATTGTAGTATCCAGATATTCCAGTTCAAATCTCACAAGTATTGTTGGTTGCCTGCACAGCTATTTGTCTAAGAAAACGTATCTTAATCTTAGCGAGGAAACGGGGGTTGGGGTACCGCTTGCGGGAACAAAATAGGGGATCTTTTAAGCCCGAGGGAATGAGGGTAGTTTTAGATTGCTGGTGGTCGGAGAAACAAAGAAATAGTGAACAAAGGAAAGTTACGCGTGAAAAAAATAATAATAAGTAAATAGTGATATTGCAATTGCAGGTATGAATTCATTCTATACATTCAAATTCAAAATTATTAAATGTTATTTGTACTAGCAGTTTAAAATTAATTTTAAAACCTTTGATACATGTTTCGTTTGATCACTTAAGACAAAGGAATTAGATTGCGCTGTCTTAGTTTTGGTGTTTAATTGTTGTATTTTTCTTTACCTTTTATAGGACATTTTTGTAATTTATTTAAAAGTAACGTAATTGGTTCTTTTGTATTAAATTTTGATTTAATATGTATTAGAAAAATTGAATGGAGTTTGCTATCGAATTTAGGTATCAATCTTGAGTTTACGCAACGATTTCTTTGTTCTCGCGGCTGAAGGAAAACTTAATCATAAATACGTCATCTACGTAGTTTCAGACGCATGTTGTTTTTTTGTTATTGTAAACGGAACTTGCTGCGATTTTTTTGTGTGTATTTTTTTTCACCTTAATTCTACGTTATGCTATGTATGAAATGCCTTGTTGATTTTACTAACGATTTTCTCCCGTGAATTCGAATTGCTAAAGTATTACCATCCCTCCTTGATTGTATTGTAAAGTAACTCAATGTGATTCATGTATGTAATGAATCTAAGATTGATTTAAAACCCAATCTAAACGTTCTATGCTGAACGTTTTCTTTAGAACGGTCTATGATCGGCCTCGAAACGATGAGCCATGATTAGATTACTTTGGTAGCCGGTTTTACTAATGTTGCAATTTCGGAGCATCTTCAACTTTAGCCATACGTACTCGCAATCCAGAGACATTGGTACCTTGGACATGGCATGTCCACTCTTTAACAATTCTTGTGTTTTAGTTGATGATATGTGAAGGTGTAACGTAGCGATTAAGGTCCTCTTAATATGTTTTGATCAAAGCAAGCTTCCGTATTCAATTTGTAGATTAGATTCATTATATATGAACTTCTGTAATCTATTGCATTTTTTCTACATTATTTGCATGTGTGTATTTTATTTTATTGTTTGTTAAATATTTTGGATATGAAAAGATAACGACTGGTGGAGGTTTCTTGCATGCTCTTCCTCCATCGAGTAATCGAGCATAGCGGAAGTCATACAATAAATCGACATTTTATTACAAGTATTAGTTTTTTTATATGTCTTTTTTTATCTCTCTCTCTCACCTTTCTTATTATGGACAGACCTATTTCCCGCATGTTAATGTCCGAGAGTAAAACAGAGTAATGAACTATAGTTTTTTTGGTGTTGGTTTAGGCTTAAATTTTGTTTTTGACAACGTAGTTGGTAGACGATTTTACGCGGGATATTCTTTCTTTTTAAATACTCGCACGTTACACTACAAGATGATGTGTCGGGTGAAGGTTTGACAAAATTTCTTTTGTCGGCGTTAGAGAAAGAAGGCTTAAATATCAACGATTTGCGGGGTCAGGGTTACGACATTGGGGCAAATATGCGTGGTAGGCATAATGGTTTACAAAAAAAAATTGGGTTTCAATCCGCGAGCTTTCTTTGTTCCTTGTTGCAATCATACCCTAAATTTAGTCGTCAATGAAGCCGCAAAATCGAATACTTTGAGCATCAATTTTTTTTCTTTAGTTCAAGAACTGTTTGTATTTTTTTCAGCTTCTACTAAACGCTGGTGAATTCTGAAACCTAATTTATCCAATGTAACAAATTTAACTTTAAAACCTTTATCGCGGATACTCGATGGTCTAGTAGAATAGATACAATAACTCCTTAAAGTATTAACTTGTAGAAGGTTATTGATGCTCTGTTTAAAATAAACAAAGGAAACTTTCAAAATAACCGAAAAAATTTGGCTGCATCGTTGACCAAAAAATTGCAAAATTTTGAGATCATTTGCATTCTTATATTGTGGTATAATATTTTAAGTAAAGTTAACATTGTTACTAAAATTATTCAAAAACCGAACTTGGATGTTGCTCAGTGTTGTAATCATTTAAATAATTTGAATAATTTTTTGAAAGCTTATCGCTTCGATAAAGGTTTTAATGATCTATTGATTGATGCTAAAGAAATAGCATTCAGCTTAGCCATAGAACATAAATTCAAAAAACAAATAGGTCTAAGAACGCGAAAAATAAGAAAAAACATTTTGATTATGAATGAGTTCATTTGCATTCTTATATTGTGGTATAATATTTTAAGTAAAGTTAACATTGTTACTAAAATTATTCAAAAACCGAACTTTGATGTTGCTCATTGTTGTAATCATTTAAATTAAACGATTAAAATTCGTAAGTTTCTAAATGGTAACTGGCAAGTCGCAATAATAAACTGCACAGATTGCTATTCACAAACGTAATAAGAAATACGAAACCTGGCGAGGTAATTTATAGTGACCTTTATGGACCTATGACAACACCTACTATAAACAGAGCAAATTACTATTCATTTTTCCAGGACGACAGTTCGGGATATCATGTTGTAGTACCTATGATTAAACATAAATCGGACGTATTCGAGTGTTTTGGAACTTTTGTGAGTATGTGTAGAAAAAAATTCGAGTACACGGTAAAAACATTACATCTTGATAACGGAACGGAGTTTATCAACACAAATGTTACAAGCTTTGCTGGTTTTACGAACCTGCACGGCCAACTCCCAAGCGTCGGAGAGAGAGGGGGTTCATAGATACATTAAATATAATTAAGGGCGCCAGAGCTTATCCCAAAATCGACGTCTGTCCGCTCACAACAGAATGGTAGCACTTGTAACAAGATGTTAGGTTCGTAATTCCTCTACTCAACTGTTCAAGTAGTCAAAAGTAATTAGTTGGTAACGATAGCCACAGGAGACAGGTATGTTGTCATAAAAAAAATAACTAACCCCAATAACAATTTTAATATGGACTCGCTGATGATTATCACAGACTATAAGACTTCTTAATACAGAAGTGCCAGTAGCATAGGCAACACACCGTACATAAGTAAACTACAGTAAAAATATATAGCGAAGAATAGTTCGTAGTAAATATCGTTTACATAATTAGTAATATGGTAGTACTGACAATGAAACACTGATGACAAGTATGGCCTTAACATTAAATTATCACAATTATTAAGGGTAGGATACAGCATACGTAGTATAAGCAAATTTACTAATTAAATGGTACCACAATTACGGTACTCAGTACGGAAATACTATTAGTGACAGTTTCGTGAGTAACCTCGTTGACGACGAAAGAAAAACATATAAAAGCACTTACCATCAATACAGGAATTTCCGCAGGTGCAAAGGAAGTACTTCCCCCGACACATAACCCTGTAAGCAATTTGAATCGCAATTCGTGTCAACCTAATATCTCACGAAATCCAAATCTACAAAGTTATTACTTAAATTTAAAAGTATACACATAACACAACCCGAAAATCGGATGCTGTTATACCCCTTGTCGTTGATTTAATTAATTATAACCATAAGCTGTATGAAGAAGAAGTTAGTATCGTCCATCTAAATCTTTGTCAAGGTTCATTCCCTCGTACATGGATATCGAATAAGGTAGCAATCTTTGGCCGGGAAAACTCCGCAAGACCCCCAAGTTCGTAGCGTGAAATCGCCTTACGCTGGTACGCGTGTACGGCAACGTGTTCACGTATTTAACAGTCGTTAATAGCCATTTATCGATAAAGTACCAGATGTTAACGAAAGGAATGTAAAATGGCTGTTAGAAGGAAAACAAAATTACGATCGAAATTGTTACTAAAAGACGACAATCGCTTACCCTTTAACGCGTTGAAGCAATCAGATCCTTTGCTAATTAGAATTAGTTTTCTAGATGATAAGATATAACATAGCTATCCCATGCGTACAGACCATTTTATACCATGCCCGTGTGACGACTTTCCATAAAATAAAACGCGCCGAGAAACGAACGTTAGAGGGCGTTAACCCGAATCTACTTTTACGTTGAAAATACATAGGCGTGCGCCTAGGAAATTTCGTCCGTAACAACATAGGCATGCATAAAGAAACTCGACCGTAACACAAACTTTAGGAAATTTCTAGTAACCAAAAGAATCAAATTAGAAAGAATAGCGCCTTAAACAAAACGGCAAAGCAGAACGTGAGCTGCAAACAATAGTTAAAAGTGCTCGTGCAATGTTGTATCAGAAAAAACCTGCCAACAAATTTGTGAAGTGAAGCAATGCATATTCTAAACAGAACGCTGAAAAACAAATCAAAGGTGACACCGTACGTACGTAGACAGAAAAGAAATCTATCTTAAGTCACATCAGAACATTTGGACGTGAAGCCTACCGGCACATCCCAAAGAAAAAGAAGAGATGTCATCTGCAATGAAGAAGTAGATACAAAAATCACGAGGATCAATACCGTAAAAGTAAACATACAAAAAAATGAAATTGTAAACAGCGAAAGTGAGACAGAAATGCTGTAGGAAGATGATGAAGAAACACCACAAAAAGAAATGCAACCGGAAGAAAATTTATCATCACCCTTCGAAAGAAATTTTGACAATTTACAATGTCGTGAAAATTTGCGTGCTCCAAGAAAATACGAGCATTATGAAGCAAATGATGACGAGTTCGATATTCCTCAAAGTTACGAAGAAGCTATAAAGAGTAAAAATTCAGAAAAAAGGAAACAATCTATCAATGAAGAATTAGAAGCTTTAAACAAAAACCAAACTTTGGATTTAGTATCAGGACCAGCCGACAAGAAGGTAATTGACTGCAAGTGGGTTTTTAAAGTTAAACGAACATCTGATGGAAAAATATCACGTTACAAAGCAAGGTTATGTGCTAAAGGATTCTCACAAATAAAAGGAATACATTAGGACAAAACGTTTTCGCCAACCACACGTTACGATACAAAAAGAATTTTACTTGCCATATTAGTAAAATATAATCTTGAAATTACGCAGTTTGATATGAAAACCGCTTTCCTGAATGGAGAATTAATTGAACCTAGTGTAGCATGTAAATTAAAAAAATCACTCTATGACATGAAACAGGCACCAAGATGCTGGAATGAAAAGTTAAACAATTTCTTAACTAGTTTAAAATTTAAACAATGTAGTAGAGATAAATTAGTTTACACAGGAAAGTTTAATAAAGTCATCATGGTTATCTTTGTAGACGACGGTTTGATAATAAGTATGAACGAAGAAGTGATTCAACAAATTTTAGAAAAACTAAAAAATAGATTCAAAGTTACAATAAGTGAATCTCCAAATTATTTCGTAGAACTACAAATTGTACGAAATCGAGAAAAAGAAACTATTTTTATTTATCGACGTAATTACATACAACAAATAATAAAAAACTTCAGAATGAGTGAAGCGAAGTCAGCAACAGTTTTAGCTGACGCGAGTACAACCTTGACGAAAGCGAAAAATGAATCACAATCAAATGGAATTCCGTATCGAGACGCAGTGGGAGCTTTAATGCTTCTTGCAATCGTAAGCAGGCCTGACACTGTAGGATTAGTCAGCAAATTCCTAAACAGACATCACTTATCCCATTGGAATGCAGTGAAACGAATAATACGGTACTGTAACGATTATTAAAACTAATTTATTGATACTAAAAATATGTACACGTCTATAACTAACGAACTAATTAAAGCTAAGGATATTTAATACAAACACACTAATTTATATAGTACACTCACCGAAAGATGCCGTCTTCTAATTACTGAAATAATTGACTTAGGATTCGTTTGTACCGCATTTATACATTTTGGCAATCCTTCGCGAATGTTCTATATCTTTCGGTGAACGTTCTAGAAAATGGATAACAACTTCGTGAAAGCTCTCGAACTTGAGAATAATTTCTCAAATGTTTCAGTACTTAAAAGGTACATCATCAGCAGGTATTCAATACGGTGAATTGAATGGAGAATTTACAGAACTGGTAGGCTACTCAGATTCGGACTTCGCAAATAATCCAGACACAAGAAGATCAACATCAGGATATATCTTTAAATTACACGGAGGAGCAGTTACATGGTCTAGTCAAAGACATCAAACCCTTCTGCTATTGACAACGGAAGCCGAGTACATAGCAGCTTCTAATGCAACACGTGAGGCCGTGTGGATACGTCATCTTTTAGAATCTAGAAGACCTGGAGAATGAGCCGACAACTGTATGTATCGACAATCAAAGCACAATACGATTAGTGAAAAACCCTGAACAACAACATTTTGTGCGTAAAAATGTCAAATTAAAGTTCTTCTTCTTTTGAAGAACAATTAGTGGATTTAACTACAAAGCCAATCGATAAAAACCAATTTGACAATTTGAAATCTAAGTTCGGAATGCGAATAAATAAATCTGCAGATATTTCTGAAATGTTAGAATGTAAGATAAGAGCTTTAGAAATTATTTTTGTTGGATTTTAAGATTGTAATTAGTGTGAGCAGATATTGAAATAGTTATTTGTTCTGACTTTTATAGTACCTGTTAATTTATTAAATTTAGTAAAACCATTGAGTAATAATTTAAGAAGAGGCGCAACTAGTGTGTTAAAAATCGTACTGTAGTTTTATCTCTCTTGTTTCTCTTTTTTTTTACCCGTCTGTACCCCCTCTTTTCATAAACTAATAGGCTAAGACCTGCTGCCATCTGCAAAATCGTGGTTTCTATTTTGCGAACTTACTTATTTTTTATGAAGTACCAGTTAGAACCTTTTGTTATATTTGTGTTTACTTTACCGTTTACCTGTTCAAAACAGGTTAATATCATAAACAATAGCTTGTATTGTTATGACACAACTCAATGTCAAATAAACTTAAACAATATCATGCTTTATATTTAAGAAAACAAAAAAATATGTATATTCAAATATTTATTTATTTTTGTAAAATATAAATCGAAAACATAGAAATAACTGAAACAATGGAAATTAAATTAAAAGAAAATTGTTATGGGGATTTATTGTTATTATTCGTCAATTTTTAAAATTATTCAAATTACCAGTCCACCAATAATAAATTATAAAACTTATAAAAAGTTAAGATTACAAAGTTTTTAACTTACATTTTTTCGAACAATCTCAAATCTAAAAATTTGTAACTAGATAATTAAAAAATGTAAGTTTTACAAAATGTTAAATGTTAATTATTTTAAAAAAGGAAGATGGTGCAATTTAGAAACAAATATAAAAAATTTAAGTTTAAAATCGTAATTGAAATTGGTTTGCTAGTTCAACAAAAAATGATTTGATATTTTAATATAAATGAACTGTAGTAATTGAAGAATTTCCCAGTGAGCAAATTGCAGCTAAAACCGGCTTTTTTATAACTACTTTAGCTTTTAAAGTTACTCTTTAGAACACTTTTAAGTGGTTTGTGAAAAAACTAAAACCTCCATGAAGCGTTTAAGTAGCTAAAAATTCCTCAGTTATGTTGCTGTTAGGTAGCTCCTTTAATGCATTAAAATCGGGCTTATACAGCTCTTTGTGGTACTAGCAAAGTTTTAAAGAAGCTCTAAAGGAACTGTAAACCACCTTTCAGAAACAACTATACAGCTTAAATAGCTTTATTTTTACTACCTTTAAGTAGCTTAAAAATTAAATAAATATTTCATTAGAAAAAGAAATCTTGAAATCGTTACCTTTACTTAATTTCTTAAAAAATTGAGAAAAAGTGATAAAGGAGAACCCATTGAAAAACCTAGATTTTGTTTAAGAAAATTGATTATCAAATTTATCACTTATTTTTACTGAAATCTTCTTAAACAATTTAGAAAGTAAATATATTTCTGAACACCAAATTTTCTTACAAAAAATAATATTTTGGAAAAGATATGTTGATGACATTTTTTGTATTTAAAAAAGTTGTAAACATTTTTTGTAGATTTTCTGAAGATGAGCATCATTATTTTAAAGCTCGAAGCATATGTAAACGAATTTGTTATTAGTGGACTCGTAATTTAAATAATTTTAAATTAAAATTAATGTTAAATTTCTCAAAGAATAATTGACCAATTAATCCTTTAAAAGGATTTTTGACGGAGAATCCATTTGTATCACTATGTTGCGTAGTTTAGTCAAAACTTAACGGCTTGACGAATTTGAGAACACACTGTGGTCGTTCCGATATCTTCAAAATATTATAGGACGTATCTTCAACTATAAAACATATATTAAAAAAATTACGTATTATTGCTTGTCTACTTATACCTTCGTTTAGTGAACTGGAGCTGTAGAAAGAATAAATTTATTCGTCTTCACGATCGTCATCCATAAATAACAATCGACGTTTTCTTCCATATGTTTGAGAAACTACTACATTTGAGTATCTTAGGTTGATGTTCATATCAACAATTACAGCTTCTGTAAAAAATTATACTAAATAAGCCCAAAAAGTAAAGAATTTAAGTTGTTAGTATTTTAAAAATAAAGTTTTGCAAATGCAATTAGTATTAGTATTTTCAAAATTTTTGCGATTTTTTAAACAATTGTAAAAATATTTTATGTATTGTTGGATTTGTATTGAAGTGCTTTCAGCATGCTAAAATAAACATAAAAAATTTTGTTTATAATTTTTTTATTTTTAAAAAACTAAGTATTTATTAGACAAGGTGCTACAGAAATGCTGCCCTAACATTTACAAAAACGATATTTTTATTCGACATGCCAACATCAACAAAAACATTTAAAGCAATGGCCAGAGCGATTATGCAATTACGATGAATCGATCATTATGCAAAATAATGATCGCGATATCGAGCGTCTGTACAATAACGATCGCAATCATTGATTGCTTATAAAATAACAATTGCGGTTGTGGAAAAGAAATTAATACTTTTAATTGTCGCATAAACAAATAAGACTAATATAACACTATAATATTTACTTTAATACATGTATAATAAACTTTAAGTATGCAGGTAGTTCACGGAAAATCGTAAAATTTTGTAGGTAAATAACCCCTTTGCTCTTTTCCTCGTAAGAATTTTAAACCACATACAGATTTTTTAATAAAAAAGTAACATGAATTTAAACATTGAATTATATTTTTTTTGTTTACAGAAATTTAACAATGCATTCTTTTCAAAGAGAATTAGAAAACTCTTCTAGGAAAGAACGTTTGTAAAATTTGTGTCACACATTCAGCATTTAGGGAAAAACCTAGCTTTATATAAACACCAAGGTAAATCATAAAAACACAGGAAGTTAAAAACAATAAGCATTAACTACAAATGACAATACGTATTTGAAAAGAATTGCAAATTTATTTTTAATTCATAAATCTTATGTTTGAGACAAATATCAACACGAGTTATGACTAATTACTCAACAATCTTTTCAGGGTCAATTTCAAATAGAAACATTTAATTTACGAAAAGAACGACACTTATTTTTAATATGTTGTTTATTAATGCTTTAAACTATTTGTTCGTAAGTTTGCATCAGAATTCAAATAGCACGTCATGTCGAAAAAACATCACAGTAGTATCTATTTTCTGTGAATTTTTGTAAATATGTATTTTTTAAATCTAAATATGAATAAATTTTAATTAATTTATTGTTTAGAAACAATATTAAAAATACTTAGATATGTTGATTTTCAATACTCCAAACGTTATTGTATCCCGGAAAACGAAAATCGAATGTTTATGGCTAGATTTATGACTAACTTTACACGAGCGACTTTTAGCAACAGTCGATTACTAATTAATTCTAAATACCATGATTGCGATCATTGATCGTAGAAAATAATAGCGATCTCAGCTACTGATTTACAGTAATTATTTTAAGTTATTGTACAATTAAGTGCAACAAGAAGAAGAAGAATCCGGACAAGGAGATTCTCCGATGCTAATTTAAACCATTTTTAAACGTTTGGTAGAAAAAAAAATTTAAAAATATTTACCTGATTGAAGGTGTAGAACAAGAACTGCAGTGTGTTTAAAATTTCCTTTTGTTGTTATACATTATCTACGAAGATGCTTCTCACAAATCTTCTTTTGTTTTAAATCTTCCAAGTGCATTGTGGCAATGTTTATATTTCCACAGTTTTTCTAACATTCTTTAGCACGCACTTTATCACTAATATAAAACTTAAGAAAACTAGTACCTTTGTTTTCGGTATTATTATTTTAACAATTAATATAAACACAACCGTGATCTGTAACTTTTCCCATTTTAAAAATAAATCAATAATATATTTACACTTAAACTAAACAAAAGTTCAAACAAACATTACTACTACCAGAATTTCAAAAATCGTATCGCAATGTTAACCCAAGAAAAACTTTCAATTCAATTCCGAAGTTTACAAGTCGACAGACACGCAAGAACTGAAAAATCTCGATCCAATACGAACGTAGCGACCTCTATATCTCGATCCAAGCAGTCGATACGATATCGCCCCTTAAGTTGCATTTCTTCTTACATTTATTATTCAATGGTAAAACTTAATAGGATATTTTGATAACACTAAAACCTATAATGACGAAATTCAAATGTTTTTTTAAATCTGACAATTACATAGTATTATTACAATTTAACTTATATGAAAATAAAGCTATTGTCGTTTTTAGCAATTATAAAATATAAACAAAATTGTTAACTTCTTTTTAAAAAATTGTAAGTGTTATTTTAAACAATAACACATAATGGTGTATGTTAATAAATCCGACAGATTTAATACCAACTTCTAGTTATAAAATGAAACGGACAACTCAGTTTTGTGTTTGCGTACTAGACATGTTGTAATAAATATAGAAGTGTACAATATTTTGTTTAGCAGTCTAATAAATCTTAGCAACTATTTATCTATTAGTGACACTCGCCACTACTCTGCTATTAAGTACAATAGTTAATCACTAATTTATTTTAAACCGCAAAATCTTCTTAATAATACCAATTCGAAAAGCACTTCCTTTTAATCGTTTCTATGTATTTCTGTTGTCTGTCTCTAGAATCTTCAACATTCTTCGGTTATTGTGTCGAATTTGACAATAACTTCGCGAACGTTTAAATATAGTAAAATACTAATGTATAATAACCGACATGTTAATCAAATCAGATAAATTCAAAACCATGACACAAGCAAATAGAATTAATAATTTCTTTTTGACACCAATTGTCGTCTGAAGTAAGTTTTTTGAAATTAAATTCCAAGACATTTTTATATCGTTTTTCTTTTTCTCCCTTTTCGTTATTACTACATACAAAGTTTACCACAAACATCAACATCGTATAGAGTTTTAATTATTTTTTATGTAAGTCGGCTTTCAAAGATTCATCGACGTGTTTTACGTTAATCCTAAATGAATAATATAATTAATTTGATACTGTTATAAGAATTATAAAAAAAACTATTGCGGATCATTTTCACAAAAAGAGATAATTTAGTTCTCAACTCTTGTGGTACATATTTTTTTTAAAATACTGAATGTTCTAATTCGGCCTTTAAATTTAATTCGAAATTTTCTAATCGGTCACGCGTCCGGATTCGGAAATCGAATATTCCATGGCAATTGGGTGTTTTTTTAATGCAAAAAATTCAAACTTCTGAACCCAATAATAAATACGTAATTTTGAAAATTAAAAAAAAAAACCAGTTTCTAAAAAAACAAATGAATTTTAAATTTAGAAAAATGGCGTACAAACACGTAACGTCAATTTTTATATAAACAAAGCATGGTTACATAAAATATAATCAGGCTTACAAACTTCATCGACTTCGCGTTCATTTAAAATTAGCCAATCCTATAGTTTTTTTTGTTGGAGCTTTATTTGTTGAGCATTTCAACTATAGTGCACACGAATCAACGCTGAGGCCATCTTTTGATTTTTGTTTAAATAATAATAAATAAATAACCACATTAGTAAAAAAAAATAGTATTTGAAATTCGTGCTGTATGTATATAGTAATACTAGAAATACCATTTCATCTGCAGCAAGCACTGCAGACAGCAATTTTAAAGTTAATGTTTTCGAAGGCAAACAAATTATTGGAGCAAGCTTTAGTAAATTCATTTTCGGTATCATTTTTAATTCAGTTTCACAACAATTCGTTTGTGTTCAGTATCTTAAACGCTCGTAGACATTCGAACTAACGTGACGTCAAGCCAATGACGTACCGTTTTAATTCTCTCCTATACCGACTAATCCGCAAGAACAACTAAATTAAAACTCATGAAAACACCTTATTACAAAAGCAAATATATGTTAGTTTGAAATATATTTGTTTAATAGTGAAACGTTCGAGAAGTTATCTGCAAATTCAAGAGCCTTCTGGAAGTTGTTATCCATCTTCTAGAAGATATACCGAAAGATAGGGAACACTCGAGAAGGATTTCCAAATGTGTATATATACCGTTGAAACAAATCGTAGGGCAATTATTGTCGTAATGCGAATACAGCAGTGTTAAGAAGATTATTCAAGTTGAAATAAATAAGTCGTTAGCACGTGTGTGTACATAAATATACAGAGAATGATCTTGTACGTGATTTTTAGTGTAAACAAGTGTGTGAATCTATCCACGGACTTTATCTTATCTTAATTAGTGTAAGTGTTTTTATTAAATATTATTAGATTTCATTAGTTCGGTTAATTTACAAGTGTACATATTTCTAGTATAAGTAAAACATATTTTTATTCCTTTAAATAAATTAGTTTTTAATGATAAAATTCGTAACAATAGTGAAACTCAAAAAAGCTTCAAAATCATTCAAAACGATTCGAGGTAATTACCGGAATGTTCTCCAAGCAGATAACGTAAGAATGTAAAAGGTATTCGAAAGAAAATCGAGTTAGAAGTATTCTAACCGAGTTTAAGCAGAACAAGAATACGTTGTCGTTCTAAATAAATAAAGGGCTTAACGCGAGTGCTAATGAAAAATAAATACGCCGTAAAAGAAACGTGTTGATAAAACAAAAGTGCAATTTATCTGACAGTTTTTGTAAATATCAAGTGACAAATATATATAAATTAGCTGTAAGTTGTTTTTTTTGTAAATATCGTTAGGTTTTATTAGTGTTAGTTAAAACTAATTATATTCATCATATCAATGATAGTAGAATGATAGTAGGTATGTGGTAAAGCAAAATAAAAACCGGAAAAATAAAAACATTTTGTATATATAAAACACAAAACTTTGTTTTAATACAATACTTTTACGTTTAATAGACATTTTACATCAAGTACACGAACACCTTATGCAGTTCTACAGACTACACACTCTTAAAGCGCAACTTCTACTGAAAGCAGTAAACATTTCGTCGCATGTTGCGCATATATCGTGTAGCCGACTGTATCTTCTTAGATTTCCGTCAGTTTTAATGTATTTTACAAGAAGCATATTAAGCCAGAAAATGTACTTTTACATCAATCGTTTGTTAGTACTTATATTAACGTTTAATAATGTATCAGAAATAGACCGGTAATAACCCTCATTACCGGTCAACTTTGAACCAATGAAATCAACGAATTTCTATCCCTGTACGATTTTTTCTAACCAAAGAAATCGTTGAAGAGAATTTCGATTTCTATAAGGTTGTGTAGACTCTATTAGTTGGCGTTTTTAAATAAAAAGTAAATTGAAAAATTATAAGAAAATTTAAAACAACTCATTTGGTAAGCAACGATTAATAATCTCGACAATATTAATGATCTCGCTCGCGGTAAATAGTCTCGATTATTAATCGCTTTCATTATCAACCGTGTTGATAATTAATTTTTTTATGTCATTTGAGTCAGATTGATTATTATTAACATAAACCATTATCTCTATTGTTGTTTAGAATAACACCAACAAACTTTTTAACAACAAATATAATAATTTTGCTTATCTTACAATATTTTATTAACATAAGTTACTAAATTTTATTAATAAGAAATACTTAAATAACTTTTTTTAATACATTTATGTAAACACTAAAAATATGTGTATCACGCCTTCAGAAAGCATTTTCATAGTATTCGCTCTTTGTACGCCTCGGCTTCACCTCGTCCTAAAAATATCCTTATACTCGCAAAATAGCACTTTATAGTCCGGGTTATCAAAAATCTATCTCTTTATCATTTTTGAATGCGCTTTGAATTACAGACTTGCTGCACAATACGTAATACGATACAGTGCAGCACAAGTTATAAAGATATAGCATTCAGAAAGGGCTAGGCTAACTTCACACACGTTGCACACACACACGCGCCTACAAACGTAGAACACATTTTAGTTGCATTTAAAAAGCGCTTTGTACTCCTTTAGAACAAGATTTAAACCACTTAAAACGCAACTACTGCTATTCTAGTTCTTGGAAAAAAACACGATTTCCTAGCGAAATGTTTACTGCAAAGGTTCACTGCAGACTTATCTTTGCTACAGTAAAATCAATTGTAAAATCACAGCATTTAACAGTAAACTGCAATAAACAAAACATTTATTACGTTACAGCAACTGCTGCACTTTGCTGTTGCGAGTGGTTTGTGCAACCGATTTATGATGAACTATACTCCGTTGTCAGCAGAAATATAGTAAGGGAACGTCACAGTACATAGAAAATACCAAACCATTTCTATTGAACGATTAAAACCCACATTCATATACAACTTAGCTCCACATTACAAAAATTTAGCGACGATGCGCTCACTGAAACGACCATTATGTGGTGACATCTTCACAAGAAAAGTACATATGTAAAAAGTAAGAAACAAAATACATATACATAATTCAAGTTTTCAAATTTTTTAAATTCGATTTAAAACAACAAAACACGTTGAGCAATCTTTCCAAAAATATAAATAAAGAATAATGAAATTAAATATTAATAAATTTACAATTTTTAAAGATATAACATAATAAAGGTTGAAAATGATAAGTAAAATTTGGGTAATACTCCTATAAAATGTGTTGGATGCATTAAAAATAATAATTCATTTCACTTATTTTATTACATTATATGCAAAATCTAATTTTTAATGTATAAAAATTACAATGTGTTTTAAAAAAAAATCTCCCCGGCGGGGAATCGAACCCCGGTCTCCCGCGTGACAGGCGGGGATACTGACCACTATACTACCGAGGACTGTGTATAAACACTATAAATATAATCTATAAGTGCGGTAAGATACGTTAGTATACATTTTTTTAAACTAAAATAATATTCATTAAATGTATCAAAAATTAATTTTAGTAATTCAAATTGAATAATAACATTTTATCATTAAAAAAAATTGTTTTTTATTTAAATAAAAAAATATTCAAGTCTGCCTTTTGTAAAATTTATATTATAAGCATGAAAATTTAAAAAAGCAATATAATAGTTTTAAAATAAAAATAAGAAAAACGTGGAATTAATAATTATTAAATTAGAAACCCAAAAAAAAGTTTCCTTCGAGCCGGATTTGAACCAGCGACCTATGGATTTCAGATGCAATTTCCACTACAGTCCACCGCTCTACCAACTGAGCTATCGAAGGTTGAAGACAAAATGCGTTAAACGTGTATATATAGTAATTACTATAATGAATAATATTTTTTGGTAAAAGTAGCGAGAACTTGTAATTTAACATATTTAATGCAAAATTAAATATATCTTTTTAATTTTAGAAAATTTATTCCAAAAAATATTACCGCCCGAGCAGGGACTTGAACCCTGGACCCTTGGATTAAAAGTCCAATGCTCTACCGACTGAGCTACCCGGGCTTATACGTAAACTTATAAAAAGCTCGATACTTTAATATAAATCTATCACTCGTACATATACAGAGTCAATACAATTTTATATTTATAAATTTAAAATTATTTAAAAAATAACTTACCTAAATGTTTTCAATTTTTGTTTAACTGGTATGGGATTATCTAATTCGTTAAAATTTGTTTTCTTTATTCCTTGATTGGCAATTGCCTTAGCTAACTGAAGTACTTCTTCGTCCATTAAAATTTTCTGTTTTACGCTAAAACGGAAAGACGCAGTTTAAGAAAAATCTTAAAACATTGAAGGTTATTACCTCACAGTGTCTAGCTTACGGTAAAGTGTAACTTCAACCTTGACCTGGTTAAAAACCTAACTTTTTAGAAACAAGGTTAACATCATTCATAATACAATATTCTTTTTTTTCCCTAAAACTGAATTTTTAATTTTTAACAAAATCAAAAGTAACGCTGACCATAAAAAAATAGAATGTTAAACATAATCAATAACTTACCTAGCAAGTATTGTTATCACAGTCGCGTGTAAAAATCAAAAGACAAGCAACAATAAATAGTTTGATACATATGCATTTTTTTCGAGAAGTGTTAGCACTCACTATTTCTGTCTGTACGTAATTGAAAGTAGTTAAACAACTTTATTCGAATGCTTTACACTAAAAATTAAAAACACCTGGTAACATATCAGTTTTTTGACTTTTGTATAGAAAAATTTAAACAATGTGTATTGGCACTATAATCTATAGCAAGCAATAGTTCAAGGTATACTATGAATCCATATTTTTTACGCACTGAAACTATCACGGATATCTTTGATTTAATTATATTTATTAATATTTTTTCAATATATTTTCAAATACATTTGAATTTTCCAAAAGGTGACGACTAGCGAATGGTTCTTTATTTATTAAGTAATTCCAATTAACATTTCTTCATGGCACAAAATCAAACATTAGTAAGAAAATACTGGTAATAAAATATGCGAAGAAGATAGAGTGGTCAACAGTAGATCACCTTCAAAACTACATTATTAAAAAACAGATTTTTGCTGCTTTTGGAAAAATATTTTTTTGCTTCAATGTATGATATGACCTACTGTATAAACCATAGCAACCCATAATAGCTCGTTTTTTGGTTACCAATGAATTAAATATAAAATGTCTTTTAAAAAACAAAAAAACAAATGAGTGGTTATTAAAATTTGTGACAAACAAATTATAAAATAAGAAATATATAATATTTAACAACCAAAAATCAAAATAAAACTTGCGCTGCACTGATTATGCATGTAGTTGTGCATAATGTTTCCTTTTTTTCCTTTTGAGGCTTTTATATCATGGTTACAAATAAATTAAAAATTTTTGTTAAATGACTAAAGCTAAACTTCCAATCAAGGTTTTTTCCAAATTATTGTAAAAAGTTTTAACGGTCTCTTCATCAAAAGCCATTACTTTGGCAATGCTCCAAGCTTAGAGTTTTCGAAGGGTTAGATTCGGATGCAAAATGACGATGAAAAAACCTAAACTAGTAGTCCAACCCTTGGCATCTGCACAATTACTTTAATGGGTAGCATTTCTATATAATTAATTGAACCGTTTCATTCATTTATCAAATATTGTCGATGACAATATTTTACTGAAAATCTGTAAAAACAGATAATCACATTTTTTGTAGTATTATTTGAATAGTTTTTTTGGAAAATAGAAAACACTTGGTTTAAATTATAATTATCAGATTTTTTGGCAGTTTGACGAATATTCAAACTTGTTCTTTGTAAGGCGATAAGCAAGATACGCTAACACAAGAAGAACGTCAAAACTACAACAAAATTGTTTAAAAATATAAATTTTTAATATTTTTTTATAAGGCTTTAATTATGTTTTGCGTTAGACGTCATAGAATTTTTCTACAGCGTTGCCCCTAATTCACAGTGTACACAGTGTGTTACGTGCAAAAATGCCTCAAATTAATGCGACATAAACGAAGTTATTGCTCAGTGCTTAGAGAAGAAAGAGTGGGTTAAAACAATAATATAAATTTGTGACTATTTGGAAATCTCAAAACGTAAAATCAAAAGCCAAAACTTGGAAAAAGCACTAGATAAAGCCAAAGCAGCGTAACACAAGGCTTCTAGTATTCGTCAACCAAAACAACACTCCGTACGATTACGCACTATTATAAACTATCTTTTGTTGTATAAAATCACTAAATTCTGAAAACAAAACATAATTTACTCACAAACAAATCGATTTAAAGCTTTGTTACATTGAAAAAAATCAAACATTACATTTAAAAAAATGCAAAAACAGAACTAGACTAGATAAAAATTGCATGACAAAATTTAATAAGACATCTAAATTAACTAAATTAGCGAACTAACAAACCTGACAAAATTTCTAAGAAATCAAAATAAAACAAATTCGTAACTAAACACTAAATACTAAAATTTAGTTGAACGTAAATTTAATAATCGTATTAATAAATCGATATGATTAAAAAGAAAATGCAAACACCATTGACCGCAAAATGAAATAAAATCTTTCTGTAGTTAATAGAATAAGAAAAAATAACAAAATGTATTTATAAATTGCATTAGTTTTGCCGAGGGTACATTCGATCGTAACTTGAAAGTGTTGTTTTACATACCGGTTAATTGTCTTTAAACGTATGTCACAAAATGTGCATATACACAAAACGGAATTGTCAATACATAAAATCGTAATAAGAGTTAACTCACAAACGCATGTTTTCAGTCAAAGCTTTTTTGCAAAAAAATCGGTACAATTACAATAATCGTTACTCATAAATACCTGTTTCTAAATGCGGTATTCAGACAGTGAGTTTTGGGTTGACCGAGGTCCCTAGGAGTAGGTAGCCGATGTAGTTAAAAAAAAATCAAAACAAAGATAAATTCCGCGTGTAAGAAACTGAATTTCTACAACATAATAACACGGAAACACTCGATTTGTATTTGATGATGATGATTCTAAATCGCACTACTACATTTTTTCCGATTTTGATGCAAAACTCCTATTCCAAAACAAATTCTCTTTTATTTCAAACCTTGGTTTCCCACCAAGCACACCAAAATATGACGTAAAATCTTTCAAGAAAGATACCCAAGGAACAAAGTAAACTGTACAAAAACGCAAAAGAAAGCATGACGCACATCAAAATTCCACGGAAAAAACATACTAAAAGAAAATAGCAAAAAAAATGATTATCTTAACGGCTCTAATATAAACAGAATTTACTTGGAATTAAAGCAATATATTTATGATCAACAGAACTAATAAATTAAAATTCAATCTAAATTTATGACATTAATATAATAGACCTAAATGAACTAAAGTAGATTTGTACTTGACAAATACTTAAAGAATAAAATTAAAATTAAGATAAATTTGAAAACGTTAAATAACTTCAAAATTACAAAACGAAATTGTGTTAAAATGCCACTACAATACCGGGTCCTTCTCGAAAGTAAACCTACGAAAATTCACTGTTGCCCAACGCCTATGTTGTTTTTTTAAACATGATTATAAGACCAGACATGTAAATGTCTGTCCGTATCAGAGGTGGGTAACTTTTGAATAAATCTGTTTTAAATACTTATTTAAAATGGAAATGCCATTTTCTATTTCAAATATTTAACTTAAATCTATTTTCCATTTTCTATTTTAAATGGAAATTTAGAACCATTTTCTATTTTAAATACTTACTCATAGGCGACCTAGATATACCGACGTTTGTGCAAGCTTTTGCGACTACATAATTTTCATCACGTGTTCTGGACATCAAAACCTTTTTCTTATCAATGATCATAGCATCCGTAGTTTTTTGTTGTGTTCTGTAAAGGTGTTCTGTGCGTGGGATAAAATTGCAAGTTTGCTGCATATCCATATTAAAACGGAAAGTTTTTCAAAATTAAAACACGTGACCGTAATATGGTTAGTGCAGGGTCTTAAATGAATTTCTAAAGATTCTTGAAAAGAACTTCAACAATTGTTTTTCAACGAACTAGAGATTCTGTCTTTAGAATAGAACTTAAACCCAGATAGCGTGTAAACTTACAGCAAGTTTGCTTTCAGCTTGCTTTTTCCTTGCCAAGTTTACAAATCTTGCTGCAAGTTTTATTGGTAATATTGGCAACTTTGACGACACACGCTTGAGAAATTTGAGTAGCTTGCTGCAAACTTGCTGCAAGCTTGCAGAAAACTTTCTTTTTAAAATTTACAGTACGCAGGCGTACACGCATAAATACCGGCTATTAAGCAACTTGGCTTAGGCTACAACGCGTTCTAAGCCGAACGTCGCTTATAATGTAAACGAATAAACACTTCCTATTTGATGAGAATAGGTAGTTAGGGTTGGATTTAAAGTGTGGACGTTTCTAAACTAGGCCCAATAATTTTTGTCTATTAATGACAAGAAAAGTAGTAATTTTTTGGTAATTTTTTACAAGAAATTAATTTTTATGATGACAAGTGAACTATTTATTGTATAAAAGTCATTTACGAACATAATTTGAGGAATAGCATCTATAATTGAATAAAATATTAGTATAAACAGCTAGTATATAATAACTAATAGGTCGCGCCTCCTAGTATTGTGTGCCCCTAGATCTGAGCCTACCGGCCTAAGTAAATCCAGCACTGATGGCACTAGTCTTCGGGTACTGCAAAACAATGATACAATTTTTACTATGTTTTATCAATATCAAGGTGTCAAGAAGTTCCTTCTTCTCAGCTCCCGTTGAAAGCTTATTCTCGCATGAGGGAATGATCATGAGACCCAAATGCAAGTTTATGAAGAATGAATCATTTGAGAAACTGTTTCTCAGTAAACTATAAACAGTAAGTAACCTCTTGGTATAGTAATATTATCAATACGTTTGAAACAAATAAGTTAGTCATTGGCTTTAGCTGTAAAAATACTGTAAAAAAGTTAAATGATTTTAAACTATTTTCTATTTATAAATCTATTTAAAATATCCATTTTCTATTTTGTATTTTAAATAGCTTGATAGAAACCATTTTCCATTTTGTATTTTAAATACATTTAACAAATGTATTTTCTATTTTCCATTTTAAATAGGTTTTGAAAACCATTTAACTCACCTCTGGTCCGTGTAGGTAAGTTTGCGATAAACAAAATGGTTCAAAAGTTTGTCGTGGTGAATTTGGTAACCGGGCGCTGATTGTTTAGACGATCAAGAAACTCTACAGTTAAAACTTTATTCGCAAATATAAAAAATACTGTAGTTTTAAATAGCGTTTCAAGTTTTTTTAAATTAGTCTTATATTACTGGCAGTGTTTGTAAGAGACTTTATTTAAATAAGCATAAATTTATGTTCGATACGCAAGAAAAAAGTAATCAGACAGTTTTAATTTTTCTAAATATTTCAGAAGCTTGCAAAAAATTCCACCAACGTAATGTCTGTTCAACATTTTGTTTATCACCTTCGCACGTACAAAATGTATTTTCATTCTTTATAATTTACATTGGTATTGTAACGTAGTTGTAGCATTTAATTTAAATAAAAAATTATTTTTAAAACACATCTTGATTCATAATATATTCATAAATCACGTTAGGATAACACGTGTTTGTGAAGTGACATTGTAACGTAAATAAACTACAACATACTTGTACAATTTTTATATTTTACAAAAAAAATTAACTCAAATAAAACGATAATTTTTTTATTAAATAAGTACTTGTAATATTTTTATCTAATAAAAAAACTGTAATGTTTCAAAAAGTTTTTATAATTTTGGCTTTGAAATTATACAACCAGTTCTTAGAAACTGTGGATTGACTTTAAGAAAATATCATATTTTTTTTACTATAATAATAAAATAACAAATCATGTACTTTTTATATCAATACTTTAGTTCGGAGTTTTACTGAAGTATGATCCGTACTCGAAATTAATTAATTATTAAAAAAAGTAATTTACTTACAATAATAAAGCTATAGTTGTGTTTGAATTACTTTCAACTACTTCATTCTAATTAATATTTCTTTAAAATTATTTTTCAATAGTATGGTTAAATTGTTATAACGATTTGGCGGCAAGGACTTTGCCGTGTGTTTCTTATGGAAACTTTAATTTGTTAAATTTAAAATTACAAGTTATTTATTCTAGTTCCAAAAGAAATGATGTAATAAATTTATTGGTTTTTGATTGCAGTTTAAAAAACACAGTTAAAAACGGGACTTAGTGTATTTAATTTTTTAAACAGGTTAGTTTTTTACTTATGAGTACATGTTAAATAAAACTAGCGCAAACATATATTATCTTTTTTTGTTTTTTAAATAGGTCCATTGAGTATAACCTTTTAGATACTATATTTTTGTTATGAAAAAAAAAGTAAATAAAAAATGTAAAAATTAAATACCTCTTTCTTTTAAATTTTTTATTGTTTTACCTTAAAATGGTTCATTTCTTACTCACAGATAGTAAATACAAAAAATAAAAAATGTTGGACAGATATGTGAACTCACCTTGTATAAAACCAACTTTATTAGGTTGGCACCACTAAAAATGAATTTAAGTTGTCAGCACATTTTTACGCCGGTAGCATTATTTATTTTCTTGTGGTATTTGGATTGTAAACATTAATCTGAAATAAAAATTAATTTCTTAATTGAAAACATGATCGCTTTTGGGCCCAAAAAAGATGGAAGTCCCAATATCAAGTATTTCGAATCACCAGAAACTTTAGCGTCGTTGGAAGTAATACGACAATGGTTACAAAAATCTGCAAAAAAGGTAAACTTCTCTAATTACTTTTATTATGCTACCAGATCGAACAATTTACTAATTATAATTCATATCTTAGCGTACGGAAGGTAAAGGTTTTCAAATTTAAATTTGTATAGAACATTTGATAATCGTAGCTTTTTATTTGATTTGTAGTACATTCAATCGGATCCACCGACAAATAAAACGCTGTCGACTCTCGTAATACAACTGTTGCAATTCCAGGAAGATAATTTAGGGAAAAATGCTCAAAAACCACCAATTACTAGAATACCCGTAAGTTGATAACATTGTTTTTTTTTTACAGTTAGTGGGTTTGTATTTGTTCATAATTGTCTATGCATTAACCACCTTATAACGCTATTTCTTCACACTAACCCTGTTACAAAGGAAAGATTTTAGCAACATCTTATAATTTGTTACGTAGATAAAGTATTTTATGGATTTTAAACCAAGTGGTGCCCTTTGCCACATCTTAGCGACTGCATATCGATTTAAAAGCGAGCAAGGTTGGAGAAAATTTGATTTTCAAATTGGAAAGGTAATGATACATTGTACAAATTAAAAAATATCTTTTCAATATACTTTTTAGAGTCCAGCTAGATTGGATCGCTTCGTTGAAATGTTCCAGGCAATTGAAAAGGTTTTGGTCCAAAATAAATTCTACACTCTTCCTGTCATTTATGTGAAACCGGAAATCGACAAAAATTTAGGTGGCAAACTTAAGGAGATTGTGAGGAAACGTAATGGACAGGCTGTGGACAACGAAGAGATGGCTACACATATTTTGTACCCGCACTGCGATCCTCTGGAAGAAGAATACGCTCGACCAGGTCTGAGAAGGGAGAAAATGATCATGATGCATTGGTACTATTTTCCTGATTCTTACGATACTTGGGTAGGCATGGAAGGTGCGTTGGAAGGGCTCAATACCGACATTCCGTCTCCCCATTCTGGTCCGTGGAGAGTTTCGTCGACGTGGCTTCTAGATTCCGACCAATACAACGAGTGGATGACCGAGGAGGACTACGAAGTGGACGAGTCTGGGCAAAAGAAGATTCATCGTATGAGAATGTCCGTTGAAGATCTTATGAATCCCTCGGCTGACCTTGACAGAAATAAGTAAATATTTTTTAATTTAGTTTGAAATACTCATTTAAAAATGTACATTATCGTGATTTGCACAGAAATTTATTAATGTAAAGAATGGAATTATTTTTAGTTACATATGGTGCTTCAATTTTTCTATACCCCAAACTTACCTTTGATAATTTAAATAGAAAGGCGCCCTATATATTTTTGTATTTGTAGAAGCCCTGTAATATTCTAGGCTTCATATTATTTATCTTTTTAAAAATAAACAAAATGGTTGTTGAAAAGGAGAATTGCACTAATTTTCCACCCTGTATGTTATAATTGTAATTTTGTGCTTATTATACCTGTAATTTTGTATTTTTAGAAAGAAACAAAAAAGGAAGCGTTCTCCTTCACCGCCCCTAAAAGGTGGTAAACGAAAAAGTGGACGAAGTCCAGCGGTTGGAAAAAAGCGACCCGACGAAATCGAACCTGAAGATTTAACAAAAGATATGGAAGAACCGATCCCCGAACCAAACATCGTTGAAGTTAGTCCATCGTCTGCCAGTCAACTCGGCAAGAAAGATCACGAACTGCAACCGTTAAAAGGAGGTTCTGTGACGGATTTAGACGAGACCGAAGATCGCGGAGAAGATTCTCAAACTGGTAAAAACAGCGATAGTAATACACAAGATAAAGAGGACAGTCAAGAAGATAACGTTACCGAACAAACGCACCACATTATCATTCCATCATATTCGGCGTGGTTCGATTATAATTCAATTCACGATTTGGAGAAGCGTGCGTTACCGGAGTTTTTCAATGGTCGTAACAAATCAAAAACGCCCGAAATTTATATGGCTTATAGAAACTTCATGATCGATACTTATCGGTTGAATCCAACTGAATACATTACTAGCACCGCGTGTCGTCGTAATTTAGCCGGCGATGTCTGCGCTATTATGAGGGTGCACGCATTTCTGGAACAATGGGGATTGGTTAATTATCAGGTGGACACAGATTCTCGACCATCACCTATGGGACCTCCACCTACTTCCCATTTTCACATATTATCGGACACACCATCGGGATTACAACCAGTTAATCCACCTAAAACGTCCCAACCTAGTGCCGCAAAAACTTTATTAGATCTCGATCGTTCCCAAGACTTCAAGAAGATGGATAGCATGGATCACATGGTCAATTTTGGATTAAAATTAGATCAGTATGCAAAAAAACCTGCAGTTTTAAGAAATAAGACGGCAGCTTCGCTTTCTCGCGATTGGACAGAACAAGAAACGTTGCTGCTTTTAGAAGGTCTCGAAATGTTCAAAGACGATTGGAATAAAGTTTGCGAGCATGTAGGATCACGAACGCAGGATGAGTGTATTTTACATTTTCTCCGCTTACCAATCGAAGACCCATACTTAGAGGATCCTGAAGCAGGTGGCGCTTTGGGCCCGTTAGCGTATCAACCAATACCGTTTAGTAAATCAGGAAATCCTATTATGTCGACCGTGGCGTTTCTAGCGTCGATTGTAGATCCACGCGTGGCAGCTGCAGCCGCAAAATCGGCTATGATCGAATTTGCAAACATAAAGGATGAAGTACCCGCTGCGCTAATGGACGCGCACTTAAAAAATGTTGAGGCGTCATCCACAGAAGGAAAATTCGATCCTTCGGCAGGATTAGCATTGAGCGGCATAGCAGGCACTGTGCCTGAAAAAGAAGAGGAGGATAAAGTGAAGAAAGAGAACGATAAAGAAGAAGAAAAAAGTAGTGACGGCGAACAAAAGAAAAACGGCGTCGAACCGAACGAAGAAAAAATAGAGGAGAAACCAATTAAGGATGAAATAACCGAAAATGAGAAAGATGAGAAAATGGACACTAGCGAAATTAAAAGCGAGAAAGTTTTGCGCGATAGTGAAATGCAAAGTGCGGCTGCTGCCGCTTTGGCGGCCGCTGCAGTTAAAGCTAAACATTTAGCAGCCGTCGAAGAGCGAAAAATAAAATCGTTAGTCGCGTTGCTGGTTGAAACACAAATGAAGAAGTTGGAAATTAAGTTGAGACACTTTGAAGAATTAGAGACTACGATGGAGCGTGAACGAGAAGGATTAGAGTATCAAAGGCAGCAGTTGATAACGGAAAGGCAACAATTTCATTTGGAACAATTAAAAGCCGCGGAATTCCGTGCAAGGCAACAAGCGCATCAACGAATGCAAGCTGAACAAGGTCAATGGGCCGCGCAACAAAATCCAGCGACACATTCTGCACCTCCCAGCGACACAGGAGCCAGCACTACACCAACACCACCTTCTCCACAAGCTGCAGCGGTCGCTTCACCAGCGCCGCCGCATCATCATATGTAATATTAACTTAATAATTTTATTTACGGTGTCAAATTTGTTTTAACGTTATAACTATTTTTGTTTATACTTAAACATGTAGCGTAGTTAAGTTATGATTTATTCCATTTATATACTTAAATAAAACACGTAGATTTATACCGTAGTCTTTTTTTAAGGACCCGAACAACAAAAAATTATGTAAAATCGTGTAATTAAAGATTATTTACAAATAGAAGAAACACGTCAAAAACATTACAGTGTCATAACAGATCGAATAAGTTAAAAAATAATTGCTAAAGTTCACTTTCATCGTGCCTTGGCACTAAAATCCAATCGTCACTTTGCTGATGACCCATATTTGCACTAAGTAATTCCTTTTGTTTTTCTAAACTTTTTTTAAGTAACAACAACGCGTTTTTTTCACTTTGCAATTGCTCTATAGTCTGTCTTTGTTGCTGCTGTTCTTTGCATTGCGATTCTTGTAATTTTGATTTGGTTTGTGACAAATAAGCTAATTCGGTTTGTACCTAAAAAGGACTATTTTTATTTGAGCCTCGCGGAAACTTAATTTTACCTTAAAATACTCTTGAGCTAATTTTTTATGTTCTTCAAATAATAAAATTGAATTTGGATCAGTGGAATCTGGAGTGGCCGGGCGAAGATGTGGATCCAACATTAAATAAACATTGTCAAGGTTCGGATCGGGCGAATTTTGTTCTTCTGAAGGTGACGAGTTTTGTACTTCCGTTTGTACAGTATTTCGAGTACCTAAAATTCTACATTATTAGTCGTTGTGTTATTAAATAAAAATAATTCGGTACATTGTACTTGGTAAATAAACAGCTGTGTGCAAAAATAGGTTCGCATATTTAACTTAATACAAAACCAAGGAAAAAAAATAATAAACAAAAGGTATATAAACATAATAAAATGCGAAACAGATCAATTTGGTGCCGAAACGGATTTGGCTCTTTACCAAAATGGAATTTTTAAACATTCTTCCGTATTTACTTAAGGATTTATTTTTTTAATTCTGCAGTGACATAATAAGAAACGCATTTTAATATATTATTCGTTAACATCAACAAGTGTACCTATGTGTGTGGTATTTTCGTTAAAGATAATCCAACTTTTATGCGTTTCGTGCGTTGTTATAACGCCAGCGGTAGGACAATCGCACATTGTCATAAATAGTTTAATTGCAATCACGCGCACACAACACAAAAAAATACAATTTGTGTATTAAATAAAAACACCCACAAAAAATAAAACTGAACTTGAAGGAGACAGATGCGATAACTGAAAATGTTTTAGAAAATACAAGCTGTCGCGCGGCGTCTTCATCGGACATGCGTAAAGACATTTTCGCTTTACACACATTTGTGGGCGAAACAAAAAAAAACGCAATCAAATTATCTTTTTTCATCAATAGAAAAAGTTCAAAAAACTTTCAGCTGGCCTGAGAAATTAACTTTTTCTCAAAATTTCGCGCAGGACCGCAATTGAGAGTTTTTATTGCGGAAACGCCAAAACCCCGATTTTTATTATTGTTTTTTCCAAGAATCCAAGGAACGAATTCCGTTCTGTTTAAATAACTTCGCGAAAGTTGTATTTGTGGAATTAATACAATATTGACGGAGCTTTTGAGAAAAAATCCAATACGGTACTGTGTGTACACTAAAAACATAAAAGCGCACCCCACCGCAACCAAACAAACTGAACTAAATTTGTGAGAGTGAGTCACTTGTCTAAAAACAGACACCAAACCATGATTCGGCAGTACAGAATGCCTCTATATATAAAAATTCTATCCAAGGAAAAACGTGAACATGGTAGATGAAGCACGAAGAGAAGATACACCGAGTTCAACGCTTTTCAGATTAAAATCAACGACCTGTAGTAAAATACACGAAAACTGAAAATGCGCTTTTATTTTCAGTTTACAGATTACGTAAAATATAATCGAGCGCGAAGGCGATAATCGCGCAATAACTAAGGTGATGACCGTAATTACAAGAAAATGTTTCTCATTAACATTAATAAATTCAGATTTTTAGAACGAAATGAATTATCGATGATCTTATTTTGACGTGACTAACGAAAGCGACTGTAACAGCAAAACGTTTGATCTCTATGAGTAATCAAATTAAAATTAAAGAGCTTAATTCACCTTGAAACTTTAAAAAGACCAAACAGAAATGCAAAATTCAGGAAGAAAAATCCACTCTGTTTTTGTTTTGAAAATAGTGGATGTGCCAAAATGATGTGTTTCCCGATGCATTCATCAAACCTGACAATTATTGTGGATTTTTTCGATCTTTCCGACTTGAGAAAAGTTGTTTAATTTGTGGCGTCACATTTTATAGTTTCACGGTGAAACACGAAAACTGGCACAGTGACAGCAAAAAAAAATTAATCTTGCGTTGTTCTTGATCGTTTCGACCAAAACAAAAAAATTCTATAACTCCCACTAGTTATAACGTAGTTCAAGGATGCACATTCTGAAATAACTTGCAATGCTTTATGTCTTTTTAAGGTATTGTTTTAATTGTCAAGTTAATTTGGTTCAATTTGATCCGATTTGGCGAATCTCTTATCCTATTAGTTATTTAATGTGTTGAAGGTTCATCAACATATTTCTGGAATTTGGGCGCAGAAACAAGAAAAATAACTACTAATTTTTGATCAACTAAGACGTACTTCTTTGGATCTTGACTGGCTCTGAAAGCGATGATATTCGCTTGTTTCTAGAAGCCACGAGTAATAACAAAGATTCCAAAATCATCCTAAAGTTGTATTCCTTTGACATGAAATATAACTGTTTTCGATCAAAACGTGTTGCGTATCTCTGACTTGTTAGTTGATTTTCAACCACTAGTTTCGTTTTTTTGAATATTTTCGTCATTTTATTGATAAACTCTCGTAAGATAGTTTTCGTTACAGAGTGGTTTTTTGCTGGAAATTTTTGCAAAACGCTTTGATGAGAATTTGATATTAAATTGAAACCTATTTCTGACTTTATTCATAATTATATTATAATTTGTATTTTAAATCCTTATTCTAGTTCTATTTTCTTGCTTCAACTACACAGACTATTCTCATCAGCATATACATATCCTGCAATTTTTTGATTATCCAGTGTATGTTTACGTTTTCTTCATTTTCACACCTTCCAACCATAATTTTTTTCCTTTCAGTATTCTAGTATTTCTTTTTTCACTTAAGTTTCAGTATACTATTTGGTTTCTTTATATTTATGTTTGTCTTTGCTGTTGTACACCTCCGCTAAATTCTAAATATTTTTCTGCAAAATTTTACATTTTTTTCATTTATATATTGTCGATCTCTTTCCTGCGTCAAACCTTATTTTCTCTATATTCACTTCATCCCTTACTTACTAAATGTCATTTCCCATATTTTTCCTGTATCATCTCCAACCTATTTCCGCTCTGTATATCGTAGTTCTAATCAGTTTATCTTTCACCGTAGTCCTTTTCAAATGATATTTCTCCTACTCTCCAGAATTTCTTTAGTAATTTGTTTACTTTACAAATCCTTCCTTTACACATGCACTATCTCTGCCCCATTCTGTGAGTATATTATTTTACCGCCTGTATTACCCATTCGTTCCATTTTCAGTCTTCTATTTTCCCCTTTTCTAAAAAAAGTGCTTTAAAATGTATTTTTATCATACGCGTTGCTGCATTCTTCCTTTTTATCACTGTTCTACCCAACAATGTTTATCCCTACATACTGAATAGCTAACAAATTAATTTAAAGTTAAGCCAAAATTGGTCACTTGCTAGGTAAGTAAAATATTGTTATGTGACTGGTTAGTAATGGTTACTAATTTAATAAAACTTTGTAAGATAACCACAAATTAATAGTCATCGCTATATGTGGTTCACGCAATCACAATGGAATTGACTAATACTAACATTTTGCCTATCTTACAAATGGCTGATAATGGCTTCACTTTGCCATAGGCAACTGATATTCGAGTTAGCGATCCCGTATAGAATAAACATTCTTAGTTCCACCCGGTTGCTGATTTTTAAAAACCTTCGTCCCTCAATGCCTCATCCGTTTCTTAGTCCAAAATTAATTGCTGTGTTTTTCCGTTTACCATTTCTTTTTCAGTTAGTCCCAAAGTTTCTCTCCATTTACATGTAGGTCAAAAACGATGTATACAACTTTGCCATGTTTCATTCAGTTATCCAACTACCAGACGTTTCAAGATGCACACATTATCAACCGCATTTTTTTATTTCGATCAATATACACTAGTTTCTTTTTTTCAATCATCTTACATCGCCATTTCTATCTTGCTTTCAATTTATTTTAATACGCTATTTCCACTCTCAATTTCTTCTTCTCAGGAATTCCACAAAGTATTTCACCCATTCTTCTATATTTATATTATTGTCAAAGCCCCTTTTTCCCCTGTTTACTTAGATTCATCCGTACTTCTTCCTCTGTTGTTATAGCGTGTATTTGTTCTTCTCTTTTTTCTGGAATACTTTCGCCTTCATCATATTCTTTGTCTAACCATTTTATCTTCCTAGAACACTACGATTTTTACTTTTACTATCTTCTACTTTTAGTTTTTCTCCTACTGATATTTTAAACTTTTCCTATTTCGTTATGATTCCCGCTCTCTCTTAGCACATTTCACTCGTTATTTTCTATGTTTTTAGTTTTTTTCCATTTCTTGTATCTTTTCTATATGCGCATTGAAATCTTCTCTAATTATTCTTTAGTTTCTGCTAATTAGCTCCTCCAGTTTTTTTCTGGTTTCTTTCATATACTGTCTATACAATAATGTTATACTATCTTTATTTTTTTTCTATGTGTATGTTCCATTCCATAATTCGCCTTTAATGTTTTGTATTTTCTCGTATTATTTTTAAATGGCACTGTTTCTTTATTTCTTTTTGATTTCTCTCTGTCCGTACGTAGTACTTCCCTCTACTTTCATTCGCTTCGACTCTTCCTCTTCTAACTGTGTTTTGTCAATCGTACTGTATCTAAGTCTCTTGCTGCTGGCCTTCATTTTTATCCCCGCTATATCCTAAAAAATAGTTTCTTACCCATATTTCTAGCCGCTCTTTTTTCAGTAACGAATTTCTTTTCGTCAACCTCTTTCACGATTTTTCTTTTTTTTTTGTTGCGTTTTAGGCATCTTTTTTGTAGTTCATTAGTTAGCTGTTTATGTGTTTTGGTATTTCGCCGCTTCTGATCAATATTACACCTTCTTCATTTTCTTTTCTCTTCGTCTATCCTTCTTCTACTGTCGCTTACTTTAGTTTTCTTTCTTTGGTGGTGTTTTTTAGTTTGTTCTGCATTGACCTTTCTTCTTTTATTATTGTCATTGTATGTGTAAACAGTCTATTTTTGTTTTCTGTCATTCTGGTTTGTTCTGTTCCCAATTTTAAACTTCCGCTAATATGTATTATTTTATTACTTTTCCGTTTGTTCATTACCATCTATCTTAGCAGCACCATTTTAGAAAATTTTACACATTTGTCGACCAAGACTTTTTAAGAACGCCGATTTTAATTCTGTGCGATTTTGACTAAACAACAATAAACTTAATAATTTAGTGGTAGTGTAAAAACTAGTTTTTTTAAACGTGTAATTGAATAGAAGTGTCGGTTAAAATGTCACTTTTACCAGCAGCAAACGAGTATTTTGGTAAAATCGTTCGAGTCTTCTTAATTCCTTTTTATTTTGTTTTTGCCTGTATTTTGGCGCCCACAAATTGTTTCTTATTATCTTTTGATAGTCGCATGTGTTACTTAAATCAGTTTATTTTATAATATTTTACACATCAACTTTGAAAACTAGTACCGCTACTTTTATTTTGAGAGCTCCAAAGTGAGTTGTCACAAGAGAGTAAGTTCGGCACTGAAGTCTAAACACGTATCGTCTTCAAGGTTCTGTTCTGTTTAACGTTTTTTCCACTATCTTTGTGGTTGCCATGTTGCTGGTATCCCCTTGGTTAGTTTTCTAAAATCGCCTGTTTTCCTTTTCTGTCTTCTTATTTTCGTTTCCATTTTTTTCGTTAAAACAGTGCATTTTTTTACTTTTCCTATTTCTTTATGATTCCTGTTGTTATTCCTCTTGACCCCCCCTCTCTCTCTCTCTTAGTACATTTTCTACATTATTTCTCCTTTGATATTTTTAGTTTTTTTTACTATTTCTTTTATGTATCCTATATACTATGCATTAATATCTTCTCTAATCCTCTTTAGTTTCTACCATTTAGCTCCTCTAGTTTTTTCTGGTTTCTTTCATGTACTGTCTGTACAATAATGTTAGTAGCATCTTCTTCTTTTTTTCTATGTGTATGTTCCATTCCATAATTCGTCTTTTTTGTTTTGCATTTTCTCGTATTATTTTTAAATTACATTTTTTTTTCTTTCGCTATTCCTTTTTGATTATTTCTTTCCACGCGTAGTCTTCTTTCCTTTAGATTAACTCTTCCTCTTCTAAGCATGTTCTAATCCTCGCTACAATCCGAAAAATAGTTTCTAACCCATTCTCCTAACCGCTCTTTTTTATTAACGAATTCCTTTTCTTAAACCTCCTTCACATTTTTTTTTGTTACGTTTAGACATCTTCTTTTGTGTTTTACATCGTTTGACCTTTCGCTCCTTCTCATTAATACTACTCCTTTTTAATTTTCACCCCAAAAGTATTTCTCTTCGTCTATCGTTCTTCTCCTGTCCCAGTTCTTTTTCTTTTTGAAATGTCACTTTTCGAAAATTGACTGTTACCAGCAGAAAACCTGCACTTTGGTTAAATCGTCCGAGTCTTCTTTATTCCATCGTATGTTGTTATTTACAAAGCAATTATGAGAACATGACATAGGGGTCAACTTGGAACACTAGTACTGCTACTCTTATTTGTGAGATATCCAAAATGAGTTGTCACAGGAGAGTAAGTTCGGCACCGAAGTCTATATAGTTATCGTTGGTTTTCTAAAATCACCTGTTTTCCTTTTCGTTCTTCTCATTTTCGTTTCCATATTTTCTTCATAAACCAGTACGTTTTTTCACTTCTATTTCTTTATAATTATTGTTGTTGTTCCTCTTGGCACCCTCTCTCTTAGCACATTTTCGACATTGTTTCTTCGTCGTTATTTTCTATTTTGTTTTTTTCCCTATTTCTCTTATTTTTTCTATATATGCATTAAAATCGTATCTAATTATTTTTTAGTTTCTGCCATTGAACCCCTCTTTATTTTTTTTCTATGTATATGTTCCATTTCATAAATCGTCTTTTTTTGTTTTGTATTTTCTCGTCTTATTTTTAAATTGCACTTTTTCTTTATTCTTTTTGCTATTCCTTTTTGATTATATCTTTCCGTACGTAGTACTTCCGTCTTCCTTCATTAGCTTCGACTTTTCCTCTTCTAAGCATGTTTTTTTTCATTCTACTGTAGCTAATTCTTTTATATAAAACTAACACTGCTTGCCTTTATTTTTATCCTCGCTACATTTTGAAAAATAGTTTTAAACCGATTCTCCTAACCGCTCTTTTTTTATTAACGAATTCCTTTTCTTTTTTTTTGTTGCGTTCTAGACATCTTTTATGTGCTTCCTTTTGTTAGCTTTTTATGTTCTGTGACCTTTTCCCTCCTTCTCAATACTACTCCTTTTTAATTTTTTAATTTGTTCTGCATTGACCTTTCTTCTTTTGTTAAGTCATTATATATGTATAAAGTTAGTTTTTGTTCTCTATCATTCTTGTTTGTTTCTTTTCTCGATTTTGAACTTTTTGTTGATTACCATCTACCGTAGTAACATCCATTTCGAAAATATTTCATATTTATCGACCCGAACCAGTGATTATAGATTCTGTGGGATTTTGACGTGACTCAACAACAATAAACTTAATAACTTAATAATGTAAAAACTAGCTTTTTTTAAACATGTGATTGAATGGAAGTGTCGATTGAAATGTCATTTTTAAAAAACTAACTGTTACCAGCAGAAAACGAGCACTTTGGTTAATTCGACAGGTCTTCTTTATTCTTTCTTATGTTGTTATTGACTTTATTTGGGTGCTCACTAACTCTTTGTTATGATTTGATGTTTTACAGTATTTTGCACGTCTTGATCATTTTCCTACAAGACAGTTATGAAGACATGACATAAGGGTCAACTTTCAACACTAGTACTGCTGTTCTTATTTTGAGAGATTCATAGTGAGTTTAGAGTAAACCCTGCACTAAAGTCTGAACGTCGATATAGTTATCGTCTTCAAGGTTCTGTTCTGTTTGACGCCCTTATTATAAGACGCGGATGTCTATCTTTTTGATATTCATATTGCTGGTATCGTTGGTTTTCTAAAAGCATTTGTTTTCCCCTTTTCTTTCCTATTTTCCTTTCCATTTTCTTCAACGTAAGCATACCACTCACCTTAATTTCCTATTCCTTTCAATGGAAAGTGGAATATTCTTAAAAAAATGTTTGTACTCTACCAAAAAATTCAAAACTCCCAAATATTTAAACCGTTCGCAATTTCACTTTAAAAAAACTACTGACGACGTGTACTTCAAAATTCAACAATTATATACGTCTACGTAATTTGAAGAGGCTATAAAAACTGTAATATTGCATAAGTCGCAAAAAAAGTAAACAACTACGCACTTTTCTATACGACTTGTCACATAACTAACAATTTTTTGTGGTAAATAAACAGTTTGGTAAAAACTACAAAATCAACTTACCTTTATCACAGTTCATACTACAATTACTAATCCGTGTTAGACATAAAAGAAGAAGTGATCGAAAACGACTGCACTTTGAATAAGAATTGGGACACCGAGAAAAACATTCACCCACGCACACTTACTTATTTAATCCAATGTGTAGATCAAAACGAATTTGAAAATTTTCAAAATGTCATCGTTAGATAATAATGACACATATCAATAACAATATAAATCAATTACTCATTCATTACTTCCGAGCTTAGATCATTGGTAACACTTCAAAATCGATAAAAATATATGCGCAACCACGCAATATAAACTAAGAATTTTCCAAAACGCGTTAAGAAGTATTAGCATCATTCTAAGAATATCTAAATATACAAATAAAATAAGTTAATCTCAGACTCCATTAGAAACAAAAAAAAATACAATTTGTTGGCAGACCGAGTGACGACTTCAACTGACATTTTAGATTATCTCAAGACGAATTTAAAATGATGACTAACGGGTCACAAACACCTTTACTAAAGAATTAATTGCATGTTGGTGCAATTTATTTTCTCGCGTTTTCTTAAAAAAGAGTTTATGTTAACAAGTATTTGAAAGATGAATCACCGTTAATGGGAAAGCCAATGCGCTCGCACGCGGTTGTATAAATACAAAATAATGTGCAGGGTGCAAAAAAGGACATAAGCAAATTAAGCTACTTACAGTTTTTCGGCATCATACGATCGAACCCTGGCATCGTGCGCAGTTCCAAATCTTCCAAGTCCCAAGCATTCTATAACAATAAAGTAGCTGTAAAGTAATTTTGAAATTAAGCGAGATAATTAAGATTTAATCAACGATGACTTCCAAGAAATCAACAACCTTTTCTGCGCGAGATTCTTTGATTAATATACATAATAAAGTTTGCAATGTCATTTTATAAATCCTTTTCGTGTCCACAAGTCTTTCAAAAATTTATTTTCAGAAACCAATAACAAGTATTGATTAAACAAATCTGATAATTTTGGCCTATTGGAATTACGTATTTCCTAAATTCCAAACAACAAAATAAAATTATCAGAATCACTCATATCAACATACATATTTACAAACAATAAAAAAAAGTATGTGTTTAAATCTACATTAAATATCTTTAAGAAGTACACTCAAGTAAAGAAAAAACGAGACACTATTTGGTTCTAAGTACAAACGGGGTTCAACTCTATCTAAATCTATTACAACAATACAGGCCTTAAATCATCTAGGTAAACTAAATAATGAAGTATTTATAAAGTATCTGTAAATTATTTTTTTCTTTTATTGTGTAATTAAACTATGTTATTTAAAAAACAGTCAAATAATTATTGTAATTTCCTTGAACTTGATTTTTTTCAATGTGAAGATAAACAATACTTATTATTTTTAAATAATATAATATCAATACATTAAATCATGAAATTAATAATTTTCTTAATCGCAATTAAAGACGTTTTCTTAATTTTCTTTTTTTACCAAAATTTTCCAATTGCCAAAAAAATTTTTTTTTAATTTTTCTATCTTTGTTTAAGATTTCCTACAATAAACTTGCTTAAAAAATGAAACCGGTGACATCTCAGTTTTCTTAACTTTCATTTTTTTCCAATGTATTCACTTCAATTTTCTAGTCAATAAGCCTAATTGTTATACATAATTTTTTTATCAGTTTATTTAAAAAGTTGTTATCGTTTTCGTCACATTCTTCTTATTAATTTTTTTTACAAAACTAGTTTTTTTGTTTGTGTGTCTACATTAAAAAAAGAACCTATGGAATTCGCACCGAACAAACCTTTGACGACTTTGTAAATAATACTAAACAGAGATTTTTCAACATCACTGAAATTTTTTGCACTATCGGAGACTGCGACGTCGGTGAAGATATAATTTAGGTTTGTTAATGACTACAAAAAAAGAAATTGTTTTGATTTAATAGTGTAATGAGGTGAACAAAAATGGTACAATGTAAAGTGTCACGAAGGTTACAAAAACCCCGGAAAATATGCGAACTAATTATACCGACCATTCAAACGTTGAAACTT
The DNA here is from genome assembly GCA_035610365.1 of Aquatica leii. NCBI lineage: Eukaryota > Metazoa > Arthropoda > Insecta > Coleoptera > Lampyridae > Aquatica > Aquatica leii. The sequence goes on along the minus strand of CM069437.1, from coordinate 39,924,150 downwards.
ATTCGAGTACAAACAAAAATATAATCATATATTTATTAATTTTGTGTGTTGTCTTTATTAAAAACACCAATATTCGTTAGTGTAGTTAGAGGTCTTTCAGGATCTCGTGCACTGTGGCGCTGTAATCGATTTATGTTAAAATGTTGCAATCATCCGTGTTTAAAACATTCGCTGTACGTTTTTTTCTAGCCTATCTTTCTTTTTGTGATTATATTTGTTCAACAGAAACATGTTTAATTTGAATTCTCTCCCTAACGTTCCGTATCAACTTTTGGTTAGTTGCGCAAGAAAACTTCAAAGACACCGACAGCGAATGATCCTATTGGTTCTATAAGCTTTATACTGTGGTTATGCTAAGCTTCACTTTTGACGCTTGTTACATAAATTACTATTGTTGAGGTATTATTTTTTGTAATTAAATCAGTAGGTAAGCTTTGTAAATATGTGATTATATAATTTCATATCTTCATTAATTTACAAAAAAGAATTTTGAAATGTTAAGTATTTGCAACATAACACTTTCTTAAGCAATTGTACCTTGTGCGATGCTTGATCCCTCAGATAGGCTTACTCTTGGTTTTTGTAAGTTTAATGAAATTGTAGACAGACATTTCCGCACTATAAAGTCTACTACTTTTTCTTTTTTTTTTTTGCTCATTGCAACTTCAAACAAAGACGCTGATGACAAAGAATAAAAGCGGGAAATTAAGGCATTTCGTATACTGAAAAAAATGCACACCAACAGATATTTAAATGCCAAATCCTACAACCAGTCAGTACAGAAAGCAACTTTTTTACATACTTCGGCAAATACAAATGTGGAGTAAGAAAAATGTAAGGTCCGTTAATCACGCTAATCGCTGTTGGTATAAATATCGTCATTTACACTTTTTCCTTCAGTGACATTTACCACTCTGAAGATGCTAACTGCAATGTCTTGCGAAACGTCAGTTTGTTTGGGTTCACTAACGACAATACTGCAAGGGCCAAGTTCTACTTCTTGTTTCGGCTCTCAAGAAGAGACTAGGATCAAGCCTAGGTCTGAGTGTTTAACTACCACGCGGTCTACGCCGAAAGTCGCTTATAATCATAAACATAACAACCGCGAAAGCTTACGATTTTATAAGAAAAATGTGATACAGAAAACGGACCACTGTTGGAATTTCTGCAACAGACTGGATATGGGGGTCAAACAAATTCGAAGAGCGTTAGAGAGAGCAGCCAATTCAGAAGTCAAGGATGACGTATCGTTTCCTACTTGCACCGCTTATTTATCGTACTTTATCGTGCTTTTTTGGTCAACGTAGAATTTATTTCTGCGTACGTTTTTTAAGTTTTTCAAAAGATTTAAGTGATTCTTAAGAGCAAAACGCGCTTAAAAATTTCTGGTTGACATCTGAACAAGAAATATTTGGAAAATATTAATTGATTTGTCTATCTATCGAACTCGGTGATGGCCACAGTGGCGTACCAAAGGGGGGCGGGGGTGCGGACCGCCCCGGGCCTCTGATCAAAGGGGGCCTCCATAACTATAAATTTTTAAATACCTTTATATAAAATTCCGTAATTAAATTTATTTATTTTGATTACCTTTTGTTCTCACTGTAAATTTTTATTCACCTTTTTTTTGCATAAGACAATAATAATTGTATTTAAAACTTCAACCTGAAATCATATTTATTTAACTTATCTCCGAAAGTAAATTAAAAACTATTATTAATATTTTGATGTTTAAGATTTTCGTTATCAATTTTATGTATGTACCATATATCATAATGTAAAAAAACTAGGTAAGTGAAAATTTAAAAACACGATAAACGAATACTACAATTACAAGATGAAGGTCTGACTAGTGAACTGCTACAAGAAAATAGCGAGGCTTTATCAGATAGAATTGATTCATTGCTTCTTAATTGTGATGTGGGAAATTGGCCAATGATTTTATTAGATGGCCTTAGAATTGATAAATATTTCCAAAATAAAGAAGGACCATTTGAAGCGATACAAAGAACAGGAGAAAATATGAAAGGGCAGTTCGCCAGTTAAGCAAAAGTTGGTTTTACAAACACCTTCCAAATGGTGAAAAAGTTTTCAGGAAATGGATGGTTTATTCCCCATCCAAGAATAGTTTATTTTGCTTTTGTTGCAGACTCTTCACTCTTCAAAACAAAGAAGCTGCTGGTGTATCAAAATTTATTACGGATTTCCAAAATTGGTGGAAACTGAACCCTAAGGTATCGCAACATGAGAATTCTGACGATGACTTAAGCAATTTTGAAAAATGGAAAACCTTAGAAGCAAGTCTAGAACTTAATAAAACTATTAATGCTGTTCATCAAAAAAAATCGAGAAATGGAAAGAAAAAAATGGAATGATATTTTGCATCGCTTATTGGACGTCACCATGTTTTTAGCAAGACAAAACCTACCTTTTCGAGGTCACAGAAAGCATTAATTTTTCACCAACAGGGGAAACTTTTTAGAGTTAGTTAAGCTAATCTCACACTACGGCCCTGTCTTAAAGGAGCATTTAGTGAGAATCGTATCTTTCACCTAAAATTCAGAACAAGTTTATTTGTCTCTTAGGAGATACTGTGAAGCAAAGAATCATTGAAGACATAAAGAAAGCGAAATATTACGGAATAATATTTGATAGTACACCTGATGCATCTCACCAACATCAATTAAGCGAGATTATTAGATATGTCCACATTGAAAATGGAAAAGTAGAAGTTAGAGAATCGTTTTTGGGATTTTTTTTCTTGCTGGAAAGGAAGCTGTTGACGTGACACAAGAAATTTTAAATGTCATTAATGCAGAAGGACTGGACATAAACTTATGTCGAAATCAGGGCTACGATAACACCTCCACTATGGCAGGTGTTCACTCTGGGTTATAAGCCAGGTTACAGCAAGTTAATAAAAAAGCTTTATTTGTACCTTGCGCTAATCACTCGCTTAACTTATGCTGGGTGCACGCATTTGGAAGCGTTCCAACAGGTGTAACATTTTTTGGAATACTAGAGAGCGTTTACAATTTCTTTTCTTCGTCGACTTACAGGTGGGATATATTATCAGAGACTGTAAGGGTAACCGTAAAAAGGCTTTTGGGAACAAGATGGAGTAAGCAATATGATGCAGTAAAACCTGTAGTGAAACATTTTGACAAATTAGTGCAGAGTGTAGAAAAGTTGTGTGATTCAACAGAAAATGTAGACACGAGAGGTTCAGCTCAAATTGTGATGAAAAACATTTGTGATTTCAACTTTCTCGGTTACCTTTATTTGTGGTATAACATTCTTGAGGAGGTAAACCATACCCAAAAGTACTTGAAAACTGAAGGAATTACATTGGATAAAATCGTACAAAAATTAGTTGCTTTAAAACTATTTTTGGAAGAGAGCCGGGACGAACTGGTTAAAAAAGCATTAATATTTTCCACCAAAACTTGTGATGAAATGGGCATACCTATTGAGAAATTAGGGCGAAGAAGATTTAAGAAGATGGTGGCAGGAGAAAAGGAAAGAGATGAAGCCGTGACATTAAAACAAGAGTTAAGAAGATGCATGTTTCAGTGTATCGACACTTTCTATCAAGAACTAACAACAAGGACAAAATCAGTGCAAAAAATATATGACAAATTTGCAACCGTTCTGTCATTGCACCTTATCGAAGCAGACATTGTAGAGCTTCCAAAGTTAATTTCAAATCTAGCAGAAACTTTCGATGAAACCGAAGGAAATGAACTCTTATCAGAAATTAAACGGTTAAGACGTCATCTTCAAGCAGCAAAAGTTGAAAAAGACGAAGCTAAAAAGTGGTCTGCATAAAAAATGTTGAAGTTTATTGTGGAAATGGACTTTCAAGAATCAGTCCTTAACTTATATTTGGCACTAAAAATGTTTTTGACAGTGTGTGTTTTAGTACCTTCTTGTGAGGGAAGCTTTTCAAAGTTAAAATTAATTAAAAGCTATCTATGAACAACAATGAGCCAAGTACGACTTAATGGTTTGGCTGTTCTTTCCATTGAATGTGCAGCAGCTAAAAGAATTAATTTTGATGAAGCTATAAAAGCATTTTCAGAACTCAAATCTCGTAAAGAACAGTTTTAGCTTTTTTTGTTAACAGAAAAGTTAAAGACCCTTTTATAATAAGTACCTACTAATAAGCTTTTTTATATATTTGTTTGCATTAAATGCTTTTTTTATAATTAAAAAATTTTCTGTTTACATTTTAACGATGTATTTTTATTAAACAAATAAATGTTAACTTTATTTATGTAGTAATATTTTCATTGTGGTCATTCCAATAAAAGGGGCCCCGGAAAGTTTCCGCCCCAGGCCTCAATAGCTCTAGATCCGCCACTGGATGGCCACTACGTTTTTTAAAAGATATTCTTTTTGAAATATTCCTCATAAAAGATAATCATAACATTTAAAAATCATCTGTTCTTTAGTTGGATTTCATTATCATTTATTTTTTTACATTTTAAGATTTCTGCATCAGTGTAGATGATTGAATTTTTTGGATTGTAGACCACACCTCTTTAAAAGTTTCAATTTAATGTTCAAGTAGTGATTTCCAAACCATAATGCCGACATGCCAACCAGAGCGTTTTACACTAAATATTGTAACTACACTAAATTGCTGCAGTGCCGAGGTATTCATATATAAATTCCTCTCGGCTTATTGCTAGGAGAAATAATTTAGAATTAAGAGATATTAAAATCAATAAAAAATTCTTTTTATTGAAAAAAACAGCAGCTAAATACCTATGGCCTGTGGTAACCCCGCAGTGTATGCAACTCATGTTGCATGTGTATTGAGAAAAGGATATTTTTGCAGGCGAAAAAATGAGACATTGATCGATGAGATTGAATGTCAATATTTATTTATACTTTCCTTCACAACCCTTTTAGAATAAATGGTATTTCAGACGTTAAATTGAATGGCAAAATCATTTTTGTACGTATGTGTTTCTGAGTGGCCGCAACATGAAAGTCGCTATGAAAAGGCTCGCCAGAAGCATTGCAGACAATCAAAAAGCAGTGTCTCGAGAACAAAGGGTTATCTGTGACATTCAAAAACCCATGCAATACCTAGTCTATTTCGAGAATTTCTTATATACAACCAATATCAATCAGAAGTGGTCTAAAGCTACGGAATTAAAATGACCTAATTTTGCGATGTTATCAATCTGTAAAAAACCGCCGACTACAATTAATCCTTACTAACAACCGGGTAAATCAATCACCTACCGCAACAACAGTAATAAGCGGAAGAACCAGAAAATGTCCAGCCCTCCGTGATCGAAAGAAGCATAACCACAAGCGTAAAACTCGTAACTACCACAACTACAAACAAAACCCCTTAAACGTAAAAACAAAAGAGCCATAACCCAGTCGGTTTAAGCAATCGCAATCCTCCGCACATCCTCCACCAGAATCACACAACTAAAGAAAAACAAAATATCAATTTTTTTCTGTCCAATGTCATTCCGTAGCTTGAACAAATGCATATAAAAAATAAAGTAACTGTTTTTATGAAAAAAAAAATGTAGTCTCAATTCTCACTCACTAAAACCGTTCCGGCACTTCTTGTTGCGTCACATAGACGCCGATATATTGTTTCAGTTTGAAAACCAAACATAATGACCGCGATGTAGTGATTTTAAGTACGTTAAAAGTTTAATTGAAACTAACATATCAGGGAAAGCCATCAGATTTCGATCGCACTCAAATCAGAGACATTGACATAATTATTACTAAATATTTATACATACATAATAATAAATTTTACTTGAGATGTTAAGAGTCTTCAATACCACGGCTGGAAATAGCGGAATTGGCGCTACGCTCGTGTCTGTTTACGTCTAAACTAAATTATGTATAGTACTAAAATTAATTTTTTTACCAAGAAGAAGCTTTATTGCTCCTTTATATAACAACAAAAATACATTAAACTTTAAAGAAGTTATAATATAATACATGTAAATAACGTAATTTTAAGGTCATGTTTGGATTTAAATCCAGCTTATATTAAAGCATAAATATAAAATCTGTTCCTATAAACAAGTGTTGTAAATCTTGGTTTGTGCAAAAATATTTTTTGTTTATGATTTTCTATTCTAGATTAGTCAAAAACAGGCACGAGCGTACATGCTATAACAGCCAAAATCGCTGTAAAGTGTCGCCGTCTACGTTCCATCTATCAACTACCCCCTCCTACAGTTTATGCTGGGTGCGGACAGAGGGTATTTCATAGTTTCTGTATGAATATAGGACAACCCCCCGCGAATACAGCAGAAACTATTCGTCTGGTATTGAAGACTCTTAACCACCTACCTCTTTTCGTCAGTCAGATTTGTACATTCCTGAATAACCTGCTTTTCATTGAAAAAAAAAATAAATAGTGTTCATATAATAACCGTTGCTAAAGTAAAATATTTGTGACATCACTATTTTATCTTCCCCGAAAATGTGCATCAGAAAAGGCTGTTCAAGTCTAATAATTATTGATCGTGCAAAGTTTGAATTGTGTTTTAAACCAAAACAATATTATACTGGAAGACAAGTTTGGATCTGATGTATTTGAAATATTTCCCAAACTGTCAATATTGAAGATAAAAAGGACAAGTAAATGATGAAATTAATAGTTATATAAAATGTATTTTTAGAAAGTGCTACAAGTTAACTATAGAAAGTAACTTCTGTCAAATGCCTTCCTTGTCAAACGACGCATTCTTGGAGTCTGTCTGTCACTAAAGCTCCGCCTTCCTCACTGAAGCATTTCAATTCGAATCGCAACAATTTCATCCCGGATTGATTTGCCTCGCTTTGAAATAACCCCATAAAAAATAATCATCCGCTACAAAGTCTGGAGAGCAAAGGAACCAAAGACATCTCATCTCCGTTGCGCGACCTCGCATGTCCAGAAAACAGAACGATTACATTCTGCATAAATAGTACAGTGGCATTGTTTCGGTGTGGGTTGTGGAATCATAAATTCTTTAATGATGTTGGTGACATAACGCTGGGAATTAACCGCGATCGCCTCCTCCCGTTCATCTTCAAAAAATTAAGGACCGATTATGCACATATTGGAATCCCCACGCCAAACCGTTACCTGATTACTCTGGAGAAGATATTGCTGTAATTCTATGGAATTTTCGTCAACCCAATTCTGCTTATTCACGTAGCCGTCTAAATGGAAGTGAGCTTCGTTTGACATCATGAGCGCTGGGTAAACCAAAGCCTTTGTCAATGCTCTCTTAGAGATAATTTCTGAACTTTTAACTCTTTGTTGAGAATGCTTTGCAGACTCCGACGTGAAGTCCCAAAAGCCGGAGCACGATGTCTAGTTGAGCGTTTTGGGTTTGCTATCTCGTCTCATACGTTCCACATTTTCAGACGCGCAAATCGTTATTCCGCTACCTTTAAATTGTGGCTTACATTAACCAATCGTTCGAAAAAAATTCAACCATTCCAATATGGAGTTACAAGATGGAACCGCATCGCGCACTGTAATATTTAGGTGCCGATGAAAAGAGCACCTCACGCAACTATGAACTCGTCATACGGAAAAAATGTCTACCACAAATACGCGAGATGCTCAACACCTATGCTTACTAAACTTCCTGCTGGGCAAACGCTATGAGAATGTCCTGTCACCCATTCCCCTTTAAATGTACTAGCCATTCCAGAATCATATGCAACCGTAAATCTAATGTAACTTTTAAGCTCAAACTGTTATCAGTAAAATATGTTGTTGTATAATTCAATCCATTGAAAAAACGTACTCTTCTAAACATACATATTTAGTAACTCCGCTAAAACCGATGATGGAACGGTTAATACAAATTCGTGAGAAATAGTAGCTGAAGTGTTGCAAGGATTCTGGCAAATTTGAAACATACCTAAGAGATACTGAGTTACAACTTGCTATATATTCTTCTATAATCCAACACTAAAAAAATATTGATGGGAGTCCATATCACAAGATATAATGATCATGACCTCCAATTATCATATCAACTCTCAGCAATTGCAATGCCCACTTGATCACAACACCCAAACTTCACAATTGATTACAACGCCCAATTCGATCACATAACTCCCATTACCGTTCTAACTTAATTATAAACAAAATTATAGTAATCTGAAATGTATAAACATGCAATAACCAAGCAATTTCTTTTCATTTTGAATATATTAACTAGTGTAATTATACTTATCGAGTTTAGCGACGTATATAGTACCATAAGTTTTTTAGTGTACAAAACAGTCTGCATTGTTCTAATTCTTTCTTGTCAGCTTATCTTTTAGCTTAGTATTGTCCCTAACTACATCAGTAATATTGGATGCAGCATTTACATACTAAAAGTATAGCTACTTTGGTACATACTTTGTTCAACACAATTTGTTCTTTGCACGATCAAAAATGATCATCAACATAGACACAATTAAAGTAATTACCGCATCCACTTCAACAGATAAAGGAGCGAGCGGATTGGACAGTTGATGTAGTACATACGGTTGCGAATGATCAGATCCAGACCCATCTATTTCTTGAAACTGAGACTGTGAAATCATGTCGTCATCTTCACACATTTCCTCTATATCGTCAACATCATCGTCGCATGAAGGATATATTACGGGTTGATCACCACCAGGAAAAAACCTTGCTATACTAGTCATCATTTCAACAACCTATAACAAGCATAATTACTCATAAATTCAATTTAAAGTAAGGTAGCACAAACTTCTTCCATACTAGGACGTTTCGAAGGATCTTCATCCCAACAATCTTTCATTATTTTTTCAAGCGGTGGTGGACAATTGCGAATTAATGGTGGTCGCATGCCTTTGTGAACTGCCCACATTATGGTAAATGCGGAACCTTTTAAATTGTAAAACGGTCTTTGTCTGGATAACACTTCCCATAAGATTATGCCCCAACTATACACGTCACATTTTTCAGTGTATTTTGATGAAGTGAATACTTCCGGTGCCATCCAAGCTGCCGAACCTTTGTTATTAGTCATGCAGGTACTTTTATCAGCAGCAGTGCCAAAATCACAAATTTTTAATTTACGCCCCTCCATTATCAATAATAAGTTAGGTGGTTTTAAATCTCTATGTATTAAAGGCTTTGGCTTCATTGCATGAAGATAAGCAACACCCTGTCATTAAAAATCATAAGACACAAAATAATACTAAACAAGTTAAATAACCTGTGCACATTGAAGACACCATGAAATTGCATTAGCAGCACAATATTGAGCTTTTGGTCTCGAATGTAAGACATTAAACAAGGAACCGCCTTCTGCATATTCCATTACTAAACATATATTAGGACCTTTAGTAGAAGCCCCGTACAATTTAACAATGTTATCATGATCCACTCTTGATAATTGTCGTACTTCGACAGTAAACGCTTTACGTTCAGCTTCGGTGGTTATGTTTTTAACAGCAACATCCTTGTCTTTCCAGATACCTCTATAAACCACGCCAAAACTGCCTTCGCCTACGATCTAACAAGAAAATAGTTGCTATTAGCAATAAAGTTGTTTACAGACCTGGATCAGTTCGATTTCATTGTATTCAATTTCTTGAACAAAATGTTGACTTTGTGGACCTTCATTATCTAGAGAAGCCATTGAAATTGCGTCAATTCATTTTTAATAGGAATTGCCGCTTTTTGTTCCACTTTTGCATTATTTTTAAACAATATAAATTGTTGCAAAGTGCAACAATTTTTGGTTTGAAGATTGGATTAATAAAATATGGATGTGCTTGTTGTATCGTGTAACGTGTGGTGTCTGTGGTGTGGTTCGCGTAAGTAAGGCATAGTAAAGTAGCATTCACATAAGCGTTATTGTATTTGTACTGCAGATGCAGGTTGCAGTGCAGTTGTAAAATCCTAATTGCATGCTTTACTTATGCAACCATTTACATTGGCTTATTTGTAAGATTGGTATGGTAGTAGTAGTGCAAAACCTAACAAGCTTTTAACTTTTACACTACACGCTTACAACTATTAACCAACGCGAACAACTTGCGTGGCAATCTTTGATTTCTGAGTTTCATCTTAAATTTTATGATCTTTGTAATACTTCAAAGACGTTTTAATTGTTTGGATAAATGAAAAATTAAGTATAACAAAAAAGTCAGTTTGTTACTAATTTTAATAGAAGATGCGATTTTAATTATAAAAAAAAATATTGTCCTACAAAAAATAGAACGTTTTTCATATTACTATATTTATTTCTGTCGTATAAATCACTAAAATACATAATCAAATGCGTGGAATTTCTGTAAATGCACTAAAGTCTATGTAAATGCTTCGACTTAAAAAATTCTACACTACACTACATAACTGCACTGCAAGTGCAGTACAATTACACTAATTATGTGAATGCTACTTAAGGTACGTAAACTACAATACTTTTAATATAATGCCCTTATTAAAGGACGCAAGAAAAGCAGCAATCTTTCTTGCGCAAGAATTGCAAGCTAGAAAAATAGCAAATGCAAGAATTTGTATATTACACGATTGCAACTGCAATTTCACTAACTTTTTCGGTACATTTACAAAATAGTATATTTATAGTATATAAATAAATACAATCTCATCACAAGTTATTTAAAAAAAAAATTAATGCATATTTTAGCAATATTAGCGATATTACAGCCATATTATTTGTAAAAGAAAGGTAGCAGTTTTATGCATAATGATACATGCATACATAACATTAAGTATATACCAGTATATACATATAGATACCTACCTATTTATATGCACCTTTAATTATAATTAATACTAACAATACCAATACAATCAACACAAACTGCACATCTGCAGATCTGCAGGAGTTAAACATTTCAAAACAAATCAAACAGCTGATTTTGTTTAATTTGACACAGTTAGCATCTACAATATAACTACAAAACTCGCAAATAATTGGGCAAGAAAAGTTTCATCTGTTCTAATTTAAATGCAAGAAGTTGTCACAAGAATTGCATGCGCAAGTTCTGTATTATACAACGCAATTTTTGCATGCAATTCTTGCACAAGAAAGGCGATGTTAAAATATCAGATAAATGAAATCAAATGTAAAAACAAAACATCGATTATTTTAATTAATAAAAATGTAGGTAATAGATAAATATATAAAATTTAAAATGTCTATGTAATAAACAAATTATAAAACTAATTTTACTACAGGTAAAATGCAACACAACAAACTAAAAAAATTATAACTAATTAATCAGTATATAAACATCGATCGCGTAAATGCACTCACATTTATATTCTACGGCATGTGTAACTTTTAAACTCACTGAATACGCGCTTTTGTTTATGTAAACAAACGGCGCGCTATATTAAAACTAAACTTGGTTTATAGGACTTTTCTATCATACTTTCTCTTATCGTCGCTTAAAAAACTTCGATGTCTTCTATATCGTATAGAACGTACCAGAACACTATCGGAATGTTACCTAAAATTTTTTGATTATAAAAAAGTGTCAAAGTAGAACAAAAACTTTACTATAACAGGTATTAATAAGATACAATACTAGAAGTGTCATAGTAGATACAACAAAAATTTTCTTAATCAGAGTATTGGTAAAAGTACTGTAACACTTTTTTAAATCACTATATGTAGATATATCAACGCTTTGTTAAAAAGCGTCGCTATCTGTTTTATTTATTACATTGTCACTATAGCAATGCTTTTTGCGCGTATCGTTATAATCTTTGGTCAAGTATGGTTACATAAGTTGTATAATACATTATGAATATTATGAAAAACATCAAACAAAAGCAGTCTTAACAAATAGGTTGTGTTTTACAATAACCTAAAAAAAATGTTCTTATTTGTAAAAGTGCGTTGTAATTTCGTCATACAACACTAATATTAAAGCACCGCTAAAACCCTTTATATAATTAGCAAATATTCCCTAAAATAACAATTGATTTAACTGGTATACTTAAACAAATTTACCTTGTAAAAAGATCTAATACCACCTTCGGTATATATGAATTTGACTGCACCTATAATGCTAGTAAAACGTTGCTTATTCTTGCCTTTTGCAACTTCCAACATCATTCTTCGTCCAAGCGTATCAAAAGGATAGCAAAACGTGCTCGCAAATATTGTTATACACTGGCGGTAAAAGTTATAAAAACATATACTTAACAACGCTGAATGTGCTTACTTGAGCAACAATTAATCCCGACAATATAGGCAGTTTAAGCTTTTCGTCGCTATTCTTTGATATAGGTACTAACGTTCGTTTAACTAAATCGTATAGTCCAAAATATAAAGTTCTGTAAAAACCCATTCCCATAGCTGCAATTCCAATGCCACAATAAAACGCTTTAATCCCGCCCCGTTTTGAAGTTTTTGAAACACAATCGTAAATTCCTCTAAATTCTCTTTTGACGTAGTACTTTTGGTTAATGTCCTTTTTGTCTGAAACACTTTGATAAAGCTTAAATAAACCTAAGACTTTACTTACCAGATCCAACATCGGCGGATATACGCGTTTGACAATACTCTAAAGGATACATAACTAAAGTAGTTATTGCACCGGCAGTACCACCCGATGCAAAACTAATAAATTTTGTGTACTTAGCATGTGCATTTTTTCGCAACTGTTTTGATATGTAGTCGTTAAGTGAGAAATTTAACGCTTGCGTAGGAAAATAGCGTACAACGTTAACAAGGTTCCCCCGCCAAAAACTAAGAACACCCTAAAGAAAAATAAAAATCGGCGACGAATAAAATACTCACTTGTTCTCGAGGTATTCTCACAATACAGTCAAAAATTCCTTTGTAAGGTACTCTTTTACCTTCGAGTACTGCAGTGGCAGAGTATTGCGTTTGCAAAATGACTTTTATACGATCAATTGGTGCAGTAATAGTTTTTGCAATAGCGCCAGTACAACCCGCGACCATGAAATTAAATACAAATTTTTCCAACTCATTTTTATTTGACATGAATTCCTGACACCAAAAAATAAACGTCAATTCAAAAAAAATTAAACAAATCGGCGTTGGATATTACGTTCGGATTTTGTATAATACATAATTTCTTCGTAGAAGACCAAAACTAAAGCTCCACAAACTCCCTTCAAACAATTAGTAAAAGCACCCTGAAAATTTAATCTAATATATTGATAACACTACTCTCACTCACTTTATAAAAAGAACTGAATCCTTCTTTTTGATAGATAACTTTAGTTGCATTCCAAGGATGATGTAAATTGCGGAAATGAAATGGTTGGCTAGATTCAACCATTAATCTACGACCAATAGTGTCAAAAGGATATGTCGCTAAACCTGCGATGTTGGTAACGACTTGCGCTATAAAAAATTTTACACCAAGTGGTACTTTCTTTACGTTACAATAGGACGCATAACTTTGATTTATAGAATCAAATAGTCCAAAATATAGAGCTTTGTGCAACGTCGAACCAACGACAGCTACTGAAAATCCTTTATAAACGCCGAAAACTCCATCCGCTCGTACAACCTTTGCACAACAATCGGTTAAGCCGTGAAATTCTCTTGGTACCGTGCTTTTTAACGCACCAGTGTCTACACTTAACAACGTATGGCAATACTTTAATGGATACACAGTTAATATTGAAACGGCACCGGCACAAGCACCAGATATAAAACTCAAAAATATTTTATACTCGTCTCCATAAGAAATATTATGCAAATGACGTTTAAATAAATCGTTAAACGAAAAATTTAGCGCTTGTCCAGGTATGTATCGTATCAAATTTGTACCATTGCCTCTCCAAAAACTTAAAAACCCCTGCAACAAAAAACTTTTTTTAAATTCTTAATTCGCGATCGATGTACCTGTTCTTTTGGTATACGCAAAAGACAGTTTACAAAACCGCTGTATCTTTGTCTTTCGCCTCTAACAATCTGTACTTGAGAATCTTGATTTTGCAATATTAATTTTATTCGTTCTATCGGCGCGGTTAATGTTTTTGCTACAGTCGAAGTAGCGCTCGTAACAAGCATATTTAATAAGAATTTTTCAAATTCGTTGTCGGCCATAAATTTTACAAACATCCGATTTGTAATAGAACATAATAAAAATGTGACATTTTGACAAGTCGGTTGATTGAGACTTGTATTCGTGATTTGATACCTTGTTTTTCAGGTTTTTAAATAAGATTGGTTTTCAGTTGGAATTATTTATCACAAAATAAGTAAAAAAAAAAGAAGACAGAAACGTTTAGTCTTGGTTTATTGTAGTCTGTAAGTTCACGTATTAGAAAATTGAACTTTAGGAGCAGATTTTATTACTTTTCAATTATAATAACTTTCTTATCATCGGCGAATTAAAGCATTAGATTTCACCAAGCTCAAGTGGTTAACAACTGCTGTTGCGAATGAATCCACCATCCTCGCTCGATCGAGAACCCTTGTCTGTTCGCTTCTCGCGAAGAAAAAACCCCTAACACTCGGCCATCTTGAAACAGTATAATGTTCTCATTGATCACCTACATTTCACAATTCTAAGAGATCGATCAGATCGGACCGATCGACTTCCTCGCCCTCGCTTGAAATCTCATTTACGCCAGGATAACGCCTAAGGAAGTCAACCTTCACGGTCGCCTGAGACCGTTTATACCCCCTAGCGTCTAGCTGCCTTCCGCCACTAAGTCGCCCACATTATCGTATTATCGTATTGTACCTTTATAAGCCTTCCAGACCTTTGTATGTTTGCGCCCGCCGTTGCAGGGTCCGCCTGTAGCCTTGCTTCCACAGCAATAGCATCAAGGTAGGCACCCTGTGCCACCACGTGAGGGGCAGAAATTACTGTCGGGCCAATTACCGTATTACCTATTATGACAGTATCCGCAATCTCTGCGGCATGCAGTCGCCCTACCCAGGACATCCGTTATGCCCGCCGAACATTAGCCGTCGTTTGCGCCAGTATTGCTTGCAAGCCCACCGTTGACCAAATCATCATTATGTTTCCGTAAAAATGATTATTTCTTACTTCAGCACTGCTCGGGACGAAATCAATCCCAAAAAATTACAAAAAAACTGCCAAATTTAAGTGAAAAATTAACTCAAAAAAAATTCTATTGGAGTGTTTTTACTTGTTCATCGGCAAGCGAAAAGAAATATTTTCTCCGCATCAGCGATTTTAAATAGATCTCCTCTAGGGTGCTTTTTCACGATGCTTTGAGAGTGCAAAAATATGCTACCTATGTCAAGCGACTGCAGCATGAGTTGAGTTGGAGAAGAGCAAAGCAAATTTAATATTGTGTTATTCACATTCTTAGAATACGCTGACGGTTATCGTCCCATTTGACTTTCGGAAATATCGGAACGGTCACAAACCAATCGTCAAACAATTTTGAATCAAACCGGTAGTATATTGTTTCTAGCAATCCACCCTCCTTCCAGCCTCCATAAAGATGTTTAGTCTTATACACCGTATATGGCGAAAGGCAAATGCCACCTGCAACTATTGCAAATATAACTGTGGTGCTGGTTTTAGAGGTATCAAGTGCTTTGTAGATGTGTTTCTTTCCTTTCTTCATCACAACTTTAACAACCCCAAGATCATCTACGAAATTTGTTTAATCGTAATTCACAATATTTTGTGCTAGAATATCGGTTATTATTTCCGCTACATTCCAAAAATATTCTCTAACAAACTCATATGATACATCGGCTTTCACTCGCTTTGTAATTTCAGCAAGTTTGATCGTCAACTGAAGATGTCTTCTCATCAGGCCATCAAACCAACCTTCTCTTGGCATATTGTTGATAAATCTTTTTGCTGTGTTGCTGCGTTTATTTAAATATTGTTGCGCTTGATGCGACTAACATCAATGACTTTTAAAGAGAAACCCCACTCAGCGAACGTTTGTAAAGCAATTACCAGCAATTTTTTAGACTAATCATTAAGAGCAGGTTGCTTACCGTATGACAAAGGATGTGCCGTACGATAGTGATCGTTTAGTGTTCAATATAGCACTATAAATACTACTGCGCATCTTTTACGTACTTTCAAAGCATCTAAAAAATTAAACAAGAATATAAATGAAATATGACTAGCTCTTCTTCCTCTTGTCTTTTTCGGCAGCCCTCATATGCTAGCGCATAAAGTTAATCTATGAAAATCATCTAATCATAACATAAACATAACCTCAAAACCTAACAAAATAAAACGAAAATCGCGTGATCGACTTAACCCAGTTGTTTTGTTTTTTACACAAAAAATACACATCTTATTGTGGACACCCTTTCTTATTACCTAGAAGAGTTACAACGGGCTAGTGTTAATAGATTCGGATGTGCAAATTTTACAGATTACAAAATTTTGCTTATTAATTAATTAATTATTTTAGGAATACTCAGTTTTCACAAATATTCAGCGTCACTGGTATAACACGGACATCATCCCGGTTGACGGTATCAATGCTGACATGAATCTCTTTAAGAAAATAATTCGGCATTAGTATTTTTCTACATGTTTGTCGCTGACGTTTATTTTCAATTAAATACTGGAGGATTTTATATTTGTTTTTAAAAATTTCAAAAATAAAATGCTTGTATGATTTTTTAAAATTTTCTTAAATAAAGATATTTTTTCTAATAGTTTAAAATAGATAATTACTTATCACTCTTGACGATTAAAACCTAAAACAAATTTAATTAAACATACGTAATCTAAAATTATTTATTTATTCATATAATTTATTATTTATTTATGTCTTTATGTCTGCCGTTATTTAGGTATTTGCTAAAAATATTATTTCTAATTAAAATTCACGCCTACATTGGTTCATCTCCCACACTGTCTTTTAATCGTTTACTACATATACGAGTGGAAAGAGCGCAAACCAGAAAAGAACTGTCATTTTATTTATTTTCTTATTTTACGTCGTTGGTAACGTTGTTGTATCAGGGCGCTAGTCCGCTACTTTCATTTGTACTGAGAAAGAATTATTCACTGTACTAATCGGATTACGCAAATTTGTTAATTGCGTGACGTTCTTAGAAATAAAAGAATTTTAAAATGGCGTCGTCACGTTACTTTAATTACGTCTAACCTTTTAGCGAGTTTCGTGGGCTACCACCCAGCTATCTCCAAGATTTGGAATAACACATGTGGAGTTTACTTTATCTACGAAACCAGAGATGTCGAAAAATGACTCGCACCTTCTAAAATTCTATTAGTGTCGTATAATTTTTTTATTGTATTTAATTTTATAATTAACAATCAGCCTTCCGCGTGTTACTTCTTCTATTTAATCAAAGTGTAGATCATACTGATTAATTTAGTATCAGTCGTAATTATGAAATCATCTTTAATCTTATATAACGCAATTTGTCTTGAGTACACTGACGTGACATCCGTCAAATTTATTGAAACATTTTGAACGTAGTCAAAGCCAAAGTTAAGCACTTAATCGTCGTACTTAAGCTTACATACTACGCATAATTTCGTTCTTAAACATAAGAATGAGTGAACATTGCTACTTGTGATAAGGAACTTTCGGTTGGGGTAAGTTTTAGTAGTAATATTTTTTTTGCTATTTATTATAATTGTCGGGTATCAACTCGTTTTGCGTCTGCATGTTAAACAAAAAAGTTGATAAAGTACGTTTGAAGTTACGGTGATTGTAAAGTACGTTATTTGCTCTTCAATTATTTAAATTGTACTGTCATATTAGGATCAATTATAGGTTGTGCATGTTAGTAATGAATACAATTAGCTGTAGGTACCAAGTGTTGCCTAATCTAAAGGGTCTGCATCAATGTTATACTTATAAACTGTAATATTTTTTGACG
Source organism: Aquatica leii (assembly GCA_035610365.1). Classification (NCBI taxonomy): domain Eukaryota; kingdom Metazoa; phylum Arthropoda; class Insecta; order Coleoptera; family Lampyridae; genus Aquatica; species Aquatica leii. The sequence goes on along the minus strand of CM069437.1, from coordinate 39,906,307 downwards.
AATTTCTAATCGTTATTTAATTACTGTTGTTCTCCCCCGTTCTTTTAACTACTATTTTCTTGTTGGAAATAAATATATTATTCTTGTTATAAACTATATTTTGCAATTTGTTTTCTTTTAGTGTTTGACAGAGTTAAACGAGATTTGTGTTTAATGATATTTCCTTGTTTTTGCGCCTGTTTAAATGAGTTTCTAATTAACACAGCGAGGATCATATGCGACCATCTCTCCGGAATATTGAACTAGTCGCCTGCCTTAAGCTACGGGCAATTTTACGTAAAAAGTCTAGAGTTATAAAAGCACCACTTGTTTTTTTTTTGTTTGGTAACACAAACCCATTAACGGTCATTTAAACTTTGTTTATTCATTTGTTTTTATATTATTTGTACATGTATGACGCATTTTACTATCAGATTGTGTGTAATTATTAAACTATATTTTCCATAAACCATTAATTAAAATTTAAAATTGCTAAATTGGCATATTCTAAAGTACGCATTGCCTTTTTGTATATTTTGAGTTTATAAAGAGTTCTCAAAATGAGGAATTTCTTTTAGTTCTTAATATTTACTTCAACATATCAGTGTATGCATTGCTTTGTAGAATGTAACCTAACATTTTATTTACTGATTCGGAAAATAGTGAGCGATTGTTGTTGCCTCCTAATATAACCCTTGCTTGTATTTTATGTTTCATAGAGCAATTTAATTCCATGAAATAGAAAATGTACATTTCAGCTTGTTCCAAAATGCTTGAAAAGTATACATGAAATATAACCATTATGCGCAATAGATAAAATTTGTTGTAACTGGTCTGCGACGGTTAAAGGTTGGTTTTTCAATTAGAGTTTAAACTTTAATTTAGCTAAACGTCGTGTAATATTAAAACCCTGTCATATGATTGGCTAATACAAAACAAACAGCCAAAAAAATGACAAAGTGCAAAAATTAAACGACAGTTAGCTAAATTAAAGTTGAAAGAGATTGAAAAATTATACCTTAATGTACTATTTTGTTTTCTGTTTGAACTCAACAATGGATCGTATGAGGATTGGTTTCAGTATCGCATCGTTATCATATCGTAAAAAATTGACGTCTGCATAACTATAAAAGAATTAGATGTTTAAACAAATATTTTTATCTATTGGAATTACCGTATTTTTGCTCTCGTTTGTTTGTTTTGAACTTTTAACTTTAGTTGGATTGCTTCCGTAACCAGAACCATATCTACTGGCAAGCCGTCAGTTAATTAATTTCTTTTCTTTAATATAATAATGTTTGTGTACGTATCTATATGCGTCGCAATTTAAAATTGTTATCATCTCTGTGTATTTCTCTAGTTGTGTTTTTGTTTTTGACATCTTTAGTTAGAGATCCGGATGTGTAAAATGAAGATCTCATTAACTAGTTTGACTAGGGATGTCTATCAATACTACTAATATAATAGATTGTTAATTTGAATATCAGCGGTATATCAGACAGTTAATTAAGCTAATTAGACCATTTGTAAGGTAGACAAAATATTATTATTGTTTACTTTATATGTGACTGTGCTAGCGTCATATAGTGATGGTTACCATCTTGTGTGGTCAGTGTTGTAAATAGATAATTTTTAAATTATATAGATATAGATTAATTTTTTTTTTCAAAAATTTTCTAGTTTTAGATAATAGATAAACTATTCAAACTTTATATAGATAACAGATAATAGATGAAATAATCTAGGTAGTAACAACGATAGATGGAGTTCATTTGAAGAACTACTATCGAATGCGGGAAATTACTGAAGAAAAACATACATATTGTAACTGGAATTTAAGAGACACTCGATTTTTTATAAATATTACTTTAATAAGTTCAATAAAAAATTATATATGTACAGATACATATAACTTATATATTTTTTGATTGTATCTAGATACATATAAATACATAAAAAATATGAATCTAGATTAATTTATCTATATGAATTTATATAGATAATTTACAACACTGTGTGGGGTAAACATTGTTAGGTTTGATCGACTGGGTTTGAAGTAAATACACGTAAAGCAGTAACGGATGCAATCGCCGTTGATGGTTGATTGACGTATTTAAAATCAGGTTCATATTATTTCGAATTTGTAAGTATTTGTTTTCTATTAATTTATGGTTTCACGTTGTTAAAACATCCATTTGCTATGTTTACGCCGATTTAGCATTTCATTTGTGTTAATAAAACACATATTGCATTATAATTCATGTTTCCGACTGTTATTATTATTTTAGCTTTGTGCGAATTCGAGGGTGCTATCGTTTTGGTACGAAATGGTTTAAGTGATAGTGAGTTATAAAAATTTGTATTCAACCGATAATGTGCCTTCTGGTTAACGAGGATAGTGTGACGTTTCAACCCAGTTTGGCGCCCTACTAATTTATGAGCATTTAAATCCATTTTTGAGTTTCTTAATTAATCACGGATTTTGAGTATAACCCACGACAGTTACTACTGAGCTCTGACAAATACCTCGTTTACAGGCAATTTTTTTTAACAGTGTTAAAGAAACGTTGTTGCTTCTAATTACTTGTCGTGCTGATGTATTGTATACAAGTTGTTTGTATAACAGCTGACATACGCCGTTCAGGTATGACATGTATAATTTGCCATTTGCTCTAACTCCGTCGCTCTATGAATTATTTTGGGTACCATTGCTTTCGTTACTGTTGTTACAGTTTTCTAATCCATAACTACTTGTCTCAAAACAGACCGTTTCTTTAAATTTATTCAGTTAAGTTTTGGTGCCAACTACTGTAAATAGTTTTGTTTTTAATCTAGAATAAAGACAAACCCAAGAATTTCTGGATTGTTCTTATTGTGGTCACCGGTGTACAATTATTAAAAAATTAGACATAATTAGTCTAATTAGTCTTGTATTTCAATTGCTAAGCATTTCCGATTACCAACCCCACGTGACCTGGCTAACTTCTTGCAGTTTCTAAGCGTTTTTCCATCTGATTTGTTTTGGGTGTTACTTTGGTATTAAAGTATTTTTGCTTTAATTTAGTTATAACCGTTGTATTGGATTGAAAAATTTAGAAATTTTAAGGTTTAATTACTAATTTGTGGAATACTTCTAATAATTCTACATAAATTGATTTTGAAATGCCTCATGGCCGCCAATACATTCGTTTTACCAAACAAAAAAAACTTTTGGTGTTTTTACAACGCCGAAGTTTTAATACAAAGTGTTTGCAAAGTTAATTTTATCACTATTTACGTTAGCTAACTAATGCGTTTAGTTACATTACATAAAATTTCACAAAAGACAAAGAAAATCAAACATTACACAAATTTTCTATTATTAATATTGGTAGTAAAGCAAGCACCTTTATCCTCGACGTTCAACTCTTAGCGTGTGCAACCCCCTCTTAAAACGGATCATGCGTAAAACAAATTTGTAGTTATCATTTTTTCTGCTAGATAACGATGCTTACATAATTTTGCGTCTCTTTAATTGGATTTAAACTTAAACTGGATTATCTCACAATTAACAAAAAAAAATAAATGAAAGAGGAAAATAACCCAAATGACTCTAAAAAAAGTAGTTAATAAAACAAAATTAGTATAAGTACCTTATAAAAATCTAAACACAATGGCGTAGCAAAACGGCAATTATTGTATTACCACAAAAAACAGAGGCGTATATAGCAAATGCTTTACTTGCAAAGTTGTTTTGAAAAATGCACTTTAGCGCTAATCAAAATAACCGTAAATTAACTATAAGATCAAAACTTCCCTCATTTCATAAGAATAGAGACGTCGTGCCGATTTCGTATAGATACTGCGCATATCAGGTAACATGTCTTACTTACGCGACCTTTATAAAACACTATAAAATAATAAAAAAACGGTTGTCATTAAAAAATAAATATTTAACTACATCAAATCTAGAATAACTGATAAAACATATAAAGTATAAATATGAGAAACCTGACAAACAGAATTTGTTATTTCTTACGCTGCATGCTGTGTATTTAGTTCTAGATCATCTTCATTAGCAACATGTTTTTTTAATTCTATTTCTAAAGTTTTGTTCAACGTACGAAACATTTCTACATCTTTATAACTTTGTTCCAAATCTTCTTTCAAATTTTCAATCAAATTGTTCTGCGCTTTGAGCATACTATTAAAATGCTCTTCTTTTCGATCCACCAATAACTGAAAGTTTTTGTTTATCAATTCTTCATTTTGACCACGATTAATTTGCAAATTTTTAATGTCTTCTTTTAGGTTTTCGTTTTCTATCATTAACCTACAATTTTCTTCGGCAAGTTTTTGAATTTCACTTTTAAGTTTATCTTCTTCAAATAAGTTCGCCGTATCTAAATACGGAACAAAAAATGATTTCAACTGAAGTAAAGATTTGTCTATTTGTACCAAAGCTTCCTGGAGTTTTATTTTAACATCTTTATCTACATTTTTTCCTTTGTTTATCCATAATTCTCCAACGTCTTTTAAATATTTATGTTGAGCAATATATTGTTTGATGAGGTTATCCCATTGACGGATTTTGTCGTGTTTGTCTTGCATATTAACACTCTTAAAATTGTGCACTTTAATTAAATTGCGTGGTTTTAGAGAACGTTTTACTACACGTATGTAACTTTTAACTAATCTATAGATAAGAATATTTAAGTAAAAGCTGTCACTATTACTTCCATTATCAGAAATAAGTGTTATCATATATTTACAAACAGCTATCTGTAGATATTTAATAAGAAACCGTACCATCAAAAAACAAACATTAGTCACATTTTACAAAATTGTTTTTTCAATATTCCAAATTGGGATGCAGTAATAATAAATTATGTTGTAAAACTAGATAAATTAGAACTAGAATATAACGGATTACTTCAGATGCTACATTAAATACATCAGTGGTCCCAAACTCTTTTTGCTCACGGACTTCTTTTCGTAGTCAACACTTGCTTACGAACTCCTGCATTAAAAAAACTAGATAAATGCATAATAGAAAAATTATAAATTTAACTTTTATGTCTTGAATGGTAAATTGTGACGTAACACTACATGTTTAAGATAAGATTACAGCATAACTTATCATACGTAGACTTGCGGAGAAGAGTTCCTTTGAGCCTTCTCCTTACAATTTCTGAAGTAAGTAAGAATAAAAATATTGCTTACCTTAAGAGATTTAAACTAGACAAATAACGTGGATAATAAATAATTACTAATGAATTAATTAAACAAAACGATAGGGCAAATCTGAAGGTTTAAATCTTTTTAGTCTCATTGGTTCATCATTTTCAATCACTAAGATATGAACAAAAAAGTATTTGGCTGAGCACTGAGCCTGTCTTTATATTTCATTGCAGAGCTTTAAACTTTACTTTTCACTGTCGGAACAGATAAATCATTCAGTAACTATTTGGCACATACTGCAGAGCATCACATTTTACAAGTAGCACTTTGTTGTAAAAGCGTTCCAAGATTTTCACGCTGGATTTTACACTGTCCCCTAAAGAGGAATTCCGTATGTTCAAATAGGTTTTATGGCGACATTGTAGACTAGAAATTTATTGTTCAAAAACATCTTAAAGCTTCTACCTCTTAACCAGTAAAGTTTCTTGAGTTTGTATCCTACTTGCTTGCGCTTAGTAAAAATATTTGTTCTCCAATTAAGTTTAGGGTTAATGTAAAGGTAAAGAATTTCACAGATTTAGAATGGTTTAGTTTTTGTCCATTGAAAGAAAATGATGGACAGTTGCTCCTTTTCAAGGTGAAGGTGATGTGGTAGAACTTAAATTTTCCAGAGTTTGAGACCACTGTTAGATTCTTTTCAAGATCAGATGATATTTTGTCAACCAGTTGATGTATGCGCTCTATTGCTTCATGTTGGCCTTGAAAGCCAAATTAGTGGGTTGGTATCAACTCTAGGGTGTCTAGTATTGGCTTAATTCTCATCAGAATAAAGATTTTCGACAGCACTAGAAGGAGACTAATGGGGTATGTACGATGAAACTTTTCTTGAGGGTTTACCTGGTTTTAGAACTATACATATTTGGGTTATTTTCCATATACTTGGAAAGTGACCTACTTTTATGATAGCATTGCAAATTTGAGTAAAATAACAGATAGCTTTTTTAGGCAGTTGTTTAATAACATCTCCAATTATCATATCTTAACCTGGAGAATTTTGATTCTTGATTTTATAATTTATTATTTTACGTACTTCATTCGCCGTAAATGATTTAAACTTGTTTGAAATTGAGTTTCCAGGAAATCATTAACTTCTTGGTCTTTTGAGGACATTGCGAGGGGTGAGACGTAAATACGTTAATTAGACAATTGGCAAAGGCAGCAGTCTTTTCGGAGTTTTTTTGAAACTAGAATCCGTCTTCCGCTTTCCATAGCAAATAGTTTCTTGAAATTTGGTATAGAACTGGATTTTCATATTCTCTCGGTTCTATCAAAAAATGGGTTTGATAAAAAAACCGAAAGTGGGTGTATCCGCCATTTTTAACAGTTTTTCTTATATAATTTTGTACGTATGTAAATTATTTAAATTATTTTTACAGTTTCTTATAGAGATAATTTTTCCTAACAATTTATTTAAAAAAAATTTCTAACATCAACAGTTTATTAGATATTTGATTCATAATTTAAAGTGAATTCCATATATAATTTAGGTTCGAATCCCGCCTGCAACAATTTTTTTTAGAAATTAATTCCACATCTTGAAGGGAAAGCAAGGTACGTTAAAAATAACAATCTTTCTCTATATTTTTTTGACTGATTTATACACGGAGTACTGTATCTTCCTTACATTACCATTGGATGTACTCACGATAACTGTCGAACCAAAAGTTCTAGTAACTTGAAATTTGGTATGAAGCTAGCTTTTAATTTTTTATATGAAAGGAAGTTTTATGCTGTTTTTTGTTGATGTTTTTTAATTAAAATTATTTTTGAAGAGTTTTTTTAAAAAAGAAACATTTTTTTTATTATTTCTCCTTTATTTTAAATTTAAAATTATTTAGTGACGACGTTTCGCTTATTTTATAAGCTTCATCAAGTCTTCTTTGTACATTTTTCTGCAAAAAATGCATTAAGATTAACAAGTGTTATAAACTTATATACACTTACACACTTATAACACTTGTTAATCTTAATGAATTTTTTGCAGAAAAATGTACAAAGAAGACTTGATAAAGCTTATAAAATAAGCGAAACGTCGGCGTCGTCACTAAATAATTTTAAATTTAAAATAAAGGAGAAATAATAAAAAAAAAATGTTTCTTTTTTAACCAATAGCTGTTTATTAAAAAAACTCTTCAAAAACAATCTTAATTAAAAAACTAGCTTTTAATATTCTCTCGGTTTTGTCAAAAGATTGGTCAGATAAATAAACCGGAAGAGGATGTTTTGCCATTTTTAACAGTTTTTCTTATATAATTTTGTACGTATGTAAATTATTCGAATGATTTCTACAGTTTCTCATAGAGATTATTCTTCCTAACAACTTATTCAAATTTTTGTTTGTTTGGGTTTACGAACGAAACTCAGCAAAGGCCAAGTTCTACTTTTTGTTTTGGCTCTCAAGGAAAGACTAGGACCAAGTCTAAAAAGTCTGGGTGTTTAACTACGACGCGGTCTAAGCCGAAAGTCGCTTATAATCATAAACAAAATAACCGCAAAAGCTTAAGATTTTATAATTTATTCAAATAAAAAGAAATTCTAACATTAACAGTTTATTAGATATTTTATTTATAATTTAAAATGAATTCACAATTACAATAAATGTTCGAATCCTGTCTAGGACGATTTTTTTTAGAAAAAAATTCTATATCTTGTAGGGAAAGCAAGATACGTTAAAAATAATAATTTTTACTGATTTACTAAAGGGGAAAGCAATATTGAGGCGCACAAATATAGGGGTTAGTCGATATCGCTAACATAAGCTCAATTTGTCATATTTCTGTTATATCATAATGAAATCAAAGAGAAAAATTTCAAAAAAATTATGACATGCTAAAAAGTCAATACAAACGTGTACATATCACTTCAAAGTGGTTTTATGACAACATTACATTTAAAAAAACATGTAGACATTCCTTATAGGAAAGTCGTATGATCACCACACCAGTTTTTTTATTTTATATTAGACCTTATTGTTCAGGGACTCCAAATCAATTTTAATTTTACACGGATTTCCTGAGTGATTCCGGGGACTCCTGGGTGTCCGTAGAAACCACTTCGGAAACCGCTGAAATAGGTTATCGTATTACGACGATGCACTTATGTAGGTTTTCAAGTACATAGATTCATGAATTTTATAAATGATGAAATTTAAACATTTTTTTCTGTTGTGTATTATCATTTTTAGTTACTCTTATTTTTATTTTATTTTTAATACCAGTATACAAGAAAAACCACCTAATGTTATTAATAAAATAAAATTAGTTTTTAGTTTTTCCCAATATTTTGTTTTTGTACATGTTTCGTCCCTAATTTTAATTAGAAAATTTGTAATCCCGTGTTCCTTGCGTATGCAACAACAAGTGAAATACGTTGTCACGGAAGAAATAATTTGTAAAAAAAAATTGTAACAAAAAAATTGTATCGATATCAACTATTAGTAGACTCCGTTATCTTCTTTGAATATAATGCGCATTCATGGTTCGATGGAATTATGTAGTATGGTTCGTACCGATTTGAATTCGAATAATTAATTTTGACTACTGGAAAATACGAGAATTGGTCCCCATGAATGCAGTCGACTAATTAACTACTACCAATGGTCATTTGGATCGCACTTATGGGTAATTAATGTACATAAGTATCAGCATCTGGCAATTGTACAAACGCACATATGGAAAAGAAGACGTTGTTTCGTGTCAATTGTGGTTGCATAGGCAATATCCTTTTTTTGACTTTATTATATTTATCCGAAACTAGCCTGTAAGTAAATTGAATTATAGCCTTTGTGGCGCACTTGTAAACAATTTAAGTTATTTGACAAACTTGTAAATATAAATATACGTTAGTCGTTAGTTATCGCTTCTTTTATTAATTGTCTGATAAATAATAGTAGCGACCGCATGTTTGTTGCGTACATAACGCAACTGGTCCTTGCCTAACAGTTTGCAAAGATTTTGTATTTTTCCAAACACGTTAGATAGAAACATTTGGTCCTTTTTCGCTCGGATTGATATCGCTCTGTAGATTACAGTTTACTTTTGTTGGTTACAAGTTTGTCAATTGAGAAATTGTAGTACAAGTGCTAAAATTTTAGATTGAATTAATTTTGGATTTCGGTTACGCGTTATAATTATTGATAAGGTCTTTCATGTTGCTTATTGGTAGTGGTAGGCATGTGGTTTGGCTTTGGGGATTTCGATCGTATTAACGTATGCCTTTATTACAATTACACATATTGGTGTTGTCGCGTTTATATTTATTGGTAAGCAATTAATATTGGTTCAATTTTAGTTATCGTATTGAATAATACATTTTGGTGTAAATATTTGGATAGTATACTGCCATATCGTATTATTTTTTGTTATTTAGTTAGGACTTACAATGGTTCAAACAGTAGAAAAAACTTATTCGTTAGCAAAACGAACCATTGCAAAATTGCAATCGATTTATAAATTAGCGTTAGAAGTTAGTAGCGATGAGTCGTTACGATCTGAATTTATGGCTGCTTTTAAAAATGCTCAGCTCCTATTTAGTAAATTTCAAAGTACATTTAATGATAATACTCTTGTTGATGAAAGTGCCGACAATTGGGAGGCATTGTGTAATATTGATCTAAGTATTGATGAAATTTTTTATAAAATAGAAGCGGTTCATTTATCGTTAGAAACTACACAAATAAAACAACGTCCTCTATCTCCTACAAACTCTGTAGCATCAGAGTCAAAATTAAATAGATCACACGTTCATTTGCCCCGAATTGACTTGCCAAAATTTGACGGAAGCCTCAAGGACTGGCCAACCTTTCAAGATTTGTTTAATACGCTCATTCATGAAAATGAATCGTTGTCGAATGTAGAGAAGTTTCAGTATTTGATTTCCATCTTATCTAAAGAACCCTTGACTTTAGTTAAACATTTACCATTAACTTCGGATAATTACGAAATTGCACATAAAACATTAGTAGCTCGTTACCAAAATAGTAGAGTATTGGCCACTTTTTATTGGCAAAATATTGTTAGAGCTCCGAAAGTAAGTACGCAATCTCCTCAAGCGTTACGCGATCTTTTGAATGTTTTTGTAGAGAATTTAGCTGCCATTGATCAGATTACAGGTATCGATCATTGGGATTTTACATTATTTAATTGGTTACTTGAAAAACTAGATCCAGATACTCGCCAACGTTTTGAACTAAATAATACTCAGCCACATCTTCATAAATTCGAAGAACTTAAACAGTTTCTTAGCGATCAATGTCGTGCTTTGGAAGCAGCGTTCTTTAACAATAGTAGTTTGTCGAATTCTGCAAAATCTCGCGGTGGTCTTCTCGGTACTTCAAAAAATAGTAGTAGTAGTAGTAGTAGTAGTAGTAGTAGTAGTTGGGACAGTAAGCGTTCTCAGCATTCGTTCGCAGCGACGACCAATTTGGCATCGCCTAAACCTTTTTGTTTGTACTGCAAAGATCATTCGCATATTCTGTTAGCTTGTCCTCGTTTTGGTAAACTCAATCCGCAGGAGCGCTATACAGTAGTCAAAACTTGTCGTGTTTGTTTAAATTGTTTGAGTTCGCAGCACTTAGTGAAAGCGTGCAACTCAAAATCCTCGTGTCGACATTGTTCAGAGCGACACCATTCGTTGTTGCATTTTGGAAAAACGTCTGCACGGAATTCGTCACAACCATGCAGCGTTAAAGAGTCTTCGCAATCGACTGTAGAATCATCGGAAGCTCCTGTAGCTTTAACCTCAGTGAACTTCACAAATGCTATTTCGTCTAGCATTACATTGTTGGCTACAGTTTCCTTAGAAGTCCAAGATCGTTGGGGTAAATTTCAAACATTTAGGGCACTTTGTGATCCAGGTAGTCAAATCAGCTTTGTAACGGAAAATTGTCGTAACCGCCTGGGTCTACCCTACAACAAATCGTAGAGTTCAATCGCATGTTTAGGCGACACGTCAGTTAAAGTTAGCCGCGGGAATACCAACTGCAATATTCGGCCAGTGGGTTTCTCGTCAGTTTCTGTGCGCGTCAATGCCGTCATCATTCGGAAAATTTGTTCAAAACTTCCTCATACTCACATTCACGGCGGTGCTAGGTATTTAAACGTTAATCTAGCGGATCCTCGTTGCAACATACCAGGAAATATTGACCTTCTATTAGGTGCAGATGTATTTCCCCAAATAGCTCGTGGATCTGTGTTTCATTTCGCTGATATTGATGATAATATTGAAGGTCCTGTCGCATTAGACACAATTTTTGGTATAGCATTACTAGGTCCTATATCTTGCAATGCGATGACTCCACCGCAACCCCATTCGTTTTTCGTATCGGTTGAACCGTCACTTGATGACACTCTGAAATTGTTTTGGAACGTGGAAAATGTTCCTACTAGTCCGTGCCTCACTTCTCCGGAAGATCAGCTAGCTGAAGATTTGTTTGTACGGACGCACGCAAAAGACCATTTGGGTCGTTTTATAGTATCGTTGCCGTTCAAAGACGCCGAGTCTTTACCGACGTTTGTAGGGTTGCGTCAAATAGCACATCGCCGTCTATTAACACTTGAACGTCATTTAAGCTCACACCCCGTTATGAGGGAGAAATATAGTGAATTCATGCATGATTATTTGAGTGCAGGTCACATGTCCTCAGTGTCAACTGCGGATATTGATAGTGTACATAGTTATTACGTACCACATCATTGCATTTTTAAAGAAAGTGATCCTCACAAAATTCGTGTAGTTTTCGACGCTTCGGCTAAGGATAGCGCAGGTATATCTATCAACGAGACGCTTCTTGCTGGTCCAAAGCTGCAAAGCGACATTAGCGCTATGCTAATTCGTTTTCGGTGGTTCAAGTTTGTTTTTACTTGCGACGTACGTCAAATGTTTAGACAGATTTTATTGAAGGATTTGCATCGGCAATTCCAATTGATCCTTTGGAGGTTTTCTACCGATGAAACAATCCAAACCTTTAGATTGAATACCGTAACATATGGTTACGCTTCTTCACCTTTTCTAGCTATTCGTTGCCTCTTGCAATTAGCACAGGAGGGCAAAGAAAACTTTCCACTCGCGGCTCAAGCCATACTTTCGAATTTTTACGTTGACGATTTTGTTTGTGGAGCAGACACGTTAGAGTCGTTGTTAGAATTGCAAAACCAATTGATTAAATTATTGAAGTCAGGTTGTTTTGAATTGCGCAAGTGGGCAGCCAATTCACCTTCGTTGTTAGCTTCGCTGCCGTCTGAATTTTGTCAGAACCATTCGGTGGTCTTTGAAGAAGACGGATTAACTGTTGCAAAGATTTTAGGCCTTCAGTGGCAAGCATCAATCGATTCGTTTTCATTTATGGTGAAACCAGTAAGCGCCCTTTGTACCAAAAGATCTATTTTATCTGAGGTCGCTCGCATATATGATCCTTTGGGATTTCTGTGTCCACTTACATTCTTTGGTAAACGATTGATACAGCATCTGTGGCTTCTAGGATTAGACTGGGATGCAGAGCCCCCAGCAGACGTTTGTAGTCAATGGTCAAAGTATAAGTCGTCATTGGTTAGCTTGTCAAACCTTCGGATTCCTCGTTGCTCTAAACCCGCATCGTTTGTAAATTGTTCGTTACACGCATTCTGTGATGCGTCTGAGTTAGGTTACGCTGCTGTCGTTTATCTTCGTTTTGTAGTAGAAAATAGCGCCTTTGTTTCATTTGTTATAGCTAAATCAAAAGTCGCTCCAATCAAACGACTATCAATCCCGCGTTTAGAATTGTTGGCAGCAGTTTTGCTTTCAAACTTAGTCTCGTTTGTCTTCAAGTCGTATGCCAATTTGATAGACATTAATAACATAGTTGCTTGGAGTGATTCCAAGGTCGCATTAGCTTGGATACGTTCCTCTCCACATAAATGGAAAATGTTTGTCGCAAATAGAGTTTCTCATATCCAAGAACGCATCCCTCCGCGTTGCTGGCGTCATGTTCGTTCGTGTGACAATCCAGCGGATCCAGCTTCGCGTGGTCTTCTCCCAGAGGAGTTGCTTAATTGTTCGCTTTGGTGGGCGGGTCCGAGTTGGCTTTTGCAACCCGAAGATTATTGGCCTCGAGAAAAACTAGATTCTTCGATGCAGGATACGAATGGGGAATTGAAATGCGTGACGCTTACAGCGCAACTTGTGCGCAACGCACTTTTAGAATTACTCGATCGTTTTTCCTCGTTGCGCAAAATACAGAGAATTGTTGCCTTTTGTATTAGATTTATCGATAATTGTCGGAAAAGGGAAAAGAAATTCGGTTCTTTAACTCAGCATGAATTGCATCATGCACCTTTTCGTTTAGTTTGGTTAGTGATTAATCGGTTATCGCGATGGCAGTTGGTCCAAAGGTTACACCAAGATTTTTGGAAACGTTGGAGTAGTGAATATCTCCACACATTATACCAACGCGGTAGATGGTCTAAATGCCGTGCATTTGAACCAGTTGATATTGGTACCTTGGTCCTCATCAAGGACGATTCAACACCCCCTCTTCAATGGAGGTTGGGTAGAATAGTAAAGTTGCACACGGGAAAAGACAATATTCCACGCGTGGCCACGGTTCATACTAGTAAGGGTCTATTTAAGCGCCCATTGATAAAGCTGTGCGCTTTGCCGCTGCAGTAGCACATGAGACCTTAAAATTACGTTTCGTTTCTTTTGCGATATATGCATATATATATTGTTATTATTTTCATTTCTTGTTTTGTTCGTGTTTAAAGTAGTTTAATCGTATTTAGAAAATCACCAAATTTTGATGATTTTGGTGGGCGGTTATGTTTCGTCCCTAATTTTAATTAGAAAATTTGTAATCCCGTGTTCCTTGCGTATGCAACAACAAGTGAAATACGTTGTCACGGAAAAAATAATTTGTAAAAAAAAATTGTAACAAAAAAATTGTATCGATATCAACAATTAGTAGACTCCGTTATCTTCTTTGAATATAATGCGCATTCATGGTTCGATGGAATTATGTAGTATGGTTCGTACCGATTTGAATTCGAATAATTAATTTTGACTACTGGAAAATACGAGAATTGGTCCCCATGAATGCAGTCGACTAATTAACTACTACCAATGGTCATTTGGATCGCACTTATGGGTAATTAATGTACATAAGTATCAGCATCTGGCAATTGTACAAACGCACATATGGAAAAGAAGACGTTGTTTCGTGTCAATTGTGGTTGCATAGACAATATCCTTTTTTTGACTTTATTATATTTATCCGAAACTAGCCTGTAAGTAAATTGAATTATAGCCTTTGTGGCGCACTTGTAAACAATTTAAGTTATTTGACAAACTTGTAAATATAAATATACGTTAGTCGTTAGTTATCGCTTCTTTTATTAATTGTCTGATAAATAATAGTAGCGACCGCATGTTTGTTGCGTACATAACGCAACTGGTCCTTGCCTAACAGTTTGCAAAGATTTTGTATTTTTCCAAACACGTTAGATAGAAACAGTACAACTCGAGGCCCAAATTCTGATCGTATCATAACCTTTTTGTTTCTATTTCGCCATTTCTAGATAACTTTTTAAACGAATTAATATGTAGACGTGAATTTAGATGTTAGCTGTCGATAACTTGTATAGTTTGTTTTTTTATGTTATTTGCTTTACGCCTTCAGCGTTGTTAATTGTGTTAATCCTGCAACTGTGTTGCTTACGTATCTACATTTCTTTATATAAATCTTTCTGCTTCGGTAAATATACTAAACTTTATTAATTGTATTAAACTATTAGCTAATTTTAATGTATTTACAATCATTATTAATATTTTACACTTGATCGAATATAATTATTCAGCCTTCAGTTTTTATTAAATTTGAGTATACTGTTTAAGTTCATGACTTGAACCGAACGAGTAACCTTAGTAATTGTTCGTATTCAAGCTTTTTACGTCACCTATTTTGCTTGTTGCTTATTATTCAGCCTTCAGCTTTTATCGAATTTTAGTATTACGGTTTACGTTCATGCCTTGAATGGAACGAGTAACCTTAGTAATTAATAATTTTTTCATGGTTAATGGTAATAGTATATTTATTTATTTAAATTATAATCTAGAAGCTTTTGAACTAGAGCTAAGTTTTTCGTCAGGTAGTAATAAATTAAATTGACAATTATAAAACTAAAGTAACTAAAAACAATAAATTGTAAGAGAACTAGATAATTGACATCTGGTTACCTATTATTTTCTAATCCTAATTTTTCCACCAATTACACTTAAGTTGCGTCTAAAGTTTTTATGGTGGTTTTTCTTTAGACCTTCGAGCAAATGCTGTAGCAAAATAAACTTGCGTCAACTGTCTAGTTCTCTTACGATTTATTTTTTTTTAGTTTTATAGTAAAACTTTTATGTCTAACCTTAGTAATTGTTTCTATTCAAGCTTTTTTGGTTTTTACTTCGCTTTTCGGCATTTAGGTATTGCAGTAAACTTTCCGATCTGGGACAGCAATTGGTACACATTTGTTCTAAAACTAACTATGTTATCTTTTCTCTTAATCTTTTCTATCTGTCAATCATTCTTTTTCATTCTTGTTCTTTTTTAAGCTATGCTTTTTTGTGCGGTTAGTTGCGCACGTACGGTTTTCGTTTTTTCTACGGAGAAAAAAAACAGACATCTACATTTAGTCTTATTATTCTGTCTGCTTCTTTTCTTTCTTTCTTATTATTTATTTTTTCTTTTCCTTTTTTTTGCTCTTTAAGGTTTGCTTTTAGAGCAATTACTGTTTAGCTTTTTTTTCTAAGTTTTGGTTATACATAGTTGCTTAAACGCTTTTTTTCTTTTCTTTTTGATAACTTTTTTTAATGTTCACTGCAACTATGCTACTTTTTTTTCTTTTTTCTAACCTTTTTTCTTCTCTTGCTTTGTCGGATTTAGCTGGTTTTTATTTTGTTGTTCTTAGTTTGAAACTTGAAACAAACTGCAACGTCATTTTTTGGTATTTCCATGATCGCTATTAAGATTTTGATTTTTCTTGGGGTTTTTTTTTTGGTCGTGAGATATTCTGATCCGTTATTTGGTATTCGATTATCAAGTAATGCTTCTTATTTTTTTTTACTCTATTCCGTTTTTTTCGCTTTTTTTCATGTTATGCGAATTAGTACACTCGTGTAGTGTTTATCTTGTTGAACTTTGTTATTATAACAATTGGATTGCAAATTGTTTTTTCTGCCTTTTAGGTAGTTTGATTTCTGTCGACTTTGTAATCAGAATCTTTTAGCTATAGACTTCTTTATTGGTTCTTTTAAGGCCTGCTGGTTTCTTTGGTGGGAAGATCTCATACCGTCTGTATACGAAATTTTAGCGTTACTATGATAATTTTTGTTTTTACTATTCTCTTTCTAATTTCACATTCAACTTTTGATATATACTTGGTTTTTCTTTCTTCTTCTCAAGTTTTTTAGTTTTTAGGGATTATTTAGGATGGGTTTGATCACTAAGAATTAAGATTTTAGCTGATTTTTAAGTCTCTCGGTTTTTGGCGCTTGTTAACTTCATACCTCTTATTTTTATCGTCTTGGTTTTGTTGAGTTATGACCGTTCTCTAAAAAATAACTTTTTTTCGTTTTTGGGTGCGACTCATGGTCAAGACTCTTAAAAATTTCTTTTCCTTTTTTGGATGACTTGGTTGTGTTTTGTAGGTCTTTTAGATGCTTTGGCAACTCATTTTTAAAAAACATCACTACTTGTTTTTCACGTCGACAAGTTCTTTGCCTTCCTCATCTGGATTGAGTTTCTAAGAAAGTGGGTTGGATTTGGTTTTAAAGTTTGATCCTTCATGTATGCTAAAAGTTTTCTTTTTTTAAGCTTTTTTGTCGTTTCTCCAATTTTTAATTTTGTCGCGTGTCTTTATAAATAAATTTTCAAATTTTGTATTTAACAAAAATTTTTAATAGTGTGTAGGCCTTTGGCAGTATGACATCAGACTAGACGCCTCGTTGAGTAGACATTTTGTTTCCAACAGTCTCTGGCAGCAGGTTCATTGGTATATAGAATTTGAGTATAACTGTTTACGTTTATGACTTAAACCGAACAAATAACTTAAGTAATTGTTCGTATTCAAGCTCGTACTTCTTTAAACTGTCGGGAGTACTATACAACGGTAGCTAACAAAATTACATGCTTCACTAAAGAACTCCTAGTCAGGAGTAAGTCTTGCGTTACTTTTATTATATTTTTAACGATCACGTCTTGTTATTAAAAATTTAATTGCTTGTAATTATTGCGACTGTATGTATTTGTTAATGTATTGATTGATTTTGTCTCTAATTTACTGAATTGTGTTTATGTGTCGAGTGTTGGGTGGGTCTTAGTTGGGGAATAACTTCACACGCCAATTCGTCAAGCTTAGCCGGGCTTTTAAAATCTCTGCGTTTGATGTAGAGTTTGTAAGTATTTCTCAGATTTTCGTAAGCGCGTTCTAATTGCTCTTCTAGAGATATATTTCCATGTTGTGGCATAAGCGTTTTCAAGACTTGTATGCAGTCTCTAGCTTTTTTGTAACCGTGTCCAGTTATTTTGTTGACGTGATAGTAATAGTTTAATTTTGCAAAAATAAAAACGATTAACGTAAGCTCGTAGATTCTACGGTCAAACTTAAAAGAACATTGAAAATAGTTACAAGTCTTTCAGGCGCCATCGGGCAGCATTGGATAGTAACTACAATAGTTATTTGTATGACTAATACAGAATGTGCTATTTTACGAGTATGAGCATATTTGTAGGCTGAAGTGAAGTCGTTGCCTACAAAATGCGAATACCCGCAAAATACCTTCAGAACGTATGATACATAATTTTTTCCACTACTAGTTGTATACGCTTGCATTATTACGTATAATAGAAGGCCGTGAAGTTGTACTTTTTTAAGCGCAGGTAAATAATATTTCATTATTAACTAGTAGTTAATAATGAACATATTTACATTTTCTGATAATACTACAACAGTTTCAAAGAAAAAAAGTTTACCAAACTGCGTACCAAGAGCAAGAGATTTTATTTAATGCTAATTTAAGTTTTCAAATCGCTCAATTAATAAATTAATTTGATTTTAAAAAGTAAGTTATTTGAAGTTCGCGCTTAATTAAATGTGAATATTATTGAGTTAAATATGTTTTAGATATAATCAATGCTTAAAATAATAATGTTTGTAAACAATTCAAACAACTTTAGCAATAAAAACTTACGTTATCTGTTTATTTTTGTGTTTTAAATCACAATTAACAATTACGTCAAAATTAATTCTATTAAACTAATGACAACTGTCAGAATTACTGACTTGATTTTTAATTTAAAATTAATATCTTAAATTTTAAATTTGATTTCGTAACAGGTATAAAGGTTTTAATAATTCTAGTAGTGGAAAAAATTGTATATATAACACGGTTGAGAAGTTCATTATAACCTGCGCGATTTATATCCCTCGACGCTTCGCGTCTCGCGGTATAATCTATCGCTTAGGTTATAATGATGCACTTCTCAACCTTGATATATAATATACTATTTTCCACTACTAGTTGGCATACGCTTGCATTATTACGTATAATAGAAGGCCGTGAAGTTGTACTTTTTTAAGCGCAGGTAAATAATATTTCATTAATAACTAGTAGTTAATAATGAACATATTTACATTTTCTGATAATACTACAACAGTTTCAAAGAAAAAAAGTTTACCAAACTACATACCAAGAGCAAGAGATTTTATTTAATGCTAATTTAAGTTTTCAAATCGCTCAATTAATAAATTAATTTGATTTTAAAAAGTAAGTTATTTGAAGTTCGCGCTTTATTAAATGTGAATGTTATTGAGTTAAATATGTTTTAGATATAATCAATGCGTAAAATAATAATGTTTTTAAACAATTTAAACAACTTTAGCAATAAAAACTTACGTTATCTGTTTATTTTTGTGTTTTAAATCACAATTAAGAATTACGTCAAAATTAATTCTATTAAACTAATGACAACTGTCAGAATTACTGACTTGATTTTTAATTTAAAATTAATATCTTAAATTTGATTTAGCAACAGGTAGAAAGGTTTTAATAATTCTAGTAGTGGAAAAAATTGTATATATAACACGGTTGAGAAGTTCATTATAACCTGCGCGATTTATATCCCTCGACGCTTCGCGTCTCGCGATATAATCTATCGCTTAGGTTATAATGATGCACTTCTCAACCTTGATATATAATATACTAATTTTTTGTGCTAACCCTTACCAAGGCTTTTACATACATGTATTAAAGGTAACTTTTATAGAATACATTTGTTAAAACCGGTTTTTAATAACATATGTTGATAACGCTGTAACCTGCAATAACGAAATTTAATTGTTTTTAAAATTAATTTGAGAATTACATAAGTTCATTACAATTTAACTTTATGAAAATAAAATTTATTTAGCAATTGTAAAATATATAAGAAAATTCAATATAT
Source organism: Aquatica leii (assembly GCA_035610365.1). Classification (NCBI taxonomy): domain Eukaryota; kingdom Metazoa; phylum Arthropoda; class Insecta; order Coleoptera; family Lampyridae; genus Aquatica; species Aquatica leii. Next base: position 39,886,647 of record CM069437.1, on the reverse strand, counting down.
TTGTTTATAAAAAATTGTTGTCAGTGTTATTCTAAACAATAACACAGATAATGGTGTAATCTGACAGAATGACATATGACGTTTAATTAATTACTGATTATTAGTCCCAACTTATAATTATAAACTTCTACTACACCGGCCGATTATGTTTAAGTTTCGATGTAGAAATGAAAAAAAGCAAGTATAAGTACTGAATAAAGAAAAATGATAAAAAATGCAAAATGTACAGGTAAAAGAAAACAAAAAAGATTTCATAGTTTTAATTAACGGTTGCCATTAAAACAATAATAACATTTAGAAGTAGTTAACTTTACTTAAATTTTAGTTACATCATATCAACAACAAAAATATAAAATTGCTATGTATCTTCATTAATAACATGTTTTTTTAATTCTATTTCTAAGGTTTTGTTCAACGTACGAAACATTTCAACATCTCTATTACTTTGTTCTAATTGTTCTCTCAAGTTTTCCATCAACTTGATCTGTGCCTTGAGAATACTATTAAAGTGTTCTTCTTTTTGACTTAGCAATATCTGAAAATCTGTATTTACCAATTTTTCACTCTCATTCAGATTCATTTGTAAATCCTTAACGTTTTCCTTTAAATTTTCGTTTTCCGTCGTTAACGCATAGTTTTGTTCGGCTAGTTTTTGAACTTCACTTTTAAGTATATCTTCTACAAATAAATTTGGAGTGTCTAAACGTGGGACAATGAATGATTTTAACTGAACCAAATTCTTATCTGTTTGCGTTAAAGCTTCTTTAAGTTCCGATTCAACATTATTATCCACACTTTTTCCTTTATTTACCCATAACTTTCCAACGTCTTTTAGATATTTTTGTTGAGCCATATACTGTTTGATGAGATTATCCCATCGTCGGATTGTGTCATTTTTGTCTTGCATTTTACTAGCATTAAAATAGTACGCTATAGCACGTATATAAATTTTAACTAATCCTTGATAAAGGTATTTAATTAAGTGAAGTCAGTATCAGTTTAGTTATCAGTAATAAGCGTTATCGTATATTTACAAGCAGTTATCTCCATATATTTTATAATAAATTGTAGCAAAAAGAAAGTTTAACCTAAAATATTTATTAGATTACTATGAAAAACAGTTTAAAAAAAGCTTGTAATGTTGTGTGATTCAAATTATAAAAAAATAACTGATTAATTACGTATGGCTACTGACTGATAGTTGGTAGTTAGCGTTATAGAACGTGTAAAAATGTAACCTAACTTATAATAACCGAATAACCGAAATATTTAAATAAATTTATTTTAAAAAAATTTTGGGTTCAAAAGTTGAATGCTAATGCAGTGCAATATGCACTCATGCACACTGATCAATCTGAAAATGCATAGACGCCAAGTTTGTGGGTTCGAGCTACTTTTTGAACTCACAATAATTTTTTTAGAGTTTCTAGCACCCACTATAATTCCACTATGTTTCTAGAAATTGTGTATGTTGAGAATAATAACATTTTGTCACCCGTAGACATAAATTAATAAAATAAGTGACGAGTGTGCAAATCCAATTTGCTACGATGGCGCTTAAAGTCAATGTGGGCTTTAACCAGTTTCGAGGGATAGCTCCGTTGCCGTAAATATAATCAAATATTTCTTTTGCCATTTTATTCCGTCTTCGTCTAGTAATTTCAAAAATTTAACATAAAGATCGTCTGGTTCTGGAGCTTTTCTATCTTTCATTTTTTAGCTGATTTGCACACTTCATCAGTGGTAATAGATGGATCCACATCGGCGTTGATTACTGGGGCGTCAGTTCTTTCATCCTGAAACAAAGCGCTGATATACTTCTTCCAAGTGTAAATTTTCTTTTCTTGATAGAGATCTATAATGACATTGTTTTTTAAATCTAGCAGGCGGCCAACCATAGGTGTTTTATATATACTACTTACTTCTTTGACCTTAAAATGCATGTTAAAACTGTCATCTTTTTTTTAAGTTTTTTATTTCTAGGCATATTTCTAGAGTTTATGCTTCTTTAGCCTTTCTTATTTCTTTTCAAATATTTCCTTAAATTTCTTTATATTTCTCTTGATCCTTGTCTTTTAGTTTAAGGCGTTTTTCCATTGGATTTAGTATTCCAACAGTTATCCATCGTTTCTTTTTCCAGTTTTTGTCAGGCTTAAGAATATTGCAGATTTCACAACAGATCTTAGTTTAATGCATTTCATCTTTAATCAATTTGTTAATAATGTAAACTCACACACGTCCATATATTTAAACTCGATTTATTTCTATTTTTCAAGACGTAAAACAAAATGTTATTGTAAAATCTTAAGCTTTCGCGGTTATTTTGGTTATGATTATAAGCGACTTTCGGCTTAGACCGCGACACCCAGACTTTTTAGGCTTGGTACTAGTCTCTTTTTGAGAGCCAAAACAAGAAGTAAAACTAGGCCTTTCCGAAAAAATTAGTGCCATTATCACTATAAAGGTTGTGCGTGAAACAAATCGCCTAAATGCAGCAATAAAACCTTTAACAATAAAATGAGTCACGGCTTCTAAGTGGATTGCACGAGTCGCCATGCAAACAAACAAACACATGTATCTTTTATAAGATTTTGTTTTTCTTCCTGGCGAAAATGTTGATGAGACCTGCGTAGTCTACTCCTAAATTTTTGAATGGTCTGCTTGGTTTTAGTCTAGCCTCTGGTAATTGACCCATCGGTTGTGTAGTTGCTGCTTTAGAGTATCTTAAACAAATTGTACAATTTCTGTAACATTTCGTGCTTTTAAAAGACAAAATCGACTTCTCAAATACTTATCATGACTTGAGGTCCGCCATGGAATGTCTTTAGATAAGCATCTGCAACTATTAACTGGCGAAGGTGATGCTTAGTGGGCATAATAATTGGATGTTTTTGATCGTAACTTGCATTAGCTTAATTTATGCACTGTCCTACTCTTAAAATGCCATATTGGTCGTGATATAGATAGTGTATAAGGCGCTACGTTTTACTACGTAACCTTTTAATGAGGTAATTTCTTCAAAAAATTTGCTATCTTAAACTTATTTAATGCATACTTGTAAAGTTTGGTTTATCTCGTCAGTCGTAACAAGTTTTGGATATGGCTTTCTCTCATTTAATGGTAATTTTATCTTTAAAAATCTTCGGCATAACGAAATTACTTTTAACATTTTAGCAATTCCGAAAATTTCATCCACACAAAATCATTATCTATTTGCATCTTTGCAAAGAATCTCACTCGTTCTTCTTCCTGTGTTTTTGCTACATCAAGACCCTCAACGTTGATCACTATCTCCGACAGACAGTTAAGTCCGTTTTACCACAGTTTCTCGTTTTTCAAGTTTCTGTCTGACAACTTATCATTAAGTCATCTACGTAGTAATCCCGTTTAGTAATGTGTGCTGCTAATGGATATTTATTTCTTTCTAGTTTTTCCAATATTTGTAAAGATTTTACAGCAAGATAAGGCGCAGAAGCAGTTCCAAACGTTAACCTTAATTATTTTTAATGTTGCATAGGCATCTCAGGTCTCATTTTCCACAAAATTACTTAAATTACATAAATCTATATATTTTTACTACGTCAGCTACAATACAGATAGGATGTGTACGACGCCGAATCAAAAGATGCCGGAAGTCTTGTTAAAGCTTAGGGCCTACTGGAAGGTCGTCGTTGAGTGATACGTTATTTAATCTCTTGCTCGAAGCATTAAATAAAACGCAAACTTTTTTTGTATCCTTATCTTCTCGAACGACGTGGTGAGGCAAATACACGGCTGTAGGATTTTCGATATCGTCATTCTCTACTAATTTTATATGATTTCGCGTATTGTACTCTTCTAAAACTTTGTTGTATTCATTAAAAAAATTCAGTGTTGTCTCTGACGCAAATAGTTTCCGTGTAGCAATATCACGTGATTTACCATTCTGGGTCAGCTGCTCTAAACGATAATGTCACTATAAATCTTAAGTCTTCACGTCTTATTGTAGTTTCTTTATAAAATTGTTCACAAAATTATTCTTCTCTCGTTAGGTTTTTCTCGATACTGTTACGTTCGATCTCCATCTCCCAATTTTTTTTCAGTAACTCGTCTTCATTTATTTGGACTTGAAAAGTTTTAGTGTTCTGACTGTTTGATTCTTATAACACTTTTCCAGATAAAATCCATCCAAATAAAGTATTTTGTGCTATTAAATTCCCGTGCTCCGAGCAACAGGTCTACCTTTCCAGTTATTGCAAATTCTGGATCAGCAAAATGTAGATTTTTCAATTTCGTACAATGAGGGATATGCACATCGTGTGACAGCAATAAAGAGCTAAATGTTTTTAATACATAAGCATTAACCCGTATTTCCTTTCAAAACATTATTTATTGCATTTGTCTCGTTCATTGACGAATTTGCTTGACTCTTAGATTGTTGTTGAATTTCTTCTGTAATTTTCTCATTTTGTCTCAAATTATATAGTTGTTTGTCATTATTCTCAAAAGGAAGCAATAGGTGATGGTTTTCCCACATTTGTGACGACGTATTTTGGTCACACTTGAATACTGGATGAGTAAGCGAAAGACAATTAAAGCAAAGTCTTTTTGTTTGCGCGATATTTTATCTCTCAAGAACTGTCTGCTTCTTAAATTCAGCACAATAATATATGTAATATGGCCCGTTACACATGGCACATAGCTGTTTAGCAGATATACTCGACCTCTTATTCACTGCAGAATGAAACGTTTTAGCCTAGATTAATTGGTACTGTATGTTTAACTTAGCGCTTGTTAGTTGTTTACTTGTATTCAGCATCTCCAAACTTTTAAACACCGTTTGTAAAAATTTTTTTAGTCCATCCATATAGGTAGGTCTTCTAATTCACTTACATAATTTTCCCATTGTTTGTGTGACTCTCCGTCTAATTTTTGCGTTCCACTCTTATGTTATAATATCTAGGTTATTTAGTGTTTTTAAACATGAAATGAAGGAGACATTTAAAAAATGTTCCCTTGTTGATTGGGACCAGACGTCTTTCTGGTTTCCGAAGATCAGATAAAATTGATTTTGCATTTAGTAAATGATTCTCGTAGCGTAAAAATAAAGCATCAGTATTTTATTTACGTTTTGGCGTAAGTTTTGAAAAAGCTGCCTTTTGAGCTAATATTTGGTATAATCTTTATTTTATTTTGTTTTTTTAACAAATTTTATACGTGGGCTCGTTAACTACGAGATGGCGTCGACCACAACACTTTTATATGTTTTTTTAACTTTTACTATTGTCAATAAATAATAAAATCTTCGTTAGGATTTTTTTTATGTCCTCTAGCTTATAGTTTATCAAAATAGTATTAGTTAAGAAAAAAACTCTTATTTAGTACAATTTTATTCGGTACAAATTTTAATAATTTTAAGCAACCAGTCTACAATAAATATGTTATTTTTGGGTTTATACTGGATGAACTGATACCTGCAAAAAATCTGTTTATCAAAAGATACCTCATTGATAAAAAATGGTACAAATTACTTAGGAAACTTTCTCTTAAACTTTTTTCTGTTAACTTTATTCTTGTTGATGTTATTTGATTGCCTACCGTGTCGTGGTTTTTCTTACTGGCGACGTCTGAGCGTGTGGATTTAGGTATTGAAAAAGAGACGTGTTCTTTAATTTTGTTTTTATTTCACAGTTTATGTATATAAACAAAAATGTTACATAATTAGCATCAAGTTTTCTGAATAAACATCGTTTGTTTTTTTTTTTTATAAAAGTCAGATAGTGAATAACTTCAAATTAGTTTTGTTAAAAAAGCATTGTGTTAATTGAAATTGCTAATATTTATTTATTAGGATATGGAAAAATTTTTTGAGTGAAAACGAGCCGCCGCTCCGTTTAATGATAAAAAAGTCGAGTACGAAAAACATCTTTAGTGTTATATCCGTCAGGAAATGTTTATAAAAGCTAATACTCTATAAAGCTCTCTTACGTTTTGCTAATACTGCATTAACAAATGGAAAAAGAATCAAAACACATGTCCGATATGCAGAATGACAATTCACGCGCAATTACCTACTTTAGTCATATAGATATGGTAAACATTTTTAGTGAACATGAGACTCCCAAAAAAGTTGAGTACGAAACGCATCTACAATGTTATATTTGCCAGGAAAATGTAAAAGCTGTTAGGTACTCCCGTCATGAAAAGGAATCTGAAAACTTGTCCGATAGGTATGCAGAATGACAATTTACAAGCACTTACCCGTTTTAGTCATAGATAATCTAATAGCAACAATTATTGAAAACTCTAGCGAAGAAATAAAAACCGATCGTGCAATATTAGTTGCTGAAAGTCAATCAGCTGTTATAAACAACATGACGGATGTTTTTATTTATAGAAAATAAACCATTTACTGTAAATTTAGAATGAACAAAATTAATACAAATTTAATGTTCAATTACAAAAGGTTCAAAACTTAAAATAACAATTCATTTTTTTATATAGTTACACTCAGCCGCCTATTTCCTTATAAATAGGAAGCGATCGCTACATTCTAGTATCACTATAATAATATGGATAGCTGATGCTGTAGTCTGACATTGACACCTTTTTAAGAAATCATCAGCGCCACTCATTACTGAGACAGGAACTATAATGTAGAGCTAACCATAATTTTTTGTGACAGTTTAATTGTCAGTGCAATTGTCATAAATATTAATATTTCTGTAAGATATTTTCTAAATAGATTAGTATGTTTAAAAATATTTTTAAAATTGTTTGAGCGCATCAGTAGCTTGTGTTTTGGATTCTTATTTCAATATGTATGTTATGTTCTTTAATTTTCTTGGTTTCTTCGCAATTTTGTCATGCGTTCGATCGTTAAATCTACAAGAGTGATTCATTCTTAAGCAAGTTAAAATGACTTTAACTGTGTTGTTTTTTGTATAATCTTATCAAAACTAATTAAATTTCACAAAATTCTAGTTTTATGCAATTTCGTAAATTGTTATGCAATTTCAACAAAATGAATGATCATAAAATTTTTTGAAAAATAGCAATACTGTTGTCAAGTAAAATTGATTTAATTTAGCCGTATGTTGTTTTCTAGTTTTCGTGATACTAAAATAAAAAAACATTACATTTTACGAAATTATTTTCATAAATCATAATGAAATGACATATATTTCAAGTATGCTGTGATGGTTGTGTAGCACCGCTTGTGAACACAAAAATAAATAAATTAACAAAATGTCAGCTTAAAAAAGTTTTCTCATGAACGTTATGAAGAAATTCTGGACGAAGTGGCAGCAGCGAGTCGAGAATTAATGCCTGCGAATACCAAAAATAGGTACGAAAAATTTGGAGAAAAAGCAGGAAAGCTGAAGGTACTAACGAAGACATTTTACTGTGCTATGTATCCTTACTATCAACAAATTTTACGCCAAATAGTTTATGGTACAAAATTAAAATGCTGAAAACGTGCACTCAAAGTGTAATATGTACTATGGTTAATGATTTATAGGTATGTATGGAAAAGTATTTCCCTTTTTAAAACAAAAATTGTAGTCGTACAAAACCAAGAAGGCAAAAGTGTTAACAGAGGAAAAAATTACGTTTTATTATGGAAGCAGCAGATGAAGTTTTCCTATTGGACAAAGTTATTTTATTATTTGGAATATATGGCGCTTGTAGACGTAAAGAACTTAGCACATTCTCTGTTGATAATATTGACTATTATATAATATTGGCGGACTAAGGCTAAAGCAGGCCCTAGGCAACATTCTGGTCCTATTTTTCAGTCATGAGTCATGACTCATGACACATACCTACTTTGCGTTTGGTAGTTTGGTTTTAAAGCATATAAGTATGTAGTTCTATTTAATTATCGGATTCCAAGAAAAAAAAAGGAAAAAAATAATATACGTGCACAAAAATTAAATAAACATAATTTATTAAAACAAACAAACATAAACATAATTTAATAAAAAACAAACAATATAACTTAAACAAATATACCCATGATTGATTAGTTATATTGGCTTTTTTCTCACTTTTAATTCTGCAAACTCGTCAATTAGTTTGTCATAATTAATAGTTATTTAATAACTCTTTTTATATATAAAGTAATGACAAACTATTTAATTTTTGTTGGCCTAATGTGGATCTTAAATTTTTTTTATTCCGGCCATTACTGAGAATGATCTTTCACCGCTTGCATTGCTTATTGGAAGGGTTAAATAAATTCTCAGAATTATGTTTGAATTAGGGAATGTTGCAATAATATTATTTTCCTGAATAAATGACCACATGGATACAGGCGAAATAATATTTTCTTTACTTATAAAAGTCTTAAATTGTAATACTTCATTTTTCAGTTCTGCTAGGTTTAAATCTTGTACATAACATTTTAATTCCTCTATTGAAGAGTCACTAACATCACTATCATGAAAAATTGTTTTGAATTTATTGTTAATAGTTTTATATCCCTCAGATCTTTTTTTAATGTTGCTAATTAAAGAATCGCATACAACAAAAAAAAATATTAACTTTAAAATGTTTTTTGCCACTGAATCTTATTTCACGTTCTGGAACTTCATCATGAGATAGTTTTCGTATTTTCTGCCGTTTTTTATCATTAGTATATGCAATATCTTTAACTTTTTCTGCTTCTTTTTCTAAATTGTCAAAATCATCTCTAACAGTTTGTATGAGATCTATCAATGAATCATATGTTAAAACTGCCTTTTGTTGAGTCTTGTTTGAAGCATCTATTCTTTCTAAAATCTTTTCCCATATAGTAAGTAACAGTACATACTCAAATGTATCAATTTTTTTATGTAAACCGGCAGCTTCAGACCTTGTTAATGGTTTTTCATCTTTGTTTGAGGAAAAATGACGTAAACAATGTTTAATTTCTTCATAATTTTCTTTTTTCTTTCACAGCATCGGCACGAGCAGGCCACCTAGTGTCACAAATAGGTTTAATACTCAATTGTTTCTTCTTACAAAATTTTTGTAATGCATTCCACCTATGTGTAGAACTTGAAAAAAATACGTACAATTCCTGAACGATATTGAAAAAAGTGGTCATTTCCATGCAACTTTCGGCAGCAGCGTTTCCAACTAAATTTAATGAATGATTTGCGCATGGTATAAAATGATCAGAAAAAATATGTTGTTTTATTCGGGATTAGAGTCCCTTATATTTACCTGACATATTAAACGCATTATCATAACTTTGTCTCCGACAGTTAGTGATGTCTAAATCTATATTATTTAAAAATTCTAAAATAACTTTTTCCAAGTTTTCACCAGTATGAGAAAATATAGGTAGAAATCCCAAAAATCTTTCTTTTACACCATGACACGAAGAAGATAGCGAATAATGACGGTCAGCTGATCTGCGTGAGATACATCAGGTGTTGAATCAATAATAAGGGAGTAAAATTTGGCTTCCTTTATTTCGTTCACTATTGTGAGTTGCAAATCTTTCGATATGATAGAAATAAATTTATAACATATTGTAGGTAGACGACAAATAGTTTATAGTACCGGTGCCGCAGTTTGCATATTTTTTCATGTGTTCCCGCAAAAATGGATCGAACTCGGATAAATATTCCAAAGCACCTATATAATTACCATTATTTTCACTAAAAAACACTTCATTTTTACCACAAAACGCTAAAGAGTATGAAGAAATAAATTTGATTGTCGCTACCACACGTTTAAGTACTTCCTTCCAATATTTTTTTTCATTTATAATTTGTTTTTCCAGTTCAGTGTCAATGCGTCCGGTAATTTTAGATCTTGTTATAAAAATTAAAATAGAGTTAATGTGGTCACTGGAGTTTTCATGCTCTGACAATTTTTTATGTACATTTTTCCAATCATTCGTCCCTTTTGTCATTAGCGTTGTTTGCTTGGAAAATAATTTACAGACGTAACAGTACAATAAGTTGTTGGTTTCAGTATAAGCCAACCAATCTCTTTTAACTTTTTTCCCGCTATTAATTGTTCTGAAGAAGGAGGCAATAGTTAATTCTCTTGTGATTTGTTTTGACCCTTCGTTGCATCGAATAGAAGATGATTCCAAAGATCCATTCATGGATTTTGGTGGATTTTTTATATAATACTCTCGCATTGCGTCTGTTAACTATTCTGGCCATAATGCAATATCGTTTACAAAACTCTTAGTTTCATCATTAGTTTGAGATGATTTTAAATTTATATTTTCTCCTTTTGTTTCATCTTCACAACCGAAATTGTTTGGTTTTTCCTGCTGATCTTTTTGCAGAATAGTTTCGAACACAAATGATGTTTCTGGAGTTTGAGCAGGTGAAATTTGTGAAAATGATTATTGTAATGGCTCTCCATCTACAGTTAAAAATTTGTCCAGCGATCTTTTCATTTGTTATGCCACTTTATCTCGATCTGCTTTTCGTTTTCTTTTTTCACTTCCACTTAAATGTTTATAGGAACTCATTTTAAAGACCACGTATCTACTAAAATGAAAGAAGAAACTGATCTTCAATTAAATTTATTTTTACTCAATATCATACAACTCACATAAGATTCAACACGTTCAGGAGACACAGAGGCACCGATTTTAAATAATTATAGCTACCTAGGTTTGACTTTTTAAACACGTGCATAGTAAAGGCTCGATAGGCCCGAGGGCGTGCGAGGCTCGATCGTATTCTACACACATCGACACTCGCGGGCGTGGATGTATAAGCACGGGAACGCTCGTCCACACTTGTCGACTTTATCAATCAATGATTCGACATAATTTGGATATGTTTCAACAATAATTATGAATATCACGTTTTTCTGTTAAATAAAAATAAAAATTAATTATAAAAATTAAAAAATTAAAAACCTAATTTTCGGGCCCTAAAAATTACGGGCCCTAGGCACGTGCCTAGGTTGCCGCTGTAAGTCATCTTGCAAGACTCAGAAAATTAATCATATATAAAATAGAATAATGCAAGTAATTTGTGCTTACAAAAGAAAAACATAGTTTTTTTAATTATCACGTGCAAATAAGTAAATTGACGAAAAGAAATTCATTTTCCAAGTAAGTTGCTTGCAGCAAAATTAAAATATCTTGTAGGCGATGGCATTAATTGGAAGAGAAAAAATTAATTCGAATGTTCATTCACGGACCTTGCATCAAAACAACTTTTTTGAATGTCAATAATATTCAAGACGTTAAGCAAGTACAAGAAGGGCGTCTGCATTACTAACCCACTAAGCAAACTAAGCTTGTATGTATATATAGTTTTCTGTGAATTTACATTTGTAAGTTATGAAGTAAAATACTCCTAGTTTACTGCAAATTTACTGTAAGTCTGAAACTTTCTGCAAGTACATATACCGGGTGTCTCACGGTGACCGTCAGTTAGAAGTATATCAAGAACTGTTAAAGCTAGAAATTTGAAATTTTGCTCATGTTACTTGCCGTGTTTAATCTATTGAATAAAAGTAGTTTCTAAATAGCAGCACTTCGAAAATACCGGAACTGAGCATCAACATGTTTATTTTAAATACAAACCAGGCATTTTTTTTTCACATTCTGATGTGTCATAAAATATTTAGTATGTATGCTTAAAATAATCGGCGTATTAATTTTTATTGTTGATGAAAAAAAAATTTTTCACTGAAAAATTACAAAATCTTGTTTAGGAAATAAAACTGAAAATCGAAAGTGGTAAAAGTTACGGAAATGGGATTTTAGGTCTTCAATGTCAAAAAATTGAGACACAATTGTCTTTAATAGATAATAAAAAATTGCCCTTAAGACTTAAGAAAAACTTTAAAAAGTCTCTTTTTTCAAATAGAACGCTTATGTAATTATTAGTCCATTCGATACAGATATAAATTTCCTTTAAATTGATATACCATATTCCTATACCTAAAATTAATGATTACAGAGTTAATAACATTTTTCTATTCAAATTTATACTTATATAGATACTTTACAAATTTTGATTCCATTGTTTCTTATGCTTTCTTATGTTTTTATTTTTATTTGACAGTTGTCAGTTAGCTATCAGTTTGAAAGTTACATTTACGTTTGTTATTAGTGTTATCTGTTTGAATTTTTATTTTTGCGCTTGATATTTGTTTTTAATTGGGCAATATGGAATACACAAATGCTGATATTCTAAATTTGTTTTACATTCATGGCGAGTCTGCTCGTATTACTCTTCGGACCTGCAGAAACTTTAACGAAAGATATCCGCATTTGCCTGCAATGACAGAACAAAAATTCAGGAGGATTGAAAAGAATTTTCTAAATTTTGGAAAAGTAAATGCGCCACGAAATTTGCCAAAGCCAATTGTCTCCAATGAAGCTGCAGAAACCAATGTATTGGGATACTTTAATGTTTTCCCTGAAAGTTCTGTTCGTTCGGCGGAAAGGGATCTTGGATACTCCAGAAGTTCGATAGATAGAATTTTAAATAATCATAAAATGCACGATTTTAAATTTTTGACTGGTCAAGAATTACATCTACAAGATTAAATTCAACGGGTGCAGTATTGCGAAATGATGCTTGTGAAGATTCAAGAAGATCCAAATTTTCTTCAGAAAACTATTTGGTCAGATGAATCAAAATTTTTTAAAGAGGGTATTATTAATCGGCATAATTTACACATTTGGTCGCATGAAAATCCATTTGCAATCAGAGCAAACAATTATTAGCAAAAGTTTAGTTTCAACGTGTTTGCAATGTTAATGAACTACCTACAGTGAAAAATATTTAAGTATTTTAAGAAGCCAGGTACAAAATTTTTTGCAAGCTCTACGACAAGCTGAGTAAGAAACATGCTGGTACTAGTTATATGGTGCTTCAGCTCATTGTACTGCTGTAGTCGATCATGAATTGGAACAAATGTTCGAAGACCGATGGATTAGACTTCTGGGTTCTTGGTTGTGGCCAGCAAGATTGCCAGATCTAACGCTATTGGATTATTATTTCTGGGGCACTATTAAATCAAAAGTGTACAAAACTCCTGTTAATACCAGAGAAGAAGTACGGAGTCGCGTTTTCGCAGCATTTAACAGCTTAGATCCTTTAGAGATCAGTAGAGCAATGATTCAGAATGTTGAAACACGTCTTAAGAAATATATGGAAGTGAATGGTACCCGTTTTGAAAATTTAATATAACTAATAGGTTTTAATTAGTCAAGAGGCGACATCAAATAGAAATTGGTGTAGCGGCCTAGTGATTCCATGACCCGGGCAGCGTGAAACATATCGCATACGTTTAACTTCATATTAATTTGTTGTTATACCCTACCCATGCTATACATTTGTTGCAGTTAGTAGCACTGTTTGTAAATCACACTTCCCGTTTCAATTGAGTGCGTTTTCTGTCGGGATAACTTGCGTAAATTCTAGTCGCCAATAAACAATTTCTAGAAGTCTCTTCTAATACCAAAATCAAATAAACTAGTTTGTTTTTTTCGAAATTCATTACGAAATGGAGAAAATAATTTTTTTAAATGTATACAAATCAAATGTTACATTGACATTTAAGTACGTACATTTTGACAGTTGTTTTGTCTTAGCTTGGCCTACTTCGGTGCATAGAAATATAGTAAAATGTTTACTTTTGTACAAAATTTTGTATAATTATGTAAATGTGTTAAATATTTCTAAAATTATTAACTTTAGGGATAAGGAATGGTTATACTAATCAAAAGGTAATTTAAAAACAAATTAATCATGCAAAAACATACATAGTGTTCCATTGAAAATAAGAAAGTTATTAACGTTTGAAGTTTGCCAAATTCATGCTAGTTTTTATCAAGTATCAATCATTAAAACCATGTTTAAAGATTCCAAAAATTCAAACTGCATACTAATAGAGCTAAAAACAAAGATGTTATAAGCTATTTTTGTTGAAGACACAACTGTCAAATGTTTACAAAAAGAATTAGAACTCGAAAACTATTAAGTTTAGGTATAGGAAATGGTATAGACGTTTTATTAGGAATTACTTAAGGTATTTAAAAGTCAAAAAATATACACAACGTCCCATTTGATAAAATTTTCGTTATACCGCAAAATTGGGACATCCTGTATGTTTGAAAATAACTTTACGACACAGATTTATAAACCATTAACTTTTTGTACGAGTTATTTTTTCTATCTCCCTCGGGAAAGGCTCTACGAAGGCCCGACGCACTGTTGCAGGACACAGTATACAAAAATGTTACATTGAATTATTAGCATCAAGTTTTCTGAATAAACATCATTTGTTTTTGTTTTATAAAAAGTCAGATAGTGCAAAATTACAAATTACTTTTTTTGTTACAAATATTGTGTGTAGTTGAAATTGCTAATATTTGTTTAGACATGGAAAAAAATTTTAGTGAAAACGATACGCTATCTAAAGAGAAAGTTGAGTACGGAAAGTATCTACTATGCAATATCTGTCAAGAAATGTTTGTAAAAGCTGTTACATTGCCATGTACTCACACGTTTTGCCAATACTGCATTAACAAATGGAAAAAGAAACAGAACACATGTCCGACATGCAGAATGACAATTTACGCAACTGCGCCCACTGTAATCATAGATAGTTTAATTGCAAAAATGATTGAAAACTCTAGCGAGAAAATAAAAAGTGATCGTGCATTGTTAGTTGCTGAAAGAGAAGAAGAGATGAGAGCTTTTTCGAATCAACGCAAAAGAAGATATAATAAAAGGAGGTCTGACTTATATCAAACTAAAAGAGCACGTCGAAATTATTAGTTATTGTTTTTCTATGTTTTTATTTTTAAAATATTTACTGTAAATTTTGAATGAATAAAATTCATACAAATTTAATGTTCAATTTTATATTTGCTTGGTACGAATTTATTTATTACTTGGAACGTTGTGTGCCACTGTTTAAATCGTTTCACTAAATGACTAATGCCGTCTATCTACACACAGCTTGTAGGGTATTTTAGTTGAATATAAACCTTTGAGTTTTTTTCGGCACCCCTTAAGATTTCGTTTAACCTGAGGTGTCTTGATAGTGGAACTCGTACGATATTTTCTATGAACATTCAAATGTTCCAACCAGGCGCGGCCCCAGCAGTTTATTTCAGTGGGGGCTCCATTAGTTTAAAGCGGGGGGAGGGAGGCTCATCACATTTTTAATTAATAATGTATTTAATATGGCGTTAGTATTAAATTGAATAACACTTCGTTATGCACCAAGCTTTTACTTGCAAGCGATAAAGCATCATAAATTATACAACTATAAAAAAAGCAAATGTATTACATACAAAGTGAGAAAAACTTCAGTATTATTTTCAATGTCGGGGGGTGCCATAGAGGGGGTTCCAACTGCGCGCATTCAATGAATTTTTTAAAATAAAAATACAGATAATATGCACTGATTGTGTGTATAATATTCGAATATTTCATAAATGGTTACATATATTTGTAGAATATGGTGTATTTATACATTGCAAATTACAGTTGACTAATAATATTAATTTTAATATTTCTTTAAGTTTTTCAAACTTAGTTCCAACTAAATAAATAATTTTTAACAAGGCAGATCTGATTTAATTGTTTCTTTTAATAATGTTTTTAATACACGACATCTAAATGTTAATAAGAATATTAATTATTTAAACATACAAATGCGTTTAGCGACACTTAAAACCCAAATTAGTTTCAAAGGTTCTGCACAAATAATTAGTTATTTTTTACTTGTTGTAAGTATTAATCATACGTTATACCTTTACTTTATGCGTGTTTGTATACAAAAAGTTAATAACAACAAAAGATTCTGCAAAGTATATTATATACAAAATATATTTATTCAATATTATTAGCACTCTCTGTAAATATATATATTTTTTTTGTAGGTACATAATATTTTTTTAATATTTATGCAATATGCCATTTTTACAAGATATGCATTAAATATTTGGAATGAGTTTAGAACATTGTGAACGTATTATGAATATACCAGAAATATTAATTGCTGTATTGGTTGTAATATCAGTTTATATTCACGCCGCATATCCAAAGAATAACATTTTACCGTTGTAATGTTCAAAGTGAAGCACACACACCCTTCTAGAACGCAGCACACGCAATAGCATTCAAAGATGACTGAACTATTAAATATATTTAAATACCATCTCTCGCGGTCTTTAAATTACGATAGAATCACCATGGAAGTAAAAACATCGTTTAATTTATAAGAGTTTCACTGTGTTAAACTATGTAATCACTGTGGGTTTGAAGTGCATAGGTAGATTTCATGTAGAATCCCCATAGTTTCGGCGTGTTATCACTGTGAAAACATCGTCTACAAGTAAACCGCGTCTAAGCAACTTAAAACTAACTAAGATTACACTGCGTACAAATGGAACAAATACACGGTGTAAACCGTTTCAAGACTGTGAGGAATCGGCAAACGTAATATTGTAACGTTTATTATTACTAATCAATTTATTTATACTAAAAATATGTACACGTTTATAACTAACGAACTCACTCACCGAAAGATGAAGTCCGCGGATAACTTTTATTTATTTAAAAACTAACGCTTGTTTACATTAAAGTCACGTACAAAGTTATACACCGTAGATTTATCGCGACACGCGTTAATCACTTATTTATTTAGATTTGAATAATCTTTTTAACACTGCGTCTTCGAATTACTGGAATAGCTGACTTATGATTTGTTTGTGCTGCATTTATACATTTTATCCAAACGTTCGAGAATTTTCTATATCTTTCGGTGAACGTTCTGGAAATGCACCAAAACCTCGCAAAAGTTCTCGGGCTTGAGAATAATTTCTCAAAGGTTCCACTGTTCCCTTGTTAGGACTGTTTTGTTCCAGAACAGGAAACTGGAAGCGACACCGGTAAAAAGGATCGTGGCAATAGCATTTCGGCAACTTCCTTGACCAGAAAAGTAACAGTCAATGGACTTTTCCCGATCCGATATTCTCCTTGGTTGGTAACTACAGACCAACACTTGAACGCTTGTTCCTAAGAAGACAATCTCCAACATGTTTCGAACTGTTCTCCAATTCAGTTGATCCAAGCCACAATCAAGTTTGGGTACTGCCAATTTCTTAACATGGTGTAACTCCATTTTTCTTTTGCGATTCCATAATGTCCGCCACAGATTTTCGTATAACGGTTTGGTACTTGAGTATTTCTTTGTGACCAGATAGAAAACGAAGCGTTTGTCACTACGTAGTTTTAAAACTTTTCCGGCTGCCGGTTGCTGTCTACGTAGTTCATCTAACTACCCAAACTTCTTTTTAAATACGACATGTCAAGATATTCGCTCACGCAACGTGCGATGGCGTAATCTTTTTGTGTTTGCGACAGGTCTTGTTGTTTCTCGGCGGTTACTCCAAACCTAGCTTTTCCCGTATAAGCTCATGAACTTATCGAGCACCATTTCTTCGATTTCATTTCTGGTTCTGCTGTTAATTACTCTGGTTCGGACCTGAACTTATGTATTGTGGTTATCGCTAGCAAACGAGGCTAGACGATCGACGTAGACCACTTTTGGCTTGCCTATGGGTGGTTTTCGGATGCGATATATGACGTCATTAATACGTTGCACGAGTTCATAAAGGCCCTCCTATTGTCTTTGCAGCTTTGGCAACAAACAACGTCACCTTTGGGAATTATACAACCACACTATATCGCCTGGTTGAAACCCACCATTTTGTGCCTTGACGTCATATCTAGTCTTTATTCTGTTGTTGGCGATTTTCTACGGACCTTCTCGTGTACTTCGTCTAGCCTCTTGGTCAGCTTGCTGGGGTAATCTTCTCCAGAATATTCTTCCGGTCTTCGTCCAAATTGGAGGTCGCATGACAGTCGTATTTCGCGACCGAGCATCACACAGGATGGTGTTTGGCCTGTGCTTTCGTGAATGAATGATCGGTATGCCATTAGGAAAAGGTGCAAATACTTTTTCTTTAAGTCGCGAACTGCAGTCCGCTGGATATGGTTTTCTGGACAAGGCATCAGCGTTCCGATGACTGCTTCCGGAACGGTGTTCTCTGTCACAGTCACACTCTTGCAACTCTCGATCCATCTTGTCACTTGTCGTTCTGGATTACGGAACTGCAATAGCCATTTTAAAGCGGCGTGGTCTGTTCTCAGTAAAAATATTTGTAGAAATGTTCTATGGACTTGACGACTGCTAACAGCTCCTTTCTAGTCACGCAATAATTGCGTTATGGCATGGGCAAAACTTTGCTAAAGTACGCGATAACTTTTTCTTGTCCATCTTGAACCTGCGAAAGGATCGTGCCTATGACCAAATTGCTTGCGTTCGTATCCAAAACAAATTTTCCATCTTCTCTTAGATAACTCAAAATCGGCAAAGTGATTAGACCCTGTTTTAGTTGATGCAAAGCATTCTCGCAGTCTTCATTTTATCTAAATTCTGTTTTTTCTTCGGTCAATTTCGTCAAAGGTTTGGCAATATTGGCAAATCCGGGTACAAATCGTCCATAATAGGTGTACAATCCAAGGAAACTTTGAACTTGGTGTTTGTCGATTAGTCTTGATCATGCTTGCACTGCTCGGATTTTGTCTGGGTCAGCCATTACTCCATCTCTAGATACGACGTGGCCAAAGTATTGCACTTTTTTTAAAATACGCGACACTTCTTTAAGCTCAGTTTGAGGTTTGCCCCACGTAGTTGCTGGAACACTTTTTTCAAATTGTTCAAGTGTTCTTTAAACGACCTTCCAACCGCGATCACGTCGTCTAAGTAAACCAAGCACGTCTTTCAAGACATTCCGCGCAATATGGTTTCTCTCAAACGCTCGAACGTTGCAGGAGCGTTACACAGGCCAAAGGGCATCACAGTAAACTGCCACAAACCAGTTCCAATCGTAAAAGCTGTTTTCTCTCGATTCTTGGCTTCCAATTCTACCAGCCAGTAACCACTCTTTAAGTCTAACGTAGAAAACCTGACAGGGTGTCTAACGTATCGTCATTTCTGGGTAAAGGGTCACTGTCCTTTTTAGTCACGTCGTTTAGCTGTCTGTAGTCTACGCAAAACTTTGTTGATCTATCTTTCTTCTTTACTGGCGACGCCCACGGGCTATTTGAAGCTTAAATCACGCCTTCTCTTTCCATATCCGTAATTATTTGTTCGGCTTCTTCTCATTTCGCCAAAGGTAGTCAGCGTGGATGTTGTCGTTTCGGCCAAGCATCTCCGTTATTAATTTTACGTTTTTCCACGTCAGTCCTTCCTTTGGAACCATTCTGCAGCGCGAACTCTTGGATCAACACTTTAACTTTAGCCAGCTGGTCTTTGCTGAGGTTTTCGCATTTGGAGGTAAGAATGTCCAATAAAAGTTGCGGACGCTTCTTCGGCGACGTATCTTCGTTAGATTTTACGTATCTCACAGTTTGAGATCCTGGGGTGCATTGGCCTACCACGGTCTTCCTTTTCAATGTAACAGGATCAGAGTTGATATTTAAGATCCTTACCGGCATCGTGTTTTTCACTCGCACTAAAGTTCTGCCAACGAGTAGTCTCTTTTCCACAGAGTCACGTCTTCACTCAATAAGACTCGCACGACTGCCTTTTCTGACAAATGAAAGGGAACTTCTTCATTGTCGATTTTCAGGGCATTCTTCTTCATATCCAAATGGAACCCATACTTCTTTATAACGTCCATTCCCAGCATAACTTATTCCGTGATGTTGGCTACCAGTACTTGATGGTCGAGTACTCCATTTCCCAAACCAGTGGTTACTTTGACTTGTCCGTGAGCAGGTATTTCTTCGCCTGCGCCGTTCGAAGTCGTACTATTACTGGTATAGTTTTCTCGTCGCCCACTTTCCCGCAGTTCCAGCACGTCACTTCTCTTCCTCGAGCTACTTGCACCCGAAGTACACGTCGCACTATGTCTTCATTGCTTTCTTGTATATTTTTATTCATCGATTGGAAAATTTCAAATATTTTTGAATCAATTTTAACTGCTTGTAAACGCGTCACCGGCATAAATTTAAACACGAATAATAATAAAAAAAATAGTTTATTAACACTAAATTTTAATAATGCCCTACACTAGTTTAACGAAATGAAACAGCTAAGATTAAACGCTATAAACAAACACCCGATCTAAAGATTTATTTATTTACGCAATCAATGTTTTTATTACAGGAGCGATATTAAATTACTTAATGGTATTTACACTAAAAATCGCGAACCCGACACCTGACACCACTGTTACAATTATTATTAAAAACTAATCAATTTATTTATACTACAAATGTATACACGTTTATAACTAACCGAACTAATTAAATCTAAAGATATTTAATAAAAACACTTACACTAATTTATATATACCGCGTTAATCACTTATTTATTTAAACTTGAAAAAATTTTTTAACACTGCCGTTTTCGAATTGCTGCATAAATCCCTTATCATTTATTTGTATCGTTTTTATATATTTTGGCCAAACGTTCGAGAATTTTCTATATCTTTCGGTGAACGTTCTGAAACTGAGAATAATTTCTCGAACGTTTCAATACTATTATATTTCACTTGGTTGTAATTTACTCATAATGCCCATATTTAAACATACACATAACAACCAAGGCGTTATGAGAGGGCGTTATGAATTAAAGAGTGTATTAAGAATTCATAACGCCATCTCATAATGCTCTCTTTCAAAAGTGATGTATATTTTCACGTTTTTGTTTAGATTTTGATGGTAAAAAGGTTTTTATTCCTACTTGTACATTTTTTTCAATATATTCAATATCTAATTTTTAGGTTTTTAATTTTTTGCAACCAAAAAAAATTATTGTAAACAAAATAATTATTTCAAAAAAAATTATGAGTATGTATACATATAAAAAAGCCTCTGAAAAACGAAAAATCTTTGTGTTAACTATTTAAACAAGTTTCATTGCTTGCAATAATGACCGAGGTCATAATAAATTTTCTTAACAATCGCTTAACTTGTTCAAAAATTAAGTTAGATCAATTTTTCCAACGTGACCTTATTCCCTCAAGTGTTGAGAATACACCGTAATTTTATTAAATTTTTTAATTAACATTTAATACTTAAAAAAAATTATTTTATGTGTCGTACTAGCTTCAGAAATCGCGGGTGCATCCCGAAATAGTCACGCGGAGGCCTACTTTCAGCGTTTATTTAAAATTATTAGCAATGTAGATAAAGTTTTGAGAGTTGAGACTTTTCTATATTGAAATTTTTTTTAGATTTCGATTATCTCTGATACTTTCTAAATTATTCGCGAAAAACTAAATGCTTTTTATTTTATCTTAATTTGTTTATAACTTTTGCAATTTTTTATCGCCTAAAAATTTTTCTAGACGTTATTCCAAATCCATTGAGCTATCGCTCATATTTTTAGGAGCTATTTCAAGAATTAACACGTTTTTGAACTTGTCGACTAGACTAATGTATTTGTTGTTTCCCTTTTTATTAATATCATAGATGTTTCATAAAAAAAAACTTTATAATCGACACTTTGTGTGCTTTTGTAATAATATAGTGATCAATTATTATTAGTCACAGCGCAAATTATGTACACGCACGTAGGCGGGTTAATTGTGCCTAAACTTTTTATTACTTTCACGTTGATTTAGTACATACAATATATAATTAAAGTTGTTATTTAAAAAAACAAATCAAAAATCTTCATAATATTATCCATTAGTAGTTTTATTAGAGAAACTGTTGTTAGGCAACCAACCGTACATTTTAAAATTCTCAGTCAAAAATGTCAACTTTGTTGTACAACTGCATAGAATATAAAATTTTAGCAATATCTTATACAAGCACGTGTGATTTAACGTTGACAATTAAAACATACCGTGAATCATAAAAAAATATCTGATCAATTATTAATTGACCGCAATTTCCTTCACAAATTTGTCACTTTCTTCCTGTTTTCCCCTACTATGATACCACTTGCATCGCACTGACGTCAAAAACTTTTTTTCTTCCATTCAAATTTATACGACTCGAACAGCGTGTACGTACGAAACAGTTAATTGTTTGTAATTATAAGTGATAGTACTATTTCGAAGAAGAATCAGTAGCGCATTCGACGTAGTGTTGAACGGACGTATCCGAAAAACGTTTGTAGAAAACGCGCAAAAATGTCGGTCGATTCAGAATTAAATTCGGTATTGATAAGACGACAAGAAATTAACGACGCTTTGGACAATGGGAACGAAGTTAAATTAAAATACAAATTCATCAATATTTATACGGAGTTCCACGATTTTACTAGAAAAGAAATAAAACAATACGAAACAACATTCAAAAAGTAAGTTTACTTTTATTCTTTTAATTTTTTATTGCATTACATAAAACTTATTTTTACGCTGACCCATCTATAAATTCGGGTTAATCGATGTTTCGCTTAGATTTTGACCTTTTTAAATTTTTCCAAATTGAGTTTTAGGATATTATGCTTAATCTGTTACTCCAAATGTTTATGTATTTAAATAGGAAGCGCGATTGTCAATTTATCGTAGGGGAATTGGAATTATTTATAAACTTAATGATAATGACAATGTTTATTAAATGTGATTTTATGTGAGTCACGTGGTATAATTTAATGCATTCGCGTGTGATTTCTACACGAATGTAATCTGGAAATTATAGTCTTCTCGCGCCCAAATTCTAATCTTTGAAAGTGTTAGATAAATACTCGAAAATGGTAACAGCCGAAACGCAAACTGATATAGTGATGATTTAATAGGAAAAAGCTGTGGTATAAATGTTACACTGCAAAAATAAATTAGAAGCTACATTAAGAAAAATATTTTGACTATGGTGACTTTTTGACGTATTGACTCAATCTGCTGGTACAATTTTACATCGACACATGTTATTATATCGATTATTCCCATGCTCTTTAAACCTTTAGTTTCTATTGCAAATAGAACACAAAGTGTTATACATCAGTTTGAAGTACACACGAATCAATTACTATTCAGCGTTAGTCACCAACTCCTAATAAATCTTCTATTATTTAATATTTATTGGAGCATACGCACCTTGTCCTTGGTATCACAAACGCGATTTTTTTAATTAATTGCAACCTTTTCTATTTCAACATAAAACCTTTCTTATTAGTAGAATATGGTAGAATACGTCTCGATTACGTTTTGTTATCGATCTTCAAAAACATCTTTTTAAGAAGTATATAAATAACCTCTTGTATAACTGTTAAAATACACGACCACTGTTATGTAAAAAGTGTTGATTTACCCTTAATAATATTTTCATCAAAATAATGATCGGGATCAAAGATGGCTTATAAAATAACGATCGCGAACATATATCAATTATGAAATAACAATTGCGGATGTGGAAAAGAAACAACACTCTTAATTATCGCAGAGCTATATGGCGAATATTTTCTGTATATTTCAAAAATTGAGAAATATGAATATATGATTTTACCTGAAATATTTACTTTTACTTTACTGAAATGTATAGTAAGTTAATTCCCTTTTAGGTACGCAGGTAGTTCAAAGAAAATCATGTTATTAACCCCTTTCGTCTTAGTTTTTTTGTAGAAATTTTAAACCACCTACAGATTTTTTAAAAAAAGAGATGCGTTTAAATATTTTAGATTGTTTGTTTATATACTTATATAACAGAAATTTCACAATGCATTCTCATCAAATAGAAATGGAAAACTAAAAATCCTGTAATTTTTTTTTAATTAAATTTGGTTACAGTAATTGTTGTGTAGTTCACCTTTTGATTAAAGTTACACAACCACTGTAAAAAACGATAGAAGTCTTTTACTATTTTCTCATCAAGTTAAAATAATTTTAACTTTTTTGCGATATTTGCAAAGTCGCCATATTGTTTCTTTACATAAAAAGTAAAGACTGGGTTTCGAACCGCGTTTCATATTTTCACATTCCTCAAAACTTCTAAAGGTAACAAACTTTGAAAAAGTAACACTTTATGTTTCGACAATTATGTCGCTGTCTTCTTCAGAAAGAATGAAACTGACAGTATAGGATTCTGAGAAGCTTCTACATTGCGCCACTTTGGTCAATGGTCCGTAACGGCATCTATTCACTAGTCTTTCGGAACCTGTTTTTCCATACTGGGGTAGGTCGCTACCATTATCTCTGTTGAAAGTATCGTGCTTCTGGATTTTGATGACTTCCTTGTTTAGTCTGGACTAAAAGTTTCGGGAATTCGGCAATATTTTTGTCTCCTCACATTTTATGGCGTGTCCAATGTCTAGGAAGTGTTCCAGAATAGCCGATCTTGTATTATGTTTTTTTGTGTCCGCCTTATGTTCTCTTATCCGTGGATGTGGTAGACCTCTCTAGTTCCTCTTACTTGTTGCATTGAAGATCACTTTCATGTTTTTAGCCTTAACTATACTGGTTATTTTGTTCGTGCAGCCCTTTATGTAAGGAAGAAAGGTAGTTGCGATGGAGTCTTCTTTCTTTGTTTTTTTTATTGTGTTGTTTGTTGATCGCTTTATCTATGTCTGCTTTTCTGTATCCGTTCTTTCTCAAGGCATTCGTTAGATGGCCTAGCTCGGCCTTTAACGAGTTGGGTTTACTGTTGCTTTTGGCTCTGTGTACTAACGTTTTTAGCACTCGAAACTTCTGAGCTGGATGATGGTGCGATTTGACATTCTGTATACTTGAAGCTCCAATGTGTTATCTATCTTCAGAATGACTAGTACATGCAAAAACGGAATGTTACTGTTTCTCTCGGCCCCGATAGTGAATTTGATATTAGGTTCTAACTGGTTGATATAGCTCAGGAATCTGTTAAGTGTTTCTGCTTCACAAGAATTTTGATTTGAGGGTAGCTATTTCTACAAAATCCTCTATAACTGTATTGGCGATGACTGGAGAAGGTGCTGATCATACGGCTGCTCATTCAGTTTGTTCGTATGTAACGTTATTGAAATATACGTGGATTTTAAGCATTTAATTAGCAATTAGTTCGTTAAGCTTCTCATCCAATTTTGTTTTTTGTAATATAGTCTTAATAATGTTCAATGTTGTTTGTAGTGGCCCTTTTGTAAAGAGAGAAACCACATCAAAACCTCTTAAAATATATTCTGCTTTCAATTTCATCTCTTTAATCTTTGAGACGAAATGCTGGGAATTTTTAACGTGATAGATGTTTTTTTCTGTTTTTTCATATTCTTGCTGCATTTGTAGCACCCAGAATTGGGCGAAGCGGTACCCCTGGTTTGTAGATTTCTGGAATACCGTAAAGTATGGTGTCTTGCTGTTTGAAAGAATTAGGCGTCTTTTCTAATGTTCTAGGATGGTGTTTGCCGCTTTTACAGTAGCCAAAATCTTTTTCTTTAGAATTTTTATTAGATTCTTTTTCAACGGTTTGTATACCCGAACTTGTACCAATATGTTGATTTTGTTCATGTAATCGCCGGTGTTATGCTTACAGTGTCATTTTCTTTGACAGCTAGTAGTATTGCGATTTTTCTGTTGGCATTAAGTTTCCTTAGAGCAATTTTTTAATTCCAATTGATGTTGGGTTTTGGTGCTATGGACTTCTTCAGTAGATCAGTTGCTTTGATTCTCAATTTTTTTAAATTAAAGTAGACGAAAGCACTACTTGAAGAAGCAGGGGTGTACCGCATCTCTTGTTTGTGTGGGTTGGCTTATGTGGAAGAAACAGGACGTAACATCGCTACCCGGATAAGAACTTAAAGTAACATAATACAAGATCGGACGTTGCAGAATACTTTCTAGACACTGGACACGTCATAAAATTTGAGGCAAACATTTTTGCTAAATCCCAAAACTACTGGACCAGACTATATAAGGAAGCTATCGAAATTCAGAAGTACGATGATTTCAACAGAAATAATAGTATCGACCTATATGAAAAAACATGTTTCCGAAGACTAGTGAATCGAGACCATCACGGACCATTGACCCGAACGACGAATTATAAAGGTTTCTCAGAATAAATTTTCTGTTTCATTCTTTCTGAAAAAGCAACAACATCACTGTCGAAACTTCAGGTAATGTGAGTTTTTTAAAGTTGGTCAGTTTTTTGAAGTTTTGTGAAATGTGAAAATTTGGAACGCGCTTTAGGTGGTGCAAGAAGTTTCATACATTCTGGAACAATCGGCATATAAACAAAATATTTTCATAGTGGTGTGTAATTACTATACATATTATTAAACACCACAATGCTGCATTAATTCTTTGAATAAACAATATTTATTATAGAGAATATTTTATTTTAAAGAATATCTGATCCAGTTAGCGTCGACGTCACCACTGATAACACTTGATTACCGTGCTTGGGAAATTTGAAATTGTAAATGCAAATGTTTTGATAGGAACTCGGTAACTATAATAGATACGAGCAAATGGACGGTGTATTCTCGATCTCTTTTTTCGAGTAAGACTCGATGGTAAAAACCAAATTGGGCGATTGTTTTTTGTTTTCGAGGTATACGCTAAAGCTTGATTTTCTCAATTTGCGACACATGGCGATATTTCGATTTTTTTCAAAGTAGAGAGAAACGGTTTATGTGACCGTAAGGCACTTTTTTGAATAGACTGCAATGGCGTAGTATAATTGTGAATAACTTCATTACATTTCAAGTTATGGCATATAGTTTTTTTTAAATGCTAATCATAGTAGGCTATTAGACAGTTAAAATCGTTTTTTGTTTCTCTTTTCAATGATATATAACATGTGGTATTTATGATTTCGTATTTTACTCATTTCATCAAAAAATTGATATTTTTAACCAACACTTATTCCGTTGTAGCTTTCTCATAGTAGGCTTCTGTAGTCGAAAATGTGAACAAATTAAATCATTTAGTATTGAAAATTAGTTCGTATAAAATGCAATGGTTTTTCAAAATTATGAAAATTACAATATGATAGAATGCTTTAATCAAAGTGATAATCATTCGGACGCTGCAGCCGAAGTATATTCCGATCGTTACCTAGAAATAAGACAACCTCATAAAAGCATTTTTATGATATTGAAACAAAATATGAGGAATCATGGACCATTTGACAAACCAATAACAAGAAATTACTTTATTCAAGATATGGAAAAGCTTCTATCAATTAAGTAGAAGCTGTAGTAGCAAATCCTTCAATGTCATGCCGCCAAATTGAAGCAGAAGTTGGAATTTCAAAGAGTTTCCAATATATTGAAAAAAAAACAAATTTTGGCTATTTGTAGTTAGAACAGGAATATTTGCACCCTACTGATCCTAAGCGTAGATTGCAATTTTGTAATTGGTACCTACAAAATATTCGGCAAAATCCATTGTTTTATCGAAACATAATTTGATCCGATGAAGCATAGGTATATTAGTAGTGCACGAATTTTTAATAGGCATAACGAACCTTAGTGGTCGGATGTTAATCCTCATCGCACTAGCGTTGTCCGACAGCAGGAAATATTTGGTTTTACCGTGTGGTGTGTCCTAATTGAAAATCGAATTTTGGCCTACGACATATTTCAAGAAAATTTAAACAGTCAACGATGTTATGAAATTCTGAACAAACGTGTTGTTGAAGAATTTTTGGATGACATACCATTAGATGAGAGAAGAAATAAATGTATTCATTCAACAAGATGGAGCACCACCCCATAACAGTGCAATCATTTCAGAGCTGTTAAATAACATTTTAAAAGTAATTGCATAAGCAATAATGGACGTAAGGTGGCCAACATGGTCCCCTGATTTAACAGCACTTGACTTCATTTTTTGGGGACACATCAAACATACTGTTACGTATCTATTTATTAACAACTAATTTATTTATAACGACTAAAACTACGTTTACTTATTATAGAAATATGTATACTTTTAAATTGACCGAACTACTAAAATCTAATAATAAAAACACTTACACTAATTTATGTATGACCGTTGTATAACACTTAAGATAAGATAAGATAACGTCCTCGGATTTGTTTACACTATAAGTCACGTTCACTCGATTCGGTGTACACTGTTATTTATTTAAAACGTCCGCACGTGCTAATCACTTATTTATCTTCACTTGCACAATCTTCTTAATACTGCATGCATTCACATTCCAGCAATAACTGACCTACGATTTCTTTCTTACGTATTTATAGACATCGGCGAAACCTTCTCGAGCGTTCCTTCCTTTTCGCTATATCTTCTAGAAGCTAGATAACAGTTTCTAGAAGGCTCTTGCATTTGCAAGTAATTTCTCGGACGTTTCACTGCCCCCTTCTTAGGACTGTTCTGTCCCAGAACAGGAGACTGGATGCGACACCGGTAAAAGGGATCGTGGCGATAGCGGCAGCTTCCTCCATTTCGGCAACTTCCTTGACCATAAAAGTAACAGTCAATGGACTTTTCCTGACCCAATACTCTCCTCGGTTGGTAACTACAGACCAACACTTGAATGCCTGTTTCTCGGAAGACGACCTCCAACATGTTTCGAACTGTCCTCCAATTCAGTTGGTCTAAGCCACAACCAAGCTTGGGTACTGCCAATTTCTTAACATGATGGAACTCCATTTGTCTCTTGAGACTCCATAATGTTCGCCACAGATCTTTGTATAACGGCTTGACACGTGAGTATTTCTTGGTGACCAGATAGAAAACAAAGCGTCCGTTACCACGTAGTCCTAAAACCTTTCCGACTGCCGGTTGCTGTCTTCGTAATTCATCTAGCTGTCCAAACTTCTTTTTAAACACGACTGCAACCCCTTTGGACATGTCAAGCTCCTCGCTCACGCAATGTGCGATGGCGTAATCTTTGTGTCTGGAACAGGTCTTGTTGTTCCTCGGTGGTAACTCCGAACCTAGGTTTTCCAGAACCTCCGTATAAGTTCATAAACTTTTCGAACTCCATTTCTTCGATTGGATTCCTGGTTCTGCTACTTATTACTCTGGTTCGGACCTGAACTTGCGGATTGTGGTTATCACCAGCAAACGGGGCTAGACGATCGACGTGGACCACTTTTGGCTTGCCTCTGGGCGGTTTTCGGATGCGGTATATAACGTCGTTAATACGCTGCACGACTTCATAGGGGCCCTCCCATTGCCTTTGCAGCTTCGGCGACAAACCACGTCTCCTTTGAGGGTTATATAACCAAACCATATCGCCAGGTTGAAACCCACCATTTTGCGCCTTGACGTCATATCTTGTTTTCATCCTGTCGCTGGCAATTTGTGTGTTTTTACGAACCTCTTCATGTACTTCGTCTAGCCTCTTTGCCAGCTTGCTGACGTAATCTTCTCCAGCGACTTCTTCTTCCGGTCTTCGTCCAAATTGAAGATCGCATGGTAATCTTATCTCACGACCGAGCATGACACAGGATGGTGTTTGGCCTGTGCTTTCGTGAACGGATGATCGGTACGCCATTAAGAAGAGGTGCAAGTACTGATCCCAGTCTCTTTGATGTTCGGACACTACCTTGGCTAAGTACTTGCCCATTGTTCGATTCATCCGTTCAACCATGCCATCAGACTGAGGATGGAGAGGCGTTGTCCTAGTCTTTTTAATTCCTAACAGTCGGCAAACTTCTTGAAACAGCCCAGACTCAAAATTGCGGCCTTGATCGGAGTGTAATTCCAACGGAACTCCAAACCGGCAGAAAAACTCCTTTACTAATACGTCTGCGACTGTAGCTGCTTCCTGATTGGGTATGGCGTAAGCCTCCGTCCATTTCGTGAAATAATCCATCGCCACCAAGATGTATTTATTTCCCGAATCGGATTCTGGGAACGGCCCTGCGATGTCAATCGCAACTCTCTCCAAAGGGCTTCCTACGTTGTATTGTTTCATGGGTGCTTTGCGCTTTCTCGCTGGACCATTTCCTGATGCGCAGACTGTGCATTTACGGCACCATTTCATGACGTCCTCTTTGCAGTTCATCCAGTAGAATCGTTCTCGCACTTTACCCAACGTCTTCTTAATGCCAAAGTGTCCTCCCGATGTCCCATCGTGGAGATGCTTCAACACTTCAGTCACCCTGCTCTTTGGCACTACCAGCTGGAGGCTGTTTCCCGTGCCCTCGGCACTTTCTAGGATCGCTTAAGAAGACCGTCTTCTACTATCAAGGAGTCCCACTGCGCCCAGTACGCTTTGATATTTCTGCCCAAAGCACTCACTTCTTCCCAGGTTGGTCGTCGGCCGCTTTCTTTCCAGTCGAGGAGTTGTCTTATTTCAGGATCGTCTTCTTGTTCGCGACGTAACTGCTCAGGTTCCCACTCGTCATCAACCATAGCAGTTCTACGGACGCATTCGACTTTTTCTTCCAGTCGCGAACAATGGCTGCAGTCCGCCGGACATGGTCTTCTGGACAAGGCATCAGCGTTCCGATGACTGCTTCCGGCACGGTGTTCTGTGTCGTAGTCATACTCTTGCAGTCTCTCGATCCATCTTGCCACTTGTCCTTCTGGGTTACGGAACTGCAGTAGCCATTTTAAAGCGGCGTGGTCTGTTCTCAGTAAAAATTTTCGTCCATACAAATACTTGTAGAAATGTTCGATGGACTTAACGACTGCTAACAGCTCCCTCCTAGTCACGCAATAATTCCTTTCTGGCCTGGACAAAACCTTGCTAAAATACGCGATAACCTTTTCTTGTCCATCTTGAATCTGCGAAAGGACCGCGCCTATGGCCAGATTGCTTGCGTCCGTATCCAAAACAAACTTTCCATCTTCTCTTGGATAACTCAAAATCGGCGAAGTGACTAGGGCCTGTTTTAGTTTATTAAAAGAATTTTCGCAGTCTTCATTCCATCTAAATTCTGCTTTTTCTTCGATTAGTTTTGTCAATGGTTTGGCAATATTGGCAAATCCGGAGACAAATCTTCTATAATAAGTACACAACCCAAGGAAACTTCGGACCTGATGTTGGTCGATCGGTCTTGGCCATGCTTGCACTGCTCGGATTTTGTCTGGGTCAGCCCTTACTCCATCTCTAGATACGACGTGGCCAAGGTATTGGACTTCCTTCTTAAATACGTGGCACTTCTTTGGGCTCAGTTTGAGGTTAGCCCCACGTAATCGCTGGAACACTTCCTTCAAGTTGCTCAAGTGTTCTTCAAACGACCTTCCAACCACGATCACGTCGTCCAGGTAAACCAAGCACGTCTTCCAAGACAATCCGCGCAAGATGGTCTCCATCAAACGCTCGAACGTTGCAGGAGCGTTACACAGGCCGAAGGGCATTACAGTGAACTGCCACAAACCAGTTCCGATCGTAAAAGCTGTTTTTCACGATCCTTGGGTTCTAATTCTACCTGCCAGTATCCACTCTTTAAATCTAACGTAGAAAACCACTGGGATCCTGACAGGGTGTCTAGCGTATCGTCAATCCTGGGTAAAGGGTAGCTGTCCTTTTTGGTCACGTCGTTTAGCTGCCTGTAGTCTACGCAAAACCTCGTTGATCCATCCTTCTTCTTCACGAGTACCACTGGGGATGCCCATGGACTACTTGAAGGTTCAATCACGCCTTCTCTCTCCATATCCGTAATTATTTGTTCGGCTTCTTCTCTTTTCGCCAAAGGAAGTCTGCGTGGATGTTGTCGTATCGGTCGAGCGTCTCCGGTATTAATTTTGTGTTTCACCACGTTAGTTCTTCCTTTGGAACCACTCTCCAGCGCGAACACATCTTGGTACTCTTGGATCAACACTTTAACTTTAGCCAGCTGGTCTTGGCTGAGGTTTTGGCATTTGGTGGTAAGAGTGTCCAATAGATGTTGTGGACACTTCTTCGGCGGCGTATCTTCGTTCGTCTTCACGCATCTCACAATTTGTGATACTGGCGTGCATTGGCCTACCACGGTCTTCTTTTTCAACGTTACAGGATCTGAGTTGATGTTTAAGATCCTTACTGGCATCGTCTTCTTTACTCGTACTAAGGTTCTGGCAACGAGTAGTCCCTTTTCAACTAAACCGCTTTCCATTGGTTCAATCGCGCGTATGTAGCCTTCCCGGAGATTTCCATCCAGGCGTGCCATCACCACACTTTCCGTCCTTGCAGGCAGAATCACGTCTTCACTCAACAAGACTCGCACGGCTGCCTTCTCTGACGAATGAAAAGGAATTTCTTCATTGTCGATCTTCAGGACATCGTTCTTCATATCCAAATGGAACCCATACTTCTTTATCACGTCCATTCCCAGGATAACTTCTTCCGTGATGTCGGCTACCAGTACTTGATGGTCGAGTACTCCATTTCCCAAACCAATGGTTACTTTGACTTGTCCGTGAGTAGGTATTTCGTCGCCCGTCGCCGTTCGAAGTCGTACTGTTACTGGTGATGTTTTCTCGTTTTCCAATAACATGTCTGGACGAATGATGGTCTTCGTCGCTCCCGTGTCAACCAGTAACTGGACGCTTCTCCCATTGATCTTGCCATCGAGATAAATGCTATGCAATTGCTCCCTAGGCGATGCCATTTGGATGGTAATCTCCGGGGTCTGACTAGATGAGATTACTTTTTGTCTCTTTTGCTCGCCTCGTTCCAAATTATCGAGCGCTCTTCTTGTCCTCTTCTTAGGTTTAGTACGATGCCGTCGTACATGGCCTATTCAATTCAAAGTTGTCACTCCTCTTTCCCGAAGTATTCGTCGCGCTATCTCCTCGATGCTTTCCAGTGTCTGCGCGGGTACTTCTGTAGCACAGCAGAGTCTATGACCATCTCGTTGCGATGCTTGTTTTGCTGCTTCAAACTCCAAAGCATGCACCAAAGCGTCATCCAACGTCTTCGGTCGTGCTAACCGTAGAGTCTGCTGAGTTTCGTTGTCTCGAAGGCCGTCTACAAAAGTTTGAATAGCCAATTGCTCCAAGAAGGTATCTGGCGCTGTAGGATACGCAAGCCGTGTTAGTCTGGCGATGTCAGCCTCAAACTCTTGAAGACTTTCGGCAGCTTTCTGAACCCGACTTTTAATTTGAGCTTGATAGACTTGTTGAAGATGAGCATCTCCATATCTCATTTCTAATCGTGATATTAAGAGTTCGTAATTTTCTTGCAGATGGTCCGGAACAGTTTGTAAAATTCCCAGCGCTTCTCCACGTAAGGACACTATTAAAGACGTCGCTTTCTGCTTGTTGCTCCAACCATTAGCAGTAGCTGCGGCTTCAAACTGCTTGTAGTAGGTTGACCATGGAACTTTACCATCAAAATTTGGTGGTACAACTTTGAACTTGTGAGTGTTTTCTTCTCGATGGTCCATTATTAAATCTTCACTCGTGACGCTTCCTTCACCGTGACAATTCATTTGGGTCATTCTTTCTTCAAGCAGTTGTATTCTTTCTCTCAATTTTTTCTCTAGCTTGTCTTCTATGGTTCTTGAATCTCTTCTATTTTGTCATTCACAGAATCGCAAATTTCTTCTTTTAAATTTAGCATATCTGCTTGGGTTTCCTCTTGCGCAATTCTGATTTGATTTCCTACACTAACTTGTATTTGTTCCTCAATAGTCTTTATTTGATTTTCCATGCTCGCTCGTATTTCTTCTTTTAAACTTCTAGCATTTTCTTCCATTTTTCTGGAATTTTCCGACAGTTTTTCTTCAATTTTCTGTGAAGTTTCGCCCATTTTTCTATTATTTTCTTCCATATTTTTATTCATTGATTCTTGACCATTTTTTATCGATTCAAGAAATTCAAATAGTTTTGCATCCATTTTAACTGCTTGCAAACGCGTCACCGGCATAAATTTAAATATAACACCAATATGAAGTTTAAATACACTACTTTTTTAAAATACAGTTTTTGTATAACACAAAATTTTAATAACGTGATCACGCACTTGTTAAAAGAAAAAAAGTTTAATAAACCTATTTTATACTTTATAAATAAACACGCGTATCGCGAACAGTAATTTACGCAATCAACTACGGAAGCGATATTAGATAGCTTAATGGTATTTACACTAATAATCGCGAACGGTTTGATACCTCAACACCTGACGCCACTGTTACGTATCTATTTATTAACAACTAATTTATTTATAACGACTAAAACTACGTTTACTTATTATAGAAATATGTATACTTTTAAATTGACCGAACTACTAAAATCTAATAATAAAAACACTTACACTAATTTATGTATGACCGTTGTATAACACTTAAGATAAGATAAGATAACGTCCTCGGATTTGTTTACACTATAAGTCACGTTCACTCGATTCGGTGTACACTGTTATTTATTTAAAACGTCCGCACGTGCTAATCACTTATTTATCTTCACTTGCACAATCTTCTTAATACTGCATGCATTCACATTCCAGCAATAACTGACCTACGATTTCTTTCTTACGTATTTATAGACATCGGCGAAACCTTCTCGAGCGTTCCTTCCTTTTCGCTATATCTTCTAGAAGCTAGATAACAGTTTCTAGAAGGCTCTTGCATTTGCAAGTAATTTCTCGGACGTTTCAATACTTTATGCAAAAGAACTTTTAATAACATAAACGAACTAAGAGAAAATTTTGAATTTTGAAATTTACTTTGAATGTTTAATTATTAATTAAGTATTAAATCTTATAATTTATTCTATTAATCGTAATTTCGTGTTCTTGGTTTGTTAAATGATTCATGATTCCTCAGATTTTGTTTCAATCTCATAAAAATGGATTTATGAAGTTGCTTCTTCCTGAGTAACGATCGCTTACAGCGTCCGAATAGTTACTTTGATTAAACCAATCTATCATATCGTATTTTTCATAATTTTGAAAAGTCATTGCACTTAATACCAAATAACTTTCAATACTAAATGATTCACTTTGTTCACATTTTCAACGACAGAAGCCTACTATGAGAAAACTACAACGGAATACGACTTTGTTAAAAAATATCGATTTTTTGATGAAATGAGTAAAATATGAAATCATGAACCCCATATGTTATATATCATTGAAAAGAGAAAAAACAAACGATTTGAACTGTCTAATTTGTATTTAAAAAAACACAACTATATGACAACTTGAAACATAATGAAGTTATTCAAAATTATACAACGCCGTTGCATTCTACTCAAAAAAGTGCATTTAGGTCACCTAAACCTGTTTTCTCTATTTTGAAAAATAACCGAAATATTGCCATGTGTCGAAAATTGAAAAAATCAAACTCGAAAACAAAAAACAATCGCTACATTTGGTTTTTACCATCGAGTTTTTTTCGGAAAAAGAGATCGAGGATACACGGTTCATTTTCTCGTATCTATTACAGTTACCGAGTTTCCCTATCAAAATATGCATTTTAGGACACCCGGCTCTTAGCGTTTTTCCAACAAAGAGCATTGGTATCGAAAGTGATTTCTGTAAAATACAGTTCTGAGTATTTAGCATGTACTTAGCATCAACTTTTAAAACAGTTGACTTGACATGACACCATGTCGCTAGTGTAATTTTTTCCTAAAATGTACAGAACATGGTGATGGTTGTAAAAAATAGTACTGCCATGCTGAAATGTGTTGTTTTGTACTGAATTCAGTACAATTGTACTTATTGAAAAGTAGCACTGGATCACGGATCGTGGAAAATAATCGCCAAAAATTCCGACCACTGTACTTGATTATAGACAATGTTTCGAAGCTTTCTGGTGGTACTAAGGTTTACGAGGCAACATTTATGTAATCTCGTGGCTCGTTAAAGTCAACAACAAAAACTGAAGCAAACACGTTTCCTAATCAACGAATTTGGAAATAAACATTGTGGTTTAACAAATTCTAAAGACCGTGTAAATGTAAAAACCGCAATTTCGCAAACCGTAGATTTAAATCAGTAGATGTGACGCATATATGCCCTAACGAGGCTAATAAAAAATACTAACATAAATAACTATCAATTTTGCGCGTAATTTGATAACTTCTACCACACGAGTTTATTTTCGTAAAATCGTAAATAAAATTTCTAATTATATCCACCCACAGCAAAGACTAATTCTACAAATAACTTTAATTGAACGTACACAATAATTACTAAGAACCAAACATGAAAACGTACAACAGTGACTCACTAAGTATGAATTTGATAAGGAATTAGATTTTTAATATACATCAAGAACATTACATATAAACGGTTGTAATATTCGTCGTACAAAATATTTAATAAACGCGATAATATAAAAAATGCAATAAATGCATAATGCAAATTTATTTATAAAAGCGCATACTCCATGGTATTTATGCTGAATATTTACAATTAATCAATGTGTGAATATTTAAATGATTAGTACGGTGAAAATTCTTATCTTTTAAATTTTAACTGTTTTTCAATTAATTTAACGTGACACTTACCTATTTAAAAAAGCACACGAGAAGTTACTTTTACTATTTGCTTTTACTTTAGTATTCTTTACACTTTCAATTTTCAAGTGTATCAATTTACATTTCCTATTTTCTGTAGGCACCAATTCATTTTCTTATAAAATTCAAAATAATTTTTTTATCGTTTAGTGCCTGATAAGAGTTATTGCATTTTTTAACAAATTTGGGAAGCGTACATAAATGTCAAAACCTGAAAATTTTTTAAAGCGCATAAATTTGAACATTTGCTTTTGTTGACTAAAACCTAAGGCGCAATTCTCTAAGGTAAGAAATTTTATTCAGAAACTCATTCTTATCATTTCTTTTTTCCTTTAAAAAATACTTTGTAGGCTTTAAAAAATATTTTATTTAAAACAAATAACTCAAATTTCTACAAAAACTGAAAATTGTTAAAAATTCGCCACAAAATGAATGCAAAATTTAAAATGCATATACAATTAATTAATGCTGAATATTGATTATGCATTCGAATGCATACAAATTAATCAAATGAGTTGGTGAAAATTATATATATTTTTTAATTTAACAGCTTTCCACTAGTTTTAACGTGACACTTTAAAAAAAAACAACAAACACGAGAAGTTACTTTTACTTTTTTGCATAGAAATTGCTTTTTGCTTTTACTTAGTTCTTTTCAACACTTTCAGCTTTCAGTTTATATTAATATTACTAAGTTTCTTGAATATTAAGCATTAACGGCAAAACAATTTTTTTAAATCCATCTTTTGATGCCTGTTGACTGTAAAATTATTATTATATTAAGACGGATAGTTATAACAATTGTTTCTCACGGTTAAAGTTTATTAACCGAGATTTTGCCAATTATAATAATAATCTCAGCAATAAACAAAAATGCTGGATCATATGTAAAGTATAACATTTGTTCAATCACAAAGGTAACAAAATGCGCATCAACCCTAAGTTTTAATTTTCAAAGGTGTATATCTATTTTTCCGTTATCTTATCAAAAACCGGTAAACGATATACCTTAGTACAGGTCGAAGAACTGAGGAGACTGTGAATTTTATAACCATTTCCGGTTATCAAGCAGTGACGGCTTGTTTATTAGGTCATTTTGTCAATGACCCTCCAAAAAAATGAATAAGAAAGATATTTCAGTAACTTAAAAATTACAGAAAATTTGCGTTTAAATCAAATTATCAGCGTTTGAATTTCATGCGTTTAAATAATTGTCAATTTAAACGCAACAGATACGAAAGCTTGCGAATTTACCCGAGGCTGACACGTACGTGTGCCTCAACTATGCTCGCATGTATACTATACTAAAGCCGAATCGTAAATGATTTTATGCAAATTAAAAAAGAAGATAAGTAAATCTTTAAATGCTTTCGTGCAGTCTACAGCCGGGCCGCTTACTCAGTGCAATGCTTACGTGACTTATCATCTTTGTAGCACGTGTGTGTACAACACAGATGTTGGAATGCACATTTCTTATCACATATGACTAACCTTACAGTCGATTTTTTTATTTGATCTATAAAATTTATTTGTAAGGGACCACTTATTGTTTTTGTTTCATAACGACGGTGGTACAAGACATAAAAAATTACTAGCTAATAATAGTTCACATGTTTAGAATTTAAATTTAATGCTCGTCTTCAGCCTTTACTTCAAATTTGACAGACTCGTAAACATATAAAAATAAAAAAGTCAACAATCTATGATTTGTTAGATTGTATTTGTGGATTTGAAATAAATAATAGATTTTACTCTTTTGTATGTCTACTGTTTTCACATGATTGATTAATCATTATAGTGTAAAAATAATGTTACGGATTTCTAGCATTTAAAAGAAAAAGTGAAAAGCACTGGTTATCGGAGCAAAAATGAAAAATTATATGAATTTTGCTACTCTTGGTAGCGTTAATATTCGCTTACAATTGGACAGCGCTTGCCGAAAGTCAATTAAAAACCCCAATGAAAATGTTTGTAAAAATAGATAAATATATTAAATAAAACAATTGATTGACTTTACCTACGACTACAGTGAAAAGAGCACGACGTTTCTTTACGTAAAAAAGAATTAAAACAATTCTACGCAATCGGCAACACTATGGGACAAGAAAGATTGTGCGCATTTTTATGACCTTTTTGTATGATTGACCACCAGCCGCCAGTGCAGTGAAACAAATTGATTTTACCCAACTTCACATGCTAGGGTAAATGGACACGCATGACACTGATAAAATTTTAAGTTTCCTTTGTATAAACAAGTTTTTGTCTAAACACAAAACACGTTTAAACAAATTTTATGTGGTTTTGGTTTTTAAGTTTTGCAATTTTTTTTGAAAAGCGGATTGAAGGTTTCTTGGCCTTATGTTTTAGATCCACTATTTGAGAATATACATAGATATCAATTTTGATTGCCCTAAAGCGACTAGAATTATGTTTCCTGGAAAAAAAGAAATTTGGTACAACTGTGACAACTTGCCCTGTCGCTGGGTTGGTTGTCACACACTTCAGGGTTGGTTGTCACATCTACTTTACTTCTGCCACGAAGGAATAATGAACAAAAGATTAACGTTCATTGAAAATTAGTTGTATTTACAAGTTGTTCTGATGCAGATTCTAATCAGACAGACCATCACTGTCACCATTATTGCAAACATATATATCAGTGGCCGGACTGCAAGCTTCGTGTGCATAATTTTTGCATTCAATACACTCCACTCACTTTTTTTTAGATTTGCTGTTTGAAAATCCATCTAAGCACACAAAATAACAATCTGCTTCATCTTCACTCTCTTCTACTTCTTTTTGTTAGATATTCTTGGTTTGTTTAGGTTTTAAACTTTTATTTTTTTCAATGGATCCCTTTTAGCTTCCTGTTGTTTTTGCTTGCCTTCTGTTCTTCAATCAACAATTTTTCTGCTTTTGCCCTCCTTTCTTCTATAGTAACTTTAATGTTAACTTTACGAGAATAATTATTATAAAACTATCGAAGAAAGGAAGGCAAGTGCGCAACCCTGTATCTTTCTTTTGTTGTTACTAGTCATAATAAAGCTTAAGAATATACTTGTCGTTACATACTTTTGCTTTTCTAACACGCTATTTTGTTGCGAGTTGGAGAGTTTTTTATTTTTCCTCAAACCTCCTTTTCTATTTGCAAGAAAAGGTGGCGCAGGATAACACACTATTCTACTCCGATTACTACTATCTCGATCCACGACCATCTTCGATACCAAGATAAACTGAGTCTAGATTAATTACGTATAATGTCTGGATTAATTTGGCATTGTTTCAACAAAACATGTGTGTTGTAAACAATGTAGACGGATGGCGTTTTGCATATTTATTTCTATATTTGTTATGGCTACGGCTACATTTGAAAATATTTGCAAAAAGTTGTAATCTGTTAATAACAGTGTGTTTTAACATTTTTCTTTGTCGAATAGACTTATTCTACAAAAAAATTACTATCTTCAACATATTAAATAGATCATTAATCAAGTACTAATTATCATAATTACGCAATATTATTTTTAATTATCAGACTATAAATTTTACCTTGATTGTACAGTTAATTATAATGATAATAATAAACTGTAGATATTGATTTTTTGATCCAAAGTAAAAATACTGAAAGTCAATTTATACAAAACATTAGACTAACATTTTTTTAAACGCATGCTAACACGGTACCAGCAAGATGGAGTGCAATTTACTGTTCTTGACTATCTTTTTATGTTTCACTTCGTTATAAGTTACTCATAATGCTTAGAATATGAGATTGGTAAACATGTAGTACATAACAACCGGGACATAATGAGAAAGCGTTATGGATTCATTACGCACTAAAAAACGACACTTTTATATTTTTGTTTAGATTTAGATAGTAACAAGTTTTCTATTTATTTTTGTGCATTTTTTCAACATATTTGGGCAATTCTTGCACATTAATTGTGATTGTGAAAAAACCTGTAAGTTTAGTGAAATAGAACTAAAGTAATCTTCCATTTTTAGTTTTTATAGTATATAACGTGAAAAATAAAATTTTGTATGCACGATTGGAGTTACTGGATGATTACCCACGAAGAACGTGATACAGTCCGAGTGCTTCTTGTCCAAGAGATGTACTATGTTGCTCATCGTAGCAACGCCCTTGGTGCATTAATAGTTATAGGTTTCTATTTTAATATCTCTCTATTATTTACTCTGAAATTAGTAGTAGTAATTAACTTTTTATAAAGCTATGTCTTTTGTTGGGTTTAGAGTGGGATCCAAACAGTTTTCTACTGGTGCTAATAGAGACACAAAAGAAATCTTAAATTGATCGATATCTATTACTCAATATTAAGACAGAAATATATCTGTTTATGAAAAGTTACCGGCACTGACATATTGACACAATGCTTCTTCGATTTACAAAATGTTTAATATCGAAGGCTTCCACGGCCGGAATCTATACTAACATTAGAATGTCTTCCGGGTTTGGACCGTGTCATAGTTGCAACCGAATCTGCCAACGTTTCGCCCACTTTCGTAAGGGGCTTCATCAGGGCGTGAGATAAATCGCAAAACTCAAACAAGCAATCGAAATATAACTAAGAACTTTTCAAAAGTTAGGTTAACCACTTGTGAAACAAGCCATAATCTAAACTCTGAAAAGGTAAGAAAGAAAACGATAACCTGAAAAAGCAAACGTAAATCTAGCAAAGAACCACTACCGAGTTAGGAAATCAACTTGTGAACCAAGCCAGATTCTAAACTCCGTAGAAGTGACTGAAGAAGAAGTTGTCTCCGTATTTAAAGGAAAAGGGTCGTCACGGATGGTTAAGCTCGACCCTGATTGCGTTACGGTTGCTAGGGGGCGTGTTTTTGATAAATGACTAATAACCGGGAACCAAAGAGGGGATAGTTCGAAACCATGATCGCGATTGAAGTTATTGGGGTGTTTGATGATTTCTATGCTTTCTCGGAATTTCCTGTTGAAAAAGAATGGAGATTTGGCAATCAACGTAACATTATCAAAATCTATCTTGTGACCTGTAGTAAAATGATGTTCAGCGACCGCAGACTTGGAAGTATACCTTTTCCTTATACAACGATCATGTTCTGAAATGCAAGTAATGACGGAACGACCGGTTTCACCAATGTAGACTAAACCACAAGAACAGGGAATTTGGTATACATCTTGAGATGAAAGTGTAGGAAATTTGTCTTTGGGAGAAGGAAAAATCTGAGAGATTTTGCCTGTCGAGTTGAATATGGGTTTAATACCATTCTTACGAAGGAGTTTCCCTATTTGATCTGTAACCTTGTGAATGTAGGGTAAAAAGGCCAATTTTGGGTTGGATTCGAGAGTAGAAATGTCCTTAGGTAATCGAGTACGTGGATGTAAACGACGATTAATAACTCTATGAATATCTCGCTTTACATAACCATTGTTCACTAAGGTTCTAGTAAGATGACGGAGTTCTGAGTCTAGATTCTCAGGTTGACAAATAGAAAAGGCACGATGGACCAAAGATTCAATAACAGAACGTTTCTGTGCAGGATGATGATGAGACGAAGCATGAAGGTATCTGTCCGTATGGGTGGGTTTGCGATAAACAGAATGGCCC
Organism: Aquatica leii; assembly: GCA_035610365.1. Taxonomy (NCBI): domain Eukaryota; kingdom Metazoa; phylum Arthropoda; class Insecta; order Coleoptera; family Lampyridae; genus Aquatica; species Aquatica leii. Next base: position 39,844,758 of record CM069437.1, on the reverse strand, counting down.
AGAAGTCCGTCGGGCTTACGAGTCACAAGAACGTCAAGAAATGGAAGAGAACCATTTCTTTCGATTTCCATAGTAAATTTGATATCTAAGTGTTGATTGTTAAGATGATCAAGAAACTTAGACAATTCAAGATGACCATGAGACCAAACAATAAACGTGTCGTCAACATATCTAAACCACACTTTAGGTTTTAATATTGATGATTCCAAAGCAACCGTTTCAAAGGATTCCATAAAAATGTTAGCTACAACAGGTGATAGAGGAGAACCCATAGCAGCACCAGAAACTTGTTCGTAAAACTTATTATCAAATTGGAAGTAAGTAGAGGATAGACACTTTTCAATAAGAGGAACCAAACTCAAGTCCTTGCCATGTTGAGACAGAATCTGTTTGATGATAATAAGCGAATCCTTAATAGGAACTTTAGTAAAAAGTGAAGTAACATCAAAGCTCACGAGAAGATCTTGGGGTTCAAGTTTTATAGTTTCTAGACGTTGAATAAAATGCTGGGAGTTGAGGATGTGAGAAGAGGTTTTACCTGTAAACTCGGAAAGAATGTTGGACAAGAACTTGGCTAGCTTGTAGGTAGGAGATTGGATAGTACTAACGATAGGTCGAAAAGGAATACCTTGTTTGTGAATTTTGGGAAGTCCGTATAGACGAGGTGGTTTAGAATCTGATGGGGGATGGGGTAAGTATATATAAAACTTGAACCCCAAGATCTTCTCGTGATTTTTAAATAAACGTGGCTATCAAACACGTATTAAATACCAATGAATGGCTCCCTTTCGATGGATACTTGGAATGCAAAATTTGATATAGATACATTTATTATATATGCATATAAATAGTTGATACCATAATCTATTTGATGCCATATTGTTGCATAGTTTTCTTGAAATTTTTCTATTTTATTACTGTTATAGGTAATGCGGCTGCAATTGCAGTTCAGTTTATCAAATCTTGATTAGGACTGTACCATATAGGAATAAAATAACAAGCATTATATAATTGATCCTCAAGATTGAAACCGCATATTGGAACAAACATTCTCTATTACTGATTAGAAGCGCAACCTAGAGCACAATTACGTTATGTAGTTTTTAAGAAAATATTTATAAAAACACGTAATTTATTTTAATGAGTTTTTTGCTTTTACCAATTTTACAAACAAAAAACTATTATAAGTAAATTTTAAATCAATCGGAATGCATTTGTTTTGTAAATGGTTAGTTGAGCATACATATAAGCCAACTTTGCTTATTTAACCAAGCTGTAACTACTCAAAAAAAAAACATTTTGCATTAAGATGACATGATTGATTATTACGCTGACACGAACACTTTCTTACTTGGATTACATGTAATGCATACCTACTCTGAACTAGAAAAAATTATCTTGTTTTACAATAGTAGACAATGGTGCAACACGATCCGTAAAAGACGCAACTTGTATTGTTAATCTCAAAACAATTACATAACACTAATTCTAAGATAAACTTCCGATATTAGAAACCACGGTGTATTTGAATTTAAATAGTATAGTTTTGCAATTGTATGTTAATTCGTGTGTACGTAATAAGTATATAAGCTCATCAATAAATTTATATGAGAAAACAACCAAGTGTAAATTACAAAACGCAAGTACATACATTGGTTTTGATTTGTTCTTTTTGAAACCATAAAAGCTAGGAAAGCTGGCTTCCTTTCAAGGATGTAATAAATACAATTAATGTAGTAAAGCACGTTGTCTCCATAATTTAATGGTTGAATAATTGTCCAACTTTCACAAATATTGGATTGTTTAGAAATTGGGTTTGTAGTTTGGTACCAAAACGGTTACATAATTAATAATTCAACGTTGGTTAATTCGTTATGCTAATGTATTCAGTCGTTTTGGCATATGAGAAGGTTAGTAGTTCGCATTGTAGGTGTTTATGAAATAATGGTACGTTTTCTAACACCAACGATCGAATAATTAAATTACGCACTTTTCTTAAATGTAAGCAAATCAATTTTTTCTAACTTTCCCACAATTTACGATCACTAAACACTTTCCCAATTAAAATAGTTTCTGTTTTCTTCATATTTTCGATTTAATTCCATTTTAAAATGCATATAATTTATGCAATTGATTTTTATCTCAAATTGTGTTTACAATGTCACTAAGGATAAAATTCAGAAATTTCTTAAAAGAAAACATAGTATGTTAACTTTTTCTTGAGAGATTTAAATATGTATTAGTAGTTCTTACCTAAATTCTTAAATTATTTGACAAATTTAGGGAATGTATAAAGACTGTGATTTCTCAGATTGTACAAGTTACACAGAGTGGTTCCTTAGGTGCAGTCCCGCGCCGTACATAAGGGCGCCGAAAAGCCTCAAAACTCAGAAGTAAAAAAAAAGATAAAGCAACAAACAACATTGTCAAAACAAAATTTATAATGATAAAAAAACCAATAAGGAAATGCTAGCTATTACATTGTTTTTTATTTGTTTATTTTTTTATTTTTATTCTTTGAGACGAGGGAACCGAATTACTTCACGAAAATAATATATTTTCCAAATGAGAGTACGCAATAATACTAATAGCATTTATTTGATCGAATACGTAACATGATAACATGAATTGTGTGAACTCAAACAAATCTGATTTTATTCATGTTTGAGCTTGAAATTTGGCTTGCAACGAGCCAACGAGCGAACAAGCGTTTTTTTCCTGTCTGAGCTTGCAGTGTACGAAACTTTATATATTTAAGAGCTGCATCGGTCGCGATTTCATTTGTTGCCTGATGCCCGATCGATAATTAACTTAGCGAAGTGAAAAGGTGCATGGGGTAAAAGATATCTGCTTTTGAAACTTTAGTTTTTTGTAGTTTTACAGACTTTATAGTGATGTGTTTTGTGTTTCCAACCAACCAACAAAACACCAGTTAAAAAAGCAATGTATTCTAAAACATTTAATACCGAGTTCAACTTAAGTTTTGCTATACCAAAAAAGGATTTATGTGACAAGAGTGAAGAATACAAACTCATAAAGACGCCTTCAGAAAATTAGCAACAGGACTATGAAGAGCATTTAAGAAGAAAATAATTAGGTAGACAGGAAAGAAATAAGGATAGAAGTAATTTACAAGAATCAGTTGCCGTTATAACGTTTGACTTAGAAAACGTATTTGCTCTACCAAAATGCAATGTGTCAAAAGTTTTTTTATATGAAAAAATTAAATTGCTACAATTTAACCGGCCATTGTAGTACAAATGGAATTACATACTGTAGTATTTGGCACGAGTACATTTGCGGAAGAGCAGCTAATCATTTAGCCAGTGCCTTAATAAAAATATTGATCAATGTGGTAATGGATAACCCCACACTGGAGAAAATAATTCTGTGGTCCGACAGTTGTATGCCGCAAAATAAAAATAGTGTAATGTCAATAGCATTACAAAATTTTCGCACTTACAGGAATCAAAAAAAGGGAAAATAATTGAACAAAAACTTTCAGAACCGGGGCACGGAAATTTACAAGAAGTAGATGTGGTACACAGTGTCATTGAACGATACTTGCGACATAAAGATATATACAGTCCTGTAAGTTTGGTTCGACAGCTTGTATACATGCCTAAAGAATATAAAACAAAATTGAAAGTATTACAGATGAGTATAAAAGATTTCCATTCCGCTGCTCAGCAATTTGTATATAGTGTTATTCTGTATACCAAAATTAAGCATATTGTTTATACCTCAGAGTCACTTTACAAAAAATCATTCGAAGATAATTTTGAAGTTACCGAAATTGTTCGATCTACTCCGGTAAGACGTTCACAAAAGAAGGATAATAGAAAAAATGATCACACAACTCTATATTTAACATAACCCAATTATCAGAAATTCATATCAATATATAAACAATCACACTTACGTTTTAACTATTAAGCTGCAGTATACGTTTGTTTACTACAATAATAGTTACAGTGTTCAACCTCTTCTTCATTCAACTGGTGGAATTGTGTAAATCATGGGTGGGTTCGCGTGGGTAACTTTAGCCACCAATGATTTTTATTCTTTGGGTGCTTTGGTATTGGCACATTCTTTAAAGCAAGTTGGCACAGCTCCTCAATTGGCTATTTTGGTAACTCCAGGTCTCACTAGCCTTATGAGGGAAAAGTTAGCGACCGTTTTTAATGTAGTTAAAGAGGTGAATATCCTGGACTCTCGAGACGAAGCAAACTTACGCCTTTTGAAACAACCGGAGCTTGGGATTACGTTTACAAAATTGCACTGTTGGAGGTTGACGCAGTTTGAAAAATGCGTATTTTTAGACGCAGATACTATGGTTCTCGCAAATGCCGATGAATTATTTGATAGGGAAGAATTTTCAGCTGCACCCGACGTAGGCTGGCCGGATTGTTTTAATTCTGGCGTTTTCGTTTATCGGCCATCCGAAGAAACTTATGGTAAACTTATACAATTTGCAATCGAGAAAGGCAGCTTTGATGGTGGAGATCAAGGTTTACTCAATTTATATTTTTCGGACTGGGCGCATAAGGACATAAGCAAGCATTTACCATTTATTTACAATACAACAAAGTTTATGGAAGGTGTTGATCTGGATTTTTTTAATTTGATTTTAGAACGGTCTGAAGAAGTTTGTGGGGAGGTAGATGAAGCAAAGAAAAAAGCGCCGCGCAAGAAAAACACGAATAACAGAGGAGTGAAGAAAAGCAAAAATATAAAGACAAATAAAAGTAAGGAAGAACCCCTTAAAAAGATGGAAACAAGAAATAATGATTTGGTTGTTGTTTCCAAAAAACCTTGTGCAAAGAAAAGTAACGAGAAGATAAAAATAAATAAGGGAAAACCGTCCGGAGAGCAGCAGGAATAACCATGGAACTAAAAAAAGCAAATTGTGGTACAGTAATAAGAAAGCAGAGTGCTGTTTTTATTTCTGTTATTAGATTAGGTATTTTGAGGTAAATATTATAATGCATCCTTCTTAATAAATAATTGTTCTATATCTAGGGTTTTATCTCAAAAAATTGCAAAAACATGAAGTTTATCCTATATCCAAAACAAAAATGTGAATTGTTTCTGTTTCTTAGTGACTGCGATCTGGGAAACTAAACTAAAATGTAATTCTAGCTATAAATAAGCAATTTGGAGTCATTTGTTTTGGTATTAGTTGATTACAGTAGGATTTTTGCATTGTCATACTTTAAAACCGTTATATCTCGAAAGTGTAAAAATGCACATAGAACAAATGCATAATACAGCGACGTGTTGTCGGCGTTAGAGAAAAAAGGCTTAAATATCAACGATTTGCGAGGTTAGGGTTACGACAATGGGGCAAATATGCGTGGTAGGCATAATAGTCTACAAAAAAAATAATGTAACAAATTTAACTTTAAAACCTTTATTGGATACTTGATGGTCTAGTACACAGGGGTGAGCAACCCGCGGCCCGCGTGTTCACTCATTCCAATGAAAGGGACTACGACCGGCGAAGACCTGTACAGTGAACTAAAGTCTGTGTTGGAAAAATTTTCAATTCCATTAGAAAAGATTATCGGTATATCGACAGATGGAGCACGAGCAATGTCAAGCTCGGAGGTAGGAGTGTCGGGAAGGCCGTTTAAAGATATTAAAGAAGTTACAGGCAGGGAAATAATCGTTAACCACTGCATAATTCACCAGAAAAATTTGTGTGCGAAAAGTTTGAGTTTGCCAAAAGTCACGGAACCAATAATAAAACTATTCAATTTTATAAAATCGCGCGCATTAAATCACCGTGAATTTAAAGAATTCCTAAAAGATTTAGAAACTGAATATAGCGACGTGATTTTCAATACCGAAGTACGTTGGCTTAGTAGAGGTGCAATACTAAAAAGAGTATACAACTTAAAAAGCGAAATACAATTGTTCGTGGATATGAAGGGGTATGCTTTTCCTTATTTTGATAATAAAGTATGGATGTGCGAGTTTGACTTTCTTATCGACATAACTCAGGATCTCAATGATCTTAATGTGGAACTTCAAGGCAAAGGACAGTTTATCCACAATTTGTATGATAAAATTTTCCATATTTAGAAAAAGAAAACCCTCCTAACTGTCAAAAATATGCGGAATATATAGAAATCTTAATCAACGAATTTCCAAATGTTCAAAGTTGAGAAGACTGTGGTTTCCATGAAAATCTTTTCCTTTTTCCTTTCCTTTTTCCTCGCCATTTAATATCGATGTGGATACAGTTCCCGAAGACCTTCAAATGGAATTGATTGACATGCAGAACAATACCGATATGAAAAATTTATTTTTCTCAGTGGATATCGAAAATTTTTATAAATATGTGAGCCCTGAGAAATTTGACTAGTAATGCAAAGCAAATGATGTCTCTGTTCGGAAGCACCTATGTTTGCGAACAATTATTTTCAACCATGAAAATAATTAAAAATGACCACCGGTCAAGACTAAGTGATGTACGATAACGTTGATCAACTTGTAGCTAACAAACAGTGCCAAATTTCTCATTAGAAACTTCAAGCAAATTCGTTTTTTTTATTCGTTTCTTCTTTTATTGTATTAAAATTTATGAAATTTTAATGTTTTTTTCAAATTTCGTGTTTTTTTATTCTAATGTTTATTATACCTATAAATAACCCTTTATAAATTATTAATAAATATTAATTTGTGTGCGACCCGTCAAAAATTTTCAAAATTTGGATTGGCCCGTTGATAAAAAAGGTAGCTCACCCCTGGTCTAGTAGAATAGATACAATAACTCCTTTAAGGTATCAACTTGGGGAGATTTATGATGGTCTGTTTGAAATAAGCAAAGGAAACTTTGAAAATAACGTAAAAATTTTGGCTGCATCGTTGTCCAAAAAATTGCAGAATTTTGAGTTCATTTGCATTCTTATATTGTGGTATAATATTTTAAGTAAAGTTAACGTTGTTAGTAAAACTATTCAAAAACCGAACTTTGATGTTGCTCAGTGTGGTAATCATTTAAATAATTTGAATAATTTTTTCAAAGCTTATCGCTCCGATGAAGGTTTTAATGATCTATTGATTGATGCTAAAGAAATAGCATTCAACTTAGACATAGAACCTAAATTCAAAAAACAAAGAGGTCTAAGACTGCGAAAAATTAAAAAAAAAACATTTTGATTATGAATGTGACGATGAACCGATGCACGACAAAACTTTAAAGTTCAAAGTTGATTGTTTTTTTAATACTCTAGATGTAGTCATAACATCAGTGGATGAGAGATTCCAATTACTTTCTTCTTACTCTAATAATTTCGCGTTTTTATGGAATATTGATAAATTTAAAAATTATTCTGAAAACGAACAATTAGAATTATGTCAAAAAGTTGAAAATTGATTAAACGACAAAACTGCCGTGAAACTTGTTAAAGAATTGCAATGTTTACAAAATTTTGATGAAAAAGTTATTACGTCTCCAGAAAAAACTTTAAATTATATAACAATTAACAACTTAGTGGATTATTTTCCTAATACGAGCATAATACTTCGTATTTTATTAACAATGCCGGTTTCTGTTGCTACCGCAGAACGATCTTTTTCAAAACTGAAAATAATAAAAAATTATTTAAGATCGACCATGGGGCAAAACTGACTAAGTAATCTTGCTATAATTGAATAAAAACGGGCCAGCTAAAAGAATTAGACGCCGAAGAATTAATTCAACAATTTGCAAAAATTAAAACGGAAAGCTCAATTCACTTAGCTGAAATATTAATAACAATACCTAATACCTGGATATTAACCTTTAAAAGGTGACATGTTGCATTATTAAAATAATATATTGTTTTGTTTTTATTTGTCGATCAGTTTCGTCCTGTGATATATAAACGTGTATTTTTAATGTTTTAAATATTTTTTTTATTTGTTGTGTTTGTGTATCATCATTGTATCATATATTACATTTGAAACTAAAATACAAAAATAATACAGTTAGAATATATTTCTGTTTTCTATAAGTTTATAATTATGTTATGTACCTCAATGAAAAAACACTTGTATGGCTTATGACTTGTACTTGTAAAATATAAAAATGAAAATAAATTTATCAAAATACTTTTTAAAATTATTTTTCAATAGTAGATAATAATACCTAACTTAACCCGTATTTGTACTCACATATGAACGCAATACAATTTTGAGGCGTTATTTTAAATTTGCACAAAGGCGCCAAAAGTGCTAGGCGCGGGCCTACATATTTGAACAATAAAACCATTTTTTAAGTGCTATCATCTAGAGTTGTATCAATAAATATACTGCAATATTCGTTATTAACTAGTTTATAAAAATTACAATTTACGTTAGTTATTGTTAGTAAATGGATATTAGCAGTTATAATATTTAGTTTAGCAAAACATCTTATGATAACATTTTTCTCAGTGAAGCAATTAAGCATACAATACCTTAAATGTAATAATTAGATAAATGAGTTAATGACTGTATACTTATAAATACGCGTTCTAAGATATACAATGCTTTAGAAAAACCTTGAAAATAAGTTTTGCTTAAAATTTGTTGTAATTACCTGTTACATATTATAGCTTGGTTATCTAACTAGGTCAGTAGTATTTATAATACGTACAAAGTTCTGGCACTACAATAGGACCCATATACACTGGTGACTTTCTATATTGTTATAGTATTACATTGTCGAATATGAATTATCAAAATTTACAACAAAGTGCCAACATTTGAGTAGTGGCGTAGTTTTACAAAAGCAATTTGTATATCGCAATTAAACCAACTGGTTCATAACAATTCAATTATACTTGTTAAGTAATAATAACAATTTTAAAAATTACCTATTAGTCTTTTTAAATTGCTTTACACGCCGCTTGCATTTGATTCAAAAACGAGTTTGTTTAGTCGAGTGATTCTCGTTTGATTATAGTAACAAGTTTGGTAGATAAGATAAGCAATAGAACGCTTTTCAAATAATTAAAAATGAAGTAGAACTTGTAGGTAATCTACAATAATCCATCAGTACTACTATTTGGATATGTATTTTTTGATCTGCAGCAGGTTCGTGCGTAAAAACATATTGTCTTAAACCTGGCAAACTGAATATATTAAACATTTGCATACTAAAATTTAAACATAAATATTTTTATTTGAAATGAATTCAACCTTCACATTCTATTACTTTCACACAACTCATTTATGCATTTTCATAGAAATTTATCGTTTGATTGAGTAGAAAATTTCACAATTGGCACTTGAATTGTTTAAATTATGAAGTTTAGTGAGAGTTTTCGAGAATTGATAAATATTAATATCAGAAAACAAAATTTTTACGATTTTCTTCTGCACATTTTTTGATCTAAATTTTAGATTGTGAGAAAACTACTGTTATTAAAATTAAAATCAACGAAAACATCTTTCTTTTTAGATTTATTTGAGACAGGAGCTAGTCGAAATGGTTCTGAAAAAGCAATAAAATAATTCTAATTGTTTTAAAACAATAGTTCTCTTTAACCGTTAATAATAACGCACTAACGATACTAACAATCAACGCCAACAGTTAGTAAAAGCTTTCACATACAACGTAAAGATAACTTTAATACATGAATCAAAACTTTTATTAGATGATTATGGCACACAAGCAAAGTTTAAAAATAATTTAAATGTTAATCATTAATATTTTTATAGTAAAAGCAGTGGCGGTTGATTTATAAGGGCTCTTAGGCGCTAGCCCTCCAGAAGTTCATTAAAACAAAGAAACCGTACAAATTATTATGAATTAAAATATTTAAACATAATTATAGGGTATAAGATATCAACTACTTTTTATTACTCTAAAAATTTATTTAATATGGTCGTCATTCAAAGTAAAGTAAATTCAATAGATATTTTTTCATGTTTGGGCTATAATTATTGGAGCCCATGCCTTATATGTAGCAGAGCATTGTAAAGCGATTTCGCGACCCTCACTACAAGATTTTTATATGCAGTTGTAACGTGCGAAAGGGCTCTCGCCAGGGTTGCCAGTTGTGGCCATTTTAAATTTAGATTGCCTCGTTGAATTTTTTTTATGGCTGTGGCTATTTTTATTGTGCTTTTCCATTTCCATGCTTATTTTAGGAAAGGTGTTGGCACTTTAAGAAACGTAATTATGATTTTACTAAAAATTGCATCAAGGTTACTTAATTTTAAAAAAAATTTTTTTGGTAACGTTATTTTACCTCCCTTTGCACCAATGTTTGGTACTTTTTGGCGATTTATTTGCGGTTAGCGAATGATAAGTAAAAAAAGATGAGAACTTTGGCTCGCGCTGTTATAGCTCGCGGTTTAGTACTGATTAGTCGGTGGAACGTGTTCTACGTGTTTTAAGTGAAACGGTGTATTTGTCGTACGTAACTTTCAAATAATGCAAAAAATAATGTATAATTTATTTTTTGCATTATTCGAAAATTGTAAGACTGCCGTTTGAAGAAAAAGTTGAAATAAAATTTCTAGTAAGGCCTTAATCTATTATAATTTTTTAGCCATTGTGTGTAGTCCTTGAAAAGTTCCTTCTCGGGTAGTGTCTCGTCATCAAATGTTAGCAACCGCTATTACTGCATTATAGCAATCTTGGTTAATAAGCGTCGTAGACGCTCGCTATTATTGTTCCCTAAATGATAAAGTTTGAGGAAATTTGGGACACGTCGATTTTATTTGTTTAAATGTCACTTTTCTCTGTCATTTGGTCGTCTTTTGACGTCATCGACATTTTTTTAAAAATCGGAACCTATATTTTTTTCAACTGATTTCGATCGAGTTCATTTTTCTGTGTATATAGATGTCAAAAATGTGTAACTTTTAATAGAAACATTTTTGAGATATTCGCTTCCAAAATTTCAAAAATATAAATAAAACTTATCTGAAGATCAAGAATGTTTGTGTTTAAATGCCCTAGTCAAACTGTCTAATTAGTCTGTCGTTGTGACGTCACATTTAAGAGGCTATTTGATAGATCTCCTACGACTGGTCCATTGGTTAGCAAATTATTGGTTTAAATATTCGCGAACTATCCTTGCAAAACGGTCTGGCGTCCCTTCATCTTGGTACCATATCGCGTTATTGGGCAGGTTTGGATTTTCTTTATTTGGGTAAAGTACTATAAATGCAGGGACTAATTTGTTTTAAAGAAAAATGGATTCAAGATACGATCACCTACAATGCCAGTCTAAACCTTAACTTTTTATGGAAACTGACTATGAGTTTCTATTTTCTAGTGTTGATTTCTAGGAGACCAATATCTACAGTTTTTCCGATTTACGGTGCGGTCGAGATAAAAGGTACCCTAGTCCGAAAATGCAATAATCCGTAAGAATTCTACGTCATCATTCAGGCGTTGAAACGTGGTTTTGCAAAACTCTAACTTGCGGTAAAAGATTATCTTCGTTTAGTTTTTGGAGCAAATCCACATTATGGATGCCATTTATCCAACATTAAATATTTTAAGACGGAACTTTGAACTGCGACTATTTCGCGGGTGTATAAATGGGGAATTTCTTAAAACTCAAGTACAACATTTAATTTAACATCTTCCTAGACTGCCGGACAGCTCATTTTAGAGCGATCTTTCAAACTGTCTACTTCCAAAAATGTTTGCTCGATCTTGCTAACGGTGACTGTGTAGTTAGTTCTCCGCAAGAATATTTGTTATTAAATAAACTGCAAACTTTAACTTGTGTACAAACTCTATCTCCGTAATTGATCATCATCAAAATTGGACCATTTTCAAATAGTTGAGGAAAGAAAAAATAATTTGAAATACTATTAAGCAATGATTGATTAGCAAAATACAACATAAACTTTCGAGGAACAAGTGCAATATTCTAACAACTGTCAAAATCGTTTGTTTTTTCTAGTACTTCCTTGATAATTGCTATAACTTTTACTTACATTTTTAAAAGTTTGGAACTGAATATCTTTTCTCTTCAAGGTCACTTTTTTTACACTCAGCAAAATGTACTCTATCGGCATAAGTTAAAACAGTATGGTCTGTTATTTAAAAAAAAAACGTCATAGTTCGCAAACAAAACCCAAGCAAAATATGTTAATGGCGAAAAAACGTGACGCTTAAACAAGCAAAATTGGCATATCCCCAAAAATTTTCTCAAACTATCATTTAGGGAATAATGAATTTATTCCATACTTTACGAGCTCACTGTATAATATATACATTTAATTTTAGTTTGATTTTTTAGCGGCGTTCCAACCTTTGACAAAACGGTGTCAATGGTACAACAACCATCGTAATTTTAAAGTTTATCTGAGATGCGACTACACTATAGAATTTAAAGTGCGAACGCTCTTCAGACTACAATAATTTTTTATGTTCTTATAAGATACCTTATCTAAATACTTAAATTCTTTAAATTTTCTTGTTTATCTGCAATTTAACTATAGTTTTAATTATGTTTAAACTTTATGTTTGTTCTTTAATCATTTTACGAAATATAAATTACACTTTTTCATCGTTTGCCGTAATCATCAGCATAAAAATGTATTATTAAACAATTATCAATGATTGTTTAAAATTATTTTCTGCCCAAAAACAGTACTTTCTAAATATTCAATATGTTCAAGAAAGTAGATCATTTAAATTTTTTTTAACTCTACAACGAACGTTTTATAGATACTACAAAGAAAGGATCTATAATTTTCGTGGTAAATGTTTCAAAAACTTTTATATGCGTGTACTATATTCCGATGCGTATGCTTTTGTAATTTCGACCAAGTTTTTTTCAAAAACGAAATTAGTTTGTAAGCTTTGTTTTATTTGCGTAGTATCCTTTCGTGAAGAACCCGGTATTTGAGTTTGTTATATCTATTGGCATGTAGTTCATTTTCTTTAGCCCAAATTTACATTGTACTTTTGAAGTTATTTAAGGTTTTTAAACTTATCTTAATTTTTTTATTTTATTGTTTCGGCACTTGTTAAGTACAAATGTACTTGAGTTCATTTATGTCTATTATTGTTGTCATAAATTTAAATTGCATTATTAGTTCCGTCAGTCATAAGTATTTTCATTTCAGTCGTAAATATTTGCTTTGTAATTTAATATTGCTTTATTTCCAAGTAAGTTTTGTTTATGTTAGCGCTATTAAGATTATCATTTGTTTAAACGTTCTTATTGTTGAACGTGTTGTGCGTAATGCTTTTGATTGTACCCTTTTGACAAGCTTTTTTAAATATGGTAGGAAAGACAGGCGATATAGGCTAAAATTTGTTTTTAGGGTGGCAGTTCTTAAGTATATAGGAACCGATAGTGTAATAGTTCTCAGAAGACTTTTTTTAAAAGATTCGGTGGTACTTTGTAGTCAGAGAAAATTTTTAGTGAAATCAAGTTAAGGAAAATTATCCTATAACGTAAATGTTACGATCTCGACGATTTACTTGAAACCTCGCTAACGTCTTTACCGTGGAATTTTCTTTCAGCTAATATCTATTTCTAATTGTAACGTTTTCTGCGCTAAATAAATCTAAAGATTATTTCGTTTCGTTAACCAAAATAACCTAAACAATCAACCACTAGTTTGCATTGGCCACAAATATTAGTTTTCATAATCGAAAGTCATTAAATTATAATTCTGCAGAATTGTTCCTTTGATTTTGAATTTTATGATTTGGTTTTTGTTAAAAAATCAATTACTTATAAGAACTAAACCTGTGATGGCTATAAATCGTATAGGTTGTGATCTGGATTCAAAACCTAAGTAGGAGTAGATGTCAAACAAACTATTGAGGTAAATACTTTTGGGCAGCATTAGTTCTGTAGATAGTATTTGGGTTTCAGGTGATAGACCAGCACAGTCTATCTTTTTAATTTCTGATGCTAAAAGAATCCAAAGAAGAAAACCGTTACTAACACGAGAACTGTTTAATTATTTTAAAAATTAAATCGACTTTTTTCTTCCAAGGTTGTGTGACTAAAAATTTCTTATTCTGTAACAGTTATTGATGTATTAACTATTTTTGTATTCATATTCATAAGTCTGTCCGTTGGTATAAACTTACTAAACAACTTTCAATTAATTCGTTTAGATTCGATTTACGCACTTAAAAGAAAAGCAAAATAAAACGTATTTTATGGTAAACAAGTCATAGACAATATTTATAGTCTACGGTCACAAGGTTAACATCTGTACGTACGTTAACAAAAAGTCTGTTGCCCCATTTAGATACTGTAAATTGCGGCAACTGTTCTTAACAATATTTACGTTAAGTCTGCATATCTTTAACAGTTTGTGTATAATTTATACAATTAACATAATTATTAAAACATCCTTGAATATTGTCTATATTCGCAATGATAAATATAAACGTGTTTTTCGTATAATTAACGAGAATTATAAAAATACGTTCACAATGAAAGTTAATTGTAGGTATTTTTCTTTCAAATTAATATCAATAAACGCGGAAAATGTTTGTTTGAAAGAAAAAGTAAATGAAAGTCAACCTTCTCTTTCAATCAAGCGTTGACACACCGATTTGTATTCTAATTTTGTCTTGATTTAAAATTAATATGACATTGCCCCACGTAGCTTTTTTAAATATAATTGACCAAAGCACTGTGCTTTTATTAGAATGTTATTGTAATTTCAGGTACAACACAAACAAGGATGGTTATCTAAGCCTCAACGAACTTAAAAGAATGATGGAAGAGTTGGGCGCACCACAAACACATATTGCGTTAAAAGGAATGATTGCAGAAGTCGACGAAGATGGTGATGGACGATTAGCATTTCGAGAGTTTTTGTTTATTTATCGCAAGGCGAAGGCTGGCGAACTTGATGCCGATTCTGGTTTAGCGCAATTGGCTAAGCTGACCGAAATTAATGTCGATCAAGTTGGCGTTAATGGAGCTAAAGAGTTTTTCGAAGCTAAAGTAAGTAAATCGCACTAAAAAATGATATTCGATATTTTCGGGCGTTGTTTGTTTGTTTTGTATGACGCACTGAACGTATCGAGTTAATAAAAAATATATTTTTTACATTACGGCGATTAATTTATCAATAATAAACTGCGTAGGAAGTTTTAACTTCCGCGCATCACAAACTCAACTTTTCGTTAGTTTCTAAGATGTGATTACAACTTAGAATCAAATTTGAAAACAAATGAAGCGTGCCATATGCAAAAGGTCGTAAGTGCCAAATGTCAAATTGTACAGGAGAAACAAAAATGTAGTGTAAACTGTAATCGTTTACTTGACATTGCTGTGTTGCACTATAACAATCCCTTCTGGTACGACTAATAGTTTTTATAATGGAATTACACATTTTTTTTTAAATAACTTTTTGCCACAAGCGTGATATACATAGCTAGCATTCCCTGATTTTTGTTTTGGCCAGCGCAGTTATCCGACCAAAAAATTAGTTTCCTTTTCTCACTTTGCAATTCAGTGGTAATAAAGGTATATAAACAGCTTCCAATTTCGTTGCATCCTCGTTTACCTGCTCATTCTTGCCACATGTACATAAAACCTTTTGCTTCATTTTCCAAATGGATACCCAAATTTATGCAAGTATACTGACTACTATAATACATCTGTGTGTGAGTAAGTGTAGGAATACATGACTGCTGTTGTAAGTCATAAGAAATAACACATGCATCAGAATTAGGTTCTTGGCTATCCTTAACAGTTTTAGCCATTACTGTTTGAGCCGCCTTTGCTTTGCGATGATGAATGTCCCGTTTTAGTTCTTCTATTTGTCTGTCATTTGGATTTTTAGATGTCGATATTGAAATGTTGTATCCATCAGAAGTACTACATGTGTCATGTGTTCTTTTCCTTTTCTTTCCCCTAATATCTTTGGGAATTTCCATTGCATACCTTTTACTACCCAAATATATTAATTTATCAATAATCTAGACACAAAAACCACAATAACATCAAGCCTCGAATGCAAGTACCACCAAAAAATATTATCAAGTACTAGGGCACGACGTTTTGATCTTTGAGCTGCTGTCACTGCGCACTGGAGAGTGCTATCGACCTATCGATCTATTCTGCAAATGAAGCGTGGCACTTAGACCCCATTTCAGATATAAAACATATATCCTAAAAAACGGCACTTACGACCTTTTGCATATGGCACGCTTCAAATATATTCATCATAACTCTAAATATCTCGGAAAAATTTATTTTTAACAACCACACACAGCGCCACAGATTACTCTAAGTCCTAAGGCTAACAGACACGTCTGTTTTAAATGGTGCAAAACTAGAACTAAAAATCGTTTATTGTTTCCTCTATCAAAATAATGAACCTTTACAATTCCAATGTAATATTTGTTCTTTGGGCTCATTTTTTGATTATAAGCGTGTTATAGAATAGGAGGCATAATAAGAAATGCTATTTTTGTTGATAAAGAATTCTGATTTTATTACCAAATTTCCAAATTTTTTGTCTCACCATAACAAAGATTTGAATTTGGTTCTTCTTACTTATAAGTATTTATCGTCCATCAACATCCAATTTGGTAACAAGTTTTGGTACCGCTATGCGGGTTCTTCTGTTGTAGCTAACATTGTTAATAAATCTTTTGAAACGGTTGCATTGGAATCACCGATGTTAAAACCTAAAGTCTTGTTTAGGTATGTTGACACATTTATATTTATTACAAGAATTATCTCGTTACTTAAACGGCAGCGACTAACTCAGTCGATGATTGGGTCGTAAGTTTCAAGGTGCTAAATTATAAAGCAAGTTAAAAAAAGGTGCCAAAACAGTGGTAGATTAGGATCGCACATATCATTTAAGTCTATCCAAAGCTGAAAAAGAACAAATGACAAAAACACAGGTTGTAACTACGAGTATATCTATTTTATCACAGAAAGAGAGGTTAGAAAAGAGAAACGACGTAACTTTACATAAATACGATCAAACGCAAGAACGTAGGCCGATATCAGAGACAATAATTGTTGAAGCAAGTCCCCTTCGGTTGGGCAACACGTCGTACAAAGAATGAAACTTGTCCTCCTAAGTTTTACATTTTAAAAGCAAATAAATTTACATTTGTAAACTATACCACAAAAATACAGATCTTGATAATTCAGAGAATCAAAGCATCTAATCATATATTAAACACAAAAAAAAGTTTTATGGTTAATTGTGACAACAACCTGATAGGTACGTGGATGACAAGAATTAAATTAGGAAAATATAATACTTACAGTTAAGTTTTCCTTTGAAGAATGCGACTAGCTAGAGGCATTTTTTCGGAAATTTCTAAAATTTTCTAAACTTTGGTCTCAAAAATTCTCCCTTATGAAACTAGTTCTTTAATATGCTATTGGTACGATAGTCATTTTGAATCGTCTAGGATTCTTGACCAAATGACACGCCGATATCAAATTTGCCAATCGAAAATAACGGTTCTCTCCCGTTTCTCGACGTTCTTGTGACACGTAAACCCGACGGAACGAATTGTAAAAAAAGCAAATTCTCCTTAGGAATCCTACTACATGTAAGTCTTGAAAAGAGTCTGTTCTTATCGGATTCATAAAGTACTTGACGTCGATTTTGACCGACAAAATTGATAAAACAATTATACGTTTGGCAACCCCATTTACTTATTGTCATTCTGAATATTTATGTAATGTAGAAGAACAATTAACACTTTTATATAGTGAATTGCTGTTAAAATTAGCATTCATCAACCTCATGACAGCTACAAAAATTTGCAACAATAAATTCAGTTACTAATTAATAATTTAAATTAAAAAAGTAATAGCTCACTTTAATTACTCTTGCTTTACACATAACGCATATTATCGTCTTTAAGACAATAAAAATTAATTACGCGTAATATAATGACTGTTATATTGCTTGACCCAAATTAACAATATCTTTTTTTAGATTGAAGAATTGTCGAAAAAAAGTAAATTTGAAGATGAAATTCGCCAGGAACAAGAAGAACGAAAAAAAATGGAAGAAGAGAGGGCAATAAGGCGACAACAGTTTTTGGAAAAAGCTGCCTTTTTCAAATGAATGTGATTTATTGGATTTTTAATTTGTTTAACTTATTTAAGTGTGATGTTAACTATTAAGACATTTACTTGTAATATTATTTTAATTCTAATAAGATAAATACAAAATATTTTTAATAAAGTTATATAGTATGTACGTTAATGCTAATTGTGCAAATGTTTACTTTTATATCGAATAAAACGCGTGTAGCACGTGAAATTTTTTATTACCTGAAGACAAACTCAGGCAAATAAATAGCTTAATTTTAACATTAGATGTGGTAGATAAATTTGGATCTACTACGTGGGAGAAAATTAGACTTTTTGTTATTTTAAGGTAAGTAAATCGATGACGCTGCCAAGTACAGGCAGGCATCGAAAGAAGAATAAATAACATTAAATCGAACTAATAATATACTCTTAAGATAAACAAAGTCATCTTATTTTAGATGAAAAATCGGTAAACAGATCAACTTTTTTTCATTCTTTTCGATACCGATTCTGTATACTTCCCGTTTAAATCATACCAACTTAATTTTAAGAGAACATTTGGTGTAAAAAAATTATATGCAGTTGGTAGTAGTTTTAATAGTTGCCGGTTTTTTATTTGTTGTTAATACAGAGTTTTACCACATTCCGCAGAAAAAAAGACGAATAACGGATACTGAAAATTAAAATAAGTTAAAACCTAAGAAATTAAAATATCCAATGAGAGGAAAAACCAAATGAAATTAAAGTAGCGAATACAGAAAAAGAAACTAACACAAAACCCACAGTTAACATACTTGCTAATATGCGACAGGACTAAAAAATCATTAATATAACCAAAAAACGGTTTAGTGAGATATCTGAAAAACCTATATAAACTTTACAGTGGAGTTTGTTTTAATTGCACATTTAATTTTAACAAAAACAAATGGAATATTTTGCAGTAATTAAACAAGAACATATCACGAAAATCTATTGCAAACAAGAAACTACATAAATCCAATTCCGGAAACTATGCAACAAGAGTGGGAGCCCGAACGGGAAGGATTGAAACCCGGTCTAACAAAATGTATTGTTAATTACATTGTTTATGTTGTACATAAAGTTATTAATTATTTAAGTTAATTTCTATTATATCTATTGTATTTATTATATTATATTTAGAACGTGCAATTCGTTTCTACGACAGCTACTTGAGATTAATAAGCTACCTCCTTTTGTACAATATAATAATGATAATAACACACTAACGATAAATAATAAATAAAACAAGTTGATTGGAAAATATGGATTTCACAATTGGCTCTGTCTCCCCAAATCGCCGAAAGTATTCACAATAATTTTTTTCATAGAAATACATAAAAAGAATTGTCTACAATGTGCCATCGGCAACACCACACGATATGAAAAGACGCATGAGAGACACTTATGAAACTGTAAAATTGCAAATGTTGCTTAGAGTTATAGCAGTGCTTCTCAAAAGAAGATATGTAGGTACTTAAGTGTGCAAATAGACAGTGGACAATTCAAAGAACTTATCGTTGGTATGTTATTATCATTATTGCCCTATAGCCTGTTAGATTATAAGTTACGTTTTAAGTTTCTAAATATTTGTAAACATTTTCTTCATTACTATTCTTATACTTGCTTACTATCTGATATTTCTAAATGCTGTTTTCATACAAATTATGAACGTGTGAATAATGTTAACATGTACTGAATGTACAGTATAATTTTTTTATTAAAGTAAAATTTTTTGGCGCGGCTTTGGCAATAATTCAGATTTTTTTTTCTGACGAAGTCACAGCTCACGTGGTTTCTGCTATTTAAAAACAGTAATTAAACGTTTTTATTTACATTTCCGACGTCTATGTTGACATGAGCTGTTCTTACCTTTAATTTCGTTGTGACTATCCACGTGCTTATGAAGCGTTTTTTAGTTAATTTAATTGATGAATAAAAATTCTTTAACGAGTGGTATAAACGAATGTTATATAGAATATAAAATAAAACAGAGTTTAGTTAATTTAAAATGGCAGAGTCAAAAACATTTTACTCTATCATCAATAAATACATTTTTTTTTAATCAACAACTTGAGATTGTACCTATTTTAATTTATGTTTAATCTATTCAGATACTATCTGTCACAAACGCTAAAAAAGTTTTACTTCAACCGAGAGTAAAGATTAGACGCACTTAATTTTCTTTTCAAAGTTTTTGTTTACTCATATACGTGATTCTACATAATTTGTAAATATTTAAATTATCTTGTTTAACTATAAACTGAACTTTCACTAACTTAGTTTACCACCAGTGTTACCAATGGATTATTGCCAGTTTTTCTTTCAACTGTTGTAAAATGTCTTAGTATTTCTCATGCGCCATATCAAGACGAAATCAAAAAATGACATTTTTATTTTATATATTTTTATAAAACACGTACATTTATAGAATATTTACAAAACAAATGTTCTACAACTATATATTCTTGTCATTGTCACTTGTCTCAAATGTTAGTATTTAACGTCCGTTTGAATGAGATAGACAATATGTTGCATTTGATAAAATAACTGAACCTCCATTGTCTTTATTTATATTTTTTAAATAAATGAATATACAATACGTTTCGATTGCTGGAGTAGCTGCTATCGTCATCATCAGTATTCACTTGACGGTGTAGGTAACTGCGTAAAGGCTTTGGTAGAGGATTAAGTTGGCTTGACGCCACCTCTTCACATCAAAAGTGATTGCCGGTTTTGTGATGCTCTAGATGTTGTCTCTAAAAACTTTCTTGTGTCTTCTGGCTTCCCCTTTTTCCAAACTTGGCCGCCTTTTCCGTGTCCGGTTATTTTGTTGACGTGATAGTAGTTTAATATTTTAATAATAAAAACGACTAACGTGTGCTCGTAGGTTCTACGGTCGAACATAAACGAACATTGAAAAAAGACAGGGTCGCTCTAAACCTTTCTGGCGTCATTGGCATTCTGGCAGCATTAGATAGTAAATACAATAGTTATTTGTATCACTATGTCAAAAATGTGCTATTTTGCGAGTATGAGCATATTTGTAGGCTGAGGTGAAACCGAGACCTACACAGTTTTTGCTAATTTTTATAATATAAATTTGTTAAAAACAGTTTTTAATAAAATTTAATAACATATATTGATAAAGCTGAAACATGTAATGACGAAATTCAATTGTTCTTAAAATTAATTTGACAAAATTTATTACAATTTAACTTATATAAAAATGAAACTATTATTGTTTTTAGGAATTGTAAAATATAAGAAAATGTTTATATTTGCTTAAAAAAATTGTTCTTAGTGTTATTCTAAACAATAACACGGATAATAGTGTATATTAATAAATCTGACAAAATGATAGATGACGTAAAAAATTAATGATTGTTAGTGCCAACTTCTAGTTATTAAATTTTACTACACTTTACCGGCCGAATATGCTGTCTGCAAATACATAAAAACAGACGGAAGCAGAAAAAAATATTGATGTAAATAAATTAATAATAATCTTTTCGAATCGATGATTATAACTACAAGTTTATTATAATACACCGTTAAGTACAATACAGGAATAAAATGATAAATTATACATGCGAAGTTCAAGTTAGGGGGCTCCAAAGTACATAGCTTCTAAAATTGTACCACCTGGCTCTACTTTGGTAAGTAAAGTTTTATATTGGTCGGTTTCGGTGCTATCATTTAAATTAATGCATGCTTTTACACTTTTTAGCATTGTATTTGTGTCACATAAATAAATAAGCACTTGGCAAAGGATTTTAAGTCAGTTTTCATTTTATTTTGGCGTAGTTTCTTAAAATTGTACCAGTGAGCTTCCAAATAAGAAACAGGTATGTATTATTGTTTGTTCTTTTGAGCTTAAACTAGTGAGTATTCTTTTAATATTTCAGAAAACCGTCATGCCTAAGATAAAACCCAGCTAGTGGTCTGCGATTTCGTCGTTTCCAAAATCACCATTAAAAGTTACTGTGTATTTTGTACCGAAATGAGCATGTTTTCACTTTTCTGCCTTCTATTTTTTTTTTAAATTTGTACAGTGATCAGTATTGTTCATACGTTATATGAAACCATTTTTAAACTACAGCTTATGCACCCAATTACACATTCGCGTATTAGTCAGGTGGGTTGCTTTACACTTTGTAATTTAAAATGGTAAAGGCTCGAAAACATTTTACTCTTTCAACAATAAATAAAAATTAAATCAAAACCAACAACCTGAAATTGTGTTTATTTTAATTTAAGTTTAATCTTTTTAGTAAAATTTGTAACAAACGACAACGAAATTTTACTTTAATTGTGCGTAAATATTACACGCACTTAATTTTTTTAATTTGTATCTTTTACTATTGTCTTCTTCTTCTTTAAGTACCATCTTCTAACGAACGTTGGTTATTATACTGGTAATTTTGACTTTGGATACTGCTGCTCTAAACAACTCTACAGATGTACATCCATACCTCTTTCGCAGGTTTTTAAGACAAGAAGTTTGTCGGCGCCCTACGTTTCTTTTTGTTTCTATTTTTCCTTGTGTTATCAGTTGCATCAGGTTATATCTGTTAGCTCGCATAACATGACCGTATTACTAAAATTTTCTTTTTTTAATGGCGTTTACTACTTCATTTTCTTTATTCATTTGATGTAAAACTTCTTTATTTATTTTTCTCTCTGTCTATGCTATTTTCAACTTACGTTGGTATACTATAAATAGTTATAACGGCGGTAACACGTTGAAATTGATTTAACAACCGCGAAATTCAAAATCAGCTTTGAATAATTCTGCGGAAAAAAACACAACGTAAAAAGACATTGGGGGTAAAGCAATGCTGATGCAATTGTGCAAATGCCACCAAAGTGAACTACTGGACGGCCGTTTCGCCCTTTTGGGGCTCATCAGCAGTAGGAGATACACTCTAATGTAATTCGTACAGAATTGTTCAAAGCTGACTTTGAATTTCGCGGGTGTTAAATCAATTTCAACGTGTTACCGTCGTTATAACTATTTACAGTAAACTTTAGTCACTATACTACAAAATGGCTTTGCCATCAAATACTTATTAATACGTCGGTATATCCATAAGTCGAAAACTTGAATCTTGTCAGTGTCTCGCTTTTTGAGCGTTCATGCTTCCATTCCGTACAGTAGTATTGAAAAGACGTAGCACCTTGTAACTCTAGTTTGAGTTTTTACATTTAAATCCTTATCGCACAGCAAATTTCTCATTTTCATAAAAACAGCCCTCGCTAATTCTATGCTTGTTTTTATTTTCATTGTTTGGTCATTTTTATCGTTGATTATGGTTCCCAGATATTTGTTGTTGTTGACTCTTTTAATATTAATGTTTTTGATACCACCATAAACTTTTTTTTCTAAAGTTAATTTTTAAGTCTTATATTTTAGACTAGTTGTGTTCGAACGTTCATTAATGTTATATAGGTCTGAACTATCGACAGTCAGTATCATTTGTAATATTTACAAAATAGCATTAAATATTTGGAATGTGTTTAGAATATTCACATGTCACATTTCCATATAATTTTAGCAATGCAATTTTCAAACTTAAACTTACACGTACACCTGTTCAGCACACAGCATTCAAAGATTATTATTAAAGATATTCATATATACAATCTTTCGCGGTCTTGAAATCACGATAGAAATTCCATGGAAATGGATACCCCGTGTAATTAACAACAGCTCCACTATGACCACTATATGTAATCACTGCGGGTTTGACATGCATAAGTGAGTTTCACGTAGAATCACCGTGGTTTCGGCGTATAATCACTGTAAAAACACTGTGTACATATAAACCGTCTAAACACCATGAAAATATTTAAGACAAATGGAATAAACACACGGTGTAAACGGTTTTAAAACCGCGAGGAATAAGCGAACGCATATTATGCATACATCATAGATATAGAAATTAATTAATATTAATAATTCTTTATAAAGCAAGATTCTGGGGTATTAAAATATCTACGTCTTTTAAACTTTACCTAATAATTTTTCTTTACTACTTAGTGATATAAATAAAAAAATAATAGTTACTTCTGTCTTTATTCTTTTGAAAATAAGTAGTATAAGCATTTTTACCAGCGACCATTCAAAACATGGTATTCAAAATTTATTTTTTGGTAAATATATTTACCACGTGGGTTAGTTTAGTTACCACTTTCTAGGTTTTGGAGCAATGGACACATTTAAAATATGGTAAGTATTTTTACCAGATAACGTTTGTAGAATTAACTACTTCAGTAAGGTTCATTATCTGCTTGTTAACAGTAACCCGTTATAGCAAGTGGTAAACCGTTATACCAGCAACCTATGAAGGGCTAAATCATTTCAGAATATTTATGAATCAGATTTTCTAGGAAGATTCTGTTATGTTAAAAAACCTTGGTATGGTTTCTCGGGCTGTAGAAATTTCGCCCATTACCGAATACATCACAGTCGACGTCAATGACATTTTTAACTTTCAACAGCTGATTTTGACATAACCATAGGACATAACCTTATTGTTCACAAACAAAAAAATGTCTTAAGTTTTATATCTGAATTTTACGTACATACTTATATGTAAAAAAATCCAAATTGGAACTAATAAAAATTGTATTAAGAAGGATATAAAAAATGGCTGAATTAAAGAAAGAATTAGACCAATACTTATTACTTCAAAGTGATCAGAAAAAATCATTTAAACTACAAATACCCTCAATAAAAAAACCTGGATTACCTAACTGGTTAAAGTCTGAATCTCAACCAGAAGAAGAAACTTGGTTTCAAGAAACTAAAAAACAATGTTGCCCAAGCTTGGTACTCTAAACAGTTTTAGTAATCGTTCATTATATTCTTTGTGTTTTAGTCGAAGTTCCAAAGAATCACAGGATTTTGCATTTGCATATTTATGGGAATACTTTGTTTTTCCTTATCGTTAATGTACATTCCCGTTTTAATACTTAAAGCTAGGAAATTTGCTTTACTGTTTACTTTGGGTAGTTTATTCTTTGTGTTAAGGTAACTTTGTTCTTATAGTAACTTGTTTTATTACTAAGCAAATTTTTTTAGTTTTACATTTTTGTGGGGCCCAGTTGCATATTTGAAGCATTCATTTTCAAAGGAACGTTTATGGTTGACTATTACCTATGGTCTAACGTTATTTCTTACACTTTACTTTGCATTACACTTGCAAAGCACGCCTCTTACGATACTTGGTGCTGTGGGACAAATTATAACGTTGTTATGGTCTGTGGTTTCAAGCATTCCTGGTGGTTCTACGGGTATTAGTTTTTTTACAAAGATATTTTCTAAAAGTGTTAGTAACACCTTACCTATATAATTAATTTTTCAAATTTTATATGTACTGATTATGTTTTATATATTGCAATATTTGTAATGTGCTAGTAAAAGACTTATTCAAACCAAATAGTTTTAAAAATCGATTTATTATTATTTTTAATGTATTTATTTCTTCCTTATTTTAATTTAATAAATTTTAATAGTTTTAAGTTTAAGTCGCACAATTTTTTAAATTATATGCAACAGTTTATTGGTTAGCAGTGGCAGCTGGTGGTCAATGCTACAAGATGGTTATTTCAATATTAAAATATTGAATGTTGGTTAGTACGAAACCAATAACGTGATAAAATTAAACCAAGTTTAGTTTTGGCACATTTTTTTTTATTCGGAATTCACAACAGTCAATGTTTGATAAGAGCCGCAGCGATAGCGCCAGGTTTTTATAGATGGGTGGGCACTATATTTTTGGAGTTGGCACATTCATTTCCGTAAAAATATATTTTTTTAACTTTTAATGGAAGTTGTAAAAATAAGTAAGTTATATAATTTTTCTAATAAAATTAATTTCATTCAAAAATTGCTTTCTTCAATTTAGGTAGGGAGGCAGACTCTCGTCACTGAATGCGTCCACAGTGTAGGAGTTTTGGTCACGTAAGAAACGTCATTAAAACGTGGCAATGTTGTCATATGACGTCAGTGTGCTGCCTGGCGGGAGTCTCGAGATCCTCCAAGCATCCGCGGCATAGGCTAGTTTGCACAGTGTCCTGTTATTAGCCCGGTGAGTCGGCGTTCTGTTAGTAGCATCCATTTGAGCACAGAACAACCCGCCGTCGATGGTAACTGTTCAGATTAATGGTTATTCACTGCTGATGAAATCGACACCGGCGCCACAGTTACTATCGTAGTACTCACTTAGAACCTTTTAAGTGTACCGCGGAGTTAGTGGCAACACGATTAGTGTTTTTGGTTGCGCTGACGTGAATGTACAATATTGATCGATCAATACCGAATTACTACTTATCGTGTCCAATAACGAATCGCCGAACCTACTAGGCAAATATTGTTTTTATCGCTTAAGATTGTTTGTCCGAGGCATTAATCATATCAACTATCCCAATCAAATATCAACTATATTCACTAGACACACCAGTTTTTGAACCAGGTCTGGGCTAATAAAAGACGTGAACCAATCCATCTTGAACTTGACCCTAAAATAAAGCCACTTTTCTGCAAGCCACGTCGTGTCCCGTTAGGCATCGTGACAGCTGTCGATAAGTTAATCCAAGATGGTGTTTTACGTTCCAGTTAATCATACGCAATGGCGTCATCAAGCCCGACGCTTCAATAATTAATACTCTACGCCGATTATAAAGCTACCATCAACAAAGCGTTGAGGCCGCACCCACATCTAATTCCCATTCCCCATTCCCATTATTCCTACTCAGTTCAGTGAACGTTATCTTATAATACAAAACAGATATAAACATATACACTTCAAGTAAAAATTTTTATTAAATGCTTAGCGGTTTTAACGAAAGCAAATATTCGTTAACAAATATTTTGAACAAACAATTCAATACGCTTTGTTGTTCTTTGGTTAAATCTTCGCTGGCAATAGTTTTTAAATGCGCCGCTGCTTGTAACAACACTGTCGATTTTTCCGGCAACAGTCTTTCTATCACTTTGTGCATTTGCGATACAAGTAATTCGTAATGCAGCTGCACACTACTATTAATCGAACTCAAGTCAGCCTTTGATAATAGAGTCGTCAAATGACCCAACGTTAAACAAATCTGATCTACAAGATGATCTTGATGATTATATTCGCTAAAATCTTCAATATTTTGAGTATTTTCCAACGCATCCACTAACGATTCCCATATTATCAAAAAATAACTTCCATATGTTTCTTTATCATTGACACAAGAGAGAGCCAAAGCTGCATTCAATCGCACTTTAAAATTTGGAAAATCCAAAACCAGATTAATGAGAGATTGAAATAAAACTTCCTTGCCTTTGTAGTTGTTAATTGAAAAGTTCGACTTCTTTAATACATTTCCAATAGCGTAACAAGAATTCCATCGTACTTTCATGTTTGTGCCCGTGGTGCAATTTTTTACTAATGATTCAAGAGATTCGTAAACTGTATCTTTAAAAATATCCTGTTGTAAATTTTCTTGAGAGAGCATTTGCAACAAGTTTCCTAAAGCTCTAGCCGCATTTACTTTGATCTTGTCATTGTCGTTAGATATCTTATTAGCAATTTTTAAAAGTCTTAATAATAAACTGGCTGGTAGCTCTTCTTTAGTCAGGTCTCCGAGATTTAAAACTAAAGCGTCGGTTAAATTTCCCAGTGACCAAGAAGCTTTAATTCGAACTATTACAGACGAATCCTGTAATGTCCGATGAATGGTTTCCGCGACGTCAACTATAAAGCCCGGGTCCTGTAAATAATGCATTAAACCATTGTATATTAAACTATAAAATATATACAAAAACTATAAAAAAATTGGCTTACGTCTCGAAGAGATGGATAATCTACGCTTATAGCAAGAGCACGAACGGCTGCTGCTCGTACGTTATGATCCTCATCACGACTACAAGGAAACAATAACGTTATAATTAAAATTTGTTTGTCCCTCTACAAATATTATGCAAGATTATTATTATGAATACAAACTTTAAAAATATTACCGCTAATTGTTCAAAAATTATAGGGCCGATACTAGCGAAGCAATCGCAACCAACTGCTCGTAACACCGAGTGCTGCTCACTTTGTAACAGTGCGGTTAATGAATTGTTAATCAAAAGTTGCCAAAACGCTAGACATAGTTCTGGCGTCACAGTTTTTGCGTTTTCTAAATGTTTGTTCATCGCTTGACCGATAAAATCGATCGTTCTACCGGCGTGTAATCTTAAATCGGCGTAACTATCCATCAAACATACTTCTAAAGCTTTCGCAATATGACTTAAATACGGCAAAATCAAACAATCAAAATAGTTCCTTGTCATAGCAGAAATCACTTGAAGCGATTGTACTTTAACAGGTGGCGATACGACATAACAAATCTAAAATAAGAATTCACTAATTGTAACTGTTACTGATTGAAGTTTTACCTCCCGACTAAAAAGCACTCCCAAGTTGGCAAGACACCGTTCCAACAGCCACGGTACTTCTTGAACCGTTAAACATGTTTCATCCTCATCGTCCGACGAGAAATCGACAAACTCGATATCATCGTCGATTGTTTTGTTAATGGGTTCATCAACGTTTTCCGATACCTTGTTTGTTTGCCTTAAAAGACTGGTCCTTGTTTCAGGAACGATCGGTTCAGAACCCAAAAGGCATTCAAATACAATTAAAGCGGCGATTTGAATTGTAAAATCTAGAAGACATCAATAATTAATTAATTAATAATTTTCTTGTAATTAGTTATACCTCGATGAGCAACATATATTTTGACGTTCCGTATAATTTTTTTTGAGATACCAGGTGCTAGTTTATGATACGGAGATGCTTGTACCAAAGCGGCTAAACATTTTAAGACTTGATGTAAAACAGTTACCGAGTTTTCGTTTAGTGCTAAACTCAGACACTTGTGCAATTCAGTCACCATTGCACCCAGTATTACAGAAAAAGGAGTGAAAGCGGTGTGCTTTTTACTAAAATAATAAATTGAATTAATGTATAGTACAATTGAGGGTTATACCTTGACTCGGCTTGTGCTAAGTATAATTTGTTGCATGTCAATAATGCAAGAAGCACTTGCAGAGCCGCCATACGTCCTTTAGGCGAAGGATCTTTCAATATACAAACGTTTAAATTATTTGCGCTATAACCGTCGGAAATAAAATTTGACCAATGACAGAAAATAGTAGCCTTGTCCGTTAACTTAAATATTTGCAACAACAAATTTAACGCTGCTTGTCTTACCCGATCCTGACTTAAACCCAATTTGGCTATTCTGCCTTGTTCCGTATCCGAAAAATCCGAGTCACTAGTTCTAGGAACCGAGTTATGCCTACTCAAAATATATGAATAATTTATTTTACACTATTGATAGTTATTACCCCGATGATTCGACATTGTCGTCGTCGTCCGACACCTTCCCATCTTTCTTACTCGAGGTCCTCGGTTTTCGTTGCTTAGCGATCTATTTAAACAGCAGGAATCAATTACAATAACATAGTTTTTGATCGTTTACCTTACCGCCCCTCTTCTCTTTGCTTTTGCTTACCAAACCTCCGGGTATATTTAATACTGACGGCATTACCTTTTGCGGTGCTTGGAAATTAACTCCCTTTATGTTGTACACCATGTAAGATTTGACAACGCCAAGGAGTAAGTTGAATTCGCGTTTTAAAAATTCGTCATGGTGTGTTATGACGTTTTGCAGGCCTCTTAAAGACGAAATTAAAATCTGTAAAAAATATCGATTGGTAATTGAGCTATTAGTTATAATTATTATAAAAGCAAGCTACACAAAAAACTACCCTCTTTCTCTACTCCTCACTACTCACTTCCTTTAAAAACTTTGTCTATAATTGTTTAGACAATACTGCCCAGTTTCATTTTGTGTTTAGCATTTGATTACAAGCCGTTTTTTAAAGTATCTTGATGATGATTAAATTTCTTTTCTTGTCAAATTAGTTTTGTTTGCTGCCAATAAGATTATGTTATCAGCAAATAACACTTTTATCGAATAAAATTGTAGTCACATTGTAACATAAAACATATTACTTTCAGTATTCGAGTTCCTCTGTTTGTATTTATTTAAACTTGGTTAAATATTAATTGCTGTGTTTTTATCTAAATAAAACTTATGGATGTATGTTATCGATGGCCAACATATTGACACTATCGATAACAAAACTAATAACCCACACGCCAAGGTGAAGTGGCGCCCAATGCGGGGTCTTACGTTTCGGTAGTAAATATTATAAATTAATTTTTTTTTAGAATTTCACAACATATCCTTTAGACAGCACAGTGTTTCTGTATAACGTTATTATCAATGATTCGACAAATATTACAGAAAATCAACCACAACAACTAATTATGAGAGTTCAAAAAATTAAATTACATAATCAACACAACACTCAAACCGCGAATACTGCAAAATTATATTAATTGATTCGATAACAGTATATGAAGAATCTCTCAATATAAGCAACACATATGTACCTAAAGAACTATCAATGCTTCTGACAGATCATGCAGCTACATGGTAACAAAAAATTAACAACTCAGTTCAATACTTTGACGAAACTGACATGCTTATAGTTACTTGGAACCGGCTAACGAAATTTATCGAGAATTGTTTTTACCTGAACAATTAAAAATAACGGTTTATATTTGCATATGCAAAATGCGCCCTCGATATTTCATGACTTATCGATACATTTTCGCTCAGATTTATATGATACCAACATTAATATGATCATCTGCTCTTCTGCTTTCATCGAAAAAGTTCATCAGATTTGTTTTCAATAGCCTGGAAAAAAAGCTTCATCTCAATAGGTCCATATGCACATTTGGTGGCCTTCTGTTAATTAGTTTTGTCACATGATTACTTCCCATGGTTTCTAGCCAAATCTAAGCAAATGTCTGTCATTCTACATTCTTTCCTTTCTTTAACATATTCATGATACCGGCGTTTTGTAGGAAACTTTTTAGACATAGGTAAACCCCTAACGATCCTTACAAAGAAAAATGTAGTTAGAAGAGCCTAAAAAAGAAATATCTACTTCAGGGAATACTGATTAAAAACCTATAAAATATGGATATTAAGATGCTACCACTGGTGTATAGTCTGATGCTGACGCTTTCAAGTTCTTTCTACGAACTTATTTACACCTCTACCAGAGACCGAGTCTAAATATAAGTAAATATGTGTAATAAAAGATTGCTTCGGTTGAAAACTGTTCCAGAATCCTCATCGATGAAATAAATAAAATTTCTCAGGCGCGTAATAAGTAATAACTTTCGTTATGTAACAGACAGTCCATTGACTCGATTTTTCAGATTTTAACATTGTGTCATCGGAAAACTAACGCGTTAGACCGTAAAAACAACGATTTAAAAACCCGAATTTCTATCTTTACGATCACACACCATGGATAGATAAACTCCCGGCGCTCCGCCATGTGTCACGAAAAGTGTACGCCCAAAAATGTGCAGAGTAATCTTCTCCTCCATTGATTATCCAGATCAGAGCAGAAAAATACAAAAAAAAAGAACCGAACCGTTTCTCTTCTAGAAACTGGAACCGTTTTACGTCATTTACATTACGTATCTTCTAGTGGTTATAGCTATAGAGCACAGTAAATAAAAAGTAAAATAATATGTGAATAATAAATATTTTCATTTGGTGCTTGCTTTCCTTTTGTATCCTGATAAAGTTTCTAGTACCAAAGAACAGAAATATTTTGAAAACATGCTCGCATTCCACCTCTCTAAAAATCTACTCTCAAACTCAGTGATGTCCCGTCCCCCGTGTTCATACAGAACTGCTTCTTTTCAGTGAAAAAGTCCAGATGTGAGTGCGGGAAATGCACTTTAAGACACATGTTACACCACATGACGTTGTACGCTGACTGCAATTCCTCGAGATGAGCAACATAATCAACTTTTGTTGTTACTGAAAAAGTTCTCACGCATATTTAGGATGCAAGACAAGCTCGTTTTTCTCTTCGATTTAAGTGTTCAATAAACGTCAAATCTTAGAATATGAAACTCCACGAAAAGTCATTCCTTCATTTTAGTATTACTAAGACGAAGATATTTAGTTTTCAAAAATTAAAATGCATCACCTGTCTTGTCCATTTCTTTTGCAGACTGTTTCATCAGTCCGAATTTGATTTACAAAAGTAACAAATAGTTTCCTTCGTGTCCAGAGGATCGTAAAAACATTTTTCTGACAGAGAGTAATACTTTCTAACAGAAGCCAGTTCCGTACGATGTAATGTTTGCCCAAGCTCGGCTATTTTGTAAAGCCTGATAACTGACCCATGAGTAAAGCAAGAACTTTAAGTCAGCTCACTCAGAATAAATAAAAAATTACGTAAGAATATTAAGTCATACGCGACTTTAAGTGAATTCAAGAATAACTAATTTTATCGAACATTCAGCTGATGTTTTGGTAAGTCTCCTTATCCACAGAGTATGCAACCGAGACTGATGACAACTCAGTCCCATTGGCCAACAAGACAACTTTCAAGCTTGTATGATATTCAGTTCTATTATCAATGTATTTGAATTAGGACAGAACACTAAGCCTTCATATTCCAAAAATAGTAATTTATGGGTCGACTGATCTTGCAAGAAGAAATTTTTATGCCCTTTTCTGAGATTCCATGACAAAGTCGAGATTCAATAAGTTGAAATTTACTCTTAGTTAAATCCCTGACTAGATCATTCAATTCCGACTGAGTAACGAGGTGTGTTCCCAATGAAGTGAATCATATAAATACTTCATCATCGATGAACATCAAAGTTTTCCAAATCAATTTCTGGCTCTAAAGTATAGGTTTTTGCAAGAACTGAGATTCGTTGTGAAGAACTGGTCTTATAATTTAAGGGATGCTAAGATACTGAATTGTATGTTTGCTTCTACTAGAGAATCCGACGGTGGAAGTCATACAAACCCATAATACATGAATTTGCAGCAAATGATTTTAATTTGAGAGTACTTTTGAGCTATTTGGCTTCTACAACAAAGCAAGCTGTTGGAGCCCAACCTTGTCTTAATCGGCCCTTTGGCAATCAAACTGAAATTCACAAGCTTCATTTAAGATTCGAAAAAAGTGTGCAAACATAGCAAAAGCTATCAGGATAATTTTTACACTCGTGTGGCTAAAACATGAAACGCAGAATCCTCTCGTGGAACACCGATAAATTGACTCAACGATTGCGACAGATAAGGTTTACAGCGCAGGACTGTAACGAAATCAGTGCAAGGGGGCATCCATTAATTACGTGAGCTCAGAATAGAGGGGGAGGGGTCCAATGAAATCTGACCAAATCTCATTTAAACCGAGGGGGGGATAATTGAAAATCTCACGTCAACTTCAAAAAATATAAAATATTACAGATATTAAAAAAAAATTATTTTAAGTGTTCATTTATTACCCGCTAAAATAAATTTCATGGCTATTCATATTATTTAGTACGAGCGTAATATATAAAAAAAAGAGAAAAGTAATAAAAATAAATTAAGTTTAAAATATTTTTAGCGTAAATCTCACGTAAGGGGAGGGGGGGTACAAACAAATCTCACTAAATCTCACCTAAGGGGGAGGAGGAGTCTAAACTGACCGAAAAAGAGCTCACGTAATTAATGGATGCCCCCCAAGCTTAAACTTAGCAAAACAAAATCTGTATTGAGACCTCCAGCGTGATCCAGCTAATCTTCCATACTTTCGTGTCTGAGCTTTGGGACTCCTAACCCCACGCCCGCTTTTAGACAACATTTTTGCTATATACATTTTTCAAAATTTAAAGGAACAAAAGACGTTCTTGACTACATAGATGAGAGCTCTAATCTGCAATGCTTTCCGATTACAATAACGACCATAAAATGTAAACCGTTTGTGACAACTGACGTAGACGTAACAGTATGTGTTTCAAAATAATTAAAGTTAAAAAAAGACGGATTATAACAAACCTTTGTTGAGAGTAATTACTTTAGTGTTGCTTTTTGTTGATACTACTAGAATTGCATTTTTAAGTGCCATTAAACACAACTAAATCCATAGATTTATACAAAATAGTAAAAAATACACTAAATTTGCATTACCAATAGAACTTCGTTCTGCCCAAGGATGAAATTTTAATTGTGCTTTACTATTAGGGATCCATAAAACGAGAACAAGACATGCAGTGATATAGTTGTCGAATAATCTACTGAACATACACCGTACATTTGGTAGAAGATTAAAACTAAAATCTGATTTTAAATTTAATAAGAAACCTGACAGAGAAATTGTAGGCGATGACTATGTAAATCAACTCAAGAAAATGACTATTGAAATTAATAAAGTTTTCAATAACTTGGATAGTGTCAATACATACATAAAGGAACTCTATGGCATCCAAATGCAAGAATAAAGTTTGCAAGAATAAAGTTGTTATACTCCAATGATACCCCCAAAAGTAAAGTAATTTATCACCAAAACCGAAAAATACTTTTAAAGACCATAAATTCCAAGTCAGTGACAAAAAATGCCTTAAAAAGTGTTGATTGATTTATGGTAGAATCAGAATAATCAACGGAATAACTAAACTTGCAGTTACTACTGAAAAGTATCGTGATTTATTCGATGTCCCACAAGAGATACTAGGTTATTCAAGAATAAATTTTGAAGAATTCAGAAACTACGAAAGAAACTATCAACTTGACTTATAATTTAATAATGTTATACAACTTAAAATAAATTCAGCAGTAACTCAAATCAATCAAAGAAACTGAAAAACCTAAAGCTTCAGCATAAGAACAATGAACTTAACCCAATGAAATAATGTTAAAAACCTTACTTTGTTTTGTTGAATGCAATCTATCTTCAAATTAAAAGTAAGTAAATGTTTTAAAAATGCAGTTGCAGCAATCTCTAGTAGAGACAACTCTCGCTCACTAATTGTAGAATCTCCAGGTAGGACAGTGCACGTTTCTAAACATTGAGTGGCTAGTAACGCTATCTCAGATTCGTTACTATTTGCAGCTGTAACCATTGCTCCCATAATGCTAACCACTGTGGATAGTAACTAAAACATGTCAATTACGTTTCTTGTATTATACAACAAACACTTACAAATTTTGTTGTAACTAAAGCTTTTAATACGCAAAGAATTTTGATAAATGTAGTGACATCAGCTTGTTTCAGGGCTTGTAAGCACCATTGTGTAAGTAGAGATAAAGTTTGTCCTTCAATTTCGATATGTTGATGCGTAAGTAAACTTATGATTAATTGACATGCTTTGTGCACTAAGTGAAAATCATCTGGTGGAATAATCGTACAGCATTGGTGTATTATAAGTACTGCTTTCTGTAAATATAATATGTTTATAAGAAAGGGTGGTATAAATTACTTACAGTTGGATTAGTCACAATCGGATAGTGATAGTCAAGTTTGTTGAAGTCTTCTAAAATACGACTTATGTGTGATGATTCTCCCTTGCTGTGTCCGTAAAGTAATTGGGAGAATTTTGCAGATAGGTTATCAAACATCATACTTTCATCTTTTTTCCTATTCATATTTATTATTAACACGCTTTACAAGTGTAGTTTTTAAGGTTATATTGTCAAACAGCTGATCATATTAAAATCAGCTGTATGACGAAAATGCGCGAAAACAATCGTAAGCTTTACGACGTCGACGTCCAATCATGAATCAGTCGTATTTTGAGTACGCTCTGTCGTTGCCGTAATCCGCAGTTCCGCGAATGAGGTTGGGTAGTGTCTAGTGAATTTGTCTTACGCACTCTCCATATTGAATTTTTAACTGTTTTTATTATGTGATTTAAAGAGTGAAGCCATGTAATGGATGCCGTTGTGTCTTATAAGTGCGTCTAGAATGTAACAGTTAAAGTAACGTGTAGTGTATTACTGTACTATGTTAATATAAGAGTACAAGTGTAGTGCTAACGGCAAAATGGCGGACTTAGAAGCGGTGCTCGCTGATGTTAGTTATCTTATGGCTATGGAAAAAAGCAAATGCACACCAGCTGCACGAGCTAGTAAAAAAATTATACTACCTGATCCTAGGTGAGTCATTAGGTCATTCACCTCGATAACTACCTGGTGCTCACACCATCGTCGCCGCGGTTTTACTCAATAATTACAAATAAAAACAAATGTTACCTGCACCTTATTACAACCACCAAAACAAGGAAATTAAATAAGTTTTTGTTTGAACATGAAATGGTGGCCCTTTATATTTTTACTTTTTTGCGATTATTTACGTTTTTATAATTTCACCTTTATTCGGTGTTAATTAATATATTTAAAAAAAAACGCGCGTGTCGACTTCATTTGTTTTTACAGAATTTGGAAATTTTACACATTTGAAAGATCGATGAAACATTTAGAAGTTGTGTACTTAGTTTTGGGAATACCACTATTACGTTATCAAAATGATGACATTTACTTTTTGCGTGTAAGGGCAAAAATTGGGTACTCGTGGTCAAAACAAAAGATGACACGCCCTTTTTTTTGACGTAATAAATTTGGGTCTTTTTTGACAGAAATTTTCCGATTATTAACAATTACAGGTTTTGTTTCTAGTACAAGTTTGGTATTCGGAAGACTTTTTGTTCAATACTACGTTTTACCTTTAAAATACAAATTATCATAATTTTATCAACTATGAGTGTGCGAGTGTCATAGCAAGGGAATTGAAGCGCAATAGTTGTGTACCTACTATTGACGAGTGGTACCTAGTAATTTCAAGACCGATGGTACTTGGATGAATCACGTGAATTTACTAAAATATACCTATTTTCCATCAGTATTTAGGCGGTTTGATGAAAGTTTAGACGTTGTGCTTGTTTAATCCTATACGCCTAATGTTTTAAATCCTGAACTAGATAGTGTTTAACCACTTGAACAAAACTACGTAAAATATTGCTTCGAATGAAGTTTACGTATTTAATTACACAATTTGATTTTTTGCTGCAATTGACAAAACATTTGGTGCTTTTCTGCATTTTGCATAGCCACGTTCTTAAAATGTCGAATTGTGGAACCCCGGCAGGTGCATGGTTTTCAACCTGACGTTTACTTGCACCGTCGACAACTTCATTCTTGACTCATCTTCGCTTTGGTGGGTTTTTTCTCCGTTTGTGCATAGATCAATGCTCAACTGATCACACCTTCAAAAATTTATTATCGATCTATTCTTTACGCTATAGAAATTAACGAAATAATACAGGTTGAAGTAGGTACCACGTTTGTACTGTAGTAAAGTGCGATAACGACAAAGAATTGAGTTAGTCACGTCCAAAGTATGTATTTGCTATACTGCGAAATTACACTACGAGTTTTTTGCCTTTCTAGGTAATATCTGTATTATCGGAATAGTTGTGACTAACAACACACATGGGTCAAGAATTCCCATATAGTACTTCTCAACGAATCTATTATTTTTTTGACATTTTGTTTTCAATAGAAAGGTGTAAGTTTGGTAAGAGTGTCTTTGTTATTATACCGAAGCACAAAATTACTGAATTAAAATTTCTGCTTTACTAATCGGTTCAGTTTTATAACTACGTTACTTAATTAAGTCTGTCTTCAGAATTTGGCATGCTTTTTTGTTCTGAGCCTGTATATATTTGAAAATTATACCTGAAACTTTATATATATGTAATAACTTCGCAGTACTGTTTTATACGATGCTTACCTTAGTTACATACATTTTGTCATCAACGTTAACGCTTAGAAAATTGATTTCAAAATGGTTGCAGGTCATGGTACTTGAGTTCTCAATATCGGGATGTCGAAAATTAAAGATTAGAATTTTGAAATACTGCATTAGGTATTTAGTTCTTGCATGTTTAGTCAAAGTGAATTTAATTTTTTTTATCCTAATAGTTGTTCTGGCAAATAGTATCCCTTGTAAATTCAATTATATGATGGGCAAGGACGTGCGAATCATTTCCCTAAATCATATTTTTTATTTTGTTTGAGATTCTATGTCTTCCTTTAGACGTCTCGACTATTCAGTATACTATTCATAGACAGATACAAGTAGTTGATGAACGAGTTCTTGGACAAGCAGCTGTATGCTTACATTGAAAAATGTTCACGCATGAGTTTGACGTGACAATGATTCCTCAGGTTCATTATAAGAATCTGACAGTCGTTGCAGAACCACAAATTACTTTTTTTTAATTTGTGAGTTTATTTATATCAAATCAATTAGTAAAAAGAGTTAATTATGTTATCGTTACAAAATTTTGATGTTTTGGCAAACTCATTTTTGTAGTTTTTGAGACCGCTGAGTTATCTGATAGATGATCAAAAATATTGTAAAATATAGAAATCGGCGGAAGGTGTCAAACCTGTATTGATTGCTTTGCTGGGACTCTGACTGTTATTCGATGAAGAAATTGAATAAGTGGTTTGCTTAAAATTAAATGTTTGCACTGGGTTTAAAGTACATTTGTTCTACACCAGTTTTAGCAAATTTTTAAGCGTTTTGTATTTAACTGCTCTATGTTTACTGGTGTAGTTCCACTAATTGTCTTCAGATAACATTGTCGGTTTTGTTGATGTTTGCCTTTCAATTTATGGATGGTCAATTTGCTGGCTAATGTTGAGAAATTTCAAATATCGTTTCTTTGGACACTGTCAAATCTTTTGATCACGGGTCTGACACTGTCTGGTGCTTTTTTTCGTGCCTCGCTTCAGAAAAGTTTTACGTGACATGGTATTGTAACGATTATTAAAAACTAATTTATGTATACTAAAAATATGTACACGTTTATTACTAAACGAACTAATTAAATCTAAGGATATTTAATAAAAACACTTACACTAATTTATATCGCACTAACGCTCACTCGAAAGATAAAGTCCGCGGATAACTTAAGTCACTTGTTGTTTACATTAAAGTCACGTACGAGTTTAATTCGTCGCATTTATCTTAACACTGCCGACTTCGAATTACTCAAATAACTGACCTGTGATTCGTTTGTATCGCATTTATACATTTTACCAATCCTTCGCGAATGTTCTATATCTTTCGGTGAATGTTCTGGAAAATGGATAACAACTTCATGAAGGCTCTCGAACTTGAGAATAATTTCTCGAGCGTTTTAGTATTGTTACGTTCTTATTTATTATTAACTAATTTATTTATAAACGACTAAAACTACGTTTACTTATTATAGAAATATGTATACTTTTAAATCAACGGAACTAATTAAATCTAATAATAAAAACACTTACACTATAATTTATGTATAACCGTTGTATAACACTTAAGATAACTAACACGAGATAAGATAACGTCCTCGGATTTCACAGCTGATAGTCACGTTCACTCGATTTATTTAAAACTCCGCACGTGCTAATCACTTATTTATCTTCACTTGCTTATTTATTTAATACTGCATGCATTCACATTCCAGCAATAACTGACCTACGATTTCCATCTTCGGCTTTTATAGACATCGGCGAATTCTTCTCGATCGTTCCTCACTTTTCGCTATATCTTCTAGAAACTAGATAACAGTTCTAGAAGGCTCTTGCATTTGCAAGTAATTTCTCGGACGTTTCAGTATATTATACCAGAGTCGTTTACAAGGTGTCGAGTAAAATAATAGAATTATTTCTTGTCCGATACTGTCTGCTAGGACTGTCGCTTTCGATATACAAGGTACTGATATGGCAACTTTTATTGCATTTTGAGAATGCACTGTTCAAATGAGAATCCACTGTTCAAATTAGAACCAGCGTAAAGGTAACTTGATGCTTCCATGTTTTGAAATGCACAGGTTGGCTTTACGAGCATATTTGAATTTAATTTTTTTCAAAAAAGGTACATTAATAAAGAGTTTTTCTTTTGTCTAATGATCTTTAAAAAAGTGTTTGGTTTGGTGTGAAATATTATATTTAGGTTCTAGGAAGTTTGGTAACAAGGGTATCAAAGCTACAAGATCTTTTTCTATCGATGTATTTTTTTATTCTTCTCTTTGTCTTAAACCAACGCATTTTAGAATCGCCAAAGATTTGAATATTAAAAACTTAATTGCAGTATTTAAGACATTTTTTAGTCATGTTTTTATAAGATTTATTGCGACACATAACGGTGTTAAATTTCGCCAATAATGTTATAGAAATAATATTAAGATACTGTATAATCAATTAGCATTTTTATCTTTAACGCATGAAGAAATGTTTTCCTTGGAAATTTTTATAGGATTCTTTTATAATGGGCGCATGCGACAAAACCTAGAATAGCAATAAAATATCCAAAATTAAATGTTCGTGTGTAAAATTAGAATCTAATTAGCCAGTTTGAATTACTTTGTAGTATCCATAACCGCTAAACTCTACTTTCTGATACCTGCCACTTGGTGTGGTGTGCTACTGCTTTATTCGGTCAAATTTACAAGCATACGTGTCTGTGTGAATCATACAGTGCACTTTTTTTGTGGCGAATACACTTTCGGATAAAGTAGAAAACTTATTTCTGACTTTGTGAAAAGGAGTTTATCTGATTTTAGCGAACAACTCTGCAGACCTCCGGAAATACATGATACACAATCATCAACAATCGTGCAAGAAAAGTGTTTTATTAAACGATTATGTAATAATTTAGAGACTGTATGTTACAAGAATTGTCTCATAACTTAATTGCTGCCGACTAACTCAGTTGAATCGGCAACCGGATCGCAGGTCTCGATGTACTAATTATAACGTAAGATTAAAAAAAAGCCAAAACAGATAGAAACTAGAATGGAAGACACCATTTAAATCTATCCAACACTGAAATAGAACACATGACAAAACACTGGTTATAACGACAAACATATTTATTTTTAGCAACGAGAGAAAAAGAGGTTAAAAAAATGTAAGCAAGGTAGAATTACATATATAGTAACAATGAATAGTTCCATAAGTATCACAGTTATAGCGTTGTTACAAGTCCTGGAGGGTAGGCAACACTCCACACATACAGTTATCTTAGTGCAGTATAACAAAATCAGGTAATATGTAATCTCAGAGTTAAACGTCGATTTAATGCAAAACTAGTGGATTTGCAACCCGAAGCAAATCGCATTTAGCGTAAATTGAAACCGTACAAACAAAAATTAGCGTGCGTTAATTGTGATTTTCTATATCTCGCACGTATTTTAAGTTCGACAACTACACAAATTAATAACAATAAAAAAGGTGCTCACGATTATCCAAGACATGCGAATAGCTATCTGCATGCTTCAGTCATCCTCTATAATCGCTAAGAAAAATAAAGTAATAATTAGATATAGGATCGTATCACAACTAAGTTGCTTGTCGACAAGCAATGGATCGTCATAATCCAATGCGTCAAGCGTTCGAGTGGTTTGCACTATTTCTATCGCACGTGCGCGTCCAAGGTTTTTCGAACATCACATGAGTTATAACAACGACATGTCCCCAGATTAGTACGCGCTTCTAGTTATAGTTTCCAGCGAAAGGTAATGGATTGACATGAATCACTTTACGTTGGTCAACACGTCGCGGTATTCCAAGTTGCTATCACAATTACAGGAAAATTAAAGTAAATCACAAAAATACGAATCAATCCTTACTTCAGGAAGGCTTTTACAAAGGCAGCGAAAATATTATACCCATTTATAACAGGATAAGTGTGAAAATTTAGAAGTGAAAACTTCGTTGGGCTCTTACGTTAGAGCATATGGGAAGCGTACCACCACCGGAAAATAGTTTTTTTTCTTGGAAAATTCTAGCTGTCAAGAAGCAACCACTTCACAGCGCATCGCTCTGAAAAGTAGGCGAAACTTATACGGTACGAAAATTACACCAAGACACTTTTAACATAACATGAACTACATATATTTCGAGCTGCATTTTTAAACTGAAAACAGTATCTATTCACTTCTCAAATACACAAACTGGATTTGGAAATTTATAAAATAATTGGTTACCCTGCATAACTATATTTGGCACTGATAATTTTTCTACAATTTGTTCTAACATCTGAGACGTCATTCTCGTCTATTGCAAAAAGAGTCCCAATATAATTGCATATCTTTAGAAATGTAACAAGGATCTCTCCATGTTCATCAAAATTCAATGAACATACACCAGCACATCTATATTCTTTCTTTTTGTGCTGGTACTTTACAAGAAGAAAATCACCGTTTTTGTAACTGTCATTCATATCAGCAATCGATTTTGAACTGGAAGGTCTGTTTGCATCAGACTTAGTTGTTGACGACATTTTTTTGTATACCATTGTTAGAATCAGTATGCACTATGCAGGGTGTAACAAGTATAACTAATAATCTCTTAATAGGGGGTAGATATCCTAATTTCCAACACAATTTGTTCATAAACATGTGGTCTAGCTTTTAATCAATTTTTCTTAAATTTTTTTGTAATAATTAGATGTAATTACGGACCTGGTTGTTCGTTATAAGAAAACGTGATATAAAATGATTGATTGTTTACTATTAAGTATCTATAACATGTGAGGTCTACGATCTCATATTTTACTCATTTCATTAAAAAATTAAATCTTATAATTTATTCTAGTATTTGTAATTTCTTGTTCTTCGTTTGTCAAATGATCAATGATTCGTCAGATTTTGTTTCAATCTCATAAAAAAAAGTATAATGAAGTTATTCAAAATTATACAACGCCATTGCATTCTACTCAAAAAAGTGTCATAAAAAAAGTCACATAAACCATTTTTCTCTATTTTGAAAAACAACCGAAATATCGCCATGTGTCGAAATTTGAGAAAATTAAACTTCCGCGTATACCTCGAAAACAAAAAACAATCGCTCAATTTGGTTTTCACCATCGAGTTTTTTTCGACAAAAGAGATCAAGGATCTATTATTATAGTTACCTAGTTTCCTTATCAAAACGTTCATTTTAGGACATCCTGTACTTTTTCAGAGACGCTTTTAACATCAAGAGCAGTATAACTTCATAATTTTTCATCTAACAGCTTTTTCCTTTTTATCAATATTTAACTCTTAATGCAAAAAGCCTGTTACAGATATAATCTCCTAGTACTTAACTTTCTTCAATTTTTACTTTTCATCAAAAACATGTTTTCTTGTGATAATTTTTCTATTAGGATTCAAAAGTTTATATTTATTTACTGAATACCTAATAAAGATAACTTTTATAGCTTCAGCATCAAACTTTCTTGGAATATTTAGATAAGCAACATGGTCAAATACTTTAAGTTTCGAAATATCCTGTTATACTTAGTTTTGACCAGAGTTTTGATTTCGATAGTTGACTTAAGTCTACTATTGATTATATACACATCATTAATGTGCGGTTGCACAAAGCAAAGTTAACTATCTTGTTAGCTGATGCCGTTGTTAAATAAATCGTAGCTACCGATTTAAGAATGTCGTCAGCATAACAATTGATTTTCTACCAATGACGACGCGTAACGACATGACCATGTAGTTAACTACATTCTCAAAGTTATCAATACTTCATGCAACTGGTCCTTAGTGTATTTTATTTCCACGTGTTCTTCCTCAATTTTGTTCCAAGCTTCATAATTCCTAGCAATGTAAATGTTTAGGTTTGATGCAATATATATTATTTTTCACGTCCATTAACTTGGACCCCCCACCAACAGAAGAAAGAATCAGACTTTTTGAAAAAATTAGTGCTAATTTGTTACCGTATTCAAAGTTTTGTTGCTCAAGAAGAACAGTAGAAAATTAGAAATGAACTGGGTGGGGCTAACTTAACGTAAAACTGGACCCCCTTCCTCAAAAAAACTTATTGCGCACAAAAAAGCAAACTAATGTTAGGTGGAAATTTGTTGCTAATTTGTTGCTCTAAAATAGCATTACCTAATTTGCGAGATTCGCAAAAAAAAGTTACGTATTCGTTTACATATGAAAATGCTGTAAAAGACTAACAAAATACATGATTTAAGCTTCATTAAAAAAAGATAACAATAC
The DNA here is from genome assembly GCA_035610365.1 of Aquatica leii. Lineage (NCBI taxonomy): Eukaryota > Metazoa > Arthropoda > Insecta > Coleoptera > Lampyridae > Aquatica > Aquatica leii. The sequence goes on along the minus strand of CM069437.1, from coordinate 39,800,756 downwards.
AAAATTACTTATTAAAACATCAAAAATTTTAACGAAATCTAAATTAAAACTATTAGACATACCCTCTACCCGCTTCTTTAAAATAACCACGATGCCTTCGCCGTCCTGGCGCAAGTTAGCCTCATTACGTTTAATTATATCTGCATTTACATCTTGCTCAAATAATTATTACGTAAAATTCTTCTTTGCACTAAAATTAACAATAGTTTATGCATAATCGAATTTGTTGCTAACTATAAACAAAAAACGACAGAAAATCGATGTGCTCTCTACGGGACTTTTTGTTGTTTTTTTAATTTGCATAAACAATTTGTTACTTAAATTGTTGCAACGTGAAATTGTTCTTTGCACTATAATCGACAGTAATTTATACATAATCGGATTTGTTGCTAATTATAAACAATAAAAAACGACGTAGAATCGATGTGCTCTGGCGCGGGACTCTTTCATGTTTTAATTTGCCTAAACAATTTGTTGCTTAAATTGTTACAACGTAAAATCGTTCTTTGCACTATAATCAACAGTAATTTATACATAATCGAATTTGTTGCTAATTATAAACAAAGAACAATTTTACGTTGTAACAATTTAAGCAACAAATTGTTTAGACAAATTAATACATGTAAAGTCCCGCGTGAGAGCACATCGATTCTACGTAGTTTTTTATTGTTTATAATTAGCAACAAATTCGATTATGTATAAATTACTGTTGATTATAGTCCAAAGAAGAATTTTACGTTGTAACAATTTAAGCAACAAATTTTTTAGGCAAAATAAAACTTGAAAAGTCAAGCGCCAGAGCACGTCGATTCTACGTCGTTTTTTATTGTTTATAGTTAGCAACAAATTCGATTATGTATAAATTACTGTTTATTATAGTGCTAAGAACAATTTTACGTTGTAACAATTTAAGTAACAAATTGTTTAGACAAATTAAAACATGAAAAGTCCCGCGCCAGATCACTTCGATTCGACGTCGTTTTTTATTGTTTATAGTTAGCAACAAATTCGATTATGTATAAATTACTGTTTATTATAGTGCTAAGAACAATTTTACGTTGTAACAATTTAAGTAACAAATTGTTTAGACAAATTAAAACATGAAAAGTCCCGCGCCAGATCACTTCGATTCGACGTCGTTTTTTATTATTTATAATTAGCAACAAATTCGATTATATATAAATTACTGTCGATTATAGTGCAAAGAACAATTTTACGTTGCAACAATTTAAGTAACAAATTGTTTATGCAAATTAAAACAACAAAAAGTCCCGTAGAGAGCACATCGATTTTCTGTCGTTTTTGGTTTATAGTTAGCAACAAATTCGATTACGCATAAACTATTGTTAATTTTAGTGCAAAGAAGAATTTTACGTAATAATTATTTGAGCAAGATGTAAATGCAAATATAATTAAAGGTAATGAGGCTAACTTGCGCCAGGACGGCGAACGCATCGTGGTTATTTTAATGAAGCGGGTAGAGGGTAGGTCTAATAGTTTTAATTTAGATTTTGTTAAAGTTTTTGATGTTTTAATAAGTAATTTTGTATTGTTATCTTTTTTTAATGAAGCTTAAATCATGTATGGTGTTTTAGTCTTTTACAGCATTTTCATATGTAAACGAATACGTAACTTTTTTTGCGAATCTCGCAAATTAAGTAATACTATTTTAGAGCAACAAATTACCATCAAATTTCCACCTGACATTAGTTTGCTTTTTTGTGCGCAATAAGTTTTTTTTACGTTAAGCTAGCCCCACCCAGTTCATTTCTAATTTTCTACTGTTCTTCTTGTGCAACAAAATTTTGAATACGGTAACAAATTAGCACATAATTAGCACTAATTTTTTCAAGAAGTCTGATTTTTTTTTTCTGTTGGTGGGGGTTCAAGTTAATGAACATTTATTTTTCATTACCACAACGAAAACGTTTTCTTTTGAAAATGAATAGTAACTATACTTTGTAATGTAAAACGCTTTTAATTAATTTTTTATACGATCACTACCGAATGTAATTCTTCAGAAATCATTTTTAGTAACTGAAAGTAAACATTTTTAATCTTGGTGACAATATTTATTTTGAAACACTTGCGTCTTGTGTATTTTGCATATACATTCTATAACAAGTCATAGAATGAATATTCTCACACTGGTCAAACAAAATTCGATAGCTATTGATTACCAAAACTGTCAAATATAAATGCGAAATTTAAATTTGACATTTTTATGTAGTTATACCAAAATATACCTATAATTTTGGTAGATCATTTTTTAATCTCAAAATTGTACAAATGCTTGTTACGTAAATTTGTCCGGAGCTTTAGGCAGGCGGCTAGCTCAATACAATTCGGCGAGAGGATCGCAGCTGATGCTTGGTGTGTAAATCATAAAGTACTTAAAACGGTGACTATTAATTGCAGATACCGTTTAAATCTGTCGAACACTAAAAGAGAACAAATGTCAAAACACAGGTTATAACAACGAGTTTATTTATTTTAACAAAGAAAGAAGTTTAAAAAAGAGAAGCGATGTAAAATTACATAGATGCTATCAATTAAGAGTTCGTCACAGACAATTACGTTGCTGCCAGCCTCTTAGGTTGGGCAACACTTTGTATATATAATTAAATTTGATGAGTTAACTTTCGGAACATTTTTGTCCCAAAGTATGCTGTTAGCTAACGGCACCTCCCACACAATTTCCTAAAATTTAGGTAAGTGTGTCTTCCAACTCGTTCGTAATCGCATCAATTCAAATGATGGTTTCGATAACCTTAATTAACATACATAGATCGAAAATAAGAAAAACCGAAATGCGCCTTAAAATGACAATGCATCCTTACCTCTATGAATTTCTCATAACAACCACATCGTAAGCTTTCATTTAGTATTCAAAATTAGCGTGGATGATTTAATATATTTAATACTGCGGAAAATCACGGGATTTACACAACATTCGTTCTGCACAAAAGTGGGTGGTTTAATATGTAACCATATGTCACCCTCACAGATAATGTTCTGTATGTCAAAAAAAAACCCACGTACAAAATTCATACAGTACGAAAACCACACCGAAATATTTTTAACATAACACGCTATTATTATAAACGTTATTACAATGTATTAAAAATTTCTTTTTTGTTCAAGTGTCAATATAAATAACTTACATTTGTTTCAGTTTTATCTCATTGCATTCAGCTTATACTTTCTGGTCGTGGAGAAAACACTCTGTTGGAATGAAAATTTGATGCTCGTGGTTTCTCACGCTCGCATACGTTCGGGCTCGGAACTTTCCACTAGTATCGAATTTTCATATTATCTTGTAAAATATACTGTTATATACAAAACTCAATGTTTGCACACAATTTTATATGTGGGTGTCGTAACAGTTTTTTAGTCTCTTTAAGTACTAAGGCGTATTTTACAATTCTTTATACATCAAATATCACTTATTTTTTTACGCACATTGTTGTATGATAGTTTTGTAAAATCCTGGACAGTGCGGTAAAATGAGCACTTAATTCCAGGCTCTAAATAACATCTAAAAATTATGTTTATTAGATAATACTTTACTTGATATGAATGTATGTTACTTTACATTATATTTAATGATATAAATGTACAAAAACGTAAAGATGTTTGGATATATATTTTACTTTTTAGAATTACGCCATCTTGTGACAACTATGTCAGTTATGATTATAGTTTGCTATTGGCAGCTGTCAAGTTACCGACAATTTTGATTATACATTTAAAAGTGTGACATTCAAGTATTTGATTTGTTTTTAATACTTATTTTATGTAAGCAAAGTGGTTATTTAAGAAAGAATTACAGTGCTCTAGCTAAATGAAAAACTCACCCGCTAGGCTCGGTTTTCAAACAACCTGTCGCGCTGTAAAAATACCGCTTACAAGTACTCAAACGTAAATAACCATTACATTTGACTGCGTGCATGTGGTCGGCAATGTTCTCATTAGCGGGAGCGCTGTATACCCAAACGCACGAAATCTGTATTGATTTTTTTGGTCGACAATAATTTAAATAAATAATAAACATTTGCATGTATTTTTCTTTGTTGGCAATATAGGTAACTACTTACATGATTACAATCACTGCAGTTTGATCAATTTATAATTTTATTTCTTGAATATTTCGTACAATTTTCTTGAATAACCATTTTGCTTACATAAAAGAAGTATTAAAAAAAATCAAATGTTTTGCTTTTACGCCGCTTGTACATTCTCGCCGAGGAGTTCCGGTATTACCCAAACGTGAGAGTGCTTGTCTGTTAATGCTCTTTCTCGGTTCGGCATGCTCTCATAAAAACAATAGCTAATTAAGTCATTAATATTTAATAAATACATATGTATATATAGTATTTTGTTTGTTTTTCAGTAATTAAAATTCGCTAAAACCTAGTCGCAGTTGTATGTATCTAATCTCTAGGCGAGATTTGTTGTGAGCCCGCTCGGCGAGAGTGTACATCCGGTATTAAATGTACAATCTAAAATTGTCGGTAACTCGCCAGCACCATATGAGTGTTGTTGGTGCAAAGGCGTTATAGTGTACAATGACCTTGATGTAGGTTTTTTCTAAAATATGTTTCTCTCTGTTGATGATTTTGTTTAATCTAGTAGGTCACTATTATCATTTGTTTGCTGAATAACTTTACAAATCCATAATTAAATTCTATTTTGAAAAACTACTTTTATTTTGATCATTTCAATTTTTTTACAGTATTCTAGGACGATTGCTTAGCTCGAAACATTTCACCAAGCCTCGCTTCTTCCATAAGTACTGCTATAAGAAATTTCCAATTGTTGTGACCGGAAATTTTTTTTTAACTATAAATTGGCGTGTACTGTATTTGTAACTGAACCGTGATATCAAAATACAGTACATGTTGCTTAAAGAAATCATATTGGGGCATCAATACAAGCAAACAATTTCAAAATAATAGTACACCGTTAATAAAAAGAAATAAAAAATAATGATGTAATGTTTAATTTACTGTACTAAGAACTGCACATTTCTTTTCAGTAATTTTTTTACACTAAAAATAATGATAAATACAAAATAATGTTATTACATAAGACATAGTTAAATTAAGTTGTTATTTTAAGAATTGCACATTCTTTTTAAGTTAATTCTCGAAGATAACATATTTGCAGATGTTTAAATAAGGTAATGTTACGTAGCTCAGTCAAAATACCTAAATAAATAAATAGTAATGCAAAAATTAAGCTAAATATGTAAAACAAGTATATGTTTTCCGGGTACAATAATTAAATTTTTCACTCTAAACAAGCGTATTGATGTGAAAATTCGGCAAAAGATGTATGCAAAATAGCATTACCCGACTGATAGCATCATCCGTGATTCCAATAAGCGAGTGCACTGCATAATAAAAAACGTACACAAAACTGATGAATATATGTAAAGGAAAATAGAATCTACTTCTTGTATAACTATTGTCACTCTGGAAGTTCTTAAACGTTGACAGCGATACTCGATATTTTGGAAATATGTAGCAGATCAATTGCTGAAGAACTTCGTCTGGTTTACTACGCGTCCTAGAGGCAACAGAATACGATGAATCTTTTTTTATAAACTTTTTTTTAATCTAAAAAACGTTTTTATCGAATAAATTAGTTTGTTTTTTACGAAATTTTTTTAGCAGAACTAATCATAAAAATTTGCGCTTTAATCATTTACTAATAAAAACAAAGACAGGCGCTAACGTACCTAACTGTCGAAAGGGAAAAGAAAAAACTATTAGACAATGTAAATGCGGTCGTTCCATTCAACGATTTAATGATGTGTTAAATCCTTAAGTGTAAAATTGGCCAAAATGCACGTTTTCTATTGCGTTATAAACAACACATGTACTTATCTTTTAAATTATGCCATTCAAGTACTTGAACATTTTTAAAAGCATACACTTCAATTATTATTTATTGCATTGACGTTAGTCGTTAGACTTAGCGGTAAATAGCATTGCGACTGAAAGGGAACTTCTTTGATACATCCGTCGATTGTATTTACATTACAACTTTTGCGGTCGTCTGTAGGTGTGGTCAAAGCGTGAGTCAATCAACGTCGTTTATTTAGGTTCAAATTTTTTAATTTTCATGAAATTTTGTGTTTTTATACGACGCCTGTGTTAAAATATTGAACCCCATTGACTGTAACTAGCAACCCTTGTTAACATCTGTCGAAATTTATAATGTGTATTTTACACAAAATGGGAAAAACGTTTTTATTGAAAAAATATTTTTTATCTATACAATGGTTTTATGTGATAGTATGTAGGTGAACGGCTAGATGTATTGTTTGAAAACATTCGTCTTACAAGATTCTTCGTTTAGTACGTAGACGGTAGACTGCCGGAAGTATAACAAACCACGTATTATTACGTAGTAGTCTCGGACACTTGTTTGCGCTCACTTTCAGGCTTTATTTATCGTTTCATCATCAGATCACCTAATGTTTATGTATTGTTTTGTACTATTAATAAGTTAAAAGATTAATTTCTTCAATATTTTAAGTTAACAAACGGATTTTTATAATAAATCTTATAATAAATACATCGCTAAAATTGGCCAACTGTTATTGCTAGCTAGCCTTGATTGTTCCTCTCTTTTCTTGTCTGGTATCCCGTTGATGTTTTTTGATTTTTAGTTAGATGCTTTGGCCTGTCTATCTTATGTATGACATTTCACAGTGACACTGGTTGATAGACTATATTTGTATTTAGTACTCTATAGTACTTCATACTATAAGGTTGCGATCGAAGCTTATATTTGCTGACGTTAGGAGCTTTTACATTTATGACAGTTGACAGAAAGCTGATAACGCATTGGATACCTTATTACTAAAGCTTAATTTTGAAAAAGAAACAAGTAACTTCTGTGTTCTACAGCGAACGGAGAACATTCTGAAAAAGTCTATTAACGTAATAATGGTTTACTTATCTATGTTTTTGACTTCCGTAATGTCAAATATAAACCGCAAAGGGCGGGTAAATAAAAACATTTGTATGAAATTTTTAGCTTGCTCTCTTACGTAAATTTACCCGTAACTTAGTGCAGTCGGCAGCTCAGAACACTTCGACGAGAGGATCGCATGTGATACTCGGTGTGCTAATCATAAAGTAATTAAAAAGGCGCCAAAACGGTAGGAAAACTATTAACTACAGATCCCGTTTAAATCTGTCGAGCGCTGAAAGAGAACAAATGGCAAAACACAGTTTGTAACAAGGAATATATTTATTTCAACAAAGAAGAAAGAGGTTAAAAACAAGAAACAATGTAGAACAACGCATATGCTATCAATGACGAGTTCGTCAATAAATATCACAATAATGTTGATGCCGGGTCCTGAGGGTAAGCAACACTTCGTACATATAATTATCGTATTACAATATGAAAGTATAAATTAATAGGTAAGCGAAGAATAAAATCTTGAATCGACGCGAATCTAGTGATTTCATAATCAGAAAACGCAGTTATAATCATTTTAACATGTAATTTTACAAATCAAATTGATATGCATTAGTCGTGACATCACATATATCGACGTCGTACCTAATTTACGTTTGACATCAATACAAATTAATAGAGAATAAAAACAGATTGTACTCACGTTTTTCTAGTCATATGCTACTAGCTAATGGCATACCCGCAACGTTCTCGAAAATTGCTAAAAGTGTAAGAAAAGCAAAAATTATATATAAGATATCACAAATAAGTTGCTCGTAAGTTAACCAATGAACGTTGTAAACAGAATGCATCCAAGCTTCCAAATGACTTTCACTATTCATATCGTACTCCAAGTTTAATAGTTCATCACACAGTGTACTTCAGCGCTTTATATTAAATTATTTCGAGAAATTGGTGTTAGTAATCAATGCCCACATTCGTACGTGCTTCCAGTCATCGACTCAAACAATATGTACTTAATAGATATCTACAATTCCAGAGGGACAAACAAGCGGTAGCTCAAGTCGCTAAGATGATACGAGAAAGTTAAATTGCGTCGTAAAAAGAGAAGTTAATTCTTACCCTAACAAACCTCTCGCAAGTAATACATACCAAACGTACTTAAAGCACCCATTTATTACGTGGATGATATGCGAATATTTAAGAAATGGAGGTTTCACTGAGCGCAACGTTAGAGGACGGAAATGCCTTTTTTTATTATTCATGTATGTCACAAAAGCCAATAACAATTAATTTCTGGATGTAAAAGGGGCATTCCGAGACAAAATTCATACAATACGCAACCTGTATTAATATATTTTTAACAACAACTCATCTTTAGTATCCTCAAATGTAACTGAAAAATTATAATACATGCAGCACACAACTAAATAAATATCGCAAACCATTATTTTTAACTGACATACAATGCACGCCGCTTATTGGAATCGCGTATAATATTATCAGTGGGGTAACGTTATCACTTTATTAAAGAATAGGCCGTACATGTGCTACTACATAGGAAAATCATTGTTTATAGTAATCATAACTTCGGTTTATGCTATCAATTTTCTTCTCAGGTTAACTCTATAGGTACATGAACAATAACCTATTTTGCATAAATTTTTTAGCTACATTTTTGCAATCGCATGTTTACAGTAACATAACAAATTTAATCAATATACTCTAAAAGTACTAGTTTTGCAATGTCATTTATTTATTGAAGTAACTTGTAAATACGTTATCTTTGAGTTACTTTGTATATTTGGTGCACTTGGAAATAATGCGGAGTTCTTAGAATAACAACTTAATTCAGGTCCGAAATTTTTGATTTATTTGCTTGTATTGATGCTATAATTTCACCTTCACTGTACTGCTTTCTAACCAATAAACATTTAAATGTTTTTGTGCGTATCATGTTTTGTTATCATTCGGTTATTGCTATTAAAAACCCCTAGTTGCAATGTGATTCCAATAAACGGCGTACAGTATACAAGGTAAAAACAATCCGTTCTTTGGAACAATTTTTGGTCGGAGTACAGAGCGAAATACATAGAGCTATGTTTAAGTTAGATAAATAGAACCTGTTTCCTTAAAAAAATCAGAGATTGAGTAATGATAACACTGCGTAGGCTTTTTGCGGGTTTCGCAGTGTGTCAAAATTTTGCCCTTGACGTCTCGTCCATACTGCCAGCTTTTTCAGGATAACTGACAACAAGCGATGGATAACGGTTATCCTGAAGAAGAAGGCAGTAATGGACAGCGAAACGTCGAACCCCAGTTTTGGTACACGGCGCAACTCGCAAGAACATATCAGTAATTTAGTGTTGATGATTCAGGTTCTTCTGCAATTTTCTTATAGAAATGTTAGTGTAAAAATCTAAAAATGTACACATTATTGGGATAATCATATTTCTCTTATTTAGTTCAACGTGGAGTAAAAATATTTTTACTCTGGAAGAATTTTAGTAGGTTGTTTTTTTAACAATTGAAACATAAAGATATAGACAAAAACGAAAGCAAGTGAAGCAATTTGTGAAACAGAGTGAATGGACAAGTAGCATAAACAATAAGAACAGGTAAAACTTTTACAACCGATTGTACACAACAAAGGAAACAAGAAGTATAAAAGAAAAAACATTTACAATTACTAAACTATAAGCTGCAATCAGCAAATAGAACAATTACTAAATGAAATATTTAAACAACAATGATAAGGTCAATTATACACGTGCAGGAGATACTATGTGCACAGAAGAGAACAAACAGCATTTTTTTACAGAAAACATTTATTAAAACGAATAAGGAAGAACTATTAAAGAACTTTGACGAAAATCGAAGATTTAAAAAGCACAAAGACTAAAATGTATAACAAAATAATTAATTATGGTTACAAAACAGACCAAATGGTGTAGATGTACGAAGGAAAAAAGGAACACGAACAAATGATTTGACTTAATTGGATCACGGCAAGAAATCATCTATAAATAAAGTTCAGGTTAACTTGTACTATTTTTTGTTAATCGCTTGTTTAGGTTTAATAAAGATTCTATAATAACCGGTTAATGCAGTGCAGCAGTATACAAAAAATTGTTTTGTTTGAAAGTCAAGCAAAACGCCATTTGTTGATTTGATTAAGGTGCTCTGGTGCGACACGATCACTAATATATTAACATAAAACAGAACGTAAACAAGCTAATTATAAAAACCCAGTAAATTGCGAGTTTGTTTAATGTGGACGTCGTAAATAAACATTACACTTACGAGGCTCACACGGGTAGTAGCATCAGTTTTATATACATATATAATTTCTACATAATTGCTTTGGAGATTGTAACGCGTGATAAGTTTTTTTGATAACCTTGTCATAGACCTTCGCCGCTAATTCATTCAGAAACGTAGTGACTCACGCGGATTTTTTGCCGTACTATGGATTTATCCATAACCTCATTATACCGGTTCCTCATTATCATATGATTGTGATTTCACATAACTCTCTTATAGCCCCGTGTTTTTGGGAACTGCATTGACACGTAACGGGATTTTTAACCCTAACTAATTTTGGAACGAGTCTCGTAATTGTTTGGTTCAATTACTGTATATATCACTGATTTTATTTATAATTCTCAAATTATATTAAAAACCGAGTTCAGTTTATTGGCATTTAGTTGTAAATTTCGTTGTTTTGGTAATTAGTTCATAAAATAAAAACACTTATTTTTTTTGAAAATGATCATGAATAGTTAAAAGTAAGCTTCAATCAAAATCTGGAAAATTTTAGAATAAATGTTCTTTTCTTTTAATTCAATCAACTTCTCGATTCTGGTGCCTTCTTCATCAAGCTGACTTAATGTCTGAGACTGGCTTCTGTTCTTCCATCATTAGGTGTTTTTAAAGTTTTTGTTTGCAGACTGTACAAGTTTTCTTCAATCCATTTTACCTATACAGCATATTTCTGGTAAACAACTACAAACGTAACGAAAAGTTTTCTGTGACGTTTAATAATAATTTTTCCTGGTTTTGTCTAAAGTGATATTTGTAATTAAAGTTTTCAGGACAGTTTTGTCTATTTAAATAAGTGAAGAATTGACTTTTGATTTAAACCATGTGGTAAATGCTTCTTCATGTATTGCGTTAATTATGGTTCTTTTTATTTATTTATCAACAAAAAAAGTTGCTAGTACAATAATTACATCAACTACTAAACTTTTTCTTCGTACTTACACTGACCTAACTTAACAAAATGTACCTTGTGTACTCGATTATGACTATCTGCGGTTGTAACCAATACAAGACTTCTAAATAAACTAAATAAATAAAAAATAAACAAAATAAATAAATAAATAAACAAAAAACGTTGCAAGTATAAATTTAGCTTTCTTAGAACAACTTGCTTAATTTCTATTTTGATTTGTGTAAATTGCCTTCGATAAACTTTATTTTTGGGTATAAATTTTACATTAAAATATTATTTTCAAGAACTTGGAGCTTGGCAAAAGCTTGAAAGCTTGACCTGTAAAAGCTTGGCTTGATTTTTTGAAAGCTTTGTTACGGTAAGATTTGATTGGCAACACAATTTACAAAAAATGCAATGACCTCGGTGGCTCGGTCTTAGTAGGCACAATGGGGTGGGTAAGTTAAGAAGAGAATACTTATGGATAGTAAGAAGCAGAAAAAAAGAGAATTAGAATTAGGGCGCCACGTAAGTTCTTGAAAAGATAGAGCTGATAATCAGAACTCCGAAGGGATTAGCAGCTTTAAGAGTGAGCGGCGAAATAAATACGCTACAATAGGTTTCACTGGGTTGTATTGAAACAAACAAAAAAAAAATTATGACATAAAGGTACCCGTAAGGGCGTATTGTACTACACAAGTAACTTAAATAACGGACGAATTACAGAAAATTATATCTAATTTACCTTTAGATGACAAAAAAAAAATTAGTGAAGCTAAATTACGTTGATAAATGAATTTGAAAGCAATTTCAGGATACGAGTGACACAAGCAAGTAATTAATTAATCAGTAAAACTTACCTTGAATTAACTTCGGTATGACTTCTTTGATCAAAGAGCATTCCGAGGTATCGTATCTAAATAAAAGGAATTATACAAAATGGAAAAAAAAATGGTTTGAATCGAACATAAAATAGTAATTAATCACTCGCAGTAAGAGCAATCGAATGCTGAAAGAAAATAATAATCTGAATTTAAGTGAGAAAAAAAAATAGTTAAGGTAAATAAGATTACAAAATTATTAACAGTTAGAAACTTAGAATTAAAAAAAAAATTGAATAAGTAAGTGAATTCTAAAATTTATGTCAAATGATAAACAAAACAATATTCAAGTTGAAATTTAAGTAATTAACAGTTATGACGTAAACAGATCGATGACGTAATCGTATAAATTAAAAGTTAGTGAAACTGGTAAGCAAAGGTTGATTTAACTTATCGTTAACTTGAAGCCGGACTGCAGTTTCTTTCGCTACGGCGTTGACCGGAAGGAATGAGGGTAACACTTCACGATGACGGCGAGATGCACCAAATGTTCAACAATAATTTATTTAAGAATATCGAAGACGGAGATGACGATGTGGAAAAAGTAAAAGCAAAACGGTAAAATTCTTGAAATAATGTCCAAGCGTCGGAGATAATTAGTAATTAACACTGCACTTGAATGCTTTTATATCCGTAAAAAAGCTACGTATAATGATTATTGGAGATAAGCAAGTGATCCCAATCAATCATTTATTTGTCGATGACCCGTTATATCCGGTGTAATTACCGATTTTTAGAAATTTAGATCAAACGACTGGCAATCAAGAACTTAAAAACAGTGAATCACAGAAGAAATCTCGGCTCGAATGATGAAAAACCGTCTCACCGCAAACGAAAAAGGTACAGTAATGCAAATTCCTTATGCAGGTTTAGAAAATCTGTAACGAATCTACGGCGACTTGCAAGGGTAGAGGGTGGATTATTAAATGTTTACAGATGTGAAATATTATGTCATCCGACCGTGAAGTTTTGAAGTTGAAATTCTTTTAAAGTAAATAAAATGCAGATTTAAAAGTAAATAAATTACGCGGAGCGTAACAGCTTGATTTTCAAAACCAAGTCTGTGAATCCTTAATTATTGATTTAAGAACAATAGCAACGAGTGAATCCGATCGTATGTTGGTCAAGCCAAAACTACACTGGCACAAAAGAATAAGAAGTATAACACACAGAAACTGAAACTGATATACTAACAAGACGTAGAGACATAAATATCAAATAGAAAACTAAAAGAATAATGTTGCAAAGATCGACTAGAAAAAAGAGACAATCAAATTACCCAAAATAGACAAACAAGAGAAATGAAAAAGGTCAAAAATATCTATAATGTCATCAGAGACCCGAAACAGGACATTTTTAGATCAAAACCGCCAATATGCAAAAATGATGAAGGAAAAAAAGGAACACCATCAGCAAGGTTTTAATTCAATTCAAATACTGACTGTAACTTTTTGATTACAGTGTATATTTCTTTGTTTATTATTACCCATACCATTTTCTTTTCATTTTTGAGTTGTCTGTTTTGATACTGACATAACTATTAAAAATGTAAGAGTAATTAGGAGCATCGTTCGCGTATTATGTTTTATAAAATTCAAAGATTTTTTGGCAACGTATTAATCGTTGCTGCTAACAATACCTGCTATTTTGTCAACTATTGTATCGGTATGGGTATCAAACTTATTTATTTTGCTTTGAATTTCATTTGAAAAGTAATAGCAGTTGATTTCTCGTCATCAATGACTTAAAATTTATACCAACTTAAAGCTGTTAAACGTAACACTTATAGTTACATTAAAGTTGGCAGCAATTTTCAGGGTTGCGTGTTCACTTTTATTTAGATTACATTTAAAAGTATTTTGCAAAGATATTTATCCGTAGGTACTACTCGATATACTGGATCGCTAACTCGAATACATATTAGTTGTATATAAAAAAGAAAAACCAAAATCGGTCATTTGTAAGGTATTATTAATGGTCAGTTTTAATATGATTGTGTTAGCAACATATAATGATGACTACCATCTTGTGGGTATCTTAAGAACAAGTATTAAGATAAAGTATCAATTTCATATAGTTTTCTTTACCTAATAGTAGTTTATGAGATACCCATAAGATGGCAACTATATCGTTGTAAGGTCGTCAACCACTCGCACAACATTATTTTGCCTACACTGCAAGTGGTCGATTTTGGCTTCACTTTTAATTTATTAGTTGACCGGAGAGAAGTTAGCCATAACTTTCCAGCCATAGATTTTGCAAACTTTAACACCGGACTGATATATCGGACAGAGGGAAAGCGCGACAGTTGTTATATTATCATTTTAATAACTATGTCACAAACTTAAAAAATATATTTTAACATACACATTATAAAATAAAATGCAAACCCAAAAGGCAGTACTGCTAATTTTTACAAATTTATGAAAACTCGTTGCATTATTATTACTTATTCCCGACATTGCACGGTTTTAAACAAAATTTCATTAAAAAGATCACTTTTTATTTAAATTTTTATATTGGATTCGTATTTTACACACATGTTTACATAAGAAAACATAAAACTAGAAAGGAGTCCCCCCCATTTTTTCAAATTAAACACTAAATTATTTTCTCGTTACGTCGATTTACTCTCGACTTGGTACGGTTTTTCTCAATTTTTCTAAAAGATCACTTTTTATTTAAATTTTTATATTGGAATCGTATTCTACATACATTTTTACATAAGAAAAACATAAAAACTAGAAAGGAGTCCCCCCATTTTTTCAAATTAAACACTAAATTATTTCTTCTCGTTACGTCGATTTACTCTCGACTTGGTTCGGTTTTTCTCAATTTTTTCTAAAAATATCACTTTTTCTTTAAATTTTTATATTGGAATCGTATTCTACATACATTTTTACATAAGAAAACATAAAAACTAGAAAGGAGTCCTCCATTTTTTCAAATTAAACACTAAATTACTTCTCTCGTTACGTCGATTTACTCTCGACTTGGTACGGTTTTTCTGATTTTTTCTAAAAGATCACTTTTATTTAAATTTTTATATTGAATCGTATTCTACGTACATTTTTACATAAGAAAACATAAAAACTAGAAAGGAGTCCCCCCCATTTTTTCAAATTAAACACTAAATTACTTCTCGTTACGTCGATTTACTCTCGACTTGGTACGGTTTTTCTCAATTTTTTCTAAAAAGATCACTTTTTATTTAAATTTTTATATTGGAATCGTATTCTACATACATTTTTACATAAGAAAACATAAAAACTAGAAAAGAGTCTCCCCCATTTTTTCAAATTAAACATTAAATTACTTCTCGTTACGTCGATTTACTCTCGACTTGGTAAGGTTTGCCACTTTTCTTGGAAATATTTTAATAATCACTTGCCAAGTAATCAGTAATTATGGTAAAGATGGTAAAGACGATTTCATAATTGTCATTGTATTTTCTGAAAGATAATATCCACAAGTTATAGATAGGCATTTGCAGCAAACACAACATTTGTTAATTTCTGTATGCCAACTTATACGCACCTGTTTTCGTAGATGTGTTTTGTCTTGGTGATACACATACATACATACATATAATGTATGTACTGCCTATATACATTTTCTAGCTTGTAAACAATTGCTGAAGTTTGCTGACGTTTGTAATAACAATAAACAAAAGCAATAATCTACAAGCCATGCAGTGTTAAAGCGTCCCAATATTCTATGATACTGTAAATTTCTGAATCCACTCCCATTAAAATAATATTAGTAAGATTAGTAATGTTGGTAATAGAAACTATAATGCACAATTAAAACACCACGAACCAGTTAGTAGCATGCAACTTTCTATTTCAGAAAGAATTTTTTTTTTACTTTAAATGAATTTTTGAGTTTTTTTTCTTATAATTATTTTACTTTCTGTATGAGTCTGTCATTGTCGATTTGCTAAACATTTTAATTCATTTTGAAATGGAAAACTCTACACACCGAGAAAGTTTTCGTATTAAATTTAGAAGATTTTCACGGAAGTCCCTACAAAACGCATATCTTTGAAGAAGTTAACGGTATAAAACCGAGCGCGTTTTCCTATTAAATTTAGAAGATTTTTACGGAAGTCCCTACAAAACTCATATCTTTGAAGAAGATACCCAGTATAAAACCGAGTTGCTTTTCCTATTAAATTTAGATGATTTTCACGGAAATCCCTACAAAACGCATATTTTTTTAAGAAGATAACTCGATAAAACCGAGCGCGTTTACTTAATAAATTTAGAGTAATGTCACAGTTGTCCCTACAAAACGCATATCTTTTAAGACGATAATGGCATAAAAACGAGCGCATTTTCCTAATAACTTTGGAATAATGTCACGGTAGTCCTTACAAAACGCATATCTTATAAAAATATAACGACATAAACCGAGCGCGTTTACTTAATAAATTTAGATGATTTTCACGGAAGTCCCTACAAAACGCATATCTTTGAAGAAGATAACGGTATCAAAACCAAGCGCGTTTTCCTGATACATTGTGAAAAGTGGTTAGCATTTAAAGTTTAATTTACACATAATTCACAAACATAATTAATTATTAACTTATCTGTAAATAAGCATTCTTTATGATATAAGCGTTTACATTTTACACATAAAAGATCTCCATTTGAATTAGCGCAATATAAACAGTTTTGTGATATATCGTCAGAATGATGGACAATCATTTTTTTCATGTACTGTCTGTAATTGTATGGATTAAACGATTGCTCAAAATGTAATTGTTTAACAAGCATTTCAGAGTAATAGCAGATATATACTCCACACTTATAATTTTCCTTTTTGACAAGGATATTCTAAATCATTTATTAACTTAAATAATAGGGATTCTAAAGAATTCTCTTCAAAAATGTAGAAATTAAACGGAAATAACGATTACCCCATTTGCATTTCCGAATGATTGGATTTAAAAAATATATCGTTTTTTTGGATATATCCACGTACAGCAACATCCAATGCATTTATTCGGTATGATGAATCTACGGAAATTGAAAACTAGTTGTTTTTATTACCTCTCCTCCTAAAATTGCTTCTACATCAAAAAGTACTCAATGGTTGTACATTTGTATTCCTAGTAATTATTTTAAAATAAAAATTAATCAAAAAGTTATCTAACCACATATCATTACTATTAGGATGAATAGACAACGTATCAAAACTTGAATAGTATATTATTTCACCCTGATATTTGAATACCACGTAATCTCTGCTTATTTTTTTAAAATAAACATTGAGAAAGTCTAAATTTTTTCGTAATTCGAAGTTTTGGGGGTTTTCTATTTTTGATTGTTCATATAAATTATGTAGCTTAGTTATTGTTGTTTTTTTTTGAAATATGTATGTTTCATCTTTCGTCTTTTATTCCACTGTTCCACATCTACCTCGTTTCTATTTTTTGTTGCACAGCGCTTTCTTTTTGATTACATACTTATGTTCTTTATAAATGTTGATGACATGATTTCTTATGCTACGTACAAATCTGGAACATTTCAGGTGAAGGTGGTTTTGCAGAATATTGCTTTTACCAGTCCAAACTAATTTTCAACATTGGCATTACTAGTCCTATTTGTTCCCCCTATGTTTGTCCACAAAGGCACATATGGTACATAATGTTTTAAAAAATGCTCAAAGAAATTTCTGTTGTAAAAGTGATTTAAAAACTCAGCTTTTGAATTATCTAATTAGATCCCCTAATAAAATTTCATAATCAATGAAAAGTGTAACAAAAGAAACCTTCACGATAATGACGATTTCCGGATTCGTTAGCAACTTAATAAAATATTTAATTGAAAAGTGAAAACTGTGAAATACCATGTTTTCAAATTGAATGTTTCTTTGTTGATTAGCGACCTTCAAAGAATTGTGTGTAGAGTAAGATTCAAAATTAAATTTAAATAAAAAGTGATCTTTTAGAAAAATTTCAGAAAACTGTACCAAGTCGAGAGTAAATCGACGTAACGAGAAGTAATTAAGTGTTTAATTTGAAAAAATGGGGGACTCTTTCTAGTTTTTATGTTTTCTTATGTAAACATGTGTGTAAAATACGAATCCAATATAAAAATTTAAATAAAAAGTGATCTTTTTAGAAAAATTTCAGAAAAAACTGCACCAAGTCGAGAGTAAATCGACGTGTAACGAGAAGTAATTTAGTGTTTAATTTGAAAAATGGTGGGGACTCTTTCTAGTTTTTATGTTTTCTTATGTAAACATTTGTGTAAAATACGAATCCAATATAAAATTTAAATAAAAAGTGATCTTTTTAGAAAAAATTTCAGAAAACTGCACCAAGTCGAGAGTAAATCGACGTAACGAGAAGTAATTTAGTGTTTAATTTGAAAAAATGGGGGACTCCTTTCTAGTTTTTATGTTTTCTTATGTAAACATGTGTGTAAAATACGAATCCAATATAAAAATTTAAATAAAAAGTGATCTTTTAGAAAAATTTCAGAAAAACCGTACCAAGTCGAGAGTAAATCGACGTAACGAGAAGTAATTTAGTGTTTAATTTGAAAAATGGGGGGGACTCCTTTCTAGTTTTTATGTTTTCATGTAAACATGTGTGTAAAATACGAATCCAATATAAAATTTAAATAAAAAGTGATCTTTTAGAAAAATTTCAGAAAAACCGTACCAAGTCGAGAGTAAATCGACGTAACGAGAAGTAATTTAGTGTTTAATTTGAAAAAATGGGGGACTCCTTTCTAGTTTTTATGTTTTCTTATGTAAACATGTGTGTAAAATACGAATCCAATATAAAAATTTAAATAAAAAGTGATCTTTTTAGAAAATTTCAGAAAAACCGTACCAAGTCGAGAGTAAATCGACGTAACGAGAAGTAATTTAGTGTTTAATTTGAAAATGGGGGACTCTTTCTAGTTTTTATGTTTTCTTATGTAAACATGTGTGTAAAATACGAATCCAATATAAAAATTTAATAAAAAGTGATCTTTAGAAAAAATCAGAAAAACCGTACCAAGTCGAGAGTAAATCGACGTAACGAGAAGTAATTTAGTGTTTAATTTGAAAAATGGGGGACTCTTTCTAGTTTTTATGTTTTCTTATGTAAACATGTGTAAAATACGAATCCAATATAAAAGTTTAAATAAAAAGTGATCTTTTAGAAAATTTCAGAAAAACTGTACCAAGTCGAGAGTAAATCGACGTAACGAGAAGTAATTTAGTGTTTAATTTGAAAATTGGGGGCCTTTCTAGTTTTTATGTTTTCTTATGTAAAATGTATGTAGAATACGATTCCAATATAAAAATTTAAATAAAAAGTGATCTTTTAGAAAAATTGAGAAAAACCGTACCAAGTCGAGAGTAAATCGACGTAACGAGAAGTAATTTAGTGTTTAATTTGAAAAAATGGGGGACTCTTTTCTAGTTTTTATGTTTTCTTATGTAAACATGTATGTAGAATACGATTCCAATATAAAAATTTAAATAAAAGTGATCTTTTAGAAAAATTTCAGAAAACTGTACCAAGTCGAGAGTAAATCGACGTAACGAGAAGTAATTTAGTGTTTAATTTGAAAATGGGGGACTCCTTTCTAGTTTTTATGTTTTCTATGTAAACATGTGTGTAAAATACGAATCCAATATAAAAATTTAAATAAAAAGTGATCTTTTAGAAAAATTTCAGAAAAACCGTACCAAGTCGAGAGTAAATCGACGTAACGAGAAGTAATTTAGTGTTTAATTTGAAAAAATGGGGGACTCTTTCTAGTTTTTATGTTTTCTTATGTAAACATGTGTGTAAATGCGATTCCAATATAAAAATTTAAATAAAAGTGATCTTTTTAATGAAATTTTGTTTAAAACCGTGCAAGGTCGGGAATAAGTAATAATAATGCAACGAGTTTTCATAAATTTGTAAAAATTAGCAGTACTGCCTTTTGGGTTTGCATTTTATTTTATAATGTGTATGTTAAAATATATTTTTTAAGTTTGTGACATAGTTATTAAAATGATAATATAACAACTGTCGCGCTTTCCCTCTGTCCGATATATCAGTCCGGTGTTAAAGTTTGCAAAATCTATGGCTGGAAAGTTATGGCTAACTTCTCTCCGGTTATTAGTTGGCTATCCAATATATTATAGGGGATGTAAGGGTAAACATCCTTGGTATTTTTCGATAGATCTACCAATAATCGACAGTTAATCACATGGCGGTATTATATATGTACGTGATCCAATTCCGTGTTTATTATTTTTTCGTTTTATTAGTTTTAATTTGAGTTTACTTATCTAGTAGCTCACTCACACTGAGCTACGTTCCCATATTAATATACAATAAAAACAATTACTAAATAACAAAATTTTTAAAAATGCAATATCTAAGCAAGATGAATATTTAAAAGAAATAGTTTAGATAGTTGTGACGCGCGCATTTGTTACTGGAACGAGTTTTGCGCATCATTTTTTCGTAATTATATTCGAAAACTAAAATTTTTGCTGTTTCACAGTAAAAGTAGAAGGAATTTTGTTTATTTTATTAACCAAAAATATCCAAGGTGAACTAAAATGTAATTAAACACAACAAATAAAAGTTGAAATATACAATTCAGACGTCGAGATTTAAACCAGATGGTACGTATTCTTCCAATGCTATTTTTCTCATTTCCGTTTTTCCTACCAACTTTTTTCACCCGTCATTATTTTCGATCCATTAGATGCAATGACGTAAAAGTTAATCTAAATTGCACCTATTCGTAATTAATTTAACGAGCGCAACTGTTTCGTAGCAGCTTAATTTAGATTCAATGGTGAGAAAAAGTGTGTTTTGTTTCTGCTAAATTAATTTTTTCTGCCTTTGAAATGACTAAATTTTGGTATCGTTCACTGTTTTGCGCGCAAATAATTTTTTTTATTTGTTCTATGCTTTGGTCAACACTTGACTTTTATTACTCAAGTAATTATTTTAACTTGTCGCTAAACAAAAATGCAATTAAAGAGTGTATGGGAAAAGCATCGAGTTTCTATCTAAAACGACAATACGTAATTTTTCAAAAGCACCCGGGGTTAGTTAATGTCGAAAGCATGAGACGTTGTCTAATATTAACATAATAAATGGGTTCTGGGTTGAAAATTGAATAGATGCCTTCAAGAAATTCTATACTTGATCTAGGGGTGCTGTGCATTTAAAAATATTTTGACACCGACGTTCGGCTGTTATTTATAAAGAAAAATATTTTTAAGCGCCGTGTATATATGTATTTTAATTTGCAGACACGTATATAATTTGTTTCCGATAAACAAAACATCAACAACTTGTTATGCTTACTAGATCTTTATAAAATAAGTAGAGGCGTGGTTTTGTTCGGTCATTGATTAGTTGGCGTGTTTTCTTTTTTCCTCACACTTAAAGTATTAGCATGAACGCCAACTTTTATTAATTTAAGGTCTTATATCGTGTTACATAAAAGCGGATATTGTCTGCTTGTATAAACAATAACCATGTCACTAAAGACAAATTTTCTTGATAAATAGCCTCGAGTAAGAAATTAAATGATCGTCCTTTTTTGTTTGTCTAAGAATATCCGTACATTTTAAAATTGTTTTAATATATAAACGTCTTCTATCGCTCTGAATCGTATTATCTTAATATATTACAGTTTGTTTCTAGTTAAAAATACAATGTTTTGCTTGGAGTTTAAACAAACTGCCGGATGAACAGTTTAAATTATGGTCTGAAACAGTATAATGCGTACGTGGAATTTGGAAAAAGGATATTGATCGGCTGTTTCGAGTTTCTCGCACATTTGCCGATTCTCCTCAAATGCGTTTGCTCAAGTTTTTGCAGATTACCGTCAGACGGATTTTTTAAGAAACCAACGATATGTTTATAGCTTTGGCATGCAAATATTGTCTACACAGGTTACTCGTAAACGCATCTAAAAGAATTTTGAATTTATTGTAATATTGCTTGCAAATTTTGTATTGCCAACAACACGGTAAACGAGTGACAAAACTGTTCTTTTCAATTGAAATAATCAATTTGTTACACTATTACATAATCAGCATATTAATATTTAGATCATTTCCGTTATTTATAATTTTGTCTACTTTTATATTTTGAACATAATAATATAACAACACAATATTCTATCAAATTTGGATTCTTCTATCTCTTGCGTGTTTACAAGTAGCGAAGATTATGCATGCATGGGGGGATTAAATTCTTGTAAATGATTTGACTTTTATTGTAGATATTTAGCTTCCAGTGTCGGCTCTTATTTTTTAGAAATATACGAGTCATCATTAATTAAAAAAAAATACTTTTGAAGTGTCAATATGTTGGATTTTATTTTGGATTTGTTCTGGCAAATCGAATGACAACACTAACCAACAAATTTCAATTTTTGGTTTTGCTATAAATTGAAGTATACTAATTTTGATAACATTTATTTTAATAATTGGTGGGTGGTAAAGTTAGCTCTAATTTCGGTTTGATTTTGATCAAAAGATTTTTCTGTTTATAATAAACTGAAACATCTCGAGGCGGTTTAAGAAGCTAACCGAATATTCCAGTCAAGAATAAGGCGAAAATATAAAAGGTAAGTAAATAATAATTTAGTGTTTTGGCAAGTGTGCCGTAGAGATAAATTAAAGTAATTGTGATTATCTTATCCACGGACAGTGATCATAAAGCAATTGCCAATCTAACAGATACAGTTTTGGATAAACAGACCACATCCTTGTTAAAGAAGGGTTTTTACTACGCTGTTATGCCTAAGACAACACCGATAGAAGACATAGTATGTGGAGTAGAAGCTGCAATACGCACTCCGCTTATAGAGATTGTGGAAAGTATTTTACAAGATGTTTACAACATTGTAAGAAAAGCAAACTCGCCGTTCTCAAATATTAACAGACAGGAAAGTACTGAGAGCAGATAAAGGAAACGCTAAAGTCGTTATGAACATACAGAATTACAACGACAAAATGACGAGCTTACTCTCGGAAGATTGCTACAAACGTCTACAGAGAAACCCTTTAAACTCTATGCACTAAAGTAAACACTGCCATCAAAAACTCTACTACTATAGATATTAACAAGAAACAAGCTTCGATTATGATTATAAGCGACTTTTGGCTTAGAGCGCGTCGTAGTTAAACACCCAGACTTAGGCTTGGTCCTAGTCTTTTCTTGAGAGCCAAAACAAGAAGTAGAACTTGGCTTTTTCCGTATTGTCGTTCGTGAACCCAAACAAACTGACGTTTTGCAAGACATTGAAGCTTGCATCTTCAGAGTGGTAAATGTCACTTTGCTTTGATTGTCAAAAATCCAGTATACCACAAATCTACGATCTTCTTGATACACAAAGAAGGAGTTCCCCTTCGACCGGTAGAGAGTACCATCAATTCACGTTCTCTAGCCACAAAATTTTTGTCGTTTTCAACAAATACAAAACGTCAACTTATTTAAATAAGTAGAACCGCTCTCTCCAGTTATAGCCAGTATTTATATGGAGTATTTTGAAACTGAAATTATGAAAAACGTCGAGTCAAAACAAAAAACTTGCCTCAGGCATGTTGATGATACGTTTGTGGTATGGTCTCATGGCAAAATAAACTAAATCAGTTCTTTCAACATCTATACTCTGCATATAATAGCGTTATATTTACTATGAAGTTAGAACATAATAACAGTCTAGCTTTCCTTGATGCACTGGTGATAAAGACAAATAACGAAAAATTGGGGCATTCAGTTTATAAAAAAAAACGGACACTAATAGATACTTAAACGTAAAATCTCACTACCATCCAGTACAGAATACTACTGTTTTGCATAGGTACTTTAGCTAAAAGAGCTATGCGTGTGTCAGATAATCAAAATCTACAAAAGAAAAAGGAAACACTGTTGGAGTTTCTACAACAAAATGGATACAGGTTCAAAGAGATCTAAAAGGCATGGGAAAGAGCGATAAATCTAAAAGTCAAAGAAGACTTATCACCTCCGACTGGCACCGCTTATTTACCATACAGTATGGGTTCGACAGACAAAATAAGCACTGCTAAAGAAACATAATGTCTTTACAACTAAGGATACTTAGATCTGCTAAAGACAACCAAGGGGCTTTAAAACATGCCGGAGTTAAAAAAATTCCTTGTTCCTGTGGATCAAGTTATATAGGGCAGACCTCGCTCGATTGAAGTTTATAACAAACTGAAACATCTCGAACTTCAAGAATATTCAAAGCGATTTAATAAGCCAATAGAATATTTTAGTCAAAAATAAGGCGAAAAAATAAAAGGTAATTGCAGGACATCATCGGTGTAAGTAAGTGCAAATTCTGTGATTTGGCAGGTGTGTCGTAGAGATAAGTTAAAATGATTTTGATTATCTTATCTCCGGGCAGTGTCTATAAATCTACAATTACATGTTATATAACTATAATAAGTCTTAATTTTTGTTATTTAGTTATTGTGTTGTGTTTTAGTTTTAATTAAATTACTTATATTTATAATGGCGTAAATTGTGAAAATTCTTACAATTACGTGAAGTAATATACATCGTTCCTTATAAACAATATCCACAACTCCTATTCTTAATGACCAACATCATTACAGGATTCAGTTTTCTCTTATAAGTGCTTTGACGGAAGCGCTTCTCGTGCCCAACATTGTCGCTCAAATTATCTGAATAATAATTTAAGTGAATGTAAAAATTTTTTTGTCTTCTTCAAAGGTAGAGTTCATTTCAAGACTAAAGAACCGCTGCGCAGAAACCAATTTTGTTCCGAATGTCAATACACTAGCTAACCAAAAAACGTTTGCACTTTTCATACGGCGTTTGAAGTGTCCACATTTATTCCACAAGTTGTTACAAACTCTTTTTTATCTTTGTGTTTTATATTTTTTTATATTATATTTATCGTCTTGTATGCATTCACTTTTTAGTTCAATTAAAGGTAAACCATTACAGTTGGTGTACATCGTTTGCAGATGATGTTTTTAGTTAGAATTTATTTTGCATGATCGTCAAATTCCGTATTTATCCGACGCGCATCTCGCGGTTCTTTAGTCGTGAAATGATCTCTATTAAAACCGCTACTTTTGCGATTTAGTAGCTTACGTTTTATATGATTCCCAGTTTTACATGCAGGGGACCACCCTTCTTTGTTTTTTGACTAAAGTTTGATGTACATTATCTATTCTTTTTCTGTCTCAAACACATAGAAAGCAACAGTATTTGATAGAATCTGATTGTAAACCTAAAATATTTTTTTTTGTAACAAACACGTGTTGCTTTATAAAATAAGTAAAAATATTATGTAATATGGAAAGAATCAAGTTTTGTTAAAAATGATATACCTATTTGTCCAAGTTACCTTAATCTTTGAGTCTTGTAAATGTTACCAGCAGTTCAATTCCTCTTAACACATCTTTTGCGTCGTCGTTATTGTTATCTGTTATGTTTAAAGTTAGTAGTTTGTGTGCCAATTTTTAGCATATCAAAATAGCTTTGTTCTTGTGCCATATTAACTTCTTCAGCATATCATATTGTTACATGCAAAAGATGTTAATAAAAAAATGCCTGAAATAAAAAAACATAGCCGATGTAATTGCTTGGGGCTCAATGAAGAGGGAGGTGGGTTAACTCAAAGATAGAAAATCGTGATTAGTTGGAAATCTCAAAACGTAAAATCAAAAGACAAATTTTGATAAAGACCGCCAGACGAAGTTAAAACAACGTAACAAAAGATCTCTAGTCTTTGTTAATCAAAAGAACTCGTCGTGCGGTCGCACTATTAGGACCTACCTTTTAGTGTATAAAATCACTAAATCTGAAAGCTAAATAAATTCGTAACTAAATACAAAGTGTAGTTGAACGTAAATTTAATAGTAAATGAAATTGATATGATTAAAAAAGGAAATGCAAAGACCTTTGGCCACAAAATAAAATATATTTATGTAGTTAATAAAAAAACTTGTTAATTACATTATTTTAGGCGAGTGTACATCTAATCGTAACTTGAAATAAGAAAATTTTGCTTTGAATACGGGTTAATTTTGTGGAATCATAAATTACTAAATGTGCATTTACACAAAACAGAATTTTCGATACATAAGATGGTAAAGGCGTTAACTCAAAAACTTGTATTTTAGTCCAAGTCTTTTGGAATCATTAGCCAAAACAATTGGTACAATTACTTTAATCGTTACTTATAAATATCTGGCTCTTAATGCGGTTCCTGGGGCAGCATGTTCTTGATTGACCGAAGTTGGTGAGATAGCTGAAGAATCCGTTTCAAAAGCGCTGATGAATTACGTGTGTAAGAAACTAAACTTTCAAAACGTAATAATACGGGAACACTTGATTTTTATTTGACGAACAAATAATATTTGTTAATATAACAAAACGAATCTTAAACGTCTAGACTTTTCACAAATACATTTACACCAAACCCATTAAACTTGCTGTACCAATAAGCATTCGCGTTACTACCACATTTTTATTCCGAGATTGATTCAGAACTCCCGTTCCAAAATGAATTCTCCTTCATTTGAAACCCCGGTTTCTTCTTACAAAGCGCACAAAATGATAATCTTAATAGTGCAAACATAAACAGAACATACTTAGCAATAAAGCAATATTGAATTACAAACCAAATTTTTTCTACTTAAATGAAATACGTATGACTGTGGAATTAATAAATTATAATGCAAAATGCAAAAATAATAGTCCGAATTGAACTTAAGTACATTTGTACTTAACAAGTACTTAAACAATGCAATTAAAAATTAAGATGCATTTAAAAACATTAATAACTTTAAATTTTAATGTAAAACTGTGCTAAAATTCCGCTAAAGAAAATGAACTGAATATCAATAAATATAACAAACCCAAATAACGGGTCCTTCACGAAAGAATAGTACGAAAATCAAACGAAGTTTGGAATAAAGGTTTTCATTATGCAGCCTAACTACTTTCAAAGTAGTCATGGTTCGTATCCATTTTACGAAAAATTCTAATTTGTGTTTCAGTCGCGAATCAAGCAATTCTGCTTGTGATTTGTGTATATCCAAATCTCGCACATTTTATTAAAGCTGAGTAATCAAATGTGGTTTATATGATGTATGTAGATGGAATACATTTGGGGTTAGAGTTAACTTACACGACAATTAAAAAATATGTGTTTTAAAAAAACCAAATTGACGTGTCTTTGGCCTTTTTTAGACGAATTATATAATAAATTTAACAATAGGAAGCTCAAATATTTGGAAAAATCAAATATAATTTCTAGTTAGATGAACTATATGTCATTAAAACTTACAAAAGTACAAATTGCATTTATAGCCGCATAATATGTTATATCATTAAAATTCACGTCACATACCTGAAATAATTTGCAATCTAAATCCTTCCGGACGAATTACTAGGGTTAAATTCTAGGTATGTTGGTATATTTAAATTTTCTACGTTTAAAAGAATAATCAGCAATGCACTAGAACGTTAATGGTCTATACCGTCTCTACGGTGTGTTTTTAAGTGTCTTCTATTACATCGTTAAAATACAAATCTTCGAGGTATAATTTTCCGTATTTTTCTTCAAAAAAAGAAGGATTATTATTGGCTAGTTTCTTTCGTACGATTTTCGCCGTAAATTCTTTTTCTTTTTAAAAAATAAGCGTGGCTTTAGGATTTGCATTTTCCTTTTACGAAAATTATAAAAGAGACTTCTTTTATAAAATTTCGGGGTTGAACGTACTGGTTACGAGTTCTGATTCCGAAATTGTTCAATGCTGAAGCTTATACTCAAAGCTGAGGATATATTGCGGTGTTTGTGGTATTTCAATTCACTTGTCATACATATATATATTTTTTGTAAATACGGCGTCCACTTCAAATTTACTGTAACAAATATTTTTCTTTCGTCTTAAGTAAATACGAGGATCGTAGAAAGCACTCATTGGATTTTTTTCTTATTTAGAACAATCTAGGTTCGTATCTATTGATAAATGGGTTAGAGTTGCGATTCCCAACCAACGGGCTCGAAGAAAAGTGGAAGTAGAATTGAATCAACAAAAAAAGACACGCATAAAGAACGTTATGAAAATAAAACATTAAAACAAAAATCAATCATTTTTCTCTAAAATTGTAATATATACGAGGGGTCACAATTTATTGTATTTTTTATTTAAAGAAATTTATTGTAAGGATAGATGTCGACTTAATTATTTTATTTTAATATGAACTAGTTGAGGATCGATCGGGAAAAGATAAAAATATACCATACAAAGAAATGAATTATAAATGTAACACTTTATAACTTTGTCAAAAACTAAAATAAAGTTCTTTTATCTACCATAGTTCAAAATAGTTGTAAAAATGAAAATTTATAAAACTAAACTAATTCATACTAGTTTGCAATAAATTATTTTTGAGCATCTTCACAACCCCGAGTACACCACGCTTATTAATCATTAATATTTTTTATAAATGAATTATAACTTTTGTTATTGTTCTTACTTACAAATAATTTATATGTGACTATCACTCGATCTTTATAAACAATCTCCGCGGATACCTTTCATGTTATTTTTCTACACTTTTATTTATTTAAACGTTTTATATTATTACGTTATCTGGATCTAGAACATACAATCTTTTTTCACTGTCGTCTCGAAGTTTCAAAGGAACAACAACAAATTTTGAAGATTTACTTGAGCAAATGAACTACACTCAAAATCTATAATTTGTAATGGAAATCTTGGTGTCATGCCGGGAGCTTGAGCAAGCTTTGTTCTTAGCTACATATCTTGTATTACCGAGAGCTACCACCTTTCAAAAGAACTTTGGAACAAAAATTTTCTGCAATAGTAGATCCTGAGTAGAATGATTGGCAATTACACAGCGAGAAATCGACAAGGATGTTACGGCAAGCCTCTAGAAAAATACGAAGGCATAGGGAATGTGAGTGGACCAATTTTCTAACCACTTGCGTTTGTCTTAGTCTAGGCTATAACGGTGCATAAAGATGATTGCTCTATCGAAGATGGTCACCAATGTTTTCTATATATAAGTTTTATTTGTGACGAGTTTATTTGTAAGAAAAGTACGAGAACTCTTGTTTTTTTTGGTTTTTGTGTTCTATATTAAATCAGTGTTTTACGCTCAATGTGTGTTAAACGAGAATTCCTTCCAAAACGTTTTGGGCTGGACTATTGTTGAGAAAGACAATGTGGTGATATTGCTTGTATGTCACGTCTATTATCGCCATATATTAGCAGCATACCCATAGGTAAAGATCACATTGATTACATCAGTACGAGTTTGAAAAGTTCTATAAGGGCTGCCAGAAAACTGAGCTTTGTGGATAAACTTTGGTCAGTGGCTTAGCAAGAACCGAAAACGCAACAAGAGTTTTAGTAATTGAAAGTAACATCAACGTTTGCATTATTTACTGTCAGTTTTCTGTTCTGTACGGCGAGAGCCATTGAGTGTTTACAAGCACTGTGTTGGTTTTGGTGTAATTTTATTGCTCAGCTGAACTCTGCTTAAACTTTTGGTTCAGGAGAACTCTTTCTAGTTGTTGCCGTGGAGTACCTATAATTATCGAATTGTCATTGATTTTACAGTTTGATCCAGAAATCCACAAGTTTCTTCTTGTAAATTCTAGAGTCATACAAGTTTTGTACAAATTAAATAAGTCAAACTTTCACCTTAAGAGTAACATGGTGGCGAAGTCAGTGTAGTGTGCGAGATCGGTTTCTATTCCTGGTCGTTGGACAAATTCAATTATAATGACTGAAAATTCTTATATTGGTGGTTGATTTCCGGAAATTTATTGTATGCAAAAGAATAATATCGCATCGACCGGAGACGGATTCCGTGCAGTAGGATGATTTCTTTAATGCTGTTAACTGGAATACTCGTATTTATCGCTGTCGTATTAACGGGATGGGGAAGTTGCACCCGATTACTCCACTTCCTAGCGGAAACCGGCTTGATACTCTAGCATCTATTGTTCTTTATTGCTTGAGCTTCGTTGGTCATCTTTAACTTCGTGGGTTCTATAGAATGCAATTAATTTACTTACAGCTCAATGATCTAACATATATTATCGGCTAAAGGTAAATGAATTATCCGCATGTTAAAGAAACATGAAAGTAAAAAAAATAAGGAAAAACTGTCGAAGAGAAAAATAAACCGTTAAAATAGCACGAAAAAAAAACAACAGATGCAAAATACGAATTGAGTTGCTTACGACAAATTTTTCTATATTTGAAGATGACAAATGAAGACTTAAAATACACATACAAAGGATGTTCAAAGGAAGTAAGATCACCGTGGACGTAGTTTTAGTCGATTTTGACACTTTGCTATCTCTGGAGCAATTGTTCTGATATATTTTCTTGGCGCAAAACCTTTCTTCTTGTGCAGTTCTACAAGGGTAGCATGTGCTTTCATCTTTGTGAGTGCTTGTTGCTCTGTAAAGTCTAAGTCATGGTTCTATTGAGGTGCGCTACATTCTTCTTCATCTTCGATGAAAATTTGTGTTGTTAAAAGCTAATAATCTTCATATTTTTTTAACGTTTTAAATATTTTAAGACAATAAATGTGTTCTAATTTTTTTTTTAGTACCAAAGGTTGACGAGCTTGAACCACAACACAGTAAATATTTCTAAAAAAGTAAACAACAGATCACATGGGTTGTAAATAATCTCGATCACACATTAGAACAAAATACTTCATTTAAAATTATAACTATAATTAAATACAATATACCTTGACATTTGACGGAAAGAAAAATCAATCACAGTATGCATGGTAAAAATGTGAACGTACATAAATCAAAACAATAGAATCATTTATCACGCAATAAAACTGTCAATGTTACTCTTGACGTCATTGTGTCCATATAACATTGGTAAAAGTACAACAGTGTCATATTTATATCTGGTGTTGTTTATCGTGAGATAGTCAAGGTCTAAACTGACTACATTAATTTTCCTTTTTATTGACGAAATTATTAAACGCCAGTTTTCATTTATTGGGTCAATAAGTTTTAGTCCCTACTAAGGTACTGTGAATTGATATTATTTGCTAATAAATCCTAGTACGTCCTGGATTAAGACCAAATCAAAATTCCTAAAAACTACTTTTTGTACAAAAACCTAAGTTGTGGTTAATAACAAATAAGCCCGCTTCGCTTTAATATACAAACCTGAAAAAACGCATACAAAGAAAAATTAAGTAGACGTTTAGTATTCGCAAAGAGAAGTAAATTGCTTTAAAATAAAGTCTTTTGCTCATAAACAAAAACGAAATAACAATAAAATTAAAAAATTCATCAAAGTAAGTTGGTAGACGTGAAATTGGAAAACTTTTGAGGTTTTGTTTTTCACCTGATTTCCCCTAAGGTTTAAAACAACGTTGTTGTTTTTCGTGTTTATTCTTTTTTTGTTTTAATTATGCTTCGATGATTTTTTTAAACGGTGGGAGGTAAAATTCCGTCCAATCGGGGAAATACGCGCTAATCGGTATTGTTGTCTTTGTAGCATTTATAATCATACATTTCGCTAAATTATCGTTTGATGAATATTTCGTATTACAACGTTCTGTTACATACACAAACTCCAAAGTTCAATGAACATTCACGCTTGGTGATTGTTAGCGAAGAAGTTTAATTAATTTAGTTTGAAATCGTAAATGTCGGTTTTTGAAATATTTTTAAGGCCTTCACTATCGTTACGGTAGCAACATTATGTTTTAGTCACATTTTACGCTCGTTATCATGATGCAATTACATTAGGAGTTGATTGATTGCACTTACGTGTTCGTAGCCAACTTAAAATGTATCCAAGATCACTATTATTAGAAGTGCAGTAAAAGCTCGATAACATGAACTTCTCGATTGCAAATTCCATTTTTTACTACTCAGTAACGTGAAAGGTAATAGTAAATGCAAGAAGCCGTAATCGAAGCATAGAACTTTAAAAAATAGAGACATCGAGAGTTCACAAACCGAATTTTCTCTTTTTTACTTAGCTTTGATACGAAATTTTTCACTCACTCATTAACAAAGGTTCACGAGTTTAGTGATTGTTTATATAATTTATAGTTTTTAATCAAACAGCATTTATAATGGAAAATGGAATTTCAAGTAAAAATACATTTTTTAGCGATTATACAAACTAAAGTTAATCATTTTATTTTTACTGCTTTTTTTTTATTGTAATTTTTTTCTGCATCTTTCTTCTTAAAATAGTTGGATTTTTTCTCTTTCTTTCTATATTTTCAATTTTTTTTAGTTGGAACATGGTATCCAAATTGATGGTAACTGTTTTGAAAGGTTACAAGTTTTGTTTAAACTGAAGTTTACAGCTTATTATTTTATTATCTGAACTCGATAGTGCATGATAAAAAAGCAAATTAAAAATGCAGTAGAAAGCAAAATAGGAAAGTTTACGGTATAAGTTTTCGCAGCGACAATGAAAAAGTAATACCAAATCGAAGAGATAAGAGATGGCAAAATCCCGTTGGATGCAGTTTCTGGACTGTTACTTCATCCACATAGGCGAATTTATTGGTAGTGTTTGATCTAGCAGTTAATTGTCTACAAAATTTTATCACTTGACCTTTGTCGGATCTGAAAGCTTTTAGGGTAGTCGTTACTAAAAAACGATATTTAGTTTATACTTGAAATGGAGCATCGTTTACCGGACCGTTCTTTGGAAATTGGGGGACTGGATAGAAATGAAATTTTGCGTAGATATTTATAGAGCAACCGCCATGGACTTGTTCGCCTATCAATGGTTAGGTAATAAAGGTCGTCCTGTAACCCTTTGAACAGTTTACCTTCGAATCATAAGTTTTGGATTGCAATCCTATCGGCCACATCTTGCTCTACTACTGACGACTCAACACCGACATCAACGTTTGGAGTGACAACCAGTGGTTGCGACTTCACTGGAATCTAGAATGGTATAGAGTATTCTGTTTGGGGGTGCATGATGGTTTTATGTGAGTCAGACTAAGACGTGGGGAATATCTCAATGTTCAATTTTTTTGTTGAGCGGCATGTGCACTATACTGTGGTGATTATGGTACGGGGTGCTATAGCCTATGGGAGTAAGTCTCGTTTGGTATTCATCCGAGGCAATATGAAGGCTCGGCGATATGTGAACGAAGTGGTAGTACCCCATATTCTTCTATTTCTTCAGCAGTTGAAGACCCACTTTTTCAGCAATATAATGCAAGATACTCTATGGACCGATTCGAAGAGGTCAATGTTAATCTCTTACTATGGCCACCTAAATTACCCGACCCCTCGCCAATTAAACACGTGTGGGATATTATGGGTAGAAGGCTGGGGAACTTAGCGTATCTTTCACAGATACAGGAAGCTCTCCGAAATGTAGTATACATTCATTTTGTCTTTTCGAATTATTTTTCCACGGCATTTGAAGAAATACTCATCTCTCACGGTGAAGGTGAAATGATGGCCGAAGCTGTACGAAACATTGGCCTGATAGAACTATTGCAGGTATTCTTTTAGCTGTGCAACATGATTTTAATTTCAGAAAAAGGATATGTTTGGATCTACACCGTATCTCCGAAGAAGAGGTTGGTTAAATAGATATAAAAAATAGGTAATATCAGATTTCCAAGGAATCTTGTTTTAAATGTAATGTAAAAAACTTTCTTCTAATCCCAACTTCTCGTCTCTTGCCCAAGAACAAAGTGTGGCAGTTTTGTGTGTTAGTGCGTGTGTGATTAATCAAGAAATACACTTATGAATCAGTGCAGGGAACATTTTTTTAAAACTAAAATTAGATATACATACGTCTATCTCTGCTCGATACGTTGCTCTTTCTTTTCTCGCACTTAACGTTTGTCTCTTGTTTCCTCTTACGCGTAATCGTTTCTTCTTAAGTGTAACCAAAAATTCTCTAAAAAAGCTTAACTTCAAAAAAGTACCTATACTGAAACGCATCGAAGCTCGAGACCATTCAAAGCGATTACCGAAAGGCGCAGAATGCTCTGGTAGTAGATAATATGAGAAGATAAAATGTAATTGCTAAAAGTTGCAAGTTAGTCTTAATGAAGAAAGGAAGAATTTGGCAGTCTGAATAAATTGCGAAGTAAGTATTTAACGTGTGTGCTAAGTGTAGATAAATAAAAGCGAATCGTATCCGCGGACAGTATACGGTTACAGTGATAAATAAATTAATGTATGTGTTGTTTCTATTAAACTTTTTATCTCCACTAGTTACCATCTTAATTGCATTGCTATATTAGATTGTAATAATGGATTACCGTTATCACTATTATTGAGTTTAGTATGATCATTAAAAGAACCGATATTTTCAGACTTATTTCATCTTTATTTTATCGGGGTGGAATTTTATGTTTTCAATACCTAGTTCCTAATTTATATTTTTAAACCGGATGCTTTAGTTATCAATAGGTATTTTTTTTGTTTGTTATAATTAATTTAGACTATCAAGGGATCCTAGAATTCTTAAGGCCTATTATGATCTCAACTTTTTAAACAAAAGCCAATGCATGGAGTGATTAAAAAAATAACTGAAAAAATCAACCTAAATTAGAAAAGAACGAAAATTTTAATCAACTAAAAGTCTTCATTAAACGTCAATAAATATTATTACGTTTATAAGTACAAGAAAAAAAATGTTGTGTAAGATTAATATCAAACTCACGCACGCAATTTTCATTTGATTAAAATTAATAAAACATACTATGTGCTTGGTTGGTTAAATGGAAATATTTTATAAATAGTAACTGGTTATTTATAAATTATGTAGGCGCTATTATTAACGTCGAATGAAAATGTTTGGCCGCGAACAAAAATTAAACAAATTGTTTGTATTTTGTAAGACATCATTGCCAAATTTGCAACGCAATATAAAAAATTACTTATCAATCAAGAAACCCAATTTTTCTTATTTGAAAAAAAAACACAATTTTAATTCCTTTGTTTGCATGGCGTACATGTATATAAATTAATTGATAGAATTTGCATGATATGTAAGAAAAACAAATATACATCAATTACAAAACAACTAATAAATTATAGGTACATTATTTATAGAAAAAATTAAGTTATAATCAAATCTTTAAGACATTGGATTCTCAAATATAATTTATCTAATATCAATTGTCTCATATCAGTGAAAATGTATTTTTAACCTTCACATACGTGATTGGAATTAATTAGAGCACAGAGTAAAGTATTCAAATAATAAATGGATGTATATTATTTACTTAGTATCCTTTCAAACTTATTACATTCTGGATTCTTTTCTATCTCATCCCAGTGTCTTCTTCATATCGCAATAGAGGATGAATCAGAGGTTTCAGAAAATTTTTTGGCACTGATTATGTTTCCAGTCACGTAAGAAATATAGTATTCTTAGTATCTTGTTAATCAAGGTGGTCACAATGGTTTTTCAGAAAACATTTTTCCTTT
This sequence comes from Aquatica leii, assembly GCA_035610365.1. Classification (NCBI taxonomy): domain Eukaryota; kingdom Metazoa; phylum Arthropoda; class Insecta; order Coleoptera; family Lampyridae; genus Aquatica; species Aquatica leii. Next base: position 39,765,237 of record CM069437.1, on the reverse strand, counting down.
TCACTTTTCTTTATATTACAGGCTTTTGTGTTTTAAGAAGTTCATTTTGTTACTGACCTAAAACGAATGCAATATTTGACATAATGTCCCTATTAGACGATGCAATCAGTACAATAAAATGTTACTAATACTATCCTGTTTACTTAAGCCACATTACGTATAAAGGTTTATGTACTCTTCTTTTGAAAATGAATAGAGTATAGTACGAACACGTTAGTTTAATTAAAAAATGTAATATAATAAGTGTTAATGATTTGAAACTGATTAAGCAGAATAATTCTAAATATTTCTTATTTAAAAAAAATATTCAAGAATATGCATGTAATGAAATTTCATTAATCAATTAGCAGATTCACATAAGCGCCACCAAGAAATTTTATTTACAGAAATTACGTATCCAAGCTAACTAATTGATAAATTCCACTTAAGATCTATTACACTATTATAAATTAATCCCAGTAACTAAAACACTTTCTTGATGCAAACCTTGCCCGAAGAACATAGCGTGTTTCTAATTATTATCGACCTTGTATTACCACTAACTTAAGAATGTACTTTAAATTAAAAATTGCGCATATTCTTAAATAAATATATTTCATTCCGGATATTTACATTAGCGCACTTTACATAACATAAACTACCTATATTAGACGCTATTTAGCTAATTAACTCGATTCAATTGTTTTAAATACGCGATATTTTTTAAATGCCTGAGTGACACATTTGTAATTAGTGGTTGAAAAAATGTACTACTCGTAAAATTGAATTGATGCAATGTTTTTATACTAATTACCGCGTTTATCGGGCAATTTAAAAAAAAGTCGTTAGGAAATTGCGATTTTATGAGAAGCGGCGTAATTAAAATTAATTAAAACAACAAACGCATACAAATACATAACTTTGCAATTTCATTACAATTATATTTAAGCAAATTGATGTTGCCGAAAATGTTACATAATTGTTTTCAATTAAAAAATGTACGGAAACAAAACATTTTTATGTAATTTTAAATCGTGGCGTCTTGGTTTTTTCGTTCTGAATAATTGCCGTTTGCAGCGAAATTTTTAAGTTACACTTGACGAATATATTTATTTTTATAATAATTGTTTTTAGAGTGATTATTGCTCTATTGCAATGCATGCATGCAATCGTTGGATTGGAAGTAACGGCACTAGACGCTGGTCAGCCTGTAGGTCAGATATCAACCGTTTAATCTTTTTTTTGGAGCTATGTGAAAGATGTATACAAGACCTCGTAAATAATTGACGAGCTACAAAATGGATTTTTTGCAGCAGTAAATACAGTTAAACAGAATGTGCAGTTATTTACTCTAGTAACGAACAATTTTCGGCGACGTTTTAGACGTTTGAGTTTTATCCAAGGAAGAGTACACTAGGTAGTACTTGATAATAATGTGCAGAATTGCAAACTTTATTTAACACAGTAATTTAACTACGCGTTATCCGATAAGATTATTTTGTATTTATTTTTATTTTTGGTGTCATCAAATCGCTAAGAAGAAATTTGCACTTCTTAGAACAGTTTATTTTATTCTCAGTGTCAACAAGCTTAGGCGATTACAGGTCTGTAATTTACAATTTATTTTTATAAAAATATTGAATTTTTTAATTGTTTTAATGGAGCTGAATTTATACTTTCTTGTGTATTTGTATAGGGTATAAAGTAGATTATTTTTTACATGGGATTCGATGGTTTGAGTTGTTTTAGTGCTATATCTGGCCATTTTGAGTGTAATAGATTTTTGAGCTGTAAATATTGTGTTTTGACTTTTCTCAATGAACACTTGAGCTTTTGAAAACGACGACAGCAGTCTGTAGACAGTCTTTTAGATTTTCTACATGAAACCGGAGGGAACACGGTGGAAGTTTTGTAAAGTCTAGATATGTCTCGTTTGTCACAGAGTGTTTTTTATAATTCTTTTCTTGTATATTATTGTCAACTTGTATCTTTCTTTTATGGTTTCGATCTATATACAGTTAAACTACCCATTCAGGGTTTTTTTTGTAATATGCGCGTCAACCGGGACCAATCTACCGGATACGGCTGAAATTGAACTATACATATATGTAAAAGTTTTAATCATCACAGGCTAAATAGCTCTTGTGTGATAATTTGACTGTATATAATAGACTCCACTTTTTCCCAGAAAGTCCAACTGATGTAAAATGAAACAATGATCTTAAAGTTTCAAGACTGTAACTTTTCTGACGCAGATAAATCTAAAATAAGTTGTCAAAACAAACATGAAATGTTAGTTGATGTAAAATAAATGTGTTACCAACATTTTCTTGCAGTGGGCTCGGTTGGCAACAACCACATGATCACGGTCAGCTACAATGACGGTGAGTGACTGTTACAAATTAGAGAAAAAATCATTAACACAATGAACTCAATTAACAGGCCGAAGGTTCAAGATACACATACAAATCACAAACACGAAAGTGGTTTCTCAATACGACACTTGTGTATTCGGTTAATCTAGGTTTGAGGCAGCAACCGCTATACAGAAATTTCCTAAAATAAGCGCCTGGAGTTAATTTGACCATTGCCCCCACATACAGCAAGAAGCAGAATTCCTTCCATAAGTAACTATTGAGAGAGAGAGAGGGAGCCGTCTCCACCCTAGCAGACTTGCTAAAAGAAGTTTAATAGTAATGAACCAAATGTTAAAATTTATCTGAAATTGCCTACTAACTCACTTAATTCTGCTAAAATATCTCAATCATATTACCGTTTTATTGCTAAAACGTAAAGGGAATATTCCATGATGAAATTTAAAGAAAAATTACTTACGATTTAGCGCGGAAAGCATTATGAACAATCTAACGGTTGTAGCGAAAGCAAAGTACAAAATGTCTAATCAAATTCCTTACATCGAAACTGTCGATTTCAATTTTCTCGACAGTGCCGTCGAGACACCAGTGTAGGTGTGAATTTTATTACGAATTATTATTTATACCAAATACGTAAATAACGACATGTAACAAATGATTATGAAATAAAAATTTTTACCAAGGTACGTAGCGAAAGAACAGATTTTAGCTACCTGAAGGAAACCTATACATACATAGATGCAGATTTCGGACGATATTTTCACTTCTTTGCATTAAAAAATACCTGATTTTGTATAACACAAAAACTATCATGAATAGCATTGATTAAATCATGTTTCTAGTTTTTTTTGCGTTAAAATTTACTCTTTGTTGATCTTTAATGCATATTCTACTCTACAAACCTGTAAATGCTTAATTATGTGTTATGCATATTGCTCAGTATAAAAATTATCCCTCTAGGTTTTTTGCTATACAATTATTCTCTAGGTACAAATTTGCAAATTATAAAATGAATGACTTTCACAAATATAGTTTCAGTATATGTATTTTTTACTCTTACAACGATAATCATTATACTACTATCTTGTGGTCGAACACAAAAAATTCTTACTTTCTACTATAATTAACTAAACTTAAAATTAACACGCAAAGAAAATCTTTTAAAATAAAACTAAAAATGAGTTCAGCTCTACGTTAAAAAGAAATACTTAAAATAACCCATAAAACGTCTTTTCTAGGAACAAGCGATATTTATTCACTCAGAATTATTTAGCTATTTAGCCGACACCATTTGTATTTCACTTCACTTAAATCACTTCGCGCACATCATAGTTACTAATTCGTTTTCTTTTATCTAGCGACTTAATATTATTTCTTTTACTTATTTATATCAGTTGTTTTCTTCAGTTTTTACTATTAATTCTTGCTATTTTCCACGTGGTCATGGGATAGGTTACCTTCTTCCCTTTTTTTATTACCTTCTCTGTGAACATCACACGTTGCCACCTCTTCTGCTTTGTTTGTTCGCTGGATTTCTTTTTGTTATTTTACAATACTTAAGCGTAGATACAATCGGTAAAATATCCGTAACGTTTTTTTAACGTTTGTGACTCGACATTTTAAAGGAAGCGTTCAATAATTATACTGGGTAACATCGCATACTTCTATTACACTACAATACGTGGCTAAAAATAAAAAATGAAGAGTTAAAAAGTTGACGTATTAATAATTGCCAACGTTTAAAAAAAATGATAGGAACGGATAACAAAAAAGGAAAGAATCAAAATTTATACAACGATTTAAGGAATATTTTTGTTGACTTTTAATAAAGTTAATCACAGTTTAAAGCAATGCAAAGTAAAATTTATCTATTTTTACGTACTTGTGAATAGTCCCGTTTTTTCTTTGTTTGAGTGTACATTTATACAAGTCCTTTTTTTACGGTAAAGCAGATGAAGTTATTCAATTTCGTAATTAGGTCAAGTTTCAACCTCAAGGTATTTCGGATCGGGCGTCCATGGGAAGTCTTCAATTCGTTTACGGTCTTAAGAACCGACTTAGGTTTAGATACTAGGACTGTCGTCGAACTAGGAAAAGAGCTATAAATTTCGACACACAAGACGTTTGGAGAAGCTTGAACCTTTATTAAAAATTGAGAGAATATGAAAGACCCTAAAAAAGTCTGTTGGATAAAAACTGCTTACTAGATTGACCGTTTTGATAGAAAGTTAAAAAGTCAAAATTTTAATAAATAAAGTACCTCCGGCTCTAGACGTGTAACCAATAGACGACAAACATTGATGATACAAATACAAAAAATCAAGTCAATCTAATAATCGACTTCTAAAATGAACCATAGAAAGACCAACGGGAACTTGCAGTCGAACGTTTTAACTGAGAAGTTAATAACCATGATCAACTGTTTTAATTGTAAAATATTTTGGATAATCTAATTAAATGACGCATTACTAACGTAATCGTCTTATCGATATTACAATTCATCCCAATTTTACTTTTGTTTTGGTACACAACTTTTGTTTTAATTTGTATCTTTGCCTCGACGAAGCCTCTTACATAAGTGGGAGAAACACTCAAAGTTACAAAATCGACACGGTTCAATGGTGGAGGACGTCTTTACCCGATACCATTGTTTTTCCAATTTCGCCGCATTTTGTCTTTATCTTAAAATAAAATACGTCATTCGCATTCTTTGAATAAACAAACGTATGTTTGTACTTATATATGTATAATAATCAAGAAAATTTGATATTTACAAACAATTAATTAATTTGGATAGTGTAAATAACCACGCACGTCATAAAGAACACTTACATCATTCTATATATCAATTATGCATGCGCATATGTTTAATTCATTTCATTCTTCTCTCGTACATCAGGAATGCGTCTAATTTACAAAGAATCTTGAGTTTTTAGAAAATATTTCAAGCAAAAATAATCGAATTTATCATTATATTTCACTGGCTTGTGTATAAATACGTGTTTTGACGTAAAAAAATACACTAACAAGCTGAAAATTGTAGCATTTCCCAGATTTTTACACACATACAGGGGAAAATTCAATAGATAAAAAAATCCTAAAATTTTTTATTGAAAGCTTAGTCAAGCGGAAAAACTTTTATAGTTCATTTCTCGAATATACTCGGATTTATGTTGAATATAGAATTTTTACGATCATAATAAGAATAGACCTATTTTTGTTAACTAATTCAGTTAACTAATTATTATCTTTCTTTTTTCAGTGTTCGAAGTGTGATGCACAAATACTTAGAAAAGAAAAATGAAGTGAACTTCGATAAGATCTTCCATCAGCAGTTAGGTATGTAACTTTTTGATAATCGAAAAAACGTTTATACAAAATTTGATGAAAAATGTCTTTTACGAACTTAGTTTAAGACGTACCTATTTGATTTATTTTTTCAATTGCTTTAAGTTTAAAGTAATTTTATTTTAAACTTTTGTATTAAATCATACTGGATAAAATGCTAATGGATTTTAAACGTCTTTGAAGTTTCGTTTGTGGACAGCAATGGGGTTTTCTCTAAAATTTCGCGTGATACAATGGATTCTAACTGTAAATGGCGTACGATCACTACTTATTTCTATTTGATTCGTTCCTTTGTGTCTTTCTGATTGAATTTCGGTTTGTATCCCGTGGTTACTCAGTTTCAATTTTCTTTTGAGAACCTTTTCGTTTTTTTTTTAATTAACACGTGTATTTATCGCTTTTGAAAAACAAAATATTTGTTTCAACACGTTGCTTTTAAGCTGTTTTTTTCGATCATCTACTAATTAAATTGTCATCACGATTTTTTTACTATGGAAAAGTTTAATTAGTTTATATATCTCTACAAATTTATATGAACGAACCTGTTCTTTATTTATTCTTCACAAAAAATGCAAGAATAAGCTCAGTTTGATCGAAACGATTCAAATTTGGGTTAGTTTTCAAGCTGTGCCTTTAGAAGAATCTCGAGGGACGTATAAATGTATAAGTTGTAAATGTTCAGATTTTGCTGGTCCGGAATATTTGATTTATCCATAGTAACAACGGATATCGGTGACTGAATTTCCACAGAAACGATATTTGATTTTCGATGACCTATTTTATGACGAACGAGGTTGAAAGTTTTCTTATAAATATTTCTTCTGACTAATGAATGATTCGAAAACGGCTGAAAATTACACTTAGTAATTATTCCGTAAATTCTTGTTTACATTTTGTAGATATTGTTTCTATCATTGTGCCGGTTATCCGGACGTATAACTGTACGTCTTTTTTTAAATATTTGGTTCTAATGGTTTGATAAAAACTTGTAAAGTTTTCATCGTTTGTCATCGCGAAGTGACAGAATTATGTGTAAGACCAGTACTGACATACGCCGTAGAAGCTCGGGTCGATACCACCGAGACCAAATTAATCTTAAGAACAAAAATAAAAACGCAAATGAAGGGAATGAAAGATCTCTGAACTGTTACCTTATAACTGGAACACCAGTTTGCACTTAGTTGAGAGGTGCTGTTGCTACAACTAGTTAGCGACGATCGTCGACGATGGCGTGGGCAGTAGTACCTAACACGATCACCTGTAAACGAAGCAGTAGTTTTTGTAGATTATAAAGTCGGGGAATTTTGGCGCCAAAGCGGTTTTTATAACGGTGTTTGCTCATACTGCGTGACAAACGAAAGGAAAGCTTAAAAACGTAAAATTAAGTATTTAAAAGAACTAATTGTATATGTATTTATTTTTGATAGAATCGTGATAACAAAAATAATTTACCAATGTTTATCATAGTAGAAGAAATCTTGATGTAATGTACACCGATCTAAATGTTATTACCAGAACCACTGTATAAATAACACCGTATGAAATCTTCAGAGAGAAGTTGACAAGGAAAAGTAGCATACATTACAAATTATGATCACTTCGTCATAGTTTGGACTATGGACAACACAAAAAGGTTAGACTGAATCGTAAACTCTTTCAGCTAGATCTATTCATTAAGAAATTTTTAGTACTAATGTTAGTTTGCAATAACTTAAGACACATCACCACAGTTTTTTGCAATTCACTCTTCAAAGAGACAGGTTTTCTAACGAATAATGCACTACTGTAAACTCATAACAGGTGGATGTAGCAATTCGCAAAGAACGATTTGAATGGGTGAAAGAAAATATTAAAATTTTGAACGTGCTTGGGGGTTTAAACAAACGCAACCACGAATCAATCATAATTTTTACGGATGAGGGCCAATATACGAGGAATGGTAATAACAACACACGTAATTCTCACATCTGGATGGATCAAAACCCACATGAAGCAATCGTGGTTAACCATCAACATCGTTTTTCTGCCAACGTGTCAATCTTGTTAAATAATTATTTAACAAGATTGACACGTTGGCAGAAAAACGATGTTGATGGTTAACCACGATTGCTATCAGCTTATTGAGTCTTATTTTATTGAAGGACGTCTTAGTTCAGAAACTTATTTTTATTTTTTAGAAGAAGAATTGCCGAATTACATAGAACATATTTCTCTGAAAGCAGCACGTCGTGGCATGTTGTTCCAGCAAGATGGGACGCCACAACATTTTGGGAAACAAGTAACGGTGTTTCTTATCGAAAGGTAGATAGGACGAGACGGTTTTGTACATTGGCCAGCTCGGTCACCTGACTTGACATTTTTAGATTTTTTTTGTGTGGTTGCCTCAAATCTCGTGGGTATAGTAGTAGTAAACCAGATACACGCGAAGAGTTGACTCACCGTATAGTTGAAGCTACTAATTATCTAAAGAATTAATTGGCATTATCCATGGATGAATAAATGTTCTTTTATAATTTTTTTTCAATTTGATATCTCCAAAACAATGAAGAATTCATATTTTTTTATCGTAATGACTCCCGGAATATGCTTTAAGTTCGTCGATCGAGTCGCGAAACATTCATATTCTGAAAGTTACAATTTCAAAGTGGCCCGGAATAGGGTAATAGATTGTTATAACTAAAAGTTGGCACTATTAATCATTGCTTTCTTTTGACATCTGTCAAATACTACTATCTGGTATAGATACAAGGAACTACTGCACAAGAAGTTTCTTAGTAAAACCAAAACAGTGTTTAATAAATAAAATTGAAGGACTAGGTTGAGAAGAATCTGAAGAAGAACAATTCTGAATATAGTTAAGTTTTCAGTTTTAATTTGTGGTTCTAGAGCATATGACAGCTCAACGGTAATCACTTTTGAAATGTGTGTAAACACATTCACTGACCATCAAACTTGTACTTGTTTTCGTTCAGTGAAGAATAGTCATCAATAAAAAGAACATTTTACGATGCCCTGAAAGTAAAATTAAGATGGTTTTTTGACTAAATTTATAATTTTATTGCAGTTATCCAATATCTCGCTTTTTTTTATAAATATCATGGTATTTATGTAGTCGTGGTGAAAAAGAGGAAATGATCAACTGTAGTTCAAAAAGATATTTAAAGTTGCATAACTTCTAGAGTGATATCCGCATCACAACTGTCGATATCATGCAACCGAAAGTCATCGTTTGAATATCGTAATCGTTTTCTTCTAAATAGAACGATAATAGCTATTTACGTTACTAGGTCGATAGTAACGTTTTTATGAACGAGCTAGTGAACTAGTGAAGTCAAATCGTCTACCGGTCGTGTGGCATAATTTGGTATAATGGTTCAAATTTTGAAAAAGATTGTTATGTCTTTTTACTATAACAGACGATTCAACAAAATCTCTCGGGAACCCATTTTAATAATTCGAATATCAGTTCCATTTTTTTTCAATTTATTATATCAATTTCATTTATTTATGTTAAATTTTAACATTATAAATTTTTCTACTTTAATTGTTTAATCGTACTCGTGGGTTTAGTATACTTATCATTTGATTTGTTGATTACTGTAATATTGCATGTACGAATATTTCTTTGCCTTTACATTTTTACGAGCACCTGTAGTTCTTTTCTTGTTCTGGTGTTTTTTTAACTCATTATAATTGACACATCGAAGATAGACGACTTGTATTAGTTACTTTACTCACAGCACTCTACAATACCAGAGCTGCCGTTGCTTTTCTTTACTGTGGGTTAAGTTTGCAAGTAATTGATCGTTTTACTACTAAAGGCACTGTTTTTTTCTTGTATAAAATGGTGTCATACTGGCTACTACTGCTTGATGTAATGCTTTTCTTATGTCTGTTTCCAATACATAAAAAGCAAAAATATTTACTATAACCTAATTGGATACCTAAAATAATTACAATTTAAATTCCGCATTAATATTCCAGAATAAGTTTTTGTACCTTTTCCCCAACAGAATTTTAAGATTTTTGTAGGTTTTCTTCATAGAAACAACATGCCTTACTGGAATGGAGGGTTAAAGGTTTGCGTTGAACAGGTTTTAGGATAGCATTTAACGAATTTATGAATTAAAAAGTTTTCAGGTACTATTCCAATAGACTACATTGCCGCCCATACTATAGAAATTAATAAGACTTTCTTGTCTCTTGCGGAAAATAGTTTACTTAGTTTTTTCTTTCTGTTGCCATAGTCGCGAACCAAATACTTCTGGTTGTCACACTAAGTGTGGTAAATATTGTCGGTATTCACATAACTCATGGTTTATCGTGACTTTTGAGAACCACGCCGTAGTAGTGTGTACGGACCTGACAAATACTAGGAGGTACTTTGTAGTCTTACTTAAGAAATCAATTTACGACACATACGTAATAAAATTATTTAGATTACTGTCACTGGGCCTTGAAAGAATCAAATTAAAACTTCATGCAATTTTGTATGCTTTTCAGTTAAAAATTCACTGATTTATTGCCACTATTTATGGTTTGGTATTTTAGTTCAAGTCTATCCCCTCTACATAATATCAACCAACCAAATCAAAGCAACATTGCAAATTTGTCGTTTCTTGAGTGAGCCAGTGACATTACGTCTGAAGAGGTCTCATCCTGCAGGCTAAGCTAGTACTGACTTGGTGGCTCAGTGATGTCGGTACACATAGTATACGTCTCTTAAATCACACATTTACAATAATTTTTGTGTTTGTTTAGTGTATATTTTACTAGCAACTTTGATGGAGTACATGGGAACAATGTAGACGCTAACTCATGTTATTATTTTTTTCTTGTTAAATTAAGTATAACCAATTTGAAGTATTATTTTAAATTACCTGAATAAATCTATTTGCAACTTAATATTGCTAAAAACAAGATACATATTTTTAATTTTATAAATTAAATTGTAACTAAAATTTGTAATTGTTGAATGTATTTATGGAAATAATTTTAGTTTCATTGACTTAAACGTTTGTAATTTAATTTAGGATTTGTCTCATTCAACAAATCTGGCAATACTGGCAAAATAACACTTTTTGGACTATCGATACGAATAACTATTATTTAATATACAAAGAAAGATAACGTGTAAAATAACATTTTTTACAGTTTACGTGTCGGAGTACAAGTTCAATTAGGAAAAAATTGAAAAACATCTTGCATCATCGTCTAAAACGATGACGCCAGCACCGCGAGGAGTACTTTAGAGTTTTCTTATTCTTTAAATAGATACTATGTTTACGTATTGATTTTTGTTTTCTTTTCGTCCTGGTTATGAAATTTTTTAACTAGACATTTCAATTTTTAACAAAAAATATGAAAGGAAATTGAATCTAAATTCGTCTGGTTATTTTATCGAAGTATTTATAAGTAGTAAAAGGACGCCGAGTGAGATCCTTGTCAATATTTACTGCTGTTGAATTTCAATTGCTTCAAGTATGTATTTGGGGCATCCCATTTTCTCTTTTTACTCGTATTATCGTTTAGTTTGTTCCATTTTGAAGATACCCTCTTCGTTTCATCTCCTATTGACACATTGAATAGAAAAAAGCGTTGCGTAATTGTAAAGTTTATACGTAGGAATATACACAGAAAAAATCTTAAACCTCGACGTGTAAATATTTAGATTTATGCATACGTTTTATTTTAAGATTGTTTAGAAACATTTGAAATATGCGTGCTTCACTGCCACCACCGATCGTCGAGTTTCATATATTGAAACGTTTATGAACATAAATTTTATGGGTTCAAATACACTATAATTCAAATTTAATACCAATCGAAATCGATCTTGTTATTTTTATGTCCAAAACATAATTATTATACACGGTGTTTTCTGTTTCATTATTTTCTTAATGATTAAGTATTCTGGAGGAAAAAATGTATGCGAAAGATGGGCGAAAGTGTAAAGAAAACATAAACTTACTTGGTTGATCAAAACTTAATACTCAATTATACTTACGCAAAACGTCAATTAGTATAATTCTTTAGTTACTTCACATTTAATTTTCGATCTTCAAGGATAAATTGTAAATTTGATTTACGTTTACTATAGTTCGTGTTGTTTTTTTCGGGGACTAAATCAAAAAGAGGTTAAGGTTGGTGGCTTGGTAATTGACGAAAACATTCATACTTGAAGGTATTAAAAGGTAAGCTTGTTTTAAACGAAACCGAAATTAAGTATTTGACAATCGGATTTCATTCAACTTGAGCCACCGTTACATAAAATAAATGTTATGCAATTTTAAATGTGCAAAAATTTCTCAAAATTGCAGATTTTTTGATACATTTGGAAAATTGGTTTAGATTTTTTCGTATACGTGTTAGCTGATTTGGTTTTACGTATATGTGGTGATAGTATGCAAAATTGATTTTCACCTAAAAATTTTGATTTTTGATTCAAGTCGATAATGCAATTTAAAAAGAAATTAATTAATTCTGTACGTCGATTTTTTACTAATGATACAAAATTGCAAAAAAACAGTGGTTATAAAATTAGCTGTTTCTAAGGAGATTTATATGTATGATCGATTATTTTTGAGACGAATCAACTAGACATGAAAAATGTTTTTATCGAAAGTATTAAACGTCTCCATACTCCTATTTATTATTACAGTTATTGGAAAAGGGAACCGCATTAGCGTAGTCACTAGATAAGTAAATTAGAAAGTGGTAAAAGAATTAGAAGACACCTTCTTCTCTAAATAAAGGAAAAAAAACAGGAATTAACTTTTAAAAAAAACTAATTTGATAGATATAATTGTGAAATGAAAAGGACTAGAAAGAAAAAAAACAACACTACTTAACAAAAAACAACAACAAAGGGGATTAAGAATAGGAAATATCTACATATATGCAAAATATATACAGAACGTGAAATAAAATTATAATAAACGAATCGATAATGATAAACTTGGACAGACAATTACCAGAAAACTAAATATGTAAAAGAACCAAAGGCGAAAGAAAAGACTTTTTATTCTGAGGATTTAATGCACAAATAGGCAAAGAGAAATAACTACTAGATTTAGCTAGAAAACATACAGTATGTAACGTGTACCTGGCTGAAACGGGCGACAACTACAGAAACGATCCTCGTGTCGAAGTTGTAGCAACGACTGTTTCACAACAGTGTAACATAGCGTGGTAATACAGTCAACCATTTCTATCTATGTCGATTATAATACCAGAGAAAGCGTGCCAGGACGAGAATTTTCTTAACAGGTGATCGCTCACGCCAACATGCCAACCGAGAGACAAAAGAAAAGAAAAAGGTAACAAGGTATATATTTACTTTTGGCGCAATAGTTTAACACAGGCTGACAACAATAACTATCTAGTATAGCACAGTAGAAACAAGAAATACATTTTTTTGAGAAGTTTTTGATTTTAATTTAAAAAAAAGTTAAAATTAATTTAGTTACTAACAAAGAGATTAATATATTTGTAGCACAGCTTACTGATACATAAAAACACTGCGTCGTTTTAGACTTGACTAAAGACGACACAAAAAGGTTAAAAAATGTATTCAATTCACTTGTGACGAAAATCTAGGATGCGCAGTAAATCAAGTAAGCTGTCATGTGACAGTTACGAGCAACTTAAACGGTTTAAAATCACATGGTGGAGAAATAGTGTAAGTACTGTTTATACGCATAAATGAAGGGCGGAGTTATTAGCTAAAGTATCTGCTTTCTTAACACGAGGACCACAACGGGCTCTATACTCACTGCGAAACTCCTTCGACTAGATTTACTTGACGAGGTTCGTACAACACTACGCTGAAAGAAGAGTAATAAGTTTCGGGCATAAATACAAAGTACATGATATAGATTGACAATGGACACCTAACACGGCTTATACGCTGCCAATTTTTAAAACAATTATAGCTTCGGAAGTACGTATAACGTAGTTTCAGAAATGCACATCTAATTGTACTATCGAATAACCTCGGAATTATACATTTATTTAATATTGGTATTAATTAACATCACTAGTATAAAATTTTGTGAGAACTAAACTTAAATGAAAAACGAACAATTTTTGACTTACTCTTACAAAAATCCTACAAACAAAAATTATTAAATTTAATGAAAAAATTGTGGATAGCCATCCATAATACAAATATTCGCTTATATAGACTGGTCTCCGATTGATCAACCTGGTTTCCAAATATCCGGTAGAGAAAAACTGGAATCTCGATTATTATTAAAAGAATTTTTAATTATTTTAATAGATTCCTTAATTTTTCGTTGATAATAATTAGACACAGCGAGAACTTTAATACGCACTTCTGTCCGTTTCTTCAATATATGTACGACTACAAGAACAAGGAATGCTATATACGCTTTTGTACTGAAGAGGAATAACGTCTTTCGCCGGATTTAAGAATTACTTCAATTTAGGAAGAGTCGAAAATCGAGTAATAATGTTTGACAAAAGTTTTCCGATACGATTCGTAGTTCATTTAATATAGGGTGGATATGCGATAGACAACGGTTGAGATTTAGATTCCGCTGTTACTCTTGGTTTAGTAGAAGCAAATTTAGAAATTGATGGTGTAATAGTTTGTTTTACTGTAGTTATTTGCGACTAAAACCTTAGTTAATTTAATTATTTTGGAAAATTTTTGTGTTCAATTAAAGAAACAGCTCTATGTACTAAATAATTCACTACCGACAGTTTTCGAGAGAGTGATGGTGGGACAATCCGTTTAAGTACCTATCTATGCGAGTAGACTTTCGATAAACTCAGTGTGTAATGAACCAACTCTATTTCTGGTAACTAAAACGTCAAAAAATGGTAGCGAAGAGTTCGTTTCCAATTACATGCTGGAACGAATATTTTGATGCGTCAGCAACACTGGATATATTAAGAATAAAATCGGCGAGAACCTTTGTTTTGGATGTATCATCACGAGATCGATTCTTTTCATTCTAGACTCTCGTATACCAAGTTTTCGGTGTGAGTTCTAACCCGATGAGTTAGTTGTTTTGTTACGCACGGAGAAACTATTGTTTTGGTTAATTAATTTTAAAATATACGTCAAAATAATTTTATTTGCAATATTTAGCTACATCTATCACTCGCAAGTTTGGGAGGTGGAAAAAAAATTAAAGATATTTGGCTCACCTTTTGGCTAGCTTCCGTGCCCTAGCGCCACCTTTTCTTACGTCAAGCAAGTAATCCTATAAGATAACAAGCGTCTGGGCTTAAAGGAAATATCTCAGACCCGCAATTCTCAAATGTACGTAAAGCAATAAAACGATCTAGCTATCACAGACAGAAAGTTTCATTTATTTTAGTATAGCATCTCTACAAGTATTGGTAGAGAAGAAGCGAGAAAGTATCACATGTACAGTTTCGATTACAATGTAGTTGTCGGTACACTCCTAATATAAATAATAAATAACATTGACATGACCTTGTAGCTACGCCACTGCTACCATTCCAATATCGTTATACAGTAAAAACAAAGAAAGATATCGTAGATACCGCATCAACCCATTAAAAGCGGTAGTAATAAAAGCTAAACGTGTTCGCGATACCTTATGGTTAGAGATCAAAATCTACCCGTATCCTTGACGTTAAGTGTAAGAGTTGAATATCGAAATTTGGGGTTTTAATTACCCTGTAAGTATCCACAAGCGTTGCGCAGCTTCCAATTTCCCTACATAAAAATTATTACCGACTTAAAATGAATGTTGGCAATAAATGGTACAAGAATGACGCTTTGATTAGCGATCTCGGTAGATTAGAGTATTTAATTAACAACGCGCACAGGGGGTGTTTCTTACACTGTAACGCATTTCTTATCAATTAGAACAGTTAAATTACTAAACGCGCACAACGAAACGAAACGAAGTTCAATACGTACTGTCCTACAACACGCGATCTTGTTGGCCCATCATTATGCGTGTTCCCGCTTATTCACCATAGTATGAATAGAAAATGTAAACAAGTATGTACTAACTTCCAATGCGATCCCCGAACAGGTGACTCGGAAAATATTCTCCAGTCGTCCTTTTAACCACTTAAATATGCTGAAGAAGGATTCTCTAAAAGGAAGGTATCCATAAGATAGATGTTGATAGATGATGGATTCCTTACCGATCCTTTTGCGTTCTAAGCTGGTTACACGCTACGTATAAATAGTTTCAATCTGGTTGGAAATTTACGAGAAACTCGTCTTCACGCTCCTACGTTGGCAAAGTTGCCTAAACGACAGTTGCCGAAACCGCAAAGTCGTTAGTTGTTACACATCTTCCAGTTACTTTTCTACATAGTCGCCGTTGCGATCAAACACTTTCCATCGAAAACGCTGTAAAATCTGCAGTTGCGACCGAGCATTGTCATGAAGAAGGACAATGTCATGAAGAAGGACTTCTTTGGTTTACACTTGGAATGATAGTCCATCCATCGTTTGGTTTGCTTCTTCGTGTTTTCATTTTTGTATGGACTAATGTCTTGCTCTTTGTGACAATTTTGTTCAAAAAATCTTTTTTTTTATCATGGTAGCGCTAGAGAAATGTTAGGGCGACATGGAATCGCTGTGTTTGATGATGGTAATACAACATTTTGGAAATTTCACGCACAATTTGTGCTACTGAAGTCTGATTTATTCGCTGAACAAGATCATCTGTTGACACTCGCTTCTTTCTTTGACTGTCACTCATAAAAGTTTCAGAGTAGATGTATTTTAGCTACATTGTACCTCTCAGCGAAGACTCGATTGTGCGCTTTGAACTAACTTGCGACGTGACGCGATCGACAGGGAGAGAGACACTGCGCAACACATTATTTCAAAAAACACAACCAAAATCTTGCAATTTTTTAGCATCTGTTAAGTATGTTTTTTTAGATCGTTTGGCAAAGAAGGTACAAATCAAATTGTACCAATAAAAATGATCCAATATATAATTTTTTTTATGAAATTACCAAATAACGCTTCGGCGTTCTACTGGGAAAGCACTTAACGATTTGATGTTTGATCCACGATTAATAAATGAAAGAATAATATTCAATCAGATCAAACCAGGCGTTTCGATTTACAAAAGACGTAAATATACAAGCAGTTAAATTATGATCAAAGATTTGTTAGTGTAGGTACGTAATCGCAAAAAAACCCTTTAGAGTTGCAATGTTGTTTGTGAAGCTGGTTACATAAATTACTATTTTATGTAGCTCTCATTGAAAACACCAATATTCTTTCGTTCATCTAGTTACCTAATGGCGAAAAAAAACTGTAAAGTTGTAAAGTAGAAAATTGAAATCTGCGTAAAACTAAGTTTTGAAAGTTAATTATTATTACGCAGAAGTGTGTGTTTGTTGAAAATATGTTTAAAAGTTCTGAAATTTAGTTAAAATTAGAAGGAAAGCGCTTTAAAAATTCCAGAAATTCAGATATTACAATATTATATACTTGACAAATTTAGTTAGTTATAGATGTACTACTAACATGATATGATATTTGTGATGTTTTCAATGCAGTTCTTTTTTAAATTTTCTGAAAAATTTTACACAGGGCGGCACAAAAAATAATGTGTTACTTTCGTCTCATAGCAGAGTTTACGACCTCGCGCCGCATTAACGTTTGTTAGGCTATGCTTCACTTTCGACGCTTGACATTCCCTTAACTTGCAATAAAAAGTGTACTATCGGCAACCACGACGTTTTCGATGACGTTATTTAAGTTTGCGTTCACAGTAGTTACGAAGTTACAGTTCCTATAAATTATTCGTGTTTCATTTTTATTACAAGAAGAATTAGATTTGAACTAGAATATTCACTACCGCTTATACTTGTAACTGTTTATAAGTTAGTTTCATATCTGGATATCTTCAATTCCACAAAGAATGTTATAAATACATCCCGTTCTAATTTAAAACTTTATCTTCCGCTTGCTGAAAAATTAATAGTCAATTTTTTCAAAACGTTATTAAAACTTTTAACAATTTCATCAAACGATATCATGTTCAGAGCACATAATTACAATCTAGAATGTACCGGAAAACTGTTAACTTTAGTTTTGCAAAGTTTATTGCAGTAACAAAACCGAGTACAAAATGACTGGACAAATAAGAAACGAAGTTGGTAAGTAAGGTTATAAGATAGCTTCCTTATAACTAACACAACGAGTTGTGATTACTTAGATTGCTTGTCCCAGTTTCAGTTGGCGTCGCGACGGAACCAATACATAATAAAAACGCGAAATGTTAACATCAAATCCCATTTTATAGAGGTTTTGCATTCTTTAAATTCTTATTTGAATGTAAAAGGCTCAAAATTCGCGAGACGAATTGCTTTTCTCTGAAATTTAAATATGATCAATGCAGCCGATGTCTTCCGTTTGTTAAAATGCCAAATATGGGAAAAAATCTACGAGTAGTGTAACTGTTGCACAAGAACACACGCTGCGATTTTATTGTTTATTTTTCAACTTTTTCAACTTTGAGGAAACGGCCTTACTTGTTGATTACAAATTTTATTATAATTTAATACTAGTTATCCCTTTAGATAGAAATATTTTCTTCCAATTGAATGTATGAAAAATTTGTTGGGAAAAAAACATTTGAATTTGTTAGTTTTATGTTCGTTTAAACCAGGAATTATACAAGAAAACACAGATGTTACTGAAGTTGGATTTACAAAAATTCATGGTTTGAATAGGATGCATTAAACCATCAAATTTTTTAATGGTGTTCTAACTGTGCCAAGTTTT
The DNA here is from genome assembly GCA_035610365.1 of Aquatica leii. NCBI lineage: Eukaryota > Metazoa > Arthropoda > Insecta > Coleoptera > Lampyridae > Aquatica > Aquatica leii. Next base: position 39,746,769 of record CM069437.1, on the reverse strand, counting down.
GCTTGTTTTAATCGCAGTACATTTAACAAGACTATTACGTAAAATCGCATTTCGAATTACGTTATTATTGATAAACAAATTAATTCTGAACTGATCTTTGTTATTTTTAGTAAGACAAATTGGGTGTACTTATTTAGTGCATTACTTTTGCTTAGTTGAATTTTTTTCTATTATGGCTTGTGTTTCCTCGTCAACATGTTTATCGTAGTCTATACGCGAATGTAATGAGGACATTTTTATTTTCTCTGTTCACATTTGAAACAAGCTAACAATTTTTATTGCGTTTATGGTGGATTTTTGGTAGCTATCATTTTGGGCCAACGCGATAAGCAACAGTTTGATATATGGCTTGTTACTCGTTGGCGTAGTTATTACAGCTCATGTTCACGTATATCCGGTTTACCTTAAAGTAATCTAATTCTAAATGAGCGAGTAGATGAGTTTTTGTTTTACTGCTAATGCATTGCAGATAAAGTGTTCGCTGTTACGCCAACTGACTGTGGTTTAAACCCCGGCTAAGTATAAAAAAATTTAGAGATTTCGGTTATCGTTTGCTTTACACGTTTAGCAATAGTAGATAACTTCTTGAGATGAGTGTTGGTGTTTTATCTTTTTCAGAAGGAATTCTGAAAAATTTCACCTGTCGATTTGAATTTGGAATTGATCCCAGTCTAAGGAAGATGTTTTCTTATCTAATCTGGTTTTTTAGACTTTTTTTGTAATTGTTGTCGATTAAAGTTCTACTCTGGATAACAAAACAATACAAGCAGACTTTGGAACCAACCGTGTCTTAACTAACAACTTGTTAGTGGAAGTTAACTAATTTAAAAAAAATTATTAATGTTTGCCGTGCTCAGAATCTGTTTAATTGTGACAAGCGAATGCTTATAGAAGCTTTCGTAGAAATACTTTAAAACTAACATGAGAATCTTGGATATTTGTGACAAGACAATGTCTTTTTTATGGGCCCGGTAAGTTTTAAACTAATAAATAGACGATTGCATTAGAAGATCAAGTTTGGGAATTAAATAATGGAAATTTGTTAACCTTGTCGCGTCATTCGTTTTCCGGTCACACATATAACATAAGATGTTCGGGTTCAAAAAAAACACGTATCTACTAAAAAAATAAAAAATAGCAATATAAATAATTACTAAAGTTCACAAAAGTATTTATTATAGAAAAAAAATATTAGGAAAAAATCTATTTGAAACATTTTTTTGCAGACTTTCTTTTGTTGTCCGTGCCCGTACATGAATAGCATCTACCTCGTTTTTTGGTTTGATTTGGCGCAAGGTCTCGATCATCATCTTGTGCGGGGATCATTTCAGCTTTAATTTTTTCCGCTACCTTAGCTCTCGGTACATGAGTTCGTCGTTCAATCTGTGACTTGACCATAGACGTTTTGAGAATTTCTGAAAAGGATCTGCGTCTTCTAGTATTTTATACTCTTCACGTATTATGCAAATGGGTCCAGAACGATCATCGGTGATGGTTTAGGTTTTTTTTTGTATTGTAGCGCGCTACTGCCTTGTCTATTGTATCAATAGATCTCATGTGTTCTATTGCAATGTAGAATAATTTGGGACTTTTTACCTGGCCGGTCAGATACTGTTTTATCAGAATGGAATATACTTTGTAATAAGACACATTTGTTTGATTTTTCCGGAATCTATGGTACCAAGGTTCTATTAACTATAAACGCAAGTCATTTTGGGAACACCTTAGTTTGCAATAGTCAGGGTGAAAAAGACGGTTTGTTTTTTCTTAGGGTACCAATTACTATAACATTTCGTTTCAGCAGCATTTCTTCAAGTTGAAGAAATTTAAACCGTGAGACAAACTTAGCACAATTCTCATCTCTGCTTTACTTCCTTGGCTTGTCCAGGAAGTTTGCCAAGATAAGGTTGAATTTTCCATACTTATGCCGTCTTATTATCAGATAAAACCCAAACTTTAAGTCCGTATCTTTGTTTTTTGGTATATATTGCCAAAAAGGACTTCTGCCTTTGAATCCGACCAATTGTTCATCAACTGGAATATCTTTATAGGGATTGAATAATTTCGGCAAAAGTTCTTCCCATTTGGTTCAAAGTTATCTGATTGCCGCAAATTTAAGCAAGTAAGTATTTATTTAGTAAAGATATACTAATTTAACATAAATCGTTACATATTATATAAATAAAAAAATAATTGCTGTTAATGATATAAATAAAGTTCATGAACCTCAGATCGATCAAACGATCGAACACGACATTAGAGGAAAATCAATTTTGTTTTGGGCCAAATAAGACCCGAACGACGCACGAAGGTTAAAGTGACCCTTAGCGATCAATCTTTATTTAGTTACAATTCGATTGACAAAATTTATAAGGTTTTATCTAACGAACAAATAAATTGACGTTGAGCAATAACATACGTTTATTAACTTTACTTTAAATTAAATTTAGTCAGTTTCGTAAAAGCAAATTATCATATTTGTGACAAAGCTTATTATCACAAAAAAACCAGTCGTCTTCGACTCTACTAATAACGACACCATAAAATTAAACAAACTCATGTAGGTACTTACCAAGGATACTAAATGAATAGGATTGCTCGATCGCTCGATTTATTCTGCCGAGATCATGTGACGCGCTGACGTCACGCGGAGACCTCGCTCTCTATACTTCTATTACAATCTGTATTAAGATGCACCTTAAAAGGCTTCTAAATATTTTATTTGAGTAAATTTGACAACTTTTGATTTAACAAGTAATGGCAATAATGTTCATAATCGAAATATTTTTTTTATTAATTAGTTTTGATGTTTTTTTTATAATTTTTTAAGGTAAAAAATTACATTTAAACATAATTAAGTTAAAATTAATCTGCTGTTTAAATTATTTTTACTTAAACGGAAAGAAACTTCCACAAAAAATAAATAGGATTTCCTGTTTGATGCATTCACTCGGAACATTTCTACGGTGATTCTTAAAAAAAACCACAAGCTTAGTGAAAAAAGACGTAGATGCATTCATTTTTAAATTGAACTATAAATTGCTATTAATTTTATAATTTATGGACAAAATAAAGTGTACTATTATTGGTTAAATAAATGTATTCAAATTGAAGGTTGACAAAAATAAAAAATAACAACATACTACAAGTTTATTTTGAAATTTTATTTAATTTTCTTCGTTTTATTCTTTCTTCATCGGTTTCTTGAGCTGTTGTATTTGCTGTTTTCTTTCCACGTCTTTTTTCACTAAGCTTTATATATTCATAGTTCATTTTGATAATGGTCCTTAATTTGCAAAACGCCATAATAATGTCCAGTGGTGTTGTGCTAATTTTTTTTACCGGAACGCGTATATATAATTATATAGACAGGGCTGATCCTGGGTAGACGGCCGCTCTGTGCGGTCTTATGTCCCACGGGGGTTATTTTCCACGATAATCTTGGCGGAGACGTTGTTCAGCAGTTCTTTTTAATTTTTTTTTTAATACGTCAGCCAATTCTTGTTATCAGAAATCATCTTTAGTTCCGGAACGCGTTCCTGTTCAAAACGGAAGTACCAGAACGACGTTCCGGAGCGTTCCGGCTCGACAACACCACTGATAATGTCCAGAGAAATGTTTTCTTTTTTCTTAATTTTAATACTTAATTTTTTTAAACTTGTGGGCTTTTTTTTAAAGAATCACCGTGGAAATGTTCAAAGTCAAACAGCAAACGCTATTAATTTTTTGTGAAAGTTTCTTTCCGTTTAAGTGAAAATAATTTAAACAGCAGATTAATTTTAACTTAATTATGTTTAAATGTAATTTTTTACCTTAAATTTTACTAAATTTATATTAATCAATTTTATTTAAAAAACCTAATAATTCATTTTGTAAATCTCGTTCATAACTCTCCTCTGTAAAATGAGTAGAACAAATTACGCTAGTATTAGGGTTCATGTTATCAGCCCTTTTACAACGCCTAATCCATTCATTTTTAATTGTAATGGACACTAAATCGGTGCCTTTTGGGAACTTGTGGTATATAATCTTAAGATTTTTATTTTTGATTGCAATCCGGTTGTTATCGCAACCAAATACCTCAGTATCTAACATAATGTAAATAAGTTTACATTTTAAATTAAACCTGATAATAATTCGAAATTCTTATAAGCAACTTGTAGGCACGTATTTGAACGAGTAAAACACCAAGAAATGTAATAATTACTATTGAAAAAATCGCAAAACCGTTGGATTTAAAGTGTATTTAAGCACTATTTATAATCAGCGAACCGATATGTGGTCTCCGGCTGACGTCACGCGTCAAGATTTACGGGAGTGGGGCGGCTTACATTGCGAGAATACGAATCGAGCAATCCTATTCATTTAGTATCCTTGGGTACTTACTGCGAATCTTCCGTGGATAGATCTAGTCGATGTGTTCGGAGACCACATTAAGCTGAAACTAAGAATAATAATATTTGTACACAAATACAAGAGTAATACATAAAATAAAAGTGATACTTATACAAATCGTATGCTAACACTCTACAAAAGTTTATCTGTCGTTGGTTATTCCTAGAGAATCAGTTAAACGTGATTTTGTTCTGGTAACGCGGATCCTCGTTAAAGGTGTCAATGATCGTAGTAGATTTCAGTTACAGTGTACATCCTCTACTTTTCTGTAATCGGTAATATATCTGAGCATATAGTAGAAGTTAACATGTATGCGTTACGATTCAACAAACAAAGGTTAAGTTTATATTTTAAAAAAAAAACTGGCACCCGCAACGATGTCACACTGTTCCGAAGCGAAAACGAGAAATGGCGGCACCGGAACGAAAAGTAACTAATCATATAAGGCGTTGTCAACTGAAGATTATGGTAAAATTTGTTACTAACGAAAAGCATAATTTGGCCAAATTTGTATTGATACCACTTATTGGATTCCTACCACTCTTAGAGCTAATACCAGATCCGCAGCATTTATACTGTTTTTATCTTTATATAATGCACCAAAAACCTTAAGCCAAGAATCTATAGAATTGTTGATAATTTTGGTTGCAGCTTTTTCAATCTGCCTCAAACAAGTATCTCGTTCTTTGAAAACATCTAACATCGATGCTTAATATGAACTGAATCCTTTTTAAATGAAATTTGATATTCCTTTCAGTTTTCCAGTATATAGTTGTTTATAATCCTTACAAATAATTTTGTATATTAAGATGTAGTTTCAATGGTTGCAGCAGTAGGTTGTTAGAACCCAATTTATAGTTCACCTTTTAAGGTTTTTTTTAAAAGTACATATATGTAAGTTTGTATTCTTTGAAATATTATTATGCTGCAATTGCAACGAATATAAAGACACGTTTATTATTTACATCGGAGTCAACCATAGAGCGTTGGTTCATAAATCTAAATAGAAAAATAGTGCGATAAACACAAAGGCGCTTTATTAAACAAAACAAGTGTAATTTATGAGTTTATATGTACCATTTCTCTGCCTTAACATTGTAGTTAGTTTTGCTACATCATAAATTCGTGCATTTCAAGATATAAATAAAACACTAACGTTTTTTCCAGTTTTTATACATTTTGATTGTCTACTACATTTTAGTACCTATTAATCATCGAATATTTTAGAATTAAAACTTATTTTATTGCAGTTTATAAAACTACGACTGAAAACAGTTTTTGTTGTTCATTTTATAAAAAGATGTGATTCAGCATTTGGTTTTTATGTCTTCTAGTCAATCGTTTATAAAGCAGATTTTGTCACCACAAACGTAGGATTTTGCATGTTACTCTTAATATAAGTACCCGTCGTTTTAGAAACAGGGCGGGGTTAAGCTAACACGTGTACTTAATTGGTCATCGCTTTCATGACCGTTTGCGAAATAATCCGATGATAAACGATAATAAGTTTTTGTCACCTGCGAATTTAGCTTTAAACTTTATTGGTATAACAAAGCTGTTCGAAAACTACTAAACGCAAGAAAAATATTTATACTAACCTTATAAAAGTTTTTGTTGTGGAAATCTCGCTTAGTAAAACTCCCGAAACTTCTATACATTTTATTTTTCTTGTTAAACGTGCAATAAAACTTTTTCTTTTTTGAAAGTCTATCTGCACTGTGTAAAGCAATATTACGTTTCCTTATATTTATATTGACTGTACTCGTATCCAACTTTAGTTTTATGAAGAAGAAGGCAAAAAGTCGCAAAAACTTTCAAGTGCAACTAAATCTTTTAACAAAGTTTCCTTCTTTTTGTTCACCACCAGGAGAAATAAATTGTTATGATAAGTTTTATCCGCGACGATTAAAATTTAAACTTGTATCATTCATTTTCTGTAAAGTTTATGTTGAATGTTAAACTACAATCATACCACGCAAAACGTTCGTTGTTCTTCGGCTGCAACGTTCGCACGTTGTCGGATTTTTCGTCATTACGCCAAAACGAATCGATACTTTCTTTTGATTAAAGAAAAAATTACGAAAAAGATAAAACTGATTTTTAATTGCTTTTTTTTCATTTTGATCCCTCAGATAGATCAAGCAGTTGAACTTCATTATTCCTACATAAGTAAAGTTGGAATGGAAAATACTAAGTTATAAAAGTTTATTTTAATTAGAAATGGAAATCCCAGAGATGAAAAGAGAAAAGGGAGCAAACGTAGATTTTCCGTAGATTAAATTTCTCTATCTATTTTCTTAAATAAGGCTTACGTAAATTATTCTTTTGATATTTAAGACCGAGACAAGAAACTATCATTTTCTTTTCAGTTTGAGACTACGATTGGATTTTATAATCGGATTGTGTATGACCATAACTATTCGACTGCTTTTTTTGATACGTTCAATATTACGGTATGAAATGACTTAATTTTTTTAATAGAATTTAAAGCGCTCAATGCTCGACTTAAAAGCCATTGTTAGTATTATTATTCAAATTTTAATCTAATATGCAGATGACGAATTTTTAAGTACTTAAAATTATTCACATAATCTCGACGAAAAATGTAGAAAAACTGATAAGAAACGTTCGGTTACTATACGATAGTGTTCGGGTTTTGTCAGCACGTTTCCGTTATAAAACAGTTAACTAGATTTTTTAACGTGATACGGGGCGCTATCATAATTTACTCGTTTTTTTTTGAAAGGAGGGTAACTAACTTTTGCTGTAATTTATAAGGGTCTAAGTATTATCAAAACAAAGTGATTATCTCGCGTGAGCTCATTTGCTACTATTGATTATATTTAGTGCCTACTGTCAGTTCCATCCGTTAAATTTAACAAATGGAGAAAATAGGACCATTATCGATGTAACTAAAATTAATTGGACGGTTTTAGTTAGATCGTAGATAGTTTACTTATACACGATGTTATCTTTTAATGCTCGACGTAATAACGATGTCTATCACGCCTGTATTTACTTTATTTTAATTTTATTTAATACGGAACTGCGTTTGAATGAATTTTCTAGATGATTTCAAATATTGGAAAATAATTAATCTTAATTTATTTTTGTGTCCTTCGCTAATGAACCCTCTGGCGTTAGGGTTCTTCTGTTTTTAGACATTTTGTTTAAAAAATGATTATTTCGAAGACCTTTATTTAAAATCTTTATTAGTGAATAGAAAAAATTTCTTTGTGAATTTTTTTATTAATTAAAATAGTTTTTATTTTATTAGTTATTGTATGTAATTTAAAGCAAAATTAATAAAGTCTTCAATAAAAAACACGATGAGATTAAGGCGTTGCAATCGTTTTAGAAAAACTTTTTAAAAAGCTTCCCGATGAGAGATTGCTCGAAGCTGTATCATCTCAAATAATAAAATTCAAAAACGTAGTTTTTGTTAGACTGGATTTCGTTAAGAAAGCGTTTTTTTTTAAATTTTTATTGTATTATGGCGATTTAAACAAAAACGCAAGAAAATGACGGAAAATCTAGAATTTTATGCAAGTTAGTTAACTAGTTCTCAAAATGTTTTTTGCATCAACAACGGTTTTGATCTTTTGTTTTAGTTGCCCAAATGATTCTCGTAAAATAATATCAAGTAAAGCAAAATCAACAACTATATTGTTTTTGTGATTATTATAACGATTTAATATTTAATTTATTTGAAGTACTTACACGACTATAAATGCAATTTTATAAAATGTATACTATAATACTGTAACTGTAGGTTTATATAAACACAGTTCGGGATAAGATCTACACTCACATATGCTTATGTAACACTAACTTTGTCTTGATTTGTCTTTGACTAGAATATTCTGTTGGTTTCTTAAACCCCTTCAAACATTCTCGAAGTTCTAGAATGTTTCAATATTTTTTAGACTGGTCCAGTGACTTTCAACCGAGGGGATCCTTGCTTTCTAAGAAACCAGGAAAGTGTTATTAGAACCTTCTGGTGGTTGCTAGAAAAATATATTAGAAATCTAAGGGCGCCGTGGTTACTAAAACCTTAAAACCGTTGGAGTACAGAGCGCCGAAGCAAACAAAGTCCGCGGAAAATATGTCAACTAACTTTAAAAATTGAAAGCGGTAAATGTTTCAACCAATCACAATTAGAAAGTACCGTCCGCTTGAAAAATTAAATTACAATCAAAATTACTTGATTGCCTCGTGTTTGTTTACATCTTTACCTGCTGTTTTACTTAAAAATTCGTCGTTATTCAACTAGTCTTTATAAAGACTCTTTTAAACGCCATTATTTGTGAACAAGGTATGTGTATTTATAATTTTTGTTTTAAGTATAACCAAAATTTTTGTAGCATAACCTCAACATCAGTTATTACTTTGTATTCATTATTTAAAGATCTGTATTTAATTCCAGTATTTATTCTACAAACAATAACTAATTTCTATGGAGATTTTTACATTACTTACTTTCTGTATTGTTTCAGCTGTTATTTACCAACATGGAATCTAAGTCGAAGAAAACCATTCATTCCGAAGCCAGAGCCATTATTAAAAATGTTGTGGAGTTTTTCGATAAACAGAAAGCTGCGGGCGTATGGACTTTCCCTCTAGAGAAGGCAAGTGAACTAGCTGCTGCTGCAAGCAATGACGACCAGTGATGGTATTTTAAGATCTCTCTCGAAGAAAAAAAGAAGTGGTGGTGCAAATAAAATAACGTTGGATTATTGCGACTTAAGCATTTTAAAAAGAACTGTCCATGAAGTTTACACGGTTGATAAGAAAGTTCCAAACATGAAAATTTTAGTTGAAAAAATGAAAGAAAAGATTAATTACAAGAGGGGAGCAGATACACTAAGAAAGTATTTGTTACAAATTGGTTTTAAATATAAGAAATGCCACAATAAAAGAAAATTATTGATGGAACGTGATGATATTATTGCTTGGCGTTCTCGTTATTTACGCAAGATGCGAGAAAATGATGCTTTAAGCGAAAACAAAAAACCAATAACATATTTAGACCTACATTCATCCATCATACGGTGTTAGTAAGTGCTGGCAATCTGAAGAAGAGGCTGGTGTTTATCATACGGACAGAGCAGGTCAAAGGTACATTATTGTGCATGCAGGTGGATCATACGGATTTGTTAATAATGGCCTTTTAATCTTTAAATCTAAAACTAAGTCCGGTGATTATCATGACGACATGAATGAATAATGTTAGTGAAGCAATTTAGTTATACGAAGACATATTACGTAGACGAACTTCTTAAAAAACACGGGCATACAGTGTTACGTCTGCCACCGTACCACTGCGACCTAAATCCAATCGAGTTGATATGGAGTTTAGTGAAACATAAGATCGCTATGAATAATGTTACACAGAGTGGTTTAGAGATCGAAGCCTTAGTGAGAAAGGCATTTTCTGATGTAACTGCATCGGACTGGGACAAACATTGTCGACATGTAAATCACTTGGAGCAAGAAATGTGGCAACGTGATGGATTGCTGGATGTAACGGTGGAAAACCTGTCGTTTATGGTGAACACAGGATCATCCGACGATGAAAGTTGTAGTGGAGAAGACGAAAGTGACAGTGATTGAACTGCTTTATTTTTTTTATGATTGTATTTTTTGATGTAAATAAGTAATTTTTAGAATTACTTTTAGAAATATGTAATATTTTGTAATGCCATACTTCATCTTTTAGAAAAGTAAATGTGTAATTACAATTTATTTTAATAATCATTAAGTCATAAAGTGTTTATCTGAAATAACCTCAAACTTCAACAAGCTCTAATGATTATTTACACAGGTAACCTATGAATAATTTGAATTTCCCACCAAAATACTTTTTAATTTGAGTGTACCTTTAAGATTAGAGTGACACCAGCCACGCCTCTCCAGGGACTTTGTTTATTCAGCTCAACTGTAGTCTTTCAATTCAGTTTTATTATTAGTTTTAATTCTTCAAATATTTCACTTTGGTTACTAGTACCAAACTAAGTACAGTGTTTATATGTATATTTCTTAAAATTTCGAAATAACACACTAAAACTTTAGACACTCGGGACACCTGTAATTTCTATATCTATTCTTGTATGCATTTTTTGTACGACTTTTCCAAAGTGAACGACCGAAGAGTTAGGTAAACTTGTTCAATTTTTTTCCATGCCATTCATTGTAGTTTATGAAATCGAATTCAGGACAAATGCGGTTTCTTCATATGGAAAATCATTATTACTCACTTAAGATGGTGAATGACTACTTAGTTTGAAAAGTGGTACAACAGTGCTATGAAACGTTGTAGGACGGAATACGTAATGTCTTTTTACTTCACTTCAAGTCGTGCTGTTGAACATTCGAATAAAACTTCGTTTATATTTGTGCACTTTTGAAATTAATAAAGGTGTAGAAGAATGGCAAAATATACTCTGTGACATTGAAGTATCAACACCAAGAAGGGGTGGGAATTTTGTGACCAAACTGGGCAGGAAGATTTAGCTGCTCAGGGGTAGTAAATGGTTAAAATTTTATTCAAATGGATCAAGTGGTAATGGCATATCTGAAATTTTCTTTTGTTTCGACTACTTTATTATCGTGTGTATTTCGTGCGAGTCTTGGTTAATTTTAATATTGTTATCTTTTATGGTTCTTTTGTTTAAAGTGTTTTGAGTGTTTGATCATGTGTAGAGTGCGATAGCATGAAAATTACCACCAATTAAGCGAATTCGAGAGAGGTTGACTTGTTGGCTTATGTGAAGGTGGTTTTTGGTACAGGGAAATTGCAAATCGTCTTAATCGGAGTCAATTCACTATCATGTCCCGTTATCAAACATGAACTAGGGAAGGTCAGAATCGTCGTAGACATGGAATTGGAACAACGAAGCAAACAAATGAGGTACAGGACTGTCATATTTGACTTATGACAATAAGAGACTGATTTTTCAGTATCATATTAATCGCCGATCAATGTGTTACGAGAATTTTTTCCCAACTTTATTGCTGGCGACTAACTTAGTTGTATTGGCAACCGGATTGCAAGTCTCGGTGTGCTGATTCTACACTAATAAGTTAAAAAGGCGCCACAACAAGTAAATATCACCAAATACAGACCTTGTTTAAATCTGTCGATCACTAAAAGGAGCAAATTGACAAAATACAACTTCTATCAATAATATATTCATTACAAGAAAAGAGAATAATAGTTAAAATTAACATAACAGAGAGAAATAGAGCAATTAGAGATGTGTCGAATAATATAGTAATATCATAGCTATAATATCAATGTAGGCTTTTTCGTACAGGGAAGCTACCATACAACTAATTATATTCAATTGCTAACAAATGTTTTATGTGTATGATTTTAATTTCAATATAAATATTAGTCGATCAAACTACTTCGTGTATTATGCAGTCTTGAAATAAGTCGACAATGATAAAAATATTAATATTATTTTGCTTTTGGCTATGACTACCTTCAAAGGATCGAAGAAATTTGACGGATTTCACGTTAACGTACCCAACGGCAAGGTTACAGATGATATAAAGTTTGCGACTGAAAGTAGATTTAAATCAGTATGAGCTAATGTTATTACATAAAATAAGTTAACACCATCTTTGAGAATGGCTTTACTACCGGGAACGTTGCGAAATTAACCCAAAACGTCGAATCGGATCGATACCTATAATACGTTTTTCCCACACCCTTTGAAAGCTTAATAGAAATCACTGGCGAGGAAATTTTAACAGTAAAAAAAACTACTTACATGTCTTAAAATAACACCCAGGTAAACGAACAATCAAAGCGGTTTTCCAACATGTAAAGCGAATTGACAATTAGTAGCGTCTTTAGACAGTGCAGCCGTTAATTTTAATTTAGAATAAATATTTTCGATGAATACAAAATAACGACATGTAACAAATGGGCGGCTCAATACCGGCATCAACGTTTGTAGTGATGTATTTTAGGACTTCACTGAAATCTGGAATGGTATAGAGTAGTCGTTAATGATTAATCCGGATTCTCTTTGAGGATGGCATGATGGCCGTATGAGAGTCAGACGTAGACGTGGGGAACGGCGCAATGTTTCATTTTCTGTTGAGCTTTATGTGCACTAAACTAGTAAGTCTCGTTTGGTATTCATCCGAGGCAATATGAACGCCCGGCGATATGTTAACGAGGTGGTAGAACCCCATATTCTTCCATATCTTTAGGAGTTGGAAGACCCACTTTTCCCGTCCCCACATAGCAAGACACTCTATGGACCAATGCGAAGAGGCCAATGTTAATCTCTTACGATGGCCATTCAGATCTCCCCAACCTTCGCCTGTTGAACACGTATGGAATATTATGGGTACAAGAATGAGGATCTTAGCGCATTCTCCACAGACACAGGAAGCTCTCCGAGATGAATTACAAGTTGTTTGGGAAACAATGACTCAAGAGGAAATTTACCACCTGTTGGAATCGATGCCATGAGGGTGTGTGTAGCCAATAAGCGGGGTTGATACTGCAGCTGCTATACAATGTCTGACCAATAATTCTGTTACATTACTTAGTTGTAGAAAAGTATTAATGGTTGCTATCAATCGTTTTAAAAATAAATTTTATTTATTACTTATGCTGATACTACAGGTTCACGGAGGTCTGCATAGTGACATTACTATACTTTGTGATGGCTCAGTATAATTTTTTTTAGTAGCACATCAAATTCAAAAGTTTATTTTCTTTTAATGTTTAAACTACTTTATGATTAGTGCTTAGTACTTGGCAATTTTTTTTTACCGACTATGCACAATGAGGTGTATATTGTAGAAGGTAACGTGTCATTTTCAGTTATTTTAGGGTTTGTAGGAAGTTTAATGTTTTGAGTGTGTATGTATCACCAACTTATGATAAACAATTATGTTATCTCTTTAGTTCCCATTTATTTTTTCGAATGGGATTATTTTTTTTTCAAATTGACAGTAAGAGAATGCTGTTTTTACAATAACGTCATGGTCCGGTTGCATAAAGGATGGTTAACTTTGACGATATGGTTAACTACGTGATTATGTCGTTAAGTGTTGCGATTGGTCGTCAAACACAAAAACAATTTTCTGCTGACGACATTGTCAAATCAATGCTACGATTTTAAATATTTGACGTCGTCAGTAACGGCGACCGTTAACAACATAGTTAACTATGTCTTATGCAACCGTGCATATATGTTTTTCAATCACTGTTTTCAATGCAATTAGTTTATTTGATGCTGTGTAATATTTTGACTTTCATTTTACCGAAAGAACCATCATAGTTTGCTATGTAATAAAGTGCTCATTTTATTCTACTTTTTATATTTAAATATTTTATTTTCTCGAGTTTCGCATATTTGTTATCGGGGTATAAGTTTTTACAAAACAGCTCAGCAACAAAAACAAGTACACATATGTATACAGTTAAAGTATAACTTTTTGATCAAATAACAACGTACCAACTAATTATTAAATTCTAAAGGAGAACGAGTGATCTTAGACAATAAGTGGTGTATTTGGTGGCAAAGCTTATTATTACACAATCACGTCTGGGACTCAACCAAGAACAACAGAATTAAATTAAACAAGCTCGTCCAGGTACTTAGTGCGATGTCTTCGTTGGCTAGATCTAGTCGATGAAGATGGTAACCATCATCATCAATCATAATGTTCGGAATACAAATACATACAAGTAATTTATAAAAATATACTTATTACAAAATAAAGCTGCATAAAAGAATTTCTTTGGTTGTCGACGATGATTCTGTTATCAGCTCCAAATAATCTTAACCCATACATAAAACTTCATCCGGGTTAAATGAATATATGTCGTTCAATCAAATACGACTAAATTAACTTTTTTATTTAATCAGTAAAGCAATGTATGTAATATAGTTAAGCGCATTGTTTGTATTTTCATAGTTTTTACAATTTTAATTGGTTTATATATTTTGATCTTTTTTGGCGCGCATTTTAGAACAGGTTGTATATTATATTGCGGTTTGTTCAATACATTGTTTATCGTTGATTAGAAAGCATTATGTAATGATTATATAAGTCCCTAACAAAAAAAAAACACGCAACCGATACATTGGGCAGAATTGTTCCCCAAGGAGTTTTTAGTTTCCGCTTTCTGAGTAGATTAAGTATATTATTTTTTTAAAGTTATAACAACGTTAAAAACAAATTGATAAACATCAAACATGATATGGAATCGTGATAGGTTAATTTTGCGTGACTCGACGCCTTGTCGACTATGAAATATTAGGGCAATAAACTACTGAATTGGTCTAAACAATGCTATTAATGTTTGCTTTTCTAACGATCTTTTTATTTTCTTTTGAAGTTTACAATCGTTTACTTTTCTCGCTCGATGTATTTTACCAGCAGTCGTTCCTCTTTGTAGTACGTATACGTTTATTTTTGGCTTAAATCGTTTAAAGCGCACCGATTTTTGGACATTCCTCGTACGTCAAATAAACGAAGCTCGACGGATTTAACTTTAATTGATCATTAAACCAACGAGCAAAAAATGTAATATGGACTGACCTAATTAAAAACGACTTTTCTTGTACGCTTAATGCAACTTTGATTAACGCCTATTATAGCGATCTTGTTTCCTTATTTGGATGAAAATATCGTTGCGAATTTACACGATTCGCAACAAACCTCGAAGTTTGCAAAAATTAAGTTGAATGTAATATTTTTCATACATTTTTTTTCTTATGAAAAAGCTTGTAGCGTTTATTTAAAAAAAATTACAGCACGCGGATCAAAGTCGTTCGATCGAAAAGTGTCCTTTAATCAGGCGTTAACGATATTATAATATGTCGGTAGAATTTTAATAACTCTTATTATGGCCAGTGATATTGAAAATTGTATTACTTTTTCTGACTCGCTGTTTTTTAATTATTTTGCCTTCAAGGAATTAGTTAACGGACCAGAATGAAGTGTAAGATGCTTGCTGAGTATTGATCTTGTTGCATTTACAATCTTTCTTGGTCTCTAAAACTTTCATTCGTTTTTGTTAAATTTATATGTCTAGTTTTGAATAATGAAAAGCTTTTTTGGGACTTTATTGTATGTTTTGAATAACAATAACAATTCTTATTTTTAGTTTCGTAATTTACGTCGACGTGAAATTAGATTGTTTGGGGAATAGTGTCTTATAATGCAAGATTGGAGGCTTTTACAGCTTGAATCTCTACTAAAATAATAATAATTTGTAACGATTTACAGATGGTTAAATTGATTTTCTGTATTTTCTATATCTATTCTTGTAGTCATATATTTATTTCTGACTGAAGTTTCAATATTTTTGTTTTTTTATTTATCTATTTATTTTTGTAATTTATCAATACATTGGCAAAACAGAGGTTTAGTTTAATTTGGTTAGGTTTTTAATTCAGTACAGTAACTGATAAAATTAAACAGAGTATATATACAATGTACAAATTATTTAAAAAGTTGTAGTGTGACTTAGCAGGTTGAGATTTGTTCACACGTGTTCGTGCTATATAAGGAATGCGACTTTAATTGAAATAGTACATCAAAAAAGGTGTAGAGAGATGAGTTCAGTGAATTTTAATAAAAATAGTATAGTCGTTGCCAGGAAAGAAGATTCCTACGTCATAGTTCTATGCATCTGAATTAAGTAAAAACTTACTTATCAAATTAGTTACTTTAAAATGTAATTGCTGGTTAAAAATTAAAATTTACTAAATATTTAGTGGGTATGCGAATTTTTTTTAATCCAAATACTAACCTACAAAATTACTATTTGTTGTTTTTAGTATACTTCTTACATACATAAAATGCGAATTAAACGGATAAATAATTAGGTTGATTACCGTTATGGTGCTTTAAATTGAACTTTAACATGTTTCGTGAGTTTTATATACTCGATAGAATTGAAACTTTGACATTTAATTAAGTGACTTATGACAAATGTCAAGAATGAAGTCAATTGAGCCATTTGTTGAAAACACAAACCAAAAATGGTGTTATTTCTGTCGTTTTCTCTTTTAATTCGAATTATGCAACAGGGATCATTTTTTGTCGCAACGACTATATTAAAAGCTTCGTGATTTAAAGACCTACTTACACCTTATTCGTGTGAAAGTAGTTCAAATAATTTTGCAGCAGAGCTGAATAGCCGTAAGACAAGAAAATATGTGAGTTTAAATATTTCAACCACATGACGAACATTCAGTTTTTCAACCACCACTTCACCAAGAAAGCGAAGAGACTGAAAGTACTACTGCCAGTGCTTTGAAGAAAATGTAAAATCATCGTGTCTGTGAAGTTCTATAAGTTCCAATAGCACTTTTTATAGTTCTACAGTTTCTTATAAAAATTTAAAAAATCAACACTGGAAAATGGAAACTCCTGATCAGTTTCTACAAAAAGTTAACGTTTGGACTGGCATTGTAGGTAACCGTATTTTTTGGGGGCGCGTTGGCAGGTGAAAGTTATCTTGAATTTTTAAGAGACAAATTAGTTCCTAGCAGTACTTTATCCAAATGAAGAAGAATAACACGATATGGTACCAGTAGAGGCGGCTGTTACGGCGGTCAAAATTAATTTTTGAAATAAAATGAGTATCATACGAAACAAAAAAAGAAAAGCTATAGAAGATTACAAAAAAATACAGAATAAAAACACCCAAAAAATCATTTTAAAAAAACCATTAACATTTTCTAAATGTTGGAAACTTACTAGTATAATACTAAATTGAAGACCTCAAAAAAGCTCAGAACGGTGTGGGTTTTGAGTATGAAAGATATATTGCAGGAAATGCTCTGCCTAAAAAACAAAGAAAATACATAGAATATGACGCTAGAATTTTAACAATTGTTCGCAGGTATCCACAGAACCGAACAGTAACAGAATACAAATTGCCTACAAAGGAATAAAATGGAATAAACAATACAATTTAATTGTTATAATACAAAAATTAAAAATAATCATATAACTATTTTTTTTTCAATTTCAAGTTGACGTTACTTAAAAGTTTGAAACAAAAAAAACTCCTGATCTCATGATCTTAGCCCCCTCGACTACTTCTTATGGGTGTTGTTACGAGAATTAGCTTGTAGCTTAAATGGCAGCGACTAACTTAGTTTGATTTGGTGATTGTGTTTTAAGTTTAAAGTTGCTAAATTATGAAGCAAGTTAAAAAAATCGCCAAAATGATGAAAGATTAGATTGACAGATACCGTTTAAATCGATCCAAACCTGAAAGAGAACAAATGACAAAAACACAGGTGCGATCAAACGCTAGAACGTAGGTCGATATCACAGACAATAATTGTTGAAGCAAGCCCCTTCGGTTGGGCAACACGTCGTACAACGAATTAAACTTGTCGGCCTTTTACATTTCAAAAGCAAATAAATTTACATTTGTAGATTATAACACGAAAATACCAATCTCGATTATTCAGATAATAATATATTACACCTAAAAAAAGGGTTTATGGTTAATTGTGACAACAACCTGATAGCTACGTACAGTCGTGCGTTCAAACGACTGACAACGTCGATGACAAGAATTAAATTAGCAAGATATAATACTTACAGTTCACTTTTCTTTTGAAGAATGCTATTGGCTAGTGGCATTTTTTTGGTAATTTCTAAAATTCGCTGAAATAAACATACGGTGTTATCACAAGTATGTTTCGCTTGGTTCATACGACTAATTTTCCCAATACATGAACCACTTTTACTATCTCCACATTAGTGATTATTATTTATAATACCAAAATTCATACTAGGTACAACTAGTATGAGTACGAAAAAATGCCTGTTCCAAATACCAACTAGTATTTCAAGTCTGAACTAATTTTTTAGTAACTTTTGCAATGCACTAAAAAATTGTAATTTACGTAACAAGAGTCGAAAGTAAGAAATAGCATAACGAACGTTAATGCGACTGCGTGTGCGTGTTGCATGTGAGTGAGTTATGCTATCATACTTTCGACGAGAGTAACGTACAAAATTTTTTGTGTTGCCTTTTGTAAAATTACATTCTTTTTTGAAAAAATAAAAAAAAGCTTCAGAAATATAATGTTGGTACTACATTTATTACTAAATCTGTCAAATTTAACATTAACTCTAACATAATTTTTTTCAATTTTAACTGAATTTAAGATTTTTTAAATGACCTTTTCAACTGTCCAACTTCTAATAGAATAATTGACTTTGAATACTTAGTTTTATGTGAGTTTTTAGTTTTCATTTTGTCACCCTAGAGCTTTTTTCGCCCATTGTGAACTACACTAACGAACGAATATTGACGTTTGCGATGTTGGCAGCACAAAAAAGCTTTTATACCCTTACTAAATTTTAAAATAAAAAACTAATAAGTTCGTATTGGAACTGTTTGCGATTACATTTTCTACAGATCACACGAAACACACTTTTTTCTTTGTATGCAAAAAATACAAAATATGCAGTCGTAACTTGGATAAACAATTCGTTGATTCGAAGTAATAAACACAAAAGTTTAATTCGTATTTTCATTTAATAAAAATACTATTCTTAATATATTTGATACATTTTTATGCATAAATATCTGATGGTATTTAAATTTCGAAACGTTTGAAAGTTTGATGTCATATCATAAATTCGCATTCATTAAGATTGTATAAGAAGTGCAACTTTGACAGTATAACGCACACATCAAATCGCCGGTAAAAAAGTGAATCACATCATACGTGGTTTCGTACTGGGAACAGATCTCATAAACTCGTATGCACACGCGAGTATGAGTATTTAGATACTTGAATTCTACTAGTATTTACGTTCCTAGTAGTTTACGTGTCGAATACTCGACTATTAACACTAAACCTACCAGAGCGGTCAAATGACCGCTTTTGAGACTTTAATGAAAATTGTTTAATTCCAGGTTTTTATTTTTCTTGTTTCTTCTTATTGTTTATGCTAAATTCTGTATTAATTACAATCAACTGGAAAAGACTATAATGTTTATTTCAAAAGCGGTCATTTAACCGCCATCGGTAGAAATAGGTATATAAAATATGTCGGTAGGTTTAGTGTTAAAGTATTTCGGTAATACCTGTTCCGGTATAGACGCCTCAAGTGTTCTCCACATTGATGGAACACGTGTAGATGTTCAGAAACTGCTAAAGACAATTACGGAAGAATTATTTTACATCACAAAAATAGGAAACAAGGCTAACCCCAATAAAATCTTTTCACGAAAGTAGTAAAAATACTACTTCTAATACTCGCATGGATATGTGTGAGTAATTAGAAATGAAAGCCTTGTTGGGCGCACATAACGTTAGATGAGTCCGACCAAACCTTTTCGAATTGATAGTAATCTCCTTCCTCTAATGTATCGGGAAGTCGACGTTTCGAGAATAATTCTTATACTGTACAAACATCATAACAAAACACTTTTAAGATAAGAGGGTATTTAAAAAGCAAAGTCTATCTCAATAGATCAAATACACCTTCGAGGAACTAGAGAATAGAGTTCGTAACGAAATGCGGGCAATTCCAGGCGAGGCTCTTAGTAAGGTTCTCCAGGTGTTTTAGTGACCGATGGGATATTTTTTAGATATGCTTGGATGTTACTTCGAACATTTACTTTGATTTTTGTTGCACATGTCTGCTTTTATTATTATTATTATTTCAATTTCTTGTAGGTTAGTCGTTTATTATTGATATTTATTTCAATAAATCTTGTTAGTCGTTGATTGTTGATATTGACTTTAATAAATTTTGTGGATTTTTCGAAATTAAATAATATGCCTTTAAATCTTTTTAGAATGCTCGATACTAAGTAGAAAAATACCAGTGTACTAAATTAAAATACTAAAATGCTTGATCCACCAGATAACGTTTACTTACATTTTTGAAACTTTGGAACAGACTATCTTGAAAACTTTTCTTTTCAATGTTGCACTTTTTTGGAATATTCGTACTGAGAAAAATGAACTATCGAAATTCATTAAAAAGAATATGGGTTTGTAATTAAAAAAATGTCGATTACGTCATCACTCAGAAACAACACGAGCAAAAAATGTCAATGGCGGAAAAAGGTGACATTTAAACAAACAAAATCCGACGCATTGCTGTTCTATCAATGTCATTTAATTCGTTTTTTCTAGAGCAGTTTTGACTTCAGTTACTATTATCATTACTTCTTGTACGTAATTTTGAACTTTTGTGTATATTGGAGTAGTGTATATACAAGTTAAATGTGTAGCCGTGTACTTGTTTGGTATATTTAAATAATTATATTTAATTCTCTGCATTGGTTTTATTAGAGTTATAAAATACTCAATTGCGTCTTATAGTTATTGTACGATCTAAGTGAATTAATTATTTGAACCTTAAGCAAATAAGTTAGAGACAAACCCTGGCTCCCGCTTTTCTTTATATACCTACGACCGCTCTCAAAGAACGTGAGTTGAGCGTTATTTTTTGTTGTTTCTCATCTGAATTTTTTCTTAACGCTTAGTGGTTCGTTATGTGTTTTTTCTCTGGTATATCTTGTTCTTGGTAAGATGGATTTTACTGGATTTGCATAGGTTGGTTTTAATGAATTCTTTACATTTCATTGACTTTTGATTTAGTATTTACGTCTTTACTATATAGTTATGTGGAGGTGATAATGTAAAGGAGACTGATATAAAGCAAGTTCATAATTATTTTTATGACTCATGAAGCTCAATGTTCTAGTTTCTGTCGTTGCCTTTAGCAACGACTACTGTTTAATGTACTTTTACGTCTTAGTTCTTTTGTGTTTCTACAATTACACACTGATTTATTTTATCCTTTCAAAGAAATCGTTTCGGAAAGTAAAAAAAATATAAATGTATTTAGGTTTTTGTTATTTTTGCGATAAAACAACTCGATATTGTATTATAATACCTTATACGAAGGTAATACATTGTTTTGTTTATCAAGTTCCTGAATATAAAAGAATTGCCGATACAACATGAATAGAAACGATGTTGTTTTCTAACGACAATGTTTTATCGTAGAAAAAAAAAGCATTTTGGCGTTTGGCGATACTAATCCTTTAATGGAAACCAAATCGAAGCGATAAATTTTCGCGTTTGTCCCATTATCGTAATACAGATGTGAAGTATATTTATCTATTTACTTTATTAATACGCAATTACTTAGCTATACATATCCACTTAGATTAATAATTCGATAACATTTTTCCCTCGCAAACATGCATCTAGGTTTTTGCCTAAAGTTTAATCATGAAAATAGGTGTAGAAAGGGCATAAACAAGCTCGAATTGGGATTCTGTAACTGTAAAGAAAATTAAACGAAACTTAAATTCTGGTTCCACGATCTTGGATAATTGCACTCTGTGCAATAAACTAAACGATTATATATAATACAGGAGTTGTAAGTAGCAATTTTCTGTGCTGTTCATCTTTAATTTTAATTGGACTTGGTTTAATTAAAGGTTTAGGTTTTAAATAAGTGCCTAACTGATAAAGGTATTATGCATTACCAACATTAGCACCGTATGTTCCTAACTTTTCGTTTTGCGAGCAAAAGTTTTTAATGGGTTTTTGTTGTAGTCTGTACTAACAAGTCGTGCTTAAAAATGTTTAGGAAAACATATTCGAAGGTTAGATTTTTTGCGATTTAATTAAAATATTTGAAAGTTTTAACGATGCCAGAAATTCTTCTTATTTGTGTTCTAAATCGGTGTGTTTCGTTTTTTTTATTACACCTATGGAAAAAAAATCTGTGGTGGTTTAAATTAAAAGTTTGGTCATAAATCAATTACATTTCCAATTCTCGTTCCTATTGTTTATTTTCCATTCTACTTGTACAAATCTACATATAAATAATGGCGGTGTACTCTGCCTGCAACAATATTGAATTTGTCTGGTGTACGTTCGCAAATGGAAACATTAGTATTTAAATTGAGTTTGTTTTTGCAAACATCCAAAAGCAACCGGCTAAATATAAGTTCGGGGTTATAAACATTGGACGTTAATATTCAAATGGCTATTGTACAGATTTTTATACATGTATATACATACGCTTTTGGAATACACCTTGTATGTTGTATAGCTTTTTCCGATATCGTAATGTAATTGAATATTCGATATTCGACGCCCAGTTAATGAATGTGTTTTATATATTTAGGTATTATGTAAGAAATTGTCGTTTTAATGGACCATTTATAGGGTGTTTTTTTTGATAAAAGCATTAGTTAAATTATGCAGCGATAGTGTGATTAATAAATTATATCTTTCTGTTTTTTGTTTTGTCGCTGGACACCGCTTATAGAGAGTTATTGCAAAAATATGCTAGAAGAATATTAGTGGTCAAATTTTATATTTTCAGCTAAACCAAAATTATCTAACCGTTAAGTTGTTCATATCCAACTGCAAATATATGTATCAGTAATTAAGTTTACATCTACTAGCTTAATCAAGTAAGATTACGTCTAGCTCTCAAGAAATTTAGTGCGAGAGAGGTCGCAGGTCAGTAATAAACTGGTCGGCAGCTATTCGAGCATCTTTGGTGGTGAAACGTCAATATCGGAAATAATAAGATTGATGTACACCAAAGAATGCAAATATGAGCCATTATATTTTTTACAGCCCGGCTCGTAGGACATTCCTAATTGAACTGGTTAACAAATAACTCACATCCAAATTTAGATGAAGTATTGCGATAGGTCGTTAAAGTTTAAAATTAATCATAAGTGTTTGTTATTTACTGCGATAAACTGTAGTTGTGAGTTTACTTCCTAGCGACGAAGCTTCGTCCTGGTGGTTTATGCTGGTGTTTACTTGGGTGAAGAGAAAAAGTGCATGTACGGACGTAACTTCGTAAATATTTACTCTACGATTGCAATTTACGTAAGAACTGTTGACGTTCTATATAGACACAGTTTAAAATCGAGGAAAAAGGTACTTACGTTTGGGATGCTTTAAAACCAGCGCTTAAAATTATTAGAAGTATAAAGTAAAATGGCAACGGAACGAGGAACTTTTGAGGTTAATGAAATTTTACAGGATTTTTTTTAAGCTAGAAAATACAGCGATACTAAATATTTACAAAGAATGAACCTCTGCCCCCACCACTGCTTGTGAACTAACTACAAAATAGAAAAAAGCAGTGATGAGATATATTTCACTGTTGGTAATTTAATCACGGTTCTTTACTGATCACTGTTGGGAACCGCGACAAAAAAGAAAAAACGGCGACCGTGATTTTGTTAAAAAAAAAAGTCAAGACACTAAAATTTCGCTGAACACTGAAACTTGAAAGCTAAAACTATTGCGCCGTCACAAGGATGAATTATATGATTCATTCTTGTGGCGGCACAATATACTTGTAAGCATAAGTGCAGAATCTTCCCTGTTGATCAGAGCTTTGAGGCATTGATCCGTTTTATTGTTTTTATTTCTTTTCAGATATTTTTATAGCCCTTTTACTTTGTTGTAAAGAAATGATCTTACTTAGATCTCTTTTATTTTGATACCTTTCATTATGATTAATTATGTTTTTAAATATGTATAAGGAATTAAGAAATCTCTTAGTTTTATTTTAATGCAATAAAATAATTAACCTCTTTTTGTTATTTCGTGTTTAATTAGCGCTAAATTTTATGAATTTTTTTACTCATTCATTAATATTTTATGATTATTTTTTTTAGTAAATTATGAATTTGTAATATTTTCATTTTTTATCCCTGCTACGGTGCGTGGTTTATAACAAAGCCAACAGTCAACATCGTTTAGATAAGCAAAAATAAATGTGTTCTTCTCTTTCTTTATTATCTTATATTTAACCAATGCTGGACATAGGCCTTTTCTTTGAGTCTCAAATTATCCCTGCCTTGAACTGTTCTTGTCCATGTTAAACCTGCTATTAATTTTAGATTATCTCATCTTGTTTGTGGGTGGCCGATACTTCTTTTTCCCGTCCATGGTCTCCATGCTTAGATTACCTTGTTCCATCGTTCGTCCTTTTTTCTCATGGTGTGGCCGGCTCATCTCCACTTCACTTGTTTTTTCTCTTATGTTCTCGTTTCTTATTCTATCTTTCACCTTTATGTTTAGCATTTGTCTTTCCATTGCACGCTTGGCTTTGGCGAGTTTTTGGAGTTTACTCCTTAAGAATCGATTTGCATATATAAGGAGCCCGGTATGAGAAAAATCTGAGCAGTAAAATCTATCGATGAATGACCTCGTTACGTTTTTGGTGCGCATCCTATGTCGCGCAACTTTCTAATTTTACTTATATTGCTGTTTTTATTATAAATATCAATATTTAATATTGTTATTGTGAAGTTTTAATCTTTATCATTGTGTTCCGCTAAAGTGAACTGAAAGTATTTTCAAATAACTATGGCAGAAAGAGGTGTAGATGATATTGCCGGAACATCTAACAAACACGTGGCTGCGTTATAATTCATGTATTATATGTATGAGCATGTGCAATTTGTATTTATTAAATATTTTAATAATTATCGATGTATTTCATATAAATATATATTTGAGAACAACACATAAAATTAGATAATAATTAAACCAATATGAATTATCGAGCGCATCCACATAAAATAGAAAATTTCTAACCTAACCAAAAATTCGATGTCTATAAATTCTACCAGGTTATTATGATTTATTTTATAAATAATTTTTAAATATTAACATTTCTAGTCAATAATTCGATAATATTATCAGAAAAATCGACAATATTTTTTCATTATAATAATGTTTTCATAAAATTTTCTTTCGAAAAGTTATTTTTTACGTTCATACAGTATCAATCTTTTTTAAGTTAAATAAACCCTTTTTGCGTCTGGTTAGACTATCGAACTTAAGGAGTAAACTCCAGTCGTGCGTCGGAGCTGACACACACAATTTTTTATTAGCGTTTTGGTTAGTGTCCATGTTTGTGCCACCGATTTTCTTAATTTTAGAGGAATTTTTTGGTTTTTTAATATTTTATTTTGTTTCTCAAAGGCTGACCATGATTGTCGAATGCTTCTATCAATTTCTAGGTTTTCTTAGGTTAAGTAAATGTATTCTTGTACCGTATCTACTCTTTAATTGTCGATTTTTATGTTTATGTTGTCTTGTGGTTAGTCATTTTTTTGCTTATTTATGTTTAACCCTACTTTTTCTGATTTTTCCTTAAGTTCTTCGAGCATTTTCTGCAGATCTACTGCTGAGTCTGATAAGATTATTAGGTCATCAGTATATGCAAGGTGGTTAAGCATTTTGCCGTTTATTTTTACTCTTTTATTTTTCCAGTTAAGCGATTTCATGATGTTTTCTAGTGCTGTGTCGACCGGGATTTTATTTGTGTGTTTATGTAGACTCACTGCCATTATTGATTTTTCGTAGATGGCGTGAATAGTTTTAACATATCTATAGTCTATTCTGTCGTTTTGCAATTCTTTCTCTATCGCCTATATTTCTATTGGCCGAAAACCTTTTCAAAATTGGCTAGCGCCATATATAATAGAAGACTTTTTTCTATTAATGTTCTTATTATGAGGATGTGGTTGTTTGTGCTAAAGTTTTTCTTGTTCGATTGTCTAGTAGAATTTTAGTTTTGCTTCTAACATATTTATTGTAATTCTTGTGAATAGTTTATATACTTGGGGCAGTAGAGACATTGGTCTATAATTATCGAGTATTGCTTTGTCTCCCTTTTTGTATATGAGAATGATTAGTGCATTGTTTCAATCTTAAGGAATTCTTCCTTCTGTTACGCATTTATTAAAGAATATTTGTAGCGCTTTAACTAGCTCATCTCCTTGTTTAGCTCGCCTATTACGTCATACTGTTCAGGACACTTATGATTTTTGATGTACTTTATGTTACATTTTATCTCCTCTTCAGTAAATTTCTGAATTTACGTTCATAATTTTTTTTTTCAATTTCTATTTCACAGGTGTCTCATTTGTTTCAGTTCTTCTTCGAGTTCGTATAGTTTTTCTATTTTTTTATTGAACGTTTGTTGTATGTAGCAATCATTAGTTTAGTCTTATTTCTATTTTTCTTTAAAATTTTTGCAATTATTGTCTCGCCGAGAATCCTTGAGACAGCCGGATGTATAATCATCAGCGTGAGATTCTAGGCTAGTAGCCTTACTCACCTAGGGTATAAGTATTTTTGTTTTGTAACTTGACATAGTGGTTGCTAAGGGGGTGTGGTTTACCTAATTTACCCACGCTGACCAGACGGGTTGGGAGATATAACTTCAGACTAGCAACCCAACACGAGTTATGCGTATTAAAATCACAGTTTGTTATTTTTATACACACGCTTTGTCCATGTTTTAATTTTATGTATATTTGTACAGAAATTAAACATTCCACTGTTAGATTGGCCTGATGAAGTTGGCACAATAGCCAACGAAACGTAGCAACAGTTACGACAGAGTTTTATTTCTGAGTTGTGCCTATCCTCCACATCGAAGGATCTATGGTTGCATAGAAACACACCAAACTATTAAGTTTTTGGAGGAGTCATATCGTTCTCATATTAATGCTTTAACTATTTTTCTGGATGGTCACGGGATACATATTCTTGACTGTTTTAGTCTAGGAGCTGCCAACCAATGTGAGGTATGTTTTTGCCTTAATAAGTTTAATCTATGTGCGTCGTTGACACTGTCCCTGTGTTTCTGTAATTTGCTGTCTTGTTATGGATTCTCTTCTTTT
Organism: Aquatica leii; assembly: GCA_035610365.1. Taxonomy (NCBI): domain Eukaryota; kingdom Metazoa; phylum Arthropoda; class Insecta; order Coleoptera; family Lampyridae; genus Aquatica; species Aquatica leii. The sequence goes on along the minus strand of CM069437.1, from coordinate 39,719,651 downwards.
GAACTTTTGCCACCAAATTACAAATCTACATATATGTGACTGTGGGAACTATTACCCTAGAGTGTATCCAAAGAATCATTTCTGGTTGTAGTCTCCATGTGTTACGTATCAGACTCCTACAGGCCCAAAATGTCTCCTTGAAAAAACTAATATTGTTGTCTTGGGAGGGTTTAATGTTACCCTCTGCCGTATACCAGTTTTCCACTATTTTTAAAGCTGTTTGCATGAAGTTTGAAACAATTCAACCGAACTTGCTACATATCTTTGCGCATGTATTCCGTTTTGGTTAAATACACCGTAAAAGATTCTACTAAGCTCCACAATACAAGAGATAACACCCCTTCTAGCGGGCATCTTTTCTAGTTACATTGCTCAGCGTGCTTGTAATTTTTCCGCCAGCTAACGTAGAGCTGAACCATTCTTCTGCAGACCAAGAAACTCCTCTACTTTTGACAGCCTTTCTAATGGAGTGAAAAGATGTGTTATCAAATGCTTCTTCTGTGTCTAAGAAAGTTCGCAGAGCAATCTCTTAGTTGCTTGAAGAACTTTAAATTCTGTGAGCTAATGATATCGTTCATCAGTTTTATTTCTTCCGAGGTTCGAAGTATGGACAGACATTTTGCAGTCCTTGCTTAGGTCTCTTCTTAAAGAAATTCCAGTTGCAGGTTCTTGGATTTTTGTACGTCTTCATTTCTCTATAGCAATTTAAATTTTATATGCATATAGTCGGTGAGCGATGGTTGAGTCGACGCATGCCACTCTGTTATTTTACTGCACACGTAAGGCGTGCCGATCGTAATGTCTATTACTTTCCTTGTTATATCTGTGACAAAGGTAAACTGGTTTCCGCGATTTACGACTTCCAGTTTATAATAGATTCTAAAAGTGCCTCTCCTCTTCTATTGTTTTCAGTGCTTCCCTAAATCGTATTATGTGCATTGGTGTCACAGTAAATCACCAGTTGTATTTTGTCTTGTCCGCTGACTGCATCAATTCCACAACTTTTCGTGTTGGTGGGCGTTGTTGCTGTTCATATGGTAGATATGCTGAAGCCAATATAAGGTTTCGTATCTTCCCTTCTATGTTCGTATTTGTCTTTAAACTATTAGGTCTCTCATTCTGAGTTTTCACATCCGTAGTAAGTGGTTACCATTCTTTCGTTAAGATGCAAACTCTTGGATGGTTACCTCTTGGAATAACAAGTTCCCAGTCAACACTCGTTCTTAATCCCCTTTCTTCTATAAACCCAAGGTTCTTGTATCACTACAATATCGACATTGCATATTCTTACAACTTACAATGGGGAGCCGACTCTGACTTACTGTGATGTAGGTTTATCTGTAAGACTACGAAGACGCACATGATGGAAACATTTCAAAAATTTGTGTTTGAATAATAATGAAAAATTGGTTGACACAGAAAGTATAGTCGGGAAAGTAACCAACAGGGGACAAAATTTAAATTGGTATATCTGAGTAGAGAACCAAAAGCATGAGTTTAAAGTATAATACGGTTTTATATTTTGATGAAGTTTGAAATTATACGAAACAAACTTTTTTGGACATTGCGTCTTTGCATCTTTCATGACTTGTCTAGATTCTGTTCAGGGTGGATCATCTATTGCACACTAGGTAAAATGTAATATTTTTTAGTTTTGAGGTTGTATGGTTTTTCTTCTTTTTTCTTCTTACGTTTCGTGGTGGTTAATATCAATTTTCATAAGTGTGTTTGCTAGTGCGTTTGTTTTAAAAGAAAAAATATTCTCGCGTAGAGGTAACTGAGGCTTATCTACAACACTTTTATATTTTCTAGAAAAGACCTTCTTTCATCAATGATGTAGTGGTGGAATGTGTCTCAGTGCAAACAACTAATGAATGAGAATTCACTTTATTGTTCTGTTTATAATACACGTCGTACTGTTGAGAACGGTCACTCTTCTATTGGGCTATATTAGGACGCAATACCTAAAACGTAGTAAGCCAATTTCAGTGTTTTTCGATGTTTCATGTTTGGGGGCTATCGTTCAGTTTTCTGCTAGGGTGAGTAACTTTTTTGTTCTATTCTATTCACTTTTCCATGAATTGTCATAAATTACTAGGTATAATTACGTGTTTATAAACAAAAAATTAAATTTAGAAACAAAAAGCTTATCATTTGTTTGTATATCTTATGTATGTTCTTTTTGTAAAAGTAATAACAATACTCGAATATATTCTCCGTGATTACAATAAGCGGCGTGCATTAATTCCAGCACAGGCTTGTTTTTACTTAATTGACAGCGCAAACATATTCTTTGCCAGTATCGAGATGAACATTTTAAAATATGTTTAAATTCTATACTCATGGACAAAGCATGATCAGGCACCAATACGTAAATATGAACTCAATGTTAACAAGCAAAGTAAAGTAATTAACTACGAACGTAATATTCGTGGAGAGTTTTATGACTGTTTTATTGATTTCAATTATTTTCTCGATTGCTAAAGCTTTGCCAAAACCCGACTGTCTTATAAATTACAATTAATCGCTAAAAATCATAAAATTTGTAATGTCGAAATGACTAATTTTTGACATTTCGTTTTTATCGCATCTTACCTAACGTTTGCTTATTCGTGCGTAAAAAATGTTGTAGAAGAAAAATAAATGACGCTTGCAAGCGATAAAGATCGTTCAAACGAAAATATTTCTATGAATATTAAATGTTTATATAAAAAGTAATCTTTCATACCCTCTTAAAAGTGCTACAACTACCTATTAATATTTCCGAAAGTTTCGCGAAAAGTCACAAATCTTATACGCATCTTGAATATCAATGCGCGATTAGCTTTCGCTTTCTGAAAGGTAAAAAGACGAAGTTTATTGAAGGCAATGCAGCTGAATCTAAATTTGAGCAAATGTCTTTTCGTGTTTATTTTAAACTGAAAAAGTGTATGCGTCTTTTTTCTTCTCTATGGGTAGTTAATGTCCTCTTCTTTAATTGGGTAAAAAGAAATATTTTTTTTAATATGTATTTTTTATTTAACGCCAGGTTTCACTTTACGACAAATGCTTTTAGTTGTATGAAATAGAGAAAAAAGCTACAAGCATTTGTTTCGGAGAAGCTAATTTTGTGTTTTGTTATATGCTGATATGGTAAGAAAGCGTTATTGGTTCTTAGAATAATATTTTTTGTTTGTAGATTTGTTACTTGCGCGGTAAAGTACGGGAGTTTAATTAAAATTTGGATTGATATTGCTTTTCCTATTATTACAAAGGAAATATTAAACATATAATGTAGGAACGTCGTTTTATAAGATGTCAGAACATTTTATTAGGATCCGAACGATAAAAGACATTAACTGCCGTAGAAGCTAAACATAAATCATTTCGAGGATCCGGAAATCCTTTTCTATTGCCACTACAAAATTACTTGGTGGCAGACTCATTATATAAAAGGTTTAGTCTTTAAATTAAAAATGAAATCAAAGAAAATTCCACCTTAGTGTGCCATAAGCAGATACAAAACAGTAGTAACCTGGGGAATTCTTCGAAATTACACAAAGTCTAGTTTCTCGAGGTCTTTTTAAAACTACGAGTCTTTTTTCAATTATTTTAACAGAAATAATCCAACGAAAACTAATACAAAAGATAAAAACTTTCTATAACTTAAACTTTCTAAGCTGATTACAACTTTTTGAAGTAGATACCGAAGAGCAGAGATTAATTTGATTTCTCTTTTCGCACACAACAAACAGTATGTTTGTCGAATTTTTTGTACAACAAATACTTTGTATAAATAATAAACTTTATGAGAGATTTGTGCTTGAAGTAGATTTCGTTTGATATTTATTAACTTTATTGCGTCTATTTGATGTTGGTAATCTTTCCTTTTTTTGTCTCATAATTATTTTTATTCCAAAGAATTGAATTTTTTTATGGACTTTCGAGTTGATTAAGTTTTTTTCTTGTTTTTCTGTTATGTATATATTGTTTATGAAGTATGACAAACTAAGGTGTGGCACCATCTCGTTACGAACGTCAATTGTTCCTTTATATTTTCGGTGTTTCGGATTCTGATTTATCCAGTGTAATTCTTTTCACATTCACAAGTGAATTGTTAAATGCCTTCGTTGTTTATCAGGTTTTTTTCCAATCTTCTTTTATGAGCCCAGTGTCTTTTTTTATTCGCAAAACTTGATGAATAAAGTTGTCAAATATATAAATTTTGAGTTGAATGTTCTTTATGTATGACATAACGACTGTATCACGCTGGGATCATCGATACTTGTCACTTGTCACGCTCAAGTTAAGTATTTTATTTATTGTGTTAAAACTTTAAACGTACTTTGCGTCATGTACGTTTATATTTAAATTTCATTAGAACCTAGATTTTACTAAATAATTAACTAGATTAAGTAATTAAATTAAAACACAGCGTGCCAATTACATTGCTAAACGTTTATTTGATGCAACGTTTAAAATGCAAAATGGCAATTGACTTTGAATTATGTCGACCATTACTAATTAATTTGTTTGTTACAGGGTACTTACTATTTAAGGACTTTTGTGAAAACGTGTCAGAAGTGCCAGTTCCGGAATTACGGTTTTACGAAGAGGTAAGTTTCCTTCTTGTTTTGCCTCTTCAAGTCGTGTTTACTACATTTTTAATTATAATTTAAAGAAACGTAGGCAGAAATTGAAAAATTTCCATCTCTTTAAGTTTTGTTTAATAAATAAAGAGAAAGGGAAGTATAAAAATGGCGGTTCATATTTTGTTGCTAAGCTCAGCATGACACCTATTTCACACTAAGCTACTTTTAATTACTTACAATCCAGGTAGATTATTAATACGTGGTATGAACAAAGTTATGCGCTGTGCTTAGCTGTTGAATCCTTTATTTTTTCTAGTCAGCTGTTACATACATATACTTTTGCATTTGAATAAATGCTAATCTAGCGCTTCAGTTCTGCGTCCTGAATAAAATCTTTGGATATACATTCTAAGGTCGTTGTTCACCAGAAAAAAGAATCGTAAAAGCTACCCAAACAAAAAGAAAAGGGTAATTCATTATATGTTTTTCTTCGTAAACTTGCTGATACTCGTTAATTAGAAAACAATTAAATTAGGTCGTTCACTTTAAAATTGAAAAGTTTATTGTCAATGAAAAATGTGCAAATTTGCTAAACAGAAGCCGCTGTAATTATGTAATTTACGACGCTTTTTAATTTAAGTCCAATTTGGATTTGTGTACGTAAAGGCTCATGCTGTTGATTTTCTGTCTTATTGATCACGGAAGTTTTATTGGATGTACTTGTTTGTAAACTGTTTAGGATAACACTTTTTGGTAAACTTAAATCAGTTGCGACGTTAACTTTGGATAAACAATTTTATTAAGATATTAAATGTAGAAATTATATTTTAGTGAAATTAAGTAAAAGAAGTTTGCCGACATTTGTCAACAACAACAAGATAAAAATGTATAATTTTAACACCTTCTTATCATACGAAATAATTAATTAATCGCAACGTGTTTATAACTGTACATCATTAATGTCGATGACGTGCAACGGATTTATGTTTGCGTACTATATTAAGAGCAACTTTACATTTTTGGTTACATTTTGATTTTGATCTCTGTTAGACGATGGAGTTTATAGCAACGCAGTGTATTAGGGCTTAAAATGCGTTATTTACGTCACGCTACCGATGATTTATCTCAAAATGATTGGTAGGCAGAAAAGTCGATAGAGTGCTCTTTTTCATAATAAAAAGCACGAAATAGATTTAGCCTTTTCTTCATCCTTTACAAAAATATTCTAATTTTTTTTAAATAATACGTGTAAATATTATGAAGCTTTCTCTGTAAGACTATTTTACAACTTCAATATCTTATTGAAGCTAAAATGTTTGTATGTTGCATACACAGATTAGTATAATTTGAACTTCTTTAAAATAAAATACGGCGAAGATTATTTTATGCTGTACTGAACCAAATTGCATATTTATAATCGGTTTCTGAAGTATGCCTTAAATTGTTTTGAGATTTTGAAAAAGTTTCCAACTTTAAAACAATTTAAACATTAGTGGCAAGGCTGCATAAAAAAACTTGTATTAAATTTTGAATACGTTTACGATAACTTTGAATTTTAACTTTTAATTAAATGTTCTAGTTTACGTGACCTAGTTTCTTTCAATTCTAAATTTTAATGAAAAGTATTTTTTATAAAAAATTTTAGAGTTATTTTTATGCTACATATATTTTAATGTGTGCTAGGAAGATATGTGTTAATGTGTTAAGGAAAGAGGAATTCATTACTTGTCAAGTTTTTCTTATCGTTCCAAACTTTCAATTTTAGCTGGAATAATTTGTAACCAGGATCTCAGTATCCACTGGCGGAGCTGCCGATTGTATAACGATTTTTCAGTTTAGTATGATGATGCCTTTCCGATATTTGTCTATATATTTGATTATTGATTAACCGCTTTATAAAGATAATTATGTAATTATCTTGCATCCGTTGGATAGAATTTTATTTGATTCGGGGATACGAATTCATCATACGTTTAGCTATTTAGATAACACTAGTTAAAGATATAGACCTGTAGTTTTTTATTTGAGCAATCTAGGTTCGCATCTGGAATTGGTCTATTTTGTTCCGATCCGGTTACGGACCCGTTTTATTGGAATCGGTCCAGTGGATCAAGTCCAGCTATTTCATATTACATTTTCGGTGTTGACCACTTATTGAACAATTGTGTTTAGTGATGGGCGATCGAAGGCCGCAAGTAGATTCGGTCCATTTCGCTCCAATCCGGTTACGAAACTTCACATTACATTTTTAATATTAATATAAATGCTCGCAAACTATGAATCATTTTATTCTAATAAACTTTATAAACGATCATGCATTAACGACCAAAGCCACATAATCTTAATCTAATGAATTATCTATTCTTAATGTTGTAATGTTGATTGAAATGCAAAATAATGGTTACGAATTACTACCTTTCTTAACGGCTTGGTACTATTCGACGCCGCCGTTTCGACGCGGCCGGTTCAACACCGCCGTTTTGACGCGGATCGTTTTAATTATAATGACACAAATATAGTAGAATATTTACGTGGAATTAGTCACAATTATGTAATGGACCCGTAATTGTTATACATCATTATTACTTGTAATAATTAAAATGTAAATTACTTGTGTTTGAATTTTTACAAAAACTTTACCTTACTTACAAAGTCCTAATATAGCTTAAATCTGCAATGTTTCCAATAAAATTGATAAAAGTATTAATGTATTATTTTTTTAATGGAAAAAATAATAGCATTGGCGTCTAAACGTCTAGCGTCAAAACGACCTCGCGTTAAAACGACTCGCGTCAAAACGGCGGTGTTAAACCGGCCGCGTCAAAACGGCGGCGTCAAAGTGTACCCGACCGCTTTCTTAAGCTGAACTATCGTCGTTAGGCCAAGAGTCCGCGGTGTTAGCCTAAATAATTTAAGGATTTGGTTGTTACCGTAATATACCAATTTTATTTTGTCGCGAAATAAATACTTGTAATAGTTTAATAAATCTACTAATGTTAATTACACTTCAATACTGTGTATTTATAATTTATAGTTATTTTTATCACGATTACTCCAAATTTGTAATTTTGGTTAAACGCGATTTTAACGCGGACGTTTAGTTCTAGTTTTTATGGAATGTTTATTGCGGACTTTTAGCGTTAATTGTTTACCCAATGTTTGTTTTAATTTTGATTGCGTAATTTAATTATATTAATGTTGATTTTTTTTTATAAAAGTACTTTTAACGATCATTAATAATTGATGATCAAAGTCCGGTCGTTCTTCTGGAAGAAAGAAAAATTATTTTTTATTTATGGAGGTCGGTTTTGCAAACCGCAGTATTCGATAATCGATTGAGTTAAAAATTACAAAGAATTTTGAAAAATTATTGTACATATACTTTGTTACATCAAAAATGCGACAACAAGAAGGCATTAGAATTTTTGACCAAACTTGACAGAAATATAATTCTTTTGTTTTTGTGTTTTTTTGCGTTTTGAGGCTGCGATTATGCCTAGAGTGCGGCAACGTGAAAATTATCGACAACTCAGTGAATTCGACAAAGGTTGCAGAGAAATTAATAACAGTTTTAACAGTCACCAATCCTGTGTAGTACGGTGTTATTAAGCATGGTTTAGAGAAGGTCAAGAACGTTGTAGACGACGAAGTGGACGGCCAGGACAGACAAACGTGGTCCAGGGCCGCCATCTTCGATTAATAGCATTAAAAACCAATTCTCGAGTACAAGATTAATAACCGATCAATGGTTTCTAAACGAAGGACGTCTTGTAACCCTTCGTACAGTTTACAGTCAAATTAAAGTTTTTGGCTTGCAGTCCTATCGACTACACCTTGTGCTTTCGCTAAGGGCTCGTCATCTACAGCAACGTTTGGAGTGGTATACCTTGCGATTGGATTGGGACGTGGAGTGGCATGAGGTGGTCTTCAGTAACGAACCCTGATTCTGCTTGGGAATGCACGATGGTCGCATGATGGTCAGACGTAGATGTAGAGAACGTCGCAATGTGCAGGTTTTTATTGAGCAGCATGTTCACCACACTATGGCGGTTATGGTATGAGGTGGTATTGTTTATGGAAGCACATCGCAGTTGGTATTCATTCGAGGCAATATGAATGCCAACCGATATGTTGATGAAGTGGTAGAACCCCATATCCTTCTATTCTAGGAGCTGGAGGACTCGATTTTCCAACAGGATAATGCTTGTCTCTACATTGCAAGGCATTCTATGGAGTGTTTCGAAGTAGCCAACGCCAATATCTTGCTGTGGCTACCCAGGTACCTTTTGCCTACCGAACATGTTTGGGAAATGATAGGTAGAAGACTCAAGCAATTAGCCAACTCTCCACAGACACTAGAAGCTCTCCGGCACGAATTATAGATTGTCTGGGATGCAATACCTTAGGAAGAATTTGACCTGTTGGAATCCATGCCAAGAAGGGTGCGGAAGTGTGAAACTAATAGGGGTAACACATTATTAATAAAAAATGCCGTTATCTTTTTTTCCATTTCTTTGAAATTTTAATCAATTACTACCTTTTAGTAGTTAAACGTTTTTACCAAGTTTGGTCAAAAATTCTAACGCCTTCTTGGTGGTGGCATTTTTTGTCACAGAGTATATGTACAAGTATACTGATTCTTCAAAAGAAATTATCGAAATTATCTATTCTAAAATATGGTGTTACAAAAAAAGGAAAAAACATAAATTCACTTGTAACTTTAATCTTCTTATGTCTTTCTGGTAGGACGTCAGGGTCATTTGGACATCTTTGTCAAATTTGTGTAATTATGCTTACTAGTGAAATGAATTAAATAATTAATCCGTCATATTGTAAACGAACTGAAAACTTAGGCAAAATATATTGAGAAACTATTTAATGATAAAAGTCTACCAAGCCATTGTATGAACAGCAAAACAGAAGAGGCAGGCTCACCAATAACTAAAGGGGAGTTAATTTACGCTTAAAGAAAGACGAAATACCACTAAATTTTTTGAAGACGAACAAATTCTAACTTTTACAGAGTTTGTAAATTCAATGCCACCTGAATGGCCGAGATCAACGTTTATAAGAATTCTCGAAAAACCAAATGCAAAAAGATACAAAGAGTATAAAGTGTGATGACTAAAAACGCTCCTCAAAATAATACATAAACGAATCCACCACAAATTCGAAGAGGAAATAAGCGACACCCAATTCAGGAATAAAGTGGATTATCGAGAAGTTCTCTTTGGTCCATATAACTCAGCGATGTTTGAACGCTAATTATAGGTACATGCGTGCTTTATCAAGTAAGAAAATGCATTCGACAGGGTGCGTCACAGTTGTCTATTGAAATTTTGAGAATGGCACAAATAGATTACCGAGTTATGCGCATCATAGAAAAGCTATATCACAATAAAAACGCCATTTTACATTTAGATGACCAGAATTTCACAAATATTTTGTAAAAAGAGGTGTTAAGGTATGCGCTCACTAGCTAGAGCCGAATGAACCGTACGCATCGAAAAAAATGTTTTGTTGATTTAAATAAAGTCTCATCCGCCGCGATTGGTTAGACTACGGTTATCTCAACACAAGAATGCATGTTTTCTTTCTTGTTCTTTAATATGTACTCTGAAACAATCATTCAAGAAACAGCCGATAATGAAAATGTTGCCATCGTAGTCAACGGTCGGTAAATAACTTCTAATAAGTCAACGATACGGTTTAAACATGAATTTAAACAAAGTAAAATTCATGCTATTTATTAAAAAAAGAATAATAGAGAATTGCTCGTAATCGATACAAAAACTATAGGGAGAGTGGAAACATACATAAGTATTTAGGGAACCTACATAAATAAAGAGTAAGGCAAAAGTTTCAGCAAATAAATGAGAACAAATTAAGATGAATGAAAAAATAGACGCGATGAAAGTGAAAATGAAAGAGATAAAAGATGTCTTAATTATTAAGATAGGGAGAGAGAGGCTAAATAAAATACAAAGTGAATATGATTGTCTAAAGATGGGGTTTAGCATTAATAAAAGGCCAGAATTGGACTATATCAGAAGAATTGGTAAGTCTTCCAAGAGAAAAGAAGTCTCGTACCAATAAAACTAATAAAAGAAAGTACAAGATTTGAAATACTAAAAAAATTCCTACAAACTAAAGGATTTCGACATTTCGATCGAGGAAGATTATCCTAAACAAATACAATAAGAAAAAAGAGTAATAACAACACAAATGAAGGATGTTATGAGTAAGCAATGTAGAGCATTTGTAAGATATAATAAATTAATCGTAAACGATGAAATATGCACAAGAAGAGATCTAAAGCATATAACGAATATAGAAACTGGAGAGGAAAAAAACTAAAGGAGTAGTCAAAAGAGAATATTTGACGAAATATTGTTTGAAGGAGAAAGCTGGGTGGAACAGAGGAGGAAAACAACAAAGAAAAAAAACTAGATATAGAAGGCGGGCAAAAGAACAAAAACGCAGACCGGGTAATGAAAATGAGCTTAAACAATAATAGTAAAAATAAATATAGTATTAAAGGTAGCAAACATTCAACAAAAGGAAAAAATTTATTATATAAGGGGAAAATTCTCATAGGAACGTTATATGTTAAAGCATTGAAAGAGACAAATCGAATGTGCTGTTCAGGGTCTAAGGCAAATAACATAAAATAGCATTTACTGAAGATAAAGATAGTGAGGTTAAGCAAAAATACTACAACAAAATAGACATGAAACACGAAATGTTTAGATATGATATGAAAATTGTATTATGACACGGAAATGCAAAGATAGGGAAATCAGAAGCATACTAACCAGTAATAGGAAATATTTCATAAGAACGAGAAATCAACGGATAACGCATAATATCTGATATATTTTGGAAGCAAGTAAGGTTGATTAATCAAGAGTACACATTTTCGAAGGAAAAATATATACAAGGGAACGTGGCGATATATTTGTGGAAAATACATTAATTAAATCGATCATATACTAATAGAAAATAATTACGAGGGAAGTATTACAAACACAAGAAGTTACCGGGGCTTACACATTGGCCGGACCACATTGTGTTAGGTATGAAAATGAAAATAACGATACAACTAATAAAGAAAATTAAAAACCAAAATCAAAACGGAGGGGGAACACTTCAAAAGGAAGAAGATAAACAAGTATATAGAAATATTCTGTGACACGGAAAATATTCAACAAAGCTTGTGGAATTTAGAAGTAGCAATAGGACAAGTAGTAAACTGTACTAGAAAACTGGTTCGACGAAGAGTATGAAAAAGAAGTAGAAAAAAGAAACAAAACAGAAACATTAATAATCGAAAAACAAATGATAACTATCGGAAGCGTAAGGATAAGTGTTTTTAGTTTATTTCCGATTTTTCGACTCAAGATCACAGTTTACGACATAGTGAAACACCTCTACAAGTAACTTTAAAGGACACGAAAAACAGAGTTAAAATAAAACTAAAAATATCAATGAGTTTCCAAGTTAAAGACGGGCTACGAAAGGGGAACCGCTGTCTATAAAAAAAATATAACCAAACGTAAAATTCAATCGAATAAAAGCAGTGTTGCCTTATTTTGTTCTTTTTCGCATTTGTGGTATTGAGCACTTAGAACCCATTATCCAACGTCAAATGGTACATTAATCAACCAATGTGTACTTTAATTTTATTCTAACCTGAAGGTGCTTTATATATTAGCATAAAACGCAGAAAGGACTAATATATTTTCATTGTCGGGCATATTTCAAACTGTTTGCATTAGTTCCAAAATGTCTGGATCAATCGTCTCAGTACATAAATTTTATTTAAATTCGTTATAAAATTTATACGCAAAACTTTTTCAACGTATTAAATTTCATACTCAAAAAAGATATTAATTTATTCTGTAATTTACCCGTCGCGAACGTATTAAGTATTAAAACATTAATAAAAAAAGTGTTCTACATTACAATTTCGCATTAATGAATTCCTTTTTGATCATTATTTATCTTTTTTTTGCGCACTCGCGTATTGATTTTATATTCGAGTATAATTGCTTTCAAACTTTAGTATTCACAAAATTCCGCGTTTTTACATTTTTTCAGGTAATTACTTTTGTCGTACCAAAGTTAAAAGAAACGTGGCTAGTTTTGCGGATGTTTGAATTTTATTGGCATTGTTTGATCAACGAAGTTAATATTGTTCGAGTATCGTGTTTTAGCAAAGCTATAAATCTGTGTCGGTGTTATGAAATCAAACTTGGCGTTAAATGTCCATTAAAAATGAACATGTCTATTAGAATGTTAATGTTGCATTTTACATGTATTTTTTTATAGTGCATGTGCACATCTTACTGTTTTATTGTTGTGAACTGAGAGAGAATAGACTGAGATTTTTACTGCTGAACAAACTTCTACACGAAAAAACTTATGTATTATAACTTCAAGCCTACTGGGTAGTGCCAAAACGTCTATGTTTTTTTACACATCTTGTTACACTATTTCACTTTTTTTTTCGAGAAGGGTGTAAAATAAAGTTCTGTTTTGAGTTTTTCTTTTGTTTTTATTAGTTTATTACTGCAGCAAAATATTTTTAAAAAATCTAAATTTCAGTTATATCGATACACGCTAACCCGGATATTTTCATGTATTTAATTACTTTATTATGAAAATTTGAATAAAACGAGAATTTTGTATAAACAAAAACAATCTCTTTATGAATAATACGTTAAGCTTCTGTTTCTTTAACTGTTGAATACATAATTTGCTATACCGAAAACAAAAAAAAACAATGCAATTGTATTTAAACTTTGAATTTATTATTTATTAGAATTATGAAATTTATATATTTTTGAATTATTTAGTTAACTCGGAGGTTTGTTTTTACAAAACCGGATCCTGGAGAGTTCCACTAAGAATCGGAGTCTGCGGGTTAAAACCGGGGAGGTGTTATGACATAAAGTCAAATTTCTTTTGCGGAACTTTGTTGAGATTAATGATCTACCTGAATGTAATTAATGGGGAATCGGTTTATTTATAGAAAACTCACATGTGCGAGTGTCGTATGAGAAGTTTGACTTATACCTTGAAAGCAGATATGTTTTGAGAAATCTAAGAACAAATTCTACAAAAAGTTACCGGTTATGTTTCGGGAACGTCCAAATCTGATACACTTCGATTAGTTTTGAAACAATATAACAAAGATGATGTATAATTTTTAAGCGGACTTTGTTAACTTTATATTTGTTGCATTAATTTGTAAACAGTTTTACATAATTATTTATTCTTCATTTGTCAGTTGACTATTAATATAGCAACATTCACTGCTTTTGAATTTTCTATTAAAACAAAATTGACGAAATACTATAGAATTTACAGAATTAAACAAAAGAACAAGGAATATTACAAAAAACTCAATACTAAATTAATATACATGGTCTACCACGGTACCCGTGCGTTAGAATGAAATAACGTGTAGATCTCGATAGAAGTAAGATATTTTGAACAATGTGCAACTTCGTATACTTTAACTTTGTTATTTTAAATGGAACACTCTGTATGTTACTGCATTTTTAGATTTCCTATGAGTGTTTTTAATGCATACATGTGATGACAATTGCATTCTAAAGTTTAACAACTTCAAAGCTACAGAACACGCTTTTTATTAAATGGGCAACCTCACAAATCTTTACATGACGCGATTCGCACGTTAATTTTGCAGAAATTTGCTATAGCATTTTTTATACGTACTTTAAATGGTATTCCTGTTATTAGAAGATTTCCTTAGAGGGTCTGCTCTTAACGCGTTCAAGAAATATCAAGTAGGCGCAAATGGTCGTAAAAACAAAAGCACATATTATTTACAATCAAAGATAAACTTACAAACTATTAATGGCAGAAAATACAAATGAGAACAAAAAAAAATTATAAATGTTTGCTGGAGACACTTTAAAATTATTTTCGGACATTCAGTGATAGATGCACAGCAACTGGATCTAGATTCTCAAAAGCCGTTTTTACACGAGCTCCTCTCTGGTTGTAACTGTGTGATGTACACCTTCTTGAGATATCCCCAAAGAGAAAAATCGAGTGGCGATCAATCCGTGGATCTAGGCCACTTCCATGGACTATTAGGACTAATTCATTCGAACTTCAAACATATACGACAACTGGAGATACAGCTCCCACCTCCCTATTAGAATGCGCGGGTGCACCATCTAGTTGATACCAAGAAGTTCTCTGTTGGGTAAAGTACCCAAAAAATCTTCCATTACTTCTCTCAGAATTTTTAAATATTTTTGTTGATTTAGATTTTCATCGTAAATTTCCTAACAGACTTTATTCTCATTTTTAAAAACAGTATTCAGTTCGTCTGAGATCGTCTCCAATATATACAGCTTGAAATGTAATTTTCGAGTATGGATGAAATTTATGTAGTTTCAAAATAGCTGCAGCTATTGAACATCGTGGATAAGCTTGAAAATTTCCCAAAGTGTTTATTTGGTTATCTACGTTATCAGTAATTGGTTTTGAAAAATTTTTACAAGCTTTTATCCCTCCCAATTTCTACAAAGATGTTTCAATTCTTCTAAATTTGTTTTTACTTATTGCGGGTAGATGAGAATATCTTGAATTAGATGTTCTACAAATTCTATCCAATATTTTTCTCCATTCACTGATGAAAGATAAACGTATGAATTAAAAGAAATAATAACAAAAAATGTAAACGTACAAATAACCGATGAAGAGGAATTGGTGAAAATTGTAAAAAAAATATATATGAAAAGCTCTACAAAACTAAAGTAACAAAACCATAGATCAAAAAAGAGGTGGAAAATCATAAACGTTAATTCAGACGACGTTCCATGTGGAGTAAGTAGTTATGTAGTGCGCATCCTGGGTCACTCGGTGGAAAGCGTGAAATGTTCTTGGGATCGTTTTGTTTCTGGTGTGCTCGAGCTGCAGCAGTGGCGGCGCTACCCTTCTGCGCCCCCCTTCTCACTTCTGCTATATTAATTGCGGCGCCGTCAAAGGAAAACAGAATAAAGTGTATACGGACTGAACTTTATTATTATTCATTTACAATTGATATCGAGAATATAATCAAATCTATTTGTACACTTACATTTAGGTAAATAGATACAAAAACTAAAAATTAATCTAAGAGGAACTGTACTTAAAAATTTTTCTAGATTTTGCTGTAGCAAATTCATTAATAAGATCATTCAAGTCTAAATTTTTTGCAGTCTCATTTTCAATACTTAATATGGCTAATCCACTTAAGCTCTCCTCAGACATAGTACTTCTCAAATAATTCTTTATTAATTAATTCTTTAGTTTTAAAAAAGATCTTTCAGCTGTTGCTGTAGTAACTGGCAAAGTAAGAAGTAAATAAAATACTGTACAAACATCCGGAAAGCTTGATAATAGAGACGCATTTTTACAAATCGCCAATCGTTTGATCTTTCAGCAACTTTGACAATTCATATAATTCATCTTCACTTGCATTTTCTAAAATGTTGGGATCTAATACATCAAATTTTCTCAAAATAGTTTTGTAAGCGGAAAACCTTTCTTTAATTTGTAATATTAAAATACGCTTTAAAAATATTTCTACCATAAACCTTTTTTCCCTATTCTCTCCTCCTGAGACAATTCATCAAAATAATTTTTTTTCTGTGAATTTGGGTTCTATTCTCCACGACAAAGCAAGACTTTCGGCAGTGTCTTTTATATCTTCAAAAGATTGCCTGAATTTTTGCAATTTCTCGTAGGATCTATTTAAATAAATTCTGCATCTTTCACGTTTAAAGTCGATGATTGCAGATAAGAACTCAGAGGAGATATAAATAAAAATATTTTAGAAAAATCTTAACCTTTTTGCCTCTGATATTTCATCATTTCTATGGGATTTTAAAATTATATCAGATAACGCCTTTAGAACATCGGTATATCTATATCGCAAAGCATTCAGTGCATCATTCCTCGACGACCATCTAGTTGGGCACCCACCCACCTCTTAGCACTTCCATGAAAAAAATTATACAAATTTCTTATGATATAAAAAAAATTAGATACTTCAGGAATTCTTTTTACAGCTTCATTTAATACTAAATTAACATTATTTTTTTCTAATTGCATAATGTTGGTTTCAAACAATTGTATACACCAGTCATAACATTTGCATCGTCATACGCTTGCGTTCTACATTTATTTATATTTATTTACTTTTCTTTACAATATTTTAAAATTAAATCTTTTAATCCAGAAACAGTGTTATCACTTACTGACATAAAACCAAGAAAAGATTCTTTTACTACCAAGTTGATTATACTTTGGTTTTGATGTACCTAAATACTACACTCATTTGGGTTGTCAGAAAAAATGGGTAGTCTTTATTTTATTTATTAAGTTTCGCTCATCTCTAAGTGGTACGTACACCTTTTTCATTTTCACTGCTTCAACTTCTACTCAATAATGGTCTGAGTAGTCGCTCAGTTTTGTTTTTCGTGACTCTTCCTTCTTGCTTATAGAATATTTTGTTAGTTGTTTGAAATAGTTTGTTCGTTTTCTTTATTCTTTCTCTTCTTTGTCTTGTTCGTCTATTGTCACTCTAAGGTACATACACTTACGTTTATCTGCAGATCTTCATTTTATGTTATAAGAACTACAACGTGTGCAAACGCTCATTCTAATCTGTGTATTGGTTGCAGTTTACGATATCTTATATTCTCTTAGATTCTACGGTACAGAAGACTATATTTTATTATTTAATCTCTGAATATATTAAATAATGTTGGGCTCATCACCCTATTTGTCTTAATTCTTTTCTTGTTATAAATTTTTTGCAGATGTTGTTGGTTATGACTTAATTTTTGGTATTGTTATACAAACTTTGCCATACCTTTTTTCTTGGCACTTTGTCAAATGCTTTTATTAAATTAAGGAATGCTAAAATTAATTTTTGTTGTATTGGGATATTTTAGCGACGATTTTTTTGATGGTGAAAATGAGATCTTTCGTGCTTCTTCTTTAACGAAAACCACTCGTCTAGTGTGTGATATGTTACTCAGTTTTGATTCTATTATCCGCTCATATATTTTGACAGGATACTTAGAAGTGTTATGCCCATGTAGTTATCGCATTGTTTAATGTCTCTTGTTTTGTGTATAGGTACTATTTCTTTTTTCCCTACTCTTGCGATATTTTTTTCCAGTTCTATGCTTTGATATTTCTATTTCTTTCTTTCTTCGCTTATTTGCTTAATCGTTTCTGGTGTTATCTTGTAGCTACCCAGGGCTTTCAGAATGTTTTTTATAGCTTTTTTTTCTAGTAGTGTTCTCTCCATCGTCCTGCTTTTTTCTTGTATTTTGTTTTTTATTTTCCAAGTTTGTACTGTCTTTTCCGTTCTTGTTTCCAACAATTCTTCAAAATATTCTTTTCATTTGTTGAGATGGCATGTTTGTTTTTTTTTCTGATATTAATATGTTGACGATTTGAGTGTATTATCTTGCTTCTTTTTCTTTCTCTTAGTTTGTATGGTTTTTTATTATTGTTATTTCTTGTGTTTCATTTTGATCTTTTATGTTATTTCTTCGTTCTTGTAACTTCTGCTTCTACTAGAAAATAGTCACTATATACTTCTGTCTCTCTTTTAACTCTCATATCTTTAACGAGCTTCATGTTTTGTTTCTCTACCAGTACGTAGTCTATTATGGACCTCTCTGTTACTTTTCTTTTTTGTGAGTTGCTTGCCTTTTTTCTGTTTTTACATTATTTGTCTTGTTTGTTTTGCCGTTGATTATCACTATATTGTATGTTATGAATGCCGTGCACCCTTCGCTACGCGCTTTTTTTATGTATGGTATCATTGTTTTTCTGTCCTTTAAGGTCTCCGTCTATTCATATGTCTGTCCCTTTCAGTTTTTTTGCATTTTATAGCATTTCATATTTATTAGTTTCTTTATTTAGTTTTACGAATATGAGGCTTGTTTTTCCGTTTGAAAAATTTTCTCATTGTTTCTAATTGGTTGATATTTATTCTCACGCTTATTTTCTTTATTATTGACGTTTTTATTTATTTTTGTGCTACCTAAAAATTTATTTTTTATGCTATATACCAGTTGGCCTTCAAAGCGTTGTCACGATGTCATAATTGTTAGCGTATAATTTGTCGATCGCATTCACGACTACACGGTTACTTGTCCTATATTTGTCGTTCTAGAACAGTAAATAAATCACTGGCCGACGAGTAACGCCTAGCAACTAGTAAATCAAACGTACTGTCTTAAAAACAAGCGTATTAACTAGAAAAAAAATGAACTAGTAGTGCAAAAAGTGCCAGTAAAGCAACAATGCAATTTCTGAGGAGGCACGATTTCTTCTAAACTATTTTCTCTCGTTTAAAAGAATGCTTTACGTTAAATTGGGCTAACAGGTTTAATGTAAATACAGAACAATTCCACTACCTGAGGTTTGCCGACCATGTTGTCGTCTTTGCTAAATCTAAAGCAAAACTTGTATACCTTATAAAAGACATCAAGGATGTTATGAAATAGAACTGGAACTAACATTTCAGAAAACGGAATATAATACTAAAGATGAATAAGGACCGGAAACAATAACACAGACAGAAGAAACATAAGGAAATCTGGATCAACCAAAAAGCTATGAAAGAATGAAAAATACTCCAACTATTCCTAAGAGATTGTAAGACCAATTAATGGAGTGTTAAACTAATAAAATAGAGATGGCGAGCAGGCGTTCTGCAAGCAGATATCAAATTAATTACATCTGCTCTATCGTATTTGTGATCTTCCGATGTTTCGACTGCTGCTCGACGCTCTCTATCGTTTTATCTTTATCTTGTATTTCCGTTTTTAGTGTAATTGAAATATTCATAGCTAGTGTGTTCTTTGTCTTGTACATTCACAATCTCTCGTTTTGTTGTTAGTGTCTTTCTAAGAACTAAAAATTTTGTGTTCCAGTATGTCTTCTTTTGCTATTCTTTTGACACTTTTGTTTAGTTCTGTATATTGTACTGTATCTGTTTTGCGTTCGTTTATTAATTGTCCTATCTTCTCTAGCATGTTCAATGTTTTCTGTGAAAGATTCTGTTGAGTATTGTCGATTATTAAGTGTTGTGCGCTGAATTACATTGTAAGGCATATTTGGAATTTTTTTTTCAGTTCTTTCAAATTGATTTGGTTTAATACGTCATATTCTTTTGTTCGCACCGGACGATGGTCGCTGGTTTTTGCTGGAGGTCGTACTTAAAGATTACAGTTTTGTACTACATCCACCCTAAAGTTCTTTAGTGCATTATTTTTTAATCGTTTTCTTTGGCAGTTCCGCTTTGCTAATACAAACATTCTTTTTTATTATAGTAAAAAAATATGCGTTGTATTTATCACAAATTCTTTATCTTGCTATACTATAGCACGTGTCTTCTAATAAAATTTTATATAAAATTCGCCCACTGCGATGAAATTTTTGTTTTAAACTTGTATATCGTTCTTTTTAAATGTCGCACGTGCTGTATTAAGTAATGTGTAGAAACTGTATATAATAGCTTGTGTGTAATCTTGCTGGTTTCTCTACTCAGAATATACTCTCAAATATGCGAACTATGATTAACAGTTAGAAATTTAATGGCATTCATCTGAGTTTTCCATTAACCAAGTTTATCAAGGATTATAAGAAACATAAATCATTACGTAAAGTTCAATAAAGGCGAACGAACTAGAAATTAAGCTTGTGGTGGGATAGGAAAACTTAGAGTATAAGTTTTAAGATTAACTAATGGCGACACTTCTAACAGTTTTTGTTTTTGCTGTTTCATAGTTGCGAGATCTGCGTGCGGTTGTATTACGGTTTATAATAAGTTTTATCGTGTCTCGTGCGTTTAGAAAGGTCGACTTTGAAGACCGACGTTTTATGAATTTTTGTGTTTATAAATAACCCGAAAATTTATCACGTAACTATCACATAAACTTACGCATTTGCTTTTATGTTTATTCATCTACATTTATATTCATGCTTTTATGTGACATATACTTTTTTATTTCACTTGATGCACGTATTTGTTGTTAATGCAGTAATGGAGAATAACGGTTTTTAGTTAAGTTAGTCAATTTTTATTTTAATAAGTAATTATTAAATTATTGGTCTTAGATGGTAGGAATGGTTTTGTTTTCCAATATGTATATGTAAAAATACACTTGACTGGCTAAAGTTGGTCCATGTCCCGTCATAATATTATATTAGAGTACTTCGACTAGGTTATGAACATGACATCATGACGTATATACGTTATTCAAGATGACAGTATAAATGAAACCAAAGACATTAGTTACTTGGGACATAAGCTGCTACTAAACGCGTTTTTTTCCCAATGTTCATAAGATTATCAACGAACTCTACCAAGGTTGAGAAGTGTAATAGTATAGCCCAAGCGGCAAGATGGTGTCGCAAGGTGCGTAGCGTCATTAAATTAAATCTCTTGGCCTTAGTAAACTCTTTTCACTCGCACATATTCACAGTTGAATTTTTTGGACGAACGTGACGTATTGTTCAAATTTACTTTAAAATCTTCGAATGATGGAAAACGTTTTTTATTAAATAGTAAGTACTTTTTAATATTCAGATTCTTACGGTCGAAAGCAATGTGCGGATATGGACCAGTGAGTCCCAAAAATGTTTCTAATGATTATTGCTCTTTCTTAGAAAACACCTGGCCCGGTTCTGTTTATAGTAAAATCTATGTATAGGTGCTATCGTATAAGATTTAATTAGTAATGAATAAACTTAATTGCAATGTTGGAAAATTTAGTTTAAATAGCAGCTGTCGTAAAAACAATTAAGAGAACGCGAAATGAAATTTTCAATCGCATCACATGTATTACATATAATTTTAAAAGCATTGAAAATTATGAACATCTGCATATGGTGGTTGTATTTCATTTGATTAGGGTTTAGGGAAACGTACGTGCCAAGAGGAAATTTCCTAATTTTGAACCTTCCAAGTGAAACAGATGTGAATTACAATGTTAAAGGGTGTAATCATACTAAGGAAGGGGTGGTTCATAAAACGATTTATTAACAAAGCTCATCTCGGTGGATGATCGCCAATACAGTCCGGTTTATTAATTCTCTTTTGTTTCAATGTAATTACGCAACTAAATAACACGTACTTGTTTCTTGGTATTTTTTATTTCCATTTAATCGATCGAAGTGCGTGACTGCTTTAATTTTTTATCAAATAAATTTATGTCTTCAAAGAGATCTACACTGAGACCCCGTTCTACATTCTACAGAATTTATTTGCCGAAAACTTGGTGGAGTAATTAGCACTTTGGTTCGTTTATTACTCTTGTAAAAGTCGAAATTACGACTTCAAATTGTGCGGGTTCTTTTCCTGTTATTTATTTCTTTTTGTTATTATTGAAAATTTGTTTGACCTAGATTTTTGTAAGTTCTATTCATGTGTTTTTTTATCTATATATTACAATAAATTTAATTAAAGACGTTCGTTCTAAGAAGCTTATGCAATTTTAACAATATTGTTTTGCTCTTTTTTAAAAGTACGTAAAATAATAATACCAGACAATAGGTTTTGACATATTCTTATCCTTTAATTTGTCATCGATTGTAATATGGTTTAATTTAATAAAGGAGATCGATTTTGCGACATAATTGGAATTAACTGTTTGCAATGATAAATTATCTGGCATGAATGCCGGACATATTTACCTTTTACCCTTTGTACTAGTCTTCACTTGTTATGTACGTAGTTGTTAATTACGTACTAGCGCAGGAACTTTCTTGTATGTTGCGGAATAAGGACATGAGTGGACTGCTTTCTGTGCCTTAACGGATTACGTTAATGCGTTTGGTTTAGAGAATAACATAATTACGACATTTCTCATTTTCAGGGCGGAGTTTCTCGTTTCTGGTTGCATTAATGTAGTAATACTACTGTTATTGTTTTTACAGGTTTTTGTTGAAATAATTAAAATGGGAATGTGGTGTTTTTTTACAAACTTATCTAAACGTTAAACCAGTAATGCTTTTTTGCAATTATGAATAGTATCTACATAGCTATATTACTACGTATGATAATCACTATTCAAATAACTCAGGTGGAATCGATTTTTAAACCTCGAAAGTAAAAAATATATTAGCCATATTAATTCTCTGAACTGCAATAGTTGATGAAGTATTGTCGGTAT
This sequence comes from Aquatica leii, assembly GCA_035610365.1. Classification (NCBI taxonomy): domain Eukaryota; kingdom Metazoa; phylum Arthropoda; class Insecta; order Coleoptera; family Lampyridae; genus Aquatica; species Aquatica leii. The sequence goes on along the minus strand of CM069437.1, from coordinate 39,696,856 downwards.
ATTTTTTAAAAACCGATGCATACCTGTTTCGTCTTTTTGGTACTCATCAGTAATCGGAATAACTGATGTTTTGAATTTGGGAGAACTTTTTTGCTCTAACTGCATTGAATGTACTATCACGTAACCTACGTTTTTCTATTCGGCGTGAATTCCACCCCACGCTGTTATTATAGGAACTCTTGTGGAATGGTTTTATGGAGGTCTTCATATGCTTAATAAACGCAATTCTATCTGTTAATGCGTCCGTTTAATAGGAACTGCGATTTATCACTTGTTACCAACTTTTTTCTAGCGGTTCATATTAGTAATAACTAATAACCACATCACCACGCCTAGCTGAAATTTCGGTGGCCGGGCGTAATTGATAATACTATAATATATCACCAAAAACGAAAAAAAATCGGCACCACTTAGTGCGTACCTGTAGAATCCTTGATTCGGAGACCCTAAGGGTACATATGAACTCACTGTCGAAATTATGAGACTTTTGTTGTTCAAATAGATTCAAATTAGGTAAATTTTAATCACGAGCAAAATAGATCAAGCATTAACAATTACATGCAGTCGCGAAAATTTAGTTATCGAATAGCTACGCGATGGTTGAAATTATAATATGAACGTAAGACTTATCTCAAACCTGCAGTTCTTTAACGTGGTAGCTAGTACTAATTGTTACTTCGGTAATATTACCTTCCAATCGTCGTTTTAAATTTGCCAACACTGGTCTTGAATGTCACTAATATTTAAGGATACGGGATCGGATCAAGTCTACGTAAACAGAAATACTCACTTTCGAAATAAGTTGAAGGCTGAATAATATACTCGACTGAAAGTAAAATTTCAATTAATAATCTTACACTAAACGTAGCTAAAGACTTAATATAAGTAGTAACGCTGAAGGCTTAACATGATTAAATAAGCTGAAGGCTTGATTTGAAGTAATGCAAATACGTATGTAACACAAGTTATGAAATTAGGCACAATTAATAACGCTGAAGGCATAAAATAAGTAAAACCATATCAAAGAGAAAGTTTTCTAGTTACCGACACTGGTCGAAGTCAAGGTCCACTTTTTGCAGTAACCGCTGAGGTCATCCACCCAAACTATTTATACTGGATTGGAATTGATTCGCCAATGGTGAGACAGGTGTGAAGTGGGACATGTTTACACTTTTCATAAATATAGTTGTAGGAAACGACTCTTGATGTAATAATGTTGAATTTTAGCAAAATTATTTTGGCGTCGATCGTCATTTTGTTACCTACACGTAGTTCAGCAGAGCAAAACCGGTTTAAATACCTTCAAACAGAAGAATCTCAATTCTTAACCCAATTCGTTAAATGCGTAATAGTAAAAAGACGGGAAATTAAGTAAAATGAAAGTACTTATGATTGAAGAATTCAAAATTCCGAACAATGTCAACCAGCAACAGTCGAAAGAAAAATGAACCGGGAATTGGTATCCAACAATGCATCCTTACTCGAATATTGAATTATACAACTAGTGGCGCGCTCGTTACTGTTCCATACTAAGAATTTTGTTAAAATACGAATTGTAAAAACCTAATGACTAACGACACTTAACACGCTCTAGAGAGTTGTTTGTTGACTTGTGTGTCATCTTCCGCGCAATCACTCGTAACATTTCAGTTTACAAACTGGATCGTCTTCCGTTAGCGCATGTATCAAATGTGGACGATAACAGTGTTAATTTAGTTCTTTCAACATTTTCAGCGACGTAAACTGTAGTCAGATATACTAAGAAGACTTCTACGGGGGGCGCTTAACACGACCCTGTTAAGATGCTGCGCTGCGAATTCCTTGAAGATCGTCTTGTTACATTTTTTTTTAAATTTTTTGCATTAGTTATTTAGAAACTAAACTCAAATTTTTCATCCTGTTAAAACTTCGTAGACCCATCTTGCAAAAAAATTCGTTAGTCAGGTTTTACTGTAAGAATCCTATAAAGTGCTGATCGAGAAAGTTTTGAAGAAACTCAACACTTCAGAAAACTTAGGCATTTTTGAATTATTTTTTTCTCAAAAAACTCGGTTTTTGAAGTATACTGTCATTCATGGTTGTTCTTATATACAACGCACAATATTCAACAAATTTTTGTCAACTTGTGATGGTTACTACGGTTGGGAGGTACTAAACGGTGCTTTGCAAGTTCCGCTTATTATTGGCAGCTAAATGTCTACCAAAGTTTAGTTTGGATTGTAGTGCATTCTTCTGGTAGTGGATGTTTACAAGTAGTTTTTTAGTATCTAGTTTAGGTATTTGTAAGATAAATAAATAAAGATAAACAAATAAATTAAAAAAAAAGAATATTAGAATTTGATACGATACCGTCTAAAAATCTTTTATTTGCGAGATGTATTCAGTACTAAAGCTTAATACGAAAGGAGTCTACTAACTACAGTGTGTTACAGTAAACGCAAGTTCTGCATGTTGAGGAGTCCCAAACTTGTTACGTCTACTAGGCTGTAATGCGATCCTGTAACTTAATCCACAGCCTCTGGTATCGGAGAGTGGCGTGGGTAAAGTCACTAATATTTAGCCTGTTTTTGGCGTGTCGTTTATAATTAGGTAAAAAGGCGCGAGAACGAGAAAAGGACTACAGCTGTTCGTTCTCACCTTACCACACTGAAGGAAACCGAATAAAACGCTATAACAACAACAATGTAAAGGCAAACAATTATTTGTACATGCAATATCACAGTAATTAGTAAAATCCATTGACAGGTATTCTGAACGATTAACAATTGCAGTGGCAAAATTTATAATATTAAAAATTGAACGTTAACGATATGAATAAAGCTTTGAGCTTGAATAATTTGATCGATAAATAAGGGATAAATTACTTGTAATAACAATTGTATACTTAGTTGCCGTACATAGGATCGACATTAAATTTGATTAAGAAATAAAAAGGGGACTTACGGTCAACCTGTTGCTAGTACCAGTAATGGTATCTTTCCCATTAACATTTTATGCCTGACATAGTGGGGTCAAAGATGTTAACAAGTCTACAAAGGAAGAATATTTAAGGATAGTAGTAAAATAATTCTCTCTAGGTAGTAGTACATTCTCAAATTTAGTAAGTAGTGATAAACGCTAGAAATGACAGAAGAAAATTAAACCGAACCGCAAAACGTAAATATGCATCATACCTCTTCGATTTTTCCCGCAAGCATCTATTAAATTTTCATTGGTTTTATGCCATCAACAAGTGGATGGCCTACGATTATTTTTAAATTCGCATGTGCTGCTTTTGCAATTTGCTTGTGAACTGCAACCGCGTGGATGTAACCGAAAGAAAGAGAGAGAGACGTTCAATACTACCAACTGAGTTTAAAGTTAGTAAGATATGTATAACCTTAAAAGAAAGAAGTGTTAGTGTGGAATGTCATACATAGGATAGACAGAGCGAACCATCCAATGCAGAATAAAAAAGCATCAACGAGATAGTAGACTAAAGCACACAAATAAATCTGCAGCAGCTGAATATAAATATTAAAGTGGAATACGTAACATCGACTACAGTAAGCATATTCTTGGTAAAAAGTGAAACAACATCGAAACTGATGAAATTCTTTTTGTATATTTTGAATATATATCACAAACAAAGAAACGCGTTTTTCTTTCAATTTCTGTTTGATATATCATACGGTTTTAATACTTTGCAACTGATCTTCTCAAAAACTTTTCATTTCAAGACTGTATTTGATATTGTACTCAAAAAAACGTACTTGACGCCAGAAAGAAACGCTTATAGTATAACATTTTACAATGGCGAAACCTTATCAAAACGTGAAAGTAATTGAAACATTGATGTGAACAAACTGACCAATGCATGTCTACACAAATCGTTTAATGGATTCAGGGATAATGTTATCAGTCCGTTAATGTTATCATTTTATTAATAAAACAGCAGGACGTATGCTGCTACGTAGAAAAAACATCTTTTATAGCAATCGTCATTTCGGTTTATGTTATGAATTTTCTTCTAAGGATTGTTTACATGTACATGAACAATAACTTATTTTGACTTTTTCTTCTTCTAATTCAGTTATTGTTACTGTATATTTTACTAACTTTTGCAATAGTTTTAATGTTTGTAAATGTTAAATGATAAAAGGCTGTGGATTAAAATCCATATCAAAATTCTGTTGGCACTATCTAACGGTAATTTCTTAATACGGTAATAAAAGACTATTGGAAAATGTTTATAATTAAGTGCTTTTTGAGTACACACAAGTACGTTTCCATAGGATACAATATGCTATGGACACGAGCAGATTAAAAATACGATCAAGCACTATTTTCGGAAAATTGTGCAAACACAATTTTATGATCCTTTGTATAATCTAGTACTTGCCAATTTCATCTATGATGTAATGGATAAAAGAGTGCGTTATTGGAAAATCGAAAATAACGTCTTAATTTACTTTTCTATTAATAAAATATTACCTTAAATAAAATCATTCGTGGAAGCCAAAAACCGTATATAAATGATTTTTTACGCCCCTTTCATTATTTAGATGAGGAATGTTATACCAGGGATAAACTGCCCTACTTTATTGACTTTTGCTACACGAAACGTATTCTGGTTTTACACCTTTTTTATGTTCTCAAAACTACCACCTATTCGTGTTTTTAAACTCAAACGCTTTTCCTATACTTGCTTTTTATATCATAGACGAAAATTGAATTTTTTTATGTCAATATTTGATTTCCATTATATAGCATATGTGTTTCAACAAGTAAACAATCAATAAATGCTTGCGCCATTGGTGGTGTGTTGTATATTTTACATCCAACTGCATGTTTCATATACACAGCAAGCACGTGCAGCATTTAAATTTATGAAAGAAAAATAGAAGAATTTATTTATATAACAGATGCGTGAACGCTATTCAATAAACTACTTATGTTTTTATGGCGTATAAATAATTGATATTACACATTTTGAAGCATGTTGCAAAGTAGTCCGTGGCGAATTTCAATTATTTCACTGTTTATACATGTAACGGTAGCGTGACGGTTGATTGTTACGTTAATATGTCACAGAAATTTTACTATGTCCAAATGTTTTCCATTGTACATGCGTCTTTCTTTACTGGTTCTAAAAACAACGCTATTACAATTAATCATCAATTTTTATATAACGGTTTTTAGACATTGTTAATTGATTTTTGTATCAAGAGTGGAACAATAGTTGTTTCGCTTTGAAACGAATCCTTACTAAATACATATACAGTGAGTTTTAAAATATTAACATTATACCTTTTTTAGATGTATCTAACGTAATGAATTATAACTTAGACCACGTACCAAACGAATGCCTAGAACTTTCGTTGTTGTACAATTTTTATATAGGGAATTTATTTTATGAAATTATGATTATGATAATTGTTATTCGACATGCTCGGTAGAAAACTTGAATTGAATTGGACGAATAAAGACAGACACACTTTCAAGTTTTTAGTTTTGTCCTTCTATCGTAAAATTTACTTATATGAGGTGAATAAATGGGCGCCAGGTTCTGTAATTTAGCAACTTACTTCTCAAACCGCACATTCGGGTGTAACAATTTGCAAAAATGGAATAGGATTGCGTAAAGAAATTAATAAATCTCCGCACGTCGCGCTAGAGATTTTATAGTAATGTACAGAGCATGGTTAAGAAACGCATACAATCTTAATGAAGTAGTCGTCTAAGAGGTAAACACGTACCAAAATTACAATAACAGCAAATAAACAAAAATTACGTTTGGCTAACTGATATGTCAAAAACCGGCAAAAGACTTAAACTTAAGCTTTCATTTGGCTACTCGTGCAGCCGAGATCGAAAGACTGGGTTAAAAACTCGGCACTAAATACATTAAATTGGAATAAAGAATGTAACGTGCACTTTGCTGAAGTGCTTCACTTACTTGCAAACTTAACCCACAATAAAGAAAATACAGCTCGAAGAATGGCGTCTGTAAAGTAATCAGCCTATCTACAATGCGCCGATTATAATGGATTAAAAAGGCGCCAGAACGAGTAACCGTGCCCGTTGACACCTCTACACCATTGAAGGAAGAACATATAAACTAACAAGAAGTAAATTGATTTTAAAATCAACATCTGCAAAAATGTGCACAAATAAGTACAAAATTAATTATAGATATACTAAGAGTTAGGCAACACACTGTAATTAACAAAGCGTTGTTAACTTTGACGATGTAGTTAACTACGTGGTCATATCGTTAAGTGTCGCCATTGGTCGTCAAGTATATAATCACACGTACTTGACGACCAATTAGGTAGTTAACAACGGCATAAGCTAACCACATAGTTAACTTTGATTTATACAATCGGTTATAATTGTGATAAAAAGCGAAACGGTTACTTATGGCTTACAATTTTTTGCTAGTAATACTAGTAAAGGTGCAACCAGTCTTAAAAGCTGAAAATCATCAAATATATCGCAATGGTATTACTAATAGGACTAATTCGGTTACAACCAATTCTGAAACACTACTGCCCAGTTGCAAAAAGCAAGGTTAACTATGGGGTTAGCTGATGGCGTTGTTAACTACGCCATCGGTCGTCAAGTACATTTTATTTTGTACTTGACGACCAACGGCGATACTTAACGATACGACCGCGTAGTTAACAACATTGTCAAAGTTAACAACGCTTTATGCAACCGGGCCTACGTGCGCTAGACTTCTCATTTCTCAAATTTGTAGTTGATTTTAAATTTAGTACATCGATAGAATTTTATATGCGAAATCCATTGTTTTCCTTGTTAAAATACTAAGCCTGACTTATTGGGTGTCGAAGAAGGTCACAACTCGACAATTCCTTCAGTTTACGATAGATATTCACGACGACTATATTCCAACAGGACATCAAGTATTCGATTTACAGAAGAAATTACACATGTGTTGATAATGTAATTTAGTAGGTATTATAAATGCTAGAAACGACGAAAGTAAATTAAATCTAACCGCTAAACGTAAACGTTTACCTCAGCGATTCTTCTCACAAGCGTCGATTTATTTTACCTTCGATTTTTGCCATACAATAATTTTAGAGCCAAAGATTTCTTAAAAAGCTTCGGCGAGCATTTAATTTACATGTGCTTACTGTGTAGCCTAATGTTACTAACTGAATTTAAAATCAGGCTATGGGCGTCATAAGCTTTGGTCAAATACTACTGTTGGTGATAGCGAGCGGTAGATTGGATAGCAAAAATTGATCTCCACATACTTATTTTTAAAAGTAAATCACTGTTCTTCACAAGATGTCGATGTCACTTCGGTATGTGCAAAAAATCCAATACTGGCAATAATTAAATTGAAATCATTTAGAACGATTTGTAAAGTCGGCCAAAAATTAAAAGAAAAAACATTTGTTTAGCACTAGGAAGATCAATAAAATAAAAGAACTATTGAACTTTAAGTAGAATTCCAATGCAAGAAAGTTGAATAAGCATAGGTACTTTCAATATACAAAATTGAAAATTCTATAATTAATGATGATGTGTCGCTCCGATCGGATTAGTTTAAACCAATCAAATCTATTAAAGGGTCGGTTCAGACCGAATTCGCCTGATGTTATGGATTTGATGGGTTTCATAGGGTCGATTGACCGATTCATATTCGTTTTACCGCTGCTGAAGCAACTATAAATGACCAACTTCGACTGAGACAAGCAAACTATTTCATACACAGGCGAGATTGAGAATTGGAACATAGGAACTCTAAATTTCAAGATAGATAATCTTTTAAAAAACAAACGTTAATACAAATGAAATAAAGCAATTTGTATTAATCAATACTTTAATTTTGATTTATTTTGTAATGTTACTAAAGAAAAAGTATTAATAAGTAGTGAATTAAATTAAAATGATGTGTACTTTAATTTTTAATTTGGGACATCAATGAATTTTATTGGAATGAACGCTTTATAGTCATTTGTATCACAATTTGAATGAGTGGCTGACGTTAAACATATAATGTATAGATGTTATAGCATGATTCGGTCTAATCAATTGGAACAAAATGAGTCAAATTCACTCGCGTAGCTGGATTGTCAATCACTAATTCGGTCATATTTCATACGATAAGTAAAAATTCAATCGTAAGTGACAAAACAAATAAAACTTAATTTATTATATAAATAAAATTAAATGAATACAAATGCAATCGTTATTTTATTGATTTGTATACCCAAAATAGGGAAACTTCTTCGTAAGAATGGTATTAAACTTATATTCAACTCGACAGGCAAAATCTCTCAGATTCTTCCTTCCCCAAAGACAAAATTTTCTACACTTTCATCTCAAGGTGTATACCAAATTACTTGTTCATGTGGTTTAGTCTACATTGGTGAGACCGGTCGGTCAGTCATTACTCGCATTTCAGAACATGATCGTTGTGTAAGGAAAAGTTATATTTTCAAGTCTGCGGTTGCTGAACATCATTTTACTACAGGTCACAAGATAGATTTTGATAACGTTTCATTGATTGAAAATTGCCAAATCTCCATTCTTTTTCAACAGGAAATTGCGAGAAAGCATAGAAATCATCAAACACCCCAATAACTTCAATCGCGATCATAGTTTCGAGCTATCCGAACTTTGGTTCCCGGTCATTAGTCATTTATCGAAAACACGCCCCTTTCAACCGTAACCCAATCAGAGTCGAGCTCAACCATCCGTGACGATCCTTTTCCTTTATATACGGAGACTATTTCTTTTTAAGTCACTTCTACGGAGTTTAGAATCTGGCTTGGTTCACAAGTTGATCACCTAACTCGGTAGTGGTTCTTTGTTAGATTTTCGTTTGCTTTTTCAAGTTATCGTTTTCTTTCTTACCTTTTCAGAGTTTAGATTATGGCTTGTTTTACAAGTGGATAACCTAACATTTGAGAAGTTCTTAGTTAGATTTCGGTTGCTTGTTTGAGTTTTGCGATTTATCTCATGCTCTGATGAAGCCCTTTGCGAAAGTGGGCGAAACGTTGGCAACTTCGGCTACAACAATGACACGGTCCAAATCCGGAAGACATTCTTATCTTAGTATAGATTCCGGCCGTGGAAGCCTTCGCTATTACATAAATATTTAATAGGTCATAATAATCAAAAACGAAAGATATATAGGTATAGTAACAAAATTAGAAACTTCTTATATAAGCTGTATGATTATTTTTCAGAATCAATAAAAATTTCAATGATGGATTTTGTTCTTACATTGGAAATTTATTGGTTTACTTATGCTTTTTAAAACGGGTGTATTATTTAAAAAAAGTTCAATTCAAATCTTTCGAAAATATGTAATAGTTTTATGTATTTTAGACAGTAGGCGGTGATTATAATTGATTAAAAACAATAACTGCAAACACACTTGATTTAAAATGTTAATGTATAAAATATTGTCCTGTCACGAAACTAAAGAAAGTGATTTTCCGAATTTGTCTCTTTCTTTGCTTCAGTTTGAATATAACATCGCGATTTTGTTAGCGCTAATATTGTATATTGTGGCATTTAATAAAAATTTGTATGGGGTCTTTTTACTAAGCAAAAATAACGTTAGTTCAGATTTTTTAAATACCTATGCCTTTGAAGTTTGTATTTTTTAATCCTGTCTGTACCCCAGACTTCTTACACGACTCAATACTTCTACATGAACTTAAATGCGTTGTTTCTACTCTTATCTAAAGCGGTTTTACGTTTTATCTTATTATAAAATATATTATTGGCTCAGTCTATACGAACGCTTATACAGTAATAAATTTGTCTTTATTCTGGAAAAAGGTTGAAATAAGACTGCCTTCTTTTTAGATAGCTATAAATTTTTTTATATAGGTACAAAAGATTAATGATGAATATAAAAGAGAGCTATTAAAATATAATTTGGAAGTTTTCGTTACGTTACGTTACCAACATATCGTTTATTCGTTTTTATAAGCTTTAGTTTCAGCTTATAGTTCAAAACACAAAATAATAAACATTTTAAATCGTAGCCATTATTTTCACTCGCGTTACTACAATCTGCTTGTAAAAGTGTTGTTTTTTTAAATAAAATTGAAATAATTATATAGAAAATGGAGAGTAGTGTAGAAACCTCTCAACTTCTTATTTCTAAAAGTGTGCGACTTTGCTAAAATATCAAACCACTATGCAATGGAATTTTTATAAAGATTTAGTAACGTTTTGGAGATGCATAATATAAATAGAAAAGATGTAATAGAAGCAATAGAAAGAAAGAATAGGAAAAGCATGCGGAGAGGACAATGTGAAGCCGGAGTTGATTAAAGGTCTGAGAGAAATACGAATAGATTGGTTTTGGGAAATATATAAGGAAGGAGCGAGAACTAACAAAGTCCCTAGAAATTGAATAAAAAAATAGAGAAGCAATAGAGGCGGTGGTAATATTATTGGTACCGACAAAATCAGCTATTATACCATTCTTTATACAAGGATTGTTCTTAAGAGAAAACAAATGTACAATAGACAAACATCCTTATTAACTAATAACTAATACTATAATAAAAATTCTAACTACAATAATTTCTTTGAGGACCGAACACAAATATTCTAATCGAGATCTGATGCAGTTTTTCTTTGCTATTTTTATTTCTCGTCTTATCCGCTTCTAAATATAATTATAAATTGTTTCGTTGCTTTTTGCATTTCTTGTTACTGCATAACTTTTCTAGTATGTTGTCATTCAACATTTTCTTTGTTGTTTTTAGTAGTCAATTATTTTTCACCAATGCTTTCGAGACTTCCTGTAGGGTTTTTTCTGTGTTACCTAATGTCTTCTAATTGTTGATATTTTTCTATCAGTAAATTTGGAGATTATTTACCAACATAAATATCTTAGTGTGAATTAATATCATAGACACTGTTAATATTGGCGCCACCTGTAAATATTTATCTGTATTATCAAACATCTTTCGGAAAAAATGTGACGAGTTTTTCAAACTTCGGTTGCCAATATTTCAAAACTAAATTACGAATTATTTGTCGTGTGTAGTGACAATTAAGTTATTTTTATATAGAAAACAACTACGCACTAAGAAGAAAGGAAAATATCTTAATCTATTATCTCTAATAACGGTAAACAAATATTACATGCGAATTCCTACTTTATCATCAAACGGTTTCTTTTACTTATCTTTTCGGCTCATTGATTGCTTTCGATTTAGTTTACTTTTTGATGAATTTCTGGAATAAATCTTTACGTTTAGGATAATGTTAGGGGGCGATTAAGAAAACAGAATATTATATAATTTATTCTTTCTATTAACAGATTTTTTTACTATTACTACAACTTTTTCGTTGCCTTGCCAACTTTTTACTCACTCTCGTAAATAACGAAATCATGCAAAATGCTATTAAAATCAGTGGTATTTACTTTTCGCAAGTTACGAGTTTCTGGAGTCTGAGTTTAATTAACTACTGTTTCTGACAGCACGTTGGTTACGAAGAATTGTTACAATATACCGCGTGGAAATTAATCAAATCTTATTTAAATTATTCTGAATGTCCAAATTTTCAATAAATTTAATCTCGTTTCAATTTGTAATTACTTTTCGACATTCTCATCAAAATTCTATATATCAGAGTACTGTTACGTTTCAATAAATTCGTAAGCAAGATAGGTACGTTTAATCCTTGCATTAATAATAAATAAGAAGTAATTTACTGTACGCATCATTTGATTTTTAAACACATTACTTAAAAACGAATAGTTTCTTGGGATATCCTTAAAAGTCATGGAAAAATCCCTTGGTCCCCCGTGCTTTTATTTTCATTAGTTTCTTTCACAGTTTATAAATTACTTGACTATAATTTACGACGACGCGACATAAAGCTGTTTTTATTTTATTATAACTAATTGTTAGAGAACGTGAAACATTCGTTGAAACGAATTTGTTTGATTAATTGCACGTTATCAATCGTTATTAAAATTTGTTTTAGAACAATAGAAAAAAAGCTTAGTTACAAATTTTAAAATGTCCTAGAATTTTGTTAAAATGTTAAATTGTTCTGTAATTCTATTCTATAACAAACCGAGCGTGAACAAAGCACAAATTTATACATCAACTTAAACAAAACTGTTTTGAAATATATACATTCATGTTAATGATTGGGAGCATCTCAAAAGTTAAAATTGTTGACTAGAATCGAAACTTATAGATGTTTTTTTTCTGAAACAGTCGTCAATGCAACACTGGATTCACTAGAAGATCGTATAGGCCGCGGTGTTTTCAAAACACGTTTTTACTAGTAATCGCACTTTTTTACAGATACTTCGAATAATACAAGATAGCGTTATAACCCGCGACGAAAAGGTTCACACCAAGACACGAGAAGAAATTAAAGTCAACAATTTAACCATACAGAAGATGTAAGAAATGTATGCAACACACTATGCAGCGATAAATAAATTCAAACAGTTGAAACAAAAATGATAGAATACGTGGTTTGGCACCTCAATAAAATGTTGACAAGTCAGTTTTTCTAAAATCTACAAGTTTGGTGTTTTTTTGTCCCTTTTTATTTAAAATTTTAAGTAAACGCTGGGCTTTTGAAAATAAGGTTCCACTGATTTTCGCATGCTTAATACGAAAAAGATTTCATTTCTATATTGCACAAATATTTTTTTTTCACGTTTTCAACTCATCTTTATTATTTTTTTTTATTTATTAAAACCTAGTGTCTAATTTAGATACAGGGCCTTCATAAATGATTCGATCCCACGTGACACATATGTTAGGCAACCAACATTGCTTGGATTGGTATAACGTAAAAAAAATTACTAAATGGAAAATTTAATTTGTAACTTCTAAATTAAGGTTCAGTAATTAATTAAAAACGGTAACACATTAATAACAATACATGTTTATTTGAAATAAGAATAGGTAATAAAATTTATTTAAAATTAATAACCGATATTCAATATGTTGTTATTTAGCTGCCATACAAGTGTTCGTTCTTCTCTTTAAATTTTGGAAAACATTGATAAACCATAACCTTGTACGGAGTCATCGAAAGTTTTTTTTTCGTGCTTTGTGGCAAGTTTCTACTGATAATCTTCAAAATTCAATGCTTTAACTTACAAATCGAATTAAAGTAATTTTATACCTGTTGCCCGCAAACAATTTTGCCACCGTTTTATTAGGACTTTGTTTCATGCGATTGCGAATTTCTTTAATAACAGGTGCAGTGAGTACAGTAGGCCTTCCTGTTTCTTCTTGCAAATGCAATTCTTATTTAAAAATCTATTAAATAAAACCTATTTACTTCGTCGGAAAGTATCGTAAGTAAAGTTTCCTCCTGGAAAATATTTGTTGAAATTATCGATGCAACTTTAAATACGACCAAGTTTCGTCAGGATTGCAAGTATCACTTCTCAGTTTGAAAATTCGTCATTACAACGACGGTGACTTGTTCAATAGTAAACATCGTGAAATGTTATTACCTAATATAAAATTACAAAAATTAGACCTCAAAATTACAGCTGTTATTCAGTACTTACCAACAGAAACACAAAAAGTGCTGAATAGTTATGATTATAACTATTTTAGAATATAAAAAATAGAGAATAAGAAAAACGACGAAAAATAATAACTGATGTCAACAAAACGTCAAACGAGAATGTCAAAAAATGTTACTAAACGGTAACACCTGCGGTAACACTACCAACCTAAAACAATGTTGATGCTCAACTCATAGATCACGTGGGAAATGGGTTTTAATGAAGGCCCTGTATATTGATGACGCGTTTCTTATTTAGTTTCATGATCATCCCAACTTGTCTAAATCTGTATAACCAACTTCCTGAATACATATGAATGGTTTTTTACCCTTTACTTTTAAATAAGCTAAGGATATGGTAGACTACTTCGGTTTTTTCATGAACATGACGTCACGATTTATAAAAATGTACAACGTTTATTCAATATGCATACGTGTGTTGTTAGGTGCGGAAGTTCGATTTTTTTAAAATTTTTCTGCTGTGATATGAAGCCTTATCTAATACTATTATTACTTGTAAGTTACTTTTTCTCGACAGCTTTTTTTTAAATTCGAAAATAAAGCAACCATTGTCAACAAATCCTGTCTCTGATCCTATGTAGCACCTGCTGTGATGTTTGAATTGTTGTATCTGTCCAAATTTTTGTAGTAGCGTGACCAACGTTAACACAAGTTTCTTCAAAATAATATATTTTCTTGTTCTCTTCTCTATACTTGCTTATTTTCCGAAGGAATCGTCTTCTCCGCGCTATGATATAATTTTTTTCAAGTAGCATACTGTTGCTTTTTCTTTTTTTGTAACTATAAAATAATGTATATTACAACACAACGCACTTTTGTTTGTTTAACTAAACCCAATTTCTTTCAATAATGTTTGTAACGTAGTTGCTTTAAGGTTCGACAAATTCTCATATTTGGTAATACAAGCCATAACTTTCTGTACTGTTGGTGGTTCATTACATAAAAAAATGAATGCGCAATACGTTGTTACATGCAAAAGTTGGAACTATGTTACTGCCTGAAATGAGGTAACACAAATGATGTTGTGCCGCTGCTCGGTGGAGACGGGGTGGGTTATATTTAAAAGTTTCGTGATTGATTTGGATAACTTGACAAAAAACACAAAATCGAAAAGTAATAATGTCGAAATCAAAGGGCGCCAGGAAGGAGTAAAGTTTAATGGACTTCTGGCCCTTGCCAACCACAAGCCCGCTCCTGGGGGATACACTCTAAATGGACTTACCTTGTTAGAGTGTATCTTACTAAAATCTGAAATAATTTAATAAAGTTACACACGCGGAGGCCGACGGAATTAAAAGCTCTTTACATTTAACAATTTAACATTTATTTGAACACACAAAAAAAAAACAAATAAAAAAAAATGAAATAATAGTATTGTAATCAACAAAAATAAATAACCAAAACCAAACAACAAAAGGTACGTAAATGAACGTTTGATAAAAACAAAATATAAAATTATTTGAATAAATGCACAAAAACAAAATAATAGAATACAAAATACAGAATTTAATAAAACCAAGCACAAATTAGTAAATCTTAATTTATCACGGCCGTGTGCGCGTCGAAATTACTTATTTACAAAAGAAATAAACTTATTTAATATAAAACTAATATCTATATCTTGAATCGAAAATTCGGTCCCGTTTAATAAATTTTTAACTCGGGATTATGTCACAGTTCCGATAAATACGGACAATAATTAGTTACATTAACGTTAAATCAATTCGAGACACTTGTAATTTTTATTTGAAATTCAAAGCTTTTAACACTCAATCACGTAAATAATAACTTCACGATTAAATAAATGGTGCAAAATAAATACCTTGAATTGTCGTAACTTCAGGAAAGAACCTGTGGTTGGTTCTAGGTGGCCAGTTGTCTACGGGAAGAATAACGTTGAAAGATACCCCAAACAATTGCAATGACGGCGGAAGAATTTTGTTTTTAACAATTAAATGAAATCCGCACAAATGCGAAGACTGGATGTAGCACAACCCATCGATTGCATATCCAACTTGAAACGTAAGTTTTATTTTTGGAAACCGTGAAGACTATTTAAACCGTAAATTACGAAATTTGGAAAATCAAATTTTTCCACCACTACACTTAATTTTCACGGTTCCATCTAACTTCCGCGGTATTACATCACGATAGGGTAAAAGTGCCCCGACCACTCAACTACATCACGGTACCCGATATTTCTTAATTGCCACCGAAGAACAATCTCCCCAAAATCAAAATTTTACTCCTTATAACACCTCGTGATCCCACTTAATTCAACAAACTTGCGCCGTAAAATCTTTGTAAAAGATAGAACACTAAACAAAGTAAATTAACAAAGATGAAAAATTTTATTGCCACGTGCGTCTTGTCACGTAGGCCCTCGAAAGAAAGAAAATCTTCTCACAGAAAACGCTTACTCCGTTAAATTATCAAATAGCTCGCAAATGAACTCAACATAAACAAAAGTATAGATACCAAGAAAAATTGATCAAATTACATTCCAAAAAGGAAATCGTAAATTAGATAGAATTGTTATTTTACTGAGATAACCAAAAGTAAAAACACTAAATCAAAATCAAAACCACGGAACTTTATGCATTTTAAAAAAATACCAGTAATAATTGTGAAATAACTATGAAATACAAATAAACTTAAATCAAACGTAATAAAATAACGAGTAAAACGTTTTCGATGCTAACGTCGAACTAATCAATCGTAACAAAAAACAGAAAACAGAAAATTCAGCCAGATGAATCTAATTACGGGGTCTTACATAAAAGATTCACGACTAAATTTCAACGCCGGTTACAACGTCTTAGGGCGCTTTTCAATTCATTCGTAACATTATGTAATATTGGTCTTGTCTTATGGTCACTTTCGGAGAAGGCAGTACGTAATCTGTGTTATATTCAGTTAGCACGTTGTATATAGTAGATACGTAGATACCTAAAACACCTGTGTAAATATGTATTTTTATTGGTGAAACATCTATTACGTATTAGATAATTCATAAAAATATTGTTTTGTTAATTGGTATCAACAATATTAGATTGTATTTAAAAAGATAATTTTATAATAAATTGTGTACACAAAAAATACCGATAAAAGTTAAGGAAACTCTGAAATACCAAGATTATTAGTACACAATAATTTCGGGAAGTGAATCAGACTTTTAATGTAATTTTTCTGTGGATAGTCTGTTTTAGTACTTAAATCTTTTTATTTTTTATAAATTCTCAAAACCTTCCCATTATTTTAATTTTTTATTTTAATATTTTAATAAACGCTACATGTTTCGACGAAGTGTCATCTTCAAGCGTATACTATAAAATAAAAAATATAAAATCGAATCTTATTTAAATGTAAACTTACATTAGAATTGAAAAATCAAACTTCAAATATTATAACCCCTATTAAAGAATGATTTTGAACCAATGAATAAATATCTATAAATGAACGATTTTGCATAGCAACCAATTGAATCGTTAGCAATCACTAATTTAACGATATTGCGCGACTACTAGATATAACGACGTATACTTTAGTTTTTTTCACACGTTTTACTAACGTACAATCAACGGAAAAACTTTTAAAATTAACTCGCTTCTTAATCGGCGACAAATAATCTCGACAATATTAACGCGTTCGCTCGCTCAGGACGTTAAAATGTCTCGATTATTAATCGCTATCATTAACAACCTTGTTCGTTATTAACCAATTATAAAACCATTTGTGGGAGGAACTTATATCCATCTGTTTGAAATGTTTACACTTTGCTTATCTATGAAAATATACTAAACTAGTAACTTGGATAGAAGGTAACGCCTAAAATAAATAAAAATCATTCTCTTTATTGACATTTGTCTTCATTTTGTCCTTACTAGTAATCGTTGAAGCCGTATCAATTGTCTTAATTGCGAGATTTTTCTTGGTTGTTGGTTAATCAACCAGTTAGTCACAATTTTGTAAATCAGTTTTTCTGATACTATAATCATTTCACATTTGAATCAATAATAACAGTTGTACTTTCTGCACGAGTTTTGAGTCTGCTTTAGCGATATGATCATTCACCGTCGTTTAAATCTTTTCGCGCGTTGGTACGCTGATATAGATCGAATACTCAAGAATGTGTGCGTACGCGAAACTCAGCTATAGTTTTTATCAAATACACTGTATATTAGATTGATTTGTTTGTGACATTGATTTAGTACTTAACTTTATCACATTATCTCATCTAGTATATTAGAAGTGTCTTATAAATAGACGTGTATAGATTACGAATCTAAGCGACTTTCGGCTTAGACCGCGCCGTAGTTGAACACTCAGACGTTTTATGCTTAATCCTAGTCTCTGGTTGAGAGCCAAAACAAGAAATAGAACTTGGCTTTTGTCGTATTGTTGGTTGTGAATCCAAACAAACTGACGTTTTGTAAGACATTGCAGCTTGCGTCTTTGGAGTGGTTTGGGCTACAATAAAAGGCGACTATATTAGTTTCTACGTCTTAATCACACAGTAAGTATTATCTTCTATCAGTATATCCAGTGAAGTAACAGTTTAAAGCTATTTTGAATGTGCTTCTGTAGCCAACAGGCCAAACATGTACATTTTAGCTTTTGTTTGTTTGGAAGAAGGAAAAACACATTTGGTTTCTTTCTTAAGTCTGCTTGCGGTTTGATTTTCTATTAGAGTAGTAAAACATAGAGCTTCTAAGGTTTAGACTACTATATAAGACATGTTTATTACTTATGGAATGATTTGAATGATTTTTCATAGCTTACGCAAAGTAAGTCGATGAGTTTTGAGTTTGTTTAGTATGCCAAGGACCCAAGCCACTCAGAGTATCTCAGGCATCTCTTCTTTAGTCGCATCTCGGAGTAGTCTCATAGCTTCTAGTGCAGATTCTTTTCACTCCTCAAAGAGTAGTGAGAATATGAGATCTTCTAAGACGAAAATAGAAATAGGGCAAATGTAATAATTTTAGTTTAGTATAATAACTACAACATTCTGAAACAAAAAAATCATATTGCGTTAGTTTGAAAGTTATTCATTGAGGACATTTTCTTAGAAATAGCATTAAATCTTATACGTAGAGCTCGAAAGTTACAATATAGTACGGTTTGGAATTCTTGAGCTATACGTTTTAAGACAATAATAAAGTTATCGCGACAGTAACGTCTCGGAAAATTGAATATACTGAATAAATTTTGCTGTTGTACGGCAAGCTAGTTATCAACAAGATGGTGTTACAATGCTAATCAACAAGCTTCTTTAGAAATATTCTTGAACTGTTGGGGTGTTAGTAAAAAAATCACAATATAAACACTAATGATTGTCATAAATTATACGTTGGCGATGACAGCATATGTGAGGAATGTTTTTCTCATTGTTTGGGTATGTGTAGATATAGCACTTTTAAGGTGCGTCCAGACCGAAGCACAATACCGAGCATAACGCTTGTGAACGTTCACATACAATTTGCTCGGTAACGTTCAAACAGATGCAATGTTTTTGAAAATGTTTCTGTTTCGAAAGGTTGACTATTGTCAGGCTTTGAAATTTAACAATCGGAGGAAGCCAAGATGTGTTTAACAGTTCCACTGACCGTTATGCCACTCGCTCTTTTTTCAAGTGACGGTGAAATGTTAATAACAGACAGTTAAGCTTAAGAAAACGTTTTTCCAATGGCTCACCTGTAATTAAGCTAACTAAAAAAAACGTGCTAAACTAGTGACTCACGAAATCTACAAAAAAGTAAAAGATAACATTTATGACAAGTAAAAAAAAACGCAGTTTAACGTATGCTGTTTACATGTGTAATTTCGTAGACGTGGTTAAACGTCTATGTATCGTAGTAAATGTATCAATCGTATAGGAGTTAATTATTGGTTCTATGCTTCGCTTTAGTAATTTTCCATAATAGATCCGAATGTTCTTGGCTCACCAAAGAAGAGCTTAACTTTTATAGATAGATGATCGTGACTCACATTTTGAGGTAACACGTGGTGATAAGAAATTGACATGGAAATTATCTGATTAGAGCTGTTTTCGAAACACATAACGCCACAGCACGTTGATGTTTTAAGAAATATTTCTTTAAATTCAACGAGGCATATTATGTGTAAGAAATCGTGAAAGGAAAATGACGACTTGAAGTGACGAACACGTTAGATGACGTCGAGAAGTGAAAGACTAACTTCGATTCAACCAAATTATACAAGGTAGCGCAATTTAAATTTAGAGCACGTAACAGTTCAGTTTAAGCGACTAAGAAAATAAGTAACGCAGTCTTTGGTTGCATTAATTGCACAGAACTAACACTAAAATTGGGACCCACACTGTGCTACCTTCTTAATCGGCGACAAATAATCTCTACCTTTCAACGTTTTTACTAGTTGCTATTACATGGTAGCTTTTTATTAAAAAGAAAAAGTAAGGCTACAATTTTTGCGATTTTAACTGATGAAGTGAACATTTTGATTGGAAAAATGCACGCGGTTTAAGACCGGCGACAGGCGGATCACAGGTCTGGATGTGCTAATTATAACGTAAGATTAAAAAGACGCCAAGACGGTTGGAAACTAGTGGAAGACACTGTTTAAATCTATCTGAGGTTGAAAGAGAACAAATGACAACACAAGTTGTACTACAAATATGTTTTCATTTTATCACAGAAACAAAAGTTAGAAAAGAGAAGCGAGGTAGATTTACATAAATGCGATCAATTGCTAGTATGTAGGTATAGATCACAGACAATAATTGTTGATGCAAGCCCTCTTCGGTTGGGTAACACGTCGTACATAAAATTAAACTTGTCAGCCTAACTTTTACATTCCGAAAGAGTAAACAGAATTACTTAAAATTCGCTGGAATGAACAAACACGTACATATGGCGTTATCACAAATAACTTTCATTTGGTTCATACGATCTATGAAAAAAACAGATGCACCAAGTTTCCCCCAGATTAATATTGATATTTTGGTGAATGGGCTTTTTAATACGGTTATAATTGTAGTCATTAATCGAAGGTTTCGATATTCTTAATCAACGTAGGTGCAACATCCTTTTCACTGCATTGTGGATTGTGACGTATTCATAGGAATATGGGATAACAGGTGTTAAAATCTTTGCATATATGGAATACCTGTGGGTATTCAAAATTGCTAATTACAATTACGAGAAACTTAGATTATATCATTAAAATAGAATCAATTCTTACTCCAGAAAGAGTTTTACATAAGCAGCAAAAGTACTACACCCAATTATAACCTGGATGCGCGTGAATATTTAAAAATGAAAGCCAGGCCTATACGTTAGATGACTACCGTACCTCAGGCACCGAAAAAAATGGGGTTATCCCAATTTTTCGGGATAAAACTTATACAGTACGAAAATAACACCGAAACACTTTTAACATAAAAAACTATTCTGCAAAAGAACACAGCGAACAGTTTTAAAAAAATATTAAGTCTTTCAACTCCAACACTATATCACCGTGATCTCTAACTCAGAAGATTTTGCATACTATTCACGTCAATTCTATGTGACTTCATATAACTGATCCTGACTGCGAATTTGTGCCCAGAAAACTTCGGTTGGTTTTTAGATAATAATAATTTAAAGCCGATAGAATTTGTTGGGAATCAAACGCCTTTGAAAATAGACGACATTGTACAAATGACAAAAAGAAAATGAAGAATTATCATCAGAATTAGATGATTATCATCTAACTTAAAATGATTTGGAATCAGAGTATAATGTTCAGTAATTCAAAGATGTAGTTTTTTTTGTAATTCATTATTTGTTTTTGTTTTAAAAAAACATTTTACTTTGTATTCTTTGTTTATAGCTTGATTGCCATATAATAGGTTAAATTCTTAAAATAAGTCTATACCTATTTAAATAAATATATTTACATTTTAATATCATAAATTCAATTTAAAAATAACTCTTTTAAGTACGTTTATATTTACAAAAATGGTGTCAGTTGTTCCAAAATGATTTTTGACAACATAGAAGCGTTGTCCTTCTCAATCGCTTATAAAAAGAACATACGCACTTCATGGCTTGCTCCGATTTTCAAAGCCTGACAATAGTCATTCATGAATAATTTTTCAGAGACAATAGCATAGTATCGTGTTTGCAATTAAATTATTATTTTTATGTTTGTTTGAATTAGAAATCAGATCAGTGCAATCATTTGCTTTAACTTACTTGTTCATACCTCTTTGTCCGGTAATAGGGAACAGAAAAAAGTAGTGTAACGATTATTAAAACTGATTTATTTATACTAAAAATATGTACACGTTTATAACTAACCGAACTAATTAAATCTAAGGGTATTTATTTAAAAACACACGAAAGATAAAGTCCGCGCATAACTTTAGTTTAACACTTCTTTACATTAAAGTCACGTACAAGGTTATACTCCGTATATTTAACTCAACACGCGTTAAACACTTATTTATTTAAACTTGAATAATCTTCTTATCACTGCCGACTTCGAATTACTGAAAACTGACCTATGATTTATTTGTGTCGCTTTTATATTATTTGGCAATACGTCGAGAACCTTCTATATTTTTACGTGAACGTTCTAGTTCTAGACGTGGATGATAGCTTCGTGAATGCTCTCGAAGCTGAACGTTTCAGTAGGCAATACAACCTCTGCATAATTCTTATGCTTTCTAACTTTGGTTTCTATTAAATTCCTTCAGTAAACAAGAGAGCGAAACATGCATAAAAATTTTAATTTAGTATTTTTAATTAAGGATCCCCATGAACATATTTTAATAAGCAAGACAATCGCGATTTATTTGTTTATTGCTAATATTTGATAGAACATACTTCTCAACTGGTAAGCAGATCGACGAAGAACGATCTCTCTTCAGATCCTGTACTATCTTGATAATAACAAGCGACAAACTTAATGTAAAAAATTTCTGAACAGCACTGTATATTCATTCATCTTTACAGACCAATTATACTCGTAAAAAATACGGTATTTTCTTTTGATTAAATGTACTACGATTAAAAGTATCTGTTTCTGAAAGTTATCAGATTTTAATCGAATCGATCAAAAAATATCTGAACACGACAGAAGAGAAGCCAAACTTTGTACACATTAGTCGCTAATAACGAAGATTTTAAACTATTTTTAATCGATACTGTACACATTAATTAACGGGTATTAAAATATTTATTGTTATTTTATGTCCCGTCCATCTATGATTGATTGCGGTATTTGTAATTCTTCGATTGTTTAACGACGATGTTTTTGCTACTTAACATTCTATTAATAAATGAAATTGATGTAGTTGTAATAAATAATTTTTCTACGATGTAGGTATTGTGTTAATTGCCGGCACACTTAACAGTTTAATATCTCGTGTTAATCCTGAAACGATGTGCATAAAATGAGAATAAAACTACACGCATTAAAATTATACAGCTTGTCTATCGAGTTATCTTGGAAAAGCTCGTGGACTTCACACTCTAGTACCAGGTTTCAAAATTCTATTTTAATGTGGATGTTATGAAACACTTTTTTTTACAATACCATCAATTTTATTTAGCAAATAGCGGTTTCTTAATTAAAAAGGTTTAGTGTGCTATTTACGAAATCCAATTTTCACTTGTTGCTTAACTAGATTTATTGTAATTACTTTTGCGTACGGAATTACTCATTTCAACTGGCATTTTCAGAAAGCAGCAGTAAACAAGCTTTTGTCTTTATTTCGAACGACACCCGACTATTATTATATAAATGAAAATTTATTAGCAAAGTCAACGTTGATCAATACTCATCCGAAATTCTTAACGTCTCATTGAACAGACTATAAATGTTAAGATCGTCGTTGGTGTTGTTGTCTAAAGCTTTTCCACCATTTTCCCTAAATCGACTCGAACGTTTTAAGTTTTAATCTATAAAGTATTTAACTCGAAACATTGTTTTTGGATTAAAAGTTTGCTTAGCTTACAATTAAATTTTATTAGTGTAAGAGATCGTTCAACTAGGGTTAATTGAACTAGAAAAATGATTTTTTTACGTGGATGCATTTGGTTACTTTCCGCCACGTCATCGGTTGCCTTGGTAACCCTAGAACAGCACCTGCAACGTAGAATATGTGTGTGTCGCTGACAGGTTCTCTAGAAAACAACCGTCTTAAATCTAACAATGATGTACTCGACAAATGTACTTTAGACGCGGTTAAACTACGCCTTAATTTAGTAACTCATGCTTTTTCTGTTTTGAGTGGTGTCGCCTGGAGATGAAAGTAACGTTGCAATGGCCAAACTTTTCTCTGGTCGAATTAAAATTAAGGGAGAGAACTTTTTTGCGAACGGTTACCTATCGATTACGGTTACTTCCTGGGCTTACAAGGAGCTTTCGAGAATCTTTTGTAGCATGGTCCTTCGAGTGTTCTCAAATGAGACTCGAACGTGAACAACTAAGCCTTGCATAGCCAATAACTCCATCCTACTGCTAGACGTTGTCGTAATCCGTATTTCTAATATTACCTACTAAAATTGATTATTTCGTTTACATTTTAAGGATCATAAGTACGAATAAAACTAAAATCAGAAAGTTTGAAATTATAAAAAAAAATCTATATTGGCATCGGTCTAGAAATTTATATATAATTTTATTTTTGTTTTCAGGTAAGCGCGTCTTAAAATTTATTCTCGAACATAAAAGTTGGTAAGTTTTTTTTTTATTATCTTTTCTTCTTTTGTATTTGGTACATTGTAAGTAAATTTTATTGTTCACGACAAAATATGTTGATGGCAAATAAACGCAAAGCGGTATTTTTATATTTTTTCGATAATTTAATTTCGTTGTGTTCTCTTTAAGCTACTGTATTTGAGCTTTCGTTAAAGTTTGTGCATTTGCATCAAAGCTAGTTTAGTTTGTATTGATTTTAAGATTGTTTTTATTAAAACTCTATTCAAAATTAAGTATTACATCTTATCGTTATTTTGGATTTGCTGGTCTTTTGTTGAGATAATGGTTTTAGTAGACTTTCATATATAGTAGTGCCTCGCTAGAACTTCTGTGCCATAATCGGATTATTGTTATAATTTGTTATGTACGATTAAGGTGCAATGTAATAGTTTCTACTTGTTTTCATTACTCTTAGCGATTACAAACTTAACGCAACAGTGCAACATATTAAATGTCAAGAAAAGAACACAATATTATTAAATTGAAGAACGCGAAATAATCTTGAATTGAAGACGGTTTGTCGTATTTTCATTTAAATATTTTTGTTAATATAAGAATGAAAGTTAAGGGGCAACCATTAGATGGCGGACTAATCAGGAAAACATTTGACACAAAAACGGTTTATCTAGTTTGTTGGCACTGGTTAGAACATTTATTTTTGGACGGTTTGGGTAATATGTCATTATCCGCTGAAAATTTTAAAATGGAAAAAAAAATGTACAGAATGCACAATTTTATTTCTAGACAAGCGATGTACTGTAACATGCACTCAAAAAGCAGCTCCGTTCTTTTGCTTTAATATTTTTTTTATTATTGGAGCTTCATACACTGTATGAGACAAGTCATTGAATGAAAGTAAAACATGCAAAGATGTAAATCGTTTCTATAATTGTTTACGACGTTTGGTGTGCGACCGTAATGTCGATTACTTTTCTTCTTGTTTCTGTGATAAAGATCTCTGTATCTTCTCAAACCGTGTGTGTGTGGTCTGTTGTGCTATTTTGCAGTTTTTGCCGTTATTTGAAGGCGCGTATTTTTTTATCTGTACTCTCACACCGGTTATTACTGTTCAGTAAAATAAAAAAACTTCATTTTTAAGTATAGCGTTTTCTAGTTGTTCTAGAAGAGTCATGGGCAAAGTACGGTCCGCTGATCAAGTGCAGCCCTTCTGCGTTGCTAGAATAGAATAACGGTTTCCTTCTCATTGCGTTTTAAGTATGATATTATCGCATCTAATATTAACAGAGTTTGCACGCAACCTCGTATAGGAGTACTGCCGTTGTAGATGTTTGTACATAGGTATTATAGAGATGTGGAGTACAATGTGTTTGGCAGTGTTCACACTGGGGTCTTCGCGTGTCTGAACTGCAGAGCGCACGGTGTTGTTCGGAACGGATCGGACGGTACCATTTTTGTTTCGCCTGTTCTCAGTCGGTGAGTAATGAGTATAGTTCAGACACTTCTACGGGTGTGTGTCTAGCTTGTGTTTCTATAGTTTTGCTTTGTTTGTAGTGTTTTCTTGACATGTTTAATCGTTACAACGGCAGGTAAAAAACATAAAGTTGATTCAAAATGTCGTGTTATTAAAGACGAGTGGACTTGCAAATACTTTTTCTCGCCTATTAAGGATAAATTTGTGTACCTGATTTGCTATGAAGCTGTATCCAAGGAATTCAACTTCTTACCACACTATAACAAAACATAACAATGCCACTTATGAAACTATGACCGAAGAAGAGCAGAAGCAAAAAGCACGAGCTCTACGTAAAAAACTGTCAGGTTAGTCCATTTTTTGTTTAAAAACTAAGCTGTTCTCAAAAGCTAGCTACACAAGCAATACAACATTGCTATGCTCTAAGTATGTGAAATTTTGTGTCCTGACAAAACAAATGATTTTAAGACAGTAAGTTTGTCTCGAAAAACAATTAATTCAATTGAATAAGTTGATAACCAATTTGTCTCATAACTAGAGTCAAAGATAAGTGAGTTTAAATTATGTTCTTTTACGATAGATGAAAGTACGGACATCACTGATATTGATGACAACTTTTGTGTTACTGAAGAATTAGCTTGCATGCGTTCATTAAAGGGAGCGTCAAAAGAATCGAGACATTTATCAAGAATTTCAAGAAATTATCACGTTTTGAAAGTACCTTAGACTAATATTTGTAACATTACAACTGATGAAGCACCAAATATGGCAAGGACGTAATCTGGTTATGTAGACATACGAATCATTTCCTGGGAACGAAGTTGTGTTTTATCATTGTGTCATGCATCAACAAGCTCTGTGCCAATCGGCTCTAGACATGAAACATGTGTTGGAGGTTGCTATTAAGCTTGTTAATAGCATTCGTTCACGAGCACTCAATCATAGACAATTTTGAGAGTTTCTTGACTTGTTGGAGTCTGAATATTCTGATAGTACGGTGGCTCAGAGCAGGACGGGTTTTCGAAGGAGTTTGAGATCTAAAAGACGAAATAATCTTTTTTATACAGATCTTCTGTCACTTCCTTAAACTCTAAGGAAGTAATCAATTAATTCATGATATTTTGGGTTATATCAGGGGTTTTAAAATGCAATTGAATCTATTTTCCAAACAAGTCAAGAAATACTTTACTCATTTTCTGAAACTAAAATGAAATGTCTTCATGAAGAATTTGAACGAAGATTACAAAACTTCAAAGTTATCGAACCGGACCTGAACATTTTTAGCAAGCCGTTTAATGTAGATTGTAAATCAGTCAAACCAGAATTGCAGCTTCACTGCTGCGAATAAGCTTATCCCACATTCTATCAGATTATGAACAACTTTTAGAAGCTCAGTCACAGTTTTATGACATACTCACATAAGCCTTCATACTTTTTTTTCTAATGAATCATTAAGTTTTGTAACTTTTTTTAAGTAAAATGTAAATATCAAAAAGTTTATTACTTATAAAAATGTATTTTGTTTTTTCGGCCTGCTTTTTTATTTTATCTGGCCCACTGTCCGCGGATAACTTTCACTTTTATTTATCTACACTACTTATTTACATTGACACACGCGTTAACTTATTTATTTAAACCGATTCTTCTTACGATTTCAGACTAACTTGCAACTTTCGGCGATTACCTTTTATATTCTCATATTATCTGCTACTAGAATATTCTGTTCCTTTCGGTAGACGCCTTGAGTGATCTTGAATGATCTCGAAGCTTCGACGAGTTTCAATATTTTTGAATATGTTTTGGGATTTTTTTTCACAATGATTGTATAGTGTACTTGAGCGTTCGGAAAAGTAACAAGTAACAATTAGCTGAAAATATATGTATAGAGAATTTATATATGTAATTACAAGTTAGTACTGATAGCTGTTTTCTCAATTGTTTTTGATGTATTATTATCTTAATGATTACTGATGTGACCTGTTTCTTAGAAATACTTTAGCATATTTTACTATTTGTAAAAACCTTGTAGAAATGTCATCTTAATATAGATTACATTTTAATAAAACGATGAAAACAAGGCTTATAGACTGAATTAACGAAAACATGTTTCATTAATTGTAACGAAAAAACTAATAATATAAAAATTGATTTTACGCACAACACGCCAACAAATATAAAAATAAAATTATACGTAGTGTTTCGCGTGATGAGTGTATCTGATTAAAAATTCAATTAAGAATTTTGTTTGATCCATCAAGAACATCTACCGCCGCTTTTATAAATCAAAGTTTAGGTAAAGAAAGTAAACAAATTATTTATTTTCATATGCGCTATTATATTTTTATATTACTACAAGAAATGTTCTGTCTATATAATTACCGAAATGTATTTTCAACGAATCTTTATATTCCCGCTAAAGTTACAAGCTTTAAGCAGTTTGGTATTTATATTAATTTTGTAAATGTTTAAATTTAATGTGTCTGATTAACCAGTTGTTAGTTTCAAAATGCTTGAATAATTAAATAACACTGCAAAAATAAAGCTAATTTTGCCAAACAACTATTTTTAGGGTACAATGATAAAATTTTTCACTATAAACAAGCGTATTGTGAAAATTCAGCTAAAAAATGCATGCAAATTTGATGATTGTTTATATATAGAAGTAAACCTGAGAAGAAAATTGATAACATAAACCGAAATTATGATTACTATAAACAGTGTTTTTTCTATGTAACATACGTCCGGTTGGTTCTTTAATAAAATGATATTACCCGACTGATAACATTATCCGTGATTCCAATAAGCGGCGTGCAGTGTATAAGCTATTTTACATCGTATTATTTTTTTTCGCAACCGTATCCTCTAAATCAGAATCCGATGTTGACATTGCGGTTTTTAAATATTTTGCATTTATTTAAAATAAAGTGTGTTTCAAAAAGTGCGCCGGTTTTGAATCGCTCACTACTATGTTGTTTGTTGCTTTGCAATGCCGTTTTCTTAATATCTGCTAAAATTCTGATTTCATTCTGTGTTTCATTATAGAACGCTTTTCAACTGAGGAACGTCTGTTAATTGTGAAGATGTTTTATCTAAACGGAGAAAGTTTTGCAACAACTGACTGACAACGATTTTCGGTTGTAATAAAGCACCAAATGAATCAAAAATGTGCAGACAGAACAAAAAGTTTGGCGTCACAAGATTAACAGTCTACAATAAAAATTCTGGGAGGAATCAGTTCGACGTCGTTCCCAACAATTGATCATTCTTCATTGAGACGAACTCCTAATCACGATCTTTATTATCACCTCTACAAAATTTAATTAACTCAGGAACTGAAAGTGTACGATCATCAAAAGAGACTAGATTTTGTTGACTGGGTTATGAGGAGACGGTTTTACGAAGAAAATCATCTTTAGCGACGGAGCACACTTCCACGTAAATAGATTTGTAAATAAGCAAAACTGCTGTATTTGGGAGCAAAAAGTTCTCATTCGCAGCGAGTGACGATTTGGTATCGATTTTAGACAGGTGGTGTCATTGGTTCTAATATTTTTGAAGATGAATGAGGACTAGGTGTAACAGTTAATAGAATCCGATACCGTACGATGATAGAATATTTTTAGGGCTTTATTTTGATGGATTGCACATTCAGAAATTATGGTTTTAACAAGACGATGCCACACTTCCGGCGAAATAGTTGCGTTGCTTTACGAGAAATTCCCGGACCGGCTCATCTCACTCCGTGGTGACCAGCAATAGCCACCGAGGTCGTGTAATTTAACCCTGCGCGATTTTTTTTATGGGGTTATGTCAAATCATATGTTTACGTCAATATACACGGAAACATCTCCGATTTAAAGAAAGAAATTTGACAAATTATCGGCGAAATCGACATGCAAGTTTATGAAGCGGTAATCAACAATTTCAGGAAAGAGATTTGTGGCATGCCAGTAAAATAGAGCGGCCATATGCTCGATGTCATTTCATACCTGAATTGAGATGGTTTTATGACTAAGTTTTTGTCCTTTGTAAATGTGTTCTTCAAAAGCACTTTTTTGATACATTAAAAATGTCTTTTTGAAACACCCATTATTAATGCTGACAGTATTTGTTCTAATAGTTGTTGAACAAATTTCTGTTTGTGTAACCAGCAGAAAGTAACACTTCAAATGTTGAACGTGAGTTCAACCAAATTATCAGATTTTCTAATCTACTTCCCTGAAACCTTGTCCGTACGTACTTCCCAAAAAGCACAAATAAGGTATACCTCTTCGACCTTGCGTCAGTACTAACTAATCTTCTACTGTAATTATTTAATATTATTTACAGGTAAAACCTCTTGTCACAGCCTGAACTCTTGCAATTTTATTTATCGTTTGGAAACCATAAGGTCACTTATTGTTTTTTGCTGTTTGTAAGTAATATATAAAGATTCTAAAAAACTGCGATAATCACTTTATTGATCGAAAAAACGGTTTTTACCTTCTTGGGGACGATCCTCGGAAGAAGTCCATTGTTTTGATTGTATTGGTATTTCTAGAGTATACTGGTGTATCCAGTTTCATCTACTAATACATATTAATTTAAAAATTTCTTTGGATTCTAATTGAAGATAATCAAAATATAACAAAAATAACATAATAAAACAGGTATGACATCAGTTTTTATGCTTGGTTTATTGTGCTTTTACACTGCATATAAGTTTCCGCTATTATCGTGCTATTTAGAAGTCAAAAATTAAGGTTTAGTTGTACCCAATACGTAAAAGAAATTGCAGTAAAATTTTTCACATTAAAACTTAATGTAAAATAATTGTTATTGAAAGTTTTTATTTAACGAGTCAGTAAAGTTCATAAAATTCATACAGAAACTACACTATTTTTGGCATGATAAAAGAATCCGATGTTAGCATGATAACAGCTAAACGTTAAAAATTTGACTACAATTGGATTTTAGTAGTTATTACTGATATAATTCAAGTCATCTGAAGTCGATACATAAAAACGTTTACCAAACCAATAGTTTTTATATTTTTAGGTGTTGAGGGTACTAGTCATGCAGAAGTTTTCATTATAATTATATAGGTATAACCTATTTCACATTCAATATTTAAATGTAATACGTAATTTGGAACATATATAAAAACAATATTTGTTTATTTATCATGAATCATATGAACTGAACTAATCGACAATAGAACAATCTGTTATTTTAACAATCCAACATGTTACTATTTACAGCTTTATATCTATTAATCTACACCTACTTTAAACAATTATAATTTATTTAAACGAATTGAGCTTTTTGTAGTTTAATTAAATTTTCGTTATCTAATTATTTTAACGGGTTCAATTCTATCGAAATAATAACAAAATCGATCTGAAATAGTTTTTCATTATTTTGAGTTTGGATAAAAAAAAACGTTCTGTCGCTTACGTTGGTAATAAAATGTGAAGTATTATGAAAGTAATCCAATAAGTTGTTAATCGTATATGTATGTGTAGGTTGCTTCTGGAGGCGTAATAGGTTTTTCATCAAAATTTTGTAAAAATTGCAATTTTTTTTACAGCAATTATTTCCAGTTGTTATAATCATAAGGTTTAATTGCATTGTTACTTTCTGAAATTAGGTTCTGTGCTTTTTGATTTCTACTTCCATACAAACTGAATCTTTTGTTAACAGCATTTCGATATCCAATTTTTTTTTGTTTATTAAAGCTTGAGACATTTAAGTTTGTTTTGCACTTTTAGATCATTTTGTATATAATTTCATTAATTTTTCAATGCTCACTTAGATGTTACCATTCTTGTCAACCAGATTTACCACAAATGTAAAAAAAATTAAATGTCTATTTGCTACCCACTTGATTGAAACGATATTATAATAAATTGGAAGTTATCACCAATTTTTATCATAATTTTTTTCTTACTTTATTTATATCGGTCATTTGTATTGTTATTTGCGGCGTGAACTAGTATCTCCCTGTGTAAACTCTATCTTACTATTGCAAAAGCTATTGTAACAATGTAATTATCAAATGCGTATATATTTATACAAACAGCGGAATTTTAAAGTTACTGATAAATAAATACCTGTTTTCAACAAGTTTTTTTTATAAAGGTCGGCACACCTCGGCCTACAAATCTGCTGGTACAGATAACTATTTTTAAATCTTTAATAAATTTTAATACAAACGTTATATTAAATTATTCTGTTTTGTGAAGAAAATATTAAGAGTAATCGTACGGTTATTTTACAAATTCTTTTCTGGATTTGCATCTAATACGCTAAACTAAAGCAATGGCAAACTTATAGCACTTGCACAAAGTTATTATATATACAGTGGCCATTTTCAAGGGCTACCTATTGGTATATCCGAAACGGTAAGAGATATAAAGTCGGTTAAATGCACAAAGTGGTGTGATTTCATATCCTACAACGTTTTTAACAATAATGTGACATATAAAATAGAGATATTTCAATTGTTCCAACGCCTACTAAAATATTAAAGCTAATTTTTTTCGTATTTTTTGCTTTAGAACCGTAATGTGTGATACATTCTACCGAATGCAGGGAGTTTCTTTTTTTGTGAAATGAAGTTGATGATGGTTTCTCGGAAATGAAACATCGGATAAAAACATTTGAAAACGTCATTTTGTAGAACTTAAAAAGTGCTGTTCGTTTTTTTTTAAATAAATACGAAGAGTGAAAAAATCAAAAATTAAAAAAAAATAATTTTTTGAAAAATTTTGAAAATCATAAACAATCAATTTTTGCAACCGCCATGTAGACATACTTTAAACAACTCAACTATTTTCTAATCTAAGCCACTCTGTATTAACAACATCATCATAATGCGCATTCTTAACTTGGACACGTTGAATAGTGAATTAATCAGATGAAGTTGACAATAGTTTTAATTTACAATATTGCTGACTCCTTATTTGTTGGCATAATAAACAACCAGCAACAATTAAGTCATTGATGTTGATGAAATACAATTGAAGTAAGTTTACGTTTAATAAATCAAAACATCACTTAATTTTGTGATAAAATAAGCCAATTAAATATTTTTTTGCCAAAGATAATTTAGATTTTTATGATATTCATTCTGTTTCTTTCAGTTCGTAATTTCTACCATTACGATGAATTCATTCCACTTACCTTTGGGTCAATTAATCAATTTTGATTAAAAACGTAATTAGTGACTTTTGAATGGATAGATACAACGATTTATCATATTAAAAACAACTGTTAATTATTGATTTCTACGTGGTAGTTTTGTACAAAACCAAAGAAAACGTATAGGTTAACAAAATGTGTGTTGTCATTTTCTTTTATTCGTTGTTAGCTGTAACGGCGTTGTCATACGAACAAATTTAATTTTCCTAAATTGGATCTTTTCTAACTATTCAATTATCCAAAAGAAAAGACTCGGACGTTAATCTTTGTTTTTATTTCTCTCTTTTTTTTTGTTCGAACTTTGTGCTAAAAACTAGTTTTAATTTCATAGAAGCTGCGTCTTAAAATTGAGTCGTTAGCTTCTGTTTGTAAGTACTTTTATGTAATCCTTTAATAACACTAAGTACGGTAATCTTATGTTGATGTAAACATTTTACAAGGATTAAAAACAGGATTATTAGTTGAGTCAATTTAATTAGGTTTTGTCTATATATGTCTTTTCATTTGTTCGAGTTTCCTTTTGGTTTAATTAAGTTTCATTATCTCGTTTTACATTTATATATTTTTTAAACTTGCTTGAAGTTACTTTGGAGAAAACGTTTGTATGCGATTAGTGTTTACTTTTAGGTTTCATGGCGGAGTAGAAGGGGAATTAACAATAAGTGGTTGCATACTAATACTAGTCATCCACTACAACTGAAATAGGTATTTTGTTGTGCCTGTAAGGGGGCAATTACATTACATTTATATGATACTCGTAATGCTTATGGGTGCTATATAGAAAAGTGTATGATAATTTTGGTTTAAAGGTCGGTTTTGAGGGTCTAATCATTGGGAATTAATTATTGTTTATTATTATAAAAGTTTTTTTACATTTTTCTTGAAGATTGTTGAAGGTTTTAATAACGCTAGTAGAAATTTTACGGAGAAAAAGGAATCTTATGTTTTTTTTCTATAATAAAAGAGACAAGTTTATAAGGTAGTATGTTAGGGGCGTTTCTATTAATTTTTTTCTAAAACTAAAGTACAAAATTTAATTTGGACGTTTGGAATGCTTGCAGCGATAGATTTCTTATAACTTTTCTGGTCATGATTTTTCTGAACAATTTCACGTGTTACTACACAAAGTTCAACAAAACCGAAGCACTTCAAAAATCAAGTAAGACTATGAAATAATGATTTAACAAGTGACAGCACAAGATTTAGATGCTACTCACATAGAAACACGAAATCCACATACAACTTTCTACAACCTTAGTTTGGACAACACAAGAGAAAATAGAAACTTTGATAAATCAAACACAATCTTACAAGAAATAGTTAGAGCAGAAATTGAAGAACTAGAGAAGACAGAAGAGAACAAAGTAGCAACATCACTTAGAAACCGAGGAAAAGACGAGCTTCGGTTTTAGTTATATCAGGATACGGGCGATATATATTATCTGGCGAACTAAATGGATGAGCATAAATGCAAAGACACGAATATATCAGGCATATATGTGAGGCCCTCATGACATAAGCAAAACACAAGAGTAGGAAACAACATAACGCATTTCGAGAGCACAGAAACATACTTTGTTTGATCTATAACCGGACACACTATATCCATACGGACGAAGAAATAAGAGAAATCTGCAACATTATGAATGTTGTGAAATGGGTTAGAGTCGCGATAAATTCATTCTTATTTATTTCTACGATACGCGCGTAATCTTTAGACCATTGAGTTATTATAAAAGGAGATAGAATAAAGCATCTAGTTTCTATGTACAAAGTGGAACCACTAGGCGTGGCTTAGTTTACTATCAAGATGGATACTTTGCCAGGCCCGGAGTACATAAAAATTAAAGTTTTAACATTAATCGCACATTGTAAATTTTTCATCAGTTTATATGTTAGTATACAAAATTAAAATCCTTTATCAAATTACTTGAATTTATCCTTAGAAAAAAACTGTAGCTGAATAATTACAATGTTGCAGATGTATAGTCATAATTATAAAGTTCAAATACTGTAATTTACTAAGAAAACTATTTAACTGGAGATTTGTGAATCTATGCTATTAAGCAATATGTACTTTGATTTTTTTAATCAACTTTATTAGTCTGAAGTAAAGAAAAACTTTTTTAGATTATAGCTAATTTAGTAAAGAAAATTAAAACTTATTAATAATATGCAACAAATCAAATGGATTATTTTAAAAAAACTTAATCTTACATTTAGGTTTTATTAAAATTGATTCTTAATAACCAAATTTTAAAAAAAAGTAAATTGTGGTATTAATGTATAAATTTCTTTAATACTGGTCTGCTTATATTGCGTACATACCTGTGAAATGTAATTCCCAATAATACTTTCTTATTTTTACCTTTTCCACTATTACAGCTACATAAAACACACAAAACCATCATGTTTTAAATGTTTATAATTAAAAACTAAAAAAAGCATATAAACAAACACAAAAAAATACTATAAACGTTGAAAAAAGGCAACTACTAACATTTGACGTTAGAATGACATAAGTCTATCATCAATATGGCGGTAGTGGTGTCGTTTTAGAATAGAAAACACGGCCTCCCTATATTATAACTCAATGCTTTAGACTGACTCGAATTAGTGCGTGTGCATATTTATATCATATCTTATCTTCATCTAGAAAATTTCAACATTTAATGTATCGCGTTGAATATTCCAGAACATTTACATGGAATTCTAGAATGTTATTTATTTATCGGTAAATCTTGTCACTGTTCTATGGTCTATCTAACATCATACATTTTCTTAGTTGGTTTTATACTCAGGTGCGACGGTGTCTTCTGCGAACAGCGTAACTCTTTGTCTCTGGATCGCATCACTTATCTTTTGGGAAGCAAATGACAATGTTTTCGTTTTTCTTTCAAGAAAATTCTAACTTCTTGATTGTACATCGGTTGCTTTTTCGTTGTGTGTTTTGCATCGATATCTGCTCGAGAGAAATATTTATAGTTTCTTCCGATTACGTTTTTACTTTCCTATAAGAAAAGTAGCGATTGCAATTTGTTTTCGAAAAATTTTTTTGCGTAATTTTACGTTTCAAGGTCTCCTAAATAAGAAAAATGTATTTTTGACAAAAAAAAATTGGGTGTCTGTGTGTAACGATGTACCCACGATAACTTTCGAATTAAAAGTCCTAGTAACTTGAAATTTGGTATGGAGTTGGTTTTTCATATTCTCTCGGTTCTATCAAAAGATGGTTCTGATCAAAAAAACCGGAAGTGGGTGTATCCGACATTTTTAACAGTTTTTCTTATATAATTTTGTACGTATGTAAATTATCCAATTATTTTTACAGTTTCTTATAGAGATAATTCTTTCTAACAATTTATTCAAATAAAAAGTTTTTCTAACATTAAAGTTTATGAGATATTTGATTTACAATTTAAAATATATAATTCTAGTTTCGAATCCTGCCTACTACGATTTTTTTTAGAAAAAAATTCCATATTTTGAAGGGAAAGCAAGATACGTTCAAAAATAACAATTTTTGTCTATATTCTTTTGACTTGTTTATATACGGAGTGCTGCATCTTATTTAAATTATCTTTGGATGTACCCACGATAACTCTCGAACCAAAAGTCCTAGTAATTTAAAATTTGGTATGGAGCTAGCTTTCTATATTCTCTCTGCTTTGCCAAAAGATGGATTCCGTATGGACTGTTTCTTTTAACAACCGATCGACCCGTTCGTCACTTGCTGTAGCCTTCAAAGACAATCTTAGAAACGCTCCGTATGATTGGGCGGGTCTCGAGTAACGATTTGCACACTCTGGTAGGTGTGGTGTTTGCTGGAGAAGGTACAGTAGAGCATATTTTATGCCGATCAGTTTAAATCAGAAATTAGTGCAGTCTTTGTCAATTTATATTTTCTTGCGCTCTGTTTTTTGTTTTTGTGGAGCAGCACGTAAGCTGCTTTGACGGTACAGTACCACTATACAGAAATGTCTTTGTATGCGAATCCCGGTGATTTTCTGGATCACTTTTTTGTCACATATAACTAGAGGCCGGATTTTTAGGATCTTAAAAGTGAACAAATAAGATCCTATAATAGGTGCATAAAAGCTTTAAATAGGAACAAAAATAGGATAAATCCTAAATTGGGAAACAAAAAAATAATAACAGGAATTATATAATAACACAAAAAAATTATTATATTTCAAAAGTATTAAATAAACTTATATACTTATTTATAAGCAAATGAACGTAAGTACATATGTACCTATAAAATCTTAAACTTAAGGTAAGAAGAACACAACAAAAACTATTGATATTTTGCATTTGCATAGCAAACTAAATACTTTTCTAAGTTTTCCATTGTGAAGTTGGTACGTTTTTCAGTTAAAACATTTTTTAAAGTTGAGAACGACCTCTCCACATCACAGCTTGTTATGGGCGCGTACTTAAAAACTGAGAAATTTATATCTGAATCAACAAATTCTCCATTTAATAATTTGTTAATTTCTAATAGTTTTTCATATCCGGGATTTTTCAAGAGAGTACCTTGTAATTTTTCATAAGCTGCTTTTGATACTTCCCCTGGAGCAACTTTTAAAGATTGTTTTACACTTTCTATTATCTGTAGTGATTCTGTAAGAGGTAGCCCTATTTCTTCTAGTTTTTTTATACTTGTTGGTAATATCGAAAAATAGACCTTTATATATTGCAATTCATTCAATTTATTGTTTTTATATATATTTTGTGCTTTTTCTATCGAATCTGATCCATCAGCTGCGAAATCCATAACCACCTAAAATTTGGAAACCGTATTCTTCAGTATCAAGCTGCTCGCTAAACAAAGAGTATGTACTCACTTTTTTTATGTTTTCAAAATTATCGGCATAAAATATAGCAGATTCAATCCAAGTACCCCACCGGGTTAAAATTGGTTCGGGAGGTAGAGGAAGATCTGGTAGTTTTTCTCGGTATACCTGCACCCTCAAAGGTGCTTTCAAAAAAATTTTTTTTACGTTTGATATCAAACTGTTGACATTTTTATACCTCGATCTAATAGTCTCGCAAACCAAG
Source organism: Aquatica leii (assembly GCA_035610365.1). Lineage (NCBI taxonomy): Eukaryota > Metazoa > Arthropoda > Insecta > Coleoptera > Lampyridae > Aquatica > Aquatica leii. The sequence goes on along the minus strand of CM069437.1, from coordinate 39,658,890 downwards.
TTCAGTGCATGTGCCATACATGTAACATGAATTAATTGGCTGTAAAATATTTTTAAATTTGTGCCAGATTTCAGCATATACGATGCACCATCCGTTAAAAGTAATTTTATTTTACTGTACTGAATGCCATTGGGCCACAGGATACCTATTAATATTAAAATTTAAGAAATTACATCAGAATAACAAAAACGCTTCTGTATTACCTAGTGATTCGTTAACAAAACGAGAGACAGTCAAATGGTTTGTTCTTTCTAATGATTTTGAAGCTAATAAATATGGAGAACCTGCTTCATGGCATGACAACTTACTTACAATAAGGTTTGCGACATATCGTCCAGTAAGGTCAGTAGTTTCGTCAACAATTACACAAACGTCATGTTCACCAATAGATCTTTGAATATTGTTAATTGCCTAAAATATACTTTGTAATTTAACAACTTTACATTGTCTTATTTTATGTACCTCATTGTAACAGGAAACTAAATAATTTTTACGTATTGTGCTTTCATTGGGCACATGTCTGCTACAATATCTCTCTAAAAAATTTTTAAAAGTTGGACAATTCAACTTGTTCCAGGGAATATTGGCAGCTACAAGAGCATTACAAAGATCACGATTAAATTGATCCTTTGCATTATCTGAATTAAGCGTATTAATTAAAGATTGCTTCATCGGCTTTTTAATGCAACGTTGGTGCACGCTTGTCTTTTCATGCTGTTCTAGGTGTGTCACTTTTTTACAAAGAAACTAAAATAGTGTAAGAGAATAACAAATATTAATATTTTCAGTATCAATTCACATCACTGTATTACAATATAATATAATACGTATACTTACACTTTTCACGCAAGATTTGCAGAACAACATTTCCTTTTGTGTATCAAATACTTGGTAAGTTCCATTGTCGTAGCTGCTGCCAATTTTTTTCAGCCACAGGCTTACTTTATTTTCAAAATTATTCTTTTCCTTCGGCATTTGAAATTAACAAAACGAATCGAACCGAAGACACAGCGCCACATAACACGAAGGCATAACGACATGACAAAATAGGAAGTATTCAATGATGTACATAGTATTAGTAGAACATTCGATAATTCAGCAAAAATAAGTTTTCTTATTAGTTTAGTTCAAATTTTGTTTTAAATGGAATTAGGACCTAAAATAGGATACAAACGATGTTTTAGGACCTATAAGATTGATTTAGGACTTTAGGACCTAAAAAAAATGATTAAAAACGTTTTATTTTGCATGTATTAAACTAATATATAGCTTTCGTACATTGGCCTTACGTCCAAACAAAAAGGCATTTTACCTAAAATCCGGACACTACATATCACGTATAAACTGATACTTATTGCGCTACAAGAATTTACCCTTACTCGGTTTTTATAGTCAATCTGTCTTCGTAGATTAAAATTTTTTGTAATACACAGACGAATAAACCACTTTTCGTGCCGGAGGTATTTAGCATATATTATTAATTAGGAACGCTAATTAGCTTAGACGTTTAACAGTTTGAATATTGCTGATGACCATCACAATATATCTTCTTATTTTTTTATGCGGTTGATATTAAAACATTGAATATCAGTGTACCAAAATCAGAAAGTAAGTAATCAACTGATCTTAAAACATTTGTTTAATTGAATTGCGCAAAGGTTCTAATCAACGAATAGAAATAATAAGGTGATGAAAGAGACGAACACGTTCCAAAATCAAATTCTTTTTTTATTTATATATTAGTACAACTTTGTTCATGTTGGTATTTGGCGGAATAATATTGCGTATTTAACATAATTTTAATTACCGTCACGAACAACTGAATACATTTAGAAAGTGCTTCTCAGTTTTGGCAAGTTACGGAATTTGCATATTAATGGCGTACTTCCTAATTTTATCCCGAATATAATTTATTTGTAATTTTCTTTTAGCTTCGATACTCTTTAAATAACAAAAAATTGTTTTCTTTTAATACGTCGTAGTTATAAAAATTTGAATATTTTAATTAAGTAATGTTTAATTGAATTTCTAATGAACAATTAATGGTTGGTAGCTAGTTAATTATATATCTATGTTGTAAATTGAGTGTAAATGGTTGATAATTTAGAAACAATTATTCATTTTTGATATAGATTAATTTAATACACAAAAATATTAAAAAATTATTTAACTATTATAGCTGGTATTGTTCCCGCGAGATGGTGTTTGCTACACAATCTGCATTAATAAATAGCATGGCACGCTTTGCTCATTACGATTTCGATATTCTGTTGTAGAAACTAATATTGGAATCAAAGCAATTTTTTGATTTCTTTTTTTGTCACGTTTTAAAAAAAGTTTTTTTTCGTCCAAGAGGAAGTTCGTCTAGTGTCCTTCTGTGCACCTCTGATTTTTACTCACTCAGCAGTTATGTTTCGTCTAAATATAGAAGCTTATTCTAAGGGGTATTTTCACCTCATCCTCGGTTAGCCTTGGTTTGCCGATAATCGTTGTTCCTTGCGTTTGGTATTTACACAGCAAATGCTGTGGAGTCTCGTCGTTCTCCAATCATCCGCGTAAAAAAAGGCTACTTTGCATTTTCATTTTAAGCATATGCTTATTAAACCCACAGTGCCATATTATTAGTCTTGTGAGTTTCCTTAATCTTCGTCGACTCATGCTTGATACTGCAGTTTGAGTGTTTAACTGCAGCTCGGTAAGCAAGCCTAATTTCTGCAGAGTTTTTTCATAGTTAGTTATGTTCTGCTGCTAATTTTCTGCAGATTATTTCTGTTCCGGTATCGTAGGAAATTCCATAAGCAGGTTCAGGTCCGATGTTTGTCCCTGTTGTAGCATTTTTAGATAGTGCGTCTGCCATTAGATTTTTTTACACCCTGGTTTCTTGGTATCCAGAATAGCTGCATTTGTTGGCGAGTTGCTAATGTTTCTAGACTATTTATGCACGCCATAACGAGTTTGGATTTTATTAGTGGCGACCTTCGCACCAGTAGTGTTGCTTGAATGTCAGATGTGATCGATATCGGACCGTTTGTGTATCATCTTGAGTCGATGATTTTCTTAACAGATCAGCCGATAGTAGCAACTTTAGCTTGAAAAGCGGACGCATATTTACTCAAGATCAACGAAATTTGGTTTCCATGGTTTCTGTCTTCATTAATTCCAGCACAGGTACCGTTACGATTTTTTGCCCTGTGTGTATCAGATACTTCTTTTAACCGCACCCGGCGAAATGTTTCTTGTCTACTTTTCTCCTGACGCTATTATCACTTTAAATTTCTTTAAAATCTGATAATCTTTTGTCAAGTCGAATCTCATACTTAAGATTGTTTCTTCACCCAGCACGTTGTATATCCCCAGTTTGTAGGTCTCGGTAGTTGACTTGTGTTTATTTATCTGCAACTTTTATTTTGCTTGTCTTGGTTTTATCATTACAACGAGGTATCATTTGGTCATTGTGGGTTTCAATCCCCATTTGTGATTGATTATCCGTTTGGTTGCATTAAGAACCCTGATGGCTTTCGTTGTGACGTTTTCTAAATGAACGTTGAAAGTCATTCTGGTATCAAGAGTACATTCCAGAAGTTTGACTTCCTTTGTCATCGAAAGTGTGATTCCATACATAGTAAGAAGTTTTATACCATCCGTTTTTCGTCGTTTGGTAAACGAAACGATCGTTGTCTGATTGGGTTCACTTCTAGTCTCTTTTTTTACACCATTTTGTGACTGTGTTTAGTGCACTCTGCATTATGTTAGATACAGTTGCACTAGGGGTGAAATATCTTTTCTCTTCATCGTCCTTGCAATGGAGATGATCAAATGCTTATTGAATATCTAGAAAAGCACACAATGCAATTTCATTGTGTTGGATCGCGTTTTCGCATTTGCTTACTAGTTGATAAATTGCTAGCTCGTAAGATTTTGCAGACTGGTATGTAGACTGGTTTCGGTGCAGAAACAGAGTCTTTAGTGCCGTCACTACTTGTCGACTACTTTTGTGTTAAAATAAAGGAAGTCAAGCTGATCGGTTTGTAGGATTTCGCCTTAGCGTACATACTTAGGTCTCCACGACTTTGGTACAAATACCACATTGACAATTCGCCAGCTGTGTAGTATATGCAAAAATGCTGAGAATTTCACATATTGAGTTTCGTAGACTAGCAAATTCTTTTTGCAGCATAATGAGATAAGTTCTATCAGCTCCTGGCGACTGAAATAGTTTAAACGTATTGATTTTCCATTCTAGGTTTTCAGGGTTAATTATTTGCCTTGCTAAGTCCCAGTTTTTTTTCGGGTTCTCGTTTGTTTGAGGTTTTGGTGCGTAGGCACTTCAGTTAAAGATGAACTCGTAAAGTGTTTGTGCATTAGTTCTTGCAGAGTACCTTTAACCGAGTTTGTAAACTTTCCGTTTTCGGTCACCATGGAACCGATGTTTTCAGTCTTTGCTCATAACTTTTTGAAGGCGCGAACATGTAGGTTTGTTTTCTACGTCTCTACAGTATCTTCTCCAATTTTCTCTTTTTTAATGGCGTTGTTATATGTCGTGACGCTGATTCTGTATTCGTCTTAGTCTCCGCTCTATTTGGCTGTGTTAAATAGCCAGTGCGCGCCCTTGCCTTGTCAAGCTCTCCTGTTCTACCAAATTACTGTTTTGGGGAGTTGTTCGACTGTTCTTAGAGCTTTTTTGAACAATTCCTAGTCTGTTTTCCTCGGGTTTCGGTTTATTTTTGGAACCTCCTTTTATGGGTGCATTCCTGAATACGTGGAGAAGCTTGTTTTTTTTTCCAATTCATCAATCAATCCGAGTATCTAGGTTTTAATGTTTTCGGATTTTTTATGATTGATAGTGTTTTTAGGGGATCCTTTTGGTATGATTGTAAGAGCATTTTTCGTGTGTCCTTGAACGCTTTTTTTGGGTTTCTTCGACACCTCGACTTTGCTTTGGCGGTCGTTTTTGTGACGCCGATGTGATACTGCTTTGGACGCCGTTTGGTATCGCTGTTGCGTTCTTGACGTGTCCGCTTTTGCCTTTTCGATTATTAGGTTTTGCTCACACGTCCTTGCCGTTGGAGCTAACAGGGCTAACCTGCGTCCCCGATACTTTTTGTTTTTTTCAATTTTTGCTTTGCCACCTTCGAAAACTCTTTAGGTTTCTCGGGTTCGCGCACAGCATCAACCGATGTTTTTGGGTTCTGCTCAGAGTCCAAGTGTTTTTCTTTTCTATTTGGTGTCGTTGGTTTCATATATGTCCCACAAGTACTAAGTAAATAAAAGTCGCCGTGCGCAGTGGTCAGATACATACGGAAATCTAAATACAAGGGGATTGGTCTGGTGCCTTGAGGCTGGAACCAGGGACGACTGGTCTTCTATCTAGTCACGCATCTATCTACCTGGTCTTCACTACCTTACTTTAGGTTTTTAATGAGATTGTAGGTTCTTTCCACAACATTACAGCTTGAGCTGGAAGGGCTGGTTCGCGTGACAGTAGTATTGGAATACGTACGGAATTTAAGCCGCAAGCACCTGCCAAGGTAAACAGGGTTGTCCCGGTTTAGCTGGTTAATGCGTACCGTTGCACCTTATTTACCTTTTATAGGTAGCTCAACCTACTGGAAAAAAGTTTTAGTTTACATCTTTGTTGCCTGAAAAATTTGCTAAACACATTTAAACGCTTATTAAATTTTTCGGCTCGGTATTTGAAGAATATTTACCAAATTCATCGTCTTTAACAAATATGTCTTTATTTTGTTTTGTTTCTATTTAAAAAAAAATATTGCAATTAAACTGTGTTATACAGTTTGTCTTAGTTTATAGTTCACTAACCGATACTTTTAAGTAGCAAAGTTACATATCTAAAACTTTTTTGTTTTTGAGGTTTAAGTTTTTTTATAGATACTTAAATATGCAAAGGCGTAAACACTACGATTGGCAACATTTTCTTTGTTTATAATTAGTACGTTAATGCATATTTGCCAAAAATCTTATCTAGTTACCTGATTGTGGTAGAAATTAAAATGAGGCACAGATTGATCAGTTTATCATAAAACTCTACTAACTAAATGGTAATAGTATATATATTTTTGCTTTCACGTTTTGAGGTAGAGAGTCTGGCGCTCAGTTTTAAATACTTCGACTTTTCTACAACTATTGGCCACTGCGAACTTCCGAATTTGTTGACTTTTAAAGTGAAATGGGACGTTAAAACAAGATTACAACACTACTTAATAATGAGAGTAAAATATGATATTACCAAAACGTGTTCCAAATTTGAAACTCCGAACACTACCTTGAAATAAAATAACTTTTTGACGCATCTTATATAAATTTTCTATTCTATAGATTGTTAAACTTCTGCTATTATATTCTGCAACACACTGTACACTGAGATAATTTTGGTATTGGTTTAAGTTAGAAATAATTTTTAATGTTTCGATATGCGTTTGGTTATTATAAATTCTGCTTTAGTTAATTAAGCTTTTTTAAAAACTGAAACTGTCTGTCACATTTCGCGTGAATTTTGAAAAAAATTAAAATATACAAAAACAAACAGTTTATGGATAGAAATAGTAAAATGTAAAAATTCGTAGGCGATAAAAATAAAATAGGTAAACGTAAGGTAATTTATGATTAATTGAATTTCCGGCGTGCGTTGCCAAGCAACTATAAGCGTTTCGCGCAACACTAAAACTTCCTAAAAGCAACTAAACATAAAATTTAAGTTCACACTTCGATTTTATGCAGAACGCAATGTTAAACAAACATGCTAATAAAATACTTTCTTTTTTAATCAAAGCATCACTTTGCAAATGAGATGTAACGTCGTAAATTTTAATTATCCGCAACAAATAAACGACCAACGAAAACGCTTTTTTTTAACGAAGTTATGATAGACATAAAATAACTTGATAGATTTCATCAGTTAAATTATGGCAAAAATTACGTGTTACGTATTTTATGTTTTGATTATATCTCGTGATTGATGAGAACAGACTTTTGCACAATCTACGCTCGAAGGTTTTTTTTTGTACTTTGTGCGACATCTTCATTCGAGTTATCTTTATTTGACTTTTTTTTCGACGTAGAGTAATGAGCTGATTACGGCTACTTAGTTACAAATGGAAGTTTTTAGTATTTGTTTTACGATGTATTAACCCCAAAGAGAGTATTTAAACTAATAACTACAGTTCGGATTATATACAGGAGAAAACAAAACATATAGATATGTACAAAAGTTTGTTAGAACGACAATTTTATTAATTTATTTTTCGTGTAGGAATCAATCTATAGAAGAATTTTAAAATTAGGTTATAAAAGTAAAAATGTATAAGACTTATTTTAGTATATACAGAGTGTTCAATTGTTTGAACATAGGTAATTATGACAATTATAAGAAATTCAATCGGTTAGACAAATATGACTTTATCTTTTTTTTACGAAAATGTATAATATGTAATTTCGTTTGTCTTCTATGACATTTTTCCATGTTGAATGGATATACAATTCCAAAATTTTCATTGAGCAATTTATACCAAGTTTTAATTTTTGTTAGGAAGATTCTTTTCCGTGATTTTAAACAAGTATTTAGTATTTTAGGTTTTAATTAAAAAATCAAGTTGTTTAGGAAGATTTAGAATGTCTACATAACAATTATAATATTATAGTTAACATTGCATATTTCACATAGGATCTGTTTATTAATTGCTGCTCAATAGGTACGGAAACTACAGCTTATTGTGTCTTTCCTGGTGGTGTGTCACACCTAGGACGTAATATTATTACTCTACACTAGCGTTTCTCAAAGTTTTTAATCTCAACCACTAGGCAAAATCTTAAAAACTTGGCGCACCATCTTAATCTACACCGTATATTGTGTATTCATTTTTAAATATTTTAACAGTTTTAGAATTACTGAAGGCGTTTCATATTTTTGCGTACCACCGCGCACATTATCGCGTACCACAGTTTGGGAAACACTGCCCTATACAATGTATGTGGTATCGTCGGTGTCGATGTATGTATTTGTTTGTCCAGGTACTACTACATTTATTTATCATAAATTCTATAAACTAATTATGTCTTAAATTTCCAGTTTCCACGAAAATAACGCAATCAAAAGTCAATAACAAACTTGTAAAGCTTGAAACTTGAAACCTATACTTCTTGAGACGTTTAAATGGAAATAAACTTTGTGACAACGGTTCCCATGCGACACGATAAAAAATCATCTAAACAACCCATTATATTTGCAAAAAACTATTCTATGATTTGAATAATAAACTTGTTCTTGTTTACTGACGTTGATGTAGGTGAATTTAATTTCAATTCACTACAATGGGGAATACATTTGATTGGTGACAAAGTTTTTGATTTGAAATTACACGCTGAAGAGAGCACAGTAGTTTCCGCTTATTATTGAAAATTAACAGCGCGCTTAGATTGTAATTTGTCAATTGAAGTGTCACTGAATAAGTTTGATTAAAATCAATTTTAAAAAAATCGATTGTTTACTAATTTTTAGTTAGTTAATACTAACTACATTTATACTTCTGTTTACTAAGTAGGATAATCGTTCATTTTAATAAATATTTATAGTTTTTGTACGAAAAAGTAAATATTTAGAAGAAGTGAAAAACGTTTGTAAAATTTTATTATTAAAATACACTAAAAAAGAACGATAATTTACCAATAGGAGACCGATAAATAAGTAAACACAACTATAACCACAGAGAAAAAGCAGAAAAATAAATAAATGAAATATATTTATTTTAAGAAAAGTACAGGCTAACTGAAGTGCGAAAACTGCAAAAGAAAGACGAACTTTCAGGAAAGAAGAAGAAAGAGAGATGAATTGCCAAAGGAAAAAAGAAAAGTAAAAGATATAGGAACGTCGAAGATAGGAAGGAAATTGTTTTTAGGTACGTCTAGATACAAGTTACATTAGTAAATTCATAAGGGCGCCATATCCAATTGTTGGCTAATAGAACACTCTCGCCGTATAAGTGCAAGAAAGCGATTTTAATCTCGTAAATGAAAAGGATTCATAATGATACGCGAAAGCAACTACATATAAGACAGCAAATGAACAAGAGAGAAGAAAATAATTTTAATAACAGTGACTGTTACAACAACATCACAGTAACGATTTATACAGTTTAAATGGGCAGTATAGGCAACACACTGCACCACAAGGTAACATTTAGCAACTATCCTGAAAGTGTCGTTACGTTAACACATAAAATATAATAAGCGTTATAGATGGGAAAGCGTAATGTTTTACGACGCATAGTCAATCGAATCGATAACACCTGGTAAGAACTGGTCGTAAACAAACCGACAATAATCAAGTAACAATAACCCCCAATCAGTCCACGCCTTTACTAGATCTAGAAAGGCACACATCCTTAAAAGCCGAAATAGAATGTAAATGGACACGTATTATAAACGCAAACGTGTTTCTGAGCTCAAGTAGATTGTGTCAAACTTTGCATTACTTTGTTTACCAAAATAACAAGCGAGTTCAATAAGTAACTTTTTATGCGGTTTTCCAAGTATGTAATGTAATAAACACTACAATGTACTAGTAACGTGCTTAAGGCACGACGTTGAATGATTGTTACCATTAGCGTGGTACCATTAATGTTACTAACGAAGAAAGAAAATCAAAGTTAACCGCAAAACATAAGTGCGTCATTCCTCAGCAACTCTTTCCATAAGCATCGGTTAATTTTACATTACAATTTTACTATAAGTCTACTAGATTTCCATTGATCCAGAAAGCTCCGCTGAGAATTAAGTTACATGCGTTTACTTTGTAGTTTGCGTGTAAAATGCCAAACGCGTGAATCTGGAAGAAAGAATGTTGCTACGTCACTCCGACGCTGCCAACTTAATTTAAATGAACGATGTGAAATATACAGAGTGATGAATAAAAAAACTTTTACCATAACAGGTTTAATGTTAATCACTTCGCAATTTCAGTCAGTCAATGCTGCATCATTTTGAAGATATTCAAATACCAATTAGCAGCGTAACACACCGCAAAAAATACATCTCAAAACAAACTCGATGAATAACTCAAATTTAGTCAACATCCGATTAACGAGTGTATAAATAGCGCAACGGTAATCTGTCGTGGAGGTAGTGTGTAACAGAAAAGAAAAATAAATTCACTAAAAAAATTATGAAAAAGAAACAGCATCCAGACGGCTCTTGCGAGTATTTCTTTAAGTTTCGTTTTAACACACGAAGTTTTATTTTCAGAAAAATGTTTTTTTGGTTCTATTGTTGACGGAAATGCCTACATAAACGTTTTTTAATGATTATATCGAGTAACACGCTAAAATTCACAATTACGCAAATAAAATTTTATTGTCATTACGAATAGAGGTTAAAAGAGGAACCGCAATTATAAATAATGATGTGAAAAATAACGTTTCTAGTTTTTAAAAAAGAAAATTGGAAATATTGATAAATGCTTACATACAGTGGAAATTAATTTATTATTTCTTTTACTATCAGGACTTTGTTTCTTATATATTTTCCGGTGCCTGATATGATTTCTAAATCCATTTTCGGTTTTTGTTATTTTTTAGCTGTACTACAAATTTTTAAAATTAATTTTTTTGTATATTACCTGTCTATCATTTTTAGTTATAGCTTTTTAATTTCTCTTGTATAATTGCATTGTCTTTCGGAACGTTCTCTTTGCATATTTTATTGCTGTCAGATTCCGCATCAGCATTACTGTCGTTTCGTTCGTAATATCTTTTTTCTGTTTTTTAGAAAGTATGTTTAGCACGAATTCAGTTTCTTCCTTGGAACCCAATTTTGATGGTTCACTACGAGTAGCGGTCTCTTTTGTTACAGCGAACTGTCAAAGCTCATGGTGTACGGTTCTCCCTGACAAATTTTGTTAGGAAGCATTTTTTACTTTCCCTAACATAATTTTCAAGATCATCAGTAGAACTGTTTGCCTGTTCATTGACTTTATTGTACACTATAATATTGCCGACATTATGTTTTATCTTAGGTGAAGAAGGAGAAGGAATAACACGGACTGTATCCGTTGATGTGAACTGATCCGTCTCTGCTTGGCGAGTAGTTATCGTTTGCGTCTCTTTTAAAAGGTTCATCATCTTGTCTGCTCTTCTATACATTTTTATATGTATATACCGCTTTTGCAGCTTTTTGCTTTGTCTCTCTCGCATGCATTTGCATTTCTACATTTGCATTTCTACATTTGCATGGAAACCTATACTATATTGAATGCCGAATCCGAACGGCGGGAACGTGAATTTTTAGCATAATAACACTTTACAAGTTTGCCAAACTTGCGTAGCAGAGCTTTCAAAGTTATATAAATTTTTAGACGCTACTGAGATTTGAACCCTGGTCTGTGGGCGTAGTAAGCAAGCAAGTATCCACTACACCACGACGATTATTTTATGTAATCTGACTATACGGACAGCCTATATGCTAATAGTCTTAAACGTATTTTCTTTGATTAGTTTTGACATTAAGATACTATAAAGTCATTTCACTAATTATTTTAATATATTTCATATACATATTTTATGGGAAACTGTTATGCGAAGTACGTGTTTAATTTCAGTTTTCTTTTACGCGTAAAGCTTAATGTAAATTGTATACTCGATGTGCATACGTTTGTCGCGTATTTGCGTTTTGTTTATAAGAAATCCTTATCCAGTTTATTTTAGAGTGTTAAGAGTGGGTGAACTGCAAGACCAAACTACAATAGACTAAGACTCTGATACTATTTGTTGTAAAGTTTTAAGCGTAGTGTAGTTTTCTATAAAAATTTTATGTTGATCTTGATGAATTCATTAGAGCTAATAAATTTTAATCTGTTCCCGACAGGATTTTAGGGATTCCATGAAAACATTTTTTGAACGATGAAAATAAATATGATGGGTATTAAGGAACTTGCTTTACAAATCATAAGAAATTTATTTAATTATGACAGATGTATCGCATTTATTACTAATTGTAGATATTCGAGCAAAGCAGAGCTTGTCAACTCACCCGTTGGGCGGTCGTGGGTAACAACATAATATTGCGATCTGTCAGATCGTTAGGCAGTCGTCGTAACCCCAAACATTATTCATATAACTATTAATAACACACTTGATGCTAATGAATGAAAACTTTAATTTTAAATTGTAAGAACGTAAAGTTTAAACATTTCGCTTACTGTTTTTTTACGCTCCATTTAAGTACACTACGTATTAATGTTAAGTACTTCGGGTACTTGAACAAATTATTAATTAACAAAATCTCTAACTCTTAACGAGATTACAAGAAAAGTTTTGAACTCTTGCTTAAATCGATATAAAACGTTGAAAATAAATTATTTGAAAACTATGTATAGGTATTTATGGTATTTCTAATAAATGTTCCGAACTTTTATTTGAAAATTAAAAAATAGTAGTAAATACAGTTGCTCTTTAACTATAACTAGAGAAATTTAGAAAAATACATTTTAGAGTACGATTTTCAAGGCATTTTAGGCATTTGTTGTACATTTCTTCTAGTTATGGTATTAACGCTTCTCGTTCTAGCTTGATCATTTCTCTCAGAACATCTATCCCTTTTTGTTCATCAATTGTTTAATAACATTCTTGATTTAATGTGTAATAAAAATAGATATCTATATGTAATGATATCACAAGCAAATTTCTAGTAAGTCATCCAATGATATTATAAACAGAATGCGTCAAGCTTCTAAATGACTTTCACTATTAACATCGCAGGTGTGTACTGAGTCTTCGAGATTAATCGTCCATCTCACAAATATCCTATTAACTTGGTCTTAAATTAGCTCTTCGGGTTTGATGCATATATCTGCAATTGATGTACTCGAAAGAGAGATGCTTGAGAAACATTTAACTACTCCAAAGAAGCAGAAACGTGGAGGAAACCCAACTCGCTGTGATAATACGAGGAAATTAAATTGCGGAGTCAAATAGAAGTGAATCCTTACCCCAGCGAAACTTTCACAGGCAACACATACAAGTCGAACTTGATTTACCCGTTTTAAACGAGGATGGTATACGATATTTAAAAATGTTAGTTCACGTGCTGTTTTCTTCAACGTCAAAAACGAGAGTGAAAATCCCATGCGTAAAAATGACATTTACGTTCCGGGACAAAAGTCACACACCACGTAAACTATACCAAAATGCTTTTTACGTAACAAAGAAATGCGTCGTTTTTGTTGTTGTTTTCGTCGTTTTTGTAATTAATCATATGTCTTCTATGCAGTTCGATGAAACCTTTGCCTCTTTTTCATTGCTACTCATGCATTGAATTTCCTTAGATAATTATGAGTAATTCGTACCTTCATACCTCTATTCTATCGTCCGAGGCTTGAATCTTTCTCTCTGCTTTGGTATGCTCAGCTTGGTTTTATTTGTATTTATTCTTATCATTATTCTTGTACTTTATTTAAACGAGCTTCTGACCTTCCCAGATTCCGTGAGGCAGATCATTTTTGTGGTGTGGGATTGTGGAAGTTGTTTTCTGCTGCGGATGACCTTTTTTAAAGCTGGTTCTATTCATTTCATTTTTTTGTTGACTAGACGTGTTGGTGAATTGGGATGTAGGTGTATGTAATGAATAGTTACAGGTTTCTTCATTATTGGTTACAGGTTGGGGTTACTTGAACCACAAGTTGCGTGGCTAGCGTTTCTTCTCTTAAATAAACAGATTTCTTCTATGATTGCAGAGAGTGTCTATCTTCTACCACGTTAAGGTGAGAAGGTGAAGAAAATGCCACTAACGAGCTAAAGGGAGACATCTTATTATTTACTACAACCAAAAAAATTTTGAATAATAAAAATAAATATGATGGTTATTAACTAAATTTTCCTGGCAAATGATTGGAAACCGCTTTATTCAATCATGTAAAACAACTTGTTTGTTACTTTGCAAAAAAAAAGGAATTGGAAAGACCAAACAAATTAAGCGAGTACAGTGAATGTTTGTTTATTGAGTGCAACAAATAAATAGCTTTCGGTAGTAACCAATCACGGCGGTTACTCGAATGATATTATAAGAGCAGGAAGAAAAAGTTACGTGTTGCGGATTAGATAACTTTGAACTCACAAAAAAACGGGTGTTTAAGATTTTTATCTATTCATACATGAACTATTGATGACAAATTTTTGATTATAATGAGCAAGTTAACTTATAATAACAAGATGCAATAAGGGTAACAATAATAGAAGTAATGATTTTGGTAGTTTTTGTACATTTTGCTGGAACCCAGGAAGACTGTCGTCGCCAGAAAACAAGGAACTACCAGGTTTTTCTTTGACAGATTCCATTCTGCGGTTATATAAAAAATGACATGAGTGAAATGCGATGGCAAAGCCATCTCATGGTTTAAATTACTATAGATATGGGAAACGTTGAATGCTGATTTTGTTTTGAAAAAAGCGCGGGTTAAAACCAGAACGTATAACAGTGTAAAGTAATAAATGTGAAAATGTCACTAGAGTGAACCATCGGATGACCGTTTCGCTTCTTTGGGACTTTTCAGCAGTGGGAAAACGCTCTACTGTACTTCCACAAATGCGTTCACAGAACTAAAGCTATATATAATCTTTGTACAAATGAATAATGAGTTGTAATTTATGTGTAGATTGTGGTTCGCAAGGCTGTAATGTATTGTAAAAAATAGAAACCAATTGTGATAATCCAAATAGCAGTTTTAGGAGGTGATGTTCAAAAAAAGTATGGCATTTCGTTTATTATTACTCATGTAAGTACCAACGTTATTTTAATCTCTATAGTTGCTGCAGCTAACGGAGATTTTCTCTAGTTTTTAAAAATATGTATTGACAATGTTGATTCCTGAAAATGTGGTTGTCGTTTTCCATGCTGCGACTATTATGTTTCATTGAATAAGATTTTTGCAAATTGTCATTTGGTAAAAGTTATCGTATTAGGTATAAACAATTTTATAGCAGTCAATTGTAATTGGACTTTTAAGCTTTGTGAATGCCATGTAAAAGCTGTCTCGCACGTTCGTTTTAAGAAGAATTAGGTCGTACACGGAACTCCTTTTTGCGGGCGCTTCATTATGTTTGCGGTTTACGCTGTATTAAACAACTTTAGTTTTTTTCATTGTTGACTTACTTCGACTGTTCTATAGTAAGATTCTGGTAACAATGTCTTTTCCGCTGGTTTTCTTTTCTACATTTTGATCAATGATAATTACCGGTTTTATGTCATTGAAAGACGCAAAAACAAACATTACTTATTACGTATTGTGCATGAGAGCTAACAAAAAAAAAACGAAACAAGTAAACTGTAAATACAATTTTATAAAAACACTCTCATTCATTTGCAATGTTTTTGCTATTTTAATACTAAGGTCGTTTTGGTTCTGGTTCTGTAATTGTTTTTATATATCGCATCATTAGAGTTTCAGCGAATGTTAATACATACAATTCTCGGTCTACGTTTTGCAATTGCATTAAATGTAATTAAGGTCACCGTTCTTCAACGAGTGATTCTCGACAGCTCTTTAACCTGTACCCTTTCGACGTGTGTAAACTGTTTAATGCCCCATTTGTCTTTTTCAAAAAAAAAACGTATGTTTAAAACAAAAATAATTGTATTTCTAACGTATTTGATTTTTCTCTGTTGTGTTATCGATTTTTAACACAATTAGACATCTGCATTAAGCTCGTGTTCAAACTCATTTTGACTGAAATACGTCGAATGTATCTGTTGTTTCTTCCGATTTCAGTATTCATTAAACCTACGGATATTGAACGCTAACAACGTTTCCTATTATTCCGCATGGTCCTTCTATTTAACATAGAACATGAGGCGACACTTTGGGGCAATAACGTTTTGCTATTCGTTAATACGATATGTTTTTGGAGCACCATTCTGTCGAAATTGTATTTTAACAATGGATCAGACTTTTACTTTTTTATCTTATACAAAACAGTAGTGTTATTGTAGCATTTATGACAACTAACTGAACTCAAATAGTAATAAAGGCAAACAATTCTTTCAAATTCAAATTAAGTTTTACAAGATAAAATCTTCTAATAGCAAGCAAATTATTTAAACGAATTTGAGTGTAAAGGTTAAACTAATGTTTATGCAGACGTTTTAACATAGTAATTTGAGCTATAAATATTTAAATAAGTACCATTAAGCGTAAATGTATACTTTGAAAATGGAGAGGCGTGCGAACATTAAAAATATTGATAATAATTAAATTCTGAGAGGGACTGAACTTGTATTTAATTAAACCAAAACCGTTTATCTATTATTAATTTACAGCTAAATTTTATCAGAAATTGCCTGACAGACAAACTGATATTACTGTTATATACAAAGGGGTTATAATATTGATTTAAAGCGCCTGGCTTGGCTAGCACGCGTTAGGGATGGTTGTCTACTTTCCTAGTTGGCCTTTTGTCTCGGAAACTCCATCATTGAGTCGAAATTCAATTAATGCAACTAGAGATTAAAGTGCAAGTCACGGATCATTGTTTCAATTACGTTTGAAATTAGCACAGACGGTATTTTAATTATATTTTTTTTACCTTGAAAGAATTGTTAATCAAAATTGTTGATGGTTAATCGAGCATGTTTCTAGACAAGACTGCCTTAGTTTCAAAGTACGATGTGATTAAAAAAATAATAATGGACGTAGTTAATTTGGGTTACATTATAAAAGCTCTAGTACGTTTTCTGTGTACTTTAAGTGCATGCTGAGCTAAAAAAACAACCTCATATTATACTGAAAGCTACGGGCGACATTTTAGATCCCATTTTGCTCTTACACGTACCTACTGCGTATATTTTTTCAATGCAGTTTTTCTTTTCATTCAACTTTTTTTTTATCAAGAATATCTGATCGTGTTTTTCTCTTCGTCGAAAAACCACGATGGCGAGTTTCTTTTTAAAGATTAATCTTCTGGGTTTTTAAAAATATCGTGACAAGTTTTATTAAAGCTTTTAGATAAATCAATAAGAGATACACGTATTTGTCGCTTTTACTTTAAAAAGATGTAAAGAGAGAAGGTTCTCTAGATCAAAGCGATAAACTTGAGTACACGGGTCTTTTCTTTTTGTTTAACACAAAAATCTGCACGAGTATTTAAAGTTCTTTGACAACGTTATGATAAAAAAAATCTGATAGCTTTGATAACTATCTTGAATTTAGTTTTATATATTATTTTACATTCATCTTGTTTAAAATATTCTGCAAAATTTTCACATCTTTGTGAAATATGGGAACGTCAGTTTAACTCATACATAATAATAACGTTAACTACAGTGCTCAGAAGCAAAGGAGTGACGTGAAAAATGTAGGAATTAAATTTTAAAATATGTAGTGTACTCTATGATAAAGGTGATTAAACGGTGCCTCCATTTATACACATCTACGCGTTATTCTGTTCTTATACTTTTATTTTAGACGTTCATTTATCTTTATTAAGTATAGTTTATTACCTTATAGGACTTAACATCGCGAGTAAAATATTATCATCAAACGTGATTTACCAGCACAAAATACTTCAAAAACAGATGTTTATTAGGAAATATATGTTACCAGTTTGATATTTTTTGACAGCTTTCAAATAATCAAACTAATTTTATTGAATGGACATATTTATTGATTTAATTAACTACCACATGTATTGGTACATGTTTAGATATTTTGATACTGTTTTAAGTCGTGAAATTTGTATCAGTTTTTTTAGAAAAGACGATAGTAAGTTCTTGAATATGTGAAAACATTGCATTTTACGTGTATCGTTTACTAGTACTTAGTTTGGCCATTTATAGAGAACGTGAAGAACTGTAGTTCTTACTAATGTTTTGAAGTCATTTTGGAGCATTGTTTTTTTATAAGCAGTTTGAATTCATGGACGAAAAAGTTTCGAACAAATGCTGAAGAGGCTGTTGTCGTATCAGCCACCTTAGACATAACATAACCAACGGGTCTTGTTGGTAACAACCACGCTACTAATGCTAGCTGAGATGTCGGTGAGTGGGCGTGGTTGAAAATACCATAATAGAAGAGAGAAAAAATAGGTGTCAGTGTGTTGTACTGTCAAAATGCTTGCTTCGGAGACACCAAGGATACATACGAACCCGCTGTTTAAGAAAAAGTAGGATCTAAGTAAACAACGGATCAGCTTTGTTATATTTATTTTATCAATTGATAACAGACATAATCAAAAAATTATAATCAGTAAATGCTACATAAAAACTCAATCTGTTACACAATAACACTGTACGTCACTGTATATTTGCAGAAGTGTGGCCTTGACTTTGAACAAATTAAGTCAACTTACAGTGTAAGTACACAAATTTAAACTAGTTGAAAACTGAATTATCGACTCGACGGAAAGTTAAATATTAATAATAGTCAAATAATTAATATGAGCAATAGAATATAACTAATAAAGATGAAGACATAATAAATAGAATTACAGACGATTATGTAACACAGTTACAAAAGGCATCACAAATTAGTAACCTTGAGCGTAAGTTCAAAAAAGCACATCGAAATCACACTAGACAGTCAAAGCTCAATTCAAGCGACCACCTGCGGTTATCAATCCCACCTCACTACACTACTAATTTGCTATAAAGAATTTAAAGTTAACAAAACCAAGATGGCGTCCGCAGCCATTACCTGTGAGTATTAAGTGGATTGAGAATCGCGTTAATTCCGTCAATATACGTAGAAATTCTTTATTTTACTAACATCACTAAAAGCGTAATAGTAATAACGACGATGAGAATGTAAATAAGAGAAGTTACTTACAATTGAACGGACAAGGTTTATATCTTCAACAGAAAATCACTCAATCAGAGTTTCCCCATGGACATTGAAATATCCAGTCGGCGACACACTAACTACCAGTGCCATACTAGGAATTTAATTAAATACGAAAATGTGAAACGTTATTACTAATGACACATAACAGCTGCTTGACAAGAACGTTTGACAATACAGTTCGCGATTTTCTTAGTGGCCACTAAAAAGACCAAAGTTAACTGTTTTGACAATATTTTGATACAATTTATCCCATTTTAAAAAAATTAAAATAAGTGAACCTAAAGACTTTGTGACTTAATCATAATTTCAAAAAGTATAAAGCTAACTTTTCATGTATCACATTTACACTATTTGAAAGCTTTAATCTAAATATATTTGAGGAAAAAAATCATCAGAACTACTAATTGAGCACATTTACGTATAGAAATACAAATTATACCAGGTTTTTTACATTGGGTTATGGCCAAAGTATTTTGACCAAGATTAAAGCAAAGGGTTGTGGCCAGAAGTTAGATGGGCTTTGCGATCAAAAACTATTAGTGTGCGTTATGACCACGGTAACCGATACCAGAACACCCGAAGAGAAAAAAACTCGGGTGGGCGTTATCACATGGACCCGTTGGGAACAAGGGTTACACTTGGAACTATCGATAAACTTTATGATACGATTCTTTCTGATAGGGTGTTACAAATTACTAGGTATGTAACGCCTAATTTCATGATTTTAATTGTCGCTCGAATCACGTAACTAGATAAATCGAACGATATTTAAGAATAACACTTACACTAATTTATGTATTACTATCATTAGTCTGCACTATTTAATTGTATCTAAAACTGATACTTGTTTATGTTAACAACACGTACGTGACGTATTTGTACTAGCACCGGCACTTGATTTATTTATCTTCACACGCGTTAATCACTTATTTATTTTAAACCGGCAAAATCTCGATTCAATTCGAAATATTATATTAATTGCATATCATTAAACATTGCAAATACGTCATGCGCAGCATGCACCTGTTTTTTCTTTAAAATTGTGCCGTTGGTTAATCATCGCGCTGTTAAAAGTTCTTAAACCTTCTTAATGTAATTAAAAAGAGAAAGCATTAGTTAATTTGATATAATTTGTAATAGTTTCGTTGTATCATATTCCATTTTTAAGAATTAGTTATCGCAATGCAATTGGATCGCATATTGATCGTGGAACATTGTATTTGTCACATGGCTCATTTCGTAGTATAAAATGGCGTCATGGATTGATCGGATCGATCCAATATCGTATTGAAATGATTGGAAATAGCAACCCAATTTGGATATCGTATAGCATAGATGGGAGTCACCGTTATCGCTATAAATCATTCGTTAACGTTAAATCGTAGTTGAAGAATTTACAACCTTTGCAGTCGCAGATGTTATAAATTGTTGTAAAGCAAAGCATTCGTAATTGAATCGTAATAATTTTGGTCTTTGTTGTAAAACAAAGTATCGTAACTACATCGTAATTCGAAAACATAGATTTCGTATTTAGATCGTAAAAATCGAAATTGCGGCAAGAGCGAACTCGCTTGTATTTATGCTAACACTATTGGGATTTCATACTTTTATCGATGTTTTCTTACCGTCTCTTAAGTTATTTAAATATGATAGAGAAACTCTAAAAGGTGGTTTGCTAAGTTGACTTTTACAGTCTTATTGTCATGTTTTTGGGTTTGCTCTTTTTAATATACGCTGGAATAATTCGTTTAGCAAGTTTTGTATGAATGTTAAAGTTTACTATTGCCTAAAACGAGTTTTATTTATTGCAAGCGTTTATGAACCAGATAACACAAATTACTTTGCTCTGTTTTTTATTCAGTGGATATTGCATATCATACTGGGCCATACCGCAGTCTGGGCTACGGCTGCGGATAATTTACCGACCAATAGGTGTTTTGTTTGGGATTACGAATTGTGTGATTATCTTTCCGAGTATTTAATGGATTTATTTTTCTTTTCGTTATAATTGACTCATAATGCCTAGGATACCATATACGTAAACGTGTACATAACAACCGGGCTATAATGCAAAGGCGCTATGGATTCATTACGCTCTTTTATGACGTATTCAAAAATGATATTTGTTTTCATAGTTTTTTTTTTAGATTTAGATGGTAACAAGTATTCTATTTCTTTATGTGCATTTTTTTAACATATTTGAGCAGTTGTTGCACACTCATTGTGATTGTAAAATCAATTTGACAAGTAAATAATTAAACGTCAAAGTGTTTATTGTTCTAAATTATCAAATATACTAGAAAAATAAAATCTTTAATGCACCAGTGGCGTTCTGTATGATTACGCCCATCGAGCAACATACATCCTTCGGGGCTGCATCACATTGCTCTTCGGGCACAATCATCGAAATAATGCCCTTAGTTCATAAATAGCTATTATGTTTGCTGATTTTTTATGTATAATCTTTATATTCATTATAATAATTAATTGACTAGTTGCTATCGTTATCTCGGTTGTAGCTTATCCAGACTTACAGACTGAGTTGAATACACTTTTGATTTGATGCGACATCGAAATCCAAATTCACAGAAAATAAGAAAACTAAATTGCTGCGAATACCTACACTTATTTTTCTAAAACAAATCTACAGGTTGCGAAAAAAACTTGTCATTTGTTGCATACTCCTATGCTATTCAAACTTCTTAGAGTGGTTGTTATGAAACTAACGAGGGTAAAGTATACGGTATGAATCCTCTCGAAATTAAGATTAACTTGTTTTAAAATTTTCTTTTAAAAGTTAAGAAGGTCAAGTTGTTGTGGAAAGATTCATTGTTAGTGGGTATGTAAGTGAGTAAACAAATGTAATTAATAATTATCATAGAGCATGGACAGTTGGCTACTTACCATTTAGTATAATAGAAAACGTTAAGACACTGCACTCGCAACAAATCTTTTAGTAAATTACAATTTAAATTATTTCACGTACGCGCAGTGCAGTTCCATGTTTTTTTTGTTATAGAATATACTTATGATAACACTTGCGAAGATACATTATTGAACCACACTACAGTTATTATCCTACATTTAATTTGAAAGATTTATAAGAAACGACCGCAACGACGAAATGTTACACTAGGTTTTCATATTAACCTAGTTTCCTTTTATTAACCCCTCCGAAAACTTCATATGATAGTTATGATAGAGGGGTGGATTAGTTAACGTAATTTAAATGCAGATACTACCATCAAAATTGAGGTAAATTCCGTGGAAATTATTTTACCTTAACTGTAGAAACATGTCGTTAACGCTTAATTAAATTTATTGATCTAATTTCGAAATGCTCATGAAGTAGTGATTATCGATCAAAATTTAATTTTGGCACTTCCGCTTTAGAATTGAAACGATAACTTACTAGGATACTTTTTAATATAAACTTGGGCTTCATCGCAGAGCGACGAATGCGATATAACGCTCGAATTACGTACTTTTTAAATAGAATCGATTTGCTTGGAGACTATTTTTTATTTTACACCTAGAATCAGTTACTAGCTTTCTCGCAAATTAGATTTTGTTGTTTTTTCAATAAAGATCGTACGCATAATTTTACACTTAGTTTAATTTATTTAATTATTTTTACGTTTATCGTTATTGCGGAATGTATTACCGAGCGGGAGGTAGCAATTGTTGTTGAACGAGACTGGTTAAATTTAATTAAAGTCATGCAGAGAATGTTTTTTTAATTTAATTTAAATTTTTGTACAAGGCATTTACAATTATAAGAAACTTTTCTTTGAGTGCGGTTCGAAGGACCAAATCGACTAAAACTAAATGCTCTTTAAAGTTATTGATTAATAGCTTTTGTTTTTTTTGTTTGAATTAACATTTAGCAAAAGTTTCTTGCAGTTACAAGGCGTATAAAGCAAATTAATCTGTGTTGTGAACAGTGAATAAGGGTAGTAGCTTAACTAAGACAAACGGTAATTAAATTATAATTAAAACAAGTCTACTGTTTGCTATTTAAATCTTAGAAATCGTGACCTAAGAGAACAAAATTATATACACGTTGTTTTGTTTTATTATTCTAACCTAACTTTCGGCTGTTGCTTCGAAGACTTTTATTTAATTAAACACGAGCAGTTGGGCTTTGTTTTCGTTTAATTTAATTAGTTACGTTTATTATT
Source organism: Aquatica leii (assembly GCA_035610365.1). Lineage (NCBI taxonomy): Eukaryota > Metazoa > Arthropoda > Insecta > Coleoptera > Lampyridae > Aquatica > Aquatica leii. Next base: position 39,635,871 of record CM069437.1, on the reverse strand, counting down.
AAAAAATAAAAGTAATTTTATTTTTTGCGTTGGTTTTCCGTTGAGGGTGGGTGTTGTTATGAAAGGACTTTTAAACCACAAATTTAGTACATATTTAACGATTCAAATTTATTGCTCACGCAAAATAACCGAAAGGTTCCCGGAACCATTAATAATTTACGTAAAACGACGGCCTCCATATCTAGTAACCGTTCTTTACCGAGAACACAAAATTGCCAGAATCACCCTCGTAACATTAATTCAGTTTTGAAGATATAAAACCTAAATGCCGTTATTGGATAAATCTACATTTATTATTAAAGTACGCCGTTACTTTATGTTTACGTGGCACGCCATTTTTAGCAGTTGAAACCTTTAACGTGTCACATTTTTTTAATTTGTAATGTCTAAAATTATTGATTAACGTTTGGTTTTCATTTTTAAATTTTCTACAAGAATAATATGAGATAATTAAGGTTTCTGGTATTAAACTGTCAATAATGCAACCGAAGTTGAAAACGTTTCGATCACTTACGTAAGAGGTTTTATCAGGGGATGTAATAATAAGACTGATTTTTTTGCTTCTTGAGGCCAAATTGCATCTTGTTACTTTAGAGGTTGAGAGCAGAAAGCCTATTGTTTTGAAAAATTTGGAATGCTCTCTAAAAACTTTTATCTGACAAAACTGTAAAGTTAGAACCCTTGCTTCGGAGACAACAAGGGTACGTATGAACCCATTGTGGAAGAGATTAGGAGAAAAGCAAACAACGATCAACGAGAGACGTACCAAAGTGTACATATATTTTCTTTAACCGATAACAAAATATCACTTTATGTTTTCTAATAAGTAGCAAGAAAAAGGAAAACAAACTCTGTCAATAATTTCAAAGCAATATGACAAAGTTTAGCAAATTTGAATCACGAGCAATTAATAATAACACCGTAAAATTGAACTGAAAGTTTAACTTAGTACAAAATATAAGACTTACTCCAGACCTGAGGTTCTTTACCGTAGACAGCTAGTAATCAGCTACATCAATAATGTTATTCTAGAAACTTGCGAGGAGTGTAAGCTTATAATCATCGACTAGCGTTTGCTACATTCTGACATTGACTATGTTTAAAAGTTAAGGATACTCGATCGGATACAGTCAACGCGGACAACAATTATTCAAATGCGAATTATCTGAAGGCTGTATAATGCACTCGACTGGAAATAAAATATTAGTTAATGATCTGAGTTATAAAAAAAGCTGAGAGCTTAACATAATTAATACCGCTGAAAGCTAAACATAAATTAACAATATAGCTATGGCTTGAGTCAAGCAATGCAAATACGTACGTAATACAATTATATATTTTGATACACTGAAGTAATAGAAGAAACGAAGCTATACTGAAGAGAATATTTCCGATTTGATGATTGATTGAGGTCAAGGTTTCATTTTTGTCCCTTGATGTCTTCGTCTAACTATTTTTGCGGTATTTTAGACTGATTCGCCAGAAGTTAAACAAATATGAAGCGGTACATATTTTCCTTTTCTTTAAATAGGAATTTAGGAAGCGACCTCGAACTTATCTTGCTGTAAAACGCCGTGAGATTTTATCCAAAAAAGTCGAACGTCATTTTGTTTATCTGCACGTAATTTTTAATTTTTTGTAGAATACTCGATCTAAGAACCTTCAATAAACAGATTCCCCCATTCGTAATTCAATTTACTAAAATCGTAATAGCAAAACGACGTGCTATCAAGTAGAATGAAAGTACTTACAGTTTAAGATTTCGGACGATTACAAATTACGTGTACCACCGAAGCAGAAAGTTAAATTGGAAATAAATGAGCTTCTGCCAGTGCAGTAGAAGAGTTTTATAGAAATACGAAAAGCGTGGCACGTTACACTAACGGCACGTAACAAATTCTCAGAAGAATATACGGAAAATGGTGACCGGCGAATAAGGTACAATTTGGACAGAATGTGCGCATCTACGGGTTGCACAAGCATCTTCAAAACGGATTTTGAAGGTAAGCTTAAAAGACCGCTAACAGTTAAAGGGTAAAGGTTATGTGTATACGAACACTTGGTTCCACTGGGTGTTATAAGTTGCTACAAGCAAGTGGTGGTTAGTGTTATTAGTGAGTATTGGTATTCCAAAACTGAAAATTAAAACAACAAGATAAGCAAAAACTAACATGAAGATAACTTATTGTTTATCGAAAAATGTAATTAGTTGTGTGCAATTTTCTTAAGCTTAACAATATTTGCTTTGTTGAGCCATTTACTTTAAACTATTTTTTGACGTATATATGCAAGCGCGATAAAATTTTGAAGGTAAAGGTAATGTTGAAAAATTTATCAATATTAATAAATAAGTAACATACATTGTCTATATGTTAATATTTCTCAAAACTGACGAACATTAAAATAGTAGTTTATTTAACGAGTTCCTGTGTAAATTAGACGCTTTTTTTCCCAAGAGGACATCTTTAAACCCGAGTGAAACGAGGGTTTAAAAAGTCCTCGAGGGAAAAAAAGCGTCCAATTTAAACAGGAACGAGTTGAATACAACATTTTATTGCTCGAACAGAGACTAGAAGGCCCACAAAGTCTGAAAATCTTTCAAAAATAATTTGACGTTTATGTTGACAAGTGTGCCAAAACTGTCAAAGACGGTTTACAATAGCGAAAAATTAAAATTTATGACAGTTAAGAACAATAAACATTATTATACTCTGTGACATAAAAAATGTAACACCACGAAGGCGTTAGAATTTTGGACCAAAATTGACAGAAATTTTTAACTAGTCAAAGGTAGTAATTGATTAAAATACCGAAGACATTAAACAAAAGATTTTTTTAATAATGTGTTGGACCACCCCTATTAGTTTCACACTTGCGTACCTTTTTTGGCATGGATTCCACCTTGTGTCTGTTGGAGGATTGGCTAATTGCTTGAGTCTTCTACTCATCATGTCTCACACATGTTCGATAGCTGAAAGGTCGGGATCAACATATCGGTAGGCATGCAGCGCAACAGAAGACGTTCCCCAAACGTCAAGATGTCGTTGATAAGACTGCAAGTCAAAAGCTCTAATTCGACGCTAAACTGTACGAAGGGTTACAGATAGTGATGAGCGATATCGTGATTTTTCAATAAGGATCACGACTTTCGTATGGCGTTCTCGAATAACGAAACAGTGCAGATCAAATATCATTTCTCACGAAATCACGATTTCACAACAAACACGAAATAACGATTTCACAATAACATGACCAAATGTGTAAAATCACTGATATATTTATAAATTGGTAACAGTCGTTCTTCGTGATTTGTTGGTATGAGTGAAAAAATCACAGTTCGCTCATCACTAGTTACAGGACGTCCTTTGTTTCGAAACCATTGATTGACTATTAATCTTGTACTCGAAAATCGGTTTCTTAATACCATTAATCGAAGATGGCGGTCTTGAACCACATGTGTCTGTCTTGGCCGTCCATTTCCTGCTCTACGACGTTCTTGACCTTCTGATCAGGTTCTGACCATGCTTGATAACACTGTACTACAGAGGATTGGTTACGGTTAAGACGGTTAGCAATTTCTCTAAATAAAAACCCACCTTCACGTAAGCCAATAATGCGACCTCTGTCGAATTCACTCAGTTGTTCATAATTTTTATGTTACCGCACTCTAGGCATAATAGCCTCAAAACGAAAAGAACACAATACGATTCCTATTGTAGCAACAAGTAAAAAGTCAAATTTTCCATGGTTACTGGATTATTTCGAATGAAATTTTAATCAATTACTACTTTTCACTAGTTAAACATTTTCCCAAGTGTGGTCCAAAAACTCTAACGCTTTCTTGGTGTTTCATTTTTATGTCACAGAGTATACATTACTAAATACATGTAACGGGTCATTGAAATTATTCACAAGCTACGTGACTGGTTTGTTTACTTTTTTTTGGAGATATTTACTGTGTTGCCTATACTACAGGGTCACGTGGTTTGAGAGTAATATCTATCTCGCTGTATTATTTTTTGTTATAAAAGATAATTATAAAATTAGTTTGCCAGTGTCTATCACCAATCGACAGAGAATTACGTCGGCACATAATAAAATGTGTTTTGTTAAAAAAAGTACTTATGAACACCCTGTAGATAATGTACATAAGTTAATTAGAACATTAAAAAGAACTAGTCTTTTATTATTATGATTTTGTTTAAATATTTAAAAAATATCTTAAACTATAGCATTCTATTTAAAATAAAGATTGATGTCGGTATAATCAGAAAGTTTCAAAATTCAGATACGATTAGTTTTCCGTAAACTGTATCTGAAATTTACAGCTGACGTTTAATGTATTTATCCTGGCGTTGAAACATTTTTTTCTAGTGTATAATAGTCGTGGAGATTTTGACAAACGTAGTCTTATATGTTGCATTCGTTCTGAAAAGCGTCAATTTCAACTGGGTTTTGTATTGTTGATGCTAACCGCTGTCAGCTTTAAGGAACTGCCACATATTTATACCGGGCGTTGAAAATTTACTTACAGATACAAAACAACGATTCGACAATATCAAAAGTATGTACTATTATTAATATGACAGAATTATTGACAGATAAATGAAGGTTTTTGTTTTCAAGGCCTGCTTGGAGCAATTTTAAGGAATCTAATAGTGTACATTATTAGTATAGATCCGTTGCAGATTAAAAAAAAATTCAATAATGAAAGGCACTTTTAAACGTTTGCTATAATAATGTTACTGTTTAATAAATTTAAATTAAACGCATGAAGTGTATCGATTCGTTGACTTTCTTAACTCTTTTATTTTTTAAAGCAATTTCTACTAGCGCATTGTTCTATACTAAAAATTTTGTTCAAATGTTTTACAATATTTCAGAATAACCTAAAAACACAAGAAATGTGTACGTTTTCAACTTTTTTACACCAAGAATAAAAATACTTTTGTCAGAATTGTTTTCTACTTTACTGACCCGTTAGGCCGTTACTAACAACTTAGTATAAAAAAAAAGTATTGCCAACCTTGTGAGTGAAGCTCACAGTTGGTACACTAAGGAAATTGCCATTGGGAATTTTCATTATACTACTTATGTATTATAGTTTAAAACCAAAAATTGTATACTATTCAATTTAGCGTTTTTAAGACGAATTTATTTTATTCCATTTTTCTATTGAATTCTAATAGTACTTGCACATTCTTTGATAGACTTGAAAGAGTAGGAAGAGCTGATGCATAAAAAAATCAATTCGTATATGAACGATGATTTTTTATTGTGCTCGATTTAAAATTTTTTAGATTATCTGTTTAAACAGATATATTTTATACAAAACATGTTAGACGCGGATCTAGAAACTTATGTTGGAGGCAGCTATCGACTCGTTTAGTATGAGAAAGTTGATGCTATACATTTTTATTACTATAATGAATGTGAGATGGGGTTAGCTCCAGCTGATTTAACTTTATTATATTTAAGAACAGCTATTGGTTTTAATGCAGATCGTTTGTATATGTGCTCAAAGAAGCCTGGTTGCAAAGGTTGATCATACACTAGATGTGGAATGTGATTTTACTTTCCTATAAGGTAAGCGATTGCAATTTTTTTTTCAAAAAAATTTTATTGCATAATTTTACGTTTCAAGGTCTCCTGAATCAGAAAAATGTATTTTTGACAAAAAATTTTGTGTGTCTGTGTGTGTTTGTGTGTAACGATGTACCCACGATAACTCTCGAACCAAAAATCCTAGTAACTTGAAATTGGGTATGGAGCTGGCTTTTCATATTCTCTCGGTTCTATCAAAATATGGGCATGATAAAAAAACCGAAAGTGCGTGTACCCGCTATTTTTTCTTATATAATTTTGTAAGTATGTAAATTATTTGAATTATTTTTACAGTTTCTTAGAGTTAATTCTTCCTAACAATTTATTCAAATAATAATTTTTCCTAACATTAACAGTTTATTAGATATTTGATTCGAATCCTGCCTACGACGATTTTTTTTTAGGAAAAATCCATACCTTGACGGGGACGGGGAACGGGTACGTTAAAAAATAACAATTTTTCTATATATTCTTTTGACTTAATTATACCGTGTGTCCTGGAAATTTTGAAGCATACAGATTAACATAGGGAATTTAAAAATTTTGATTTATATGTCCCCAAAGTGTTTTTAAAATATTTCCAGTATCAGAACATATGACAATGTGTACCAGAGAACGTTTTGCTTAATAATTTTCAAAATTTAATAAATACAAAAATATTTTCAAAAATGTATCGCGTGGTAAAAAGTTTAGTTTAAAATACGAATGTAAAGAACATATGAGTATGTCACTTTGGTGTAGTGACATCGGACGACTGCGGTAATATCGCCCCGACGTACGAAGGTTCAAATCCCAATGCGGTTTATGTTTTTTTAAATTATATTATTATTTTAAATTAACGACGATTAATTTTTATCAGTAAAGAGACATAATTAAACGTGTTAATTGTTTTTATTAAAGTCGTAATGGATTTATTATTCTTTCATCATTCCTTATAAAAAAGTCTTGTAATGACCACACCAGTTTTTTTTTGGTTTTATCAAATATAATTCATTTTTCATTTCACAGTTCATTTGGTGGAAATGCACAAGATGGATTTTTTTTGTAAAACTTTTTTTTGTTAAAACAAAGCTCTCGTTTCGTGCACTTTAATGTGCAACGAGTTTTAGTTATGGATTATAACTTCTTTTTGTTTTATTCTTTCTCTTGTAAACGTTTCGGCAGGTTGCAATGATGATGACTCTAAAAGCAAAGCAAGTCAGTACAGAACATTCGTTTACTATCAGATTTACAATACAAAATTGAAAAATACTACAAATTAACTTTTTTCTTCATCTTAGCACATTGTACTGTAGTCTAAAAGGATCGCATTATTATTCATGAAAAAAGAATACAACACTTCAAAAGTACGTGGAGGTTACAGACTGTTTGCTACATAAAAACATTACTTATACCTTGTTAAAAAGTATATTTTGAAAAGCAAAGTATTGCTTCTATCGTAGCAAACATTTGAGTGTATTGGACACAAATCAAATAAATAATAATATAAGAAATACACTGACGACGTGATCAAATTCGGTTAAAAAACTACGAAAAGGTTTTTGTCAATAAATGAAAGTGTTTTTTTTTGTTTTTTCTTTAATAATAAATTTGAAAAGAAAATGGAATTATTCATGAATGAATAGAAATACCATATGCCACGTTCTTAGACCTTTTTATACGTATTCGCCCACGCGCACGTTTATGTCGAAAAAGAGCGTGGATTTTAATTTTGGTTGGTGAATGGAAAGTTCATTTTATAAAACAGAGCCATGCAATTAACGTGTCATTTTATATGCATGTCATGATGTTGAATTGTCGGAGACTCTCCATATTTGTCTCTTTTAACGCAAAATTGCTGACGGGCGCTTAAAACGAACGATAATAAATTATTGCTTATTTATCTCCGCCATTTTATGAAAACGCTCGATTTAAATTGGGGATGATGGGTAAAAAGTTTCTACTTAATCGTTCTAAAACACTTTCCACTTAATCCACTACCTCTACTTTGTATCTAAAGAGTGTACTGTAACACTCGGTATAATTTATTATAAAGATAACAAAAGCTTCTTAACTAATCTGTTCGTATTACAAATTGATTTAAACACTATTTTGCGCCAACTCGAGCAAAAATTATTTGTCTAATGTACCTTTTCTTTCCAGATCAAGGCATTCGAAAAATTGGAGACTGTTGAGGAGCGACTCAAGCTAACGAGAGAAATCTATGATAATTTTATTATGAAAGAACTTTTATCTCACACTCACGTAAGTATCTTTTTATTTTCTTTATACGTCATTCAACAAATGACTTTGTGGGCGTCTTTGTCGCGAATACAAATGATACGAAATCGCTTGCGATATCTTTTTCTTTCACATTTTTATTAAACGCATATAAAACCAAATAGCGTCTATCGAATTACAAATTTTGCGAGATAAGAACTTGTTTGTGGATATTACAGAAATCGATGCAATGATTGCATTCGTCTATTAAGTAGTTTTACGACATCAATTCTATTGGATGTAATCGTGGATCGTTAACGTAGCAATAATGAAGTCAGTGTAGTGCATTTTATAATTAATTTATTTGGATCTTGTTGCACCGGCTAGAAGGACCGATTTTTAATGTTCTTGACTTGTTTTTAATTTTGACGTATAAATGCGTTTTCAGATTCATTCATTATTTTTGAATAATGGGTCAAAATAGTTCTATAATTTGTAGATTAAAACTACGTATTTACCTATACGATGTTTTAGGGCGAATCTTTGTCATCAAATATGACACAAGTTGTTCTAGATTCCAGGATTCTAGGTAGGAATCATGTCAGACTTTTAAAAGTTAATAGTAATTCGCCTATTTGAATATATCATATTATTAAATTTTTATTTTAATTTTGAAATTATTGCATTTGTTTTTTTTTGTAATCGATCCACATTTTGGAAATTTATGGGTGGGCATTACGTGTAAAAATATAGGAAAAGCCGTTTTTTCCTTATCGATAAATGTTTATTAGCTTTCTTTAAATTTGAGTTTTAGAATACAGACTTACAAGATTGTTTGCAACAGCTTCTGTGATTTTGAATACAATGCACAAACTTGTCTAGTTTTTCAGTATCTAAAAATAAATACGTTTTGTCGTTGTTTTTATAATTTCTCTAAGTTTTTTTTTAACTTTTGAACGCAGATAGCTTAGTCATTAACTGCATAGTGAGAAAAGTTATGTAGGTTCGGCCGCGTAAACCATTACGTCGTAATTGTTTGGTAATGTCAGTTCTAGAAGTTTGTGTACCACTGGATTTCACAAGGTTGGGCGAAAAATTTAATCTTGTGGACAACCTTTTGTTCTATAAAGTAATTAATAGGGACTGATAAGTTACTCTCTATATATTTCTTCTATAAGCTTTATTTGATGGCGCAAGGAAAATCACATAGACTCAGGCGTATTGGATCGCGTACGACTACCACAATTCCCTTGTACTACTGGAAGAAAAAGTTTTTCCTGTCATGCTTTTGTGCAATAGGAGTCTCTCTCTTTATAACTAGATCCCGATTTACCGGCACTGGTAAAATCCTCGGGCTCAGCCTGTGCCTCAAGTTCCTGTCTGAAGATTGAACGGATCTTCGAAGTTGGAAATAGGTACGGATTTACGGGCGTAGGAACTAATCGGGCTACGATGGCCCAGCCGTGCTTCCAGTTCTTGTTCAAGTCCGATTCTTGGAATTGAGTAACTATTACTCTAAGGGCAGCAGTCACATGGCAAACCGCTTTTTTCTCAGATTATTTTGTTTAGACAAACGAGAGCTACGCGTTTATAATTAATTTTTTTGTATTTCGTAGGGATAATAATTTACTAACTTATGAGAGCGACGTTCGACTGAGTGGTTATAGTCGTCCACTATTACAAAAACACGTTTATCTGAAACAGCTATCGACAAGCGCGTAGCAGGATACAACTCGAACGCGTTTCGAATATTAAAGATAGTCACATAATATTGGAGCGGATGGCGTAATTAGTGTTTGATGTAATTCCGCTCTTTTTTATGGTTGTATCTAGTGTAGTTGGTACATACATGGTGACTTTTGTTATCGAGACATAAGTCAATTTTGTGTTTTTAATATAATATTCGCATAGCTTCTGGTTTTTTAAGTCATTTATCTGTGGACCAAACTTTTCGCACTTATATAATCAAAGAATGTGAATATGGTCATTGACTTTGCACGCATTCGAAGTTACATAAACACGGTACTCTGACATGAGGAATTTCCCGACGTTGGAGTGAATTTTGAGCTTTGAATGACAGTTCTGCTTCTTACGATAATCAAACTTGATGTGGATCTTTAGATAGTCTTTCGCTAAGGCAACTACATCACTACATGCAGTATGCTTCATGCGAAATTTTCTTGTTTTCATTTGTTTAGGGTTCAGGTTAAATAGACTTCAAAGTTTGGATATGTTTGGAAGGAATGCCATGTTTCAAAAACGGCTTTGAGATTTCAGTCAGATCCTTCTTCTCGCAATTCTATCGCAAATACTAAAGCAAATCTTAGCTTCTGGTTCTCGCACCTCGGATTCTTGTTATGCGGTAGGCACAGTATTCTGTACCCCCCCCCTCTCTCCACTGAGGTTGTTACGACCCAGTCTCTTAAGCGACCGAGAGTAGTAGATAGAGCACTGTTGCAATCGCATGTATTTCTTTGCTACTTCGCAATGTTCGTAAGCCCTTTTCACATAAATGCACTTGTATACTGGGGATACTGGAATTGGGTGGATTGTTTATGGGTTTAAAACGCAAGGAAACTTACATAGAACGTAGGCGTATTGGATCGGCTACGGCTACCACAAGACGCTTGCTTCTACTGCTGGAAGGACAAGTCTTCCCTATCATGCTTTTGTGCAAGCCTTTCCTCTCTCTTCAGAACTAGGTCCCGATTTACCGGCGTTAGTAAAACTCTCCGACTTAGGCCGTACCTCAGATTCCTGTCTGGAGATTGAACCGATCTTTGAAATTGGAACCGGGTCCGGATTTACCGGCGTGAGAACTAATCGGGCGACGATGGCTATGCCGTGCCTCCAGCTCCTGTTCAAGACCAACTTTCGGAATTGAGTACTATTACTCTAAGGGCAGCAGCCACATGCCAAACCGCTCCCTCCCGTATAGATCTTACATTTTTTGGGTGGAAACGTATCTGTTTTAATGGCAACAACGACACCACATGGTGTTAACGCCTGTACTAGAATCTAGCATGGAAATATTGGAAATGCTCCATCAGTGAAAATGAATACATGGTTGCTAGTTTTATTAAGACTTTAGCAAATGTCACCGACTTATCGGCTGATTTAATGTAACCTTATATTTATTTCACAAATTAAAATTTTTACTTACCAGAAACAACTGTTCTATTATTTTCTTCATCGAGTGGTTCACAAGAAGCTGAATGTTGATCAATTAATTATGTAGATTTAATTATACTTACATATCTGATAGCTACTAATAAATCTATACTCAAGCAGAGGAACTTGATGAATGTATAATTTACGAACGACGTTATGGGTTTCCTAGATGTTGTGGATCATACCACAGCCAGCTCGCTGCAATCGGCGAGTAGGGTATAGATTCATCTAACACGAGAGTTAAGAATATAAGGTCACTATAGAAATTGCTGGAATAATCTTGTTCGGATCACACAAGATAGCAGTGGCGGCTGGTGGTCAATCATACCAGAGGGTCATTTTGAAATATTCAAAAAAACGCTATCATCACAAAAAGTAAATAAAAAACGTTTTTGCATTAAAGCTATTTATATTTAAGATCTATTATTCGTCCATCTTTAGAATCAGCAAAATGATCGATAACAAGTTCATTAAAATTTACAATGTTTTCAATTAAAAATTTTTCCATGTTTCTTTACATACACAAATCTATTCTGATAAATCGTACATAGATTCTTTAAAATTACGGTGTACTTCTTTATTTTTATGTTTACTTGTTTATCGAATTTGAAGTAAAGGCCGAGGACAACCATTGGTTTTAAATTCTAAACGTCTTTCTAAATTTAAACTATTATTAGCGATTAATGTTTTTATCAAACAAAAACGGTAATATGTACTTAAACATAATTAATTTTCTTTTAACTTGTGAATGTCATTGACATTGGTTACAAACGAATGTTATCAAACAACTAAAAAATCGAGTGCAAAGTTTGTCGTATGAGATAAAAAATGTGCATTACAGCATTTTTGTTTTACAAACACGTATTGCAGAGATAATAAGAAATGACGTAAGCATTGCATTGAGTACGCGAAATGGGACTCGGCTGGCAACCGCAGAAACCATTTAGTTGTCTTTTTCTAATTCGCATAAGATTGTATTATACGTGTTGCACTCTTGACTACAATAGCTATCATTTACGATTCGGCTGCATTATATAATCCAATATAATACACAGGGACTACAAAACACAACAGCCTCGGGTAAATTCGTAAGTTTTCGCATCTGTTGCGCTTACAATGAAAATTGAAATTCAAACGCTGATAATTTGATTTAAACGCGGGTTCTTGTAATTTTAAAGTAAATAAAATAATTTTCTAATTTATTTTGGAGGGTCATTGTCCGAATGACCTAATAGAGAAGCCGCCACTGCAAGATAGCATTCCTTCTCCGCATCTAAAGATCTACACACGACGATAAATGAAAGCCAAGTTTTAGTACATAAGAAATATTTTAATAAACAGCAATCAAAATAACAAGTATTACAGTATCAAATGTAATGCAAATGTAAGTGTATATCCGATTTTTAGGCAACACACCAAACTATGATATAATGTTAAAATCCGAATGGCTAAGAATTCATATACAATGTACGTTGTATAAATAGCGCTAAAAGTCAATAATCATGCTAATTGTACGACTTGCAACAATAAATCGCATTTATAAATTGAACTAAAAAGGGTTAACTTACAAGTGCAATTATTCACTGTAGATCTGGATGGATTACCTGTGTTTTCTAAAAGCTACAACAAATAACATTAAATTTGCTCCACAAATACTTAAGAAAAGAGTCGTAGACCGAACTCATACGTTATCATTACACAATCGTGGAAGAATTTAAATCGTTGAGTACAACAGGAAAGTTCAAGTCATGGTTACATCAGTGCTGATTCCAATTTAGCATATAATCAGCCAAGTACCTCACCGTGAGGAAAAAGTGGCGTCTTAATAATGCGCTTCAATAGTTTTCATCATCGACCTGGCAACATCGGAAAGCTACGCTTCCCTCTGGACGAGTAATCTGTATACTTTTGCAATGTGTTTGTTTGTCTCAAACATGTAGAAAAGGAAGTACATTTGTTTATTGTTATGGTACGCACTACTTGTCAATTTATGTTGACATACTAATAACCTCAAATTTTAGAATCGGTTCTAGCAGCATTATTTGAAGTATGTAGATGCTAACATGAATTGAATCAAACTTTAAACATGAAATATAAATACAATGTATATTTAGCTTGAAGTAGGAATATGTAAAAGTAAACAAATACAATTGTCGTTTGACAAGTAGTGCGTACCGTTTGTTGACAAATACTATTTCTATCTCTTACAATGTTGTGTACACTTTGCAGCCTGCGATTACTCGTCCAGAGGGAAGCATAGCTTTCCGTTGTTGCCAGGTCGATGGTTTTCATGCTCAGTGCATTCGACAATCGTCGATGCATTTTGAAAACGCTGTTGCCAAACCAGAAATCATACAGAGTAACGCGGAAGAAAAATTAAATGCAATTTGGACGTTACAACGAATAAAAGGCCATTTTTCTGTTCTGAAACTAAGAACTAACAGCCAAGCATGATGTAGGTAAGCTTGGAGCTTATTTTTTGCTGTTCGGTAAGCTCTGTCTTGCGAAATTGATTGATTTGTAAAAGCATCTTTGTGAGAACAAGATTGGTGTTCGGTTGTACGATAATGTAACGATTTGAGGGATGGTGTGAAAGGCTGTTTGATTTTAACAAAGAAATGTCGGTTGAGCACGCGCGGTGACGTCTTAAAGATGTGTGTGTAGGAGTACGACCGAGGATGAATACGCTATGGTAATATTTATTCAGGGGCATGTGTGATAGCTTCTTCTAGAGTAGTATGATTGAGATTAAGTATCTGAAAGTAAATCTTTGGAAGCACTACTTCAAGGAGATCTGGGCTTAGGAAGTAGCGCTGTTATTGAAAGATGAGTTATGCAAGGATGTCTGCTAGAATCTATTTGTGGCTCTGTGGTTTGGAATATGAGGACGTGTATGTTGTTACAGAAATTAAGACTAGTTGTAAGTGTGTGGTTTATACTGCACATGTAATACTTATTGTGAAAGTTTAACACAGAAACAGAGGAATAGATAGGACGGAATGATTCCTTTTACCAGTTGGGCGCTGGTCGTATATGCGATCATTTTGGTCTGTTGGACGCTCTAGAAAGAAGTGATATAGGTTCTATTTTGTGTTGTAAGTAAAAGTTACAAGTGATAGTTGTATATTGAAATTTTTGAATATGTGGAAATCTCAAAGAGATAAAAAAAAGTCAAAAATCGGTTAGAGCGCCAGGCAAGGTATGTAGTCTAGAACAAGTCTTCAGTCCTTTTCAACCACAAGGCACGCTGTCAGATGAAAATACAAACAGAATAAGAATAGTTTTGACGTATTTAAAACTGTTCAAAATTCGAAATAACATCAATTGGGTATAAACACATTAGATGCGCGAATAATTGCAAATTCAAAGTTGCTTTAAACGGTAGTTTACAAATACATCTTTTTAATTAGTTTACTAGCGAATTTGAGAACGAGTCTGTGTAGTTTACCAAAGTCCCGGGAATTCAGCTTATAAAAAAGTTGATGTTGTTGAGAGCCAAGAAGCTATTGGTGCTGGGTACGAGGAAAGAATATCCACCCTGACAGAGAAAACTGAATCGAGCTGGACGGTATATTCGGAAATAGGAGTGTGTGAATAAGGATATAAACCGTTACTTAAACACAAAACAGGACACTGCTCTGCTTAGTTTGAGTAAAACAATTACAATTACAATTACAAGCAATGTACCCGCCGTAATTAACTCTAGACTAAAAATTGTTACAGCATAGCGACTGAAAACTATTAATTAACTGACTCTCCCAATACCTACGCTTATCTCTTATAAGGTATAATGTAAATAAAATCCGTGGAAAACGTGGATGACAAAATACGTACTCATCTACTCAGCAAAGACAATGAAAAGATCATAATGACTTTAAAGTAAATAGACCATTCTCGAAATTCAATCTTAATGTTTGTAAGAAAAATAATAAAAATTAAAGCTGCTAAATCAACAGCGGACAAATATCTAAATGGGCAGTAATAAAATCATAACTGAAAAGGAAATATCGAATAACCAATATCTTCAAACAAATGTGTTACCAAGTTTTTTCCAGCGTATTCTGTTGGTAACAACTACGGCTAACGGAGATGTACACTAGTGGGTCACATAAGGCTAATCGATTAATGTTAACAGTTGCTAGCTACTACTTTTGTTGTTCAAATAGATAAAAAAATTGGGCAAATTTTAATCACGGACAATCAATAACAAAATCAAAATCAAATCGATCAAGCATTCACAATTACATGCATTTAGTTCTCTAATAGCAAGACGAGATTGTTTAAGTTAGTATGAGAACGTAACACATAACTCTGATAAACCTGGGTTTCGTTAATCTGGTAGCTAGTAATAATTGCTACATCAGTAATATTACTCTCGCCACTTAGAGGAGTGCAAACTTGCAATCGCCGTCTTAAGTTTGTCAACACTGGCTTTGAATATTAAAGGATACTCGATCGGATCAAACCAACGTAAACAGTAATACCCAATTGCCAAATATGCTGAAGGCCGAATACTATACTAAACTGAAAGTAAAGCATTAATTAATGATCTTAGATAACTGAAACTATCTGAAGGCTTAATATAAGTAATAACCCTGGAAGATTAACATTATTAAATGCAGTTGAATGCTTGATTTAAAGAAATGCAAATACGTACGTAACACAAGTTATAAAATTAGACACAATTAATAACGCTGAAGGCATAAGATAAGTAAAACTACATCGAGGAGGAAATTTTCTAATAGTTAGCGACAGTTGGTCCAAGTCAAGGTTCTTTTTTTGCAGTAAGCACAGAGGTCATTTAAAACGATTTATGTTAGATTGGAATTTATCCACCAATGATTAGACAGGTGCGAAGTGGGACTTGTTTTTACTTTTCGTAAATATAGTTGTAGGAAACGACTCCGAGCCTATGTTGCTATAATAACAAATTGTAAAAACTTATGACTAACGACAAGTAACAAATGCTTAAAATTTGTGAATACTTTGTGCAACAGGATCATGGTGCAATCTCCGCTTCTCTTTTAGTTATACTACATTATATGATTTGTGAGCAAATAAAGTTGATCAAAATATTTTTTGGGGTAAAACTCATTTTTTTCTAATGGAACTATGGTATCGTGGTACTATTTATTAGTACTAGTAAGACGCGCAATTAATAGCATAACGGCCTACCAATTTGCGAACGTTCTTCGAGAATGAGAGTTCTGAAGTGCATTCACGTTAATGGACAGCATTTTGAACAATTGTTGTAATGTTCTGTTTTTTTTTGTATTCCAAAGCTTTCTCAGTAACTTCTTAATAACTTAATTAGAACAAAATTGTATTTTATTATTTTCTGTAGCTGTAATTTTGATAGTATTTATTGCACATTTTAATAATGGGTATGTATACATTTTTTATTAGTACTATTAAATGGCACCACGGTACCAATACGGTTGCATTTGAAAAAAAAAAGATTTATTTGCTCATAGATCACTTAATTTAGTAATTTTGACATTTCATTTTTTCTAGCAATAAACGGGCCAGTTAGAATAAGTCGTAACCGTCATGACACACTTGAATCGAAATCTAAAAAATTAAATTATAATAAATATTGACGTTTAAAATAGTTAGGTGGTATCATTGGATTCAGACAATTATGCAGATTTCACAAATTCAATAACATACAAGGTATTCCATACTAAGATAAGAATGTCTTCCGGGTTTGAACCGTGTCATTGTTGTTGTAATCGAAGTGGCCAACGTTTTGCCCACTTTCGTAAGGGGCTTCATCAGGGCGTGAGATAAATCGCAAAACTCCAACAAGCAACCGCAATCTAACTAAGAACTTCTCAAAAGTTAGGTTATCCACATGTGCAACAAGCCATAATCTAAACTCTGAAAAGGTAAGAAAGAAAAAAATTACTTGAATGTCAAACAGTGCCGCTTATTATGCATATGGGATATCCTAAATTTCAATTATCTTTAAAGCTTAAGGACGATGTACTATGATCCTGTTACACACGGTACAGTATTGAAACGCATTGAAGATTTGAGATCATTCAAGCAGTTGTTACTTTTTCTTGCAGTGTGCCTATTGCTAACAACCACGTCACCACGGATAGCTACGATGTCGGTGAGTAAGCGTGGTTGAGAAACTATAATAAAGATAGAAAAATACCTAGGCACCACTCCACGTACGGATAGAAATCTTCGGGTTGGAGAGACCAAGGGTACGTCTGGACCGACTATTAGGCGAACAGGATATAGAAAAAGAGCGAGCAAGAACAATGTAACAAGTGAATATATATTTTTCCAACGATAAAATGTACCACACTAATCTATTTAACAGTAATTATAACAATTTAAAGAATTTAATAGCAAACAAGATAATGAACAAGTTGTCACTTTTCGTTAGAGCTTTAGTTTTAATAGAAAAAAAAATGATTAGTAATCACCGCAACTTCGAACGTGATCGATCAACTAATTAACTTATGACAGTCGTGACACAATACGTATCGATAATTGTAATTAATATCACCGATTAAAGAAAGGAAAATATGCAAAAACTTACCACACCGAAGTTCCTTGAGATCGAATAGTCGACAAAATACGTAGTAGCTAAGCTTACGTACGACGATTGTGTGCTTAATTTTGGCTTGATTATAATCAAATTAATTCAAATAAACTTGACGGGTATTAGGTCAGCGTAGACAACAGCTGTTTTGCATAAATGTTACGACAAAAGTAAGGTTTTAATATGATCTGCGATTAAAATGTTGAATAGTACAAGTAGAAAAATCAATTATTAATACGGTGAAATCAAATAACAACGGCTAAAGCTTGAGTAAAAAAAATTACAAATAAGAAAGTGGTTTCCCAATACGATACTTGTACATTAGTTTGCTTCAGGCTCGAGGCAGTAATCGCCTTATAGAAATTTCACCAAATAAGCGTTTAGAGATTATTGGATTGTTATTTCCATGGACAGCAAGAAGCAGAATTCCTTCTATTAATAACTTATTGAGAGAGAGAGGCGTTTCAGACCCCAGCAGACTCGATTAAAGAAATTTTATAGTATTGAAGCAACATGGCTACCGTCATCTTAACAAATTTTTACCTGCAACTGCTTATAAAACCATTAAATCGCTGAATTCTGCTAGAATATATAAGTTAAAAAAGCGTCAAAGCGATTAGAAACTAGAATGATAGGCACGTTTAAATCTGTTGAACACTGAAATAGAATAAATGACAAAACACTGGTTATAACGACAAATATATTTATTTCTTTTATTCTAATAATGAGAGAAGAAAAGGTTAAAAGAATTACGTAAGCAAGGCAGAATTAGGTACATATAAAGTAGCAAAGGAATAATTCTATAAATATCACAGTTATATCGTTGATACAAGTCCTGGAGGTTAGGCAATGCTCCACACAGAAAGTTATTGAAGTACATACAATAGAATAGAATCAAGTAGTACGTAATCTCGGAGGTAATTGTTGATTTATTGCGAAACTAGTGACTTCACACTCGTCGCAAATCGCATTTAGCGTAAACTGAGACCGTAGAAACAAAAATCTGCTTGGGTTAATTGTAATAATAGTCGCACGTATTTCACGTTTGTCAAATGCCCAAATTAATGTATAAAGTAAAAAAAAGTACTTACGGTTGTCTAATACATACGGATAGCTATCGGCACGCTTCAATCATCCTGTAAAATCGCTAAGAAAATGAAGTAAAATTAGATATAGGATCGTATCACAATTAAATTGCTTATCGACAAACAATGAATCGTAGTCAAATGCGTCAAGCATCCGAGTGGTTTTCACTATTCTTATTGCAGGTGTGCCTTCAAGGTTATTCAAACATCACATGAAGTACAAATACAACTTATTACCCCAGATTGTTTTGGAAGTCATTTAATTAACCAAGAGCCCCTTTTAGTACGTGCTTCTAATTATAGCCTCTAGCGGAAGGTACTGGATTAATTACAAATTCTTCCAAATTGGTCTAACACGTGGCGGTATCGTAAATCGCTATGACACTTACAGGAAAATCAACGTACATCGCAAAAATATGAGTCCATGCTTACCCCAGGAAGGCTTTCACAAAAGCAGCGATAATAATACACCCATTTATAAGACAGATAGTTGTGAAAACTTTGCTGGGCGCTTACGTTAGACCATATATGTGAAACAGACCACAGTCAGCGAAAAAATAATTTTTTAATTTGACATTTATCCATGTGTTTGCGCCAAAAAGTGCAACAACTTCTAAGTTGTTTAAAGCAGAAATTGTGAGCTAGCCAATAACATTGAGTTCGAGCATGAAGGATTGTGTGACTTGTCGGTACGCAAGAGATCTGCGCATGGTGAAATTTGGGCAAAAATTCTATAACTCTTTGTTGCGCTTAGCTCATTGTAGCTGTCGGTACTATGAGGAGTCAGCGGATGGACTGAGGTGTGAATGTTGAAATCCGAATGTAGAGTAGGGTGTGAAAACTCTAACGAGGAGCATGTTTTTCATTTGGATACTGTTACAGTTAGTCTTCGTGAACTGTTAGACTAAACGCGTCAATCGGGCGTAATACATGTTCAAACTAAGTTTGGGACTGAGAGGGAAATCTCTGTTTTTACTTGATAGGTATGCTGCAGTATTCCAAACAAAAGAAAAGTTTACCTAAGGAAGTATATCTACATCTAGTCAGATTATTAAGAAGGTCTAAAACGGATGACGCCAGATACATACTATATATATATATATATATACTTACTTGAATTTAAAGAAATTTTCGAGTTGTGTTTAATAATTATTGTAAACGTTCGCTAGTTTTTAATCATTAGGAATCTACGTTTTTAATGTTATAGTGATTCTGAAGGTGCAATATTTTGTCAGAAGTGAGAGTTACGTTCTAATACTCAAAAAATGTTACATTGAAGCCCTCGGAGTCTATTAGTATTTTTGAATTCTCCATGATTTATAAAACATTTTAACTTCACTTTGGGTTTGCAAATAATGGTTCAATAACTTTCAAAACAATTATCAAGAAATCGTCTCTCGCCTGCTCTAAAAAACATGAACGAAAACCACAAACGTAACTGCTATAACTGTGTAGTTTTTCAGGCATAGGGCTTAACAACCAACCTGAATTTTCGTAAATTTTGAAACGCATTATATTTCACGTCTGTACAAAATACGAAATGTTATCTTTGATATATTACATAATAAAACTATATAAATCTTCAGAAGTGACTTTTACGCAAATATTTTATTTAACTTTCTAGAAATGATTTACGTGTTCTGTAGTTTCGTGTATTAGTCAAATTCGCCTTTAAATTTAATCTATTATAGCATACCGCTTTATCTTTTTTTTTGTTTCAGGACTATTCCAAAGAATGTTTACAGCACGTACAAAAACATCTATTAAAGAATGACGTGCCCGTTTCATTATTTGAGGTATGTTTAATGTTTTTAAATTAATTTGTGATTGCAATGCGATCGAGTTTATTACGTTTCTTTAATGTATTTTTGATTTTCAGCCTTACATAGAAGAAATTTATAATCATTTAAGGGACGAGCCGTTTAAGAAATTTTTAGAGAGTGAAAAATATACTAGATTTTGTCAATGGAAGAATTTAGAGTTAAATATACAATTAACAATGAATGACTTTAGTGTTCATCGGATAATAGGAAGAGGTGGCTTTGGTGAAGTTTACGGGTGTAGGAAAGCCGATACTGGCAAAATGTACGCTATGAAATGTTTAGATAAGAAAAGAATAAAAATGAAACAAGGAGAAACCTTAGCATTAAACGAAAGAATTATGTTGTCTTTAGTTAGTACGGGTCAAGACTGTCCTTTTATAGTTTGTATGACTTATGCATTTCATACGCCTGATAAGTTGTGTTTTATTTTGGACCTCATGAATGGCGGCGATTTACATTATCATTTAAGTCAACACGGTGTGTTTAATGAGTCTGAAATGAAATTTTACGCCGCAGAAGTTATTTTAGGTAACTACCCTTGTTGCTTCGGTTTCGAAACGATTACGATTTTAATTTGTAGGACTTGAACACATGCACAGAAGATATATTGTATATAGGGACTTAAAACCTGCCAATATTTTATTAGACGAACACGGACATGTTCGGATATCCGATCTTGGATTAGCCTGTGATTTTTCTAAGAAAAAACCTCATGCCAGTGTGTAAGTATTCGAATTTTTTTTTGTATCGTTAGTTATTTTATATGTTTTAGAGGAACTCATGGATATATGGCTCCCGAAGTATTATCGAAGGGCACAGCGTATGATTCTAGTGCGGATTGGTTTAGTTTCGGTTGTATGTTGTACAAATTGCTCAAAGGTCATTCGCCTTTTCGTCAGCACAAAACTAAAGACAAGCACGAAATCGATAGGATGACTTTAACTATGGTAAGACTTATGCAGCTATAGTGTAGCACTGATCTTTTTATTTTAGAATGTCGAACTACCCGATTCTTTTAGCAAAGAGCTTAAATCACTCTTAGAAGGCCTTTTACAAAGAGACGTCGATAAACGCTTAGGTTGTAAGGGCAGCGGGTAAGTGTTTTTGTAGTAGTTTTTTCTAAATTGTTATATGTTTGTACCACAGTGCCGATGAAGTTAAAGATCATCCGTTCTTTGGCGGAATTGATTGGCAGCAGGTGTATCATCAAAAATATACTCCTCCATTAATTCCACCGAGAGGCGAAGTTAACGCCGCAGACGCTTTCGATATTGGTTCCTTTGATGAAGAAGACACTAAGGGTATTAAGGTACGTAACAAACACCATTTCGACGTTCTGATGTTAACTTCATTTTTAGTTAACAGATGCTGATCAAGAATTATATAAGAACTTCCCGTTAGTTATCTCGGAACGATGGCAAGCTGAAGTTGCGGAAACTGTTTTTGAAACCATCAACTTTGAGGCAGATAAAGCTGAGCATAAAAAGAAAGCGAAGCAGAAAAAACTTTTTGATCTAGACGAAAAAGGTTTGTTCGGAACGATACAATTAAAACGAAAGTCATGGCTGAATAATTTTAGAATCCGATTGCATTTTGCATGGTTATATTAAAAAACTGGGAGGTCCGTGGACGACAAGTTGGCAAATGCGGTACGCAAAACTATATCCAAATAGGTTAGAACTTCATCCCGATTCGGCTAAACCCGAAATGGTTTTTATGGATCAAGTCGAAGAAGTTAGTCCCGAATTAGTTCAAGTTAAAAACGAACAATGCATTGTTGTTCGATTGAGAGAAGGAAAAGTAGTTCTAACTAACCCCGTAAGTATTAACATTGTAATACCTATTTTTCGCGTAGCTTGTGCTAGATGATTGCATTACCTGAATTGATGTAATTTTTATATTAATGTTTAAAATAAGAAACAAATTAAATAAACATAGATCTGTTCAATTCTGAATGTCAAAATTGAAATTGCGAAAGTTTCGCCCACATTCGTAAGGGACGCTTCGTGAAGGTGTAAAAATATATATAATCAAGTGCTACGAAGAACGAATAGTCTAAACCTAAACTATGAACGATCACAAGAAGCAAAGACATTTGGCCAATCACCTTGAAAAGAGCTACTCGGAAGACAAAGCTCAAGAAAATTAATTTAAGAAACCAAAACGTGACTGTGAAATGAGTTTTATCATACCATATAACGGGCGCCCGGGGCATAATACCTTCTTGGCGCCCCCCGAAAAACACAGTAAGATAATATGTAGAATATCGTCGTCTAAGAAGCAACACTCATTTTTGCAAAACCTTTTAGCAGCAAGAAAACACTGTTTTATTTTAGTTTCGTTAAGGCTTTCAACGGGATTTCAATACATATACATGTGAAAAAATTTAAAACATACATAATTATATAAAAACAATAATAGAATTAATTATTATGTATACATTTTCTTGCTTTTAATGATGTTAATTTATCGCAACTACTTCATCAAACTGGATGGTTTTAAGTTTTTCTCTTTCCACACTTAAAACTGCTAGTCCACTTAGGCGATCTTGTCCCATCATTGAGGTAGATATGTGCTAGTTGAATAAATTTATTTGGAGTTTGTGTTTAGAAAGAACGTCGTGTATACGGAGATATTTGATTGATTCGCTTATATCAGTCAAATAAAAAAAAAGGAATAATTACTTATATTACAATAACTATTATATTCTTGTTTGTCTTGCAGACAGAAAACCAAATAAAAAGATGCAAGAGCCGAACGATTATAGATCAACTTTTCTTTTACCGGCAATCTCAAAAATGTTTAAGAGAAAATTAATCTTAAAAAGAATAACACTGCTACCTAGCATAAGAAACTACCAGTTCGGGTTTCGACAAAACAAATTAACCACATTCCAGCCGATCTGAGTAATAGACACGATCGCCGGAACTAACAACGTTGGCAAAACTACGGTCATTTTCTTGGATATCTAAAAAGCGTTTGATAAGGTATGGAACGAATGTCTCACATATCGGATGTCTCTCATCAATGTTGTATATCATGTACATTAACGGCTTAACATCAACGCCAAACGTTAAGTATGAGATGTACGCAGACGTTACGTATATGGCAAAAACCGTTAAAAATACCCAAAAATAAATGAACTCAGCGGTGTTATGGATGACAATAAACGCGTCGAAGACAGAAACGGAAATGCCATGTACCAAATCTAGTCTTGGGAGGACAAACGATATCGTGGAAACAATCGGTTTGATACCTGGGCATCACTTACGGAAGGCTAAATTTGAACCGACACACTCCTGCTCTAAAAAAAGATGACGAAGAAAAGAGGTACTGTAATCGAATTTTACGTGCCATAAGAGACTAACCATAAAAAGCAAAGCATACAAATATAAACATCCAGTAATTACGTATGCCAAATTGCAACTAGAAGAGATTGGAACCATTTCAAAATACCACCCTCCGCAAAATATTGTCCACGCCGGAGTGCGTCAAACAATTATGTTTACCTATTTTCTTTCATAGCGAAACGTTAGTAAGATTGTCACGCTGTAATTCCGGAAAATATGACCTCCTTACATACACCAATTGTCAACTAATGCAATGCTGTTTTACATAAATGCGTGGGTGCTCGGTTGCTTCAGTTCAATAATTCTGATCAATTAAACGTCGAAACGGCCATATAAGTTTACAATTTTTTTTCTTTAGATGTTTCTTATTTACATTGTATCGTTTGGAATAAAAGAATTAATCGTATTATAATAGTATTAGTTTCGATGCATAGAATTGTAGTGAAATGTTTTGCTCTTGTACAAAATTTTGTGTAATTATGTAAATGTGTTTATGCTAGTTTTTATCAAGTAATAGGTTAGAAATATGGAAAAGTTTGATACGGAATCATTAAAACAATGTTTAAAGATTCCAAAAATACAAACCGCATACCAATAGGGCTAAAAACAAAGAAGTAATAGGCTATTTTTGTTGAAGACACAACTGTCAAATGTTTACGAAAAAAATTAATAACTCAAAAACTATTAAGTTTAGGTATAGACATTTTATTAGGAATTTCTTAAGAATTTTAAAAGTCAAAATTATGCACGGTGTCCCATTTGAAAAAAAAATGTTTGTTATATATTGTGACACTCCTGTATGTTTGAAAATAATTTTAAACCAATAACATTTCATACGAATCTTTTTTTTTATCTCTCACGGGAAAGTCGCTAGGAAAACCCGACGCATTGTTGCAGGACCCTGTATAATTTGAATCCGTTTTATGTGTATCAATTGTACACTGCGTGTATTTAAGTATCTACAGATTAAACCTACTTTCCAAGTACATATCAAAAGATTAATCTGTAAAGTGACGTTAGTTAGGAACGGCAATGTATAACTTCATTTTGGAGGTGAACATGAAAGGATGTATAATAAACGTAATTTTAAAGGACCTGTCACCTGATATGAGCAGTACACGAAATTGACACGACAATCCATTCCTAGAAATATAATACAAGTAGCGTTGTGATACGCTGTCTTTAGAAAGTCGCGCGGAAAGGCCCCGCCCACAGGTCCATCACCATCTCGTATGGAGTGTAGTTTTTTCTTTAGATATTTTATTGATATTCTTGCATTAAATACACTTTGTTTATTTAAATTCTTGAAATTTAATAGATGGTCAAACATAATTGGTAACGCTTAAAAGAGTTATAGTTGGCAATATTGTTTACAAATGTACTTTTTTTGAGTGGCTAATATAATAGGAATTTTTTACAAAATTTCTAAGATGTCCACTGTGACGTGTGACGAAAGCTCAGCTTGTGTAATAACGACAACACGGGAATTATGAAGAATGGAAAATAGTATTATCGTTCTTCATATTCAAATGGAACCCATACTTCTTTATAACGTCTATTCCCAGGATAACTTCTTCCTTGATGTTGACTACTAGTACTTGATGGTTGAGTACTGTATTTCCCAGACCAATCGTCACCTTTACTTGTCCCCGTGTGTAATATTTCTTCGTTTGTTGCTGTTCGTTGTACTGTCTTCTCATTTTCTAATAATATATCAGGTCGAATGATGGTCTTCCGTGTCTACCATTAACTGAGCGCACTTTGTCCATTGATCTTGGCATCAAGGTAAATGCTGTCCAATTGCTCCATAGGCGATGCTGTTTGAATGGTAATCTTCGGGACATGGCTGGATGAAATTAACTTTTGTCTCTTTTAGTTAACTCGTTCCAGACTTTGTAGCCTTCTTCTTGTCTTCTTATTAGGTTTAGTGCGGTGTCGTCGTACGTGGTCTGTTTCACCGCAGTTCGAAGTCGTCACTTCTTTTTCTCAAATCATTCGTCGCGCTAATTCTTCTTCTTTGTCCTAATTGGTTTTCAAATTTATTGCACATATCTTCTCCTAAATTTAAAATACGTACTTGCATTTTTTGTGAACAGTTTTAATCTGGTTTTCAACACTAACCTGTAGTTGTTGTTAGATAGTATTCATTCGATTTTCAATGCTGGCTCGCATTTTGTCTCTGAAAATTATAATATTTTCTTCTATTTTTTTTAGAATGTATTTCCATAATCATTGATTCTTAATCATTTTTTATTGATTCGAGAAATTCAAGTAGTTTTGCGTCTGTGTTTACTGCTTTCGGACGAGTTACCGACATAAACTATAACACGAATAAATATTCTAATAAAACATACAGTTACTTTTAAAATGCACTTATTTTTCTATAGCACTAAATTTTAATATCAAACTATCTTTTATTATTTAATTGAATTAAATGTTTATTGAATAAACTGGAACAATTATAACTACAGTCTATAAACAAACACATGCGAACACGTACTAAACACTTTTTTGTTTAACACACAACTTTTTATCAACGGTTTAATATTACGGATTTCGCCCCACATCTGACACCAAGGTAACGGATTTTAAAACTAATGTATTTAATCAACCATTTACACGTAATTTAGTTATGATTATTATAAATATAACTAGAAACACGATAAAATACCAAACTAACAGTTTAATAGAAACAACAACTACATTAATTTATTTATCACTGTAACACTATACCGACTGTGTATAAGATAATTAGTCACTTGTTTATTTTAACTTGGCACACGCGTTAAACGCAGCATTATTAACACTTCTGACTAGACTATACTTCAAATTCCCTCGGACACCTTTTATAGTTTTATGTTATCGTGATCTAGAACATTCCATCTCTTTTGGCACATGCCTCGAAAGTTCTAAATAATTTGGAAACGCTTCAGTATAACATTAAAATATTGATGCAAACGGCCGTATTTTACTCAGTTGTGATTAAATTTTAATCATAATTTGTACTCAAATTCTAGTTTTGTTTCACTCTAGGTTATCTTTGTTAGTGAACGGTGTTATATCGTGATTGTTACGAAGACTGTTTTGAAACAATTTTTCGTGGTTAACCTAAGTCTCACTTCCGACTCTTAAACAAGTGCAAGAGTATTATTTGGTATTATCTATCTGAATATGGAAGCGTTTAACTTACATTTGGTTTACTTAGTCAGTTCGTGAATCAACGCTAGATCTATATTAGCACTGTGAAGAATATTCTTTGAAGACCTTACGAAAGTGGATTTCGGTTTTAACATTGACATGGAAGATGTTTTTATTTTAGGAAACACATTCTTAAATCAGACCAAGTGACTGTTGCTCCATAAAAGCATCAAATGTTGGTCCATCTATTGATTTGCAAACAAACATTAAATATAGTATTAGTTGTTAATTTAAAAATACGAGTAACATATTTATAATTTAAAGTTAAGGCCACTGTTTACCTTATGAACGCAGTTTTGTTGCTATGGGATATTGATTTTAAATGTTTGTTTCAGGATGAAATAGGCCTAAAAGAATGGTTAACCTCGTTAAAATCGGCACATAAAATATCTCAAGAACTTTTAGGATCCATGGCGAAAAAAGCCGGAAAAATTTATGGTACCGAATCAAACAATATGAATAGAAATGCTATAATAGCTCGAAACGCGAATGGTAACTGAGCTATTAATAGTAATACCGAGTGCCCCAATCCTAACGTATTTACAGGTACTGTGAACCCTAAGTTACTCTATGTGTGATTGATGCGCTTGTGTGGGTAAACTTAGAAGAATTTATTAATTAAAAAAAATTGTCTTTTCTGATGTATATGCACTACTATTTGAAGGCACTATTTAAAAAGAAAAAAATTGGTCACCTTAACTAGGTCTATATAAAGCATTAGTGTTTTAACGGGACACTAGTGGGTTTATAGTAGGTATGCCTTTCATAACTGTCGTTTGTAAACCCTCGCATTTATTTAATTGTTAATTAGTTTTTTTTGTATTGGCACGTTATGTAAATAATTTTATCAATTTTGAGGGATATTGTTAAGTGATACTAATAAAAATTATTTAACGAGAAACTTCCAAGACAGTTAAACTGCTGTATATTCCCGAACGAAATTGTTCGTCTCACTGGTACCAACACCAAGCTTGTAAGTCACTAGAATAGCTTTTTTGCCAGCCGCACTATCTGTACATATACGCCAATTTTTTTTAAATTACAGTTATCAAAACTACCTTTTTTTACTATGTCTGTAGATATTTTTGTTTTTCTCGTTTAGTATTTTTTGGTACAATGACGATGTCGCTTCTATTTGTTATTATTCTTCTAAATATTGTTTTTAATAAAGTACCTACTCTACATTTTGTACAATTTTGTAAATAAGTTAAGTGTGCAATAAGTAGGTAGATGTATCTGCATCTTTATAGTTAGGGATATAAAAGCCTATTGAGACATAATGGCCCAGTGTACTACTCAATACTTGTAAATTTATATGTGAATTAATGTTATATTGTACGTTTTTATAGACGATGTAGATAATTGAACGTAATTTTTATTGTTTTCTCTTCAGTATTTCACGTGGAATAATGTGCCGAATGTACATTCAACCTCTCTAATTGAATCGTGATATATTTTTTGTTTTTGTTTGTATATTAACTGTTGTATTCGATTCCATACAGAATGAGCTGAAACGAATGAATGAATTAGTAAATGTTGACTTGCATCATTTTGGCTCAGTCTGTATTTAAATATCAGATATCGTAGGCTGTGTCTATTTTCTCTATACACATTTTTGTAAAAATCGCAACTTCGTTAATGTCTTTGTTTCGACGTGCTCGTTCAATAAGTTGTTTATGCTTAATCTATTATTTCGTGTCTTGTTCCTAAGTAACCGAGTTGCTAGGTTTTTAGTTTTTTGTTTTGCCATTTCTTTTGCGATATCACCTAGCACATTGTATTGGATCCCCTTAAAAGCAATAATCTTATTCTGATTAAACTTATTTAAAACGATTGAATGTACATTCACGGTTTGCCTGGATCATAAAACCAGAAGACTTTTCGTTTTTGTAGATGTGTAATTGATTCAACCTCTTTGTAACATATTTACAGATTAAAAAAAACTTTAAATGTGTTCAAAATAAACAAATTCTTCTAAAGGACGCACATAGTTAAGAACATTTACTTTGTTCGTTTAATTTTAATTGCGCACTAATTAATAATTAGGAAATATCGATTGTAAACTTGTGTCAAATTTGTATAAAAAAGAATTTTTGTAAAGACATTTTCGGTGCCATTTACGTTGTGCAAAACATATATATGAAATATACATACAATCACCCGATACTTGTGGTTAGACAGCAATATTTTTGATGTATTAGTGGCACTTCTTTTCATTTTTGTATTTACAATAATATATTGACAAATCAGTATTTTGTATGAGTGCATCGAGTGTTTAAAGAGTTGCGTAGTTCTTGGCGTAAAAATAAAACGGTTCCAAACTAGAACGAGTCAATTATTAATTAAATTTGGAAGAAAGAACTATGTAAGGCTTTAGTACGATTTTTGCATTTAATTCTTAAGTTGTATACATATATCTCTAAAAAATAAATACATTCAAGGCTCTATGTGTACTGCGCGTTTTGAGGCGCAATGATAATAAAACCGTTTTCTGGGATGCCACTAAGTTAGTTTTTAAAATATATTTATGGGTATTACGAGACAAAAAGATTATAGACAGTGCTGTAATTTGTATAGTAACACTATTCGTAGTTAAGTATCTCTGTAAGTTGCAGATTAAGTTAATTAGTAGTCAGTGTGTATATAAGGCATTAAATCACATTTATAGATTCAATATAATTTTGTTCTTGTTTCATTTTCTTATGGAATACCTTTACCTTTTCTTTGAGTTTTTAGATTCGAAGATTACTACTTTGCCTGAAGAATTATGGAACACGTGCACCAAGTAAAAACTTGGGGAGTAATACTTGGGAACAACGACGCCGGATCTATTTGTAAAAACTGAATATTAGACAAGATTATCTAAGTAAATATGGCGTGTTTGGAGCGTTTTCTGATACACAATGTAATGTATATTATTACTGCTGTAAATTTTTCAGCGTTTTGTATTCAGTGACAAATACCTAATACTACTACTTGACAAGTATCTCATGTCCGGGATCATTTCGGTTTAACTTTAGATACGCGTTACCTGCTTTTCCCGGACACGAGATACTTGTCGAGTAGTTGATATTTGTTGGACCGATACTACTTGAAATAAAAATATTGTTAGTGTTATTACAGTTAATGTTTAGGAAGAAAGCTCAATAATAAACGCAGGTAAGTATTTGATACTAAATATTATATAGGAAGCACATTTTGAATAATTTTTTAATGTTTAACGTAAGTTTTTAATAAATAAAATGGTGATGTGTTCTTATTTATTTCGCTATTTTTTGTTACATATGACCCCGTATTAGTTTGAATTTTTAAGCAATTAATTACGTTACTATGTTGTTGTTTTACGAGTTTAATAAATTACAGTTGGCCTGATGAAGTGCTCGTCTTTAGCACGAAACGTTGCCACAAAAATAAATTAAAGTCGTTTTACATGCCCCTCCTAAACGAAGAAGTCTAATTTAATTATATTAGGTAATGTTATATTTAATTAGTTTGTTTATTAAAGACGTGTTTTTTTCTGTAAAAATAAGTTTTCTGGATTTAAGCAGTTGTAATAAAAAAATACAAAAGGATATCTAAACCCTAAGTAGATGATGGTGCATAATAATAAGTAAGATGTTTATTAATTACATTTTATTAACATAAATTTAAGAAAAAGAAACCTGAGACTATGATTTTATTTACGACCACGAAACTCTACGAATCAACATTGCGAAACTATTAGTTTTCTACCCGCTACAACAACGACAAGGATATCAACAATATATATATATATCTAACATTTCGACTTTTATTGTTTATTTCATTTAAAAGATTGTGGTGTATAACCAACTCGCATTCAAAAAACGAAAGTCCGCAAAGTAAAAGTACGTAGCAACATGTCGCTGTGGCTGTGATTGTATGACTCTCTCCCCCCACTACGTTGCATGAAGTTTGGTATACACTAGGTCCTATACCATGGAAGCAACCTACTACTAGTGGAATAAACAAGTTTACATTACACATAAAAAGTGCAACGTTCCATATTATGAAAGCAACCTGCGGCTGTTCTTTATTCAATTAGCGAAAAATATAAGATTTGCATTCTACAAGGTAAATGTACACAGTGCGTCTTATAACTGTTACCAAACCTATTATAGATACTATCAACATCAGGTAAATATTAAGCAGTAAAAGGATATCCTAATAATAAATAATAATAAAAGTCACATCAGCCAGTGGCGGCTTCTCTGTTTGGTCATTTAGGCAATAACCTCCATAAAAATTCAACAAATTTTACGTTATATTAAAAAGATTATAAGCGGTAATCATTTGAAGCTGTTACTCCTGAGCGCCTTTAATGCTGTCAGACTATCTGACAAAATGGTTATCCTCTGATTGCATTTGAACCTGTGAATCAGCGGTTCCACTGCCATGTTTATGGCGTGTACCTCTGCTTGGAATACGGTGGAGTTTTTAGCTAGAGATGAGTGTCTCTTGAATCTCGGTCCTACCACTCCTGAGCCCACACCGCTCTCCGTTTTCGATCCGTCAGTGTACCATTTTTGGGAGTCATTCCACACACATTCCGGAACTGCTCCCTTCCACTATTCCCTGTTTGTAATTTAGACTTTGTATTTATGGTCAAAGACCATTTTTGTTTGCATGGCATTACTCATCTTGGTCATTTACATCATTGAGGTATGCTTAGTAAGAATTTCCAAGTGTCCTTTGACGTTACCTTCTTTGTAATGTTATACCTTCTTGAGTTTTAAGGCTTGTTTTATAACATCCTCTTTAATTGCCACTTGCAGGCGAGTGATTCTTAATTGGGTCTCTATTCCTGCCGTGGGTGTCGTTCTCATGGCACCTATAGTGTTAAGACACGCTAGCTTCTGTACCTTTGCCAACTTGGTGATTACTGTTTTCTGGTCTACCTTCTTCTACTTGCATATAAAATTCTAGGTCTGATTACCTGCGTGTAAATCCAGCTGCTCGCTTTCGGGTTCAACCTCCATGTTTTAGCGACCATTTGTCGTCATGACTACAGTGCTGTAATGGGTGTGTCAGTCGTTTTTGTCAGGTGACTCTCCCAGTTTAGTTTTTGATCTAGTGTCACCTCCAGATATTTAACTTCCGTTGAGAATGGTAGTTCTGTCCCATCAATCTTTATGCTAGGTGTAAAGTCTTTTTCGCTTGGTAAATGAGACCACTGTTGTCTTATTCGGGTTGATATACAATCCATCTTTTTGGCACCACCTCTTGGTCTGGCCTTACTCAGACCCTGAAGTAGCTTATTTACTATCAGTGACCATATGCATAGCAGAGGATATAGAACTCCTTCTTGTGGACATTCTCATGTTGTTTCTACTGCTTGCGTTGCAGAGCCTAAGTTTGCTTATACTTCTCTGACAAACAGCATATGTTTTACCCATTCAGTAATGCATTTGTTTGACCCTCTTTTGCTGAGAGATCTTACCATTGATTTATAGGAAGCGTTATCAAAGACGCCTTCTATGTCCATAGAGGCATCTAGTATGATATCTTTTGATTCAGTTGATCCTTCTATACATTTAATAAGCTGATGTTATGCTGTTATAATTGATTTTCTTTTATGATAGGCAAATTGGTATTTATTTAGAAGTGCATTCTGTAGTAGTCGATATAACTTCGCAGTGTCTAGAGCAGGGATTTCCAACTTATGAATGACCGAGGGCAGCCATTAGATTCATGGAGTAAATAAGGAGCCGCATCCGCACAGGTTTATATTTATATAGCTACTATTAAATATTGAAGAGCGGTAGTAGTTATTTTTTATAATATGGTTTTACTTATTATTTTTGAGCGGGCGGTGCTAATGAAGACGCGGGCCGCATGCGGGCCGCGTGTTGGAAATCTCTGGTCTAGAGGTTTGTCCCTTCCCTTGTGTATGAATACGACACTTGCTTTTCTCCATAGTTGAGGAATATAAGCATATAGCAGATTGGCTTGATATAGATTGAACAGTGGTGATAGCAGGATGTCCACCCCATGTTTAATAAGTACAGAAAACACTCTGTCGAAGCCCGAAGCCATAAAAGGTTTAAAGGTGTCTATGGCCTACTTAATTCTTTCAGGCGTCACAATTTTTTTTGTAAGAAGAAGATCATATTAATTTTTGACGCTATTTTTATGTGTCCCCTTCCATCCTCAACTCTCTTTGGTGCTATGCAGCCTGGGAAGTGTTTACCATCAAAGTTTCTAAGATTTATTTAAAAGTCGTTGTTGTTATTCCATCACTCATTTTGAGTGCGCCAATGCTCTCATGTGATTCTCTTGTGAGAGGCTTCTGTACTCTGCTAATCTCAGGTACTTCCTCATGGTTCTCACAGACAGTTCTCCATGAGCTCTTTTTGGTTTGGTGAAGTTTTTTGTAAAATTCCGTAAGGACCTTTTGATACCCTTCCCAGTCTTTGCTTTCTTTCGCTTTGTTATAGTCCTTCCTGACTTTTTCTTTTGAGTTTGCTCGGCTTCTCATTCCACCAAAGAACTGTGCTGTTGCTTCTTCTTGTTTTTAGGGACAGTTTTCCTCATAAGCCTTCACTATGACCTTCATATGATGAAGTCCGCTTTTTCCTCGAGATCGTTAATAGATCTTATATTATATATAAGGCCCTTCACACTATCTCGTAGGTTGTTCTTATTGTAACCTTCTCAGTTGGTCTGTCTAGGAACTCTGTACGTCCATCATAGGTTCTGCTTCAACCTTGAACATAATCATATTACGGTCTGACAGGAATGCTTCATCAGAGACTCTCTACCTGCTGATTAAGTTCACTACACTTCTAGTCATTAACATTAGATCACTACCATGTTAGCAGTAATAAGGTATTAGGATCAGTTGCTTGTTGTTGGTTACGCAGTATTTGTCAAGGCGCTTTACCATATATGGGGGCGCCTCCTGCTTATATCCAGGGAATTATGATGAGATGAATATCACCTCCTTTTTCCCTCCAGGGACTCTTAGCTCTGCTATTATTCTGACGTTGTCGGAATCTGTAAATTCTAAAAAACAGATTGCGTTAATACATTTGTTTATAATAATCGCGGCTTTCAGGTTCTAGACAGTCTTATCGTAGATTAACTTACATTTTTATGTGTTGAGTTCACAGATTCGGCATTCATTTGGCCAAGGTTTTTGTATTAAGCCTACCATCAGTTGTGTGTACAGAAAGAACTTTCGGCAAAAGAGAGTAGATGCTGCCTTCGGATGATGGAGGTTCACCTACACACATTCCATGTTATTTGAAGGTAGGTTCTGAGGTTGAGAGACCTAAGTCAGTCTTCGATACCTTCATTGAGGGGGTATCTTTTTTCTCCTCCGTAGGTGGTTCATGAGGTTTCCGGATTTTAACCGCCACCTCCTTAAAGCCAAAACTTAAGGCTCCTTTTTGAGCTTCTACTGCTGCAGCCGACTTAGGGTCTATAGAGAGAATTAGGAGTGCCGATGTGCCCCTCACTTCTTTTCTTGTTACCTTTCATGGTGTGGTATCTATCCTTTCATTTTGTCCTTGGGTTCTATGTAGGATCTTCTCCGCTGGCAGTTCTGCGGCATTGAGAAAATATCTCACAAGGACTCTTCTTTGGGGAATTTGCGACTCCTTTGTAGCCCACTGTTCAGCTCCCTTCTACGAGTGGAGATCAACTGCCACTGCCTTGAGTCACTAAATTGTGGTTTCATGTTTACATGGATCATTACGTATCCTGCCTTGTAAACGGAAGACTTCCTTGGTACTGGGAATTCTGTCATTGGAAGCTGAGCTGGTTTCTTTGCGTCAGTTTTGCCATACCTTCTATTAAGTAGATACTTATACCTTTTGGTTGCAGCTCTATTTTGTTTGGCTCACAGTGAGACAGTCAATATTCTTTACTATTGTTTCCTCAGGCTTTGAGGTACTGCTTGCGGGGTTGAGTTCTTCACGGCTTCCTTTAATGTTGAGAGCTTGACGTCCTCCATGGTTTTAAGCCTTTTGAAGAGTTCGTTCTCTAAGATTTTTCATTTTCTATCTGTTTCTTGTTCCTTCACCGTTAATTTTTAAGAATGCCGGATCCAGGAAATCGGTATAGTCGAAACCGAGTTTCTCTTGGTGTTCGGAGTTCGCATACTTAGGAGTGATTTCCCATCAGACATCTACCTATCGTCACATGCTGTTCCAACTGAGATTGGGATTTTTTGTCAAGGTTTTCTTGTTTAGCCTTCGTATTTTTCAGGAATACAAGCACTTGTAAATCTTGTATGTGTTTTCTCCTCCAGGACCGCGTGCGATGTTGAAACTGCTTAAAACATGACCAGAACAGTTCCCGCAACCGCACACGCCGTAAAAGGTAACGGAGCTACATTGCTGCAGCTATATTCCTCTCATATCACGTTCACCGCCAGTATAAGATTTTAAGAATCACGCAGAAAGTGTTGCAGAAGTTCCACGCTTTCTACCTAGGGTTTAGAATTTGCCCAAAGGCTTTTAATATATACTCTCTCCGCTATGCGTTTTGAACCACCAGGGAAACGTGGCACTTTAAGGATTGTTTCTGGACTCGCACAGTAGATTCACCCCCATTCTTACAAACAATACTTAAAAAACAATTTTTTTTACAATAAATTTCGCTAAAGGTACTCGATTAAATACTAATTAATCCTACAGATTTACCAAAAACTGTGATAACTTACAGGAGCTGCGTTGTAATAAATCGCATGGACTATGTTTTGGACATACTCGAAATGCAATTCCTTACCATATAGTCAATTGTTTTTCTGGTAATAAATCACTTTAAGATTAGATATATGCGATGTTAAATCGTCTACTACTGCAAGACAGTTTTGTCATTTCCTGGTTATTGAACATTTTTCCAGACGTTTTATCTCAGACAACGCAAGCACATAAGTACTGCACCGTCGGAGTACCCTACTTAAAGGTTCAAATTAATTGAAACTCGACCACCACTCACATAGCACAAAGACATTCCATGATTTCCACAGGATGTACGTTAACCGTACTTAGTTTATCCTGTGGATGTTCATTACTGGACTTGTAGCATGTCATTGTCGTCTATCGGATCTTCTTTTGCCACAAAAATGGATATCTGCTGGGCACCGCGTACGGACAACCGCTGGATGTCCACTAGGAGAAAGTGGACGTGAAAAGGACGTTCACCGGATGTAAGCTAACGGTAATCCATAAGACGCACGTAAATGGTTGTCTACAGGATGTTCGTATTATGATCACGGACCTAAATGGGCAAGAACGTTTTCACTACAGTAAAAAATGCTGCCTGATGTAGCAGTTTTTTCTCATGCTTCAACTAACGTTACGATGTTGGTAATGATTGATGAGCAATGTACAGGTCAATGAATTGTTCGATACCATGTTCGAATATGGGCTGAATTTTTTGTACTAATACCGTTGAAGACTTCAATTAACG
The DNA here is from genome assembly GCA_035610365.1 of Aquatica leii. Lineage (NCBI taxonomy): Eukaryota > Metazoa > Arthropoda > Insecta > Coleoptera > Lampyridae > Aquatica > Aquatica leii. Next base: position 39,599,444 of record CM069437.1, on the reverse strand, counting down.
CTTAAGGAATTAAATTTCTGTAGAGTTATTATTTAAAAAATATTTGCTTCTTTCCAATAAACTTTACACTCTTGGAAAACCTATGAATTGTGATGATTTTTTTTATAGAATGTAGAAACATTTTCACACCTGTGGCACTATCCCTTTCTTTTATGTCTCTTATGCAACCTAACTGAACCTAACTATCCAGTTAATTTTTTGTCTTTTTAATGCTGACTAAATTCCTGAAGAATTTGGTCTCTAAAGGCCATCGTACACTTGCACGAAGCTACAGTCGGCAAAGCGCAGCGAAACCCAAAGAATATAAATGTAGGCACTTGACAATGGTAAAAAAAAATATTATGAAAACATAGAAAAACAGGAATATTGTAACACGATGAACGATGAAAACCAAATAGTAAACATCTACATGCAAAAAAAACTGAAGCAATATTGCTATGTACTCGAATAACGAACGAACGAAAAACTCTAATAATCAAAAAAGAAACGCCAATATAAACTAAATTTAGCCGGGAGCGTAAACTGATATATAAAGACCCAAGTAAGCATAGAAGACGTAATAATAATTTATAAAATGAAAGTCAGATCAAAACAAGAAAAACTTTCAGACAACGGTTTACTGACAAACTGAAAGATCTGGTTACGTTACATTTTATACCATTGTTTGATACGTTATGTGTGCATTAAATGTGTATTTTTTGGCCCTTCTTTGTTTGTTCCGAACCTTCAATTTCAGCTGAATAGCTTCCGTAACCAAGACCCTAGTACTCACTGGCAGGCCCGTCAGCGTTACCTTTCCAGTCGCAGATTCTAAGAAATATGAAACTTTTTGATAACAAACTTAACAGCAGTCACTCGAATAAAAATCACAACGTTCCTTTGCTCGGTGTTTTATTTAACTTACCATTTTACATATCGAGATTAAGCAGTATATAGTAAACTTAATACAACGGATAGGGAGGGGGAAGGGAGGCTAGCTTGTCACATTAAGATACCGCTGCGTACATTTTTAATATGCGGATTTTAATTGGAAACTTGAGCGCGTTAAATCATATTTCGAAAACAAAGACTGTCTACGGCAAGCTAAGCATGGAGAACCTAGACGAAATAATAAAACAAATATGAAAAAAACGTGCATTAGAATAAATAAGAAGATACAATTTTCTAAAAAAAAATAAACGCGGCAACAATGCAAATATGTTTCATTGTCGGTAAAGCAGGAATCAAAATAAAACATTTTGCATTAATTTTTGTAGATCGCGTTTAAGCCAGGGTCACCAAGCTGCAATGGATTGTTTTGAATCCGGTTAGTTACGCTCCTATTCTAGATGGCGCTGGCATTGGACAGTTTAACGATATTATTTTCGTTTTTTTGCGTCATATCTGTTACTTTGGCATCTATGGTTCACTGTCTTGAGCCAATGAACATCGTTTGTTTTATCTTCAACTTATTTATAACTTATCAGCAGTGTTGCCACAGCTAGTACTATTGTACTAGATCTAGTACAATTTGAAAAGATTTAGTGGAAAAGTGATTTCGAACGTTAATCTAGTACACATTTGTCTTTAATAGAAAAGCAATTATAAAACAATAAAAAAATGTTATTTTATTATCAGGTAACTATTGCAAATGACATTGAAATTCAATGACGGTAGATGTACTGTATGTCAGTAGGTTTGTAAGCAGATAGTAGTTCGTATGACACGGTAGTGTAATTTAAAAGACAATTTCATGAACTTCATTCTTTGACTTTTTTCCATAGGTTAGATAGTTGCTTTTTTTTTAATGCACCACGTACTGCATTAATTATTCGTCGCTATAAGGTTTTTGTCTTTTGTGGTTATTTATTTGTCGAGCCGGTGTGCTGCTTTGAAATCTGCATTTAAAAATATGGACAGGTTGGTATTATATTTTATCCAATAATGGGGCGGAATAATAAATGTGTAGCACCAAAAGTTGTACTGACACTTATTATTATAGATTTGTTATTAAAAAATCAGTTGTTTCAACTCCTTCAACTTCTGGTAACAAAATTATTAACCAATGTACCGATTCTACGATTGTTTAGAATGCTGACAATAATACAGTTACTGGGTAAGAAATTTTAAAGCCTACTTTGTGTGTAAATATAAATATTTTTTAGTAATAAACCATTAAAGAAGAGATTTTATAAACAAAAGTATCGTCAAGAATGGCAAAAAATCCTAAAAAATTCAACATGGTTAATGTCAACAAAATCTTAGGAACCATTTTGTAAAGTGTGCAAAACAGTGTTACATGGTTCTATTACTCACCTGAAGAAACATGAAAATTCAATTCATCATAAAAAATCTTATAATTTAGCTACAACAAGTATTCAAATTAACAAAAAAAAAAGTGGAGAGAACAAAATTCTTTAAGTAAAAACCTTCGGGAAGCAGATTTGAGGTTAAGATTTTTTGTAGCTGAACATAATGTCCCATTTCGAACTTTGGAACATTTGCCAAAACTTATTAAGGCAATTTGTCCTGATTCTTTGGTTGCGAAAAATATATCTTGTAGTAGAACTAAAGGAACAAACGTGCTTAAAACTTTGGCACCAAAATGTTTAAATTGATGTTATAAAACATAACAAATTTTCAATTATTATTGATGAATGCACGGATATTTCGTCTACTAAATCGTTAGGAGTAGTTGTAAGATCATTATTTAATAATACTGTTAAAGATATGTTTATTACTTTATTAGAACTTAAAAGTTCTACTACTGAAAGTATCTTTACTGTTATAATCATTTTTTTTGCTGAACATAAAGTACCTTCAACTAATATAATTGGCCTGGCAGCAGATAATGCTGCAGTCATGATGGGCCGTCACAATAGTATTCAATCAAGATTTCAGCACTTGATACCAAATATATTTGTATTTGGATGCATCTGTCACAGTTTTAATTAATGTGCATCTGAGGCTTGTCTTGAATTACCTAGTCATTGAAGACTTAGCACGAGACATATATGCATATTTTGCGCATAGTTCTAAACGAATTAAAGATTTTAAATTATATCAAAATTTTCGTTCATTAAAGCCACACAAATTATTAGCTGTTGCTCAAACAAGATGGCTCTCATTAGAAGCTGTTGTCAATCGTATATTAGAACAGTGGCCTGCTCTCATTTTTACTTATTTTTTACTAATGCTGAAGCAGAAGATCATTTACAGTCTGCTTTTACCATTCTATCTGTCCTGAATAATCCGATTTTCAAAGCGCATTTATTGCTTTTTGTCATATGTATTAAAAATTGTAAATAAATGAATCTACAATTTCAATCTGAGAAGCCTCAAATATGTAGTTTGCTAAACATAATAGAATCTCAGTATCGTTTAATACTAAAATCCTTTTTAAATTCAGAATATGTTTCCCAAACTCCATTACATTTAATTAACGTTGAAAATCCCCATCAAATCTTACCATTAAAATCTTTATATTTAGGGGCGCAAACAGAACTTGTTCTTTCGACAATTAATAAAAAGGCAAATAAAAATGACATACATTCATTACAGATCAGATGTTTACGATTCTATCACAAATTATGTTTTGGAATAAGAAAGAGATTTAATTTTGACAGTCCAATATTAAGACAATTAAATATGTTAAATCCAGAATGTGCTGTAAGTGGCAATGTTACTTCAATTGTTCCTTTAATTCAATTATTTCCAAATATTACTGATGATATAAATGTGATTGAAAATATAAACAGTGAGTGGCGTTTGATGCCAGAAGCAAAAAAATTAATAAAACATTGGGATAAAATTGAATTATTTTGGACCGAAGTTGGAGAAATAAAAGATAACACCAATAGTATTATGTTCCCAAATTTAACAAAATTCGTAAAAACTCTACTCTGTTTACCCCATAGTAGTGCAGCTACAGAAAGAATATTCTCTAAATTAAATGATATTAAAATTAAGAAAAGAAATAAATTAAAAACTGATACATGTAATGCATTACTATTATGCAAAGAGCATTTGAATCTTAATAACGTAACTTGTTATACATGGAACCCCAACAATGATGTACCTGTATATATGTTTGGAGAGACGGATAATTGTGGCGAAACAGAAGACGAAAACGATGTATTTTTTGATTAAACTTATTTGGAGAGTGTATTTTTATCTTTGTTTTTTTGTATTAAGCAAGTGTTATGTTATGTAGGTAAATAAATGTGATATTGAAAAAATATTTTTATTATTTTTCCAGTTTAGTACTATTTGTTATAAATCTAGTGCTAATTTCGATTGAATTTTAGTACGATTTTTTTCGTAGCTGTGGCAACACTGCTTATCAGTAACTTATTTATAGACGATTTAGACGCCATTTGAGTTTCGTTGTTTTATTTTCAATGTTATAAAAAGTTAATAATTTTATATTAATTTTCATTATATTTGATTCTTTGTTTAGTATTAGCGTTTTATTTCGGTAGTGTGAAATGTATATTACGTAAAAAACAAAGTTGAAAAACTTGTTTGTTTATTTTTTGCATCGATAATGGTTCACTTATGCTCGATTGCACTGCATTTTTTAAGTTATACTTTGTGCTAATACTTGATTACTGTGAAACATTCGTTATAAAAATACGGGACAATCGAGCATTAATACAATATATAATATGACAATATACAATAAATTCAATTTCAAAATTTCCCGCTGCGCTTTTAACCGAGTTTAGTTACGCTCCTAAACTAGATGGCATTAATAAGGCTTCAAACGTTAACATTGCAGCTTGGCAACCCTGGTTTAAGCAAATTACCGAACTTGCCGAATGTCTTTTACCGTTTTGGAATTTTAATGTCGAAGAAAAAACGAAAAATCGTGGCTCCTCTCAAATCTCAATTGAAAAAACGATGTCAGAAGACGGCAGTCCGAGCCTATTAAATTTAAGAGATTTTAGAATTCAGAAAAAACCGAACTTTTCGCATAATTTAAACGATCCATTAGAAACATGTAAGTAATTAACCTTTATAGTAATTTTTAAATTCATGAGGCACGTACAGTTTAATAGCTAAATTAATATACAGCAACAGAATTAAGTCCCGAAATTAAAATACAAACGACGAGAAGACGAATTTTACCCATAAGCGAATCGGATTCAGATTGTGAAAACACAAAGATGTCTCAAAACAAAATTGGCAACTTAGACAATAATAAGTATGTGGTTATTGGAAATAAGGTGATCGTTGAAAGAATCGAAGACATCAACGGTTATAACAAACGGATGCAGAAAAGTGATGCAGTTTTAGAAAAGGAAAAACAAATGAGATTTCTACGAGAAAAATATCCGACTATGGAGTCTATGGTAGTTTAAACTTATTGTGTTATTGTTATCGTTACACATTATGTTTTAGGCTATACATGACATTCTTTCAAAACATAATTTTAATATTGAGGAAGCTATCAAGGAGTTGGAACTGAAGTCTGGTAATAAACAAGTAGGTGGATCATTAGAGAACTTTCAGTGTTGGAAAGCTTCTATTGAGGAACAAGTACAAACTACGTCTTTTAAGAAGAGAACTCATTCAGGAGAACATAGTAACGCTAAGAAAAGAGGTATAAGAAAATACATGATTTTTTACTCGAGTTTTATAATGTGATAATATTGTAGTTAAGCAAATGAGGACTGAAGAAAGTGTTAGTGATGATAGTGAAGCTGATACTCATGATTATAAAGATCGAAGAGTCTTTGATAGGTATGTTAGTTATTTTTTATAGTCGACTCCTTGAAAACAATCACTTAGGTATTACAAGGGCCTAATCATGTTTATGTTATTAAGTGTAATATGAGTTGTATTAGGTGTTTTTAACATCTTGCATTATTACACTCAGAATCTGAGCTGTGTAGGTTTTTCAGCGACTGTCCCATTTAGGTGTTTTGAGTTTCTTTATACTCTTATCAGTAGTCTATCTAATGTTGAGTTTAGGCGGACGTTGATTCTTCATTAATCAAATGAAAAAGCAAAGTCAATAGGGTGTTTTGTTATGTCGTGAACTATTACCTTCCGTCGAAAATTGGAATTGGTAAAAAATTTAAAATTTGACAGGTCTAAGCGAATCTGACAACTGTTAAATTTATTTGAAAGACAAACAACAGAAATCTAAATTACCGACTATATATTTACAAAAACGCAAACAAGGAGAGTAACAATTTAAAAATAACCATGTATTTATATATTAAATAAAAATATATTTACTTACATTTACACTCTCAGATTCAATATAAAAGTTTCAATAAAGACTTAATATTAAATAAAACGACAATAAAGATAGGTTAGAAAAAGTGTGCAGAACGATGTCAACCGTAGTGACATGACATTTGATTTGTTTACTATAACTGACTAATGTTTGTAAGACCGATGATAGCATTGTTTTGATAAAAACCGATTACCGCGCCACAGTTCACGAGTTTTTAAATACCTTCTAACTTGATAAGAATAAAGCGTATAGCGCTTTGGTTTAGGTACGCACATCTGAAATTTGAAATTGCAAGTTTCAATTTGAAATTATGATATATATTTCATTGCTACACTTTTGTGCTGTGTCTATTTTCCACTAGTTTACCGAAGTAAGTATTTATTGTAAATCTCATAAAAGCTTTAAAAGAGTTCTTCAAGATCTTACAGTAACTGTAAAACTGGATTGCCGAACTAAAAACATACGGTTATTAGAGAAACATACCTTGTAGAAATCTATATTACCGATCATACGTTAAGAAACTTATTTGTATTGATAAACATAACGTTTCTAACATTCTAAAATCAATTTTTAATCAAAGATAGGAATATCTCACTGATGGAAGTTGAAGAAAATCATCGTTATACTTACTTTAAAATGGTTAGATATTTATAGAACATATAGTAGTGCGATTACAGCGACGCTATTTGTATTTTTTAACGTTTTAATAATGTTTTCTTTACATATTTTTTCTTTCTCAAACACTACGCATTTAATCTCGAAATTAAATAAATTTTGTTTTTATTTAAAATGTATATTTTTTAGCGATGAAGACTCGGACGTTGAAATTAGCAACGATTTAACCAGCGATAAGAAAAAAGTATTAGAATTTTTCCGTACGGCTATACCAAATGAATTGCAATTAATGACCTCATGTTCCAAAAAGAAAGCAGATGCGATCATCGAATGCCGGCCATTCCAAGATTGGGTTGATCTGGTACAAAAGCTACAAGAAAATAAAAACTTAAGCCCAGATTTATTAAACGCTGCTCAGGAAGTTCTGTTGACGCGTAGTAATATTCAGCGATTAATGAAATGTTGTAATAATTTGGCGCAACAGATGGAACGTGCTGTAGCCGCCGGAGCTGGAGTGAAACAACAACCGTCGTTATTGGATCCTTCGTAAGTGACAGTTTTGTTTCTACTCGATATAATTGTTTTTACTTGTATAGGAGACATCTCACTGGGTATCAGATGGTTGGCTTAAATTGGTTGGCCGTTTTACATAAACAGGGTGTTAATGGTATTTTAGCCGATGAGATGGGACTGGGAAAAACTATACAAGTTATTGCGTTTTTGGCACATCTCAAAGAAACTGGCGCTACGTTAGGCATTCCACATTTAATTGTAGTACCTTCTTCTACTTTAGGTATTTTACGTTGTAGTTATAACGCAAACCTAATTATTGATTTCAGATAACTGGCGGGTAGAATTTGAAAGATGGTGCCCGCAATTAAAAATATTTATGTATTATGGGACCACGGAAGAGAGGAAGATGTATAGAATCGATTATTGGTCTAAGGGAAGCATAAAGGAATATGATGTTATTCTAACCACATACACTATGGTTACTAACACGCCCGAGGAAAGAAAAATGTTTAGAATAACTCAAATGCATTACGTTGTTTTTGATGAAGCTCATATGCTTAAAAACATGAATACTCAACGGTATGAGAACTTAATTAGGATTAAGGTAAGTCTACTGATCGGTATATTTTGTCTTAATTCGTGTCGGTAATACAGATACCTGAAATGGTAACTGACTAAGCAATCATTTTGTCTTGTTAAGAAATTTACTACATATTTTTTTTAAATATTGGTGATTACAACAATAATCATCTATACATGAAGTAGTTCATCCGATTTTTTAGATGTGCTTGAACGGTTGTACGTATGTTTCGACTGCCACTGAAAAAAAACTGGTGATATTACCTTTTCTTGTATTGCTTTTATAGTATTATGTAAATAGCGTTTGCTTTATTCTGGCGTTTTCTGTTTCTAGTGTCGGTTGGTAGTGTTTTTTTTTGCTTGTCTCGACTGAACCACTAACGTATCTAAACCGATATCTCTCATTATTTCGTTTTTCTTGAATCACCTGGATCACTTGTTATACAGAGTGTCCCAGGGTACGAGGAACCTCCATAACTCTGTTGCTTTTTGAGATATTGACTTCAATATTTTTAAACGTTAGCTGCGGACATTTTTAACAATTTAAAATAATTTTTGTCATATACAGGGTATCGCTATACAGGATGGCGCACCAAACTTAGGTTTTTTTTTAATGCAACTCCTATATTTTGCATCATTATAAAGCCCTTTTAACGCTGATTAAAATGACTCAAAATTTTATCAGCTAATTATGCACCGTTTAGGTTTTATGGTCGAAAAACCAGTGAAAAGGCGTCGTTTAAAAAATCATCGAGACCTTACTGTTGGAAATAAATCAGCGATTAAAGTGTCAAGTGTTTTTCCATACCCTGAACTTTGATTCAAGTGCTTATTGATCCACCCATTCGAGGTCGAGGTACCGTATAAAGGGCGAGTCCTATCGTAAAACTATGAATAACTTAGTAGTTGTTTTTCTAATGGAACACCCTGAATTTTTTTACACCTTTAAATTTCATTTTTTTATAGACTTTCCAACGATATAATAGTTTGTATGGTTTATTGTGAAAAACGATACTGTTTCTAGAAAAACTTTTGTTTTTAATTCAAGCGTTTGCTGTTGTCAATAAATTTGAAACAATTTGTGTTCCAACATTGGTAGACATTTGAATAGTTTTCAAAAATTTGTTAATAATGAATTTGACACTGGAAAAATTGACAAACATGGTATATTGTATTGATGAGGCTGAAAAAAATATTTTGTTAGCAAGACTAATTTAACAATAAAAATATTCTATTGCAAGAATTACAAGAACTGATACTTTGCGGAAACTAGCAGAAAGAATTGCAAAAACTAGTCCTGTATGTTATGCTAATAAAGAAATTTTTGGTGGTCGAGTAAGTGAAGAAAAGTGTTGCACCTGCTACTATAAATTCAAGAAAATCCAGAAAAAAGTAGCAGGAGTATTACTGCAGAAGCGGACATATTCAAAAGTACTGAGAGTAGAATTATAATTAAGTAAAAGTTTTACCCTTGTCACATGGAATTACATGGCAAAACTTTTCAAAATAGAGTGATGGTGATTTTTTTCAATAAAATACTGACGAATGTTCCCTAAATGTGTGGGGAGATATTTTGAATGGGCAGGAATATTTGAGATTTCTCCAAGACGATCTTCCCATATTACTTGAAGATTTAAATTGAAATATTAGGTCTATGCCGTTGCAGAATGATGGTGCCCTTGTGCATAATAATATAATTGTCCTCAGTTTCTAGACCGAGTTTATCCTCGTCGTTGGGTTGGACGAGGTTGTACTATTGCGTGACTAGCACATTCCCCAGATCTAACACCAACGGACTATTTCTTATGCGGTTACGTTAAAAAACAAGTTTACGCAGTTCTTCCAACGATTATTGAGGATATGCAAAACAGAATAACTCAGGCATTTGTTTCAATTGAGCCAGACAAGTTAGTAAGAGTCAAGTTTTATTACGTCAGGCGTTTGGCAGTTTGTAGAGAACAAAATGGCGGCTTATTTTCAGTTCAGGGAATGGACACTTGACACTTCAATCCCCGATTTGTTTTCAACAGTAAGGTCTCTGTGATTTTTCAAGGATTGCCTCTTTTCACTGGTTTTTCGACCATAAAATCTAAACAGTGCATAATTCACTTATAAAGTTTTGAGTCGTTTTAATGAGAATCGAAGGCGCTTTATAATGATGCCTTGTATATGATGAAAATAATTTGAAACTGTGTAGAAAATCTGTACCTACCGTATAAAAAAATTGAAATTGATATCTCAAATTGAGGTTTCTTATACCCCTGGGTCACTTGTATGTACAGACGACTTCTGATCGTTTATGTAAAAGAAGGGTATGCAGCCGCTGAAAAAATAAAAAATCATAAAGTGGGCAAGCGAAACGACTGATAATTATTAAAGTTAAAATAAGTTCGTAATTCCACCGCTAGGGGGCGTAACAACTATGAAGAAACAAAGTTTATAGTATCTCTAAAAGTTAGGGGATGAGCCATACTTTTGAAAACATAATTTGATAGCTTGAGTGATACGGTATAATTTTGCTTTATATTTTTTCGTATCTGTCATTTTGAAATGACTGAAATTTTCTGTTTAGTTTAAAATAAATCAACTAGAGGGCGTTATCTGCAGCGATTAACCATTTTTTTGATTTTTGAAAAAAAATTAAATAGAACGATAATATTTTTGTAACAGACTTTTAGCCGTCATAAAATTAGCAAAAGTTTAGTGAAGACTTTTTTACGAGAAGTGTTTTCAAGATTGTCTAGGCGATTACGGGAGACCGGCAACGTGCAGCCTATTTAAGCACCTGCAAGGATTTGTAGAACACGCATTGAGAAAAATATTGTTAAAGGTTTGGCATACATCACGATCCCACCTTAAGAATCAGAAACATTTCCAATAACATGCGAATCCCTAAAACAATGATCCATGAGATTCTTCTAGACAATAATATGCATCCCTACCACATTGTTTTACATCAGGCTGTTAAATATGATTCGGGAAAATCGAAATTTTCTGTCACTAATATTATGGGCTGATGAAGCAACTTTTAGTAGCGCCGGAGGTGTAAATTTATGTGATATGCATTATTGGTCCGAGCAGAACCCACATTGGATGCACTAAGTAGAACAGAAAAATCGTTGGAGTTTGAACGTATGGTATGGAATCGTGGAAGGTAAAATTATAGGGTCACATTTTTTTTGGCCAAACCCTCAACGGAGTAAGGTTTTTGGAGTTTTTGAACGTTTTTCTTCCACTACTTTTAAGAGACGTCTTCTTAGAAATAAGAAGAAAAGTGGCTCTAGCTTGATGGTTCTCCGGCGCAGTTTAGCTGAAACGTGTGTCAGCATTTAGACGAGCAGTATACACACCTTGTTATTGAAAGAGGAAGTCTATTTCTCTGGCCAGCGCTGTCGCCCGATCTAACTTGTTTAAATATATACCTATGAGGTAGATTGAAAGATCTGGTTTTTCAATAGAAAATTGTAGAACTTTATATGTCATACGATCAAACAATTTTGCAAATTTTACAACAATCGTGAATGAGAACAAATTTACGTTGCTTGAGTGGAAAATGTAGATATTGTCGTTTACGAAAAAGAAAGTAAATGAAGTTGGGGCATTTCTTTCACTGCACTAGCTGTAACGTACAATATTCAATTGTACATGGTTCTCTTTTTTTTGGTTGTTTCCACACCAGAACATACTTTTATTTATTATGGCATCGGATAGGTGAAGTACGAAGTGGGAGTGAGCCATGTGGTTTAACATGCCAACAAAAGCATGTCGAGATTTTCTAGATATTTGCTCTTGGAAGTTTCTACAGAAACCTGAACATTTTCAGTTTGGAATTTTCTTAAATAATTAGTTCTTAAATTCTCATACGTATACGTTGGTTTATTTGTGTTCATTGTTGTTTAGGTGGTCCAGGTCATGTAGAAATTGATGAAAAAACTTATCAAGAGAAAATATTATGTGGGTCGACAAATTTTAAGGATCCATACACTGATGTGTGCAAATAATCACGCCAAATTGTATTGGTCGTGCCTTAATTTTTTTTTAACGACTTGGAGTTATGAGGTCTCCATTTGAATAATATGCGGACATATTCATGTGGTAGCGTAACTGCTTGTCGAATCGTGTATTTTGATTCGATTGTAGCAAGGTACTTAATTGTGGACTGTATTTTCTTCACTTGTTGAAATTAAAACTTGAGCACTTGCTAAGGGTAATTTATTACAACATGATGTTATAAAAGAATTGACAATTTTAATCTGACGTCTCACTTTACAGACGGCTTAACGCTAACTCACGCACATAAAAATAGAACAGAAGGTCTCAAACGGCCTTAAACAAAGTATACAGTAAATCTCAAACAGTTTGCATTGGCCTAAATTTTTTTTTCTTAAAATGTACATCTGTGTCGTACGGTAAGGAAGATGATTTTGCTGAAGTATAACATGTAATTCATATAATTCTTCATTTGATATTTAAAAAATACGTACTTTTATAGTTTACATTCAAGAAATAATTACCTTATACAGTACCAAATTTTGCTCCATAGCGCCGTTATCCAATGTTACAAAAAAATTCCGAACTGTAATTAATCACACAAGACCTCTAAAATAGTACCGTTCTATTAAACTTTTTTCTAATTATCAGAAAAATGAGTAATAGCTGCAGATAATTTTATTTTAAACTAAACTACGCAACAAAAAATTTTTGTCGAAAGACCATAAAATGTTCTTCCAAACGAGATGAAAAATATTCAAATAGGTTGAATGGTTCAGGAGATGCTAAAATGTAATTAAAAATGCATTGGCCTGCGTCTCCTTTATTATGACAGATACGAAAAAAATAAAGCAAAATGATACCGTATCACAAAGCTATCAAATTGTTTTCAAAAGTATGACTCATCGCCCAACTTTCCGAGATACCGTAAACTTTGTTTCTTCATAACAGTTACGTCTCCTAGTGGTGAATTACCGAATATCAAATAATGTCCAGTCATTTCTCTTGTCTACTTTATATATAAGGATTTTTTTCCAAAGCTCTAGGCCTATCTCTGTCACATAGTAAATCACACTATGAGATGGCTCTGCCATCAAACGCTTATTAATCGTGTTTTATTAACTTTGAATTTAAATAAAACACAAAAATAATCTTAGATGCAAATGTGACTTTATTTGAAAGATAATTTCGTGCCAATAATGTTTTATTATTTAGGACATATGGCCGCTGTGGCTCTTGCGTAATCACGTTGTGCAACATTTCTGGTCGTATTTCGGCAATAACGCAATAACTTCCAAATGTTCAGTAGAATTTGGCTTATCAGCGTATAAAAGCGACTTTACATGCGCCTAAAGAAAATAGTCCAGCGGTGTTAAATCACAAGAACGCGGTGGCTAGTTGACAGATCAATTTCTCGATAATAATGGTTTATGAAATGTTTCTTTTAGTAAATTAATGTAATGGTTGTTGGCTTTAATTCCCGCACAAGTTAAATCTTGTTATGTATGTAAACTAAAATCCTCCATAGGTGTTGTGCCCTATGACAAATCGATTCATTTGGATTTTCTTCAATACTGCGCAGACAGCTGCCAACTCTTGCTCGGTACTCGCCTCGGAGACATTATTATCATTTAGAGTAAACGTGGTGCGGAAACGAATTAACTGTCCTGATGGACGATTATGTCGACCACAAAATAGACTAATTGAACCATTATTTTCAAAGTGAATTTGAACAATTCGCAAACGTTGCTCTGGCCAGAGTCTATTCCAAGAATGTTGACCCGTACATTCCCTATAATATGGAGGATAGCTAACGAATGAATTAAGTGTGAAGCCAAAAGCGTCCACTTGCAGGGAAGGTAAAATAATGCTTTGCGATTGGTTGACATTACGTCATATGCATAGATATTTATATAACTTCGTTATAGATAAGGCTTTCAGCTTTATATGTTATTGAAATAGTGATACAGAGCTAAGGGGTAAGTGCGGTAAAGGGTACTCTGAAATAGTACAGTTCTAACACGCCGGCGCGGAAATAACATGCAATCGTCGTATTATCTACAGTTGGGACGGTGGATCTTTGCAATTATGGCCGCCACAACATTCGTGTGAATCAAGATTTAAAACTGAAGTCAAATTAGCACTTATTTACATAAGTATATTTGTCATTTATAATGTCAAATAAATTTGAGGTTATATTGGAAGTTTGACAGGATAAATAAAAAATTTCTCTAAACATCTAATTCTTTATCAATAAAATTTATCTTTTCATCTCAATGATTTTGCACACTAATTTTATAAAATTACTAAATTTAAAATTATGCAAAAAATTAAAAATAGGAAAACTTTATTGAATATGTAAACAGATATAAAAAACATGAATGTTTTAATGTTCATTACTCTAATTCAGAATCAGAACTTGAATCATCGTTAAAATTAATAATTATAGGTTCAACCTCAAGATCGGTAAGAGCTCGTTCACGGTTATGCCACTCTTCAATTACTATTTCTGTGTGCTGAATGCACTTTTTCCACGAAGCGTTACAATTTGCTAAAGCTTCTTCCCACAGATTTAATACACTTTCGTCACTAAAACCATCTCTACCATTGTGTTGATTATAATAAGATTTAGCTTCAGCCCAGATGAATTCGATTGCATTGAACTCACAATGATAAGGTGGTAGCCTTAATACTTCATGATCATTTTCTCGAAGCAATTCATCAATAACATATACATTTAAATATTATCGCAAAAACGTGTAAATTAAACGCATGCGCAATTTAATTGTACTATTTATCTCTGTCTTTGTTTACGTAGAGCGCAATACAAACCTCGGAAAGCCGCATCTATAACGAAGTTATATAAATATCTATGGTCATATGATAATGGTGTTACCATCTTGTCGCTATCTAATGAACTACCATTAAAGAGAACTATATCGAAATTTTAGACATAAAAGTTTCACCATAAAACATATTAATGATTTTTTTGTGGTAAATGTATGTATTTATTTAGTACAATTTACATGCAAGCTTTCGAACTTAAGCTAAGTTCTTCGTCCGGCAGTATAAATTAAATTTATATATAAAATATTACATAATAATTCAATTTATACATTCAAACTAATCAACAATAACAATTTGACTACCTTACAAACGGCCGATTTTGGCTTCATTTTTTATATATATATACTTGATATGAGTTGGCGATCCAGTTTGTTGTTAGCAGTGTTGTGCATAGATAATTAAATTTTTATCTAGATGAGATAATAGATAATTTCCAATTTTTTTTATCTAGATACCGATTAAGATAAAAGTTTATCTAGATAGTAGATACTATAATCTATAATTTACGTAGATAATACGATAGATGATCTATCAAATAGGTACAAACAGGTAATAATTAATTGTTACCATTTAATTATCATCATCATCATCAATACCAATTCATTGTTTATTAAATTAACTAATTAAAAAACTGAAAGACAGATTGAAAAAAAAATAAAAATCGAAAAAAAACATGACAGATATTTTATTGATTTAATGACCTACTATTGTAAAATATAAAACAAATTTCTTGATACAAGATGGTCCTTTCAAAATTTTCATTGCTAAGAAAAACTTACACTATCAGGAATCAGGCCTATAAAATCTTTCACTTAGCGCCGAAATTGATATGTTTAGTCAATAACTTTTTCACAAATGGAGAAGTGTCTAGTAAACTTAATTAGTTTTCCTTTGTAACAGTTAGGAAAATTCTAGTTTTGATATCGACATCAGTTTGAACCTAAAAAATTATAAAAATTATCGCTCATAGCCGTTAATCACACTCTTTGAATTATTGCTTTTTCTTTTTAATTTTAAGTCATCATTTGTAGTTCGATATTTTAAGCAAATTTTTCACAAAAAACCAACTAATCCTCAAAGATTTATTGTATTTTAAATTTTGAGCAGCTTACATCAGCGATCACTTAAAGAATTAGCTTTTATGTCTTTTAAAAATACGCAAGCAGTTTTGTTTCTTCTAAAAAAATTGGGTTATTTTAAACAGTTTATGCTCTGCTCGGTACTTTTTGTAATTGTAAGTGCAACAAATCCATATGGAAAAAAAGCATTTTTGCTTTGCAGTTTTGTTAATTATATTTGACAGGTTATCAGTAATTGTACTCATATGATAATTTACATCATAGATTTATATAGGAGCGTTTTTATTCTACGCGGTCTACATTAGGATCTTATTGCGACTTTAATTTAACGTTAATATTACTTACTCAACAAGTTGATTTAAAGAGTAAGCTAAAAGCTCCATGACTTAAATAGTCTTCTAAAAGAATTCTATATCATGTGTATCGAGGTTTGTCACTTTCAACTGCTCAAAAAGTCGTGAATTTTCTCTTTTTCAATCAAGCATTTTTTTTATTTGGGCATAGTTTTGCTGTGTAGACACTTCAACCAATTAAATTTTCAAAACTACAGAATTAGTAGCTGTTAATCTCAATGTTTGAATCGTGCAAGATAATGTATTGAATAAATGTAGGTATATCAAAAAGTTATTTATTGTTTCTAAAGACGATAAGATACTTATCGCAAGCAATTGGTTCAGTTTCAAAAAGTAATTTGAGTTGTGTTTTTGTTTACATCTCGTATTGCATGTATTTACGCTCAAGGTCATGTGAGTCTAGTTTTTGTCAGCAGAAGAGCTGCAAAAATGCGAAGCATCTACGGCAATTATTTATCAGGTTTTAGCCATCTGGACTGTATTGCATTACCGCAGACATTACAAACAATAGTATGTTTGTAAATATAAAAATTACAAAACAACAAATCTAAACAAAAAATGTATGTTACTTTTAAAAAACCATCTAGATAATTTCATGATAGATAACCGAAAGATCATCTAAGATAATCATCTAGATAATGTTCAATACTTTTATCTAGATAAGGAGAAAGATGATCAAAAATTATCTAGATGAATTATCTATATAATTTCATCTAGCTAATGCACAACACTGGTTGTTAGTAGTAGGGATAAACATCATTGGGCTATTCATTATGAAACAGCAATCCAAACAACTATCAGCTGTCTCTGAAAAAAGTGTTGCCAACTTAAAATTCTATACCTTGAAATAAAACACCCGTTACTTGAGATTTTTTAAATCCTCCTTTGTCTAATACGCTCCTTGTCTTGTACTATCTAACACATCCCCGTTTTATTTTTCAAATTTGCTCAATCTTTTGGTAAGTGATCCGTTGCATTTCCTATTCTGCATATCTTCCGATTATCTAAAGCTTGCAAACATTGTTTTGTTTTTTGATTTTTCCATCTTTTCAAGTATTTTGTAATTTATTTTTTCTTTATTTTTGTATTTTACAACATTCTTACAAACAATTACTCTTCCCCTTAGTCTTTCTACCTCGTTCTCTTAGGTACCCATTTCTTTTATAATTATTTCTTCTTACTTTCTTATCCACCGTCTAAATTTGTTTTTCACACCTCTGTTTAACATTGCTACATAATTTCACATTCCTATCTTTTTTCCATCACCGTATCTTTTTCTGTGCGTAACTAATTATTCTCCTAATGTCTAGACGTTGGTTTAGTTTCTATTAATATGTTCCCTGGTTCTTGTATTCTAGGTCGGGGTAATTCCTTCTTGTTTCGTTTAATTTATTGTTTTTCGCCGTCGTTTATCAGAAACCAATAGTTTCGAGTTGACTTGTAAATTTATCATTTTTAAACAGTTTTCTGAACGTGTCATTCCTTCATTGCGATTTTCTCTTTTGTTGCAATTCGAAGTTAGCTAGCCTTCCATAACTGAATTTTCTTCAGCAAACTCACTCTATAGTTTCGTGCTTTTTGCATTCCTGTTTTTGAATAATCTGGAACAGCATGCATATTTTATTCCTTACTTTTCTCTGCTAATACTTTCCAATTCTTAATTATGCCTTATGATTTTTTCTCTCCATTCTAATTCTTATTGTTATGTATATGTTTCTCTTCCTTCTTTTGTTTGTCACTATTCCTGTGATTGCTCCTTCTTTTGCTTTTTACTATAACCTTCCTCATGCTGGATTTACCACGTTTACTCGATATCTCTTCTTTTTGTTAACTCGTTAAGTGGTTCACTATTTTTGTTGCTTGTTTTCCGGTCTTTCCCTTGTATCTAGCATCATTAATAAAAATCAAACTTTATTTACTGAAAAAGTAATACTACTCAAGTCGTAATCAGATAACATGAGAAAACAGTTATTTACTTTTTCCGACTGTACTTTGATCTGTGTTTCAACTTATGCTTGAGCACATTTTTAAGACGTATAATTGTATAATGAAACAAAGAACCTTCGTTTTGTAACTACATAGCTGATTTTTGCAATTTTGGTAAAATAAAGTGGTTTCTTCGATTTTTGCAATAATTCTAATGAGAGATGCGGAAACAAAACTTTAGATCCCAAAATATTTATAAGATTCTTTGTACTCAATTATTAGTTATTCAAAGTCAATCTCAATTAATTGTTCAGTTTTTCAAGTTGAAAATAAAAATTAAACAGCAACACATGTTTTGGGATTTGTTTAATTCATTCAGCATGGCATTGGATTCAGTTACGTAATTGACTAATCCCGAATGCTTTCAAACTGGCCCACAAATTTCACATTGTTTTTTCTTGTATCAGAATTTATAAATAAGGTAATCCAGTGCATTTGCTTTATTGCTTACAGTTTAATGTCAAAGCTAATTATATTAAGCCTGTTGTAGACAAAAAAACGGAATTACAAACAAAATTTGTTTGGAATAAACCGTAGGGTTGTAGGGTATTTTTTCTATGGAATGACTTACTGTACAACTTCTTAACATGATTTGCTACCAAATTTGTTATCGTCTAATACCATCGCTTGAAAACTTTGAAGCAATCATTTGTTTACAAAGTTTGTTACAAATTTCGTAAACATTTTTGTTATAAGAAATATTAGCATCTAAAACAGGCTTGTGGCAGTTAATTGAATTAACTGATTCGTAAATTTGAATGCAAGAAGAAAAAATATGAAATCTGTGGTGAATTCTGGATTAGTCAATAACATTTCTAGGTTATAAGAATATTTGCCTAAGGAAAATATACGAAGCTTTCACACTTAATTCAAAATCCATTTTCTATTCCATAAATACACAAAGGTTGTCTACTGCGTATAATTTTTATTCGATTTAACAATGAATTTTTTTTAAACCGGTCATGTTATTTCTAATCAGCTGTCATTTAATTCAAATTTAATTGGTTAAATTTGATGAACTACCAACTTTACAGTAATTCAAAACAAAAATCCATGTTGCCGCATTTTCCTCTTTGTTTTATAAATCTTTAAACGATTTATTTCCTATTTTTTACTCGATCTAACATTAAAACAGTATTTAAAAATTATATCAAAATGATTTATATTCACGTATATATTAATATTATCCGTACTGTGCTTAAAAAGCAATTTGATATTTTATTTTTCTAACATTGGTATGAAACAAATTCCAATTTATTTTTTTCAATATTTTGTAATATTTACAATAAATAGCTCTAAAATATTATACGCGATGGGTACTTTTATAAAACCGATTTTTAATTAAAGTTATTTAGGTTTTTTTTGGCTTCGTGTTTTTTTTTAAACAGTCAATTGACTCGGTTGCAATGTCGTTATACGTGTCTTATCACAAAAGCAAAACTAAGCTATTGTTCACGAACTACAGCAACGGAGCTTCTTGCAAATAAACCACATATTATTATCTTGAAAATCTACAACTTTTTGTCACTTGTGTGTCATTTTAATATTTCTAGAATAGTTTTAGTGAACAAAATTGCGTAAACTAATTCGTGTTTCCTTCGGGTGCGGTCGATTGTTGACGCGTGTTTGTAACTTTCGCCACCTTTGGCTATGAGCGACGTAAAAAAGAGGCGCGATCTTAGCCTGAAACAAAAAATTCAAATTTTAGAACAGTACGATAAATTACCGAAAATAAGTCAACGAAATGCGGCAGCGCAATTAAGCGTTTCACAACCACTTTTGTGTAAAATTTTAAAAAAACGTGTTGAAATTGAAGACGCCGCAAGAAAAAATGACAATTTAGACACTAAAAGAAATCGTAGTGGGAAAGACGATGAAGTCGAATCTGCGTTGAAACACTGGTTCACGAATATTCGTAAATATGATGTACGTATAGATGGACCATTGCTGCGTCAGAAAGCGGAAGAATTTGCGAAGACAATGGGAAAAGAACATTTTGTCGCAACGGAAGGATGGTTTCGCCGTTGGAAAAAAAGAGAAAATGTCGTATATAAACGAACTCACATCAAACAAGTTTCTGAAAATTGGATCGACAGTTTATGGCCTTATATTGTTTTGGAATTTACTCCTAATAACATTTATAATGCAACCGAAACTGAGCTTTACTATCAGACAATTCCCGACGCGTACATGTTTAAAACTGAAGACGCAAAAGGATGTAAGGCATCAAAAGTATATGTAACGATTTTGTGTTGTGCAAATATGATGGGCGACAAGGAAAAACTTTTAGTTATTGGTAACAGTAAGAATCCGTACTGTTTTACTGAAGTCAGAAGTTTACCAGTTGATTATTATACAAACGCTGATGTTTCGATGACTTCTTTGATCTTTAACGAATGGCTGTTAAAATGGGATAATCAATTAGATCGTAAAATTGCACTTTTAGTTGACAATTGCGCTGCGCATAGTGTAAATTGCGAATTAAAAAATATAAAAGTTATTTTTTTGCCGACTAGTACTACTTCAGGAATACAGCCGTTTCATCATGGCGTTATAAGAATCCTCAAAGCTTATTACCGAAGAGATATGTTTGCTAGGATTTGGGAAAATATGAAAGATACGCAACGAATAAGTTCAAACGATCTAGAGAAGATAATGAATTTTTTAGACGCTTTACATTTGATAGCAATGTCGTGGGATCAAATATCTAAAGCAACGGTTAAAAACTCCTTCATAAGCAGTGGGTTTTCTAAAGATGAAATAGAGGATGAAAATTTAAACATTCAACCTCTCAATATGACAGCAGGCGAGTTCGAAGATTGGCTAATGATGGATGAGGAGACTATAAAGGAAGAAGAAGTTTGTAACAGTGAAACAAGTACAAACGCAACAGCGTTAGTTAAAATTGAAGAATTTGTGGAATGCGAAGAAACAGAAACGTTGCAACCTCCAACAAACAGCGAAATGATAAAAGCACTGGAAGTGTTGCGACGCGGTGTCCAACATAGAGCATCAGATTTTCAGGCTCATTACAAATATGAAGTTTTTATAAATAATTTACTTCAAGAACATTAGACACAAACAATCTTCGTTAGTTTTTTTTTTACATTTATTTTGCTCGCAAATTCATAATTGATTCTTTTAGTTTATCGCATGATTAATTTTTATCTTAGCGTGCGTATTTGTAAACAAAAGTTTGTGATACTATAATTCGTCGGTTATTGTTATCAATCACAATAAAAGATAAATCATAACTGAGTTTACTGTTATTAATCTGTTTATATAAGTGTAGTGATAAATTACCGAAATTGAAGAATTAAATACACAAAAGTAATCTGAAAGTTCAAAATTGAATGCGAAACACTTTTAAGTGTTTCAACAAAAATTCTACTTTGATAGATTGTCTAAGAGCAGATAGATCTAGAACAACTTCAAAAACCGTCAGTGATTTACATTGATGAAAACTTTTTAGGTTCACTGGATTTTTTTTGAACTGAGGTTCATTTGTAAAACAAAAAGTTATGTTATCAACTGCATGTAATATAATATAAATTGATCGCACGTGCAAATTCAGTTTTGATGTTTGCGGTTTTGTTATCTTTGTCTGCGGTGGCATTTTATTCTTGAAGATGCACATCTTTCTTATAGGAATGTTATTAAAATGAGGTCATTGCATTTCAAACTAAATAAGGGCATGTACATCATTCTTAATTTACAACAGTTTATTTTTTAAACATGTTTTTGAAATTTTAAATACCTAGGTGTAGGTTCAAAGGTACGAAATGCAAAATTGAAAATAAATGATCTGCTCAAAACAATCGATAAACCACAGACATCCAAACCGGATGCACGTGCGGCCGATTTATATTACGCCACATGTAATTAATATAAATATTGTCTGCATTTTCTTATCTTGAACTCTTCTGAAAAAACGCTTATGCAAGTACAAAATGTTTTAAGCAGGTAAGCAAATTTCTCGTGACCCTAAAAAGTTTTTGTTAAATTTTAAAAAGTGAAATTTCTTAGTTTGAAAGTTTTATTAGTATTTTTTTTGTAAATCAATCAAATTTAACATGAAAAACACCCTATCAAAATGATCCAGTATTTGTGGTCGTCACGAAGTTTGTGCCCGTGTAGAATGGAATGCGGAATATTTGACTCAACTTACCAGGAGTTAAAAGCTACGTTGACCAACGCACTAGGATATTGGAGTAAGGTGCTTTGAAACCAGTGTGTTATGCGTAGAGAACCACTGGCTATACGCCAATCTGTAAATATTAACTCTTGTCTGGGTCGGTGACTACCTCAGCTACTTTTGTCGTAAAAATATATCTGTATGAAACCAACCGCAAACAAAAAGGCTCTGTTGAGACTATAAAATTGCAGTGTGGCGTAACCAACGATGTTTGTCCTTACTACTAATATACTGGATCGCTAACTAGTACATTACTTGCATGTGAAAAAGTGACGCCAAAATCGGCCATTTGTAAAGTAGGTAAATCGTTATTAGTGGTCAGTTCGAATGTGATTGTGTTAGCTATATATAGTGATGATTAACAACGTATCTAGTTTTCTGTAATACTAGTTCGTAAGATGGTAACTATTATTATAGGTTGTTGTAATGTATAACAAATCTCATAACGATATTTTGCCTACAAATGACTGATATTGGTTTCATTTATAATTCATTACTTACTTATGCAGTATATGGAGAAGCTCTACTAGGTTAAATAAAACACAGCTAAAATAAAATGTGATTTTTATTCGAATAACTACCGTTAAGTTTAGACCGAAAGTTTCCATGTTCTTTAGTTGGAGGGAAAGTACAGTGAAGAAACTTTTCCAGGTCCCATACTTAAGTTAACACGTTTAATTATAACACATAAACACGGGCACAAGCATCATCGTATAAAACAGAAGAGAAGAGTTAGATAACTGACGACTTGCCAGTAGGTACTGAGTTCCTGGTTACGGAAGCAGCCCTGAAATAGATCCAAAACATCAAAACCCCCATAGAATGAGAAGTACTTGTGATCACACATTGTTTATCCATCACGGCAAATAAAATATTATACATTTTACAAGGCAATGCATACACCGATGTTTTCCTTGTTATCGTATCTAATTATCATTAATCGGTGAGTATTGACAACTAAAGAAATGTGTGGGACATTAAGAAATTTTTATAAAATTTAAATATGAAAACGCAGAAACACAATAAAACGTTATGCGTTTTTGAGAACGTGTCGAATTAGTAATTCCAAGTTTCAATTTATAATTTGTGAAAAACATTTTTTAATAATTCTATACAAACTGTATAAAAACAAACGAATTAACAAAGTTTCAGTGGACGCCACATGTTTCAAACAAAAGAAACTAGTGGTGTTTTATAACGTTGGAATTTTAATACAAAGTGTTTAAACATAAAAAGTTATATTGCGGGTTTGTAAAATCTGCTAACAGGGCATATGTTTTTAATTTGATTACGCGACCGGGATCGATTGGACAACGTTCCTCTGTTGGTAATATACCATCTGTGCCTAGAAATGTATATAGTGCCAGAAGTTTCGCAATTAAATATTACTAGTATTATCTACCTGTCTTTCATACTTTGTAGCCCTTCTTTTGAATAGTTTTATTGGGCATACGTCCAGTATTGGCTTAAGTTTGTTTGTTTATAGCTTTTCTGATATATTGCAGTTCTACGAGTAAAGAGTGGCGTCCTAATACTTTTTTTTAAACTTTTCTGTTTAGTGCATATGCACTTGAGTCATTTTGGTTGATTTTATTGTCGTGTGTTTTGGCTGCATTTTATAATTTATTACTGTCGCCAGTCATTAGTATTTTGATTTAAAGATTTAGATTGTAATTTTATATTTCAGTACGCTCGTTTGCGTTTGTTTTAGGCATTTATATTTCGTTATTACTTAATGATTTTGCATTTCTTGTGAGAACCATTTTTGATGCTCATGTTTAATTATGTCATGATTTCTTTTGTATCCTTGTTTACTTATTTTGTTTTCTTGTATGTCTTTCTTAAACATTTTACGTCACAGTTTTCATATGAGGTAAGGAAAACCGACGTTAGAAAGATATGTTTTAGGTTTTTGGAGCAAGTTTGAAGAATTTTTTAGTAGTAAATTCGACTTGATAATTTAGCTCTTAAGAGATTCAACACCAAGATTCGGTGGTTGTAGTTGTAGCGAAAAGGAAAAAGGTTAAGTGAAAGCTTAAGTTAAACGAAATTTATCTATTTCATATATTTTACGTTCTCAAGATTACACTTCTTACCGAGCCTAGTACCAAGGAATTGTGTGTGTGATCGTAGGTGTTGGTGCTTTAAAATTCAATTTCGCTTTTAGGCGGTTTATTATTTTCACCGACGACGGATAAGTGCAGCTCTATGAACAACCCGAATTTCTTTTGGCAAAATTATCTTCGAGACGTTACGACCAATTCAAAAGCTACCTTTCAAAAACGTAAACAAATTTAAGATATTTGTGATTACAGTTGAAATTAAATCAATCAACCAGATATTTATAAGAGTTAAGTGCTTTAAAAGCAGCGAAATAAACATGAAGAGTCAATTGCAGTTTGTCACACTAATGAGAAAACTTTGGAATTACGACACTTGCGTTTTTATTATCGCTTGTATTGCTTTAAAGCCAATATTTTACGAGATACGAGTTTATAATTGACATGCTTTTACATTTTGAGTTTTCCAAATTGATCACGGATTTTGAGTTTAACCCACGACCGTCTTCACTGAGCTCTGGACAATTACATCATTTACATAAATATTTGGCGCCCAACGTGGGCACCCATCTCTTCCATTCCATTCTGTCCTTTGTTATCTTATTAATTTCTGTGAATGATTTCTCTCCCTTTTTCTGTTGATCTTCAATTTGGTCTAATCAACCTGTTCTTGGTCTGTCTCGCCTTCCCCTAATAGGTTTTCTCATTTCCAGTGCTTCCTTGTACATTCTGGTGATACATTCTACCCTATTTTTACCAGTATTGATGGTTGGTTGACAATCTTTCTTATATGCATGTTCCTGACGTGTTTAGAACTCCGAACATAGGAACACTTATTGCGCAAAAATGACTTGATATGTAGCAATTAAATCGGCAGTTACACATACGTAGACCGTTTGCAGCGATCCGTGATATTTAAACATGAATGTAGATGCTCTACTTAAATAGCAATGCAAATTTGCACTTTGGTTAGTTTTGAATAAAGCAACTTATCGTTTTTAAAATATATTTAGCTGTTTTAAGATCGGCACTAATGACCAATAGCCGTCTTATTGTGTTTTCACCAACCAAAAACATTGTTCTTTACTACTTTGCAGGCAAAGAATCGCATCTTACTGACGGGAACTCCATTACAAAACAATTTATTAGAATTAATGTCGCTATTGATATTTGTGATGCCAGACATGTTTGCGGGCAGAAGCGAAGATTTAAAGAATTTATTTCAAAAAAATGCGGTAAGTAGTTTTCGATAAAGTGAAACGAAACTGATTCCAGTTCCATACAGAAAACTTTAAAAAACACAGAAGAAGATGAATTACCAACGTTTGAAAAGAATCAAATAAAACACGCTAAAGACATAATGAAACCGTTTGTTTTGCGAAGACTAAAACGAGACGTCCTACAAGATTTACCTAAAAAGACTGACGAATTAGTTATTGTTCCGATGGCTCCTACTCAGTCAGAGCAATACAAAGAACTCGTATTCCAATTTCAGAATGTAGGAAAAGACGAAGCTACAAGTGCTACCGTTAGCGCAATGACAATGATGTCCGATCTTAGAAAATTAAGTAATCATCCACTTTTGTTAAAATATTATTATCAGTATGAAGATTTAGCGCAAATGGCGAAGATATTGGCTAGGGAACCCACTTACAAAGAAACCAATGCCCAGTATATAACTGACGATTTACTTTGCATGTCGGATTTTGAAATTCACACTCTCAGTAAAGAATATCAGGTAAATAAATCTATGGTATTAATTATTGTTCTTACTTGCTCTTTCAGAGTTTAAATAAGTACGAGCTACCTGATAATTTAATCACGACTTCAGGAAAATTCTTATACCTTGATAGAAAATTAGCTGAATTAAAAGAAGGCGGTCACCGGGTTTTAATATTTAGTCAATACGTTATAATGTTGAACATATTAGAGGAGCACTTGCAAATAAGAAATGAATCTTATTTGCGTCTCGATGGTAGTACACCTGTTACGGTGAGGTACTTAAACTGCGAAACACCAACTTACCAATGGTTAACGCTATTCTGCTTTAAGGCAAGAACTTATAGATCAATTCACCAACGACCCTAGTATATTTATTTTCTTATTGTCGACAAGAGCGGGAGGTTTAGGTATAAATCTCACTGCAGCAGACACCGTAATAATACACGATATCGATTTCAATCCATATAACGATAAACAAGCCGAAGATCGATGCCATCGTATGGGACAACAAAGACCTGTAAGCGTTTATCGTCTCATCTCGCAATTAACAATCGAAGAGGGTATGTGGCAAATGAACCAAGAAAAATTAAAACTGGAAAAAGAGGTTACTGCGGAAGGTGAGTTTTAATATTCTTTAGGCGACAAATTGAACGATAGATGTTTTAGAATCCGAAAATCCTGATGTTAAAAGTGTTGTCCGGTTGTTGTCGTCAGTATTAGGAGTTGACAGTATGAAAATGACGGCGTTAGCGACGCCGCAGCAAACTAAAAAAAAATCTTGATGAACAATTATTGGTTAGTTAAATTATTACGCATTTAGTTTGTTACTTTTGTAACCGTTCTTTTATCTGTAATCTTCTTTATAGTATTGTGGTTAGTTTAATGTTTTATATTTAATTTAAAAAGTATATTTTTTTGTGGAAATTAGATTTTGTTAAATCACTTTTTAATAAAGAATACTAGAAAAGCGACATACCGCCATTATTATGTTATACGCCCTAAAGAAATTATATTACAATACCTTGCCAAACGCGTAGCGCTCAAAGTTTTTATGTGTATCTATTTTCGACACTTCATATTTGACGTAGCATATTTCACCTATCTCTTTGAGTATCCCGCAAAATAATGTGTTCAGTAACAGGTGTTAAGTGTAGTAGTGCTTTGTGTCGTTTGGACCGTGTTGTGACCTCGAAACGAATTTCTCTTCTGACAACGACGTTGACATCCTACAAACACAAAACCCATTAGTGAGCTTTAATCCCGGTGTCGTGGCATTAGCCTGTCAAAAGGATTGCCGCATCTACATCTATGCGGTATTTCTCGACCATTATTTTCAGTAGCACTAACTAATAACACCAACGCCGTATCCAGAATAAGTGGTGGGAACACCTGCTTCGGTGTCGTTGGAATTGATTGGTCACTACGCGAGGATAGTCTTATTCATTGACATCATTGTTGCGGGTGGCTTCAATTGGAAATAACCGCTTTGATTTTTTTCCCAAACTGATAAACAAGCTAGATGCTCATGTAGATCAAGATTCTACCTATACTTAGGTTGTTTGAACATTGATGTAGTTCTATCATCACTGTTTTAGCTAGTTAAACAACGAACTGGCAAGAGTTGATGAAAAGTGTCAAAAATTGCCAATACCTCTCAACCAGTTAATATCTTTAAGCGTATTCTGAAAATACTCTTTCGAACTTACTTGATACTTATTTGAATTTGTACAGGTTGTTTATAACGTGTGGAGGAGACCAAATGAACATTGTTCGTTCGCCGTGGAGACGTTTTTCGTATTTATCAGTGTGTTGCGGCCACACGGACACATTTCAACCTTATGCAACTTTCCAACAACCAGTCGATTTCTAAGTGGGTTGAATATTTTCGTTAACACGGTATAGACCAATTCTACCCAACTGCACGTGATAACACCCGAGAATCGTGTCGCTTCGCTCAAGCGTGGGAGCATTTAAAGCAGTATGAAAATTCCATCCCTTCAAGATCGTGGTTGTGCACGATTCCGTGCTGGTTAAAAGTTCCATCGTTAACTGAAGTTCTTAAGCACCAGGACCTAAAGGTACCAAAGAAACGGGCAATGGAGAGAAAAAACATCACACTTCTACTGCGAAACTGGGTCAACTCGATGCTCAAGAATCTAACTGTAACTGTAGCTACTTTGTACGGTAGCACTGTAGGAGCCACGGTGATGTTATGCTAAAAAATTTTTGGTATGATGTTTGTCCCCTGTATAAGATTTATTCTCAGAACGCCCACTTTTTGTCGCACGGGCAGGGTAAATGTCAAATTGTAAAACGATCACTTTTTCGGTCTGTGGTTCGCTTCATACATGTTCTAAGTAAGCGCACAGCGAAGTTTTCACTTTAAATTATTCACACTCATCCTTGGTATAATAGGGTGTAGTCTTTTCGCTGCTCTGAAAAATTTTCTGGACGGTTTTTGGATACATATCGTTCCATTGAAGTGGTGATATCGAAACCCATTTTGTTATTCGAAAAATTTCTATGATGACGTCGGATCACGTTGCTTGAAGATGTCGAAATTAATCTGGCGGGAACTTGGCGCATTCTTTTGTTTTTCAGTAACGTATGAATCAAATGGATTTTATTTGTGATAACACCGTATGTACATATTTGTTAGATTTCAGTGAAATTTAGGATATTCTGGGAAGGTGCTGCTAGCTAGTTGCATGCTTTGAAGGAAAGCTAAATTGTAAATATTATATTTTCTACTTTGTATCAACGTTGTCAGTCGGTTGTACATACGACTGGACGTACATAGCAAGTTGTTGTCACAATTATAACTATAAAACTTTTTTTGTGTGTAACATATTATTAAACGGTGCGCTCTGATTCTCTGAATTTTTGAGACTTGTATATTTGTGTTACAATTTACAAATGTAAATTTATTTTTTTTCGGAATGTAAACGTTAGGCGCACGAATTTAATTTGTTGTTGCCCAACCGAAGGGGACTTATGTCAACCACTATTCTCTGTGATATTGACCTACGTTCTAGCGTTTGATTGCACCTATGTAAATTTATCTTCTCTCTATGAACTTTTCTGTCTGTGAATAAATAAATATACTCGTTGTTACAACTTCTGTTTTGTCATTTGTTCTCTTACAGCTTTGGGTAGATTTAAAGGGTATCTCCCATCCTAATCTTTCACTGTTTTGGCGTATGTTTTTAAACTTATTTTATAATTTAGTTCCATGAAGCTTACGACTTAATCACCGAATGAACTAAGCTAGTCGTCAGTATTTAAGTTATGAGAAAATCGTAACAGAGACTGGTAGGTGATACCTGCTGTGGCTCCTTGTCATGGTCGGTCTACTACAAGAACTAAAAGACGGAGCGGCATTTGCCTTAGGATACGCTGATGGTCTCACCATCATTACAAACGGAAATTTTGGGACAACCTTATTTAACATGATGTAGAGTGCACTAACACACTATCGAAAAATCGTGTAAAAACGAGGGACTATTAGTGAACCCTGTTAAGACAGCAATCGTTCCATTTACCAAACGACGGAAAACGCGATCTAGATGAAAAGAAAGCCGAATGTTCTGGATACTCTTGATACTAGACTGACTGTCAACGCTCATCTGGAAAACGCCACAACGAAGGCCATCGGGGTTTTAATGCAACCAAATGGATAGTCGGTCACACTGAGGATTGAAACCCACAATGGCCAAATGTTATATACTGTGGTGACGAGATCCATTATCACATACGGTGCACTTGTATGGGGCGAAAGAACCAACCTGAAAAGCACGGCTTTCAAAATGGGCAAAGGAAGACGAGCACCATACTGGCTACAGATAAATAAACACACGTCAACTACCGGGACTGGGTATATACAACGTGCTGCGTGAAGAAACAATCTTAACCTTGAGATCTGACTACACAAGATCAGATTTTGAAGAAATTTAAAGTGATAATACAGTCACGATACGAGTGGTCAAGAAACATTTGCCTAGGTGTGACTAAAGGAACTATCTTGGTACACAGATGGGGCCAAAAATCGCAACGTTACCGGTGCCGGAATGTAAGGAGACAGGCACCATAGGAAGCATATTTTTCAAATCTTGGGTAAATATGCGCTTGCTTTTTAAGCTGAAGTTGCTGCTATCGACACATTTGTCAGGACTATCGCCTTGAGACGAAACACAAACAGTCTGAAATCAATCATGGTTGACAGTCAAGCAGCAGTCCTGACGCTAAGGTCGCTAGTAATAAAATCCTTATTATGGCATGCATAAACAATCTGGTAACATTGGCAACTCTCCAACAAGTGTAGTTAGTCTGGATACCAAGGGAGCAAAAGGAATCCTAGTGCGGACACTAGCTAAAAATGGGGACTGCAAAGTAGCCCTTCATGCCCCGGATGCTTGGAGGACGACGCTAGACGAACTACCTCTTGGATAAATAAAAAAAATAGTCGTGCAGAAGCGCCTTTCAACTGATAAAGTTTAACGTCTGCAACTCAGTGAGCGCACGTTTGATATTCTTCAGGACGAATTTGCATTGGTCATCACATCGTATCAAGCACATTTTCACTTTCAACCAAAAACAGTTGCACGAGCTGCTTCTTGACATTGAAAAAGTTACAGTGTGGCGTGCTCTGTTAAATTGGTATAACCGTATCTAATTTTTTGAAGAGGACATACGGCGACGGTGTGTTCAGAGCGGTACGTGTGGGTATGCGTTGTGAATTTTTTATTTTCTACTTGGAGGAAAATGAGTTAAAACAGGACAGAGTCACTGATTAAATCGGGGGAGTTTCAATGAATTTCGTTCCGCGTACCTGAAGTCAAAAGTGTGCGTTGACAAACCACATTTCTACATTTTAAAAAAACAATCTGACGTGAAATCGTAGTAATTCCGGTTGAAACGTTGGAAAATGTGACTAGGAACTTTAACAATTTTTTTTCAATGTTTTGAGATTGGTAGACTTATTTTTCTCATTTTTATTTTTATTATTTTCATAAATTAACGCACATTTGGTTGTGTCTATAATAAATACAAGAAAATCGGAACGAAATAAATTTAGTAAAATAGTATTTTTATCAAATATTTATTATTATTCATATCGGGTCTTTGTAGCATACAATTTTTGGAAACGTTTCTGTAGATTTGATATGCGGTTATTTGAATTTACTTTTATAATCCATCATAACAAATGGTTAATGATTATTAATGAAACTTATGATTAAATTTTAGAAAGGGTGATTTAATATTATTGTGGAACATGCATCAATGTATACGAAAAAGTAACTATAAGAGTAGCATCAGTGGCATATAACGGTAGAACGAGGATAGAAGATTCTAAAAACTTTGCTAAAATACCAATAATTGTAAAGACAAGTCGCGACTATGGTTTCTAGTACCTGGTAGCGGCTTCTCTATTGGGTCATCAGGTCAATTACCCTCCGAAAAATGAATAAGAAAGGTATTTTATTTACTTTAAAATTATCAAAAAATTGCGTTAAAATCAAATTATCAGCGTTTGAATTTTATGCGTTTAAATAATTTGCGAATTTACCCGAGGTTGACACGTACGTGTGAAGCCGAATCGTAAGCGGTAGTTATTGGTTATTGTAGTCAAGAGTGAGACACAGAATACAGTTTTATGCGAGTTAAAAAAGAAAATAAGTAAATCTTTAAATGCTTTCGTGCGGTGTACAACTGTGCCGCCTGCTCAGTGCAATGCTTACGTGAGTTATCATCTTCGGAGCACGTGTGTGTAAAACACAGATGTTGGAATGCACATTTCTTATCACATATGGCAAACTTTACAGTCGATTTTTTTATTTGATCGATAATATTCATTTGTAAGCGACGACTTATCGTTTTTGTTTCATAATGACGGAGGTACAAGACAAAAAAATTAATAGCTAATAATAGAAAAACAATGATAATAGTTTACACGTTTAGAATTTAAGTTTACTGCTCGTCCTCAGCCTTTACTTTAAATTCGACATAACATTAAACGTATAAAAATAAAGAAGTCAACAGTAATTCTATGATTCGTTAGATTTGATTTGTGGATTTGAAATAAGTAATAGATTCTACTCTTTTGTATGTTTACTGTTTTCTCATGATTTATTAATCATTATTGTGTAAAAATAATGTTACGGATTTATAGCATTTAAAAGAAAAAGTGAAAAGCACTCGTTATCGGCGAATCACATGAAAAATTGTTTAAATTATGCTACTCTTAGTTAGCGTTAATATTCGCTTACAATTGGACAGCGCTTGCCGAAAGTTAATTAAGGACCACAATGAAAATTTTTGTAAAAGTTTATCGACTACAGTGGAAAGAGAACGAAGTTTCTCTACGTTAAAAAGAAAAAAAACTATTCTACGCAATCGGCAGTACTATGGAACAAGAAAGATTGTAGGCATTTCTATGCTAATAAGCATCGAAAAATCTTCTTAAACATAAATCGCGTAACTCTAAGAATTTTTAGTCTTTTTGCAATAATTGTGTTTTTTTAAATGACCCTCTTGTATGATTGACCACCAGCCGCCACTGCTTTAGTTATATAATTACTTTAAATTTGGAAAAACTGGTAGTACTATAAAATCTACCAAAAATGCAATCTCGAAAAAGTAGTAATTACTGATAAATAATACATAGTTGCTTAAGAATTGCGATTTGTTTGTTGTTTTTTATATATTCAGTATTAAGTAACAAATTGTATTCGTGTGTAATTACACACTTATTGCAATTAGATAGGTACTTATGAAACTCATCCATTTATTTATGGAAGATAATTTGTTCAATAATAGTGAATGAAGTATTGTTAATGTGACATTGTACAAGCATAGTTTTTAATTGCGGTTTAACTTGCTTTAGACTAAAATTTATTTCTATGGATAATTTTTCTATATAATTCGTTTTAAGTGTAGACAACAACAGTGAGCCCGCAACTGCATCTCCAGTGCAACGCTGGTAAGTGCCAATTTCGTGAGTTACAATTTAAAAATTGTTTAAATATATGAATTTTTTTATATTTAATTAATATAACTATACATTGTGGCCATGTTGCATATACGTCTCTTAGGCAACATTCATAACTCTAGTCATTGCACTATTTTGTTTTTTAACAAATTCTATAAGTACGCTATTTATTTACATTTAAATAAAGATTCATAAAATTAGGAAATTGCTTTCTTTTATATTTAATAAATAAAGTACTACTATAACATTGCAGCTTCGGTTGCAACTATGACACGGTCCAAACCCGGAAGACATTCTAATGTTAGTATAGATTCCGGCCGTGGAAGCCTTCGCTATTACATTACTATAACATTTTCTACAATATGCTATGTTAAAAATGTTTAGTATGATGTTTGTCCCCTGGTATAAAATTTATTCTCGGAACGCCCACTTTTCGTCGCGAGGGCGAAGCATTTGATTCATTTTTTTTAGCGATATACGTTAATTTTCCCGTAATTGTCATAGCGATTTACGATACCAAGTGTTGGGCCAATTTGGAAGGAATTATGATTAATCCATTACTTTCCCCTGGAGGCTTTAATTAGAAGCACGTAAAAAAGGACTCTCGATCAATTAAACCACTTCCGAGACAATCTGGGTGAATTGTTCATATTTGTAATTCGTGTGATGTTCAAAGAACCTTGGAGGCACACCTGCATTAAGATTAGTGAAAACCACTTGAATACTTGACGCGTTTAACTAGGATTATTTGTTTGTCGATAAGCAATTTAATTGTGATGCGATCTTATATCTAATTTTTCTCCATTTCCTTAGCGATTTTCGGCGATGGTTAGAGTGTGCCGATAGCTATCCGCATGGACGACCGTAACTACTCCTTTTTCTTTTACTTGTCAGTAATTTGTACGTTTGTCGAACGTGAAATACGTATGACATAGATATAACTATTATCACAATTAACGCATGCAGATTTTTTTGTTCCTACTGTGTCAATTTAAGTAAAAACGCGATTTGCAACGGGTGTAAAGTCGCTATAGTTTCCCATTAAATCAAAGATTAACTTCGAAATTACATATTACTTGATTTTGTTCTGTTGTGTGTATTTCAATAACTTTGTGTGGAGGGTTGTGTAACCTCCAGGATTTGTATTAACGCTATAACTGTGATATTTATGGATGTATTCTTTACTACTGTTTATGTACCTAATTTTGCCTTGATTACGTAATTCTTTTAATTTGTAATCTCTTCTTCTCTCATTGAAAAATAAATATATTTGTCGTTATAACTATTCTGGTTTTGTCAATTATTCTATTTCAGTGTTGGATATATTTAAATGGTATCTATCATTCTCGTTTTTAATCGTTTGGACGCTTTTTTTTTATATAGTTTAGTACACTGTATCGTGTACATTGGAATTGTTTTGTTGCACTCATACTACTAGATCGACTCCTCAACCTCCGGTGTTGGTCGTTCTGAGTCTAGTGATTGGATCAAAATAGTCTTAACAAAGTTGTCGCTTAAGACTAGTTCTGGATAACCTTGTGGTATTATTACCACTTATATAGTCAAGACAGGCGTGTCATAAGAGGTTAACGATTTTACCCCTCTACGCTTTTTTGCTATCATGTTGAAATACTACCACTCTTAGGTTGGTTGCGTCTTGTGCCCCCGACCCTTTGATATCAAGTCACGCCCCATTCAGAGTAAAAAACCAAAGAAAAATAAAAAAAAGTAGATTTTAGTAATTTTATTAATTTACAACATACTATTATAATTCAAGTACTCCGATTTCACAAAATCTTCATTTTTATTATAGAAATCATTCAGGGAGGTATAATACAACGGTATTCCTTTTAACACTTGCGAATTAGCAGCATTAATCTGTACAACAACATAATCGCCTGCTTTTATAAACCTCGATTCTGAACCATTTTTTAAGGGCACTTCGCTAGCCGGAAATATGACTTTGCAATTACCTTCGTTTCTACCCTGCAAATACAAACTAGATCTTTTACTTTTATCTTCGACTAAAACAAGTTGTTTTTGTCCAATTTGGGAACGATTAATTTTCTCCACGGTCGAACGAAAAACCTCAATCATACGTTCTAATCTTGATTGTTTTATGTTGGACGGGACATCGTCTTGATAACGTCTATGAGCTGTCGTCTTCTCCCGCATACTATACGAAAACAAATATGCCATATTATATCTGAAACAACACATAAAAATTTGTACATAACATATAATCAATTTACCTAACTAATTTTAACAAAGATAAGGTGTCACAAAATTCCTCTTCTGTTTCTTCACAGAAGCCACATATAAAATCAGAACTTAAAGCAACATTAGGTAATAAGTTCCTAATATGATCGACCAAGTCTAAATAAGCCTCTCTTGAATAACCTCGACGCATACGATCCAGAACATCTGAATTACCCGATTGTGCAGGCAAATGCAAACTGTTACAAACATTATGTCTTGATTTAATCACCTACAATAGATATGTACTCAACTAGAAACAAAATCATATTGTAAGTACTTCTAAAACATCATCTGGAAAATCTTTGGGATGCGGCGACGTAAACCTGATTCGCATTTCACTATCGACTTCAGCAACTTTATCTAAAAGCGTTGCAAAACGAATACCACCCTGCTTGTCTTTATAAACAGTGCGAAACCCCTTGGCTAATTTTGTTGTATAAAAGTCTTTACCTTGTGATAAATCACGATAACTGTTAACATTCTGCCCCAGTAATGTAACTTCTTTGACACCGTTATCAGATAAATACCGAATTTCATTTAAAATCGAGTCTATTGGTCTAGATCGCTCTCGTCCTCTTGTAAAGGGTACAATGCAATAAGTACACATGTTGTCACATCCTCTCATAATTGATCTACATAATTGTACTTATTATAAAATCATCCGTAGAATACGTACTTACATACAGGAAGTTACAGAATTTTCATGCAAGCGAACCGGCATTATATCAGCATACGTCTCGTCTGCTGATAGTTGCACATTAATAGCAGTTTGATGATCGTCAGTTAAAGCCAGCAAACGAGGTAAATCTTTATAACTATCAGGACCAGCTACCACATCAACAGACTTATCTGTTTCCAACACTTTATGTTTTAATCGTTCAGCCATACATCCTAATAAACCAATTTTCATATTAATTCCTTTAATCCTCAACCGTTTATTACGAATCCCCTTGAGATAATCCAACCGATTCCATATTTTACTTTCAGCTCCTTCCCTAATTGCGCACGTAATAATAAGTACAACATCGGCATCGTTCAATTCGTTTGTTTTAATATAATTATTCGCTTTTAAAATTGCCCATATAATTTCTGTATCGTTGACATTCATCTGGCAACCATAAACGTCGAAGTATACTTTACGACGAGTAAATTGTAACTCTTTTAAATATGGCACTGGCTCTGATTCTGCTATTCTAATATTCTCACTACTGAAGAAATCTTTTAATTCTGGTCCGTTCAAGAGATTTTTTTCAAACTTTTTATATCTTGATGAAGTAGTGTTGGCACCGTCATTGTGATTTGGTGCAATTGAGTAAAATACGCTTTTTATTTGATTTATTCGTTTCGAATTAAAATTCCTAATTAAAAAAGGTCGTGAAATCATTTTTGGTGCACAATGTTAGGTTATGGTATAACCTCAAATTTTCGAAAAATTGTACGTTTCACAAATTGTTATGAATCAAAGTTTAAACTAAAAGAAAATATACAAAAAAAATTATACGTTGAGCTGTAATACACACCTAATATATAATTATTGCCGTGTGAATGAAATTCATCGTTTACAGAAGTAAGAACCACAACCGATTCGATCATCTGCACAAACAACCACAGATTGAAATTATTTCGCATTCGCTTTTTTAATTATATTGGCGGAATCTTCCCAGTTCTTTGCAGAGCATGAATTCTTTTTTAGTTTTTTTCTAGTTCTTGCTTTTATTTTATTCAAGAGGTGGTTTCTCTAGCGACCCTGCACTGGGGTCTCCTAGCTTGGTCCTTTTGTGCACCTCTGATTTATTACTCCCTCAGCAGTTCTGTTTCATCAATGAGGTCCAGAAGGAGCTTTTTTTTACTCATCATCGGTTAGTTTTGGTTTGCCGAGAATTCTTATGCATTGCGTTTCATACACTTTGCATTTACACAGCAAATGCTGCGGAATCTCGTCGTCCTCCAAGCATCTGCAGCATAA
This sequence comes from Aquatica leii, assembly GCA_035610365.1. Classification (NCBI taxonomy): domain Eukaryota; kingdom Metazoa; phylum Arthropoda; class Insecta; order Coleoptera; family Lampyridae; genus Aquatica; species Aquatica leii. The sequence continues at coordinate 39,562,066 of CM069437.1, read as the reverse complement.
AAGGCTACTTTGAAGTCTTATTTCATGCATGTGTTCGTTAAGGCCACAGTGCCCTATCAGTCCTGTGACCTTCCTTAACTTTTGTTGACTCACGGTGCATTTTGAGTGTTTAATTGTGGCTCTGTAAGGCCGAGTTTTGTGCGCCTCATCCCTGAAGAGTTTTTCGACAGTTTCTTATGCTCCGCTGCTAGTTTGCTGCGAATTATTCCTTTTTCGGTATTGTAGGCGATTCCGAAAATGGGTTTAGGTCCGATATATGTCTCTGTTGTACCCTTTCTAGCTAGCGCATTCGCCATTACACGTTTCTCTTAACAGTCTTTTGCTCGCATTTGGACTAGCAAGTTTTTTACTTCTTGGATTTGTGTTTGCGCTTCCCCCCAAGGTGTGAGGCGCATTGGCAGCGCATCCAAGAATCAGCTGGTTAGTCTAACTGTTAATCAGCCGTCGAATTTTCTCTGGTGGTGGTGGTCCTGTCTGGTCATAGAAAAGGTAACCGGATCCGATAATGAACTCCCTCCTGATGCATTCCTCTAATACAGATATTTAAGCTGACACTAGGTCTCTGAATATAAATTCCACAATGGCATTGAGTTTAGTGCAGCCATCTACTTGGACAGTTCAACCTTTTTATTGTTCCCTTGTGAATCCATGGCTCCTGAACAAGGGCAATATGGATATCGTGTGTCACGATGTAAGCACCGAAGACCGCTGAGGCTGCTTTGCAGTGGATGTTTATTTATCTGAACAACTTTGAGCATAAGATTTTCCCTCAGTGCGTTCTTTTTGACTCTGGATTTACATTCATTGCCTCGTCGACATGGCTTGCAGCATCCGGTTCTTTGTTGTCCATTTTGGAGTCGACCAGCGCCCAAAGAGTGATCCTCGAAAATCCGAAGTGCAGTTAGTTGTGTAATGCTTCCACCTTCTCCCAGAACCCCATGTCCATAAACAAGACGTATTTGGTTTCTTTTGATCTGGTTTAGTGTTGACCATCCGCCACGTTTCGGTACAGATGTTGCTCTATACTGATATTCTTTTCAGTAGGGTGGTGGGTTCCAAAACTGTTCCCGGGACCTAAGTGGTAACCTTTTGAATGCAGGAAGGTCTTTTGAGATAAAAATTATTAAGCTCCCTATCCTCCCCCAGTACGGCCTTCCTTAATAAAGGCGGTTTTATCGTCAAACCGCAAGATAAATCCTTACCTCGTGTTTCTATTCTCGGCGTTCCTACAAACCTCTCTCCTGAGCAGGTAAAGGAAGCAATCCAATCACAAAATTTTGACGATGTTTCTAATGAGATCCTACATCTTACCAATGAGGAAATGAAAGTTCTTTTCCGGTTTGGCCCGCGGGACAGAGCTAACGGTTACTGGATTCTGGAAGTACCACCTCGGATGTGTGTAGGGTCAATGATCATATCCATGTTACGCGTTGCTTTAATTGTCAGAAGTTTAGCCATCAGTTAAACGACTGTAAAAGTGAAATACAGTACGGTCATTGTGCTGAAAAGCATGCCCTAACACGGAGCAAGATCCTTCATGCGCAAACTGCGCTCGTTTTGGCCATAAAGGCGAAGTCATTAGACACAGAGCCTTATCCAATACCCAGCATTTATAAAACGGTTTGACGCCAAAACAGCAAACACTAATTATGGACAATAAGGACACTCAAATTAACTTTGAGGTTTGCGCAAGCGAATCTTTGCAATTCACGAGTCACGCATCCTTTACTATGCCGTACTCACCATTTAACGAATAACTGCACTGCAACATCTATGATTGCGGTTGGAAACACCGCCTTGGCAATCGTCGGCGTTTATTGGCTGTGCCGAGTGAGGATGTACGCATTCATCTTTAACATCTCGATAAAATTATTGATGAACTAAGAGACGTTCCTATAATAATAGCAGGTGACTTCAATTCGAAATCGCCGCTTTGGCACTCTCCGGTCACCGACGAGCGCGGACGATGCGTGGAGAACCTCGTGAGTGAACGTGACCTGTGCGTTGTCAATGAACCTCACCAAACTTTCACCTTCTCTAGCCACTTAGGCTCGACTAACATCGACGCGTAATTTTGGCATCCCCTTCTGTTTGCTAAAAAAATGCTAAACTGCCGTATTGTTCCAGATGTTTTAAAAGTTTGAGTTAACTGTCGAAGTCCCATCTAGAACTGGTCTCTAAGAGAATCTTTGATTGTAAACGCATAACTCCCGTTCGCCTAAATATAGCAATCGCAAGTTCTATTTTTGCTCATCCTCCTTGCGGTGCTTTGTGAGACAATTTTAGATCTGTAGACACCGTCATTGGTAAATTAACCAAGATGATCCTCGATTGTTGCCAACGTAGCTTAAACCGCATACGCATATGCTCTAGAGGCGGTGTACAGTTCTAAGTTAGACAGGTTAAAGCGAGCGGTGCGTTGTTTACGAAAACACCACCAAAAAGTCACAGTAGACTTAAAACCTCAATGGGTTGCCTCTTACAAGGCCGCGCTTCTCCGGTACAAACTGGAGACAGCAATTTATATCCTGGCAAAAATTCGTTGAAACAAGTTTGGCGACGAGCCCGTGGGGGTTAGTTTACAGGTTGTCCGCTCGTAAGTTCCTGTCGATCCAACCGTGCTCCAATTTCCGAGAGTGTGACAGATACACTATCTCAGAATACGAGACGATTAAAGCTATTGTTTGCTCCCTGTTTCCTGACGACGATCCGACGACAGATAGTCCTTTGCATGCTCAAATAAGATTCCGCACTGATTTGCAAATAAGATCCCAACAGTACCGAGTGGTCACTAGCAACGATATAGCCGCAGTGGCTAGTAAAATTCCTAAAAACAAGTCTCTCGGACGTGACGGAATACATTGTGAAGTCTTACAATCTTGTACAATTATAAACAATGGATACAATTGTAATTGTACAAGATTCCCTCTCTTGTACGATTGTTGATTTCTTCAACTCATGCATTAAATGTGGTTATTTTCCTATCAGCTGGAAAACTCATCATCATTCTCAAACCGTCCGATAACTCTGTTATCAGAACTTGGAACCTTTTTGAATGTGTGCTTTTCTTTTCCATCCCAGTTAATATGGCTTCGTTCCAGGCAAAACGACGACTAACGGCGCACGTAGATTAATGATCAATGTACGACCGAACGTCTCTAAATACAGACTTGCAATTTTCATTGACATATCTAGAGCGTTCACAACATATAGTAGCTCTCAATAATAGAAGCTCTCGTCGTTAAGAGTATCTGCTGGTGCCACGCGCGTCATTCGTAGTTATTTATCGAACAGATCGATAACTTATTCCTCAAACGTATCCTAATCTGTTTATGCCAAAGGACTGACGAAGGGGTTTCCACAAGGCTCGGTTTTCTGGCCCACCTTGTGGAATCTGGTTGTAAACGACTTGCTTAGCGCAGAACTACCAGCAGACTGCGTCATTTTCGCATACGTCACGGTGTCCGCAATTTTTAGACGAGACTTCGAGGCAAAATCCAAGACGTGTCTAAACATAGTGACTTTAAAACGAGAGCCTTCACTGCGCCTCAACAAAATTTCCGTATTTTAGTTTTTACGTTTTTCAAGTTTGCGCTCAGTACCAGCCGCGGTTCTGCTCAGTTATAGTTTTTCTTTAATTGTTGTAAAGGCGGTTCCATTTATGACCCACAAGTACGGAACAGATAAAAAGTCACCGTGCGTAGCGCCCCGATACGCACGGAAGGCTATATACAACGGGGTTCGCCTGTTGCCACGAGGATAGAAACAGTGATTGGCCTTCTATCCAGTCACGCATCCATCGACCTGGTCCTCACGTTAAACGTAGGTTTTTAATGAGGTTGTCTTCTTTTGGTCCAGACAATTAAACCAAGACCCCCATGCACTGCTTGTCCGTGAGACATGTCCACAGCAAGAAGAGGTTTGGCTGCCGTGCTTACTGACCAAAGTCAGTAGAGCAGCGACAGGCAACATTATTCCAGTATTGGCTCTTGCCACGACACTACAGCTTGAGCTAGGAAAACTGGTTTGCGTGAGAGTAGTATTGATGTACGTACGGATTTTAGGCCGCGACTCTAACACCTGCCAAAGCAATCAAGGTTGTCCTGCCTCTCCTCCTCAGGCCCTCCTATCCACCTAGTGACGCGCCCGATCGGTAACTCAACCCGCGGGTGATCTCTTCATTGTGCTTGTTGTAAGCATACGTATTGTTCCTTATTTCAAAAGGCATTAAAGAAAATGAACTAACGTTAAAAAATAAACTAGTTATTTCAACTCTAATTTATTCTCAATAAACTATTTTACTCTCTGCAGTTTACAAAAATACGTAGGTCCATAATTTTGTTCTTTGAAAGGTATTACTAACTGTCCGTATTTCATTAAACTTGCATCAGCCAATCTATAAACACTTTGTACTTGTGCCAATGCTGGACTCAAATCTCTAAAAACATACGTTAAAGAAATAATATTAGCGTTTACGATTTATTACTTGACAATAAACTCTAAATTAGTTTCTTCCCAAATTTTCTTCAATGCCATACTAACAACTCCATCGTTTTGTATGGGACTCAATGAACAAGTCGAGTAAACTACAACGCCTCCTTTCTTCACCAACTTCATCGCACTTAACAGTAACTCACTTTGTAGCTCAGGTAATTTTAATCTTTCTTTAATTCGTCCTGGTTTAAAAATATTATTATCATTTTCCATTACAGATAATCTATCAGTCGTACAAGGAACATCAACCTGAAAATAAATTTCTAAAAAAAATTAAGCAAAGAGCGAAAAGTAGATTTACCAATACTCGACTGTAATTCTCTTTTTGTATCAATCTTCCATCCCGTTGTGTCACTTTAAGCCGATTTGCTTTTATCCATCTTTTATCTAAGTCATAAAAGTACTGTTCTAAAACGTTTAATATTCGATTAACGCGCGATAAACTTGAATCGTTACATACTAAATAATTGGGATATAACGTTTGTAATGCTAGGAAGCTTTTACCACCCGGTGCAGCACACATATCAAGAATATGATCACCAGGTTTTATATCCAAAGCCAAAACTGGCAACACAGAGCCCCCGTCCATTAAATAATAATTATAAACACCGGTAGCTCCCGTTTGTGGCCCTTCAAACTTAGAGTAATTATTTTGTTCAAAACAATACACGTTTAAATGCTCAGGAAAATGCATTTCATATTCTTTTTCTATATTTGCGGAAAGATTTTTATCGAAACGTTTAAAGTGATCTGATTCTAATACCCAATCTTCCTTGCCTTTAATTTTTGTGGCGGGTAAAAATTGACTTAGAATTGGGGCACTTAACATAGTGTTTTCGTCAATCAACCGGGAACTATCAATATCTGCATTAGCTAAACTTTTTTCCAATGACACATGTACTGAATCATCTTCTCGTTCAATAGTTGATATTTCTGGAGAAACATTCTCCTCGGACGTCCAAATTTTCTCCAAGTATTGTACTCGCTTCTTCTTCGCCAATGATTCTTCAATGTAGGTTTTTTCTAAGTTGAATAAAGTGCGCATATTTAATGCTCCCAGTTTTTCTAATTCGGCAACCGTTTCATCTACGTTACCATAATTATTAATGACTGCAACATATTTTTGTTTACTTAATAACCCAGTTCGAATTGATTGCCATTTAACACCAAACACATCCTTGTAGAAATCGTCAAAATGATCAAGCGCTTTATGTATAGCGTCAACTTTTTTCCTGACCACTGACTAAAACAAAAATCAAAATTAGAATTATAGCGTAAGCCAACTAAATTAAAATTTATTTTTATATACATTAACTTGTAAAATATCTCAACATTTTTTTACAAATTTCGAAACCAACAAAACAAGCGGCATTAGCAGGAAAAGCCCTGATTAAAACGGGAGTAATTCCTTTATATAAGCCAAATGGTCCATCTTGCTTTATCACATCTTTTAAAACAACCAAAACACTGGCAGATCCTGCTGAAGTTTGCAACCGACTTTTAATTACATCTGCGGGCATTCCTATAATCCAATTAGACATGCCTGCTAAACCACCACCTATTACCGTCAATAAAATCCCCATATCCTTTTTACCATCATCCGTGCAATACATTTTAAACTGGTTGTAAGTTAGATAATATAAACCACTAGCCGGAACGTCCCGCATTAAAGTTGCTAAAGTTCCTTTATATATATTTCTGATTCCACCTTCTTTATATAGTTTAATGGCACAATCTAAAGATCCATTATAAAGTTTTTTACCTGAACTCTCTTGTACTTGCAAAAGGCATTTAATACGCTCTCCAGGAGCCATAAACATAGTTGAGAAAAAACCAGCTACACCACCAGAAAGAAAATCTTGTGTCATCGTTAACTTTCCATTTGGGGATGCAAACATTAACTTTCCTAGACCGTAGCCCATAAAGGATATGGCAAAAATAGGTGGCATTGAAACTAAAGGAGCCCCGATTCCTTTGTACAAACCAAAGAATCCCTCTTTTGCAATTGTTTTTTTAATGCAATCTAACGTTCCTGTGTATAAAGGTGGTTGACCGGGTGCTGGCTTCGGCATCGTTTGTAAACGTACTTTAACTGTATCTAATGGATGTCCCACTAAGACGGTACAAATACCACCAAATGCGCCGCATATTAAGTATTCTAATTGATTATCTGGCATAATTGAAACCTACCCAATGAGTGTCTTTATGTTTATTTCGAATTATTTGGTTATTTTTAAACTTCAACGTATTTCGATATATTACACTGAACATTATATGTATATACAAAGAATTTTTATATTAATTTGAATGATTTGAACTATAAAATGTTAGGTTTAAAAAAATTGATAATATTGCAAAATTACCAACCATAAAAATACTACAAAAAATACTAAAATATAATTGGTATTACCAATTTTAAAGTAACTGCAACTATCTTCACATAAATGGTAACATTTTTATTGTACCGTCACGATAAGATTTTTAGAGCGTAAAAGCACGTAAAAGAGTAACTTATTTTTGTCTGCGCGCCAATATTTAAATGCGGGGTATTTTTTGCATTATAAATATTTAAGTATATCATCATTACTGTGTAAGTTTGAGCAGTAGCAGCTTCTCCGTTAAGCTATTTGACTAATGATTAAAAAATACTAAAAATTATTTTATTATTAATTTACAATTGCAACGCATTTGAAAACTAGCAAACTTCCTCCGAGGGTTATTTAGTATTATAGTAACAATGCGTTTTTAAACTTTTAATATTGAAATATTACTCTCCTACAGCATTTACCACCACCGCCACCACTGAGGTTTAGCTTGTTTACTTTATAATTTCTTAGTCAGGTATTTCTCTTTTCAGTTAAATATTTCCATTATTTCTAGGAATTAACGATACTTTTTATCCTTTTGGATTCAAATTCATTATAGTTCTGAAAGTTTTGTTTTTCTGTGCTTCTAGCACACTTTTAGAGAGTCAACGTCTAGAGTCTAACCTGGAGCAGTAGCGCAGACAAAAATCTATTTAGGGAGAAACACAACTATTAAAATAACTGTTTTTATATCGGTCATATAATAGTTATATTCTCTATCGTATGTTTTTGCTAGTTAATTGCATTGCATTTGGGTTTAACTGAACGTCTCTATTAATAGATAAGTGTCAATCCATTCAGTCGTTGTTTCGTCATCGTAGACCTTAAATTAATTCCATTGAAACCGATGAAACTCACAGTAATAAATTAACTTATCAAGGTAACTCATCGTCAATGATTTTCAGATTTTTTAGTATATTCTTATCTTGAACACGTTGTATATAACCTATGTTGTTTGTTTCTGATTTGCAAGTATTCGACGCGGCCACTTGTATGGACTATACACTCTAAGTAATAAACTTAAAAGAAGGTACATTTCATGAGCAATACGGAACTTGCAAAAGCGTGTGATATTGTGTTTAGAAGTAGAAGGTGAACCATTCGAGCACTTCTTACGATTTACCGATTTGTTTTTTTTTATCGGCTTAATTGACCATATTCAAGCGTTTTTTTGGATTTCAGGTTTAACATTTTTGGGTTGGTAAAACTGATGAATTTTAAATCGCCCTCAAAAAATAAAAACTCTTATTGGTTGTCAACAACGACCTCTCTGATTGATGGGTCATAATGAATTTCAGTGATTTGTCAAATCGGGTTGGTAGCAAATATGGACAAAAAGATTTGGTTGTTATCATGAGGTTATTGTTGCTACTAACCCGATTTGACAAATCACTGGAATTCATTATGACCCATCAATCAGAGAGGTCGTTGTTGACGACCAATAAAAGTTTTTATTTTTTGAGGGCGATTTAAAATTCATCAGTTTTACCAAACCAAAAATGTTAAACCTGAAGTCCAAAAAAACGCTTGAATATGGTCAATTTTGTTGTTTCTAAAGTTTTGTTTCATTGCAACTAAGAATCAATTTTTTGGTTATTCTGTTGCTCTTAAACCTTAATGAACAAATGTCACGGAATCTGATAACAGATTTAGATTTCTTGCAAGAAAGTACCTAAAAGATGTTTTGGTTAAAGCTTTGTCAATTTTTGCTAAAAAAAATAAAAACGAAAATCAGGTTTTTCTTCCAGATTATTATCAGCTTAAAAATGTGCCATTTTTGTCTAATTTAACCGATATTGTATCTCTTATAATAACCGAGATACCCATACTTGAGGTCAAAAAACGGACACCCTTTATACTGTTTCAAAATTTTAAATTAATCAGTAACTTTCCGAATGCATGTTTTATTATTCGTGTTTGTTTACAACAGATTTTTTGCGGTGACTAGCAAATATTTTTACGCAAAAGTAAATTTTGCATAACGTATGATTATCTTATGCAAACAAGGTCAATAAAATAGAAAGTTAAATAAGCCCTTAATTACCTTCTGCTTCTTATGGTTCATTAGAATATTATTAATAGTGCTTAGTTAAGAGGTCAACACCTTGTTAAAAAAGGTATTCCCATTTCTACTATAGAGAAACATTTCTATAACAAAATGAAAGAATATTATTGATTGCAGCTTGATTCCAGTTTCGTTATAAGTTTCTTTCTCTAACATTGTATGAATAAGTATATAATAATAACTAAAATTACATTTTAATTTATGTCAAACAAATATAAACAAAATATGCACGTTTAATTAATGTTGTCGATATATGCAACTAAGCTAATTTAAATTGATTTTAATCGGTGTGAAGATTATAAAAACTCGTTTGAATAAACTCTTATGTACATTCATATATACGTTTTTAGTAGAATTCTAGTTTCCACGGGTTACTTTTGTGTTTTTTTTTTACCATTTATTAAGACGCAAAAATGTAAAAAACTGTAAATCTATTTTTGGTAATTTTCTTGTTAGGTATAAATTTAGCAGACTTTCCAGATAGTTGAAAGACATGTACTTTGTTGTCTGTCGCAAGAATTTGAATTTCTGTCATCCTTATGCGCCCCCGGACAAACATCTAGATAAATGATCAGATTCGTTGATTAGTGAATTGTGTGATAGACGCTTGCATATAATTGTATTTTTAATGGAATAATGCTGCAATAGCACAATATAAGTGTTTTCTGAAAACTAAGAAATAGTCTCATTATCAAAATATATCGAAATAGACGTCTAAATAATGCGAGTACGTTTGATTTAAATAGTTCGTTTCTGCTGGAATAATAATAAATACAAAAAAATTTACTCAGTGAGAGGAGAGTGTTACACCCAAAAGGAATAATTTCTACAACTTTATTTTTTGACAATGTAGTAGTCTTACATCAAGAATAAAACAATAACATTTGCAAGAAATTTTATTAATATATGTAATCCGAAAAAAATTATTAATGTGGAGGGTGGTGCAAAGTGGCCAGTCTTCTCCCCATAAAATCCCACACATGTTCGATGAGGTGCCCATGGCAAAACATTAAGACCTGATTTTTAGAGGAAGTCAATATAGTTGGACGAGCAATATAGGGCCGTGCGTTGTCTTGCTGAAAAAAGACGTGTAGACGACCATCTGGATAAGTGGTTTGTAGGACAATTAGTGATCAGCTACCATAGACAAGAGTCCCTCAAACCATTACTCCAACAGTCTTGTGTACATACCTCTAAAGAGTAAACCCAATATCATGTCGCTCTTTACTCTTTTATGATTCAGGAGATATTAAAATGTAATATCGAAAAATGCATTGGCCTCCCCCTCCCCTTATCACAGATACGCAAAAATATTATAAAGCAAAATGATACCTTATCACTCAAGCTATTCAATTATGCGTTCAAAGGTAAATACCGTTTCATAGCAGTTACGCCTCCTAGCGGTAGGTTTACAAACTTCAAAATAATGTTCAGTCATTTATCTAGCCTACTTTATTTGTAAGGATTTTCTTCCCAAACCTCTAAGCCTTTGTCGAGATTCAGTCGCTCCACACCCTTATACGGACACCCTGTACAATTCTTAATAAGAACTGTATCAATAAAAAGTGTTGTCAGCGCTACTTCGTAAGAAGCGACAATGCTGCATTTGTTATCAGTGTCAGACCTTTAAAAAAATGTATTTATTGTTTAAGTTTTTTTTTATAATCCGTTTCTAGACTTCCCTGTATACTTTTGTATTATATTCTTTAGGAACTGATAGACAGATGTAAACAATACGCATTAGCTTATTATTGCTAACTATATTAGCTATAGCAGCGGATAACCCACGTAATTTAAATTCGTGTTAAATAATATCGCGGGGTAAAACGTAAAATACATTGAATGTAAGAAATGTTAATCTAATTATTCAAAGCAAATGATTCACTTATAACGTTATTCGCCACTATAGCTGTTTACAGTTATCTATTTAAAGCGCAGTAACCTTTAGACTACGAGATGACACCACCATAACATTCGTTTATTATTGTATTTTGTGATTAAATATTCTGAATCTCGACGGTACTTATGAGCATTATGATCTTCGTTCGCTAGTTTTCTTTTACACCAACATGTATTTTACCAAAAAAGCTTAAATTGAGCTACTGTTACTGCCTACTACGCACCACAACAAAATGACTACAAACAAATTAAAATTTGACCGTAACAATAAGTTTCGCGAACCGTATTCAACGTTTTTCTGCCTATGAGTTTCTTCTCTTCCACACTATTTAACTCTACCACGCGCGTAGCCACTCGAATATTCGAGAGTGATCCACTAACTTTGTTGCGACATTCATCACTTATCTATGTGTTATTTTATTCCAACGTTGGTGTAGGAGTGATTCGTTTGTGTATATTTTTAGGTACTATATTGCTTTATTTTTGCTTCGCAGGCCGCAAAAAGTGACGTAGCGGCCGACGTGAGGTCTGCAAACTTCATGTTAGACAACCCTGTTTTAGATCACACCTGACAAACAGAAAACTTGTGTAAAGTGGAAAATGGACATAGTCCAGCCAGTTTTCTAGACACGAAAAATATTCAAGACCAACAAGCAATAAATTTTATGGTGAAAACCGTATATCGTTAATTACGGCGATTAAAAATTTATCCTCTGCATTTAGCGGCGCCAATGTCTAGACAACTGCAGAAACCATAGATAATAAATTAGTATAGATGTGCGACTCATACGTTATCAATTTGCACTGTTTTAATTCATACACCACTCGCATGTATCGCTGCAATCACAAATCAAACAAAAGCGGGAATATTTGAAATAGTTCTTTCTATTTAAATTTAATTTTAAAAGTTACTATAATTACGCGAACTTTAATAATCAAGTATTGAATTCTGGAACAAATTTAAATCAAAATTAACTGTAATAAAATTACAAAAATTCAAGGTACTTTGGCACACACAATTCAATAAAATTGTCTGGTGGATTAAAATACATATATATTAAAAGACTTTTTAAGAATAGAATTTAAGAAAAGAATAAGAGAAGATAGAAGTATACAGTAAAAAATGAGAGTAGATTTGTTACTAAGAATAACAGAAATATCGAAAAGACAGGAATATCAAACAGGAAATTCGACTCAAACAAAAATAACAAACACGAACCACGATAAAAACAAAGCACTAAAAGTAAGGTTATAAAAGTTTGTTAATATTACCAAATATTACTGTAATTTGTGTTGGCAAACTTGACGTAAAATAAGCACATTAGCGCCAATTGCGAGTGGTGTACAAACTATATTTTCCGCACCCCACTTCGGTTAGCGATTCCCGCAAATCTCGTAAGTGAGCATACCCTGGCAGAAACGCATTTTCAATTAAGCGAGACGGGTATACTACTTATTAATTTTGTATTCTACTAGCATTTATAATTTCATAATACATACTTATTTTTGCAATTTTGATAAATTTGTTTGTGATTAAAATATTGCTTAACTTCACAATCAAATATGATTCATTTTAGTACAATTAGAATAAGTATTTTAATTAAATAACATCAAGCAATATACTTAAAATAGATAGAATAAAACTAATTATAAATAATCTCAAGTGCTAAATTGCCTTTTAACACAATTGCATTGCTAACAATAAAGAAAATCATATTTTATTTTTTTCAAAAATTTCTAATTCCAATAACATCACTACTTCGACACAGCCTGGGTTGCCTAACCTAAAAATTATTATTTATAAATTTTGAAAAATTTTGGCATATACTATAAAAACTAATAAAAAGAGATTTCTCCATTGTCTATACTCGAATAAAAACAACAAGAATATAACTTAAAATGACTAAAACATAGCAAAACCGAAAAAAAGAAAAAAGCGTCTGCAATCTTAATGACACCACCGGATGTCCAATATATCGCGCAAAAAGCGGTAATTTAAGCATTAATATTAAACAAACGCTTCCGAACTAATTCATATTCAATTATTCAGTAATTAAAAATGCGAGAGGGGATAAAACCACATTTGAATGTTTAAATTTTAAACCAGTTAGAAAACGTATGGAGGGTTACTCACGCATGTGCGCGAATAACATTTGCAACGCTAAATAAAATTCCGAGCGCCAGTTGATTTTTGATTTAAGTACCAGTTCGACAGTAAAATTTTTAATGCAAAAACATTAACAGGTGAGTGGACTTGATCATAAACAAACAAAAAGACGAATCCATTTTTTGGGGACCAAATGTTTGACCTTGATTTTTTTTTAAATTTAAATTTTCCTAGAAATGAAAAACTATTTTTAGTTAAGTTTTCAATTGCAGTCACTAACCTAAGTCTTTTTCTTTCAAGTTGGATTAAGATTAAGCTTAAACAGGTTCTTAGTTTTCAAGGTTATCCCAAACTGGACTCGTTATTTTTTTGCGCGCTCGCAATCTTCAACGTACTTGAAATAAATGAATTTTTTTGTGGTAGACCAAGAAAAATTGTTTAAAATCGACGGGGTCAAGGTGTTCTGATACTATAAGTACCATCCCCTCTTTGTCCATAAAAATTAATCCCAACTTTTTTTTATCGATGTGTTTAAACAAATTGTGCCCAATCTCTAATCGTAACCGTCACAGTCCCATTGCGTAATTATAAATAACCAATGAGCGACAACGCACTTAGATAAGTTTTGCGTGCGCGGGATAATGTTTAAAAACTCAAAAAAAAACATGCAAACGTGTCAATTGTAATATTCGGTTAAATTACTATTTAAAAAGAAGGGGTTTTGCGTATTAAGCAATTAGCATATGCTTAACACATATATTTCATGCACGATTAATTATTGTTTATAAAGTTGTAGATTTATTCAAGAATGGCTTCATCGTCCAATAATAAAAAAACATCGATACGAAGGCTAACAGGTAAATTCTCTTGACCCACTTATATAAATGTCTAAAATCCCTTAAATTACAGCGTCATTATGCCAGAAACCTTTATTATCATGTCGGCAAACCTTAAGTATAATGGTGATAACTGGTTTCATGTTCAACTACATGCTTCGAGTGAATATAACAATAGCCTTGGTCGACATGGTCTATAACTCCAGCGCAATAAACAACAACACCACTCAAATCAACTCCACTATCGATACCCAAAATATCACAATTCCAAGCAATAAGTTTAACTGGGATAAATATGCTACTGGCCATATAATAGGAAGTTTCTTCTGGGGTTATATATTAACAGAACTCCCTGGTGGACGTTTATCGGAAATAATTGGTGCTCGAAAAGTATTCGGCATTGGAATGGTACTTGCAAGCATAATAACACTCTTGATGCCGATATCTTGTCAAGCCGGTTATGTTTTAGTATCAGTATTACGAGCCCTTGTAGGATTTTGTTTGGGGGCAACTTTTCCTGCAACACCACCATTGGCAGCTAGGTGGATTCCACCTTTAGAACGATCCAAGTTTATGTCGAATTTACTAGCTTCTGCTTTAGGAGCTGCTATTACTATGCCCGTATGCGGGTACCTAATTGCAAATATCGGTTGGGAGAGTGTATTTTATGTAACCGGTACTGTAGGATTATTATGGTCGATTTGTTGGTTTGTATTGGTTTATGATTCACCAGCCCAACATCCTCGAATAAGTATCGAGGAAAGACAAGAAATCGAGAGTAAAATTAATGAAAGCCTTGGCAATACTACTAAACCCAAGAATGTGCCGTGGAGACAACTTTTTACTTCGTTACCTGTTTGGTCAATTGTCGTTGCACATACGTGTTCAGTTTTCGGGTACTTCACACTAGTTAATCAAATGCCTACTTTTATGAATGATGTTTATAACGTTTCCATTAAGAAAAACGGATTTTTCTCCAGTTTTCCATATTTTGGTAAGTCGTTTTTTAATTGTTTAATTTTCATATATTTAAATTCAACAAAGTTATATAATTACCTCATGTGATGTGGAAAAAAATTAATTTTTTTTCTTATTCCATAAATACTACCTTATGGGATTGAACTGTGTGTAATGAAATTTATCAACGTTTTGTCTACTTTCAAATAGGACTTCATACTTCATCTAACTCTGGTATATTCTTGACATAGCATACGGCAAAGTTCAGAATCTTATAAACAGTGGCGCTGTAATCGGCTTTAATGCTATTACCTGTCCCACAAACATTTTCCAATTAAATGGTAAATAAATAAAACGTCGTTTCACTTTGGCCTAAAATAGTAACGGTATAATTTAAATGTTAATAAACCCATAGTTACTCACTTTTTAATTGTTGATTTTACACAATATTTAACCTATTACCGGCAATGCAGATTTCTGCACTGTTTTTAAGATCAATTTAATATTTGTTGCTAACTAATTCTAGTTTTGCACTAAAGGAGTCTATAATTGAAATGACAAATAAACTTTATATTCAAAGAAACAGACACACTGATTTAATTACATTTCAAATCTTTCCTCAAAAACTCCTAATTTCCATTCGCTTCAGCAACGTGAACTGCACCATTTCAATAAAGGGTTGTCTAATAACATTTTTTATTAACGCTATTAAATATACATATTTAAAACGTATTTTAAAATTTGAAAGAAAGCAAAACAATTACTTGTTTTCTGTAAATATTTGTGATTTTTAGTCTATTTTTGGTTTAGATAATATACCATAAATCAATGTTACATAACAATAAAATGTTTTTTAATTGTACAGATTTGTTTTTACCAAAAACTTTAAAACAATAATAAAATGTTTATTGTTAAGGAAACTACTTAAAAGCTTTTTTCTGTTTTACACTCTTCTGCGTTGCTTTGATCCATTGCAGGAGAAAAATTCTGCTACGTATATTTGAATTTTAATTCGGCACAGATGTTCTACTACACTACAATTTAATGCTTCCAGAAAAAACGGAGACTCAGAAAAATTAAAAAAAACAGTTGGACTTTTTCTATGTTGGCCTATTTTATTATAACAAATGGAAATTCTTCTACTTTTCTGTCCTATATTTTGTTAGAGTAAATTTTTCTGAATTTCTTTTTGAAAAATTATAACAAATATTGCGTTAATCGTATATACTTTTTTTTGTAAAACTATACAAGTCCGCATCTTTTGGTAAATACAGGCATGTTAATTTTCTATTTTCTTTTATGCACAAAATAAATTTACAATATAAACCCATAACTGTTTCATATTGGTAACACGGACGTAAAAAAATAATTGCGTCTCAGGCTAAAATCCGCACACTTCATTTTAGTAAAAAGAACTACTATATGAACTTACTTATTCTCAATCAAAATGTGACTGTTTTCAAATTTAATTCTAAATAAACAATAGAATTGAAAATTTGGCGTAATGACTGTAACGTGGCATTCATTTTTTTGAATCTAAATCAGCACCGAGGTACAGCGTGGGAATTACTGAATATACGCATAATAAAGATCTAGCTTTCAGACTACGCATTAATATATTCTCAATTATTATACTATTCGTTTAAACAAAACTAAAAATAACTGTAAAAGTAAATAACAGTCACTTGTTTATTACAAGAGCCAAAATACAAAACCCGCAAACAAACAGAATAAGTGGTAAACAAATTTAATTATAATAAATAAAATCGAAACATTTATCGCGCGGCAAACTCATTAATAGTAAAACTGGCGTAATCAAAAACAATTGAAAAATTACACGTAGAAACTTATATGTTTTTGCGTTATTTTGATTTAGTTATGATTTTTAACACGTTCACTGCCGTACGATACGCCGGCTTTCGTACTGCTTTACATTATGTCAGGCCATACGATTACCGGTATTCGTGTATTTGTTATTAACAAATTAACTAAAAATATCAATGAGAAACCCATTTTTATGACAACCTAAAAAATAGGACGGTTATAAATAAATTTATATTCTGCTGCCTATCAGGTTTATGAAACTTATAACCAGAGCGGCAGTGAACGTGTTAATATAATATTTTTCTGGAGACATTGTTCATAGCAACTTAAAACACACTTAAAGATTACGTTATCAATTTATTTATTTGATGTTTGGTCTTGGAACTACCAACTTTCAAATATCTGACGTCAAATTTTAGAAGCATTTCGTTTAATTACATTTCGACCGCCAAAAATTTTTTGGATACGAACCTGCATTTATTACATAACAAAAATAATCAATTTAATGAATTACTTTTGAAAATGATATGAATTCGATTAAATTATTACCCATAAAAAACGTTTTATTCCGATATTATAAAGATTTTTACAAATTGAAAACATTCAGAATTACTCTGACATATATTGAACATTACCACAATCATTACTCAAAACGTAACACGTAACCAAACCATGTGGTGCATTTTGTTGAATTCAGATAAAAAAGGACTAATATTTGACATTGGACAAAATTAAGTTGAAGGTTTATTTGTAAAACGTAATTATAGAGAAACTACGGGTACAGTTTGTAAAATTTCTTGGAGTAAATGACCCAATTTTGTTAATATATACACAAAGTTGCGTAATTAGAGAGTATAATTTGTGAAATCACTACCGATTACTTTTAAGCGACGTTGAATGTACAGCAGCTTCAACGTTGATTATAACAGCGCAGTTTATTACTGTAGCAAGGTCGACAGTCAAGACGAATGTTGCATAATTTTTTCTAGGTGATTTATGTTTCCACTAAGTTGAGTTCTGAAGACTCATTTCACCGTCCAGACTGCTGGTTTATGTACTGAAATTATCACAACTCTTCCTCGTAACGTTTAAGAACATTTCGATAAGTTCGACGGTTCATTAGAAATTAGTAAATTTAGAAAAAAATTGACCTCTCAATTATTTTGGACCAATTATGAAAATAATTACAGATCTTTTGATCTTGAGGTCCTATAGTAATCTTGTATATTTTATTGTTACTAAGATTCCAATGGTGAGCATTGAAAAATATACTGCTTGTATATTCTGACTAATTATGTATATAATTAATTGATGTCTTTGCAATTACCTCCCACGCGGCGTTTAAACAACGGTTAAAACACAGTGTCTCTTCGGTTTACTTGGTGGTTCCACGGTGCATCTCCGGTGAATACACACAAAACCCACGGTGTACGTATTGCCGTGTCAACACCATGTATAAATACACCCTGTTTACAACAGTGACGGAAGACATTCGCATAATATATGAAGATGCGTTTCAACGTGTTCTTACACATCCTACATTCAGGATTGTCCTTCAGCTTTATGGTAGTGAAATGTTTCGTAACTGTACGGCGTTCTATAAAAAGTACAATAGCCCTCATTCAGTTACCAACCATTGCGGGATGTGTTGTCTCAATTAGACGAATGTTGATTGCTAATAAGTCGCTTACTTATTTAAAATAAACCTCCTATAGCAAACATTTAGACGCCCTCCAACCACGAAATATTTCGTCACGTACTGCAATGGTTCGTGAAATTCGACGAAAGTAAATAATTCATTACCATGAAGATAAAATATATGCAGATTATACCAAACTAAGTACTATTTGATTTTGCAACGACGTAGTAAACCAGCACGGTTCAATCTCAAAACGGTTTTGTTTTAGTATCGACCGTTAAAATCTCCGACTTGACGTTAACTTTTCGATTCGTTAGATCTAATTTGATTAATGTTGTAGGTAAATACGCAATGGCAGTTATATCCAGTTGGTTTGCCGATTATCTCAGACAAAAGGGACGCTACTCGACGACAGCAATCCGAAAAGCGTTTACATTATTCGCAATATTTGTACCTGGGATACTAATGGGCATACAAGCAATTTGGCACATAAACGTCAGCTTTAGCGTTGCGATATTCACACTAACTCTCTTCGCCAACGGAGGTGTAGTAGGTGGATATTTTTCGAACGGTTTAGACATAGCGCCCAATTTTTCGGGCACGATTATGGGCATAGCCAATACGTTTTCGTCTTTAGGTGGATGGTTATCGGCAGCCGTCGTAGCCATTATAACGAAACACGATAATTCAATAGAACAATGGAGTTATATATTTTGGATGTTGGTAGCTGTGTACACATTTGGAGCAGCCTTTTACACGATTTTCGGTACTGGAGAACTACAAAACTGGAACTCGAATAAACCTACCAATCCTAACAAAATTACCGAAATGCAGCCGCTTAACAAAACAAAAGAAAACATTGTTGCTTGACCATTTTATATTTAGAACGAAATTGTGATCGAGTTTTGAAAATAAACCTGACGTTTTTTACGTGATTTTTATAACCAGTTTTTTGATTTTCCATCCTCGAGGGAATACTGTATACGTATAAATGCATTGACGAGCAACTTGTATCAACAAGTGTAAAAAGGTTACTACAGGTCAATATAACTATAATTAGACGTCACGCACACTCCCATTTCAACATCCAATCGTAATCATTTACGTATCCATTCATAATAAAAACTTTCAATTTGTACAAAAAAAAATTCTGTATACAGAATTTTCCAAGTTAAATTATTAATAGCTTTTTATCTTTGCTATGGAATTTAGATAAAGTTTATACATATTTGTTTAAAAAAACACAAAAATAGCAACCGTGCAAACAAATGAAAATCTGTCAGATTAAAACAAATTCTACGTTTCATACTTTCTTTTTAAATTGATAAAGTCATATCAAACTTAAATCATCAGTTGTATATTAACAATGACGTTAAAATTCATACGTTTTCAAGGTTATCGGCTTTTTATTTGCCGGCATCTGTTCTAAAAAAACCTTTTTGTACTAAATCGATTTCAAACTTCAGCTATATGTACAAAAATTGTCATAAATTTCACTGATATAGAGGAAAATTAAAACTTCGGTAAGTAAAACTATTTAAGAACATTGCAAAAAACTTTAATAAGTTAAACATATTTACAATCTGGTGTAAGAAAGGAACAAGATTAAAATGTGTGTACAATGCAAGTCAAAAACAAAAATTGATAAGCCAAAAATTGTTTCAGAATGCAGAGACTTTAAATCTAACAAGATTTTATTCAAATTAAAATTGCTCGCCTTTACCAACCCATCTGGATCTATCCATTGGTCCGTTTTATCATTTAATACATCGCTTTTACCTTAATAAATTCAAATATTTAATTTTATTTGTACTTTTAAGTTTAAATTTAAAGGCAGTAATTGACTAATTTTAAAGATTAGAGATAATAATAAAATGGTGTATGTGTGTTTGTGTGTGGATATCTTTGCGCTCGTCAAGGGTGTCTCGAGCGCAAAGTATGAAAATCACACGGTGTTGGGTATAGCAAAGAGCACAACAATAAGCCGCTTACAACAACAATTACGAAAACTCTCATCGATCTTGTGGAATTCTTAATCCTCGCAGGAGTTTACTTTGCTAAAACAAAATTCTAAATAACGATTATTTGATGAGCAAACTTAAATACCTGGTATTGTTGATCGCTATCTACAATTCCGATAACTGCAACGACTTGATACTGACGCGCTTTCATCGCAGCTTCGCTCTTTCGAAGTAAACGCATTGCTGACATACCCGAACACGTATCTAAAAGTTGCCTCATTTGCATTGGCGAATGACTAGGATCGAGCACTAAAAACACTATGGTCCCATCACGATGTACTTCAACACCCATTATAGTACGACTATGACCTTGGTGTTGTAAGTATAGCGGCGGAGTAAATTCTCCCGATGCGCTCGTTTCAAAATGTTTCAAAACCCAATTGAATAATTCAGGGTGGGTTCCATTAGAACCTGTTGGTTTGTGGAAATCCACTAGTTGAGAACGAATACGTAAAAACGATAATAATGTAACCACCTCCGTAGCTCCAATCCATTTTCTTGTATTTACTAAACGACAACCTAATTGTTCAGAGCCTTGTATATCGAAACCCTGTGACCAAGCCTGTTCGATTAGGCTTTGCAATCGTGATATGCTTGGAACTGAAGAACGTGGCGGTTTTTGTTCCTGCCACAGTTTATATAATCTATCGTTGTAACCCGTGTGGGTTAATAAACTTGATATAAGCATTTGAGCATTTCTGTATCCACAACCCCAGCCACGATCACCATACGAAGAAGCATAATGATCGACGCACGTACATGTTAACGTTCGAACAACATTTTGTGAATTATTACTAAAACTTCTCACCCGAGGAACCTGCATTTGTTTTTATTAGCTCCAGACTACAGATACAATCAACAACTTACTAAATTACGTGTAACCGAACTACTATCGTCGATTCCACAACTTTCTGCAGCCCTTAAATCTAAAGTCCTTTCGTAATAATCCGATACACTCATTTCACCTGCGTATACGGCCCTTTGCATGTTTGTAACTGATTGTTCCCTAAAATTTCCTTGATTGTCCATCCCATATTGCGCCCGTAACAATTCGAATTCTTTTTGTTCGCGTTCACGTAGCGTCGCTTTATCTACTTGCAAAGGAGATCCAGCAGGAAAATGAGACTCAACGTGCCGTGCTGCTTCCTCGCTCTGCATTGGCAGGAATACTGTATATAATTATTCGTTTAAATTAATTAATAAAGTTGCGGTTTTAATAAACCACGCACCAGCGTTAGAGAAACAAAGATATGAGTTACAGAACAACAAAAAAATGGAAATGAAAGAATAAATATTTGACAAATATTAGCGGTGACGTATTTCATCACAGAACCAACGAATTACTTGACAAAAAATAGTTTTTTTTCTTTGAACGAATATACGTGTGCACAGCATGGAGATCTTATAAAAGGTAAAAAAATATTGGGTGGCTTAAATTATGAAAAAGCTGATTTATTTAAAGTATGTCTAAACAATCATTACGTTTATCGTTTGCAAAATTTTCTAAAAGATTGAATTTTTTGACTTTGATTTTTTCAATTTTTGTATTTGTTTTAAAAAAATTATAAAAAAATGGTCACAAAAAAAAGAAACACCCTGTATTCGGTGGTTTTTATTAAAAATTTAACGATGCATCACACATGGTTCTAAAGCCAAAAATATGGGGAAAAAATAGCTTTAATATTTTTTTACTTTTTAATATAGTAGGCGTTGCAACAATGTTTCTATTTCATATCTTACATAATTGTTGAAAATGTAGCGTATTTGAGAGTTATATTTGATGTCGTTATAAGAAGTTGCAGTGTGTTACGTCTTGTTAGTAATATTGCTCATTCGTTAGTTTATTGTATCGTATTTTTCTTGAAAGCAAAACCATGGCATTATTGGGCAACAGACAATCCTCGTTTAAAAAAAGCTGTAAGGCATCAATATCGATTTGGTTTTAATATATGAATAGGCATTTTGGGTGCCAGAACAATAGTGCCTTTTATTTACCACAATTTAAATTCCAAAAGTTATCTCGACCTGCTGCACACTGATTTCGACGATGCCTTGGATGAGTTACCTGTAGCAATCATTAACAACTGCTGATTTCAACAAGCGCATAATTCAAGAAATATACGAGAGTATTCGTCGCCGAGGTTTCCTGGAAAATAAATTGGAACTCACAGTAAAGTAGCTTGGCCAGTCCGATCATCGGATTCGAGTCCGTTAGATTCTTTCCTCTGGGATTGTGTAAAAAAACGATGTGTATGACGCAACTTTTGAAAATGAAGAATAGTTATCGGCATCGGTTATACCAGCAGTTAATACAATCTCATCAGAAATGTTAGAAAATGTTTTAAATTCTACTTAAAGAGAGCATTTTCGTGTCTACGAAAAATCGTTTTTGACATTTTGTTTCCACACCTACTAGATTAAAATGTAACAAAATATTAAAACTTATTTTTTCCCTATTTTGGCTATAGTCCATAATGGGTGATACAGCATTGAATGATTACTAAAACATTATACCAAATACAGGATCTTTTTTTGTGACCATATAAAAAAATTAAGTTGATGACAGTTTATCGGAGAGAAACGTCGTATAAAAATTAAAAACAGCAATTTTGTAAAACTTAAAAAATGGCAATGACAAAGTGCTCTTAGTTTTTATTAATCTTTTAAAACAATTGCGAAAATTAGAAACATCAAAAATTCAAAATGAAAACAATAAACAATAATGAATTTTTGCGACCGATATGTAAACATATTTTAAATAACGCAACTTTTTCCTAATTTAAGCCTCCCGATATTTTTTCCCGTTTACAAGATCCCCATGCTGTGTATTCTAATCTTGGACACGTTGTATAACCTATGTTGTTTATTTCTGATTTGCCAGTGTTCGACGCAGCTATTTGTATGGACTATTATCGCCATTATCACACACTTTGCAGATCGTAATTTAACTGTGTCAAATTGGTAACCAAAGTTGTAAACGCTTCGCCTGATTCCGTAAAACGATTCATCAAAGCGCACTTAACAGAACTAACTAAGCAAACAACCCAACAGTGAAAAACCTTTTGATTATAAAACGGGAGCAAAAAATTTGATTTACAGCTTGTGACAACGGTGTTACCGTTTAATATTGCGGATAAAAAAATCAAGAAATTCAGCTTAAAAACCATCATTTCTAAGAAGTTTCATTATTTGATCCTTTCTCTTATTTAATGATTATTTGGAAAACTTCGTTTGGTCGTATGCTTCAAATGCGTCGCGACGAAACCTCTTACGATAGAAAACGAAACAACTTCAATTTACAATTTAACAATGATGCCATTGGTACGAACAGCAAACTGCAGACTTACCGAATCATTTTGAATTCGCACTGATTTTTTGAGACGTTTTCGAAACGTTTACTAAGTCAATTAAAATCAAGTCAATTACTAGAAAACTTTGAATGGGACATATTATTGAACGGTCACGAACTATGTATGACATGGTCTACCGGACTCGTCATCAAGAGAGTGGACATGAACTACCGGAACGATACGTATCCATAAAGACCAAAAAAGAAAAGAGGTCGTAAATCAAATAAATTCCGAGTAAGTAAAGTTTCCCAAAATTAAATTAAAAATCATTGATGCATGTCCGGATAAAAATACTTTCCACGAGAATATGAAAAGTCCATGCAGTCAAGTTAGTTAGAAATTTATATGACGCCTTAGTTTTGAGTTTAATCATTTTATTGGGTATTTATTAGGATTACACTAAGTGAAGTTATGAAGATAAATTAATAAACTCCCCGATACTTTATAGTTCAGAAATGCATAAAAAAACATGGAAATATAATTCGGATTCAGTAACGGTGCACAAACACCTCGTGACGTCATTGTTCATACAAACAAAAGACTAAAAAACCGTTTACGTCTACATTTTTACATAACAAAGTTTTTTACTTGAAAAAATATCCTCTTTTCTTTTGCACGATTCGTTCGCTATATTTTATTGCCGAAGTCGCTTGGTTCTATTGTGAAATTCGTCAACAAAATTATGAAAAGTAATTACCAAACATAAAAATCATGAAAGAATAAAGTTAATAAGAAAGCATAAATAAGGTTTATTGTTAAAGATAATAAACTAAGTCGATTGGTATTGGATTAAAATTTCTAAAAGAAATATAAATTGTAATACTTTAAAACGATAGAACACTATAATAAAATATAACGAATTAAATATGTCTTAATTAGCTTAGTTTTTAAAAGATGAAAAGATACGTGTATCAAACATTTTAAAAAAAATAATTTAATAATTCAAAAAAACATTCGCCACTTAAGTCTGTTTGAAATAGATTTTTATTCATTTGTTTGGTAAAAGTAAAGTAAAAAAAAACTGAGACTAAAGTAAATGGATTAAAAATAAATAAAACAGATCAACGAAACTGTAAAACGAAATTAATATGATAAAAAAAACAATAATATACGCTTTTATGCGTTTCTGTATATTCTGGTATTACACCCTGTATAAACAAATGTTTTATCAAGGCACAGCAATTTAGATAAAACGGGAAGGAAAATTTTAAAAGTTGGGTAATTAAAGATTACAATAATCATAAATTCTTAGTCGCTCCAATTACTTTTTATCTTACAATTTTTTTTGTTTACTTGTACACAGGTTAAAAGTCAGACGAACGATGCATCAATTTTAATCAAAATTTCCATTTTTCCGTTGTTCTAATTTAATTATACCATAAAAAGAATAAAGGCGAATAATAAAAGTAGATGAACATTAGAAAAAGATACAAATTTCAACATTATTTTTTAAATGGAACATCCTGTATATTTATTCCTAAGATCTTCAAGAATGTATAAACTTGATTTCAAATTACCTAAGCTTATATATTATAATTAGTAACATATTATATAATTTTTAAAAATCTATACAGGATGTTGCATATTTAAACGTATGCACGTTTTATTGGACAATTTATAAATTCTTGTTTTGTTGGATTTTGTTTTAGAAACGCTACTTTGATAGTCTTCTGTTTTTCAGAAATATCAGATGTTGAATTGCTTTTGTAATTATTGCTAAGGGTGAATCGTCCTAATCAGATGACATATTTCTATTTTCTATGGAATTGTTCCCTGTATTTCATAATTGCAGTTTGAGTTGTGAATGACTATTTACTAAAGTGTCTTTAGGATAAGATCAGTAAATTACAGAAAAAAATGAGTAAGTTTCACAAATTCGAATTTGCTTTTAGTTTTTTAGCGAGAGACTAACCTTAAATGACTTGCTTTTGATTCAAGACTTAAAATTGAATCACTTCTGTAAAGATACTCTTTTTAATAACAAAATTTGAAACCAAACCAATCGACTTATTTACAAACATAACATTAAAAAACTTACGTTGTTTTCGTTATTTAAAACCTCTCCACATACTGGACATGTAATTGATGATGGGGTGGCTGGTGATAATATGTCTTTGTGTTCGATATTAACGTGTAATTCTAAATCAGGAGGCGATTCGAAGTCTTTATAACAGAGAGGACACGAGTACACCTCCAAACTACTAGCACCAAGCGATGGCGATGTGAGATCAAAATGTTGCCTACAAAAAACACACAAAAATTTTAGATAAAATGGAAATGCCGATAACGTACTTAAAAAAATTTTTGATAGTTTCCAACATAACACTTAAAATTTCGTATAATTTTATTTTTAAAAAAAATGGTTTTGTCAAAATTGAATACCATGACGATTAAAAGCAACATTAAAAAAAGGCACCTATTTATGTGTTCCTCCAATTCGTCAGGACTTATGCTAGTGTACTTGCACATTGGACATTGTAAAATAGGAACTGGATTATGTAGTTTTAAGTTTAGACTAGAACGTAGCGGTGGGCCTGCACCGTGGCTGGATTTAGTCGGACTGATATCCCCATTTAGGGTTTTCTAAAACACACTTCTTAAAGTAATAGTGGTTGTGAAAGTGTCCTTACCTTTGACAATAGTTTTAAATTGATATTATTACATTTTTGGTTCGAGTTTGACGGAGTTAAGCCATTACAGTATTCGCTAAAATCACTATACTCTTATAACGAGGTTGTTCAAACATGTTTACTCACCTAGGGCTGGCATCATCTATAAATCCCATGCTTTCGTTTTCTGGGGTAAGAAAATCTAAATGCGCTTGGTTCACGTGTACTAGTAATTCGGCCGATGATATTGCGGACAATTGGCAAAAAGGACACACGCCTTGTCCTTCGACGTGTGCATTATTCGTGTGACTTCGAAGTTCATCTTCTGTTAGGCCTTCAACGCCACAGATTTCACAGCAATAACTGATATCGGGTATATTACTAGCCATAACCTAACAAACTGGCAAAAATTCGACCAGTTCACGTGTAATACGTAAATTTTTTCAAAAAATGCAGAAGAAACCTTAAAAAAATCCATAAATTATTTAGTTAACACTTGCAATTTGACAGCATTTCGTGACCTATTTCGTATAGGCAACCTGCAATGTATATCTGCATTTTTGTTACATAATCGGCACGGCAGATATTTTTTTAAAGCTCCAATTATGCCCCACCATAACATTCATATTTCTGATCATACCTTCATTATAACAAAAATGACATTTGAACGTCATTCATTTATTTCTACTTACAAATTTGTTACATAAAAAAATTTCGGAAAAACCAACAAAAAAATTTAATATTTCAGTGCTTTACATTTACACACGATGGGTGATCCTATGCCAAGTTCTGTTAAGTTTTTCTTTAGCGGAATGTCCGGGTAATTATTTTTTTTTTTTAATTTTGCTTAATTTAAAATTGGCGTGTTTTCGCGGTAAATACAAATGTTCTTTTTTTCTTATAGTATGGCTGCTACTTGTGTAGTGCAACCGCTTGATTTAATAAAAACTCGAATGCAAGTAGCGGGTACTACAAAAGAATATGCATCAGCATACGAAGCGGTTAAAGGAATTATTGCTAAAGAAGGTGTTTTAGCTATGTATACTGGCTTAAGTGCTGGGTTGCTAAGACAAGCTACTTATACCACCACACGTCTTGGAGTTTACAATTATTTATTTGAATTGTGGAAAGCTACATATTCAACTCCTTCATTTGCTAGTAAAATTGGACTAGGAATGGTTGCCGGTGTTGTCGGTGCATTCGTCGGTAACTATTCACACAAAACTACTAACAAAATTAATCGTGAACTTAATGCTTCTTAAATTCTTCTCCTTTTGCTTTATTACTAATGAAACCCCAGCTTTTATACGTCAAGTTCAAGTTGAGTTCGTTTACAAAGTTTTGGATTAGAGCCAAATAGATCAGTAGGTGGTACCTTGTGAAATCTTTCAAGCATCATTCTTTAATTACTTAATTTGTTTTTACTTATTGTTACACAATTAGTGTAGCCAATATAACGCCTTTAATCGATACTATAATTACTCTTGAACGCTAAATGATATTTAAAAGTGCATGTTCTCACAAACAAGATAATGTTTTTATAGAGAAAAACAAATATTTTCAATGATTGAGTTTGAAATGTAAACAAGTTTGTTTTTTTAATAGCTTAACGTTAATTAATTACATTGCTAACAGTGGTTTATCTTTAAAATCTTAAACAAATACACCTGTCTAATAAGTTTCGATTAACGCATTGGGAAATAATTTTTTGTTTCCATAACAAATTGAATGTCTGAAAATCTTGTATCTTCCATTTCAAGGATTGCTATTTATGTATTTGTTCAAGGTGTAGGACAATATTGGACATAGAAAACTTTTATTTTTACGCTACGTAATGTGACCTTCCCATAATCTTAATAACATTAACCTGGCGATTCGTTACTGAAAGGTTTAGGTACAAACAATAAAATAACTGATAACATTACTTTTGGCTTGGACGTTTTAAATCAATATTTTACTATTGGTGATCTTTTCTTAGGCGTTACTTTAAGGTCTACTAAACTTAACCGAAATATTGCGCGTGTGTTATACCGTCTTTCTGAAATTTTTAAATCCGATAATGGAACTCCACAACGCGCAAAGTAGTGTTTATACTAAAGAGCCGCTCAAAAACTTTAAGTGTATCGTTTTTGTGATCAAAAATTCTACAAGTTTAAACGTGTTCAAAACTTATGGAGATTGCTTCTGATTGGTGACGCACGTTAACGCACGTGCGCAATACAACTCGCTTGACTTTGAAGTTACGTGAACGTACGTCACGCCACGCTGAGTCGTACAAACCAAATATGTGAGGAATCTCGCATAGATATTTTATTCTTTTTAGTTAGATCGCCAAAGCGCATGAAAAATTTAAGGGATTTTAACTTGCGCATTGTCAAGTATGAACAAAATTTGTTAATTTTTCACAATTTGACTTTTTACATTGAGATAGGAAAACGGGCGGATTAAATTTTCAGGTTTAAAAATAATTGTAGTAACGGTAATAACCTTCCCGCAGTTTGACTTTGGATCACATTTTACTAAAAGCATTGCTAATTTGTTTCTATGAATATCTTTCATGTGTTAGAATGCAAGAAAAGTCGTTTAGTTTTTGTGAGATACAACGCACAGAAGAAAACAAGTGACACAAAGTTATGGTTTATTTCAAATTAAGTTATTTGAGCCAAGTCTGCCATTTCTTTGCAAATCGTATAAGTGAGAAACCTGCAAAAGTTTAAACAAATTCGTCATACAACAAAAGTTTAAAGAACTTCCGGCGAGATATCTGTGGCAACTTTTAATATACAAGGTGTCGGTTTTTCGAGCATAAGCATGGGGATATCTGTTATTATGAGAGATACGAGATTGGTTGAAGTGGGGCAAATTTAAAATTTTCTTTTAATCTTTTAATGGTAAATTAATAAAATTAGTTTTTAACCATGGCATTTTTTGCAGAGGCTATGAATCTGTAATTTCATTTTTTAATGCGTGTTAGATAGTCGAGTTACAACACAAGAGCGTTTTTTTTGTGGGCGCCATTTTGAATCTGGGCGGTTGCAAATAGGATTCGCTTTTCTGCTTTTAAAAATATATCATACGCTATGCTTTAATCTTTATTTTGAACTAGATTAAAAAAAACAAGTTTTGAAAAGAGTGCGTGCCTTGGAAAGAAACTTTCTATATTGATTTGACAAATTTGCACAGTAATTTACGAACTAAAAAAAGGTTCATTTCTTGAGGTCAGAAAACATTTGTTTGTCAAACAAATATGGTTGTTGTTTCCAACGCATACTTTGCAAAATAAGTTTTTTTTTCAATTTGGAGCAAAATGAAAATTAACTATTATATTATACATTGTTGAAATCAGAAACAATCCTGTTCAATATTTAGTCTAGTCGACAAGTTCAAAAACGTGTTAAGTAGCTTCTTAAAATATCAGCCATGCTCATTGGATTCGGAATGACATCTAGAAGGTTTTTTAGGAGATAAAAAATTGCAAATTAAGATAAAAAAAGGCATTTAGTTTTTCGCGAACAACTCAGAAACCATAAGAAATAATCGAAAACTGAAAAAGGGGAGCAAATTACCAATAGAAAAGTTCAAACTCTATCTTCATTGCTAATAGTTTTAAATGAACGCTGAAAGTAAGCCTCCGCGTGACTTTCGCGCGCGGCCTCTGAACCAAGTACGGTCACATAAAATAAATTAAAAAAATTAAGTAAATGTTAATTTAAAAATAATATGGTATATTCTTAACACTTGAGAGAATAAGCTTTTTCATGTAAACTCAAGAAGATCACGCCAAAAAATTTTTTTGCTTGTGATTATTTTGTTTACAATACTTTTTTTAGTTGAAAAAAAAAGAAAAATCCAAAAAATGTTTTTTTTAAATATTTGTTTTGATGTTATGTTTTTTTATTGATGAAAGACATTTATTAACTTAAAAAATCATTTCTTAAATAATTATTTAAACATTAGAAATATAAAAAACAATTAAACATTGTTTAAAAAAATTTTTTTTAATCGTAATTTACAAAGAAATGTAAAAAGATTTTTTGTTTATTATTAAAGTAGGCAATTTATTTATAAGCAATTCATAAACAGATGGCGTGAAAAAAAATTTTTTTGTGCCTCCGTCCGTTTTGACGTATTTTACAAGCAATATAATCGGCCGGAAAAATTACTTTTCCGGACTAGGCCGGTAAAGTCAAGGTTAAATGTAGTAGAATTTTATAACTAGAAGTTGGCAGTACAGTAATTTCCCTTCCTTCAATAGTTTATGTGTCATGTCATTTATGTCAAAAATCACTTAAACTTGTATCGATCAAGCAAGTATACCTATGTATATGAAACATCTATAACTTTAAATTGTAACTTTTAGCTTAATCAACAGCATATTAACATCTCTATCATTTATTATAAGGAACTTACTCATTTAAATTAAAGTTAATTGTGCAGTTTGAAATATTTATATAAAGTAAACTCGCATCATTTAAGTTGAATTGTCAGTTTTGAACGTTATAATTTGGTTGAATGCCATCAACATTAGCAAAACTTATAGAACACTGTGGTATGGAATTACATAGTCTTGTTAGTTGATTGTCTATTGCGAATTTTGGTGTCAAGAAGTCTTCTATGTATTCTTCGGCAACAGTACTGTCCTTTTCAACTACGTGATATTAGTTCCCTGACTTACTAATGCCGTTCCACTATTTCTGCAAATGAAGTGTCCTGTATATAATAAAACATACTTATTGTAGACGTTTGCTGAATTTTTAGTACACCAGTTAACAAGATCGTGGTTTCCAGTACCGATCCGAAGATTTTGTCGGTAACAAATTATCACATTTTGTGCAGCTTCTTTAATGTGTGGAGGAATATCCATTTCAAGACGATACAAATAAATAATACTTTTAATCAAGTTAATTAAATTTTAACAAAATTAAGTATAGTTACATAAACAATTGTATTTCGTCATTACAGGTTTCCGTTTTATTAACATATGTTATTAAATTTTATTAAAAATCAATACTTAAATAACTGCTTTTAATTAATTTATACTATAAAGGTTACCACAAAAAATGTTGTGTATCACACGTCCTAAAAGTATTTTGCGAGTATTCGCTTTGTGTAGGCATCGGCTTCACCTCGGCCTACAAATATGCTCATACTCGCAAAATAGCACTTTCTGGACTAGTGATACAAATAACTATTTTGTGCTTCTGTCCATTTTGACGTATTTTACAGGCATCATAATCGGCCGGAAATTTTACTTTTCCGGCCTAGGCCGGTAAATCGTAGTAGAATTTTCTAACTAAAAGTTGGCACCAGTAATCATTAATTAATTAAACGTCATCTGTCAATGTGTCAAATTTATTAACATGCACCATTATCTGTGTTGTTGTTTAGAGTAGCACTAACAAACAAATGTTTAAACAAAAATAACAAATTTGCTTATATCTTACAATTGCTAAAAACAACAATGGTTTTATTTTCATATAAGTGAAATTTTAATAAAATTATGTAATTGTCAAATTAATTTCAAAAACAATTGTGTTTTGTCATTACAGGTTCCAGTTTTAACAACATATGTTATTAAATTTTATTAAAAATCAATACTTAAATAACTACTTTTAATTAATTTATACTATAAAGGTCAGCACAAAAAATGTTGTGTATCACACGTCCTAAAAGTATTTTGCGAGTATTCGCTTTTTGTAGGCATCGGCTTCACCTCGGCCTACAAATATGCTAATACTCGCAAAACTAGTGACTAGTGATACAAATATGTAACTATTACGATAATGAATGTTTTTCAACAATACAAAAACACAAGTAATACCGTAACAAATATTTAAAGAAAAATTAATATTTTTTGGATTTTTCATTTTTCTGCAACTTAAAAAAAATTATTGTAAACAAAATAATCACATTCAAAATTTTTTTTTGACGTGATGTTTTGAGTACCTATACATATAAAAAAGGCTCTGAGAAACGAAAAATTTTCATGTTAATTAAACAATTTTCATTGCTTGCAATGGTGACGGAAATCATAAAAAAATTTATTATTTAACAATCGCCTAAGTTGATCAAAAATTAAGTCAAATATGTTTTTCCAACGGGACCCAATTCCTCTAAGTGTATACACCATATTTTTAAAAAAATTATTAATAATTGGTTTAATAAATTTTTTAATTAACATTTAATACTTAAAAAAATATATTTTTTATGTGACGTAGTCGCTACAGATACCGCGCGCGCATTCCGAAATAGTCACGCGGAGGACTACTTTCAGCGTCCATTTAAAATTATCAGCAATGGAGATAGAGTTCCGTTAGTTGAGACTTTTTTATTGGAAATTTCTTCCTCTTGAAAAACCTCCTCGATTATCGCTTATAGTTTCTGAGTTACTCGCGAAAAACTACATGCCTTTTTCTTAATTTCCTTTCTTAATTTGTTAACTTTTACAAGTTTTTATCTGCTAAAAAACATTTTATTACATTTTTTAGACGTCATTCCGAATCCAAGTTATAGCTCATACTTTTAGGAGCTATTTAAAAAATTAACACGTTTTTGGACTTGTCTAGACTAATTACGCAAGCTCAAAGTGGCGACTACTTAAAAAGAACTTGTAACTCGACTATCTACTATTTGCTATCACAAATGTACTGACTCATATTCTTTACAAAAAGTACCTTAATAATGTTTTGGTTAAAAATCTCCCATTGTATTAATTTTCGAGTGAAAAAACATTAAAAGCAACAATTTTTAAATTTTTTGGAGATAATTTAAAAACTCAAATTAAACATTAAATTTTCTTTTTGACAATTGACTGCCATAAAAATGTATTTAACGATTTAACCGACTTCGTATCTCTTATAACAATCGAGATCCCTATGCTTGAACTCGGTAAACGGACACTCTGTATATTTTTTTTACAAAACGACCCATTAAGCATACCTAACTCTTAACTAATTCGGATTTAATCTTGAAAATGTGTCGTCTTATCTTATCAACGACTCTCTGTCTAAAATATTTTTAAGCCTTTGGCATTTCAGGTTGTACCGGAAGTCGATACTAACTTTGCTTTGCTTAAGGATTTTAAATGAAACACTATATACTATTTTATTTATTTGGTATTTCAAAGTCACTTTGTTAAAACTATTACACTTTAATGTTTAGCAATTGTTGAGATATATATCTTTTATAATTCTTGGCTAAAAATTTGCTTTAAATTGGTTTATTTAAAAGAATAACAATCTAGAAACCCTAAAAACATAATTTTTTTTTGCATCAATTTTAATAAACCAATAGAGAAATTTAACCGTTCTTACTTCTTTGTGTATAATATTACATTTTCAAAATTTTCAAAATAATTAAGCAAGCTTAAAACCACTGCCTCGTTTCATTGACATTTTAAGGTGCTTAATGGAAATTCATTTTGTTTTATTGTACATTTATTTTTCATTTTGGGTTGGTTAAGAATGAAAAAATAAAGTTCTTTAAGTACTTTCCCGTTTTCCGGCATTTTAATACACTGTATTGCTATGTGTTACCAATTTATCTCAGTTGCATTTTACCAATGTTTGGTTTTTATGTATAATTATTTTTACATAATATTTGTCTATATATTAAAAATTTAAGTTTAGAAAAAAGTCTATGTAAGTTTAAAAACCTTCAGAACAACTTTGAAAACCCTGTATCTGTAGACGCAAGAAATGTGTTGAAAAATGTACCTACTTTATTTAAGCAATGAAGTTTTTAGTTTCTACAGTAGAAACTTTATTTCGATTTTGTCTTCTTTAGTTAACTAATTATTCATCTTGATTAATTTTTAATCGAACAAATTTAAAAATGACTAGGAAACGGAAGATAACAATCTTCAAAGCAACTGTCAATAATGAAAATAATTACGTTATTTTTCTTGACAGTAAGACAATCCACAGCCGTCTTATATTCTGTCTACTAAATCGACTGAAACATGTAAACTGAATAAAGAAAAATTTCCTCGTTTAGGCAACTGTAAAAGAACATTTACAGTATTTTTGTGAAAGTAATTAATCAGCAAGGGTAAATTATTGTTTATAGAAGCCACGTAAATAGATATTCTTTATCATTCAAAAACATTTCTCCATTAAAGTATCCTGCACCAAAAACGTAAAGATTATGCAACAATATTACTTTTCTGTAAATAATAACAAACGTAAAGGAATAATTAGCAATTTATATTGTTTTTTTTTTTCAATTATAAATCTTTAACGAAATCAAATTGAATTTTGAAATCAAAGTCTTGGTATGTGAAAATTTGAAAATATTCCAAAAAATTGAAAGTTTAGTTTTAGCGGAAGTTAATGAAAAAAAATGTTTTCTGGCGTTGAGATTGTTCAGTAAGCTAAAACTGACAGACGATGAAAAAATCACATTGAAATCATGCTTAATTTACGAAAAATAGCAATTTTTTAATTTCGATAATTTCGATATCGCCATTTTCTAGCTAAGTGAAAATCACTCGGTACATCTGGTAGGGGCTAAATAGGTTTTCAGACAAGCACAAATTATTGCCGTAAACATTTTTTTTAAAAAATGAAAAAGCGAGCACTATATATGTAAATTAAAATCTCTAATGGTAATTTATTTTTTTTTACACAGCAGATTATAGAGATCGAAAGAATTACTGTACAAACTTAATTGTATTAAAATTACCTTTGTAAAACACATAGTTTAATTATAATTAGCAATTTCTGTTTTTAGAATGTTATTGAATTTTAATTAGTTTTTAAATGTAATTAGTAAAATTGTAAAGCTAGCAACACATTTTTTAAATAAAAAAACATGAGTTTTTTAAAACTTTCTTTAATATTTAAGCGAATGCGAAAACAAAAAATTCAAAAATAGGTCAATTTTAATATTGAGGGAGACGGTTTTTGACGTTTAAACGACATTTGTGAAATCAACCCTTTGACCCCCAGCAACTACCCTTAATTTTTTTAAGAACACGATCCTACTTGTCATACGTCATTTTTGGGAAAATTTCACAAGGAACTCAACGGTATGCATGGTTTATAATTTTTACAATTTTTTGACACATCAAAATAATAAATTTAATGCAATATCAGGTTTGTTGTACGTTTTAACACCACTAAATCTACTAAAATTTTCATTAAGAGCTATCGTCCATATTAGAACATCTGAAGTTTCTAATCAAGCAAATCTGTCACTAATC
Source organism: Aquatica leii (assembly GCA_035610365.1). Classification (NCBI taxonomy): domain Eukaryota; kingdom Metazoa; phylum Arthropoda; class Insecta; order Coleoptera; family Lampyridae; genus Aquatica; species Aquatica leii. Next base: position 39,526,697 of record CM069437.1, on the reverse strand, counting down.
AAATTTTTATTCTATTGGTAATAAACTTACATCATCGCCGAACGTGTCGAAATTATCTTCATTTATGGCATGGAAAACGGCTGTTCACTGAGAACAACTACAATCTTTAACAACAGACATCCTGACCGAAATGTAAGTCACACGTACGTTCGTCAATTGGTTGCCAAATTTGAGGTAACAGGATGTGTTGCCAATAGAAAAAGAGATAAACCAAGGATATTCGATGAAGTCACCAATATTGTAGTCAGGCAACGGAAGAAACGAACGAACATTAAAAAGTCACAGGTTTCATCCTTATAAAATGAACATCGTACAATAACTTGGAGATGATGATCTAGACAGAAGAATTGCGTTTTTGGAAACTTTCATCCATCAAATTAATGCAAATCCGCAATTTCTAAGAAACATTTGTTTTAGTAATAAGTGCACGTTTTATTTAAATGAGCAAGTCAACAAACAAAATTGTCGGCGTTGGGAGTGACAAGAATCATCAGAATTTGCGGGAAGTGCATACTCAATACCCCGAAACACTTAACATTTGGGCGGGAATTTTGGGAAATGCTATCATTGTCATTGGAAATTTGACTGGTGGACTTACCTTGAATTGTTAGAAGATCTCATCGAACCGTTGAAGAATTAGAAACCCATAGATGAATGGAAATCTTCACATAAATGAGGTTTTACTTCATTTCCAATAAGATGGAGCTTCTCCTAATTACGTACGAGCAGTTAGACAATAGTTACATGACAATTATCCAGATCGGTGAATTAGCAAAAGAAGGCTAATTGAATGGCCTCCCAGATCACTGAATTTAACAACAGTGGACTTTTTTCTGTGGGTCATTTAAAGTCAGTCGCTTTTAAAAGTCAACCGTAGTCTATTAAAGAACTGCGGCGTAGGATTACTGAAGAATGTCGCACTCTCACCGAGAAAAATGTTAGGGCGTGAGTGCAGACTCTACCCTTGTCTCGACAATTGTGGAAACCATTTCTAACACTTGTAAAACATTTCTTTTTTATTGTAGTGATTTTGAATAGTTATTGTGAATTACATTAATTTCAATAAAGCATAAATTACATTTGTAGACTAATTACTTTAATTATTAATATTTTTTAATTTATTAATAAATTAAAAATAAATTAATTTATTTCTCTTTTTTTTAACAAAAAATTGTCAAAGTTATAAACCAAGCATACCGTTGAATTTCTTGTTAAACTTCCCCAAAAAAATGACGTACAAGTATAGGGTCGTGCCATTTAAACGTCCCCCTCAATATTAAAATTCACCTGTTTTTGATTTTTTCCGCATTCGTTTAAAAATTAAAGCAATTGAAAGTTATAAACAAACTTATGAAATGAACTCTCAAACTTTCTGCATTTATATAGCTTTTAAATCACAGCAAGAAAATGTTGTGACTATTAACATACTCAATTAAGTTCTGCATTCTGTTTTTGTTAACATTATGCGCATTTACGCAGACATTCATTATATAACGATATGTTCCAGGCGTAACACCTGGTCTTAACTATTCTACGTCTGGTTAAACTCGATATACCATGTCCTAGAAATACGCTTTTATCGACATTATGAATCACGTTGAAAATGTGTAAATTTAGGTAATCGAATATGCAAGTATACAACGTGTCCAAGATAAGAATGCACATCATGAGAATTTTGTAAACCGGAAAAGATACAGGGTGGCTTAAATTAGGAAAAAGTTACGTTATTTAAAGTATGTCTACAAAATGTCCCAAAAATTCGTTTTCAGAACTTTTTGTATTTTTGATTTTTTCAGTTTTCGTATTTGTTTGAAAATATCAAAAAAAAAAAAACTAACAGCACTTTGTCATTGTCACTTTTTATGCTCTATAAAATGGCGTTTACAACATTATGGTTCTAAAGCCAAAAATAAGTAAAAGATTAGTTTTAATATTTTCTTACTTTTTAATCTAGTAGGCATTGAAAAATATTACGAGTGTTCAAATAGGTTGTCATTATTATCTAGACACTAGCTCTCTTTACAGTAGAATTTAAAACATGGTCTAACATTTCTGATGAGATTGTATTAACTGCCGCTATAACTTATTCCAATAACTGTTCTTCATTTTTACAAGCTCCGTTCGGTGATCGGGCATGCCAAGCTATTTGGCTGTGAGTTCCAATACATTTTTCAGGAAACATTTGCAACAAATACTTCCATATGAATTATGCGTTGGGACATCATCTTGTAGAAACTAGCAGTTTTTAACAATTGCTCGAGGTAATTCATACAAGGCATCGTGCAAATCTGTTTGCAGCAAGTCGAGATATCTTTCGTAATTTGAATTATTGTAGTAAATGTCAGGCTCTAGTACTCTGCCACCTAAAATATCTATCCACATGTTAAAATTAAATTGGTGTTGATGCTTTGCAACTTTTTTAAAATGAGTTACGCCGGTTGAAAATGCCATTGCTGGTTATCATGCTTTCATCAGTATTTTGATCTTCGTCGGATTTTCTGGTATACCATTTCTAAGATGCTGCTGGATAATTTTAAATTTATAAGGATAGAATTTATTATTTTGTAAAATTAACTGGGCTCTATATTTAGCTTCCCCAGTCCGACGCTTTTTCTTCGTTTGATGGTTTTTTACGAGATAAAATTTTAAATGAGCTAAATTCCTTTAAATTAGACACATCTAAATATGGATTTCTCAGGCTGCTTTCGTTCACAATAATTATCAGAATACATCTCAGTCGCTACACAATTTTTGTTGGAGCAAATGTAACAAGTCAACATATCGAATTTTTCTTCGTTTGTGAAATTTTCTCTTTTCATCGCAAATAAATTAAACAAAACACGAAATGATAATAATATAAACTAACGAATGAGTAATATTAATAACGACAAGACAACACACTTTAAGTTCATATAACAACTACAAATACTCCAAAACACGAGTGTTTTTCTTTGTGGCTATATAAAAAAAATTTAGTTGATTATAGATAGATGAAACGTAGCTTAAAAAATTTGAAACGTTAGTTTGTAAAAAAATATTATAAATCTAACGTTGGTAATCCAGTATAACTATCTGTGTCTGTCAAATTCGAATGTTTTACGTAATACCAACTCTTAAATATATAATACTCTAATATATGAATTTATGAAAAGAGTTTTTATTCTAATTTTAAATAAATTTTAAAACTTTTAAAGAGATTTTCTACTAGACACAAACTTCTTAAATAATAATTGACTTTCCCAGCATACTTTTACCAAAGGGTATCTTTGGTTTTACGTAGATTTGGATTTATCGCTTAGTCGCTCTAGAGCTTTTTCGTCCTTACGTTATTACACTAAAGAACTAATATTGATGTTGGCGATGAGGACACCGCAAAACAATTTTAACGTTTACAGAAAAATTGTATAGCTTATGTTTTTTCTTTTATTCACACTCAGTTAGTAACGTACAGTTTCCCGAACCTCTTAAAGGTTGGTAAGTGAGCCAGCGCCGTATTACCCAATAGGCTACATAGGCTATAGCCTAGGGGCCTGCGGCCTAAGGGGGCCCGCAGCCGCAAAGGCCTACGTACGAAGTCCCGTCAATGATCGATTACGTGTGAATAAAAAACGGCCCCAAATGATAAGTAGTCTAGGGCCCATGACTGTCTTAATCCGGCCCTGAAGTGAGCGGTTTCCATGGTTAAAAAAAACGAGTATGTAATGAAACCTCGCGGTCAGTAATGTACACTTTTCGAACCTGTAATTCGTGTGTGTTATGTTTTTACTAATTTAATAAAATGACAATCATAAATTAAATACGTATATGTCAATTGTGAAGTGTGCCTACTACGTTTTAGTTTTTTACCGAAATAAACGATAATATTTTGGAAGTAGGTTTTCATTCATTTTTTATTAGTTTTATGTTATTTATTTTATTTAATGGCTGATTGTGAATAAAATTGTATACAAACCTTGGCAAAAGTGTTCCATTTGTCTCGAGAACTAGTTTAAACTATGGTTCTCTCGACAGAAATGGAATATTTTCCGCCTCGGTATGTAATCTACTATTACTTACTTTAATAGAATGCGCACAAAATTATATTTTTTTATTGGAGTTTTATTTATTTCTGCATTTATGTTTTTTTACCATTGATTCTTACTTAAAGTGCTCTTACTTGTATGAATTTTTAAGTTTATTAACTAATTTAACTCAAATGCCTACTTACTGTATTGACTACGTTTATCGTGATACCATTTGCATTTGGAGACTTTGGATTACATACTCGTAATTCCATTTAAAGGAACGATAGATTATTCCGGCTAGAATTTACTGTAGACACGGTAAAAATAGAAAAATTAAAATTTGTAAAGATTACATACAATGGTTGCTCAATTACTTTAAGAAATAAATAACTAGAAACGTATTTCATTTAAGTATTAAAATAGGGCAAAACTTCTTTCTTTCTCACATTTAAAAATAAGTCAACTAATTAAATTAGATGTATCCCAATTTACAGTACATAATATAGAAAAACAAATGAATTAGGTATATTATGTAATGACTGAACGGAATTGAAAAAGGTTTATTGGGATTAGATAGTTCCAATCACTGACAGATTAAAAAACCGAAAATTGTTAATAAACAGTCTGCGCTTATATTTTATTTAGACATTGGTTTCTAAATTTAAGGGTTATTAACCCGAAACACTAATTCATTGTCGTACTTAAAATAATTGTCTTGACGTGTGATTTTTTAGTGACGCAGGTTTGGCTACATGATTACGTTGTGTTTAATTTAAGTGTGACGCTGCTGTTTTCTCCTGTAACAAATCGAGGTTAATTCCGACGTTGTACAGTTTACGTGGAGTTGGCGATTTGATGATGCTAAATTGTAAAAACCAAACAACGCTTTCCGGGAAATGTTACATGAGAAATGCATAGACTTGTAGATATAAACAGTACAAAAAAGCTCTGGTAAAAGACTCGTCAATAAAAAAATATACTGATAGCCTGTCACCTCACTCTTTATCTCTCTTTTTCTTCGTGCGCACGATTTTCATGATTCACGCCGTCTATACACCACGTTTATGCATAAAGGTAGCTGTTTACATTTGAGGATCCAGGCTTTAAAATTCAAGTTGTTATCGGAACTATTATGAGACTAATGGAAAAATTATCTAGCTATTAGGAGGTGCTTTTGAATATTAGAACTAACGAAACGAAAAATTGAAAAAACTTTTGAACGAAACATCTGTAGTTAGTCTTAATGAGTAATTACTATAAATTACAAAGTATAATGTTAATTTATTTCGCCGACATGTTAATGCACATCAGATTAGTTAAACAGGCAGTTGGCCGCGGAGATCGCGTGCTGTATAAAACATTAAAAAAGCTTACAACAACAAATTATAAACCACTTTTTTGTATTAAATCGTTAATTTAAACGTTCTTTATTAATTTGGGAGTAATTAACACTCTTTTTCTGTGGAAGTAACTGGAAAGCCAATAAATTAACGAACACAATTTATTACACACTGAACCATATGAATATCGACAATAGGTAGAAAATAGTAGAATGAATATACTGAACTAAGCAGACTCAACAAAGAGAAAAATAAGTAATACAAGCTGCGCCACTAGCAACTAAGTGCATAACAAGAAAAAAACAGAAAGCATATAAACAATCAAGAACCTTGAGAATAAATTTTAACATTGCTCACACACTACCAAAACAAACAATAAATTTCAAAAAACCACAATAGAATACGTATAGCTCGAAAATAAAAATGAAAACATTACTCTCATTCCATTTTGATCAAAAGGAACGATAAAAATCGTTAAACACTTGAACGGTTGCCTCATGAACAAAGAACACGTTGTTACGAGGCGCTTTGATCATGAGAAACAAGCCAAAAATGTATTGTAGATGTTTCAAATAGAGCAGAACCTTTGTTATCTCATTTGCGCATTAATTAAAATACTACTAGACAGGTCTATTTACCTAAATAATGACGTTAAATAAACATAACTGTTATTCCTTGAGAGTAACGTTGCTCAATTTCTTGCATCTTATTGGACAAATTCATTTTTTTTTACATCGAACTAAAAACTATGCCATTTTTTGTTACTATCGTTTTGTAATTACTGTATTTTTGTTGAATATAATTTGTCCGTGCAATCAAAGAATAGACCGATGTATAAACTTTACGTTGAAGTCCCGGTTGGCAATTTGCAGTTGCCGTTTACGCATGCGCTAAAAACATAACCGCAACATATTTAGGTCAACTCCATTTGTCGTTTTTGTTTTGCAAAAGATAAAATGGCACACAAACCTTTTTTGTTTACAGCTACTGCGCACTGCCAACAGTCAATTGTAACCATGTGATTACGGCAAAGTGAAATACCTATTTGAGTTGAGCAATCAAAGGATAGATATCTTCCAATAGTTACGCAGCACAGAAAACATTTTGATCACAAGAAGCAAGTCAAAAGTCTTGGAAGGAAACGCTAAAAGAAAAATCGTAAAACTATAAAGTTATTGAGTTAATTGAAAAAGTCAAATGCATAGTATGTTTTGTTTTGGCCAAGCGAAATGTTTTTTAATGGCGAACAAGTCTCATTTTTCCTGGGCGATCGCGGTCCTGCTCTTATATTAGACGTCTGCTTTTAGACAATAGCACAGTTTACAATCTGAACTTAAACGGATAAGTGGAAGGCTTTGTCTACATTATCAAATCAATTATAGGCAAGAGAGGGGATTAAGGTAAAAAAATGCGTAGCAGAGCTGTTTAGACGATGAATATAATACAATCCAAGTGAGAAATGTAGGATGTATTAAATCGTACAAAGAAAGAGATATATTGAATTTTTAACAAATTATCGGTATCTTTTTCTGAATAAAAGGAAGGTAGTAATACCTTGGTTCGAAAGTAAAAATAAAAATATAATACAATAATAACCAATAAAGAAATCTCATTGCCAATCCTGTGTTTCATATAATTAGTCTTACGTATAGTTGGGAACGACAATCATTTCTTGCGCAGCTAATACAGTACCAACATTTTTGTTAGCGATGTAACATACTTATCGAAATAATATGTATTGAAAACCAAACGTTTGATAATCATAGTGAACCGCATTGTAAAAGGAGTGTTAAATGATATGAAACTAAAATTGTATTGGTTAACTTTTATCTCCAAAGGAGATTACTTATAAATAGGTTGCAACTTAACTTCCAGCGTGTATCATAATTCCAAGACATTTATACAATAAGTACATACATATGAATAATTCGGTTATTATGGTTTTTACTAACAAGTTTTTTTGTAACATAAACATACTGTTTGCTGAAACAAAAATAATGCACCTGCTTATCTACTAAATATGCGATATGTTTGAAAAGTATATGAATGACAATTTAGGTGAACAGATGTTTTATACAAATCTGTTTACTAACTATATAAGAATGTACTTTCACTGCAAATTTATTACTTGTCAAGAGTAACTACAAATTTGTTTAAATAAACAATCGTACATTAAAGAAATTGCGTTAAGAAATTGAAACGTATGATCGTACGCTACTGTAGTCTAATGGTGGCTAAAGGGGCGGGATGTTACATACATGCAGCTGAAAACATTTTAGCAAAACAGCAAACATTTTAAATTGTACAGAATTATACGAATAGTAGGCGCAACACAAATGTGAAGGTCATATGATTTTTTACTGAAATTCATTTCTGTATGTTTGGCTTTGACTAGTGGTGTTACAAAGAAAATTTGAGTACGTTTACATCGGCAGGACCAAATGTGGACTGGTCTAAACATTGATCTACACTAGACCTAAAATGATCTAGTGTTTGAGCGTTTACATCGCAGGGTTTTTAAACTACCTACCTATACATGTATCTTTTTTTGGTTTTCTTTTAAACTGATTTAGCGCTTACTATCGGCAAAAACAGCAAATCAGTTTTTGTTTGTCCTTGGATTTTAGATTATTGTGTGAAAACTATTAATTCAAACTTCAACTGCACTTGATGGTTTATTGCAATTTCAAATGTAAAGCGTATGACTAATGACGGCGTCAGCAGTTAAGTAAAAGAATTATTCGTAAACGAAGATTTCTTTTGGTAAACATAATTACTAACTATATTTATGCCAGTCCACAGAAAAAATAGACTCGACCTATACCTGGTCTAAATGAATTTACATTACATGGAATAAATGTTTTTAAGACGAATTGCTAATAGATCGCGGAATAAACCTACGATGTAAACGTACCCTTTAATTTTTAAGTTGACAAATTTGAATGCGACAAACGACTATAATGCAAAGTTACACTATTAAATTTTGGCGTTTACATTTGGCTTTCGGCAAATGAATAAAAACTGGCATGAATCTTTTTTATATCGAGGTATGTTTTAGTTTTATTACTAGAGTACTTCGATTATATTATGAACATGATGTCATATATTTGCGCATAAACGTCATTAAATACAACATAGTATAAATGAAACCTTAAAAAGTTAGTTATGTGGGAAATGCTCAATTTGGAGTTGTTAAAATGACATTTCTAGATTGTTTAGTAGGTCATAACCTGCTAAAAACGCCCTTTTGTATTCTGCGAGATGTTCATAGGATAGTCGACGAACTCTACCAAGTTTGTAATTTATGTTCTCAAATAAATGTTCTTTGTTCTGTGCTATAAATGATTATAATATACGTATATAATAATTATACAAATGATTATCTATTTGTTTTTGTTTCTTAATGTAACAAATAAATAGTGATTTGATACATTATTGTGTAATTAAATTTAATATGGAATTTTTTAACTGAATAAGTGGGAAAAAACCATTAAAATCTGGCATTACTGGCTCACGAACTCCAAACGTATTCGATCGAATATTTACCGATGATGTTGACTTGTGAATTGTGTGATAACTTTAAACCTTGAACTTGAACCTGTACTTACACTTACGCACGATCTTTTGAGTCGTACTCCAGAGTTTTCTCACTTCCTCGTTGGGATGTCACAATTTCTGTTACGGTTTACATCTCGGTGCAATTGGTTCCACGTTGGCGACTAAAGGTTGGTTTTGGGTGCTCTAGATCTTTTCAATGTAGCTCTTTACCGTGTGTGATTCTGTTGACGAAACGTAAGTCGGGGCGGGCCGTATGATCGACATTCAGAGTAGTAGCGTATTGTCACAGATATTCCTCTCCATAATCGATTACAGCTTGGCTATGACTACTGACAGTGGCGGTTCGCAGTTAATGCTGCAAGAGGGTCATTTCCATATTAAAACTTTTACAAACACATTCTCTACTCCATGATTTAGGACTAATTCGCTGTTTTTTTAATGTATTGCGCTTGCATTAAAAATTTAAGCATACTTAAAATTGTAAATTAATAACAAAACAATTTTTAGTATTTTTTTGAAGAGTCATTGACCAATTGACCTAATGGAAAAGCCACCACTGACTACTGATGCCTTCGTAGCAAAGTTGTGAACACGATTCTTTCATGAGAGGCATCTGTCAAGAACGAGGCTGAGTTATTTGGGTTTGTCTTTTTACGCGATATCTATCAGGTTGACTTTTGACGATTCGGTCTGACGTTCTTGCGGCGGGTGAAAAGTATTGGCATGCTCTTCGTTAGGTTAAAAGTAACTCTCGGCAAATTAAGCAGAGTTAACCTGAGTGCAAAATTATAGTTTTCGTCTCGCCAAACACGCGGCGCTTGGGGTTTTATTTGCCATAAACATAAATCGTGCACGCATTTTCAAAACTATAACGAAAAAACTCAAATTTAGTTTTGATTTATATTATTGTGTTTGGATATGTTAATATACAGACAGGACCATTTAAGAGGCTCACCATGGACATCTCGCTTATTATGAGTGATACACATTTGTTTAAATTATAAAAAAGTTGCGTAATTAGCATATATAAAAATATGATATCAAGGAGTCTAGAATATCTGAATTAGTTTTCGAATTATTTGAAAAAACATTAATTTTTTTTCTAACCTTATTTGAAGCACTATCGAAAATCTATAAACATTGCAATTTTTTAGCCGTTATTCGACTCCGTACTCAGATTTGTTATAAAACGTTTCGTCTTTCCGTAGTCATCATCAGGATAACTTTTTAAAAACGGATCTGCTATTTTTTTTCATTTTTTGCAGCAGTCCATGATGTTATTTACGTACAAAAGGCACATATATCGTTCTTCCAAATTCATATTAATTAAGGTCTGCACGAAAGTGATTTATAACATCGATTGGATTACTGCACTTAATATATCCGAAATGTAATAAAGACAATCAATTTCTAAATAAGGTGATTTGGTCAGATTAGACTTATTTTACCAATAACGGCATTTTTAATCGTGATAATGTTTATTTCTGGACCGAAGAAAATTCCCGTCAAAATAGGCAATTAAAGCATCAATTATGTTTCGGTTTCAATGTTCAGAGTTATAGGTCCTATAATTTTTTGTGATAATTTGACTAGTGTAAGATATTTTAACTTACTGAATGAACCAGGCAATATCCATTTTAATGAACGGTGTTCAATTATGGTTTTAGCAGGACGAAGCGCTTGCTTACACCTCTTTCTTAATTACTAATTTCTTAAATGCCGAATTTAATAACCAGTGGATTGACAATGGGGGTTCAATTTTATAGTCAGCTCACTGTCTTGATTTAACCCCATTGTATTATTTTTTTGGGAGTTATATTAAAAATATCGTATATAAAGATGAATACAACAAAATGCATGATGCAGCTGTAGTGCGAAGATACTCTTCAACGTCGTCAGGTCGTAAGAAACATGATACAAAACGTTGTAAGGTCAACCTTTCGTCGAGTTAATATTTGCGTTAAAAATAATGGACACCTATTCTAACATCTGTTCTAACTACTAGTAAAATACTTATTATCGGACATTTGGTAATAGTAATTTTTATGTACCTATTTGTTTGTTACTTATTTTCTAAGCGAATAAACTGCTGTTGCTACTAGATAATCTTTCTAAAGATGAAACGCCAAATGCATGGCGAAACGTTAGATTTTGAACTAGCTCTTTTGTGTATGTGAATAACATCATGGACTGTTGCAGAAAATAAAAAAATGGCGGGTTTGTAGACGAAACGTTGTGATTACGGAATCTAATAGCTGCTAAAAAGTGTCAAAGATGATGTGCTTACAGTTTTTTAATATTCCTTCAAATAAGGCTAGAAAAAAATGATTATCGTTTTTCAAAAGTTTAGTTTTTTTTTAAATATTTTGAAAACAAATTCAGATATGCTAGACTTCTTGGTGTCATATTTACCCTCCTAATTACGCATTTTTTTATGATTTAAACATATTGTAACGAATTTATTTATCAAAACTAATTTATTTAAACGACTAAAAATATGTTTTACTTAAACTAGAAATATGTACACTTGTGAATTAACCGAACTAATTAAATCTAACAATATTTAATAAAAACACTTACACTAATTAAGATAAGATAAAGTCCGCGGATAGCTTCACACACTTGTTTACACTAAAATCACGTACAAGATTATTCTCCGTATATTTATGTACACACACGTGCTGACGACTTATTTATTTCAACTTGAATAATCTTCTTAACACTGCTGTATTCGAATTACGGCAATAACTGACCTACGATTTGTTTCTTCGGTATTTATACACATTTGGAAATCCTTCTCGAGTGTTCCCTATCTTTCGGTATATCTTCTAGAAGATGGATAACCACTTCTAGAAGGCTCTTGAATTTGCAAATAACTTCTCGAACGTTTCAATATTTCTATCTTATAATAAACGATATGTCCATGGTGAACCTCGTAAATAGTCCAGTCTGTATATACAAACATTAAGAAAAAATCTTTGCGTACATATTTTGAAAAGAAGAATAATTATAGTTGTCTATATTTAAGATTGTTTTCTTCCTTTGCTTTTTGTATCAGGTTGTGGTTCGCATACTTGACCTTATAATTCTATAGTTTGTGGTGCTTGTATCAAAAGAGCAATTGGTGAGCGTAAGGTTGAAAATTTAACAATAAGGAGCTTTAAAAGATTTGGTAAAATACGAATAAAACCAACGTCTGTAGAATCTTGGCAACAATACAGCGAACGGTATTCGCCGTGACGCATCTTCGTTCAACAGTGTGGCTTTAGACTGTAACAAGTAAATAGTATGTCGGAGGGAGTTGCAAGATGGTCCAAGGGTCTTCGGATCTATTTATTGGTAATGGAAAAACGATGAAATGGGGGAAAGTATAGTTTTAAAATACGAAAAAAGATCAAAACTACTTTATTTAAATTTGACAGGTTTTCTCGATTGATGAATAAAAATAAGTGTACTATATCAGATCGAAAAAAACTAGAACTAGAAAAAAAGCTAATAATGCTTTCACTTGTTTGTGAAATTGCTTTTTGTTTCCATTAGAAAAACCGCTAATAATTTTTTTTTCTGCTAAATTTGGTAAAACTTTTTTAAAATAAATATTTTATATCGATCAAGACAAAACAATGGAAACATGACTATTTTTATATTTCTTGAAATATCTGGTGATAATCTAACAACTAGGTCATAATACAATACAATTTTCGGTAATTACTGATGTGTATGTGTTGGCGTTTCGTGGAAATTATACGCTTCAATTTTCTTCTTTTTTTTACAGTTCTTATATTTTTAGTTACTGCATGTTTGATAAGAAATATTTTTATTGTTCTGATCAGATCAAATAGAATTTTATTATATAGTTTTGGTGGGCCTTTTTGTTTCTGATAGTTTCTGAGATTTTTATGGAAATAAACTTTTACGTACGGCATTTGTTTTTTATACGTTAATCAAGTACTCCAAGTATATTTTCTATATTGTGTTTCTGTACTTTTTCAATTTGAAATTGGTGGTTACAAAGCCAAAATGAATATTTATTTAACAAGTTCATGTGTAAATTGGGAGTTTTTTTTGCACGAGACGGTTTACGAAAGCAAAAAATTCTAATTTATTATAGTTAAGAACAATAAAATACAGTTTCGAAGGAATGCGAAATTCATACTATAATTCTGAGTATCACAAAAAGGTATAATAGGTTTTTATGTAATCACCTCAACGTTAAAAATAGAATGGGATTTTACCTGGATTTTACGATAATTTAATAATCGCCTAACTTAAGTTTTTTACCGTTTGTAACACTTGACAACTTACCATAAATAAATACACCAAGGAACTTTCCTTTTTCGTTTATATATTTTTTAATGTTTTGTCAAAACGTTTTTAAATCATGGCTGAACTGGGCCACTTTGGTCTCTGCTAGAAAGATTAAAAATATTTTTGTGTTAAAACTAATGCAACCCAGCAATTAAACGAACAAACCTTTTTTTATGGGGGAATTTGAGTAAATCGGTAATGCTCAATAACAGTTTATTGGCCAATACTATTCTTAAAACTCACATATTTATTGTAAACAATGGCCTTGCATTTCCTTAGAAAGTATTTATGTCAGGTTTGTTTATTGTTATTTTTAATTTTATGCGCGATTCTAAGTAACTCGATATTCTCACTTTTGTTTCTTAATTTGTTTTAAAACGTGTAAAATTAAACTTACATAACTACCTATTTGTTTTGTAATTTAATAATTGCATTTCAAAAGTAACTGTGTAATGTTAAAGGGAAATCATTTTAACCAATTTGCTTCAGCATTTAGAGGATGTGATGTTTCTGATTTTGGAAACTTCTGGAAAAAATCTTTTATGTCTAATAATAGTTTAATCAAGGTTTATTTTTGTATATGTGTTTTAAAAACGGAAAGAAACAGAAAATATATTTGAAACATTTGAGGTTTTTGTTTGGGAGTTTCTGTATTCCTTCTAATTATTTCATAAAACTACAAAATTCATTTATGGTTTTGGTTTTTTGAATTCAATCACAATGTTTCTGCTTCTGACGATTACAGTTAAAAGTTGCTCTATGTATGTAAAAGTGATTTTCAATTTACGTATTATTATACAAAAGTGTAACTTTTGGTATCGGCTTTAGTTATGTTTTTATCTAAAGAATTTTTATGAAAATTAAATAAACAAATTAATTTAAAATGCGAAAAAAATAATGTACGTTTACATCTATAAACATTTTATTCTCTACAGTTTTTTGTAATTTAAAATTAATCCCAATTTGAGATTGTTTAGTCTCAATTTGAAATTACTTTATCTCAAATTGAAATGTTATAAGGTGATGTGACAATAAAACATGTTTTTTAGATAATAAAAGGTTCATCCACGTTGGATGATGCAATGTAATAACGTCTATATCGTTTAATTCGTATATCCTGATTAATCCACATAAATCAGCTGTATAGTAAGTCTACTGCCGACCGCTTATTTCCACATCAAGAAAACCCAGACTACTTAGAACAAATTCTGTTAAATACCAACTCTTATCCACCTCTTAACAACTGCTATGTTTTACGAATTTCCTGCTGCGAAAACCACCGATTCTAATGAATCTTGTTATCAATAAAAAAATTATTTACTCGACCACATCCTCAGAAGTGCACTAAAATGTTTTGGGAAGAAAAATTAAATGCAAAAGTAAACATTTGTTTCGGTTGCACCTAGGTACTTCATAAATCAGTGGCAGTCTTGTATCCGCCATTGCCACAAATATATCAAAATTATTAGTTGTTGAATTAAAAAAAATTATCTAAAAATGTATACATACATTCGTTACAATTAGCTAATCTTTAGATGCCTGTTTTTATGAAAATCCAAATGCAGTAAAGTATGCTAATTGCTATTTATACGGAAACATCACATTTCCAATTCTTCTTTATTGTCACACAATATCTTCTCTTACTTTAAGATCGATGCTTCTGTTTATACTCGTGCACATTTAGGCGAAACCCAACTTTCTATTCATCCCTTTAACGGTTTATTTTTCCTAACGGTTTTCTCTTGGTTCTTTGGATGCGTTATGCGTTTATTCATAAAAATCTTATGTTTGAATACCAGTGCTGTTTTTATATACTTGCCCCAGTAAACACGGATTGAAACTGTTACAGTCACAAAATTAAAACAATTGTTTCAATACGTTGTTTCGTGTTAGTTCCATTTTTATATCATTTACATGTAACTGACAGTGAATAAATTGAAAGAGTTCCGATTTTTCACAATCAGTTTTGAACCGTTTCAATACTTGCAATTTTTTTCCCATAATCAGCAACCGGTTAAAAACTGATTTGTTAAATCCGAATATTTTTTGAATAACTAGAATTGCTTGAAGATCAATTAAATAAGATTGAATTATTTTCAAAACAGTAGAATCGTTCTAGGAAAAACGAATACTTTGTAATTAGTCAGCATTAGTCGTTGCTATACTCTTGATTACTGTCGTCAACGCTTGCGCTGCAAATTGATATCTTTTCACTTGTTCGGTTGCAGTTTGATAAGTGGTGCTGTGTGTACAATTACGAAATGGAACAATAAACGGTAAGTCGAAACATTTTATTATAATCCATAAATGTAATCAATATTATTATCATTTCTGTTCTTTATGTATCATGTTTTAATTTCTATGAAAAAAATATAAATTAACACACATGGTTGCGTTAAGGTAGGATTTATAATTACAGTTCAATTCTTCAAGTTTTCTATACGATTATGTACAGCTAAAGGTATTCACAGTGTTTTTATAACTTTCTTATAATTGCTAAAGTGATATTTATATTAAATTTGTGTTGTTTTTGATTCAAAAATTTAATTAATTTTATGAAACTCTATGATTATGTATGTATATAAATGAAATATTTATTTCTATGTTACAGATGCGGTTAAAAGTTGCTACCCAACAGTTACTGACGCAGTTTTGGAGGCTTTCGTGGAAAGGCCACATCAGAGGAAGATGCAATATGTAAAAAACTCAATGTGATAATGTATTTAAAAATATTTATTGTGCAATAAAATTTGAAACGTGCATTCGAAAATGTATTATTATATTATTGAAAGAATTGTTTTAGTTGATTATTGAAACAAAAAAATCATACATGTATCGATCATTTAGTATCAGTTCAAGAACGAAGCTTTTAAAACGTAAACCGAATGCAACATTTAGTTTGCAACAGATTTGAATTTAAAATACCGAAACTATACTGATTCAAATAAGTGAAACAGCGATGGACTTATAGCTATTTTATTGCAGTTAGGTTTCTTTTATGTTTGAAACAAGAGTGAATCATAAATTTTTTGTTTTGAAACTGTTACTAAACATTATCAATTTTGTGTTTACTGGGGCTTTACTATGTCTGTGTACCAATCTTGGGTAAACTCATGTTGAGTATCTAAAAGATATATTATCTAAAAACCATTTTGACAATTGTAAGAACGATGGGCAACAGCTTGTCTCCACATATGGCTAATTTGTTTATTAGTAGATTTGAAACCGATGTAAAACAAAATTTAAATTACTTCCCGAAAATTTGGCTTAGGTATGTGGACGACATTTTTGCAATCATTGATACTAGTGTTTGCAGTCCCCAAGAATTTGTTGAGGTCTTAAATTCAAAATTTGTTAAACTATTAAGTTTACTTATGAAATAGGACACCTAAGTGACCAGGAAGGGCAATAAATTAGATATTGACATTTACCGCAAAAAAACCAACACCATGCGATTTAAAGCAAATGATTCGAACCATAGCTTGCCACATAAACTCGTTGTTTTTCAATTTTGGATTCAACGATTATTGAATTTTCCATTGTCAAAAGATAATTTTAACAAAGGATTAAAATATATTAAACATATTGCAACATACAATGGATTTCGGAATCAATAGACAACAATATCATTAGAAAGCAGAAACATAAGTTAAATATTAAAAATGACTACGTTACAAAATATTAACAGCAAAAAAGAAAATAAATGTGTAAAACACATATGTGTACTATAGGAATTTTTTAAAAAAATTTCATTACAAAATAGTAACAACTACTAACAATAACATAAAAAAACTGTTACGTATATGTGCAATAAATCGGGAATATATAAAATTCGTTGTAAAGACAAACCAAATATATATAGGGAAAACCAGCGTTACGCATATTCGTATCGCTTTTTGTAATAACCGGCGTAACTAAATAGAATAATTTTAATTACGTGTCGTCGTTCATTCGACGACAATTACGCCAATAATTTGGTTATAATGGTAATTTTTCTAGTAGATTAATATAATGTTACACCACCCCCCTTCGATTATTACATCGTTTCTTTTGTTACAGCAAATCTTCTTCGTAGTCGGAGTTTTTCGATTGGCTGCAAGTTTAATAATAGTGCAAGATTGGATCGTGAGTGAAGCCTCACAATTTTCAACACAATTGTACAATTTTGTCGTACGATTCTGTCGTACTGCGACGTTGAACCGTGAGTGGTCGGCTTTACGCACACCAAAATGCGCTGCCCATTTTAACAACTACCAAGTTTAAAAGACTCTATAAGCATCGGTTTTTTCTTGCGAACTTTCATTCGTCGTGTAAAAAAACATCCTCTTTTCTGTTTTATTGTAATTTTATCTAGCGCAATGCAGTGCTAAATTGGGAATCGTTCAAAGAATTTTAGAACTATAGACAATACTAGCAAATTTCTGCTTTCGGCTTTAAAGTTTGCTTTTAGTATTTTAGTGTTGTGAATTCCTAAATGTGTACGTTTATTAAAGTTTTACATTTTACGGTGGGAAATTTTCAACTGGAGTGCTGAAGTCACCAATTACTATAATTTGATAATTAAGGTGTTGTGTCAATGTGATTTTCCAGTTTCTCGTAAGACTTCGATTCATAGTTTGACCAAAGAGTAATACTCTTTGGTTTGACTTTTTATATCTCTTCATTGATATAATGTATGTATTCGATATATTGTTCAAATGCAATAACTTCTATAAAAGCATTCTTACTTCTGATGGAACTTTTCCGTTTTTTGAATTTGAATGTATAGTGTATATGAGAAAAACTTCCCAAATAACTATGCAACATTGGACTAATGCTGGTTTTATATTTTTCAATATTGGCTCAATATACAGTTCAATCTTGGACCCAGATACTTATGAAACAAATTCAATATATTGCCTCATCATTAGTAATTAAATTATATTAGTAAATCTATTGGTTGAATATTAACCCAAGTTGTAAAATTTAAGGTTACAAAGGAATTCACAATTTTAACGACGAATTACAGTCAAAACTATAAGTTCATTAAAATCTCAAACTATTAAAATGGTACAAAATGACAATAAAACTGCAATTTTAAAATTCTTTAAAGCTAATTAGTTGTAAATTGTCGTTCTTACTATGATGACACTTGAACTGCTTCTATAAATAAAATAACATTAAAATTTATACATTTAATATATGGCATATCTGTTAAAAACATATTTCTTATGGTTACGCTGGAAAGTAGGTACATTCATTTAAAATCATTTATATACAGCCACCTGTATAAAATAAAATTTTGTATTATATAAATAAAATAGAAAACCAAAATCATTACGTGATTCCAAGGATTTAACATTTATAAAAACTAATATATAATAATAACTAGTATGGAACTCTAATTTAAGGGTCTGAGTGGTAAAAAATTCTTCTAACGTTTTGGTAACTTTTGTTAATTTTAATTTAGTACGTATAACTTACTACAACTTTTTCATATTAATTTAGTTGATTATTATTTTTCCCATTGTATTAGTGTAGACGTTTTCACAACAATGCCAGAAAACCAACACATAATCACATAAAAAACGTTTGTTAAATTTTAGTTTTTAATAGTGTAATTAAGCAAAAATGCAAGTTTATACTTGGTTTATACAAGAGAAGAATTTCTATATTTAGACTACTGGTACTAACTAACATTGTCAACTTAGTTTTGCAAACTTACTATAAGATTTTACTGAAAACTCGATGTTAGTGTTAAGATGGGAGTTGATTTCAAATTTGCAAAACTAAAGTCTAATACGCAAAAGGACAGGAAGTTTTAGAAATTCAGCTTAATTATGTTATCTTACAGCACACTTCCAATAAGTTACATTTCATAACTCGCAAAAATTAAAAAAAAACATACCGCAAATACTTGTAAATTACAATGCGTAGTGGGCGTGCGCTCGAATCAAATTTGTTACGTGTCGTTAATATTAACGTTTCACATTTTCGTATTTTGGTCTAATTCAATATTCATGCTGGGAATTTTTCGTCGTTTTTTTTCTGTTAAAAAGATGCTGCGAGTTGTTTGATTTTGATAGAAACCTTATCGTTTGATTTGATTTTACTAAAATGTAGTTTTTCTATATATACTGATGGAATTAAGGCGATTCTCGATCTATTTAATCTTCACAGCGAATTTTGCGAAGCCTCGAGGTCTTCTTTTCAACTCAACTACTAGTTGTGTGGAAGCAGTTTTTTTCTCTGGAATGGTGTCGCAGATCTAATAGACCGATTTAGCTGCGATAACCAATGCGGGATTGATGACCTTTTGCTTGATTCGAATTTTGAACAGCTGTGTATACCTTTGAAGTATCGTTTATCCATGTGGTTTATTTGTTTTATGCTGCAACGTCTAATTTGTATTGCCCGTTTTGCAACTGCGTTACGTAATTTATACAGTGCTCACCAAAAAGTCGGCACCAATCGGATTTTTTTAGAATCCACGTAAAGATATTCATTATCATTGAAAAACATTTTTCCCATTACGTATCTTGTACCAAAAACGTAAAGATTATGCAACAATATTACTTTTCTGTAAATAATAACAAACCTAAAGAAATAATTAGCAATTTCTATTGTTTTTCCCAATTATAAATTTTTGTATGTGGTATGTGAAAATTTGAAAATATTCCAAAAAATTAAAACTTTAGTTTTAGTAGAAGTTAAAGAAAAAAATGTTTTTTGGTCTTGAGATTGTTTGGTAAGCTAAAACTGACAGACGATGAAAAAATCTCATTGAAATCTTACTTAATTTACGGAAAAAAACGCCAATTTCGAAAAACGCCATTTTCTAGCTAAGTGAAAATCACTCGGTATATCTGATAGGGGCTAAATAGGTTTTCAGAAAAAAATTATACAAAGACCGTTGTAAAAACTTACGTCTTGATAAACGCAACAAATGTTTACACTTGAATATGTTTACAGCTGGCAATTGCAACAGTAACAGTAAATTTTTTACGAATGCCAGCTGTCTTTCACTTACCTTCTTCTCTACATCAATTATACATAAATTTTAATGAAATTATTAATATATTTACTGGAATTATTTTCTCTAGAAAAGACGGAAATGTTGGCGGCATTAGTTTGCACAAAAAGTATGTTATGATATTTTTGTTATTTCGCTATTATTTTTTAAATTGAGATTACGGTTTAATGGCTAATTTACACTTTGTTAAGTAGTAAGTGCAGGTGAGAAGTGATTAGTTAACATGTTTTCATAATGTTAAGTGTTAAGTGTAAAGAAAACGTTTACACAGTAGTATTGTAGAAGTCTCAAGTGTCAAGTGATTGTCTCCGTGTCGGAACAAAATGGTTGAAAAACAACGATGTGAATTGCGAAACATTTTAAAAAATATAGTCAAAATCATCGCATCAGAAAAGAACATGACCTGTTAGATGAAGTCGAAAACCTAAGAGATTATGGCAAAGAAAATGGAAAAAAACTACGAAATTAATTGTTTGCTCTTCATTCCACTTCATGATTCTGTTCTCCGTCCGTACTATACACTTGTCAAAGCAATACAATAAAAATATTTATTTAATAGTTTCGCGTTGCTACAATCGCGGAGTACGGGGATGTGCGTGGTTAGCTACTTAACAGAAAAAATAGACAGTTGTTCTATTCACTTTACTTTGCACTTGCACTTCGCACTCGCACTTATCACTTAACAGCGTGACAGTTTACACCTTGATTTTACTAATCACTTAACACTTGCACTTCTCACCTGCACTTGCTACTTAACAAAGTGTAAATTAGCCATAAGGTGCAATATACATAGATTTCCATTTTCATACTTCTGTTTTAACTAAAAATAAAGTGAAATTGTCTTCGTTTGGAAGAACAAAAATATAAATTGTGGACGCCGCTTAATAGAATCACGTTGGAGTTTTTGATAACAATAACCGAATGATAACAATATCCAAAGTTTCGAAAAAAAACAAATAAATGTTTATTAGAAAGGAGTAAACTTGTATCGGATTAGTAAAAAAACCGAAAATTACGGACTTGTGGCATTGAATAGTTTGTTGACACCGTTCATAAAAGGAATTAAAAATAATAACTTTAGGTTAGGTAACCCAAAAGAAAACATCTGAATATGGTCAATTAAGAAGGTGCAATAGAAGCTTATTTTGCAGACCTTGACAAACTATATTATTTGATGGGTATAAAAACGCTTTGGAATATGTAAATTTTTTTGACTTCACGCTTGTGTTTTAGTAGACCACGAGCTTTTTACCCTATCTAAAGTTCTTACTGCTGTGCAAACAAAACGTTCGAGTGAAACTGAATATCGGAGTTAAAATTTGGTTTTCATAACAATAGCGATTTTAGTGATTAATATAAATAATAAGCAGTGCAACGGCAAAAGTTACTATAGTAACCTCGGAAATGATGAAAAACTACATTTTTATTTGATAATTGTGCAATAGAAAAGTTTAGAGTTTTCATTTCTTTTATGAGAAGCTGAAGACGTAGAAGAAGTCGAATATATTTACTTAGATTCGCGGTTTATTTCTACGAAGTAAACGGCGAATTAAATCAATTGAATCAATTAAAACTGCGGATTAAAATTGCAAGCTGCTAATCAACTCCGTGGATCAAAACCACCGATCACAACCCGCGAATCAAAATCTGGTCCACGGGTTTGATTTACGGTTTTTACAGATTTAATTAACGACTCGCAATTTTAATCCGCTGTTTTAATTGATCTAATTAACTTCATTCGCGGGAATAAACCGCGAATCTAAGTGCATCTATTCTATTATTGTATACGGAAATTAAGTCTGGCTAACTAAACTAACTCGCCTTATTAACATTTTTTTTTGCAAAAGTTGACCAAAGGTTGCAACATTATTGTGTTCTAATATAGAAATTTATTAACAAGACTTCTTAGAAATGTTTATTAAAAATAAATATTTGCAATACCCGTTCGTGATACCTTGTAATTATGTAACAACGATACTTCCTGTGTTACTAATCTAGATTATGCTAATGCAGCGGCATTAGACTGGAAAGGGTTGCATTTTTTCGTTGGTGTAAAGTACAACACGAGTCAATGCTCGAAATACATTTAACCTCATAAAACATCAATTCCTTTATTGTCCATTGGATTTGTCGATTTTGTACTTTTAACGTATATGTTAAACCGATAAGTTATGACCTTTACATGTTCAGGAATCAATGATAGAGCTTTTTTTAATAAGATGAGGTCAAATCACAGAAATGTTCATGATTTAGATTTAGCCTTGTAAAGTGTAAATGATACGCTTAGTTGAATATAATTCCTCTAGCTTTAGTAGACTTAGAAGGAAACGTTCTGAATAAGTTGAAATAGTATATTATTGCTTAATTGTGATAACGGTGGAATTTTTATTTCGCTATGTATGTCAAGTAGATTTACGTTGCTCGATATGCAATGTAATTGCATTTCAACATACTTCATTGATAATTTTAATTAAAGTTAAAAGTTGATCACCTTTTATGATTTCACAACGCATTTATACATTTATAGTTTCATTTTAAACCACTAACAAAGTAAATATCGGTAATGCGATATACGTAGCTATCGCCGTATTTACCAAGTAAATATTCACGGTAGTAAAAATAAAAACTCACTACTATTAGGTATCAATCAATTAATTTTTGCTCGGGGAATTTACCGATGATGCAGACGTAGGGTTGTTTTATCTATGTTCAGTTCATCTTATAATCATCCATTTTCACCTTTCCGCTAAAGCTTATATAAAATTAGTATATACTACATATTGTTTTCAGTTTTTTATGCACTTAGTTCTCATGAAACATCTTTAGCATAGGTTCTACCTACATTAAGGAAGTTGCAATTACATTCTCAAGTGGTGATTTTCAAGTTTTTGCAGTTACAAAAACTATCCAAAGATTGATTCCCTGAATTTTTAAATAGTTTGCGTCTAAGCGCACTTGGTCGTTACCCTGAATAAATATTGTGCAGTTTATTCGCTGTTAGATCCAGTGTATCAACTTGGTTTTTATTAACCGCCATTTCAGTTAAGCCCTGTGTCACAACGATGAGTTCTGTCTCGTATAATAATACAAAACTATATTTCTACTATGACCAACATTTGTGATATGGACAATAAATTGTTTTTAATAATCCTGGTAAAAATAAAGTGAAGTGGCACTACGTCGTTTCGTTGTACTAATTATACTATAGTTTTGCGGTCAGAAAATAACAATTTGTAGTACTGGTTAGTAGCTTTTAATACTAAAATGAAAACATTTTCTGGGATTGCATCGTCTTAATATTGAAACCGAAGTTGCCAACGTTTTGCGCACGTTTGCAAGATGTTTCATCAGGACATGAAAGAAATCTATAAACTTGAAACAAGCAACGAGAAATGTAACCAACCTCTAAAGAATTCAAATTAACAACTGTGCCAGATTGTAACTATTAGTATAAGCTCTGGTCATGAAAGTCTTTGCTCTTACATTAACAATCCCTTTGGAGAATATTTCTTATAGTTATTAAACACGGTCACAAGCTCGTCAAAGTGTTGTACACTATAACTTTTCTTAGTAACCGTAGTAACCACAATATCAATTATTTGTTTTTTTAATTAAAGTTCCGTATTCCGACTTATAAAAATATTCTCTATCTTTTGCTAGTGTAGCTAGAAATGTGAGTTGACCACAGAGAATTATCTCAAAAAGTTTTACATACATATTCATTTCAAAGTTTCAAGTAGCCTTTCTAAAACAGTTGTAAATTTGTTTACTTTAACGCCTACTGCAGAAGATAAAACGATTTGAATTTCGTTGTTTTTCTTAAACGGATGCTTAAAAACGACGTATGTGCTGCATATTATCTATTTCATTACATTTCAGATCTCATTCGCATCCACTATGTAAAATTTTGAATCATCTAAGATTTCTAACATCAGCAAAATTGGTTTTGAACAGTCAATCACACCAACTGGTAGTTTTTTTCCTGATAGCTTTGTCAAAAAACCGTGGACGCTCACAAATTCTGAGTACATTTATGATTTAACATTATGCAAAACACACGAATAAAATATTACAGTTATAATCATGTAATTGTTACTGTTACTGAAATGTTATCTTAATTGAAAAATAAATGGATTTCAGTGCAGTGCCACTTGAGACGGTTTCTAAATTTACCTCTCCTCGAACGCAGAACGCATCAACAAATATATGTACTTAAAAACAATATTGAATTAACAACAAGATTTAATTAAAAAAAGGAACACAAGAACAACCTCAAACAACAAAATTGTAGAATATTTTCAGTTTGGTCTAATTTAGGATAACTTTTGATCCAGTTGTTCAGTAAACCGGCTCTTCGCTCTTTCCCTGGCTACACAAATTTGGAAGGTAAACTTATTTAATTTATAATATCGTCCATATTAATTTTTTTTTAATTATTACTCGTTCAAATTTGATTATGGACAGATCCAACAATCTTTGCTGTTACATAACAGTTCTTAAATAGCGTCAGTTTCAAAAAAGTATTCTTTACTAACTGTAAGGTTACTGGCAACATTACGGCATTGTCTAGTTTACGTAAATTGGACGTTGTGGACTGATTTTTAACTAATAATATTTATAAGGTCTTTTATACAAGTCATAACTGCAACATCTTCATGTAACATTTTTTTAAAACTAGTAATTTACGTAACGAATGTCGAATGTCAAGCATAGACATCGACTTTAACATAGGTTTTTTTTCAATTTTAACTAAATTTCAAGATTTTTTAAATCAGTTTTTCAAATGTCACATACTCGTTCTAATATGATAATTGAGTTTAAACACTGGATTTCTACTTTTTACTTTGCCGCTCTACACCTTTTTTTCGCCCATTGCGTAACTACATTAAAGAACGAATATTGACGTTTGGGATGTTGGCAGCACAAAATAGTAATCTACGTAAAAAGTGTTGAAAGTGAAGTATAGCATAACGAACGTTAATGCGATGTGAGCCCGCACGGCGGAGTGTTGCATGTGAGTGAGTTATGCTATCAAACTTAAGACGAGAGAGTAACGTACGTTATTTATTGCGTTGCTTTTTGTAAACTTAAATTCTTTTTTAAACGAAAAAAAAATTGAAATCACCCGAAATACAATGTTGGTACTACATTTATTACTAAATCTGTCAAATCTGACATTGACTTTAACATCGTTTTTTTCTTCTAATTTTAAATGAATTGCAAGTTTTTTTGTATGATTTTTCTACTTGTTACATATTCGTCCTAATATAATAATTTACTTTGAAAGCTTATGTCCAGTTGTATAAAGCAAAGTTAACTATGTTGTTAGCTAATGCTATTGTTTACAAAATCGTAGTTACTGACTTTAGAATGTCGTCAGCGAAACAATTGATTTTGTACCAATGACGACGGTTAACGACATGACCACGTAGTTAACTACATCGTCAGTAAACAATGCTTTATGTAACTGGGCCTTAGTTTTATAAGGATTGCTACTTTTTACTTTTCCGCTGTAGAGCTTTTTTCCTCCCATTACGTAACTAAACCAACGAACGAATATTGGACGTTTGCGATATTGTCAGAACAAAATAGTAATTTACGTAACAAACGTCGACAGTAAAGCATAGCATAACGAACGGCCGGCTTTTCGTCGAAATTAAGTGAGTTATGGTATGAAACTTTCGACGAGAGTAACGTACATTATTGATCAACTATTGTTTACGAAAGTTAACTTCTACAACGTAACGACCAGTTGAGAAAGTGAAAGTAAAACTTGTTAGTATAACATCAACAAACAATCACAAAAGCGTATGTTAAACATGTGCATGAGCAGTAAAGTACGTTGTTATGAGATATTATATTAAGTATTAAGAACAATAAGTTTTTTTACCGGTCGAAGACAATGTTTAGGGACTGAACGAAACGATTAATGTGATGCTTATGCTATTTTTTGCACGATAGAAACATTTTTTTCTTAATCTTATTACCTTAACTTAATGTACGTCAAAATGACGCTTTTATTTATTTTTGTGCTACCTGTTTGTTGGCATATAATTTGTCGGTCGTATTCACGACTACACGTTACTTGTCCTGTACTTACCGTTCTAGAACGGTAAGGAAATCATTTACTGACGAGTTACGCCTAACAACTAGTAAATCTAACATACTGTCTTAACAACAAGCGTAGTTACTAGAAGAAAATGATCTAGTAGTACAAAAATTTCTATTATCACGTATTATTTATTAACTTTAATTGTTGATTTTTTGGGTGATTAATTTCGTTGCTAAGAAATTATTTATGAGCTCAAAATGAGCTCAAAATGTATAGGTATTTTAGTTTTTTTTGTCAATTATTGAACAACTGCTGCTCTCGATTTTGTTACGGATCAACTTACCTACCAATACTTCAGATTTACCCTCGTAACGAAGTTTCACTTCAAAAATTAAAAATAAAATAAATTAAAACTTCTGAAATATGTTGGTAGTACATTTACAACTAAATGTAAAATTTGACATTAACTTTAACATTGTTTTTTTAAAATTTTAACTGAATCTCAAGATTTTTTAAATGATTTTTTAAACTGTCACAAACTCGTTCTAATATAATAATTGACTTTGAACACTTAGTGTTATATGTGGATTTCTACTTTTTACTTTGCCGCTCTAGAACTACTTTCATCTATTACGTAACTACACTAACGAACTATTGACGTTTGCGATGTTGGCAGCACAAAACCAATTTTTACAATTCAGATATATCGTGATTGTATTTGATTTGTATTGTTCATAATTTTTTTATTAGTTTTTGGGACATAAATTAAAAAGTTCTTCAACTTTGTAGACGATGTTTAACGCCTGTTAAACACACTAATCCTTATGTCTAAAATAGAATTAAACACGATCTTGAAAATATCATTCGGCATTTTTTAATCTTACTCATTTGTTACAGTTTTGAAATGTTTTGTATTGTGTGTAAAATTAGAATTTTAATGTGTTTTTAATAAATGTAATGGCAATTGTTAGCAGTTGTATTCTTGATATCATTTGAATTTTAGAACTTATTTTTGTTTGTTGGGCCTAAAATGCCTACATGCAAAAGATGTTAATAAAAGAAATGTCTAAATAAACGAAGTAATTTCCTTTGCGCAGTGGTAAGGGTACGGGTTACATTGAAAATCCGTGACTTATTGGAATACTCAAAACTGGGATTAAATGCTCAAAAATTTGTAGGGCGCCAAACAGGGGTTGAAACGTCACGATAAGTTTCGATGCCTGATAACCAGAGGGCAAGTTATCAGTTGAATGCACTTTAAACAACTTATACCTTGAAAGTGCATTGATCTAAATCTGTAATTAAAACAAAAAAAACGCGATAGAAAAACTGAGTAAAAGCTTTGTTGCATTTGAACAAAAAAAATAAATTCGTGAGAATATGAAAAGCCAGCTCCATACCAAATATTAAGATACTTGGACTTTTGGTTCGAGAGTTATCGTGGATACATCGTTACACAAACACACACACACACAGACATCAAAAATTTTTCTGATTCAGGAGACCTTGAAACGTAAAATTATGAAAAAAAATTGCGATCGCTATACTTTCCTTATATGACAGTAAAAATTCAAACCAGATTTGACATTAATTATTTTAATTAAGTCGTAATTTTTGCTTTAAATTTGGTTAAATGTCTTTAATCGTAAATCACAAAATGTGTATTCACACAAAGTATCAAAGTAAAGCGTTGATACGTAAAATCGTAATGACTCACAAACTTATGATTTTAGTCATAGTCGCAGTTTTTTGCCATTTAGCAAAACAAACTGTATAATTACGGTAATTGTTACTTATAAATGTCTTAAATTTTAATTGGTGACTGAACTTGATACTGTACTTCTGCAGCATGTCGGAAAGTCTCTTTCTGCCGAAGAAGATGGAATCGGACCCAAATATACTATACGAGTTGAAGAAACCCCCAGAATACGTTGAATTGTGTATCTAAAGAACAAACCTAATTTTTTGTGAAACCGCTACATTAGCGACGATTAAAGCGAAGTTTTTTAACTTAACTATCACCAAACCATTTCGTACTAAAGCGGTAGAACACTACGAATTAGCTAAAAGTTCTTAAGGCATAAACATGAGACTAGATCCGACAGTCAACTTTTTTATTAACTAACAATGTTTTTCTTTAAACGGTGCACGAACCGATCATAGGATTTTTAAAAGAATTCCCATATGACCAAAGTGCATCCGACAGAGAATGAAAAGGTTAATGCATAGACCAAAACCTTGAAAACCTCACAAGAAACGCTAACTCGACAATTGATAAATTTAGTAGCACGAAAATAAACAGAGCAGCCTAACTTTTATCTCGGAAACTAAATACAAACCACTTAAGGAAATCACAATACAATCTGAATTTGTTAACACAAAGATAATGCGAATTTACCACAAGTGCAATAAGTGAATATTCTTAACAACGTAAAACCTTAAATTAACTGATACAAATTATTTAAAATTCGAAATCCCAAAAATGATTTAAACTAATTCACACAACTTAACCCAAAGCATTCAAATCTTAACCACATGCAAACCTCAAATTAAAACGATCGTAAATACGAGGATCGACAAGAAAGTACACATGAAAATCCAACGATGGTTACAATGTCTCTTTCTAAAACAGGATCATGTTTAGATAATAGTCAATCACTGTTAAAAAGCTTCTTTTCTCTCCCGATTTATCAGATTTCTGCCGACGACATGCCAAATTGCATTTTGCTAGTATTATTATTGTTATTACATCAATAATTTTAGTTAAAATGTTCTTTAATTTCGTGAATCCTTCACATTATGCAATATTTAATCTTGGCGAATAACACAACGAAATCCGTCTTATATTACGTTCTAATTTGCAACTATACTGAAAACAAACATCTTTTTTTCAAATTAATTTGTAGCTTGCAAAACTCCAGTTTTAAATCCATCATTAACTACTCTTTAGCCGTGTCGGGCTTCTCGTTGTTCTTGTCATCATGATGATCCTCATTTTGTAGGACATCTTGTTCGAAACTCATATTATAAACTTACTTACTTACGCTTACACTAAAACATTTGTCTGTTTTGGGTAGTTTTTTTAAGTTTGTCTTGCTTTTCGTCGTTGCACTTTCGTTTTTGAGCACCACTAAAATTAGTTTAGATTTTGTTATAAATCAATCAATGACTAAGTAGTAGGAATTTTTTTATGCTGGTAACATTACAGATGGCATCAAAAGGTTTAAATGTAAAAATCAAGATAGCACGCGTTATATGACATTTTTTGAACTATATCTGTCTTACTTTCATATGTCGTAATTAAACAAAGAAATATGAAATCTTCTACGTTATGGGTGGTTGTGGTCAATTTATTAAATGTTAAAGTTTATTATTATGTTTTCTACAAAATTATTATTTATTATATGTTGAACAAAGTGTAGAATACACAATGCTATCAACTGGTAAAAATGAAAATAATTTTTGTATTGGCCTAGGCCAAAAACAGCTGAATTCTAGTTGCCATAAAAACATACATAAAATAAGCAATGCTGGTACAATAAATTTTTTTATTTGTCGGTTTAATCCCCAATTTACTTTTGACTAAAGGTTCACAGTTTTTATTTACATGACCTCTTCTATAGGCTACTCTCTTTTTTATCGTCTACATAAACACTTCTATCATTCCTTATTAGTTATTATTAAATTTAGTTTACATTTAGATTTAGCCCAAATGTATTATCCTACTTGCTTTTTGAGCTCTGTTCTATTGTAGAAGCGTTGATGAATTCTGCATACATTTGAATTGTGTTTTAGAGAAATGTTGATGTTGCTATCGTTGTTGGTTCCAGCGACGGCGTCAAGGATGGGCCAGGGTGGGTGCGTGCCCACTTTGTTGGTCAGTGTCCACC
The DNA here is from genome assembly GCA_035610365.1 of Aquatica leii. Taxonomy (NCBI): domain Eukaryota; kingdom Metazoa; phylum Arthropoda; class Insecta; order Coleoptera; family Lampyridae; genus Aquatica; species Aquatica leii. The sequence goes on along the minus strand of CM069437.1, from coordinate 39,496,533 downwards.
CGCGTGCCTACCCGAATTGAATGAAACACTTTTTGAACAAAATTGATTTTATTAGTAAACGTAGTTTTTTTTTAACAAATTTGTTTAAATATTTTTACGAAATAACTGTACCCACCCTAAAAATATTCTGCCATTTTAGGCCCACCCATCTAAGAAAACCTGGCGCCGTTGCTGGTTGGTTTGATATTGCCTTCGAGGGGAGTACAATCAATTTCGGGTGTTGACCTGACCGAAATTTGACCCCGGACCGTCAGTGTAGTCACTACAACACGGTAATTTTTTTATGTCTTAGCTATGTGATTTATTACTGTTTGAAACTTTTATTAGGATTTCACTACAACAAAGATGTTATATCAGTATATCTGACCCGTCTCTCAGAGTATAAACATTTCTGCTTTTATTTACAATGATTTTCAAAGGGAATTCTAAGGTTTAATTTTTAAAATATTACTCTTTCGCTGTTTGTATTTCGGTTACTTTTTTTTAGTGACAATCAAGGTTTTGCTCATTAAATTTGGTATAAAAATGTCAAAAGCGAAGATTTTCAATTGGGTTGGGAATTGTTCTGAACGGCAAACAAAAACAAAATCACAATAAAACGGATTTTCTAAATTTTTAAACGGCAGATTTCCGTGTGAATACTAAAAAATAATCATTCTAAGGGTAAATTAACGACGAGACTTTCTTTTAACACGCAAGTTAACCGATAACACTTGTATTTTTAATTCAAATCTCTACTAATAAACGAAAGATTACCGAATTGACTGTTTTGTTTTTTCCAAACTGGCAATATCACCTTGGTTATTAGTAATTAGCGAGATTCTACTCTAATTTAATTATTCCGTAGTAGACTGTAAGGCTTTTCTAATGTATTGAACTTTTCAAACTAGGTACTCCAGCGGAAGTAGTTTTAATTCGAATGACAACGGATGGAAGATTACCACCGAACGAAAGGCGAAATTACAAAAACGTCTTCGACGCTATATTGAGAATAGCACGAGAAGAAGGCGTTTTATCTCTATGGCGTGGTGTCGTACCAACAATGAGTCGTGCAATGGTAGTAAATGGTGCTCAATTGTCTAGTTATTCTCAAGCTAAGCAGATGTTACTTGCAACTGGTCAATTTAAAGAAAATATAACATTACATTTTTACTCGTCAATGATAGCAGGTTTCGTAACGACGATAGCTAGTATGCCTGTTGACATCGCTAAAACGAGGTTAGTTCTTCAATGCGCAAGTATCCATACATTAACAATAAGTTTTGTTTAAGAATTCAAAATATGAAGATCATAGATGGTAAACCGGAATACACAGGCGGTTTCGATGTAGTCAGTAAAATAATTACCAAAGAAGGTCCTTTAATGCTTTGGAAAGGCTTTTTGCCATACTTCGCTAGGATAGGTCCACACACCGTGTTAACGTTTGTATTTTTAGAGCAGCTAACCGCAGCGTATATGAACATGTATAAAAAAAATTAGGTAATCTTTACATTAGAATAATGTAAAATTGTATTCGACAATTAGTGTAAATTATTACATGTGATATGTACATAATAGTCTGTAAAAATATTTTTACAAATCGTAACACACACAAATAATAAATATTATGAAATCCTAGTTGTGGCACAAGCATCCTTAAAGTTTGTAAAATTTAAACTTGAGAAATAATCTTCGTGTATAAATCGAACGATGTCTTCTATTTTACAAAGAGAGGTGCCGCGTCGTACATTAACTAATTCTTTACAAAAATGCACTTGATTTGTAACGTCTTTGCCGTTAGTTAAGATTCGAAAGTACATGTCGCGAGCACCGTTTAAACGTTGCCGGTTATCGTTGTACACTTCAATAATTATACGGGACGCGTAACGAAGAAAGTGTGGGTTGTTTTCTAACCCTAACGCGGTCGATAGTTGTTCTAATGTATGATCGTGTCCTGAGTACAATAAAAAATACGGACCAGTGTTTGAGACCTATAAATCTTGTCATGTTTAATGGAATAAAAGATTTCGTAAGTTTTACCATGTGCAGCATCTGGGAGACGATATGTTTTATAAGTCCGTACGATTTCAGCAGGCAGTACCTTTTCCAGTTAAGGTTAGACCATTTTTGGTGGTTTACCCAGTCGGTGTAAGCAAAAATGCCAGCTACATTTTGTTTGCTGCAATTTTTTTGTTAGTAGAAGTGAAACACAGACATGTTTTTATTACAAATTATGTATACTTAAGTCAAAACTGCCAGAGCCTGTCACAAGAAGCCTGGTTCAAGTCAATGCAATCTGATTAAGGCTAAACATACAGCAATCGTTGCAACGTGCAAAGGTGCTGAAAAAGGAAAACTAATTTGTATTATCTTATGGAAGTATGGTGCTGTGGTGGTGCCCATAGACATGCGATAAAATAAATATAGAAACGGTGAAAATGATTCGGCAATTTATTTTATACTGACAATCTATTATTCCGAAAACACATTTTTCACAACAATATAAAAAGTTGCTATGAAACTATTAATGATTTCCTTTATTTTCACATAGTACACGAATTTTTCAATATCTTATTGGGAAATTATTGTACTGGTTCAAGTTTCAAATTAAGTCACACTTATCAGAAAAACGTTAAACTTTCATAAACTAGTCGTTAATACGTATATTTTCTATGAATAGTTTAATATCGCAATCGTAAGATAAAATTGACACAGATTAAACCTGATCGTCTAGGTCTAGTGCTAATACTATCGTGATAACGATGTAAATATTTACATTAAAAAATTGTAGTAAATGTATACAGGGTTTCATAACGCCTTTCCCGTGAGAGACAGAAAAAAATGATTCGTACAAAAAGTTATTAGTTTAAAAATCTTTGTCTTAAAATTATTTTCAAACACAGGGTCTTCCTTATAAAATGTCTATACCATTCCCTATATTTAAACTTAATAGTTTTCGAGTTAATTTTTTTTGTAAACATTTGACAGTTGTGTCTTCAACAAAAATAACTATAACTTCTTTGTTTTTAGCTCTATTGGTATGTGGTTTGGATTTTTGGAATCTTTAAACATTGTATAAAATCTTAAGCTTTGGCGGTTGTTATGTTTATGACTATAAGCGACTTTCGCTTTAGACCGCGTCGCCGTCGTAGTAAAACACCCAGATTTAGGCTTGGTCCTAGTCTCTTCTTGAGAGCCAAAACAAGAAGTAGAACTTGGCCTTTACCATATTGTCGTTCGTAAACCCAAACAAACTGACGTTTCGCAAAACATTGCAGCTTGCATCTACAGAAGATGCGACGCGGTCTAAGCCGAAAGTCGCTTATAATCATAAACTTTAAACATTGTTTTAATGATTCTGTGTCAAACTAGCATGAATTTGGCATATTTCGAACGTTAATAACTTTCTTATTTTCACTGGAATTGCATAATTTGTTTTAAAATTACCTTTTGGTTGGTATAACCATTTCCTATACCTATAGTTAATAACTTCAGAGATACATACACAAAATTTTGTACAAAAATAAACATTTCACTACATTTCTATGCACCGAAGTAGTGGTGAGTATTTTTTAATTATGAATTATGTCCTATTGTGTATAAAAAGATATTATTATGTCAGTTGTATTTTTTTAACAGGGGCCTGTGGATGCCCGACCCACCTAGGCCTCCCTGTAGTTACGCCGGTGGTTTTAATTGCAACGTGAAACCAACCATATGGAACAATAATTTTCTGATTCAACTGTGCAGACGCGTAGAATGTATTTATTTGTTTTTATTCAGCTCTACCTAATATACGATTTTTTTAGTATTTTATTTACCGTGATTAGACAAACTTCTTGATATATAGACCTTGGTTGTATTTTATATGTAATAGTCAAATCTGTATCCATGATATGGAAAATTGCACATTTTAAGTACGGTCGCTTTAAGTTACTTTTATATGGACTCTACATTTTATGACATTTATTTGTCTATTATAGGTGTATCTTTGGCTATTGTTGTTTGTTCCAAACTTTCAATATTAGCTGGGGTGCTTCTGTAACAAGATTAAATAAATTCTTCAGTTTAAAAATGTATTACCATATCTTTGTGTTTCTTAATTTTACTGCAATTGTTGACATCTTTGATTAGAGAACAGTAGCTATATAAAGTTTTGCAATGATTTTGTGTTTGCATTAAGATGGAAAACCTGTGGTTTTGCTTTGTCATGTTCTTTCTTTTCAACTGTAGGTTCTAGAGAACATGATACTTTTCAGTTACTAACTTACTTAAATAAAAAATTACTATTTATCTTTGATGCGTGTTTTATGTCACCTACTACATCCTTCCTATATATATATATATACCTAGGACGAGATATTGCTGTACAACTTCGTTAGCGTATATTAACGGATATTAATTTTCCAAATTTGAATTGGTTACATCACAACCAGTGGCGGCGTGTTTGTAAGTGCTGCAGGACCGCCAAACGTTAATACTTATCAGTCACGTACATAGAGTTCGCATAAATTGTAAAGGACCTGTGGTTGGAGCTTTTCTGCGTGACTTTCTAAAGACAATGACATCATGTGACAGGTCCTTTCAAATATTGTTGTGGTTAGTTAACGACATTACAACAACATAAAGTAATGGTTACCATCTTGTGGGTATGAACTATTAAAGAAAACTATACGCTTATGTAAAATTAATATTTTTTCTTAGCACTAGTTTGTAAGATACCCACAATATGGTAGTCATCATTATATGTCGCTAACACAATCACATTCAAATTGATCAATAATAACTTTTTTTGTGTTGCCAACATCGTAAACTTCAATATTCGTTCGTTAGTGTAGTTACGTAAGGAACGAAAAAAGCTCTAGAGTAGCAAAATGAAAACTAGGAATCCACACAAAAGTACGTGTTTAAAGTCAATTAATATATTAGAACGAGTATGCGACAGGTAGAAAAATCATTTTAAAAATCTTGAAATTCAGTTAAAATTGAAGAAAAACGATGTTAAAGTTAATGTCAAATTTGACAGATTTAGTAATTAATGTAGTACCAACATTATATTTCTGTTGATTTTTTTAAATTTTTTCAAAAAAGAATGTAATTTTATAAAAGGCAACACAAAAAATAATGTACATTACTCTCGTCGAAAGAATCATAGCATAACTCACTCACATGCAACGCTCGGCCGTGCGGCCTCGCGCGCATTAACGTTCGTTATGCTATTTCTTACTTTCGACTCTTGTTACGTAAACTACTATTGTGTGTCCTTATTGCGCACGTCAATATTTGTTTATTAGGGTAGTTACGTAATGACGATAAAAACTAGAGCCGCAAAGTGATAAATTGAAATCTACATAAAACTATGTTTTTAATGTCATTATTATTATTTAAGTAGAAGAAGAATACATTTAAATCTAAAACATTTTTAAATTGAGTAAAAACGTTTAAAAGATATAAATTTAATTACAATGTGTTATATAGGGCGATTCACGGAACTGGGTAGTTCAACGTATTTAGAGAATGACTAAATTTATTTGCATTAAAGTTAGTATACATGTTCTATTAAGCTAAAATAATTGCAACGTTGACACATCCGCTCATATTTTAAATGTAACACTATATTTTTGCATTTTTGTATTCTACATGAAAAATTAAGTACAATTTCATTAAACTGTTTTGTCTAAGCGCTTTCGAGAAAAAAAATGAATATTTATATTTTTAGGTTTTGTATTAAAATATGGAATAAATTAATGACACTAAGAAAGTGAAAATGCAACATACTCGTTCACAAGGCATTATTCACAAATATTTTACTATTTACATTAAAATGATTTTCCTTATTGAGGAAAAACAGACAAGTTTAATTTGCAACATCTAACAATTATAAATACTCCATTCTTTTTAAATAGAACAATACCATTTTTATCATATTGTACAGATGATTTTTAACAAAAAAAGTTTGTCAAATTTTATATAAATTGAAGGATTTAAAAAGTTATTAAATTTATTGTTACTTACAATCAATGGTAGTCATAACTACAGTACAATAATAAGTAAGCTTTGATGTTATGACATAAAACAAAACAAATGAATTTTATGTATGTTTGTTTAGATAAAAAATGACAGAACAAATTTTCTAATGTAACCAAAGTTACAAGCAGGGTTTTTAACAAACGGAATTGAAAAATGCCAAAACTCATTAGTGGAAATGAAAAAATCAAATTGCGATACTTATTCATTTTGAAACAAACCCTTATGGCTCAATTAGATCAGCAGATAAAAATAATATACAATTTATTCACGTACAAGCACTAAAAAGAAATTACAAGGAAAACCGCATACAGTTTTCTGAAACGAAACTTTTTTGTAGAAAATTATCTGTAAAATAACATAGGATGATAAAAATGATATTGTTCTATTTAAGAAAATGGAGTTGTTATATTTGTTAGATGTTGCAAGTTAAACGTGTTGTTTTTCGTCAAAAACGCAAATGATTCTATTCAAAATAGTGAAAGATTTATAAATAATCCCTTTTGAACGAATATGTGCATTTTTACTTTTTTATTCCCATTATTTTACTTGGTATTCTAATAACTCGACAAACCTGAAAAATACAAAAGATATAGACGTAGTAAAACCTGATGAAACTTTATCTAATAGAATACAAAAAGCAAAAATATAGAAGTGTTACGTTTAAAATAAAGTTCTAGTGTACTTCCGGTATAACCGAAAGTGTAACAACATTGCACTTGTTTTGCTTTAATAGATCATATGTCATTACATTTCAGTTTCGTGAATCACCCAGTATATTTTAGAGTTAGTAGTGTTTGTTCTAAGATTTTAAATTGATTGTCATGGCATGGCAGGTCTAACGAATAGTGAATGTAGTACCAACATTACATTTATCAACTTTTTTTATTTTATTCTGTTTAAATTTAGATTTAATTTTGCAAAAAAATTACAACAAATGATGTAACTCTCGTCGAAAGTCTCATAGAATAACTCACTCTCATGCAGAACTCGACCTACATGCACGCGTTGCATTAACGTTCGTTATGCTATGCTTCACTTTCGACGCTAGTGATACGAATTACTATTTGTCATTCTAATAAATGGCCTATTTTCACCTTACTTTTTTTTATATACAATTGACATTCGAGTTAGCGTATATTAATAGTAGGGGTAAACAACGCTGGTCAGTACCCAACGACAAAACACCAGACGTGCAGCATAATCAAACACAATAACAACCTGTACCCTGTGAATATAATATGGATACCGGTACTCACATAGAATATAAAATTATAGAAAAAATAAGGTTTCATGTACTACGTACATGGATTTTCTTCAATTCTCCTTAAAATGTTAAGTTTTGCCATAAGAGCAGAAACTGAACGAAGCCGACCACTTGATTTAAATTCGCTTTGAATAGAATTGTTGACATCGAGAAAGTTATATGATTTGCAAAATCCGGCAGTAAGAGACTGGAATTAGTATGTTCTTACTTTCTTCAAATTAACTTTTTTTTCTTTATCTATACCTGTGTTTTTTATTTCATATTTATATCAGAAAGACAGCATTATTCAAATGTAAGTATTACATAGATAACAAACATTTTATCCTATTTTTAATTTAAAATAAATGTTCTGAACTATAGATAAAATTACACAAAAATTGCCCTCTCCTAAGCAAAACCCTGTATCCGCTCCTGGTAAAAATCACAAAAAAATTGGCCCCCTTCCCTCTGAACAAAATCCTGTATTCGAGCCTGACGGCCATATTCATAGTCGTTCGCCGGCGATTCTCAATTCTCCAAAAGAGAATTTCAATGCATAATCGTTTGCCAACAACGACATGCATGCGCTATACTACAAACTGTGGTAAAAAGCTGGCAATTCGCCGACGAACGGTTGGAAGTAGTCGATAGCATCTCCGGCAATGCACTGACATTATAAGGAATATATTGAAATTAAAAGTAAAATAGAATTTAATCAAATCAAGTAACTATTAAATTACTGCATGGATCATGTTTAAGTAAAGCAACGAAGTCTGATTTTTGTTTTTATAATTCGTCCCCTTAGTGTAAGTCACAATTTGCAAATTTTACAGGAGACGATTTTCTTTAAATAATGCTTGGTGTTTATAGTAAACTTTGATTGTTGTATTAAAGGATGAACGTTTGTTTGTGGTTTACGATAGTTCTCCATCCAAATGCAGGCTTAGTCAAAGAACACATAGGGTACAAAAACCGTTTTTGCAAAAAAAGTTAACATATGCTAGTTCTGCTCTAAGGGGACGAATTATTTGAATATTAAATACTCTTTGTTATTAGTTTACAGATTTCAAAACAAAAATTAATATCTACAACCTGTATAAAAATTATGAATCATAAAACAAGTCAACGTTTATTGCAAAATACGTTTGATATAAAACTGTAGCGTTAAAAAATTATTCTTGTTATAATGCGTAATAAAACGCTTTTATTTTTTGTAACTAATTGCAAAATATAATTTTTTTTAATAATTTCAAAAATTATTATGTAAATGAATTTTTTTAAGTTTCTATTACAATCTTTTTTAAATTTTATTGTATATTAGTTTTTAAAAATTAGTAGTAAAATTGTCTTACTAAAGAAAATTGAATTACTTAGTTCAAGAGTCGAGATTAATAATAATAATAAAATAAACATAAAAAATACGAATTTTTCACTATTTTATTATATGCAGTGTAGTATCTGATTTTTAATGTTATTATTTAATTATACATAATTTAACTCGTTAGTAGCTGCGCCGAAATTAATCAAATAAATTAAACAGGCGCGTTTCGTGTAAATAAATGAAATGCGCATGGTCGAATGCTTCGCCGGCGAAGCGAACGGCGGGAGAACGACTATGCAACAAAAATTATGTCTTGGCCTGTCACCGGCGAAACTTCCAGCGAATCGCTGGCGAGTCTCCAGCGATCGATACGAATACGATTTTTCTTGTATTCCTATATCGATAGGCCTAACGTAATGATAAGATAACCCAGCTCTACTTATACTTAGGGGAGGGCGATACAGCATTTTATGTATCGAATATCAATACGCGATTGTATCGTAGTATCGATATAAGATTATCGATGCGCATCGAAATATCGATACGTGTAGTAATATCTCAAAAAAATCAAATATAAATTATCAACATCTTTGTATTTAAACTACTGCAGTGGAACTATGTACATAGAGAGAAACTTTCTTTCTACGTAGAGACAATTTTGCGCACGGAAGTTTACGTGTGCATCCGGTTCTCTCTTGCTAGAAACATAATTGGACACTGCTTTATATCTATTCTCTATATACATATATCCCCGATAGCATGTAAACTTACAGCAAGTTTGCTTTTAGCTTGATTTTTACTTGCCAAACTTACGAATCTTGTTTACAGCATTATTGGTAATATTAGCAACTGTGACAACACCCTTGAGAAATTAAGAGTAGCTTGCTGCAAGCCTCCAAACTTGTCATGACAATATTGTTGCAAGTTTGTCGAGACAAGGTTGTCACAAGCTTGTTATTGTTATTCAACTTCGAGCAAACTCGCTGCGAGCCTCGAAATTTGTCATGACAATATTGCTGCAAGCTTACATTGATATTTGGAATTTTGCTGTGGTAACATAAACATGTCCCTATCCACTTGAATGTAAAGTATTTGATTCTTTCTATTCTCTATCTTTCTGTATAAAACTGTGTTCTTTTTGTCTTTTATTCAGTATCGATATGACGACCCAATGCTAATTACAATATTGTTATTGTTTGTGACAATCTACTTTTTTTAAACCGCCTATACTAATTAGTTTGATTAGGATGACGTCACCACGTTTGTGCCACTTTTTTTTATGACAATGGCGCTATTTTTAAGGGTCGTATTTCCGGGTATATATTATCTATACAAAAATAACAACTTCATTTTGAATCGTACTTTTCAATATTTGCTTTGTTACGTAGTAATAAGTCAATAAGAAAAACAAACTTAAGATTGTACTACATATTCCACATGAACAGTTAAAATAATTTTTGTTTTTTAAGTATGTACTTTTCCAACTGCTAATTAGTTAACCAAACGGTGTTAGTGACTTAAGAAAATATTGGAACTTTGAATAACTTTTGTTCATTTTACCTAATTTACTGTAAAAACTAACATGAACATGCCGTGCTGCGTGCAGTTAATTAGGTCAGTGTAAGCAACATACTAAAAAAAATAATCAACAATATTGACCTCTACGATAACACTATTTTAATTTAACAACATAAGCGTGTTAAACCACATTTCGAGTTGTAAAAATGATAAAGCAAACACACCAATTACACCGTGTAAACACATACATACTTAACGCAATTATGAAGATTACTGCAAGGTAAATTGCTCGAGTGGCATATGTATGTTAGTAAAGCGTCTCTAACAGAATGAGGATCACCACCTTGCTCAGCACTTGGAGCAAACACCAATCGTCCCATTGCCTCAGAAAGCAAAGCAACAGCAGGACGCAATTGTAATTGTTGCGAAATATCTTTTTTAACTAATCTATAAAAAAAAAGATCATTCACCTAAACCAGTTATAAATAAAAATAAACAAACCTATAGAATTTATCAGCAATTGGGCACGCGCAATCTTTAAAACAAAAACTCATCGATTGACTTTCAAAAATAGTGATTTTACTTAGAACATCACCCAAAATAAATGTATACAGAAATGCTAAAGCTGATTGAAAGGTTCGTCGATAGCGGGTGCTATAAACTTTAACATCACCTTGTGTTAAATTTAACAACTTTTGCCATACACCAACGTAACTTTCACGTAATACCTGACCTAATTTTAACAGTTGTGATATTCCTTGCATGGTTAATTGTCCAATTTGGCATTGTGTTGTATGTGTTGGTAATATGGGAAATCCGTGAAAAGAGCCTGGTCCAACCCACGATATTTTACCTAATATCGTTAAATTATGGAGATACTCCTGCATAAACAAACATCACTCAACGTTATAAAACGACGCACATAATATAAATTGATAAATAAGGTCAAGTATGCACGAGATAACATACCTGATATGATTTTAAACGTACATCAAGATCTGTATGTCCACAATTAATGTGCGAAATGTTACTAACATGTTGTAAGGGACCACGATCACCATGACGAATTAATATGAGTAAGCCCTTCAACGTCCATTGATTAGTTTCTGATATGCCTTTGAGAAAACATAGATTACAGCTGAATGTACATTTTTTTTGGTCACACAATAGCAATACCTTCTTCTCCTATTGTAATCTCATCAGGTAAATTGCAAATTTTAAATATGCGATTAACTTTCACGTCGATAACGGAATTTTGATAGTGTACCGTATCGAACGATACTGAATACTTTGGCTTCGGTTCAAGAAATTTATAAATTCCACCGACTAATAATAAAATCCAAATGCTTAACAAAATATAACAATGCATTGGTTTACGAAATAAATCAAAAGACATTTTTTTGAAAAAGGATAAATCAAAAAAACTATTTACCTAAATTGTCAACATAACCTCAAAAACATAAGATTCGAAAAACATAAATAAATGATTACTATTAAGCGCATTGGCATTGAAAATGCCTGTATTTTTTGCTCTTCAATTTTCCGATAAATTAATTCGAAAAAAATGATAATTCTAAAAATAACTGAACTTGTTTACATCGTGCGTTATTTTCTAACTTCGCACGAAGTGATACGATCGGTCACGTTTAATCGGAAGGTAAAATTAAAACACACTGTACAGCGGCGTGCATATTTTTTCTATTTGTAATTTTATGTGCACAAAGTTTTACAGGTCTGTAGAAAACCTCTCTTTTCTTCATACCTCGGTCGAAAGTACGTACTTTAGTCCCTAATAGCAGGGACGAAAGTTGAACATTTACTCCCTTGGAAAAGTACACGCGCGCCCTCTATAACGCCGGGAGGAAAGAATTTCTCATGCGTATTAATACTCGTAACTATGGTTTTTAGCTTATAATATGTTTGCCTGCCTCCATCAAAAACATGCTTATCAACATTTAAAGTTAAAAAAAGTAGAATTAATAACGTACTTTCGACCGGCTATGAAGAAAAATCGTATACACTACGCGGGCCAAAAGTTGAAATCTCGGCCCTGCGCGTCATGATGCACTCGGCTTTGCCTCGGGGAAGCATTACGCGCAGGGCCGAAAATTCAACTTTCGGCCCTCGTAGTGTAATATACTATTCTTTATTTTTGATCAGTTCCAAAAAAAAACACATGAATACGGTGGTTTCTAAACTCAAATTCATTTTGAAATTGTAAAGCCAAAAAGTGCAAAGAAATGACAAAGACATCATTAGGTATCTATATTTACATTATTAATGCACAAAATTTTTAAAGAGTGCTATTCGTTACAAAACAAAATTATAAAGTTTTGAATTCTGTACTATCGTATACTTTTTTCATTTTTTTTGCTTTTACTTTAACAAACAAGTGTTCTTGCTATGTGTTGTAGTGAGAAAAGTGATTACCAGCCAAATGAAAAGCACTTTTGCCACCAGGAAGTCATCTATAACAGTTCCTCAAGCAACTATAAACGACCAATGACAGCAATGACGTTCAATAAATATAATAGTTGTTTTTAAGAGTAATTTAGCTAAATTTCTGCTGTCAGTAGCAAATTAAAGTTTTTTTACACAATCGCGGAAACTGTACGCCACTTTGTGTTACTATCATATTATATCTTCGATATGTTTCTTGTATATAATTTAACCCTATGTAAACAAAAAATATTGTAAACGTAAATCAATTAAGCTTTAACAAATTACTGAATCAAACTAAAAAACTACATATAAGAATTATTTTATTGCTGACGTTAAGCTTCACATACTCAAATTCATATTACAAAGAGTGTACTCGCGGTTATGTGGGGTACGTTAAAAAAGTACTCTATAATAACGTAAAAGTGATGTAACAAAAACGCGATCTGGTTGGTTGAGTCGAGACACTTCTTTGCTGTCGTTAGCGTTTGCTAGCCATTAAACAGCAATGCTCATATTTACCATTACGATTAGCAGTAGAGTATATGTTCTATGACACATGCTTATCAAATTTCGCTGCTTCTAGAGATGCATAAAAGAGTTTGTGGTGTAACACACTCGTATTTCAAAATTAAAACCCGCAAACCAAAAAAAAACAGCAACATCTCGCTATGGCTGTGATCGGCAAGCTATGCTCGCCCTCTTCTAAGTTGTGTTAAGTTTGTTATACACTGCTTACTCTCGATATGTAGGAAAGTTGTAGTAAGTTAAATAAAACACATAGCAAAAGTAAATCGTGGTTTTTATTCAAGTTGAACTCGTTGAATTTTAACCAAAACTTTCTGTTCAGTGGAACCCACAGTAAGAAAGTAAAAACAGGCGAAGAAACCTCTCCGGTCTTCTAACTTAATACAAATGCAAGATTATTACGTAATTTAGACTTATCAAACAAGCAGTTTATAATTAAAGATATCATTAAACATCGGAAAGTTAGAACATCCCCGAATTTAAATTAATTAAACACATACACAGATATGATAACAGGTTTAAATTCCAACATACATAAACACGTGCACAAACATCATAATATTAAACAGAAGAAGAGTTAGTTAATTGTCAATGAGTACTGAGGTTCTAGTTACGAAAGTAACCCAGCTATTAGTTGAATGGTCAGGATAAACAAACAGAAGCTAACAATACACATATAACTAAATATTACAATCGAAAGGATGTCCTAACTTTGATCAAGTTTTATATCATCAAATTATAAACATACAAAAAAAAACTTGCAGGAAAAAATCATTTAATAAATTAACGCAAATTGATTCGAAAACACGTCAAAGATATACAAATAACAAAAACAAAAGGACAATAAGGATTAAATAACTTCATTTTACAAACAAAGGAACATCTGCACAAAGCGACTTTCAATTTTAATAATCTTCAAATTTAAGTATAAAATAATTCAATATTACAGTTAAATTTATGACGCTTAATGTTGTGTTCAAAATTACACACAAATGAAATTATGAAATAAAGAAAAAAAACAACGAATCTAACTTAGATTTCACGCTTTTCTTGAAGAAATGTCGATTAGGAATTTTAAATAATAATTAATAATTTGTGAAAAACATTATTTAATAATTCCACATAAATTGATTTTGAAATGTATCATACACATAAAACAATTGAATTGACAAAATTGAAATGGCTGCCAGAATTTTAATACAAAATGTTTACAAGTTTTAGTTAGTTTCATCATTCTACGTTAGCTAACTAATACATTTAATTACATACCTATAAAATTTCCCAAAACAAAGAAGACCAAACGTTACACAAATTTTATATTATTAATATTGATTGTGCCGAGGGCACGCGGGGTGGCACCCTTTTGCGCAACTCCCTTTTAAAACAACGCATTTTTGTAGTTATCGTTCTTTCCAAAAGATAACGATGCTTACGTAATTTTTCAGGTTTTAAGTTGATTCAAATTTAAACAGAATTTTATCAAGTTGAAGATCATGGCAACAAAAGGGTTGAAGACGTGGAAGAAGCGTAGTGTAGAAGTGTATGTTTATTTGATTATATAATTGTTTTGTCTTTTCTTAGAATTTACCTTTTTTTTACCTTTAACGCATCTCACTACCTTGGGATTGACGAGAGTTTTGCTTTATCTTCAAAAAGTTTTTTGGCAGTATTCATCTTTGTGTAATAAAGAACGCACGTGCTGGTGGTCAAAATAGTATGCATTTGCAAGATTTAATCGAGTGACTTTAGAGATTCGAATCTACACAAACATTTAAAACCGACTTGAATATTTGAAATCACTTAAAAATGATAAGCAAAATTCCAAGTTTACTATAACATCTAAGGAATGCGTGGTTTAAAAAAGCATGTACCAACCAAAAGTTGTTAATTCCTTTAAAAGTGTGACGTAATTGCACTTGATCGGTTACAGAATAATTTTTTTGGGCGTGACACAGCCAACCAAATTGCGTTTTTATTACGTTACTTTTACGTTATTAGACTATCTTTGTAAGGTACCTCACATAACCACGGTTACATTCTTTGTCATGAATTTGAGTATGTGAACTTCAATGTCAGCAACAAAATAATTTTTATATGTAAGTTTTTAGTTCGGTTTAGTACTTTGTTAAAATTTAATTGAGATATTTACGTTTGGTGGTTGCATAGGGTTATACAAAAGAAATACAAGAAAAATACGAAAATGACAAAACGATAATAACACAAAATTGTATTTTAACTTCTTATTGTAATTTTATGCATTGGAAAACGGAGAAAATTTGAAAAGGAATAATCATAACTTCCAAAATAATTGTCACGAGTACCTACGCCACTGATAAGGTTATGAAACAACGCAGCAATTGGACGAATCTATTAGTCCAAAACGCAATGCAAAAGTGTATGGTGTCAATTCATTATTGTACTCGAATATTATGATTTGTTGACAAAATTCGATCAAAAATCAATCGCGATCGTATTTACATTTCGTTTACGCCAGTTTGATGTTGAAAATTTTCGCAAAGGTTAATCGAAAAGTAGTTCGTTCGAATATTAGGAAATTTTATAAAATAGGCCAAAAACACCGGGTAAACAATACCACGTGATCGAGGCATGGTAGTCTACGTGGTGGGAGTGTAAAAAATATACGAATGTCGACCTTACTAACAAACAAATCAAGAATGAAGTTTTAGGTTGTTGATATACGGGGGCTTTGTTACGTTTGCACAATTTCGGACTTGAAATTTTACAAAAATATGCACAAAATAAATGATCAAAAACGAACGAGAATGTGAACGATTTATCTATAAAGTTATCGTCGTTTTGTGTTTTACGTCGAAAATTGTTTATTAAAAATACGACGTAAACAATAAGAGAATTATCGTGTGATGTCTCAAGCTGAAGCCGTCATACATTTAGTCGCTGGAGGGTAAGACATATATTCAATTAATTATTCGAAACGACAAAAAATATAAATTTTAAACCACTTATGTAACCCGTCAAATGTCGTCGAGATGCGCTGTACGTAAATTGCACGGCGTATTTATTTGGCACTCAATTAAATTACTCCAAAATAATCGCGTTTTAATCAAACGCGACATGGATTTCTCGCTAAAATTAAAAATAGAACTGTCGAGACGCTTTTTTACTATAACCTCTTTTACCCTCTCCTCAAAAAAGAATACCCAAATCCACAACAGTGGAAATTGCCGTTAACGGTAAATTTTGTTTTCAACGCTCTCATAATTATCTTATTATCACGTATACATTGCACGTCAAAAATCTTTAAAATCAGAAACGCGATTTTCAGGTTATGTTACACATTTGATAACGTTCCCTCCTTGCCCTAACGTCGTATTATGTAAAAACAACACTTCGAACTTCCAGTAATTAACGCCAGTCCGTTTTGTTTGTAGTGTCGCTGGCACGGTAGGTGCTATAGTAACATGTCCGTTAGAAGTAGTTAAAACAAGGTTGCAATCGTCTCACAGTTGCTTTAACACTCAAATACCCTTAATAGCTCAGGAAAGAATCAGCGGTACTTGCCAAACATTCGGCGCACAAAGGCGTAGGTTATGGACAAGCTCCTCCCACTTCAGGCCTCAAGTTGTGGCTCTTTCAGGTTATGGTTCTGCAATGCCGAAACCCCAAACGATGAGCCTTGTGCAATGTCTCAAGCATATTATTAAATACGAAGGACCATTGGCACTTTTTAAAGGTAAAGGACTCGTTCAACACAGACACGTTTAAAGGTAAGATTTTTTTACAGGCTTGGGTCCTAATTTAGTTGGTGTAGCACCATCTAGAGCTGTGTATTTTTTAACTTATAGTCAAGCTAAATTATTTTGGAATGGTTGTTTGCCTACAGAAACACCCATTGTACATATATTATCTGCTTCTTGTGCAGGTTTTATGGCATGCACTTTAACTAATCCCATATGGTTTGTAAAAACACGACTTCAGTTAGATCTCAATAAGGACAATCGCATGACTGTCAAACAATGCGTCAAACACATATATCGTAAATCGGTATGTATTTTAACTTACTAATGCAACAATGGTGTATCCATTAAATTATAGGGAATTAAAGGTTTTTACAAGGGAATAACTGCGTCTTATATGGGTATTTCTGAAACTATTATCCATTTTGTGATATACGAAGCTGTTAAAGCGAAGCTCATAGAACATAGAGTGAAGAACGCACAAGAATATGACACAACAAAAAATTACAAAGACTTTTTAGAATTCATGCTAGCAGGCGCATTATCGAAGACTATAGCTTCTGTAATGGCGTATCCACACGAAGTAGCTAGAACGCGTTTACGCGAAGAAGGAAACAAATATAACAGTTTTTGGCAAACTTTGGGTTTAGTGGCTAAGGAGGAAGGAATGCGAGGTGTATATAGAGGTTTAGGCACTCAATTAGTCAGACAAATACCAAATACAGCTATTATGATGGCTACATACGAAGCTGTAGTTTATCTATTATCCGTTCGGTTTATTAATTACGAAGATGCTTAGATTTATTTATTTTTTAGTGAGAGTGCTCTGTTTGTATATAAGATTTTTAAAGTAGTTGTTAAGCGTAAAGTATGAAGCTTACAAATCATACGTTTATTTTCCAAAAAAAGCAGTACCTTCTGTAATGGGCCTTAATTTTATTCATATAATTGTTATAATGCTACTAGATATTTTATAAGGGTACTAATTTCTGGGTCAACTCATTGGTTTTCTTAATGAAAAAAAAAAAGATGTAAGTACTTTCGGTTAATAAAAGCATAAAAATGACATTAACTTAAATTGTTATTTTATATATAAGTAAGTTTGGACACCGTACTTGTAGAACATTTTGGTAAGTGTTACGTGTTCATAAGAATAAATCCTATCACGAAATGGAACCAGTAATAAGTATTAACAAAGAAAAACATCAGTTGTTTATTTAAGATTATTTTACCTTGTACAATGCTTATCACACATAAAGCTTTCTAAATAAATAAAACAAAAACTGGGATTTTATAATTTTATGGTAATGATTTAAAGTTGTAGTAGTAGTAGTAAAATTTTAACGATTTATTTTTTAAGTAATAGATTTAAATAAACAGGTTTTTAGAATAATCTTATGAAATGTTAATGATACTTCATTAGGCGAGAGTTGAAAATTAAGTAAGTAAACAAATAGCTGAAGTCATACAAGGTATGATTACTGGTTGTAGTTTTTGCATGTAGAGAAATGTCCTTGATGGATTTCAGACTGGAGTAATAAACAAGGACCGATCTAGCCTTTATGCCGCTCTGGGCAAGATGAAAATTTGCCACCCTTGAAAATCATTAAATTGACATTACGAATTTGCGATTGTAATGCTTTTGAAAAATAGGCTTTCTGGTGTACATTTTTGGTTTTCTCATACTTCAACAACTTTAAATAAAAATGTGGTTTCAGGAATATTAATTTTATTTTTAAAAATAGTAAAACAATAACAAAGAAGCGTAAATATTATATCACTAGTATCTTAAAATAAGTATAAAACAAATGAATTTACAATCAAACCAAATAACAACAAAATAAAGATAAACAACTTCCTGTTTGTAAATCAAAATAAATGTTTAGCTATTTATTTATTTAAACAGTAAATACCTACATTAAACATTGAAAGAATGGAAAGAAAAACTAAAATAAATGTTCTTGAAATGTTAAACGAGTTTTAGTTTAAAATGCGTTTTAAAATGCTTTTTTTCTAACCTAAAGTTCACAATATTCTCAGGGCAATATTTATATTGTGTCCAAAATTCAGTTCAATACTAAATTTTAAAACTTCTCGGGAAGTTTGTTTTTGATGAAGAAGGGTGCAGACAACTGATAATTCATCCGTAAGATTTAGTCGATTAATATCCGATGATTCTTGATTAGTTAAGACGACTTCTAAATCTTTGCAGTGAACTATTAATTCTTCCTTGCAAATATCTCGTAACCCCTAGATATCATAGAAAAATGCAAAATGGTTACTGTGCTCAATGATTTGAGTAAATCTAAGATCAAGTGAGTTTATCGCAGTGTCTATGACTTGAAAAAAAAGTCCATTTTATATTTTTCTCTAAGATCTACTATGAGTTCATGTCGATTTTCATAATCAAAATGTCTTTTTAGATCTTACTCGATGTCTAGGTGCAGTACTAAAATTTGCTTCATGTCAACTTCATTAGCTTTGGCATCTAACAGCACTTGGGTAAAAAATTAGTCTGAACGAGAATTTTGAAAAAAATCGTTCGTGGCTTTTAATAAATGCATCACAGAACCTAAATCAGTCATTACTCTGCATTAATTTACTAACAGGATTAATTCGGTTCAAAATTTTATACCAAATGACGATCGAGTATAAAAATTGAAATTGTTTAATATGATTCAATAAACCAGATGCTTCATCTCGCGCAGAAACATCTATATCGGGATCTTCATATATACTCAATAACGCATCATAAACATTACCTATTTGATATCTTAATGGCTTAATTGCATCTATTCAACTTACCCATCTTGTGTCGCTTAGAAGTTTTAACGTTAAGCCATCTAAAAGTTTCAACACAATAGACCATCGCAAAAGTGACAAAAAATACGTAAATATGCAGTTTCCTACTTCTAATGAACATTTTGCCATATTATTCACTACAAGGTTTAAAAAGTCACTGCTACACGGGACATAAAAAACACGAGGAATTAAATTTCTTATCCTACCTTGAACACCAGCACGAGAACTTTTCATACTAGACCCATTATCATATCTCTGTCCCCTCATGTTCTGTAATCTCAATTTATCTAGTTCTGCCAGGAGACTGTGAAGGGACGACGTCAGCGATTCATTGGTAAAATTATTCACACAAATCCACATCGCTGCTCATTTTTAAAAGAAAGCACCAAAACTAAGAATGCTTTTATTTTCCCTGCAATCCCTGATGAAGGAGATATCGAAGATGACGAATACATTCTAAAGCTAACACCGCCTACAAAGCTGAGAAGGGGACCATTTTTATTTTACCCTGGTGAACTGGAGCGATACTTGCACAACTACAATTGAAAAAGCCCGAAATCACTTCCTATTAGTTTTCATTTTTAATTTTAATTTTTAATAGGTAGGTTTTTTATAAGTTGTAGTTTTATACAATCGTTTTGTATCGTATTTTATATTAATAAATATGAACAAACTACACTTTTTTTTTATTTTCGATGGATCATAGTAGTCCCTAATATACTTAAAAATGATTTGTTTGTCCCAAGTCGCCTAATACACTGTAGGAGATGACATATCCGTAAAAATAAATGGATGTCCCAAGACACCCAAAATGTGAGGTGACTTGGGACAGCCATATTTTTTTTTTCTGTGATGGAATGTCAGATTGCCATTTACTTTATGCCAATCGGAAGCCCTTACCATTTAGCATGGTAAGGGCTTACCTATTTAGAACCTAACTTCATACTTTTTGATCCAGGATAAATCAAACTTGAAAATCGTCCCAAGCCACCCAAAACTACGGTATTTCGATCTTTTAGCATCTTCAATAATATGACATTTAATTTTTTCGGATATTGAACTACGCAACTCGTTCTGAATAGTTTTGCTTAGGTAATTAAGTCGCTGAACTTTCCTTTTTTTTAAAGTCTGCGCACATGTTCTCCCATAACATGATCGAATTCCGCAAAGAGCTGAATTAATTTTAAAAAATTTCCATTATGTTTGTATAATTTATCTGATTTACCCGGGAACGCTAAGCAACTTTCTCCCAACATTTTGATAACAGACACAATACGCATTAAAACTGAATTCCAATGATTTATTTCGGAATTTGGGAGCCTTTGAGTCTCTGTATTTATGGTTTGAGATAATTTTAGCCTCTGACTAAGCTCAAACCATGATTAGTTGCTTTCTAAATGGTTTTTGGAAGTTTCATGTGATTTTAAAACGTCACCAACGTGTTTCCAGTTATTGTAACCATCTTTAGATATATTAGATGCGCTCACGTTAAAAATTTTGTAAAAAAAACGAAAAATTACATTTTTTGTTTCGGAATATACAAGCCAATATCTTCAAACTAATTTATTTTTATTGAGACTTCGTTTATAGTTTTTTGAAGTAAACCTGCGTTCTGAATCGTCACACGGAAAATCATAATCGCACAGAGGACATGGTGGACCTGCTTTTGCGAGAAATATTTTTTCCTAATCTCCCAAGCTGTGAGCTACTTGGCAGCTGGATCGGAAGACAAAATTTTGGCAAGGTTTGAAGGTGTATATCTCGAACTAAAAGCCGTTGAAGAGAGACTCCCATTGGTTTGTGTTATTGATGCTGATGTGGAAGCAACTGAAGGATCAAATGCTGCCGACAACTGTTGGGTTACTTCTGATTCGGAGTTGTCAAGAGTTTCAGAACTTCGGCATTTGCTATTTCTTATTAAGAACGAATTCAAAGCCCCCGCTTGTTTTTGCAGTACTGCTTCTTTTTCCAATTTTTTTTATATTGGTACCCAGAGAGACGCTTCCTTCTATGACCAGACCTGTACATAAAGTTTCAATTAAACAGACTGTTGAATTGGAGGATTTTTATTTTAACAGTTTTGGATTTTTCTAACAGTATGTAAAGGTTACCTTTTTTAAATAACAAACTTAGATGAAACTACGGGCTACCGATTTTTAATTCCTCAGAGTAAAAACAAGCAACAAGATGCAAAAAAAATGGTTAACACATATCATATTTTTAAGCTTTAAATGATTAACAAAGAATTCTTTTTATTCTCTGATAGGTAACAGTATATATTAACAAAAAATACGTAAAAGACTAAATTTTGAAACGGCAATACAGATTTGAAAGTAAAAACAAATAAAATAAACATTTACGATTATAAGATATTAATAGCCTACGATGTTTTAATTTTTAGTAAAACTGTAAAAGTAATGTTGTAACAGTCACTTTTGTAAGAAGTATGGGACTAGTAACGACTGTACAATTAGGTAAATATATACTTACTTCTTATGTAATGTTGGAATCACTAATCTTTTTAACGCAAAACACTAGATATCACTTCAAACAAAAATTACTCATGAACAGAAATATTAAAATGAAGTTTTGTTTCTAGTGCTGTTTGTTTTGTAGAATATAGTAAATTTGAATCACACAGACATTTCTCCTAGAAACCCACAAATTTGTTCAGGATTTTTCAGGAGGTAACAGTTTGAGATTCACGACCATTCGATTTTTTTTGTAAAAGTTTGAGGAATGATACACGAAGGGTCCCTTATATTATAGATAGGGAAAATGAAATTATTTTTCGCGGAAAACTGTAGTTTTTTTTCTTTTATGCATATAATTGTAGAGTTCCCGACTACCGTTTAATATGTGGCGGTAAATATATGAATTAGCGATTAAAAATACATATGAAAAAATTAAATGAAACACTAGCATCAACACGTAATAGATAGGCTAAAAATTGTAGAAGATTCAAAAGAGAGAGAGAGAGGGAGAGGATAAATGTTTATTTATACAAGAATTGAAAGAATGCATAAATAACTTGTGGGTAGTATAACGTTTTTTTTAAAATGGACTATTTCGCTACTAAAGCAGTAAACTTTTTCAGTCATCTTGAAATTCTTTTTATAAATTTGATGAACTATTTCTATTTATCAGAGTGTATATACATATTTTTTAGCCTCTTTTATATTTTAACTGACTTATTTATATTTTTATGTTCGAAAAAAATATAAACACGAATGTACACTCAATTAAACAAAAAACGAGACCCCTTGGCTAGTTCGAATGAAATGGCGGTGTAAATTAGGCTTAGCGAATTCGATCGGCAATCATTCGTGGCTGTTCGCGATGCTATTCAACACATTCAAATAAACATCCCAATACCAGATAAAATTGTTTATTTGCAAAAACTAAATCAATATATTTTTCGTTTTGAATGATTTGTAACAGTAAACTGCATTTAATATATTGACAGTGCATTTTATATTACACCCATGTAACATCCTATTAATAACATGTTGTGAATATTCGTTATTGCACTTAAAGTTTTAATAACATTTTAAGTAGTTGTTTTTTAATTTCTTTTTTTAGTCGAAATGTAAAAGGGTTTTGCTCTTATGACTGTGCCGGATTCTTTATCGCCGGGAAGACTTGGCAGATTCAATGATTTCTTGACCAAGCTCGTTTCTTATATTGAGCGTTTCCATTTTATTATATCACTATTCGCTCTGTACTTTACGTATTATGAGAGTGTCTGTTAGTATTAAGGAATCACTATAATTCCTTTGAGATCAATGTTTATAGCAGCTGCGCTTATTTTTGAGCGATGTGACCTTAGCTTAGTTTCCGCTTACGGTCTCAGGCAAGTGTACAGTGGTGCGAAGGTTTTTAAAAACCTTTATTAATTTGTTAAGCACTGTTCAAAACACTATTCACTCAAGATTTAAAACCTTTTCCGCAAAGGCTGTCGCTGAGCGCACTAGAGTGATCTGACAGCCGTAAAAGCAATGCTGTAAATAGATAATTTTCAAATTATTAGATTAGAGAGCTACTTAAACTTTTTCAAGGTTCATTCTTCACCTTCGTAAGCTGCTTCTACGCATCCTAACTCAAATTGATCCGTCAGTAACGTACGTAATATATATATCCTAGGCGATGATACTGCTAAAATATTAAAAATTATCCTGTGTAGAGACTTGGCAACGTCGGCGATAGTTAACTGTTACAAATTTTAATATAGTATCTATTAATATACTAAAAAATCGCTTTGCAATAATAACATAAACAAGGCTATTTATTTAACTAAAAAAGTATACAGATTGCAAAACCTCATTAATATTAAAATCGCCAGTCTTTGGCAACTTTCGCAGCACCCTATTTAATTTTAATTTCGTCATATCGGCTGCTGATCCATCATCGGCGAAATGGCTAAATATAATTTTAATCGTAAAAACAAAATTGTAATTTGCGAACACATACCTGATGTTGTAACTGTATTTGTTTGATAAAAAAGTTGATAGATTTTCTAATATATTCTCTGAATGTAGTGCAACAAATTGCTTGCGACAAATCTTAAAAAAAAAACTGTAGTTACTTATTCGTAAACGGTACAAAACTTACTTCGTTCATAAATGAAACTGTAGATGGATGGGTCCAATAGCAATCGTGCACCGAAACAAACATAACCCCAGCACGTTCGCACCATAACGAAGTTAACATCATGTGACTAGAATCTAACGAATGTATAAAATTAGGAGGAAATGCATTTTTTTGCTTCATTACATTTGGTTTCCTAAAATTTTAATATTTTAGTGTTTGATAAAAAAAAATAAAACTTACTCGTATTTATCCATGTGAAATGGTTGATACCCATACTTGGAATTAAATTTTCTATATTTATTATAGGGCTGCACTATAGGTAAACCTAATGGTGTTACCCATTCAACGTTTTCATTACAAACTGAAGAAATCAGACGGGCACATTCTGTAAACCAATCTTGTATCTCTCTGGTTGAGTTGAACATAGCACGCAAGGACTCGAACGTCTTTCCCGTTAAATACGTCGAAGCTGCCCATACATGCTCTTTAGGAAAGTTTTCAATGTCTTTGAGTTGTCGTGCTATTTGTAAACGAGCACCGAATCTCGTCACACCATAAACTGTTGTCATAATAGTCTGTTTTATCACTTTACGCACGACAAACCCTTTGAGAATTTTGGCAATCTACAGTTTAACGGATTAAACAAACCAAAGCAATTCAAGTAGAGAAAACATACTTCGATACCATTATCTTCGTCTAAAGCACGTTGTTGTTCCACAAGTCCAACAACAGCGGAATACACATCTTGAGGTAGATTAGAAGGACATAAATTAACGCTGTATGCTCCAGCTTGATCACGACCTAAAGCGGCATAATGTTGCAATCCATTACAACTACCATCTTGATGTACTGGAAAATGCGATCGAAACTTTTCCGGATCATCCGAACGATGCGCCGCAGCAATTTCCATGCAACAAGCGAGAGTTTGCCAAGGTTCCTCCGATTGAGCCCACCATCTTTTACCAGTTAATGGATAATCGGCTGAATCTAAAACTTTATCCATAACCTCATTTGCAAATACCAACCTGCAAATCGAAACTTCTGTAAAAACAAATACAGAGATGTAAGTTAACACATACCGATCGTGTACAGAATCTCGCTTCTTCAAACCTGTTAAATTTACTAAATGTAATTTTAACCAGTCCAATCCTTTAGGTCCTAAAGGCCGTGATTCGGCAAATACTAATATCGAACGTGCCAGATCCGAACCTAAATGATTGAGATGTGGAGGGATTGGGTACACGCGACCTCGGAAATCCATGTTGTGCGGTAACCAGAAGACGTCGTTTCGAAACTACACATAGACTGTAAACTAGATTGATTTTGAAAATGTTTCTACGTACGTGATTTGCTAAAGATAATCTGTAAAGGCAGTCGCACCAAAGCGAATACATTTCAGCTTTTTTTCGCCTGTGTTGTAACTTTTGCCGAAATAATATATTTCGTTGGGTTTTATCCATGTCGCAGGTGATGGGTTCTGGTGGAGTTAAATTTTCGGGTAATTCGGGCACGTCTAGACGAGAAGAGCCCCCCGATTTAAAAACCTATCAAAAATTAATTACTAATTTAGTTTTTTGTGACAAAATTATCTGAATTAAGATTAATGCTGACGAATTCATGAAAAAATATTTCAAACAATTACTTCAACTTTATATGTTTGTAAAATTGTGATTAGTGATTTATATAGAGGAATAAACTAGTAAGTGCAAGTGACATTTTTTATGCAGTCTGATGTAATACTAAAAATTAAATTTTAACCAGCACTTCAAAAATTGTGTTATTAATTATTGAAAAAAGTCTGCCAAATTCATGCCAGTTTTTATGCACTGGTCGATTGCTTTGTAGAGAGGAGTAAAAACAAAATTAAAATTTGCAAGCGTCCTCCTCTACGCGGCTGTGTGTGTCTATACAATGATAAAGTCTCCCGTTAATAGCACTATACTTGGTATGTAACTATCAAAGTATGGAATTAAGATACTTCCACTTAATATAAGTAACGTATCTTGACACATTATGTCGAGATATTGCTATCGGTTAAGCTACAGAAACAGTGGCGTCACCACGACCACCAAATCGCGCAACGATGACTTCGACTCTGAAAACGATTGTACTAACGGCACTACTTAATGTAAAAAACCCTCAAAACCCACCACAAAAATAGTTGTACAAGAATCAAATATCAGCGATCAAGAAAGTAAATTACAGAAAGAGTTGATAGAACATAAACTGCAAAGAAGAAATTAAGGTAAAGGAAACGATCTGGTGATACTGAAACTGTATATTAAAAAGAACAAACAGAAAAAAGAAGACAGATACACAGAGTATACACAATCATTAGAAGATACAATGAAGTTATAGGAAACAACACAACATATATGTGTAACCAAAGGGCATACTAGAAAATATAAGGGTTCATAATCACAGATAGCGATGAACAAAAAAACAATAAAAGACCATTCAATTCTTAAACCGGAAATATAAATATAGCGATTAATAATAGTGTAGATTAAGCTTGTAAATGTTTGCAGCTGTTTAACCTATAATCGGTAATATAAATTTCTGTAATTACAATCACGACTTCTGAAACACGTATACACCTGAAAGCGTCGATAAATATTAAATTAGTTATAAAGTTCGCATTCATAGGTACAAGAATATAGTCTTGTTTTCTTTCTAACTGGCCAAGATGTCCCTTCTACCCGTCTACGTGTATGGATTGTTTTGATGTAAAAGTTTATTCTTTTGTTCTAAGACGTAACGGGAATTTGTGGGTGTGATTTAGCTTTGTAGTAGGTTAGTTCGTGGGCGTTTAATTTTAAATGAACATAATTCGTGGTAATTAGACAATTTTCGGATTTGGGTGATTGATTTTGCGAAAATTGGAGTTGTGATCTTGATAAGATGTGTTCCTACATCACATGCAGAAATTTCAACGGAAAATGACACTAGAAGAAGCTCTAGGGCTGATAACGAAGACAACTCGTAAAGCATCACTGACGAACAATTCTTAAGACGGCATTTCTAGGGTAAAACAAAGACAAAATCCTCTACAAAAAAAATGAACTGACCGATTTAGAGGTTATCGCCTCAGATTAGTGACGTAGTGGAAACCACTAAAACTCCGTCTTAGAAAAAGCGTTAAAGCAACCCTAAAACAAGGAAAAACAATGGCGTTGATTCTCGTTGAACTGAAAAGAAAGAATCTCTGAACCATCAATTAGGCCCAAATCACACTGCACCAACTAGTGACCACTGATATGGTATCATATTTTAAATTTGGCACTTACTCATGTACGGTACATAATAAATTAAAGTGTCTATTTCTACAGGAAACCATGAGCATAATTTTTTCACTCATTTTGCGTGCTGATAAATAGCCACTACAATAACACTGTATAAAAATACCCTTAAATGGAAGTATGATATGATAACATCAGATGTTCACTGAATCTTGCACATTTGCAACCACCGTCGACCACTAAATTTCCGACAGGTTGGAAATTTTAAACTGGTGGCCCCTGTTTGATTGTAGTTGATGGTTAGCAGTGACTTAGTGTGACCAGCGCCATTTGTTCACACACGTTTGAAATTTAGTTGATTCTTGGTGTAGTGAGGTCTACTGAGTGTCCGGTTAAGGGTACGGAGCGGCTGTATTTCGACAATGGTAAGGCCTAGAGGTTTACGAAAAAAATCCTTATTAATAAAACGGGCAAGAAAAATAGCTGGAAGTTATTTTGAAGTTCGTAGAAACATAAAGTTCACGGTGCCTCGGAAAGTTGGGCGATGAGTCATATATTTGAAAACAATTTAATATGGTATCATTTTGATTTATAATATTTTTTCAGTCAGTTATCATAAGGAAGTAGGGGGGCAAATACATATTTCAATATTTACATTTTAATATCTCCTGAACAATGAAAAGAAAATTTTATGGTCTTTCGTCAGAAACCGTTTAGTTGAAAATAAATAAATTAGAAGGCGTTACTTGCAGCGATTACTCGTTTTTGTGATTTTTAGAAAAAGTTAAATAGAACGGTAATATTTTCGTAACGGACTTTAGCCGTCATAAAATTAGCTACATGTTTGTAAAAATCGCATCACGATATCGCCATCCGCTCTCGATTTATAAGAGGTTTCCTTTTTAATCCAATTTTTGAAAAAAAAACATGCATTTACTAACGCGGAGGCGTATGACGTTACTCATTTATTTTATGCAATGCAATTTCCACAAAGAAGAGGTTTTTCCCAAGAGGTGTTATCAATTTTGGTTAGGCGACTACGGGAGACTGGCAACGTGCAGCTGATTCAAGCATCTGCAAGGATTCGTAGAACGCGCATCGAGGAACATATTAACGTTTTGGTCTATGTGTATGGCGATTCCACCTTAAGCATCAAAAAAATTCCAATAACTACGAATCCCTAAAACTATTGTCCACGAGATTCTGTTAGAGAATAATATGCATTCCTACCACATTGTTTTACATCAGACATTAAAAGCTACTGATACTAGACTGAACCATTGTCACTGGCTGTTAAATATAATTCGGGAAAATTTTCTGCCACTAATATTATGAACGGATACGGATACGTAATATGCATTATTGGTCTGAGCAAAACTCACATTGGATGCAGCAAGTAGAACATAAAAATGTTGGAGTAGGGCCATATTTTTTTGACCAAACCATTAACGGAAAAAAGTTTTTCTTCTACAACTTTTAGAAGACGTCTCCTTGGGAACAAGAAAAAAGAAAGAAACATGTGGCTCCAGCTCGCCGCGTTCAAGCCGAAACGTGCGTCAGCATTTAGACGAGCAGAATTCAAATTGTGTTATTGAAAGAGAAACTCTATTTTCCTGGCCGGCCGCTCGTCCGATCTAACTTACCTATGGGTAGACTGAAAGATCTGGTTTTTCAAGAGAAACCTACAATTAGGAAAAATATGTTGAAAAGAATACGAAATGTCATTAGAAGCTTGTCTAGAGCTGAATTTAAAGGAGCAGTCTTTTCTACAGAAATTAGGCTATATAAATGCACCGAAAATGACGAAGAGATTTTGAACTACAGAAACCATCCATCTTTCAAACGAAAATATTCAAAGAGGTTGAATGGTTCAGGAGATATTAAAATGTAAATATTACAAAATTCATTGGCCTCTCACTTCCTAATTATGACAGATGCGAAAAAATATCATAAAGCTAAATGATACCGTATCACTCAAGCTATTAAAATGTGTTTTCAAAATTATGGCTCATCGCCCAACTTTCCGAGATATCGCAAACATTATCTACAGCGTATTTCAAATAGCAAGCAATTGTTCTGCGACATTTCGGTGCTTAGAATTTTTTTTTGTAGCGATGACATTACCCGATTTCCATACTGCGCTTCAGAAAGGAACTTTAGTGGTTTTCATTACGTCACTAATCTAAGGCGATAACCTTAAAATAATTTCTCGTCGGTTGAATTTTTTGTAGAGGATTTCGTCTTGGTTTTACCGTAGAAATACCTTCTTAGGAAGTGGCCGTCAGTGCTGCTTTACGAATTGTCTTCGTTATTAGCACTGGATCTTCTTCTAGTGTCATTTTCCATTAAAATTTCTGCACGTGATGTCGGAACACGTCTTATCAAGATCAAAACTCCAATTTTCACAAAATCATAATCACCTAAATCCGAAAATGGGCTAATTACTACGAATGATTTCCATTTAAAATCAAACGCTTACGACCTAACTTACTACAAAGCGAAACCACAACCACAAATTTCCGCCATGTCTTCGAACAAAAGAATAAACTTTCGCTTCAAGACAATGCGTACACGATGACGGGGTAGAAAAGAAATCTTGACCAGTTGGAAAGTAGACAAGACTATATTCTTGTACCTACAAATGTTAATTCTAACTAATTGCGGTGAATTTTCAAAATAATTTCCAGTCATTTCTCTTGGCCGCTTTATTTATAAGGATTTTTTTCCAAATCTCTAGGCCTTACCGTTGTTGAGAAGCTACTAACGAACAAGACATTTTCAAAATATAGATAATAGATTTGCAATACAAACGGATTACAGGAAAAATATCATGAACTCACGGAGTTTATATTAGAGTAGGATTAGACGTCACTATGACACTCAAACCAATCCTCCCTCTCAAAAAGTAAACCACCTGCGTGCATACGCGGGCAGAGGATCGATAACGTTGAAATGACCAAGACCGTACAAGTCAATCAACTACGTCAAAGCGAAAGATGTGACATTCTGGATAGGCATGTAGCAACAAGTAGCCGCCGCGCTGTGAACGTAAAGGGAACGTTTTTGATGTTATTCCGGAACCGCCTCGAATACAACGGACGATCACAACTGTACAAAGGCTTTGAAAAGGAGAAAACCAAGTTTCGAGACTTTACTGAATCTAATTTCCGCTTTCAGTCGAAAAAACGAACCAGAGACGACTATCTTAACAAGGGCCGAGTCATAGTAAGCGATAACAATGCGTGAGTGTTTATAGAGCTTGTGGAACGCCAACGATCGAATTGTGGGAAAACTGCATAAAATCGCTTGCAACGAAAGACGAAACTGCTACGCCAGAACACATCGACTCTGTAGGGAAACTATAATTAAGTGTAAGCGTAAACCCCGCCCAACAAAGTCCAAAAACCCATCAAAATTACCACTCCAAGAAAAGTGGTGATCCAGAAAATTGCGAAGAACCAGTCCTGTAAAGTGCAATCCTGTTATCCCAATGGACAATCGAGATAAACGATGCGAAGATTACCGCGATCCTAATTACTTAATACGGCATGAAAATGGTAACAGAGCTAAATATCTTGCACAAGATCATCTCGTGAAGAGGCAAGGTAGAGTACTTAAGAAACCTGGCTAAACCTGAAACGTAACATTTCTACGCCTTATTCTTAACTGAAAGAATGCACTCAGCACAGAAAACAAGTGTGTGACAGTCTATAATCCGTGGTTCATTCGGACCGAGCAGATTCTCAGAGATTTTATCAAATGCAAATTTTTACATGTGTCACTTGTGACTAATTATAACTTAAAAATGTTCGGGACTGATTTAGTTATTATTATTTAACATTCTCAAATTTCAAAAATATTCGAGGCGTTTTAAGAAGCCAACAGAATATTTTAGTCAAAGATAAGGCGAAAATATAAAAGATAAACAAAAACAATCAGTCAGTCACTAATAAAAAGAATTTCGCTGTGTCAAATAAATGTTTTCACGCGCGTGCAGTACAAATAAATAAAAGTTATGATGAGCGGTGTACAGTTACAGTGTTATAAACATTTATTTAGTAAGTTGTTTCATCAAACTACTTAACTATATTTTTTTACTGTTCATTGTATTTTGTTATAGTTTTAGTAAAACTGGTTACATTAATAATCCTTAAATAATCAAATAAATTAAGTTTTAAGTTCGCAACACAATTTTTACCAAGTATACGCGTCATAGGTTATTTCTAAAAAGATTACCTCTAAAATGACGTCAAGAACTTGAGTATTAACTTTCCAAGGTACCGATGCGAGTTGGTTTAACGAATCAAGCGCCGGATAAATCTGACTAGGATGAGCCTCTTTCAAGCGTTGTTTTTGTGAGACTGCTTGAGAAGGTAACCTCATTAATTCACAAGGTGCTAACATATAACCACCCGTTGAAACAGACGACCAAGGCACCGGCGGGCACATCATAGGTACTTCATTAGCAAAAAATGTTAGCGTTTCTGGAACGGACGCTCTGTGTAGTTTAGACAAAACCGGATGAGGTTT
The DNA here is from genome assembly GCA_035610365.1 of Aquatica leii. NCBI lineage: Eukaryota > Metazoa > Arthropoda > Insecta > Coleoptera > Lampyridae > Aquatica > Aquatica leii. Next base: position 39,464,598 of record CM069437.1, on the reverse strand, counting down.
AACTTCTTCTTTAACATACAGGCCTTGAGTACGAAATATCGTGTAAAAACAAGGCAAAAAATTCCTAAACAAAATAATATTGTATTAATGCTAATAATTGCAAAAGCTAAACAAGTAGTTCTAAAAGATAAACCTAAAAACTTACTTGTTTTTACTATTGGGCTTCATGATATTCACGTCGATTTTTAAATCGTGCATTATTATATGGTATAAGAATTTTCCAATGCTTTGTAGAACAGTTGGCACCCACGCTTGATGATCGATTAGAGTTGTGGCTCCATCGCCTTGGTGGATGTGTTCAATCCATTGCCAAAGTTGACGAGTATTTGTTTGACTGTTACATATCGGTAGAACATCCAATTCTTTGTGCAGGTCAGCATAGTGGTCGCAATACTCGCTATGCACTCGAATTACCTAGAATTAAGTACGTCAACAAACAATAAGACATTTGGAAAAAGTAGACCTTATCAAGAGCACCAGTTTTCTGCTTCCGCAAGATTTGGTAACGCATGTAGACTTTAGTACCTAAATCTCTATACAACTGCACACACGTCGGACTATAAGTCTCCGATCCTTCAGCAATTTTTCTCGCCTCGTCTACAATAATTTGAACAAAATCTTTGGTTGACAACAACCGGAGATATGGTTCTAAAGTTAATATATTTCGCCGTGCAGTCAACGACATTAAATCGCGATTAAAACCATCCAAAGCTGATTTCTCCCAAGTTTTTATTAAATCGTCGAAAGCTTTTCTATACACCAAAGTTTCTTCTGTAACTTTCTGTTTACTTTCAACGCTTTTAATCTGGAATTAGTTCTAATTTAAAATAAATTAAAAAAATATTTATGTAATTACAGTAATATATCCACGTTTTTCAACATCGATCTGTTCTTCAACGCACTGTTTAAAATTCTTCCCCATGAAATTTCTTTTGGAAAAATTAGTCACAGGACTGGGGGCATCGAACTGACTATCGTGATTCAACTCGTTTACTAAATTATTATTATATTGCAACATGGGCACGTGAAAATTAATTTTATAGTCAGATAAATGACTTTGAATTGCTTTTAAAACCATTTCACGCTGACTCATTAAAAACTTGGCTTCGTTCATAATTTTATCAAACGTAATACCTAATTTTAAAGCATCTTTCGCATGAATACGGATTTGTTTTAGGTAATTGTCTTCAAAATTAATTCGCCCCAAGCATTCAAAAACAGAAGCGTAACTATCGACGTCTAGCGTAACGTTATCTTCTTTGGCGTAATTTAAAACTTCGCAGATTTTGCCGTAATCGCACTTAGCAGCAAATCCTCTGAGCAATCCGTTGTAAACGTTAATGCTTCGTACTCGGGGATATCCTTTATTGCGACTACGATTTCGGTGAAACAAAAATGCGTTTAATCCGCGTTGTGGAGTTTTCAAATAGTTGCATACTTCGATGTAAGGTGATAAAGTGCGCGCTACTACTTCTTCCGAAGCCTTTACGTCATTGTTGGCATTACAAAGTTCTACATCGACGTGCTCTTCTTCTGGTATTTCAGGGTGAAAAGCACTTGTTGGTTTAATACTAAAAATATTGACAATATTGGTGATTCAAGTTACTATATTAATTTAATGATGAGTGAGGTCTACGAGTTTAATATAGGATATGTAAGGTATCTAATTAGTTAGAAAAAAATAAATAATTTGGTTCTATGACTTTGTTCTAATTACAACAAAAACGCTATGATTTCTTATTTTATTAATAAATTCCTAGAAATATCAGCAGTAATACTAGGAAAATAAAAAAAGTCTACAGCCTTAAGTCGCAGCTGATTACACGATTATTGTTGCACAAAACATCGATTGTTAGACAACTTGTGAGGCACGCAGTGTCATTCTGTTATAAGTAGAACTCGCTTGAGTCCAACTTCTTAATATCTGACGAAAACGGCAGTTACCTTGCGTCTGCAGCTCTCTACGTTGACCGTAACGTCATTGCTATATTCTAACTTTGAACGTTCCATATTTTCACATTTTACAACAGTTGCAAACCTTAAGAAGCTCACAAACTTTGAAAAACTCATAATACTTGAAGTTTCGACAGTCACGTCGCAGTCTACTTCAGGGCCCGTATTCTTGAATTTCTGGGAGCAGAACTTCACCGAAAATTGGGCGTGGTTCACCTTAAAACGGTGAATTTTATATTCTTGAAAATGTAACTGTGAACTAGACGTTCCCGGTGGGAATTCTATTCCCCGCCCTTAACCTAAGAGAAAACGAACTCCCGCGCAAAGGTTTCTAACCTCAACATTTGTTTTGATTTGTTTTGTCGATTTTGTGTTTTTACTTTTTATGTAAAATGGATGTGGATAATTTCAATAATATAATCTTGAATAACATCATCTAAGAAGATCTGAAAGACGCTGCGCGAGAAGTGGAAATAAGAAGGAACGTTCTGCCCCAAACAAAATGTTATAATATAATCCAGAATTTCTAAACAAGTGCTTTAACTTCACGGTCATGTACCTAAGGTACAACATTTTATTTCATACTGTCTAATATGGATTATATTTTCTCTTGATATTTTCATACCAGCAATGTAAACTATCAACTTATGTCACATCACCTTCGAATTTGATGTTGCTTTGTGTCATTAAAGAGCAGCATGGAAATTATCTGAGTCTTACTTAAAGACACTTTCCAGCTCTGACTCTGTAATAATTGATCTTTGTAATAACTCACCAACCAGCTTCAATCCGAAGTTTATTGGACTTAAATTGATAATTTAATTGAGCATTTACCAAACAGTATAAAATAAAATAAATATGACTATTGCTTACCGCCTTTCAATTTAAACGTTCAAAATTTAAAAAATACGTGTGTAAATTAAAAAATAAAGAATAATGTGGGGCTCCGACCGCAACAAAACTAAAGTGTGAGGTTAAATGACTTGTTTTGCTTTGGTGCACAAACTTTAACACGTTTCGTAGGTTCATTGACACTTGAATACTTGTCAACACTGTGCACTGTTAATATTTTCTCTCTGCACTCACGAAGCGTTCAAAAATACGATATTTTTGTTCCCGGGAGTGAAGGTGAATTAGCTTTCCCTGGGAACCTGTCGGAAAACGCTCCCTTCCCCAATAGTCAAGAATACGGTACCAGGAAGACTGAAAGTTAAGTAATAAGATCCTGAGAAGCCTTTATATTGTCACCATGAGCCACCCAGATCTCCCAACTTTTCACTTATTGAACACGTGCGGGACGTTATGATTAAAAGAATGAGTAACTTAGCACATCCTCCACAGGAAGTTCTCCGGCATGAATCGCAAGTTGTTCGATATACAATAACTCAAGAGAAAATCGATCACCTGCTGGAATCGATGACAAGAAGAGTGAGGGTGTGTAAAGCCAATAGGGGAGACCAACATATTAAATAAGAATTGTGCTCATCTTTGTTCCTTTTCTTAAAAATGTTAATCATTTACTACCTCTGAGTAGCTATACCTTCCTGCCAAGTTTGGTCACAAAATTCCCATCCCTTCTTGGTGTTGCAATTTCAATGTCACAGAGTATATGTCAGCTTTTCTGTATCCGTTTTCCTCAAGACGTCCGTTAGAAGGCCTAGCTAGGTTTTTAACGCGTTGGGTTTGCTTATGGTCTTTACCATGTGCACTAAGGTTTTTAGCACTGAAAGCTTCTGAGCTCGATGATGGTATGATATCTGTTGGGGTGTGTCTGTATAGTTCAGGGTGGGCCAATATGCGGCTCGCGAGCCCCATGCGGCTCTTTGAAGGATTATTTGTGGTTCTCGATAAATGTACCCGAGTTCCCTTTTCATTTTTGTTATATTTTAAAAAAATATTATCGTTCCGTATGTGTTTTAAAATGTCTTTTAAAAAACGTATTTAATTGCGGCTCGCGAAAAATTTCAAATTTTGAAAAATAGCTCGGACTATCAAGGAGCTTGGCCATCCCCGATTAAGTTGATGCCATAATGTGTTATCCATCTTCCCAGTGACCAGTACCTCTAAAAACGGAATGTTTTCATTTGTTTCGGTCTCCATGGTGAATTTGATGTTGGGTTCTAACTGGTTGATGTGGTCTAGGAAGCTGTTCAGTGTTTTTACTCTGTGAGGTTAAATTATTAAAGTATCATCCACGTAACGTAGTTTTTTTGGTTTGAAGATAGCGGTTTTCTAATACTATTTCTTCAAAATGACTGGAAAAAGTGGTGATGCCATGGCTGCTCCTTAAGTTTGTTAAACTCCTCATCCAATTTTACTTTTCGTAATTTGGACTTGATGATGTCCAATATTGTATGTAGTGGCACTTTTGTGAAGAGAGAGGTCACATCAAAACTGGCCAAAATATCTTCTGCTTGCAATTTCATCTCCTTAATCTTTGAGATAAAGTGCAGGGAATTTTTTTTTCGTGTGAGCGGTTGTAGAATTAAGTATCTAGCCAGACGATGGTAGCTGAACTTGTATTACTCATAATTTAAATACCTTAAAAGTGTGGTCTCCTGCTGCCCTAAGGAATTAGGAATCTTTTCTGATGGAGTTGAAATCTTTTTCTCCAGAGTTTTTATTGGATTCCTCTTCAACGGTTTGTATGCCGGATCTTGTAGCAATGTAATTGCTTGTAATTGCTGGTATTCAGTAACATTTCCTTTGTCAGCTGATAGTATACCGATTTCTCTGTTGGCCCTAAGTTCTCTTAGAGTTTACAGCAATTCTTTTATTAGGATTGCTGTTAGATGTAGTATAATTCTTCAGTACATCGGCTGCTTTGACCCTCACCTCTTCTTGAATGTGCTGTGGTAAAGTTCTGAGAGTGTGCTCTCGAATAGACTTTTTCTTATTTTGGTATCGATTTTAATGTTATAGCAACGTTTATTCCTTTAGATAAAATTGCTGTTGCTAATTCACTGAGTGTGGTGAACGACAGATTGACGATGATCCTGTCTGTCTCCAATTGCGACTTCGGAAGAGGTTGTTCCTCCTGCAACTTCCGGAACTTCGCATTTGTATTTTCATTTTATTTCGGCGATCTCTGCGGCTTTCTCCAAAGATAGTTTGTCGCTCAAATCTCCGATTGTCGGATCGATTGTGGTAGCCAGTTGTGAATAGACTAAAAATAACTCCTTAGCGTTCTTGTCTAATTGGCGTCTAGTGTCTCTCCTTAAACAAAGCTTGGCTGGGGCTCTTCGAAGTATATGCTTCGCCGTTCTGGTCTTGATGTGATGTATCTGCAGAAAAACTGGGACAATGTCCTGGTCTCTACATCTGCTCAAAAAAGTTAATTGAGCAAGAAGGCGTTTGATCCTGAGCCACGATTTTCTAACACTTCCAAGTTTTGAACAGCGTTCTATATTTTCACATCTCACAAAGTTCACCAAACAAGAAATCCTACAAACTTTGAAAAACTTACAATACTTGACGTTTCGACAGTCATGTCGCTGTCTTCTCTAGAAAGATTAAAAGTTAAGATATAGGATGCCGAGACACATTTATATTGCGCCGTTCGGGTCGTATCGATTCACTAGTCTTTGGGAACATGCTTTTCCGTACTGAGGCTAGGTCGATATCATGATCTCTGTTGAAGTTATCGTACTTCTGAATTTCGATAGTTTACTTTTATAATCTAGGTCTGAAGTTCCGGGATTTTGCCAAAATTTTTGTCTTCGAATTTTATGGCATGTTCGGTGACTAGGAAGTGTTCCGCAACAGTCGATAGTGTATTGTTTCCTTGTGTCCGCCTGATGTTCTCTCTTATCCGGGTAACGATGTTGCGCCTCGTTTGTGTCACATAAGCCAGCCTACACGAATAAGGGATGTGGTAGACTCTTGATTGGTCGAGTGGTGCTATAGTCTCCTTTCATTTTGAAAAAGTGGCGGTATTTGTTGCATTGAAAATCACTTTGATTTTTTAAGCTCTAAGTATACTGGCTATGTTGTCCGTGCAACCCTTTATGTAAGGAAGAAAGATAATTGCGAAGTAGTTTTCTTTATTGTGTTGTTTGTGGATCGCTCTATCTATGTCTGCTTTTCTGTATCCGTTTTGCCTCAAGAAGTCGGTTAGATGGCCAAGCTTGATCTGTGTACTACAGTTTTTAGCACTGAAAATTTCTGAGCTGGATGATGGTGCAATTTGGCATTGAGCTATCTGTTGGTGTGTGTCGGTTTTCTATATAGTTGATGTCCCATTGTGTTATGCATTTCCCGAATGACCAGTACCTTTAAAAACGGAATGTGTCCGTTTGTTTCGGTCTTCATGATAAATTTGATGTTGGGTTCTAACTGGTTGAGTTGGTCCAGGAAGCTGTTGAGTGTTTCTGCTCGGTGAGGTTAAATTATTAAACATAACGTAGGTAGGGGTTTCTAAAACTACTTCTTTAAAATCCTCCATAAATATATTGGCGATTACTGAAAAAAGGTGGTGCTGCCATGGCTGCTTCTTCAGTTAGTTTCATATGTAACGTTTTTTTAAAGAAAACTACGTGGACTTGAAGCATAGTTCAATCAGTTGATTAAACCCCGCATCTACTTTTTACTTTTCGTAATTGTGACTTGATGGTGTCCAATGTTGTTTGTAGTGGCACTTTTGTGAAGAGAAAGGTCACATCAAAACTGACCAAAATATCTTTTCCTTCTAATTTCATCGTTTTAATTTTTCAACCGAAGTGCTTGGAATTCCTAACGTGATGGATGCTTTTTCCTGTGAGCGGTTGTAGAATTGCACAAAAGTATCTAACCAGAAGATTGGTGACTGAACTTGTAGCACTCATAATTGAGCAAAGCGATACCGCTGGTTTGTGGATTTTCGAAAGACCGTAAAAATGTGCGGATTTTACAGCGACCGAAATCTGTTTCTCCAGAGTTTTTATTGGATTCCTCTTTAACGCTTTGTATGCCGGATCTTGTAACAATATGTTGATTTTGTTCATGTAATTGCTGATATTCATAATTACAGTGGCATTTTCTTTGTCAGTTGGTAGTATACTGATTTCTCGCCTCTTCTTGAATGTGTTGTGGTGGAGTTATTAGAGTGTGGTCCCCAATGAACTTACTATTTCTTCTTTCGATATCGATTTTTATGTTATACCAAAGTTTAGATAAAATGACTGCTGCTAATTTATTGAGTACGGTGGAGAGCAGATTGATGATGATCCTGTCTGTCTCCAATTGCGACTTCAGAGTATGTTGTTCTTCCTGCAAGTTCCGGAACTTCGCCATTTGTATTTTCATTACTATTTCGGCAATCTCTTCGACTTTCTCCGTAGATGGTTTGTCGATAGAATCCCAGATTGTTGGGTCTATTATGGTGGCTAGACTGAAAATAGCTCCTTAACGTTCTTGTCTAATTGGCGGCTGGGATACTGCATTATCTCTCTCAACAAGACTTGACTGGCTCTTCGAAGTAGATTCTTCCCTGTTCTGATCTTGATGTGATATATTTGAAGAAAATATAGGACAATGTCCTGGTCTCTGCACCTACTCAAAAAGGCTAATTGAGCAAGAAGGCGTTTGATCCTGAGCCATGATTTTCTACGACTTCCAGGTTTTGAACCGTGTTCCACATTTTCACCAAACTTAAAAAACTGAAAATTAAGGTATAGAATTATGAGACGCCTTGACCGTATCGATTTACTGGTCTTCCGGAACATGCTTTTCCATACTGGGGCTAGGTCGATATCATTCTCTGTCGAAATTATCGTACTTCTGGATTTAGAATGTTTCCTTATATAGTCTGGGCCAGAAATGCCGGGATTTAGCTAAAATGTTTGTCTCTTCGAATTTTATGGCGTGTCCTGTGCCAAGGAAGTGTTCCGAAACAACCGATCTTGTGTTGTTTCCTTGTGTGCACCTTATGTTCTCTTATCCGAGTAGCGATGCTACGCCTTGTTTGTCTCACATAAGCTAGCCCAAACGAACAAGAGTTGTGGTACATCCCTGGTTCCTAGAGTGGTGTAGTTGAAAAATTGGCAGCTAATTTATTTTGTCCGTGCAGCTCTTTATGTATGAAAATAGCCAATATATTTTGAGTTAAAAATATGAAACTGGGTTCAAAGTCATTCTACGTTAGAAAATCATGACTGCGAAGGCCTTAAAAATAAAAGCTATTGGCATATTAATATTCGAAAAATTTCGCTATCCCAAAAACTAGACACGCTGACGATGTATTCGCTTTCTACGTATGCGTTCTCCGTGACCCAAATACGTCAATTTTTCACGAGAATAACTAATGTTAGACGGACGTGTTTAGAAACAACTCACAGCAAAGAAATAAATTTGTTTAAATGTTGTTCTCAGTGCCGCAATTATTATGGTATATTATTGGTAAGTAGCACAAAGAATAAAGATGGCGATGATTAAGTTTGATACAATAGAATAATCGTTTTTCCAAAGAAAAGTTGAAAATATTACATGTATTCTAAAATCAAAAATCAGCAAAGCATTTAAATACATAGTCGATTGAAACAAAGATGAGAAAAATACAAATGTAGTATAAAAAGTTAAAAACGTTGTTACGTAAAAAATTCTAACTGCAGTTATAGCAAAAAATTCGGATCTTGATTCTGCCTCCAAAATCTTAAGTAGTGATAATTCTCAAAGAATTTTATATGAATATTGGATGAACAAAGCGTGGACAGTTAAAAAACCTGAATCAACAAAAGTAATACTTTCAAAGAATGAGCATTAGAAAAATACTTAAATGCAAAAAAATTATACATGAGAGTACTTTCTTCGTATTTTAAGCTGCAATATCTATTAGTAAAGTATACATTTTTAAATAATGCATCATAAGGTCCTCTAACACATGCAATGTATGTGTAGGTAATATTCATAAAAATGTCAAAAATTTATTGGATGAAATAGTGAAAGTGAATAACATTAATATTTCTCTTACTTACTTTTCCAAAGTCTCCAATGCCTTGTTCTCATCAATTATAACCTCATGATCTTTAACTTTATCTTCATCTTCCGGTTTAGCCACTGGTTCCAATTCCAAATCACAGTCAGTACTACTAGTCCAAATATTATCAATCACAGTTAAATTATGATACGTGTGTTCTTCCACACAATCAATTTTCCTTAAAGCTTTTAATTTGTAAAGTTCGGCAAGATTCAAATTAGTTTTCGTAAAAAAATTTAAATCTTGCAAACTTAATATTTTCACTGGTGCCTTTTGCTGTTTCGTGCTATCTTTTGTAACTGCAACCGAAGTGTAAACAACTCGACGAAACTATTACTATACATACCAATTAATATCTCAGCGTAGGTTTTTCGTTTAGGTACATACTTCGGTTTAGGTTTCTTTTCTTTTACACTTCTATGCGTGGAATATGGCACCGAATTAACTAAAAATAGTTAATTAGAAAAAAAGTAAAGAAAATTATGTATCATTAACCTATGTGGGAATTATGCAATTTATGGCATAAACTACAAACTCTCGGTTTAAAGACGCTTTCTTTAAACTTTCTTGTAGGAACGGTGCAAAAGTTATTGCCGCGTATACTAAAAAAACGATGCATTTTAACATTAACTTAAATAAATTAACCCCATTTAAAATAATCGTGTTCAAACAACACGAGTTTTGGTTATGATTTATTAAGTCGGCGAAGTCGTATTCTACTATGTTGTATGAAGTAGTGGTGTCCATAGATGGCAGCGCTTGATGGCGCGGTATCTTCTTATTTAATTTTAAGCGCTACTTAACTTCCGTCTATCTTAAAAGATCATCACGAAGAATTCGATTTTGTGTATTTCGAAAGGTCAGTCTATCGTTTACGTCTGGAAACGCGTTTTCTAAATAAAAATATTTGGAACGCATTTTAAAATAAACGCGTCTTCAACACATTTAAATATTCATTAAAAATTAATAATTAAAAAATATATTTTTTGAAAAAGCAAATAATTGTGCGTGATATAATCGTTGAACTCGGAGTTCAATAAGTCAAAATTTATCTACTTTTATCAAAATTAGTCACACGAAGATTCTTCGATTTAGTTTTAAATTGTGTTCTTGTTTAGTGGAAGATAATGCGTTTTTGGACTTTTTTCGTTGTTCTTGTTTACGCACACATTCACGACGCCGCTAGGGTAGTAACGTGAGTATTAGTATTTTTGTTCTTTAAATGATGCATCGTGCATGCGCTTTTATAATATTCAAATGCAGAAATAACTGTTTAAAAATAGATAGTTCGTTTACCCTCTAAAAGAATTTAAAATAGTTTTTTTTTGTATATCTATAGACTGAATTTTTTTAACCAATTTATTATTTTAATTGCCGGAATTCTTGCAATTTTGAAATTATAATAAATTGTTAATATAGGTTTAAAAATTGACGTACTGCTAACACATGGTGTAGGTATTCGTACTCATGTTATACTTTAAGACTTAAAGAGATCTTCTACTAGTACAATACAAGATGATCTTCAAATGAACATACTTTACAAGTACGGGCAAAATTCTTGCAAAGACATTAATCTTAATTAATTTTAATTTCTTTCTCTCAAAGACACCAAAAGTTAATTTTTTAATTAGAGACATTTCTTGTTTTTACTAAAGAAAATTTTGCACACATATTTTATAAACTACAATTCTTTAAATAAAGTGATAAGCACATGACACCACAACTTTTTAATTTATTTAATTCATTACATACACTGTTCTGTGACAATGGGAGTCAACAGTCAAATCAACAATTTTAAATTTTGTGAAGTTTATTATATTACTACAATAACAATCGATTATGCATCACTAAAACCTAAATATTCATTAACTGTGATTATATTTTCTGTAGGTCAGTTTAGAATAAAATTTGTTTGCTATCTAAACCTATATAAGTGTAATTCTTCATAGTTATTAACTGTTTCAAATTAAATTAAGAAACATGGCGGTTATCTTTAAGACAAAGCTTTTCTTAGACTTTAGTATTTAATATTATTAATTGTGGCAAGGTGTTAAGCTCAATAATATCCCCAATTAGTTTATCATTTTTAATAAAAACGTTTTACACCTCGTAGTGTTCGATTAGCAATTAAAATTACTTCATATGTTTTCTTTAGACGATATTTAGCCAGATCAGATCCACGAAACGTCGAATAAAGAAATAGTTTTTATTTCCTTTCCTACATAATAAAGGGTTTACCTATTTTGTTTTATCATTTTTATTTCCCTATCTTTTGCGTATACATATTTTTCGCATGCTTCTTGTATTTATCATTTCAAAACAAATATAAAATAACGCAAATTATATTAGCAAAAATTTACCATTACTACTGCTGTGTCTGCAATAAAACTTAAAGTAAACGATTTGTATATGGCATTTATTGAACATGGAAAGCATATATAAACTGTTGAAGTTTTTTTAAGTAATAATTACTATCTAAGCTATTATACAAAAAACATTATTGCCTATATTTAAATTAAAATGGATTGCAGCATCAATAACTAATATCAGTTCAAGACAGAGTTTGTCGTTGATTTTGATAATACGGAAGGATCTACACCAAAAGTATCTACACTTTCAGGATCAAAAAGAGGTAGTCTATAGGTAAAGTCAATAATAATTCTTCCGAAGTAACAAAAAAAGGAAAGCTAAAAAAATAATCAAAAACATGCAAATAGTATTGGGAAACGAAAATATTTAGCATACGAATTAAAATATAGCTTATTGACTTGAAAACGAAAGTCATGTTCATAGATTTAAACATATCCATGGGCAAATATCAAGTAATAAAAAATGTCCTAGATGATCTTATAAAAGATTAGCTGAAGTCAAAAGAGATTGTTATCCTGATGATATAAATGTTACAGATATAAAAGTAAGTGTAATCATCGGAGCAGACAGAGTATAAAACAATTTTTTTCTAAATTTATTTCAAAAGCAAATTTTCTTATCGCGTCTTTAGCTCCATTAAAGTTAATTGATACTAAAAATGAACAAATAATATGACAAATTCCGACACCCTCGTTTAACAGATATTGTCGTCTAATATTGAGTTTACTAAAAAAATTCTAATAAACACGAAAATAGTCGTTTTAAGTTTAGAAGACCAAATATCTACGCTTCAACCAACTTAAATAGTTATTTCTGAACATACCACTGTTTCCGTAAAGCACAAAAGGTTTCCGACAATGATCGATGGAAAGGTAACGTAAGTATTGACTAATACAACCTCTTCTTCAGCGTGCAGAATACGTCTTGCAGAGCCATCTGATGTAAATAATCTAGTACTACTTAATAAAAAATAAGAACAAGAAGCTTATAGATTTGGTTTTTTAACATTGCATTGCTGGACAGATTTATAGAATGTGTTTTACGTATATCATATAGTTTATAATTTAAAAAATAGTCGGCAAAGCACAGAATAAAAAAATCAAGAACAAAAAAGAAAAAAACCTGGGTTAATTATTGAAGGTATGTAAAAATTCAAATAATGGAAATACCGTAAGAATATTCTCTGTCAACTACACATGTAATGCAAATATAACTGGGGTATGAACACCTTATCAAAAAGTTTTACTAAATTTTGGAAACTATAGCTAAGTGGGACGTTTTAAAACACCAAAAAGTCAGAAAAGAAGGTAAAGAGGAATAAAAACGGAAAAAGGAATGAATAAAAGAGAGAGAGAGAAAGAGGAAAAAGAAAGACAACAATTATTTAAATGAGGAAAGAAAACAATAAGATTACCGGACGAAATCGAAGGAAAAACCTCAAGAACAAAAGAAGGATGACAAGAAATGGAGGAGTTAAAAGAATTAATGAGGGAAATGATGAAACAGATGGAAAAAATATGCAAGGCAAGAAATCAAAAAAATTAAAAAGAAATAGGAGAAAGGAAAAGAAGTGAAAGAAAGAAAAAGAAGGACTGGTGGAGAGAATAGAAAAACTGGAAAAAAGCGGAAGATGAGGAAAGATGGAAAAGGAGAAATAATATTGTAAAAAAGGGGTGGAAAAGTGAAGAACATCAAAATGATTTAGCATTGATGCTGGAAGAAAAATTAAATGTAAAAGTAGAAGTGAAAAAGGTGACAGTAATAAATAAAGAAAAGAAAAATGAGATGCTTGTGGCGGAAATAGGAGGATGGGAGGAAAAGCAAAAGGTGATGGCGGAGAAGAAGAAATTAAGGAATACAAGAATATATGCCACAATTTGACATGGGAGGAAAGAAGACTGCAAAGAGAAATAACGAATGGAAAAAAGAGCGGATGGGAAAAGAGTATGGGTAGGATACAGGAAAATGAAGATAGACAGAAGAAGATACATATGGAACGACAGAGATAGGGGCCTGAGCAGAAAAAGAGGAGAGAGAATAAGTACCCAAAGGGCAAAAAACTAAAAGGCGAAGAGGCGGCGATAAAGGAAAGAAGGTTGACGAAATGGCAAAGAAAAGGAATAATGAGTGATGAAAAGGGAAAAGAAAAAGAATGAGGAAAAAAAGAAAGTAACGAAGAAGCACAGGGAGAGGTGAGCGAATTGATAGTATTGTTTTGGACCGTAGCGGAAATAAAGAACAAGGAACAGGATTTTTGGAAGTACATCAAGGAGCAGGGTGTAGTGGGATTACAAGAAACATGAATAGAAGAAAAATAATGGGAGTGGTGGGAAAAAAAGTAGCCGGAGAAATTTGAGTGGGTGGTGCAACATGCAGAAAGAGAAAAGAGTAAAGGGAGAGCAAAGGAGGGTATAATAACAAGAATAAGAAAAACATGGTCAAGTTAAGAAAAGAAAAAAAAAGTGCAAGAGAGAAGAGGAGTTATAGAAAGGTACATACAGTGGAGAAAAACAAAAATAAAAATAGTGACGGTGTATAGCAGTAGAAAGAAAGAGATAAGGAAAAACATAGAAAAGAAGATGGAAGAGAGGGAGGGGGATTAATAATAGTAGGAGGAAACTTCAACGCAAGAATAAGGGAAGAGGGGGGAATACAAGAAAGGAAAGAGACGAAAAAAAGACAAACAAAAGACAAAGTGATAAATAAAGAGGGAGAAGAACTGCTGGAAATGTGCAACAAAAAAGGGTGGGAATTAATGAATGGGAACAGAAAAGAAGAAGGAATGGAGGAATCTACGTACATAGGAGAAAAGGAAGAATCAATAATAGATTTTGTAATGACAAATGAAGAGGTTGGAGAAAAGGTGAAGACATTTAGGGTGGGAGAAAGAGTAGAGTCAGACCACTAACCACTGGAACTGACAATGGAAGGAAGAGGATAAGAAGAAAGAGAAGAAGAGTACATAACAAAAAAAAGGTGAACAGAAGAGGGTATAAAGAGATACAAAGAGAGAATAAAGAAAACGCTATAGGTAGAAAAGGGATTACAAAAGAGTGTGGAGGAAATGAGAGAGATGATGTAGAAAGCAACAGAAAGTGTCAGATTTAGAAAGTGGAAGGGGAAGGAAACAGGACGGAAGAAATGGTGGAATAGAAAATTCAAGGAAGCAAAGAAAAATGCAAGGAGAGCATTAAGACATGCGAAAAAGACATGCGAGAGAAAGAAGGAAGAAAACAAAAAGAAGCAAGAGGAACAGAACAAAGGAATAAAAACGGAAGATGTATGTAAGTACCTAAAGAAAGAAAGGAAGAAATCAACGACGACAAAGGGAATACAAATTAAAGAATGGGGGATATATTTTAGGAACCTGCTGGGAGGGAAAGAACTAAATCAAAAAAAAGAAAAAAGAAAAGACGTAGTAGTAAGACGGGAAAGAGAAGATAGAGATAGAATAAAGGAAGACGAAGTAATAGAGGCAATAAAGAAGATAAAAAAAGGATAGGCGGCAGGAGAAGATGGCATACAAGGCGAGGAGTGGGTATACGGAGAAGAAAATGTAGCAAAAAGGATGACGGAAATACTAAATAAAATATAGAAAGGGGAAGGATTCCCGGAGAGATGGAGAGAAGGAATAATATGCCCGATCCATAAAAAAGGAGAAAGAAATAAAGTCAAGAATTACAGAGGGGTAACATTATTAAGCACGGCATACAAATTATATGCGACAGTGCTACAAAGAAGACTACAGAAGGAAATAGAGGAAAAAGGTTTGGTACCAGACGGACAAGCAGGGTTCAGAAAAGGAAGATAAACAACATATATATACTGACACACTTGGCGAATAGAGAACTAGAAAAAAAAGGGGGATAATGGTAGCACTACAGAGTAAACAAGGAAAAACTGTGGAAATAAATAACGAAAAAAAGATCAATGAAAGATTAATAGAAAGAATTGAGGAAATCTACGAAGAAACAAGGAGCAGGCTCAAAGTAAATGGAGAAGAAAGCAAGAAATTCATTACAAAGAGAGGGTTGAGACAAGGATGCCCACTAAGCCCAAGTCTGTTTGCAGTATATACGGGGATTTAAATGAGACAATGAGAAGACAAAGAGGAGAGATAGTAGTAGGGAAAGCAAAGGTATGGTCGTTGGCGTATGCGGATGACATAGTGTTGATAGCTAAGGAGGAAAACAAAATGAAAGAGATTATCAAAACGCTGGAAAAATACATGAAAAAAAAAAGGAATGGAAGTAAACACGGAGAGAACAAAAATAATGGTATTTAAAAAAAGAGAGGGGAAAGAAAAAGAGAGAAGTGGAAATAAAGGGATGAGAAATTGCCGTAAATGAAGGAATTTACATACCTGGACTACACGATAAAGCAGGATAATAAGGAGGGAGCACACATAAAAGAAAGAGTGAGGAATGGAAACAGATTAATAGAACAAGTGTGGGGTGTAGGGGAAAGAGTATTCGAGATCGATATAAAAAAAAGAAAACTGTTGTTTGAAAAGTTAATAAAGGGGGTGGTGATGTATAGGGCCGAAATATGGGGGTTGAAGGAGTGGAGGGAGATTACAGAAAAAATACTGGAGATGGGTTTTGAGACTGGACAGAGATACACAGGGGTATATTGTGAGAGAGGAGGTAAGGTAGCAAAAATAAGACTAGAAGCAGGAAAAAGGGCCATAAAATACGAGGAAGAACTGAGGGAAAGAACAGAATGCAAAATACTGCAAGAATGTTGGAAAGAGATAAAGGGAGGAAAAGTGAAGTACGGGCAGGAGGACAAAGAAGAGTATTACAAAAGAAACGGGTACGCGAGAGAAGAAGTGGAGAGATTAAATAATAAGAAGAGATAGGGACATCGAAAAACAAGAAAGATGGACAAGGATAAAAGAGGGCAGATATAATAGGAATTATAAGGATATCAAGAGGAAAGGGGTGCAAGAATATTTGAAGGTTAAAGAGCATAAAAGCAACAAGAAGAAAAAAATGATAGCACGGTTCAGATGTGGGAACGAAGAGTTAGGTAACAAATACTGGAAAAAAGAAGAAGAAAAGATGTGCAGATTTTGTGGAGAAGAGACGGATGACCTTAACCACATGAGGAATAAATGCAGAGAGTTAAGAGAAGAGGTGATAAAAGTTAAAAAAAAACTAACTTTTTAGAAATAACAACAATAGTAAAAAATTATAATTTATATCCTAGTTCGATTCTTAACGAAATTGATAATCTTAACCTCTTTTTATAAATTAGGTAGTTTTCATTAATTTTTATTGCAAAGTAGAAAACTAATCTACGTAATGGTAAAGCTATGCTTTAAAAGTCTAGTATTATTTTGTCTGGTAGAAAATATGTTTAAAAGTTCTGAAATTTAGTTAACTAGAAGAAAAATGTAGGTATTATATCGGGTAATTTAACATTCTGGAAACGTAAAATACAATACAAATTAATATCTCTCAAATCTTACAAACTTTGATCTCAATTTTTTGATATTGCTTAAACTAAAACTACGTTGTAACTTGTGATACTGTAAAGTTGTTATTATCATTGTATTATTAATAATAATAAAAATAATATTTGACAACAATAACAACTTTAGCATATTTTATCATACAATATAGCATATTGAAACGAATTCGTAGTTTTTGTCGGCTTTAAGAACGTTCACAAACTTATTGTCAACTTCCAAAACGTTTGGGAAGGATGTAGAAAATTCTCGGGATAGATAACAGAAATATATAAAAACGATTCAAAGTAAGCATAGGTAAGTTATTTGTAGTCGGAAGTGTTAAGAAGGTGTTTAAATAAGTGATGAACGCGTGTGTTTGAGATAAATATAACGGAATATAAACGTATGCCCTTTTAATATAAACAAGTGTCAGTTTTAAGATAAACAGAAGTTATTCGCGGACATTATTTTTCCAGTGATTGTAATATATAAATTATTGGTTATAAATAAATTAGATTTAAAATTCGATACCATATAAAACTGAGCTTTAATCATGTAGCACAAAAAGCTTATATCAATACGTTAGTAAACATAAACAAATAATTAGTGTATCACAATGTAATTTTAGATTAAAGATGTGTCGAAATATTGTCAAATCGTTTATAGGTAGGTTTGGTAAATATAATAATAAAATTGAATTAACTGTTGTTAGGTGGGGCCGTTGTTAACTATTCATTTGACAATGTCGTCAACAAAACAATTAATTTTGTACTTGACTACCAATGACGACACTTACCTATATGATTACGTAGTTAACTGCATCGTCAAAGTTAACACTGATTTATGCAATCGGGACTAACAATTGTAAAATAATCCACTCTGCAGTTAAAACCCAGTTAGAAAAAAACAAGTTACAATGTGATTCAAATAAGTTAGAACAACAAAAAAATCCAAAACATGCTAGAGGTGGTATTTCAAAATACAGGAATAAAAATTCAATAGTTTGTACGCTACTACAGACTGTTTTTTCGATAAAACCAAAAAACGCAATGAAAATTAAAGTCTCTAAAACAGTATATTATATACCAAGGTTAAAAATGTATGATTATAACCTAAGTGACAGGTAATAATCATCTTCTCAAGCGTCGTCTGTATATAATTTTTTGTACTACTAGAATTATCAAAACCATTTTACCTGTTGCTAAATTAAATTTAAAATTCAATATCTTAATTTCAAATAATAATCAAGTGAGTTATCGTGACAGTTGTCATTACTTTAATAAAATTAATTTTGACATAATTCGTAATTGTGATGTATAACACACAAAGAAATTGATAACGTAAGTTTTTTCGCTAAAGTTACTAAAATTGTTAAAAAAAATTATTACTTTAATCATTGATTATATCTAAAAAAATATTTAATTCAGTAATACCAAAACCAAACCAAAGACTTTAGTTAAGCGCGAACTTTAAATAACTTACATTTTTAAAATCAAATCAATTTAATGAACGAATTCAATTCGTAAAATAGAATTAAATGGTAGATAGTTCTGTAAACTTTTTTCTTTAAAAGTGTTATAGAATTATCAGAAAATGTAAATAACCAGTGGCTAATAATGAAATATTATTTACTTGCACTTTGCTTGCACTTAAAAAAAGTGCTGCTTCACAACCTACTATTATACGTAATAATGAAAACCTATACAACTAGTAGTGGAAAATAGTATATTAGATATCAAGGTTGAGAAGTGCATCATTATAACCTAAGCGATAGATTATATCGCGAGACGCGAAGCGTCGAGGGATATAAATCGCGCAGGTTATAATGAACTTCTCAACCGTGTTATATATACAATTTTTTCCACTACTAGAATTATTAAAACCTTTCGACCTGTTACTAAATCAAATTTAAAATTTAAGATATTAATTTTAAATTAAAAATCAAGTCAGTAATTCTGACAGTTGTCATTAGTTGAATAGAATTAATTTTGACGTAATTCTTAATTGTGATTTAAAACACAAAAATAAACAGATAACGTAAGTTTTCATTGCTAAAGTTGTTTAAATTGTTTAAAAACATTATTATTTTAAGCATTGATTATATCTAAAACATATTTAACTCAATAATATTCACATTTAATTAAGCGCGAACTTCAAATAACTTAATTTTTAAAATCAAATTAATTTATTAATTGAACGATTTAAAAACTTAAATTAGCATTAAATAAAATCTCTTGCTCTTGGTACGCAGTTTCCTAAACAACTAGTAGTGGAAAAAGTTATTTTCAAACTACTATTTAATAATAACAGTTACAAGTAACCTAAAGATATGCTTGGTAAACCATAACAGATAAAATGTAGAGTCGATTGATCAATATTTCATCAATTATCTCCAAAAACAATTTAAAAGATATTAATAATATCAGCTATAGTTCATATAGAAACATAACTGTTATATAACATAAAAAAGAATCTTTTAAAGTTTAAAATACCGTAAAATAAGGTTTATTTGTAAGTATCAACTTTCCCTAGTTGATTGAATTATGTTATTATATAACGACCATTCATTTTAAAAACATACTATTTTTTTTCAAAACTTGTCATAATTTAATCACGGAGTCCAGGGTTACTTCGTGACACACTTATTTTTACATGAAAATGATGTGATGGCATAAAGTAGTACGTTCATAAATAGTGAGTATAATGATATGTTTATTACATCCGTTTGGTTTTGGATTGGCAAAAATAAAAAAACAAAGGTACCAAATGTTTTCCTTATATTTATTTAGATAATATTATACATTAAACACAAAACTTTCTCATTTCTGGAATATCAAATATTTATTCTTTTCTGTGTTTCTGTGGAATTTTGATGATTTTTATAATTTTATGGTTTGTGTTTGTCATTGTAGGCTACTTATACTGTTTGCCGAATCAAATCATGGCACTAACACATGTTCTTTCTTGAGAATCAATGTTTGTAATCACACCAGGATAATGATTGCTCTCGAACTTCACAATGGCATACATTTCAACAACTTTATGTTCTACATTTCCATTACCTTCATTCTCCGAATTATCATCAAACTCAGATCTTGATTCCACAAATGAACTATTACCGCTCTCTTGTAATGACATTTCACTTTCATCATCGTAGCCGACATAGGGGGCATTGGTTCCATTGTAATGTTCAAAGCAGTCATCCTTTTACTGTTGACATTTTGCTTCCAAGGGCACTTTGTTACGCTGGTTTTCTCGTAACAATAAAGAAGATGACGGCTAACTCAGTTGTTCCCGGAGATTGAGTCGCAGGTTTCGTGATGTTGGATTATAAACTAAATTTAAAAAGGCGCCAAAACAATGAAAGACTAAATTAGGAAGATACCGTTTAAATTTATCCACAGCTGAAAAAGAACAAATAACACAACAGAAGTAACACAGAATATATATTTATTTTATCACAGACAGTAATTAAAAAGAAGGAAGAAGGTACATAAGTAGTGTTATATTAATTGTTCAAACACTAGTACTAGTACGGACAAAGTATAAGTTACGCCCTCGATTAGGCAACACGTCGTACAGCAAAGTGACCTAGTCGGTCTAATTTTTACATTTAAAGAACGAATTACTATATATTCGTGAATTAAAATCACAAAAGTATATAAAAAATAAAGACTTAGAGACTCAACGTGCACTGCATAATCTAATAAATAATTGTGTTAACAACCTAACACGTACGTACGGTCATTCTAATAATCGACATGACCAACGAGGTACTAATCATAAAAATAAAAATTGTAATACTTATAGTTATGTTTTATCCAGTAGGGGATTAGCTAATTACGTACCTGTATTACCGGATATGTAATATAAAATCTAACACAGTAACGTACATACGGCGTTATTACAATTAAGTTCCATTTTTAAATCATACAATCATTAAAGATAGCGAATGAGCAGCGTTTCCCCTCGACTTAATATCCTCATTGGTGGTAAAAGATTCCTCCAAAAGAAAGTATCGTAAATGCCTCTAATCTCTTGACGGTGTGAATCGTAATGTCATAGAAATTTTCCCAAATATGCCATCTGCTTGTTATCTTCACCGATAAAGAAAACGTATGGTATGGAAATCCGCTGTAGATAATTATAAAAGAATTAATTTAAACTCTCAAAACAAAAAAAAATATAACGACTTACCCCAAATAAACTTTCGCTCAGATAGACGTTTCGTTCTTTATGCGCTCTGGATATTTAGTTTTTCGCTTTATAATAGTTTTCGGAAACCCAAGATCCTCGACCAAATTGGTTTAATCGTAATTCCATATATTACTTGCTGGAATTCCATCTAACTCTACTGTCGAGCGGTCGAAGAAATCATTCACAATCTTATTAGTGGCAGCGCGATCGTGAGATATTTTGTGCAAATCTTATAGATAATTTAAGGTGACGTTTCAGAAAAGACTAAGATCAGTTAGTGTTAGCGGAAATTCATATGTAATAGCTATAATAATTTAAAAAAATACATGTAGTCACAAAGTAACCTCATTTTACGGTAATGCTAAGTAAAATTTACTTGAACCGTTTAAAGTTTGTGTTGGAATAGATAGAGTTGAACCTCGTTAGCACAGTTCTGTCTGGTTTTTTTCTTTTTATGAGTGTAGTATTGCAAGCTAGTATTTGACACAGTTTTTATGTGACATGTTTTGTCTAATATATTTAAACTAAACAAATGTTTGTTATTTAAACTTTTGACATAGTATTCTAAACGTTGTTTTTATTAAAGATTTTCTTATTTTGGTTTTTAATGAGCTTATCTTCTGTTTCTTTTTTCGATTTTTTGTAGGTATACATATTTATCAGAATTCATCTTTTACTTAAGGTTTTATTTTGTTAATATTATATGTAATTTTCGTTAATTCTTTTCAATTGACTTGATAACCACGTAATTGATAACTTTTCTTGACCCGTTAGAGACTTTATCGGCGATTCTGTTATATTTACTATCTATTTTCGACTTGAACTTAACGGTAGTTTTGGTATTGTCAATACTATTTATAATATTCACTTAAATTAACTCTTTTTTTCAATCGGTTCTGATAACACTTGTTGACCCATTCTATTTCAGAGTTAAACTGTTGCTAATATAATTCTGCCTCATTTATTACTAGGTACTAATACGTTTTTATTGTATTCTTTCGAACAATTACAAGCTCACAGTTTTAAACATTCTTTCATTGTTGCACACACGAATTTCTTCTTCAATTAGTGTAATTTCATAGTCTGATCCCTAAATAGGTTTGAGTTGAACTTGGAAGTAAGTTCTTCGTTCTTCACATATCTTTGAAAACTAAGTACAAAAATTTAGATAACTAATTATCGATTTGGCTATTTATAATTTAAACTTTGGCATTTCTTTGTAAAGGTAGAATGATTTCGTCAGCCATCTCGATACCGTTTAATGAACTCAAATTATGCTGCGATATTGTTAGACATTAATTTGTTTCGTATATAATTCGCAATTATAGATTTTTTTTAACATTTACGTAGAATTAATAACGTAAATTAGAAACCATAAATGAGAGTCTTAATTACTCCGAAATAATTCCGAGTAATGATTTTAATTAACTTGCCCATATGATTACATGAATTACGCAGCTAAATAATGTTTTCATAAGCTTAATTTGAAAAACAAATGAATATGTTAAATACCACTTGATGTTATTGGCAGTTACGTGGAACAGTACGGAGATATGCCGACATGTATCTTAATTGCAATTAACCCAATCTTAAATTACTTTAACATCTACAAAAAATTGACTTTTTTGCATCGTTGAACAGTGCACAAAAATGAATGTTTATGAACATTTAAGATATTGCGTCCATCTACACTTCTAGATTTTTCTCGAAAAATCTCTTTATTTTAAATATTTTACCTATATTTACATTTTCATCGTATTTAACTTTTTTAGGTTTGTTCTTTTTTATTTTCTTTACTGCAAAAACTGAACCTCTTTACTTGTTGTTGTTATGGAAGTGTCAAAAGCGTATATATAAGATTCTTTGAAGGCACCTGGTGTTGACTTATTCCAATTGATTGATCGCGAAGACTCTGACTGTATAATTTATGCTTTCCATTTTGTGTACTCGTTGGAACCTCTTTTGTGGAATAAGTTTCTTTTGTAGTTATTTGATTGTTGTGATAAATCCATGACATAAATACCCGGACAAATTGATTTGAAGCGTAAAATCGTGAGCATAAAATATACCTACCACCAACAGTCGAGCTCTTTTCCGGAAAAATATCCCATGGTTCTTTAAAATCAAAACAATTTTGTTCTTTGAAACGTTTAACAGAACCAAGACAGTGATGTAAGAACTTCACAAATATTTCTTTAAAAGGTCATTCAGGTACACAAAATGTACATATCTGCTTGATTTTCTTAGAAGTAACTATTTTTGACTGCCCTTGAACAGTGAAAAGACCATTTTTGTCTAACTTTTAGATTTTAAAAAATGTAAGAAATGCGTATTAGTATTGAAAATCAAATAAAAATTATAGACAAACAAATACAAATTAGTGTAAAAAATCAGATTAAAACTGTTCAAGAAGAATGGCAAGGCGGTATTTTATATTTAAGAAAAGCTGTAGAAGACAAATTAGAACAAAAGTTAGAAGAAAATTTAAAAACCATAGAAGAAAAAGTAAAGCAAAAATTAAAAAGAAGAATGCAACTGCTTGAAGAAAGAATAAACTAAATGAATTGCCATGGTAAAGGAAATTTTGATGAAAAAACTCCTTGGTCAACAAACTACATGCAGTTCGAAGCAGCAGCTATAGCTAATAGTTAGAGCAATAAGAACAAAGCAACGTCTTAATAGTGGCTTTATGTAGAGAAGCGCTTGGAATTTTTCAGACTGTTTTTGATCACCTTCAAGAAAACTACGAACTTTCGATTTCACGTTTAGAAATGAGGTATGGAAATGCTCATCTTCAACACGTGTACTAAGCTCAAATAAAAGGCCGGGTTCAGAAAGCTGCAAAAAGGTTGAGGCTGACATCGCCAGATTGACACGGTTAGTGTATCCTACAGCTTAGAGCAGTTGACTATTCAAACCTCCATAAACGGCCTCCGAGATATCAAAATGCAGCAGACACTACAGTTAACTCGATTTAAGACGCTGGATGACGCTTTAGTACATGGCTTGAAGTTTGAAAGAGCAAAACAAACATCGCACCGAGACAGTCGTAAACTCGGCTGTACTGCAACAAAAGACTTTGACTTGAAACTGCGGCCAAATAGGCGACGTACGACGGCACCGTACTAAACCTAAGTAGAGGAGAAGAAGGATGCTCAAAAGCTTGAAGCAAGTTGACCAAAAGAAACAAAAGTAAATCTCATCTAGTCATGTACCGAAGATCACCATTCAAATTGCTTATAATACAAATAACACAGCATTTATCTCGATGGCAAAATCCATGAACGAAGTGTTCAATTACTGGTTGACACGGCACCGACGAAGATCATTATTCGTCCTGACACGTTATTGGAAAATGAAAAGGCATCACCAGTAACAGTACGACTTTGCAGCAATCCTTTGTCGTGCTATCTTCTCGATGCGTCATCCAATGTCTTAGGTCGAGCTAACCGTAGAGTTGGTTGCATTTCGCTGTCCCAGAGTTCGTCCACAAATGTTTGAATAGCCAATTGCTCCAGAAAGGTATCTAGTGCTGTAAGATAAGCAAGCCTTGCCAGTCTTGCGATGTCAGCCTCAAACTCTTGAAGACTCTCCGCAACTTTCTGAACTGAAATTGGTACACCTGTTGAAGATGAGCATCTTCATATTTCATTTCTAAGCGTGAAATTAAAAGTTCGTTTTTTCCTTGGAGGTGGTCAAGAATGCAGTATTCCAAGCGCTCTATATAAAGCCGCTATTAAAGACGTTGCTTTTTGCTTAATGTTCCAACTATTAGTCTTAGGGAGTTTGAGGCTGATATTGCCAAATTGACATGGTTAGCGTATTCTAAAGCACCAGATACTTTTTTGGAAAAGTTTGCTATTCAAACATTCGTAGACGGTTTTCCAGACAGCGAAATGCAACAGACTCCACGGTTAACTTGACCTTAGATATTATGACGCTTTAGTGCATGCTTTCGAGTTTGAAGCAGCAAAACAAGCATTGAACCGAGATGGTCATAAACTCTGTTGTGCTTCAGAAGTACCCGCGCAAACACTAAAAAGCATCAAGGAGTTTGTGCGACGAATGCTTCGGAGAAAATGTACGACAACGTACTAACCCTACAAAGAAAACAAAAAGAACGCTTGAAAACCAAGGAACAAGTAGGCTAAAAGAAACAAAAGTTCAAATGCATCGCCTAGAAACCATTTGCACAGCATTTATCTCGATGGCAAGATCAATGGACGAAGTGTTCAGTTACTGATTGGCATAGAAGCGACGAAAACCATTATTCGTCCTGACATGTTATTGGAAAATGTGAAAACCACACCAGGAACGGACAAGTAAAAGTTACTATTGGTTTGGAAAATGGAGTACTCGACCATCAACTACTGGTAGCCGACATCACGGAAAAAGCTATCCTGGGAATAGACGTTATAAATAAGTATGGGTTCTATTTGGATGTAAAGAACAATGTTCTAAAAATCGACGATGAAGAAATTTTTTTTCATTCGTCAAAGAAGGCAACCGTGCAAGTCTTATTGAGTGAAGACGTGACTGAAAAGACTGATGTGTGGTGATGGCACGCCTAGATGGAAGTTTTCGGAAAGGCAACATTGGCGCGATTGAACCAATGGAAGGCGAATTATTATAGAGAGACTACTGACTGGTAGAATATTGCTACGAGTGAAAAACACGGTACTAGTAAAGATCTTAATTTCAATTCAGATCCAGTAAATTTGAGAAAGAAGACTGTAGTAGGCCAATGCACGCCAGTATCTCCAATTGTGAGATGCGTGAATTCCAATAAAGCTACGTTGCTGATAAAATGCCCACGACGTCTATTGAACATTCTCACCTCTAAGTGCCAAAACCTCAGCCCAGATAAGCTAGCCACAGTTAAAGCGTTATTCTAGCAGTATCAAGAAGTGTTTGCGCTGAAGAATAGTTCCAAAAAGAACTGACGCGATAAAGCACAAAATTAATGCCAGAGACGCTCGGCCGATACGACAACCTTCACGTCGACTTTAGCAAAAAGAGAAAAAGCCAAACAAAAAATTACTGATATGGAGAAAGAAGGTGTGATTGAATGTTCAAACAGTTAATAAGCGTCCGTAATGGTACTAGTAAAGAAGAAAGATGAATCAATGAGATTTTGCGTAGACTACCGACAGCTGAACAACGTAACCAAAAAGGATAGTTACCTTTTACCGAAAATTGACGATACTTTAGATACCCTGTCAAGATCCAAGTGGTTTTTCACGTTGCATTTAAAGAGTGGTTACTTGCAAGTAAAGTTGGAACTTAAGAACCGTGAAAAAACAGCTTTTACGATTGGATCTGGTTTGTGACAGTTCACTGTAATGCAATTTGGTCTGCGTAACGCGTCTTGGAAAAGGTGCTTGGTTTATTTACACGACGTGATTGTGGTTGGAAGGTGGTTTGAAAAAGATTTTAAATTGATGCAAGAAATTCAAATAACTTAGAATCTATTTTAACTGTCTGCAAACGCGTCACCGGCATAAATTAAAACACTAAATACACTAGTTTAACGAACTGGAACAACTATAATTATACTATAAACAAACAAACGCGAGCACGTACTTATCACACAACGATTTTATTACGAGAGCCATATTAAATTACTTGTATTGACACCTTAAAACCGCGAACCTCACACTGACACCACTGTAACGAGTTTTAAAACTAGTGTATTTAAAACTAAAAATTAACACGATTAGAACTATAAATAACTAATTAAATCTAACGTTATTTGAGAAAAACATTTAGATTAATTTATATATTACTCTAGAATGTCCACGGATAGCTTTTGTTTATCTAAACCGTTATTTGTTTATATTAAAAGCACGTACACTTAACACGCCGTATTTATTTATCCTACTGGCACGGGCACTTTATTTATTTAACTTAGCACACACTATTTAAACCGACTAAGTTCACTTCGGACTGAATTTGAAAACTTACTTCAGACTAACGTCCGCCTCTTTAAGTTTTAACTTAACATGTTACCTCTTCCTTTATTACACTGAAGACTTGTCCTTTATTGGTTATTTCTCATCACATGTAAATCTTTACGTACTTACATTTTAAACAGGTCTGTCAGTATACAAGTTTCACTTCAAAAACAGGAAAGCAAATACAACAAACTTTCAATAAACTTAAAAATTTTTTTAGAATCGTAACCGACAATAAAAAAAAGAATATTTGACAATTAGTGTAGTTACCTAATGGACAAAAAAGTTCTAGAACGGCAAAATAAAAAGTAGAAATACACATCAAACTAAGTGTTCACAGTCAATATGTGCAAAATTCATTTTAAAAATCTTGAAATTTATTTAAAATTTAAAAAAACAATGTTAAAGTTAATGTCATATTTAGTAATAAATGTAGTACCAAAGAATAGAATAATTTTACAAAAAGCAATACAAAAAACAATATACGTTACTCTCGTCGAAACTAAACCATAGAATAACTCACTCATATGTAACACTCGCCCATGCGGCCTCGCGTTTCGTTATGCTATGCCTTACTTTCGACGCTTGTTACGTAAATTACTATTAATGAATATATTACCTATGTTTAGTGATTGATTATAGGTAACATATTCTGATCTTCTTTGGACTATTTGTTTACTAAGTGATTGAATGCTGTTTTCTCGATGGTTATTCATTTGCTTCCTTTTTCTTTGCTGGTATAGCTCCCATAAAGATTTGTAGAAGTAGAGAATTAGACCGGTCTTGTCCGACTGTATCAGAATATGTAATCACCAATGACATTAAATAAACTGTTATTTGATGAGAGTACTTGCGTAGAATTACGGTAATACTTTTACGTTAGCAAATCAATTTGTATAGCATTTAATTTAGATTAAAAAACTTAAGCATTGATAAACTATAAAACTAAAAATACGAAAACCTTTTTCTAGCTCTAAAAAATTAAAAATTTTTTCTCGCACTTTTGCAACCACGGTAGAAATACCTTGTAATTTACATTTCAATATTACACAGAAGATTCACAGTAATTCCACGATGTATCCGCGGCGAATACACGCCAAACTCACATAGTCAAAAATCACGGTGGATACAACGTAGGTTTTTAACGTGCGTATACAATGGATATGCTGTGTATCTATCGTAATTATTTACTGTATAAACACTGTTTGAGGTTGAATAAGCTTAGGTTCGGCGCTTAATTTATATACAGGGTAGGTTCTTCAGCGCGGACCTCAAATTTATCTCGAAAACTATTTAGTGTAACAATACGGAAAAAAATTTCATATACTAAATCACATATAGAGAGTTCACTGAAAATATTATCACTTTTGAAAACGCTTTGGGAGCGGCGTAATCAGGGGGGTGGTTACAAAAAATCGTAATTTTCTCAATACTTTTAAATATAAAGATATTCAGTAAATTACCTAGTTCGAAAGCTTGTCTAATTCAACATTAAAATTATCTATTACGAAATTTCTAAATCTCTATGCTAAACTGTTAGGCAAAATAGACAAAAATGTCGATTAGAAATGTTTTATTTCAAATAGTTTGTAACTGTCGTATAGTACGGAAGATTCTGCATTAGAAACACCATATAACATTTTTCTTATAGCGATAATTCTTTCTAACAATTTATTCAAAAAAAAAAATGTTCTAACATTAACAGTTTATTAAATATTTTATTTATAATTTAAAATGAATTCACAAATATAACATAGGTTCGAATCCTGCTTGCGACTATTTTTTTAGAAAAAAGATACGTTATAATAATAATTTTGTTTGCGCTGGCAACATTGCAAACGTCAATATTCGTTCGTTAGTGTAGTTACGTAATGAACGAAAAAAGCTCTAGGGTGGCAAAATGAAAACTAGGAATCCACATAAAATTAAGTGTTCAAAGTCAATTAATATATTAGAACGTAATGGGCGAAAAAAGCTCTAGTGTGGCAAAATGAAAACTAGAAATCCACATAAAGCTAAGCGTTTAACAGGCCCGCCCTAGCACTTTTGGCGCCCTTGTGCAAATTTAAAATAACGCCCTAAATTTGTATTACGTTCATATGTGAGTACACATACGGGTTAAGTTAGATATTATTATCCACTATTTAAAAACAATTTAAAAAAGTATTTTCATAAATTTATTTTCATTTTTATATTTTACAAGTACAAGCCATAAGCCATACAAGTATTTTTTCATTGAGGTACATTATATAATTATAAACTTATAGAAACAAGAAATATATTCTAACAGTATTACAACTCAAAATTTTTCTATTTTAGTTTCAAATGTAATATATGATACAAAAGCACAAGAAATAAAAAAATATTTAAAACATTAAAAATACTCGTTTATATATCACAGGACGAAACTGATCGACAAATAAAAACAAAACAATATATTATTTTAATAATGCAACATGTCACCTTTTAAAGGTTAATATCCAGGTATTAGGTATTGTTATTAATATTTTAGCTAAGTGAATTGAGCTTTTCGTGCTTTAATTTTTGCGAATTGTTTAATTAAATCTTCTGTGTCTAATTCTTTTAGCTGGTTTAGTTTAGTCGGTTTTGCCTCATGGTCGATCTTAAATAATTTTTTATTATTTTGAGTTTTGAAAAAGGTCGTTCTACGGTAGCAACAGAAACCGGCATTGTTAATAAAATAAGAAGTATTATGCTCGTATTAGGAAAAGAATCCACTAAGTTGT
Source organism: Aquatica leii (assembly GCA_035610365.1). Taxonomy (NCBI): domain Eukaryota; kingdom Metazoa; phylum Arthropoda; class Insecta; order Coleoptera; family Lampyridae; genus Aquatica; species Aquatica leii. The sequence continues at coordinate 39,434,970 of CM069437.1, read as the reverse complement.
TAATTGTTATATAATTAAAAGTTTCGTAACGTAATAACTTTTTCATCAAAATTTTGTAAATATTGCAATTCTCCACGGAAGCTATGTCTCGTTCATTGCGAGTTTTGTCGTTAAATAAATTTTCAACTTTTTGGCATAATTCTAACTGTTAGTTTTCAGAATGCTTTTTTAATGCATCAATATTCCATAAAAACGCGATATTATTAGAGTAAGAAGAAAGTAATTGAAATCTCTCAACTACTGATGTTATGATTGCTTCTAGACTCTAGATTCTAGAGCATTCAAAAAACAATCAACTTTGAACTTTATAGTTTCGTCGCGGATCGGTTCATTGTTAGATTCATAATCAAAATATTTTTTTTATTTTTCGCGGTTTTAGACCTCTTTGTTTTTTGAATTTAGGTTCTATGTCAAAGCTGGATCGTATTTCTTTAGCATCAATCAACAATCAACCTTTATCGGAGCGATAAGCTTTCAAAAAATTATTCAAATTATTTAAATGATTACAACACTAAGCAACATCAAAGTTCGGTTTTTGAATAATTTTACTAAAAATGTTAACTTTACTTGAAATATTATAGCACAATATAAGAATGCAAATTTTTTTTCCTGTCTTTTATCAATCTGCAATCAGCCAAGAGCTATAATCAGATGTGGCTTCTATTATATATAAGTGGCTTTAGATATGCACATCCTGTGATGTGTCATTTCTTGTTATTAGATGATTAGATGGTGGCTAGTCGTATTCTTTTTAGGCGGAATATAGAGTCCTTGGTGTTAAGGAGCTCTGTGGCTAAACTATTTATGTGTTTTTCAAGTCTCTGCTTATAGGCATCAGAAGACTTCTCTATTTCTTCTCTGACTGTAGGGAGTTGCAGATATTCATGCACTTCTGTGTTCCTTATGAACCATGGGGCATTGGTCAAAGTTTTTAATGCTTTATTTTGGAAGCGCTGTAATATTTCTATATTTGAGTGACTAGCTGGCCCCCAGAGTTGTATACCATATGTCCATACTGGTTTTATAATGCATTTGTATATCAGGAGCTTATTCTCCAAACTGAGAGTCGATTGCCTGCCCAGCAGCCAGTGCATATCCCTGAACTTTTTGTTTGCTTGTTCTCTCTTTGCCTTAATGTGATCCCTCCACGTAAGCCGTTTGTCCAGATGCGTACCCAGGTATTTCACTGTTGTTTGCTGTGTCAAGATATCTCCGTTAAGTGTAACAGGTGGACAGGCACCTCTATTCAAAGTAAATGTTATGTGAACTGATTTTGCAGGACTACCTCTTATTCGCCACATCTTTAGCCATATTCCGATTCTAGCTAGATGTTTTTGTAGTTTTACGGATGCTAGACTAGGATCTTTACTGCTAGAAAGGATTGCAGTGACATCTGCATAGGTTACAGTTACTACTTCTTCTGTGATAGGTATATCAGCGGTAAATATTGTGTAGAGGATAGGGCCCAGCACCGATCCTTGAGGCACTCCTGCTTGTATTTGGCAGATGGATGTCAGGCGATCTCCGCACTTGACTTGGTAAATTTGTTGTTCCAGATAAGACCTCAAAAGCATGTACTCAGTGTTTGGAAGGAGTAGTTTTAGCTTATATAAGAGACCCTTATGCCATACACGGTCAAAGGCCTGTTGTATGTCTAGGAATACGGCCGTGCAGTACTCCTTCCTCTCCAGCGTCTGTCGTATTGTGTGAGCTACTCGGTGTATTTGTTCAGTCGTTCCATGGTGTGCCCGAAATCCGAATTGATGGTCTGGTATTATTTTTTGCTCTTCAAGAACTGGGAGAAGTCGACTTAATATTAGTTTCTCAGTAAGTTTTGATAGTACTGGGAGAAGACTTATAGGTCTGTAAGATGTGACTTCTGTGGGAATCTTCCCCGGTTTAAGTACCATATTTATAATGGACACTTTCCACAGATTTGGGAAGTATTGTAGTTTGAACACTGCATTAAAGAGGATTGTCAGCAGAACTATACCTTTCTTTGGTAGCTGTTTCAGAACTTCTGCCGTTATCAGGTCAAAACCGGGAGCTTTCTTTTGTTTTAGTTGAGCTATGGTTTTTTTGACTTCTGCTGGGGTGACTGATTTCAAGGGTAGAGACATTTGCTGATCGCTATTTAAGATCCCGTCGATCGTTTTTTCTGTGTCGTCAGCATCAGCTTCATCGGATTTGAACACACTTTTTAGGAAGGTGGCGAATAATTCTGCTTTATCTGCGGGTTTCCTTGACCAACTGTCATCAGATTTTCTTAGAGGAGGCATGTATTCTTTTGGCTTTTTTAGTGATTTAGTCATTTTCCAGAGTGTATAATCTTCTGCTTTGTATGGTGATAAAGTCTTTAATTTGTCTTGCAAAGTCCTATTCTCTAGTTCTTTGAGCATTGATTTCAGTACTTTTTGAGCTTTGTTTAGTGCCTTTTTGTCTTGGTGATTCCTACTAGTATGCCATTGTCGCCTTATTTTTCTTTTTACAGCTATCATTTCTCTAATTTCCACGGTAGTGTCCAAATTTTTCGATGTTACTTCTATATAAGGAGATGATAGCCAAGCTGCTTTTTGAATTAAGTTGGTAGTATACAACGCCGCACTTTCTATATCATCTTCCGTTTTAAGAGGTATACAGAGTGTGGTATTATCTTCAATGTAATCCCGGAATGCTTCCCAGTCAGTTTTATGGTTGTATAAAGTCTCGGGTAATTGTTTTAAGATCACTGTAGTGCTTAGTGTACATATGATAGGCGTGTGGTCGGAAGAGCCATCCAGGCATGATTCAATTTTTGTGTAGAGTCCTGATATTCCTTTGGTGACGAAGAAGTCTGTGAGGTCTGGGATTTTATTTGGGTCAGTTGGCCAATGAGTCGGTTCCCCTGTTGAAAATACATTAAGATTATTGCTGTCAATAGCATTTTTCAAAGTTCGGCCTTTCGTATTTGTTAATCGGGAGTCCCAAAATATGTTGTTGGCATTCCAGTCGCCTCCCGACAGATATCTACCACCCAATGTGCGAAAGAAGTCATTGTACATCTGCTCGTCGATTCGATGTCGGGGGGGGGGGGGAGGGGCAGTACACTGCAGCCACATTGAACGAGCCCTGCCAGTCGTCAACAGATACTATAGCAGCCTGTATATGTGCTTGTGTATATGGTGGTAACATATGATATCTTATGTTTTCTCTTATTACTATAGCAGCTCCAGCATGTGATGTGCCGTCTGGATGATTAGCGTAGCATACGGTATATCCCTTGATTTTAATCACTCTTTGATCAGTCATACGTGTTTCGGAAATTAATAGAACATCAATTTTGTTGTGGTTTATAAACAGCTCAACCTCGTGCTTATTTGGAGATAAGCCATTGATATTCCATGCAGCTATACGTATAAATTTCATTTCTGGTTCTCAGCTATGAGTGTCGTTAGGAGACCCATTAGGGTGCCTATTTGTGTTATGAGGATATCAATTTTTTCTGATTGCTTTATTATTATCTGCTCTAAGAAGCTTGTTGACTGAGAATGTGCATTCTCTATTTTTTGGGTTCAGCAAACATCATTCATGATGTTGGACATAGTTTCAGATGTATGTGCAATGTTTCTTTGCTGGTTGCTTGACTGCTGGTTGCCAAGTTTTAATAGAGGAAAATTATCTTGAGTAAGGGGGGTGGCATTGTTGTTTGTGTAGGTTGTTTTGCAATTACTGGGTCTCTTTTGTTTGCAATATTTCCCATTTTTTGAGCCTTTATCTCTTTATACACTTGACAGCCCTTGTAATTGGCTGGGTGGTCACCATGACAGAGAGCACAGGTGGCCGGTGTATTCTTGTCTTTTTTTGGACAATCAGTGGTTTTGTGTCCTTCACCACATTTGACACACCTGTGGGGACGCATACAGTTGTTTTTTGTATGGCCGTATTGTTGGCACCTAGTGCACTGAGGGATCTCAGTCGATTTTCTTGGGTCCTCTATCTTGACTTTAGTGTGGTATATATATTTTATATTCTTTACATCTGGGTTGTTAGGGCCTGGGGGGTTATTCTACACTTTCGCAATTTGAATGCGCATTCGCATTCATTGCGATTCGTATTCAATGCGATTCGTATTTGAATGCGAACACGCGGCCTAGGATATATTCTACACTTTCGTATTGCGTTGGTCGCATTTAAAACAGATTCGTTTTAAAATTTGAGAAGATACATTTGGCGACGTCGCGTTAAAATCCATTGCGCATGCTCGGTACGTAATTTCTAGTAGAAAGTGCGCTTCAATTTAAATAATAAATTATCTTAGTTTCAAAAATTCTTTTTAATTATATAATAATAAAAATTTTAAACAATAAGAAACATGTACGTGCCACAACAGAAAAGATTGTTAATTTTACCCTAAAAAAATGATATAAACTTGTTATTAGAATACTTTAATGCAAATTCTACAAAAAAATTAATTTATATCTGCCCGTAATACATTTGGCAATAATTGCACGTGCAATTGCAATTATCAATAAATTGCAGCAATTAACTTCAACAAAAATATTTTTTCACGAATTAGAATATGGTCTAATTGAATAAACTGAATTGCAGGAACGCGTTGTAGCTGCAATTTCTGGCTTACACTAGACAATATTGCTAAAATTTATTGCAAATTGCAATTGCACGTGCAATTATTGCCAAGTGTAATACGGGCATAAAAAATAATTATAGTATTTTTGCACTCATTACGTTATTATACAAAGTGTGTCAGAAATACGTGTGTTAATTTTAACTTATAGAAGAACTCGACAGGTTTAACTATTTTGATTATAACATTATGAAAAAATCGTCAATTTTTTACCTCTATTTTCCAATAAACAAGTCGTTTGGTGTTTGAGCGGATTTTTTAAGAACTCATGACAATTTGGCCATTGCTGTTGAGTCGAATAGAAAAAAATAATTCATTTAGTTAACTGCAGTCAGTGTTAAAATTAACATAAGAGTTTCTGATATAGCCTCCATATATTTATCTATTGGTGTAATAATTAATTTTAAAGTGAATAACAATAGTAATAATAAATAGTATAAAATAATATAATAAAATAGAAACATTCAGATGATTCATAACAATAAATTTCATTGCAAACTGATGAGATTAAATTTTTCAAATACGCACGCAAATACGAAAGCGAGCACTCTTTACCGTTCGCATTCGACCTTCGCATTCACGAAACTATCGCGATTGAGAAAGCGCACGAAAATTGATTGCGAAAGTGTAGAATACAGATTTAGAAAACCGTTCGCATTACGTTGCCAATGCGAACGATTTTTGCGAATGCGAAAGTGTAGAATAACCCCCCTGGTTCAATATTCACGAAAAACATATTGAGTGGCTTTTTATTTTTTCTTGATATTGCACAGATGACTTCACCTCTGACCTTGTTTCCAGTATTCTCAATCTCCTCTATAATGGCTGTTTTTGGAGTGGTGTGGTGCAAGTTTTTGACAACAATTCTGTTACATTTGTTTTGCTTCTATGTGAAGGTGTGTCCAATAAGGCCGTTGGTTCGAATAACTTCTATTAAGTTTTTATAAGTTTCAGGTGTCTGTGACATTACTCTTAGCTGGTCCCTGTTAATGATCTTGTACGTGAAGCTATCTCTAGGCACAGACTTATTTAGTAGTTCTGTTAGTTTAGATAACTCTTCTATGCCATAAAGGACAATAGGTGGGGGCTTGCTATTTTTTCTATTATGGGTGGCTGTAGCTGGCGTTATGTCCTCGGTTAAGTCTATCGGTAATCCACTGAATCTATTCGAGGTATTGATTCCCGTGTGTACTTCAATAGAACTTTGTATATTTGGTGGGCTAGCAGATATTCTTTTTCTTTTTGGGTAGCGGTCTGTACTATCTGGTACTCTTTGCCATGGAGGAGGACAAACTTTGTTAGCGTCTGTGACATTTGCAGATGGTGGTGACACAATTAATGATTTTTTTAAGTCTTCTCCAGTAATTGCACCTATTGAAGATGATCTCGGTCTTGTGATGAGCAGACTTGGATGGAATACCTGCTGAGTTAATTTTTTTTTGTTTGTGTTTGTGTTGCCAGTAGCATTCACTGTCGCGGAGTTCTGGTCACCTACCTCCGCGCACGTTTTGTTGCTTGTGTTATTAGGATCTATTATTTAGTTCCACGAGTAGGGTCGATTAAAACTGTCACTCCTGGGGTGACGCCCATTCCCAGTGAGAAGGCTATTTTCAACGACGGTTCACCTGCTCTATCGAGGTTGGTCGCTCATGGCTGACTCACCAGTCAGTCATCCATCCCCTTGGCGCGCCCCGCGCCGTGGGATTTGGGGATTTTTTGAAGAGGTTACCTTCCTCGCGGACTGAGTGGCGAAGCTCAGACCCCCGTTCCTGGAGTCATGACCACAGGGCTACGGTACTGGGGCGACCCTTTCGGGCCACACGTTGGTTTTTCTGTCGGGGTTGACTCCCTTAGCTATGATTTCAGTTTTGAGGCGCCGAAGACTCGCCTTCGCCCTTTTTACTTTGCTATCAGGGTCACGAGGTAGGTATAATGTGCAAGACTCGTTATAGACCATGACATTGCCCGGGGGATGAGACGAACCTCAATTGAGGATCCACCACCAATTAGCGGCGGCAGATTGGTGATGGCGAGGACGTGTAAAAATAGGACTTTATGGTGCGCGTCTAATAGCCCATTCTTGCACACATAGGCGTACGCTAGCGGTTTAATCTCAGCTTTTTATAGGTGCATACCTTATAGCGAGGGCATGTACCACCGAGGCCAAACACCATTTTCTCCCCCCAAGAATGCAAATAAACTCAAAATTTTGCAATTTTTTGGCCAACGATGCAGTCAAATTTTTTACCTTATTTTCAAAGTTTCCTTCGCTTATTACAAACAGAGCATCATAAGTTTATACCTGAAAGGAGTTATTGCATCTATTCTACTAGACCATCAAGTATTCGATAAAGCTTTTAAAGTTAAATTTGTTACATTAGATAAATTAGATTTCAGAATTGACCAGCGTTGAGTAAATGCTGAAAAAAATACGAACAGTTCTTGAACTAAAGAAAAAAAATTGATGCTCAAAGTATTCGATTTTGCGGCATTATTGACGACTAAATGTAGGGTATGTTTGCAACAAGGAACAAAGAAAGCTCGCGGATTAAAACCTATTTTTTTTGTAGACCATTATGCCTACCACTCATATTTGTCCTATTGTCGTAACCCTGACCCCGCAAAGCGTTGATAATTAAGTCTTCTTTCTTTAACGTCGACAAAAGAAGTTTTGTCAAGCCTTCACCCGACACTTAATCTATAGGACAAAATAATAAAAAATGTTCTTCTATACTAATTCCCGTGCTCTTTAAATTAACAAATTTTATACAAACTGAAATTTGTTCTTGGTGACTAGAGTCAGGAGTGCAGTCTAATAATATGGAATAATATTTTGTCTTTTTAGTTAGTTCTAAAATTTTGAATTTGATATTTTCACCGATTAAGTTGATTACTTCATTTTGTATTTTATCCCCGAGATAGTTTTTGTGATCTTTTATTTGAGAGCGTTTTGTACGTTCTGACATAATCGGGTCGAGTTTGGAAATCATTTCTATGCATTTTAAAAAGTTATCATTGTTGTATTACTACTTTATTACTACTTCCACGAAAAGCTAAATTTTGCTGACCTAAAATCTGAATCACTTAGAAAATTCTTTCTATAACATCTTGCCAGTATTTAGTTTCTTTGTTTATTACATTTTGAATTTCAGAATCAATTATTTCATTTTTATTAAAACGGTTAGAAAGATCTAGTATAATAGCAATTTTAGAACATTTTCGATATGTAACTTGCTCTTTACATGAATGTTTAAATGTTTACTTAAATGCTGCCAGTCATTGTAACCAGATTCATCACTAACATTACAACAAAAGCAGTAAAGCGAATTTTTTGTTTCGGAATACAACAACCAAAAACGCTCAATTTTTTCTTTGTTCGGTAAAATTCTAAAAAAGTAACTATTGGAAAACTTACGCCCCGACTCCGGACTATCTCTCGGATAAATATCCTTTTTGTTTTGATAATGAGCAAGGTCACGTTTTACTAATTCTTTAATATTATTATGACGTAATTTCTTTGGCCATAATGCAGCATCGTTCGAAAGTTGACTCATATTTTCCGTTCTGGTAATTTTTAAAGGTGTTGATTTTTCATTATCAGTAGAGCTTGAAGATGCTGATAGATTGCTTTTTAGAAGATCAGTTTCTTGTCTGCTGCTGATACTTGTTTCAAGTACAGGTTCAGAATATTGGGATTCAGCTGTATTATTGTTGTTATTAATATTTGGCAAAGTAGACTTCCAGTTCTTCCTCTCTTTTTCTTTTATTCGGCAAATTTTGTTATCTGGACATCCTGTATACTGTAAAGAAATTAATACGTAAGTAAACAAATTGACAAATTATTCATGAAAAATGGAAATGTTTCGACGTCTCAAACTCAAACTCGAAAGTATTTTCTCAACATTACTTATTTCAAGTTATTTCAAAATGTACAAACGTTTATAAATAGTAATATTAATGCTTATCAATGATTCTATTTGAATTTACTTCAATTAACAATGCTGTTTATATAATAAAACATAAAAGGATTTTTGAGATGCAAGTTTTTGGCTTTTAATATTTTAATAAATCTAAAATAAAAAATAAATTTTAGATAAACTCACCTTAATTCACAACACAAAACACATCACTATAAAGTCTGTAAAACTACAAAAAACTAGTTTCAAAAGCAGATATCTTTTACCCCATGCACCTTCTCACTTTGCTAAGTTAATTATCGATCAGGCATCAGGCAACAAATGAAATTGCGACCGATGCAGCACTTAAATATATAAAGTTTCGTACATTGCAAGCTCAGAGAGGAAAAAAAACGCTTGCTCCCTCGTTGGCTCGTTGCAAGCCAAATTTCAAGCTCAAACATGAAAAAATCAGATTTGTTTGAGTTCACACAATTCATGTTATCATGTTACGTATTACGTATTACGTATTACGTATTACGTATTCGATCAAATAAATGCTATTATTGCGTACTCTCATTTGGAAAATATATTATTTTCGAGAAGTAATTCGGTTCCCTCGTCTCAAAGAGTAAATATAAAAAAAATCAATCAAAACAAATAAAAAACAATGTAATAGCTAGCAATTTCTTACTGGTTTTTTATCATTATAAATTTTGTTTTGATAATGTTCTTTGTTGCTTTATCTTTTTTTTAGTTTAGAGTTTTGAGACTTTTCGGCGCCTAGGCTCTGTCGTGCACCACACGAGTCTGCCCTTATGTACGGTGCTGGCCTGGTGTTCAAAGCCAATTTTTACATTAGAACGAGTATGCGACAGGTCATTTAAAAACTCTTGAAATTCAGTTAGAATTGAAAAAAAAAACGATATTAAAGTTTATGTCAAACTTGACAGATTTAGTAATAAATGTAGTACCAACATTATATTTCTAGTGTTTTTTTCTATTTTTTCAAAAATGAATATAATTTTACAAAAGACTACACAAAAAATAATGTACGCTACTCTCGTCGAAAATTTCATAGCATAACTCACTCACATGCAACGCTCGGCCGTGTGACTTCGCGTCGCATTAGTGTTAGTTATGGTATGATTTATTTTTCGACGCTTGTTACATAAATTGCTATTACTAATTTACTAAAGAGGAAAGCAATATCGAGGCGCACAAATTATAGGGGTTAGTCGATATGAAAACATAAGCTCAATTTGTTATATTTCGGTTATATCTAAATGAAATCAAAGAGAAAAATTTCAAAAAAATTATAGTATTCTTAAAAGTCAATATAAACGTGTGCATATTACTTCAAAGTGGTTTTATAACAATATAATCTTAAAAATATATGTAGACATTCCTTTATCATTTCTTATAGGAAAGTCGTGTGGTGACCACACTAGTTTTTATATTATTATCCATCTGTTTTTTCCCATGCTGACTTGGCATTGTTTGAAAGAATGTTAATTTCAAAATCAAGTCGTAATTATAAATATTGTCTTTATTCAAAAATGTAATAACGAAAAGTATTACTTTACAGTCCAAAAAAATTCGAATAGATTGATAAAGTTTAGATAATCCAAAAATTTACTGCTTCATTGTAATATTTTGTAGATCGGTTAAACGAACAAAACATTAAGTTTTTTGCACAATTTAGTTAATCGCTTTTTTATTTTGTTAATTTTTTTCGCGTTAAATAATTAATAACTGTGATAAATATTCTCTCAACTTTCGAGCTGGAACCGCGTTTCGGTTTATTTCTATGCTGCTGACGTTTTATTACACCCTTAATCCTGTCGCTGTTCTTTTTTCTGATATATGTTGTCTGGCATAAATAAACTTGTTTTAATCAAAGCAAATGCAGCAAATACAAAATATTTGATTACAATATTTTTATTCTTTTCATATAATTTTTCTAAAAGACATTACTGGAAAAATTAAAATACGCGTAATAAAAACAGTTATTTTTGCATTATATGAATTATTGTGTACTAAAACAAATATAAATGTGTACTAAATGAACTTTAAAAATTATCTCTGTTAATGAATTAATTTGTTTTTAACGATACCATAATTGATAAATTTCGACCTAGTTAATTAGCGGCTCTTTATTAATTAATATAATACGAGTCCGTCAATTACTGTTTAAGTTAAAAACGCAAAACACAATAAACGCCCTTGACAGGTTTCATTGGCAATGAATCTTTTAGAAACGAAGACATTCGAGATGCAATATTATCCGTGGTTAATATGATACGATCAAGCGAGGATAAACTGGAACGGCATGAGTTTAGAGAACGAACACTGGGCGATCAAATAAAAAAAGTATTATCGACCATCGACAAACGACAAAGAATGCTCGATCCGGTTAAGGGCACTATAGGACGACTGGACGAAAGGTTAGCGACCGTTGAAACCATTCTATTACAAAAAGACGAAAGAGAACGAATTCAAATGCAAAAAGTGTTCGATATGGTCGAACAAATTCATAATAGCCTACCGCAATTGTTCGAAACTTTAAAAAACGACATTACTACATCGGTAGGTTTTATAATGCTTTGGAAAAACGATCAAGATATTTCTTTATAGCTACCGAAAGAATCTGAGGAACCACCGCCTTCTAAAATAGATTTAGCAAAGCTGCAAAAAGAAATTGAAACTAAAATCGACAATACATCAAGCAGCGTCAAAAACTTAGAAGGGCAATTATCAAAGATCAGAGAGGAAAACAAGAAAAATTTTAGTAGCAATCAAAAATTCTTAGAGAATTATGAAAATAAGCTTACACAATACAACAAGCAAATTGACGTTTTACCGGTAAAATGCAAAGAAGTCAACGATGTGCAAACGAACGTTATTCTTAAAGGTAGGTACCTCAAAGCTACAACTCAAAAAAAAAACCTTCCTTTAGCTCTAGAAATTCAAAATGACAACATTAAAAAATTGCAAAAAGAGCTAGACGCTTCAAACGCGCTTGCTAAAAACGTAGAAAACAAACTGTCGCAATTAGAAGGCCACTCTAAAAATAGTCTGAAACTAAACGAAAGCACAAGCCAGAATTTAGAACACGTCAAACAACATATTAACAATAGCCAAGAAGTGTTAAAGAAGTACGAAGCAAAACTAAACGAATACAACAAGAAGATGGATGTTCTCCCAGCAGCGTATAAAACCGAAAACGATGCCCAAACTAAGTCTCTTCTCAAAGGTTTGGTTCTTAACTAACACACGTTTTTCTTTGCACCTTTCTTAACTTACTTAGCTTAGACGCCGCTTTCAGCTTTCGAAACACAAAACGACAATGTTCAAAAAGTAATCTTAACCTCAAAAAACGAAGTACTAAAAAAATGCGAAACCGCTGACAAATACTTAAAAGAAGCTTTCCCGCAACAGAAAAAAGGTACTCAAAAAACTACCACGCACAAAAAATTATTTTCTCTTTAGCTTTAGATAATCTTGATGCTAGTTTAAAAACTGACAAAAAATATTTGGAAAAACATTTCGATACATTACAAAAAATGCTTAAAAATTTTCAAGAAGTAACACAAAACAAAACCGATGTCTGTAGTAGCACAGGTGTCTTTAATTTATTTTACCTAGAATTTTTAAAATCCAACTTTATTTTGTAGCCGCGAAAACAGAAAACGAATTGGCACGAGTTTTTCAAATCTCTCTAAAAACATTAAACGAAAACATTACGCGCGCTTTTGAAAATAACAGTGTGACGACAATGAATAATATAGTCAAAGGTTAGTTACGTGTCGCTTCATTTTAGTTTTAACCCGTTTACAGCTTTAGGTGATGAAAAATCAAAAATTCTAGATAGTATGACCACGGTTGAAAAAGACTTCAACCTAAAAACAGATTTTATCAAACAAGGTTAGTTTCGCATTTTTTCATGCATTGGCAGTTTGCTTTTGACTAAATACTTACAGCGATTCAATTACAAAACGATTTCATCACGGATGATTTTAAGCGATTACAAGACGACATTAAACTTAATTTCGAAAAAGTTGTAGAACTAGACAGAAACAACAACAAAGGTTGGTACCAGCACACGAAAACAACAACGCAGTGAAATTAAACCTAGAATTTTAGTTTCGAAAGCCCAGTATTTAGAGATCAAAGAAAACCTTGACAAAGCTATGCTCGTCCAAACTCAACACACACTGAAATTTGATGATATATCTAAAGGTTGTGAGCTATTTACATAAGTATAAAATAACCATCGTATATTCTAGAAATACGAAAATTTAATGACGGTCTTGTCAAAAACCACGATAAGTTATCCACCAAACTTAAAGAGAATTTTCAAAGTATGATGGATGGTGTTATAAAAGGTTAGTGACTTCACCTTAAAAAAACTAATATTAATTCAGACAAACAGAGTTAGATGGTTATAGGTCTAAAAGTAACAGTTCGGAAAAACATCTTTTGAGTAGTATTTTAGGTGGCTATGACAAATTGACAAACGAAATAGCCAAAAATACTAAAACTTTATCTAGTGACATAAGCAAAGGTTTGTCTTGTTTTTCAACGACGCATCTCAACAGTAATACTTAATTGCAGAATTGATTAAACAACAGGCCGAAATTGGTAAAATCGGTCTAAAGCTTTTGGCGCAAGAGGTATCGAACAAAGATAATATTGAGCTTATTGGGCGTAATCTAAGCAGCGTCTTTTCTATTTTACAAAGAAACGAAGACGAATTAATAGATTATAACAACAAAATGGACGCTTTGCCTTGGAAGCATAAAGTTGAAAACGACCAACAAACTCAAATTCTTTTAGAAGGTACCTTACACTTATTACCGAAACCTTTAAAAAACACAAAATCTTCTAGCTCTAGAATCGTTTAACAACCAAACTGCAAAAATCATCCATGATTATTTAAACACAATTAATAACACGACTAATACTAAGACCGCTGAAGTACTTCAAGGTATGCACTATTATTCGAGTATATAGAAAAGTAACTAACAAATTTCAGTATTGAACAAAATTGATGAAGACAGTATTAACCAAACGCGTTTAATTCAAAATCAAAACAAGCATGTGCAAAAGAACTTACAATCATTCCTTCAAGCTTTTGAGAAGGAGCTAGTATTTGTTACTAACGCTGCGACTTCTAACATTAAAGACCACGTCGATCGAATTTATAATGCGGAAATGCAAGAATTCAACAACAAATTTGACGCATTGTCTCTAAACTTTATATCAGAAAACGCAATACTTCAAGGTCGGTTATAAATTTTCTCAAAACTGAATTATAACTGTAATTTTAGAGACCAAACGTAATGCGCACGATGATAAACAATTATTTATAGAACAACTGAAGATAATAGAGAATATTGCAAATAAAACGCAAGAAGAAACGAGAGCCGCTTTTAAAGGTTAGTAGGCTACAATGATAACGTGCTAACTAGTACAGCTTTTATAGAAATAACAACGCAAAATGTCTCGAACGATTTAGAAAACATAAAACAATCAGTAGAAAACCTAAACGATTTGCAAGGAAAAAATCAAGATGCACTATTAACGGGTAAACATTTGCATGAGTATTAATTCTGAAATAGTTTATAGTATTTTTTGTCTCTAAAATATTTGTATTTGTAATAAACGCCTACTTTGATCAAATTTAGCTAACAAACAATTAATCCTAGTTTCTCAAAAAAACGAACAACAATTACTGGAATTGAAGAATTTTTTTAAAGAAAACGCATTGTCTCAAGGTTAACTTTCGTAATTGTCAATATCCAAAATAATAAAGATTCAGAATTACAGAATGACTTCATACAAAAAAATGTTACCATATTATTGAAAGAATTCGGAAGTCGAGTCGAAAACCTTCCTCCTCAGTATTTAGCAGAAGTTAGTAACCAAGCGCAAGTTATCCTGCGAGGTAAATTTTGTCATAGTCAAATTTAAAGCGATTTATACACGTTTTTAGAAATAAAAAATACTAATGACAAAGCTGTCGTAATGCACAAACAAGAATTGAAAAAAATCGACGATGTTGCAAATCATATTCATAAAGAGACGAAAACAATTCTTCAAGGTTTGTACAAATACTACAAACAAGCTTAAAAAAATGAACACATTAATCTAGATATGAATGTGAACGTCAAGATAGCGTTCCAAAACAACGATAAACAATTATTAGAACTAAAAGAAGAACTGGAAGAACTACCGTCTAAATACTCCATTGAAACTAACAAACAAACGCAGTTAGTTTTACAAGGTAACTGTAATGTTATTGCGTCACCTCATTTTGGTAAAATTACCTTTCAGAAATCAAACAAGACATTAATGCTAAAACACTGCTTAAAGACCAAGTAGAGCGTGTAGAAAATATTGCAAAACAAGTGCAAAATGAAATGCGTAATGCTTTTAAAGGTTGGTAAAAAAAAGAATGTCGACGCACTCACAAAATTGTTTTTAGATCTAAAACAAAACACGGATATTAACTTGAATCTTAATAATATAAACACTCTTTTATTAGAACTTAAAGAACAATTAGAAAAATTACCCGAGTACACTTCACTGACCAGTGACAAGCATTCACAATTTATATCTCAAGGTAACTAATCCCCATTTCATATTTCTTCCAAACGTTTTTTGATTCACAGCTATACGTCTTAGCGAAAAAAAATTGTCAACTGAAGTTAAAAATATTAGCGCCTCTTTAGACCAATTCGAAAAACAATTATCCACGCGTATTTCACTCGACAATGATAGACAAACTCAAGCTTTGGCTAAAGGTAAAGTTCGATATTCGGTTTTCAATTAATTTTCCAAACACTTTCGCGATCCATAGTTATGAACGTTAAAGAAAACGAACGCAAAAACGACGTCAAAACCACGATAGCTACTTTACACCAAATTGCAAAAGATCTTAGTGACCTATCGCCGTATATTTCACTGAATAATGATAAACAAACGCAACTTATAGTTGAAGGTAAGGTTTTGTAATCTCTATTTTCTTCTAAGTTTTTCTTGCACTGTAGCTTTACGTCTTAAAGAAATCAAACATTCAAATGAAGCTACGAACATAAGTGCTGCTTTAAATCAACTTGAAGAAAACCTATCTAGGCATATTTCATCTAACAGTGATGGTATAGTTCAAGGTAACTTTTCATTTGCTCTTATTTTCTTCATTATTTTTCCTCAATCCGCAGCTATACAACTGAGAGAAAACAATTTATCAAATGACGTTAAAAATATAAGTAGTTCTTTGTACAATCTTGAAGAAAAATTAGACAAACTACCTTTACATGTCTCAGTCAACAACGATAAACAAACGCAATTTATAATTCAAGGTAACATTCTACGGTTTTTGTTGCATTTATTTTATTTTCAAACCCCAAATTATAGAAATTCATCTCCAAGAAACCATGCACTCAAACCAAACCAAAAACATAGGCTCTTTGTTATCTCAACTTGAAGAAAAACTAGACAAACTACCGACACACGTTTCATTCGACAATGATAAACTAAAAGAAACCTTAGTTCAAGGTACCAAGTTTTAATTTATTTACTAAATTTTATTAAACACCATCAGTCACTTTTTTAAAACTTTTCTCAAAAGGTTATTAAACAATGTTAAAAACACAAGTATTGTTTTGCACACACATCCTTACAAACCTGAGTAACAAAAAATTTGCAGTGAAAAGTAATCGTGTATTTTGTATTTTATTTAAATAATTTATCAATTCATAGTTATACACTTACATGGAAAAGATTTACTTAGTAATGTTCAAAACGCAAGAAATACTTTGTTCCACTTAGAAGACAAAATAAATCAATTACCAACGCACGTTTCACTCACCAGTGATAAACAAACACAGCATACACTTCAAGGTAGAATTTTTAGGATTTTGACTATTTTTTAAACATTCTTTCTATAGCTATAGATCTTAGATTAAAAAGTGTTAAAAACATCAGCGTTGTTTTGGACCATCTTGAACAAAAACTGGACAAACTGCCCTCAGATATTTTACAAAACAGTGATAATCAAACAAAATTATTAAGCAAAGCATTGTTTCAAATTGAAGACAAAATAGATCAAATACCTTTACACGTTTCACTCACTAGTGATAAACAAACCCAGAGTACACTACAAGGTAATGTTAGCTTGTTTTTTTAACATTTTTTTTAATGTGCAGCTATAGATCTCACAGAAAAAGGCTTATTTACCAACATTGAAAACATAAAAAATGTTTTACACGAATTTAAAGTAAAACTAGATAAACTACCGACGGAAACTATACGCGATACTACCAAACAAATAAAAATTATAGTTGAAGGTAACTTATTTCTTTTGGTTTTATTTGTTTCTTAACATTTACATTTACCGATTCGTAGATATTCATCTTATAGGAAACAAACACTCAGACGATTTTAAAAACTTAGGAAATGTTTTAATCCAACTTGAAGAAAAGGTAGACAAATTTCCATCACACGTTTCAACTGACACACAGCGTTTAGCTGAAGGTAATTTTGTTACGCGTGCAGATTTCGTATTTTAAATTGCTTATCGATTGACAGCTATACAACATACAGATAAAACCATATCGCATAAAGCTAAAAACATAAGCAGTATCTTGTACCAACTTAAAGAAGATTTAGACAAAATACCATTACAATTTTTATCTACTAGCGATAAACAAACACAACTTACACTTCAAGGTAGATTTTCTACAGTTGTAACGTTCACTTTATATACATTTTTCTCAATGTAGCTATAGATCTGAAAAAGCAAGACTTAATTATAGATGTTAAACGTATCAGCAATCAACTTGGCCAAAAAATAGATGAATTGCCATTAAACATTGATAAACAGACACAGATTATAACTGAAGGTGACTAATCTTCAAATTTTAATGTTTTTTTATCAATTTTTTTTGAATTGATAGCTTTAGAATCTAGCGAGAAACAACTGTTAAATCAAATAAAAAACTTTAACACAACGTTGTACCAATTTGATGGCAAAATAGACAAAATACCTTCACACTTTTCACTCACCAGTGATAGACAAACACAACTTATAATTCAAGGTAATCTTTCTATTTAACTATTTTCTTAAACATTTTTTTTCTATGCAGATCTAACAAGAAAAGACTTATTCAAAAACGTTAAAAACATCGGTGTTACTTTGGAGAATATTCACCAAAAAATAAATCAATTGCCTTTAGAGACTGATAAACAAACACAACTTATAACTAAATGTGAGATATTAATAATTAAACGTTTATTTGTTTTTAATAGAATTTCTAATCTACAGCCATAGATTCAAAAGAAAAACAAATTTTGCACGAAGTTCGCAATATTAACAATACTTTGTACCAACTTAAAAATAACGTAGACCAACTACCCTTAGACGTATCACTGACCACTGATAAACAAAGAAAACTTATAACCAAAAGTAACCCGTCTTAACATTTTTCTTTCGTCAATAATTTTAATTTTTTAGTGTTAGATCTTACACAAAAGCAACTGTCAAACCACACCATAAACTTTAATGCTATTTTGTACCAATTAGATAAAATACCCGAACACGTTTCAGTCACCAGCGATAAACAAACACATATTACACTTGAAGGTAATATTCGCATGCCATCTCTTTTCTCTAATTGTTTTTTCAATGCGCAGCTATAGATCTCAAAGAAAAAAGTTTATCTAACAATGTCCAAAACGTAAAAACAGGTTTGCACACACTTGAAGCAAAACTAGATGAAATAGCAGCACAAACTATACACGACATTAACAAACAAACAAAACTTGTAGTTGAAGGTAGCTTTTCTTCGGTTTTTCTTAATTATTAATTCTCCAAAATGTTTTTCTATTTGTAGCTGTTCATCATAAAGAAAACGAACACTTGAACAACTTTAAAAACATCAGCAGTTCTTTATGCGAACTTAGAGAAAAAATAGATAAGTTTCCACTTCTCGTCTCAATCAATAATGACAAACAAACTGAACATATAATCGAAGGTACTTTTTCCACATTTTTACGTCATTTCCACTTTACACAATTTTGTTTGATTTACAGTCATACAACATACAGACAAAACTGTGTTACACAAAGCTAAAAACATAACCAGTATTTTATATCAACTTAAAGAAAATCTCGACAACATACCATCACAAATTTCACTCACTAGCAATAAACAAACACAATTCACACTTCAAGGTAAACATTCCACATTAATAATTTTAATCGTAAACGATTTTTTTATATACAGCCATAAACCTCAGCAAAGAAGATTTATCTAAAGATGTTCAAACCATGGGCACGGTTTTAAACAATCTTGACCACAAAATTGATAAATTGCCGTTTGATACACAAACACAGCTTATAACGACAGGTGACTGATTCTCACTGTTGATATTATTTTTTAATCGACGTTTTCAATTCGTAGCCATAGACCTTAGCGAAAAGCAGCTATTAAATCAAGTTAAAACGTTCAATAATACTTTGTACCAATTGGAAAACAAAATAGATCAAATACCTAAGCATGCTTCACTCACCAGTGACAAACAAACAAAAATTACACTACAAGGTAATGTTTTCACGTTTTGGTGTTTTTTTTTCTAAACATATTTTCATTGAGCAGCTATAGATCTCACAGAAAAAAACTTGATTTCTAATAATCAAATCCTTAATACTATTTTGCACACACTTGACCGCAAATTAGACAAAATACCAGCAGAAACTTTACTCAACACGGACAAACAAACAAAACTTATAGTTGAAGGTAGCTTTTTTCGGGTTTTCTTAATTATTAATTCTCCAAAATGTTTTTCCATTTGTAGCTGTTCATCATAAAGAAAACGAACACTTGAACAACTTTAAAAACATCAGCAGTTCTTTAAGTGAACTTAGAGAAAAAATAGATAAGTTTCCACTTCTCGTCTCAATCAATAATGACAAACAAACTGAACATATAATCGAAGGTACTTTTTCCACATTTTTACGTCATTTCCCCTTTACACAATTTTGTTTGATTTACAGTCATACAACATACAGACAAAACTGTGTTGCACAAAGCTAAAAACATAACCAGTATTTTATATCAACTTAAAGAAAATCTCGACAACATACCATCACAAATTTCAGTCACTAGCGATAAACAAACACAATTTACACTTCAAGGTAAACATTCCACATTAATAATTTTAATCGTAAACGATTTTTTTATATACAGCCATAAACCTCAGCAAAGAAGATTTATCTAAAGATGTTCAAACCATGGGTACGGTTTTAAACAATCTTGACTACAAAATTGATAAAATGCCGTTTGATACACAAACACAGCTTATAACGAAAGGTGACTGATTCTCACTGTTGATATCATTTTTTAATCGACGTTTTCAATTCGTAGCCATAGACCTTAGCGAAAAGCAGCTATTAAATCAAGTTAAAAAGTTCAATAATACTTTGTACCAATTGGAAAACAAAATAGATCAAATACCTAAGCATGTTTCACTCACCAGTGACAAACAAACAGAAATTACACTACAAGGTAATGTTTTCACGTTTCGATGTTTTTTTTCTAAACATATTTTCATTGAGCAGCTATAGATCTCACAGAAAAAAACTTGATTTCGAATAATCAAATCGTTAATACTATTTTGCACACACTTGAACGCAAATTAGACAAACTACCAGCAGAAACTTTACTCAAAACGGACAAACAAACAAAACTTATAGTTGAAGGTAGCTTTTTTCGGGTTTCCTTAATTATTAATTCTCTAAAATGTTTTTCCACTTGTAGCTGTTCATCTTAAGGAAAACGAACACTTCAACAACTTTAAAAACATCACCAGTTCTTTATGCGAACTTAGAGAAAAAATAGATAAGTTTCCACTTCTCGTCTCAATCAATAATGACAAACAAACTGACCATATAATCGAAGGTACTTTTTCCACGTTTTCGCGTCATTTTTTCTTTACAAAAATTTATTTGATTTACAGTCATACAACATACAGACAAAACTGTGTTGCACAAAGCTAAAAACATAACTAGTATTTTATATCAACTTAAAGAAAATCTCGACAGCATACCATCACAAATTTTACTGACTAGCGATAAACAAACACAATTTACACTTCGAGGTAAACTTTCTACATTTATAATTTTAATTGTAAAAGATTATTTGTCGATATACAGCTATAAACATCAGCAAAGAAGATTTATCTAAAGATGTTAAAACTATTGGTACACTTTTAAACAACCTTGACCACAAAATTCATAAATTGCCGTTCGATACACAAACACAGCTTATAACAAAAGGTAACTGATTCTCACTGTTGATATCACTTTTTAATCGACGTTTTCAATTCGTAGCCATAGACCTTAGCGAAAAGCAGCTATTAAATCAAGTTAAAAACTTCAATAATACTTTGTACCAATTGGAAAACAAAATAGATCAAATACCTAAGCATGTTTCACTCACCAGTGACAAACAAACAGAAATTACACTACAAGGTAATGTTTTCACGTTTCGATGTTTTTTTTTCTAAACATATTTTTATTGAGCAGCTATAGATCTCACAGAAAAAAACTTGATTTCCAATAATCAAATCGTTAATACTATTTTGCACACACTTGAACGCAAATTAGACAAACTACCAGCAGAAACTTTAATCAAAACGGACAAACAAACAAAACTTATAGTAGAAGGTAATTCTTTTCTGGTTGCTCCTTATCTGATATTAACTAAAACTTCTTTAACTCGCAGTAATTCGTCTAAGAGAAAACGAACACTCAAACACTTTTAGAAACATAAGCAACGCTTTGTACAAACTTGAAGAGAATACAAACAATTTGACATCACTCATTTCAGTATACAATGATAAACAAACAGAGCATTTGCTTGAAGGTACATTTGATTTTGATTTATTTATTTGCTTAATCTTTTATCGCTTTACAGCCATACAACACACAGACAAAACCATACTACATAAAACTAAAAATATAAGTAGTATTCTGTACGAACTAAAAGAAGATCTAGACAAAATACCATCACAATTATCACTCACCAGTGATAGACAAACACAAGTTACACTTCAAGGTAAACTTTCTACACTCTTAGTTTTCAGTTAAATTTTTTTTTTAATATACAGCCATATCTCTCACAAAAAATGATTTAACTAAAGATGTTAAAACCATCAGTACAGTTTTAAACAAACTTGACCAAAAAATTGATAAATTACCCTCCGATACAATTATACAAACACAGCTTATAACAAAAGGTTACTAATTCTCACTATTGATTTTATTTCTTAATCAATATTTTCAATTCGTAGCCATAGACCATAGCAAAAAGCAGTTGATAAGTCACGTTAACAACTTCAATAACACTTTATACCAAATTGAAAACAAAGTTGATATATTACCTGAGCATGTTTCACTCACCAGTGAGAAACAAACAGAAATTACACTACAAGGTATAATGTTTTAACTTTTTATTGTTTTTTTTCTTCTAAACATTTTCTCGTTGAACAGCTATAGACCTCAAAGAAAAAAGTTTAATTTCTAATAATCAAATTGTTAATAATATTTTGCATACACTTGAACGAAAATTAGACAAACTACCAGCAGAAACTTTACTCAACACGGTTAAACAAACAAAACTTATAACTGAAGGTAATTTTTTCCTAGTCGCACTTTAGCTCTTATTAACTAAAATTTCTTTAACTCGCAGCCATTCGCCTCAACGAAAACGAACACTCAAACAATTTTAAAAACATAAGCAACGCTTTGTACAGACTTGAAGAAAATACAAACAATTTTCCAACACTCATTACAGTCAACAATGATAAACAAACAGAGCATTTGCTTGAAGGTAATTTTAATCTTTGATATCTTTTTTCGTAAACATTTATTGCTTTATAGCCATACAACACACAGACAAAACTATACTACATAAAACTAAAAATATCAGTAGTATTCTGTACGAATTGAGAAAAGATCTAGACAAAATACCATCACAATTTTTACTCACCAGTGATAAACAAACACAACTTACACTTCAAGGTAAACTTTCTACATGCTTAGTTTTTACTAAAAATTTTTATTTTAATATACAGCCATATCTCTCGCAAAAAATGATTTAACTAAAGATGTTAAAACCATCAGTACAGTTTTAAACAAACTTGACCAAAAAATTGATAAATTACCCTCCGATACAATTATACAAACACAGCTTATAACGAAAGGTGACTAGTTCTCACTGTTAATTTTATTT
Organism: Aquatica leii; assembly: GCA_035610365.1. Lineage (NCBI taxonomy): Eukaryota > Metazoa > Arthropoda > Insecta > Coleoptera > Lampyridae > Aquatica > Aquatica leii. The sequence continues at coordinate 39,412,151 of CM069437.1, read as the reverse complement.
TTTAATCAATGTTTATAATTCGTAGCCATAGACCATAGCAAAAAGCAGTTGATAAGTCACGTTAACAACTTCAATAACACTTTATACCAAATTGAAAACAAAGTTGATATATTACCTGAGCATGTTTCACTCACCAGTGAGAAACAAACAGAAATTACACTACAAGGTAATATTGTCACTGTTCGTTGTTTCTTTTCTTATAAAGATTTTCTCGTTGAGCAGCTATGAACCTCAAAGAAAAAGGTTTAATTTCTAATAATCAAATCGTTAATAATATTTTGCAAACACTTGAACGAAAATTAGACAAAGTACCAGCAGAAACTTTACTCAACACGGACAAACAAACAAAACTTATAGTTGAAGGTAATTTTTTCCTGATCGATCTTTATCTAATCTTAACAAAAATTTTTTTAACTCGCAGCCATTCGCCTCAAAGAAAACGAACACTCAAACAATTTTAAAAACATAAGCAACGCTTTGTACAGACTTGAAGAAAATACAAACAATTTGCCAACACTCATAACATACAACAATGATAAACAAACAGAGCATTTGCTTGAAGGTAAATTTAATTTTGATTTTTTTTCGTAATCATTTATTGCTTTATAGCCATACAACACACAGACAAAACCATACTACATAAAACTGAAAATATCAGTAGTAGTCTGTACAAATTGAGAGAAGATCTAGACAAAATACCATCACAATTGTCACTCACCAGTGATAGACAAACACAACTTACACTTCAAGGTAAACTTTCTACATTCTTAGTTTTCATAAAAAATATATTTTTTTTATTATACAGCCATATCTCTCACAAAAAATGATTTAACTAAAGACGTTAAAACCATCAGTACTGTTTTAAACGAACTTGACCAAAAAATTAATAAATTACCCTCCGATACAATTATACAAACACAGCTTATAACGAAAGGTGACTAGTTCTCACTGTTAATTTTATTTCTTAATCAATGTTTATAATTCGTAGCCATAGACCATAGCAAAAAGCAGTTGATAAGTCACGTAAACAGCTTCAATAACACTTTATACCAAATTGAAAACAAAATCGATGCAATACCTATGCATGTTTCACTCACCAGTGAGAAACAAACAGAAATTACACTACAAGGTAATGTTTTCCATTTTCGTTTTTTTTTCCTCTAAACATTTTCTCATTGAACAGCTATAGACCTCAAAGAAAAAAGTTTAACCTCTAATAATCAAATTGTTAATAATATTTTGCATACACTTGAACGAAAATTAGACAAACTACCAGCAGAAACTTTACTCAACACGGACAAACAAACAAAACTTATAACTGAAGGTAATTTTTTCCTGGTCGCTTTTTATCTAATATTAACTAAAATTTTTTTAACTCGCAGTCATTCGCCTCAAAGAAAACGAACACTCAAACAATTTTAAAAACATAAGCAACGCTTTGTACAGACTTGAAGAAAATACAAACTATTTGCCAACAATGATTACAGTCAGCAATGATAAACAAACAGAAAATTTGCTTGAAGGTAAATTTAATTTTAATTTTTTTTTCGTAATCATTTATTGCTTTATAGCCATAAAACACACAGACAAAACCATACTACATAAAACTAAAAATATAAGTAATATTCTGTACGATATGAAAGAAGATCTAAATAAAATACCATCACAATTTTTACTCACCAGTGATAGACAAACACAACTTACACTTCAAGGTAAACTTTCTACATTCTTAGTTTTCTTTTAAAAAAAAAAAATTTTTTTATACATAGCTATATCTCTCACAAAAAATGATTTAACTAAAGATGTTAAAACCATCAATATTGTTTTAAATAAACTTGATCAAAAAATTGATAAGTTACCCTCCGATACAATTATACAAACACAGCTTATAACAAAAGGTGACTAATTCCCACTATTGGTTTTATTTCTTAATCAATATTTTCAATTCTTAGCCATAGACCATAGCAAAAAGCAGTTGATAAGTCACGTTAACAACTTCAATAACACTTTATACCAAATTCAGAACAAAGTTGATATATTAAGTGAGCATGTTTCACTCACCAGTGAGAAACAAACAGAAATTACACTACAAGGTAATATTTTCACTTTTCCTTGTTTTTTTTTCTTATAAACATTTTCTCGTTGAGCAGCTATAGACCTCAAAGAAAAAAGTTTAATTTCTAATAATCAAATCGTTAATAATATTTTGCACACACTTGAACGAAAATTAGACAAAGTTCCAGCAGAAACTTTACTCAACACGGACAAACAAACAAAACTTATAACTGAAGGTAATTTTTTCCTGGTCGATCTTTATCTAATATTGATTAAAATTTCTTTAACTCGTAGCCATTCGTCTCAAAGAAAACGAACACTCAAACAATTTTAAAAACATAAGCAACGCTTTGTACAGACTTGAAGAAAATACAAACAATTTGCCAACACTCATAACGGACAACAATGATAAACAAACAGAGCATTTGCTAAAAAGTAATTTTAATTTTGATATTTTTTTTCGTAATCATTTATTGCTTTATAGCCATACAACACACAGACAAAACCATACTACATAAAACTGAAAATATCAGTAGTAGTCTGTACAAATTGAGAGAAGATCTAGACAAAATACCATCACAATTTTCACTCACCAGTGATAGACAAACACAACTTACACTTCAAGGTAAACTTTCTACATTCTTAGTTTTCATAAAAAATTTTTTTTTAATATACAGCTATATCTCTCACAAAAAATGATTTAACTAAAGATGTTAAAACCATCAGTACTGTTTTAAACAAACTTGACCAAAAAATTGATAAATTACCCTCCGATACAATTATACAAACACAGCTTATAACGAAAGGTGACTAGTTCTCACTGTTAATTTTATTTCTTAATCAATGTTTATAATTCGTAGCTATAGACCATAGCAAAAAGCAGTTGATAAGTCACGTTAACAACTTCAATAACACTTTATACCAAATTGAAAACAAAGTTGATATATTACCTGATCATGTTTCACTCACCAGTGAGAAACAAACAGAAATTACACTACAAGGTAATATTTTCACTTTTCGTTGTTTCTTTTCTTATAAAGATTTTCTCGTTGAGCAGCTATGAACCTCAAAGAAAAAGGTTTAATTTCTAATAATCAAATCGTTAATAATATTTTGCACACACTTGAACAAAAATTAGACACACTACCAGCAGAAACTTTACTCAACACGGACAAACAAACAAAACTTATAGTTGAAGGTAATTTTTTCTTGGTCGATCTTTATCTAATATTGACTAAAATTTCTTTAACTCGCAGCCATTCGTCTCAAAGAAAACGAACACTCAAACAATTTTAAAAACATAAGCAACGCTTTGTACAGACTTGAAGAAAATACAAACAATTTGCCATTACTCATTTCAGTCAACAATGATAAACAAACAGAGCATTTGCTTGAAGGTAATTTTAATTTTGATATTTTTTTTCGTAATCATTTATTGCTTTATAGCCATACAACACACAGACAAAACCATACTACATAAAACTGAAAATATCAGTAGTGTTCTGTACAAATTGAGAGAAGATCTAGACAAAATACCATCACAATTTTCACTCACCAGTGATAGACAAACACAACTTACACTTCAAGGTATGGGTCTTTCAGGATTTTGTGAACTGTGGCGCTGAAATCAGTTTATATCAAAATGCTATCATCCGTTTTACAATGATTTGCCGGTACACTTTTTCTAATTTATGTTTGGTTTTGTCGTTGTAGTACTTATTATTATCACGTTTTTATCATTATTATTGTTAAAGATTTTTTCTCGTCTGTTTGTCTTTTAAGTAGACCAATTTTTGAGTTTATTACTTGCGATCTTTTATTCGAGATTACAGTTCACGGCATAATGAAACATCTCTAAATTTTCTATTCGTTTTTACTTTAATCCTACACACTTTTTCAATATACAGCAATAGACTTAAAAAAACAAGACTTGTCTAAAGAACTTAACAGCATCGGCACTGTCTTAGTACAACTTGACCAAAAATTAGATAAGTTGCCTTCAGACAATAACAAACAAACACATTTTATAACTAAAGGTAGCCGTTTTTTCATTGTATTTTTATTTGTTTTCAAAAATCTTTTACTTTATAGCTATAGACTTTAGCGAAAAACAACTGCTAACACAAGTTAAAAACTTTAATGCAACATTAAACCAGCTTGATGACAAACTAAATAAAATGCCATCACATTTTTTACTCGCCAGTGATAGACAAACGCAACATATAATTCAAGGTAACCTTACGACTTTTTGACTTTTTTTTAACACATTGCATTTACTATACAGATATAGATTTAACAAAAAAAGAATTATCCAAAGACATTAAAAGCATAAGCAGTACTCTGGACAATATTGACCAAACAGTACAAAAATTACCTTTAGATAGTGATAAGCATACACAACTTATAACCAGAAGTGAGTTTTCTTAATATCCTAATGTGTATTTGTTTTTAACAGTCTCTAATATGTAGCCATAGACCTCAAAGAAAAACAACTTTTAAACGAAGTTAGAAATATCAGCAGTACGTTGTTTCAACTTGAGAAAAAAGTAGACAAACTACCTTTAGACGTATCACTCAACACTGATAAACAAACACAACTTATAACAAAAAGTAGATTATTTTTTTCAAAAATATTTCTCCACTATTTTTTTTTAATTTCTAGTCATTGATCTTAAAGAAAAGCAATCATTAAATCAACTTCAAAATTTGAATACCACCTTATCCCTACTAGGAAACAAAATAGAACAAATACCATCTCATATTTCACTTACCACTGATAAACAAACGCAGGTTGCACTTAATGGTAACATTTTTATAATTTATTTTTTTTATCCTAAACAATTTTTCTATACGTAGCTATAGACATCAAAGAAAGAAACTTAGTAAACAATATTCAAAACGTGAACACATTTTTGCACAAAATTGAAGAAAATCTAGATAAAGTACCAGCCAAAACTTTACTTGGCACTGAGATACAAACAAAACTAATAGTTGATGGTAACTTTTTCCAAATTTTACTTATTTGTGATTTTTCAAAACTTTCTCGCCTCATAGCTATTCGTCTTAACGAAAACAAACTTTCTAACTTCAGCAGTAATATATACCAACTCGAAGAAAAGGTAGAGAAGTTTCCATCACTCGTTTCGATCTACAATGACAAACAAACTGACAATATAATTCATGGTAATTTTTTCACTTTTTTAATTTTTTTAAAATATATTATTGGTTTATAGCCATACAACACACAGACAAAACCGTAATTCACAAAGCTAAAAACATAAGCAGTATTTTGCACCAACTTAAAGAAGGTGTAGATAAAATATCTTCAGACTTATTACTCACTAGTGATAGACAAACACAACTTACAATTCAAGGTAGTTTATCTATTTTTTTTAACTTTAATCCTAACATATTTTTGAATATGCAGCTATAGATCTCAAGAAAAAAAAGTTATCTACAGATCTCAAAAGCATCAGTATTGTTTTAGAGAAGATTAGTCAAAAAATAGAAAAATTCCCAGCCGCTACAGATACACAAACCCAGCTTATAACCAAAGGTGACTAATCCTCCTTATCCTTATTTTTTTCATAAATATTTTCAATTTGTAGCTATAGACCATAGCGAAAAACAAACATTAAATTTAATCAAAAAATGTAATAACACTGTATCCCAACTGGAAGACAAAATAGATCAAATACCTACTTACGTTTCGCACACCAGTGATAAACAAATACAGATTACACTTCAAGGTAACGTTTCTATAGTTTCGTCTTTATTATTTTACTTAAAACATTTTTTTTAATGCGCAGCTATAGATCTCAAAGAAAAGGGCCTAATTAAAAATATTCAAAACGTAAATACACTTTTGCAAACACTTGAAGAAAAACTAGATAGAGTACCCGAGCAAACTTTACTTGGCGCTGAAAAACAAACAAAACCTATAGTTAATGGTAACTTTTTTTTGTATTTTATTTATTTATTACTTCCTAAAACTTTCTCGCATCGTAGCTATTCGGTTTAATGGAATCAAACTATCTAACGATTTTAAAAACATCAGTAATGCTATGTACCAACTTGAAGAAAAATTAGAGAAGTTTCCATCACTGATTTCAATTTACAATGACAAACAAACTGATCATATAGTCGACGGTAATTTTTTCGCATCATTTAACTTTGTCTTGTATTAAATACATAATTGGTTTCTAGCCATACAACGTACAGATACAACTATAATGCACAAAACTAAAAACATAAGCAGCGCCTTGTACCAACTTAAAGAAGATCTAGACAAAATACTATCACAATTTTTACTCACCACTGATAGACAAACACAACTTACAATTCAAGGTAGTTTTTAAAAAGTTTTAAATTTTAATGGGAAACATTTTTTTAAATATGCAGCTATAGATCTCAGAAAAAAAGACTTATCTAAAGATGTTAAAAGCATCAATACAATTTTAGACATGATTAACCAAAAGATAAATAAATTGCCGTCGGATGCAGATAAACAGACACAACTTATATCTAAAGGTGACTACTTCTAACCGTTTAATTTTCAATAGTCTTTTTTTATAAATATTTTCAACTTGTAGCCATAGACCTTGGCAAAAAACAACTATTACATCAAGCTAAAGACTTCAATATCACTTTGCTTCAACTTGAAAACAAAATAGACAACATACCTGCACACATTTCACTCACTAGTGACAAACACACTGAGATTACGCTACAATGTAATGTTTCCAAGTTTTTGTTTTTTATCTAAACATTTTCTTAAATCTGCAGCAATGGATCTCAAAGAAAGGGCGTTATTTACCAATATTCAAAACGTGAACAATATTTTGAACACACTCGAAGAAAAAATAAACAAACTACCTGCACAAGCTTTACATGACACTGATAAACAAACCAAAGTTATAGTTGAAGGTAGTTTTTTTATGATTTTTACTTATTTATTCATTTGCTAATATTTTCTCAAACTACAGCGATTCGCTTTAAAGATGCCGAACATTTAAATACCTTTAAAAACATAAGCGTTGCTGTGTACCAACTTGGAGAAAAAGTTGACACGTTTCCAACGAGAGTTTCAATCGCCAATGATAAACAAACAGTACATTTAGTTGAAGGTAGTTTTCTCCGCATTTTTGATTTATTTTCAAATTTTAAAATTTGATCAAATTAATGATCCCTTCTTTTAGAAGGTTGGATGAAAGCAACTACTTCAGTAATTTGCGACGTTTCGTGTTCTGGATGAACACTTCATCAGACTCGCTCACACTGAATCAAGTAATTTTTTTCCAAAATGATTAAGTTAAAATTAATACATTTAAATTACGTTTTAATAGTGCACGATGTATGAAATCACATCACGTTTTTAATTTAAATGTATTAATTTTAACTTAATTATTTTGGAAAAAAATTACTTGACTCAGTGTGGGCGAGCCTGATGAAGTGTTCATCCAGAACACGAAACGTCGCAAATTACTGAAGTAGTTGCTTTCATCCAACCTCCTAAAAGAAGCGATCATTAATTTGATCAAATTTTAAAATTATCACCTACCAGGAGGCGAACCGTTCTATTTATTTTCAAATATTTCATTGGATTATAGCCATACAACAAACAGACAGAACCATAACGCACAAAACTAAAAATATCAGCGATGTTTTGTACCAGCTTAAAGAAGATTTAGACAAAATACCATCTCAATTTTTACTCACCAGTGACAGACAAACACAACTTACAATTCAAGGTAGTTTTTCCATCTATATTAGCTTTAATAGTAAACTGTTTTATCAATGTTCAGCTATAGATATGGACAAGAGAGACTTATCTAAAGATGTCAAAAACATCAACACTATTTTAAACAAGCTTGACCAAAAGCTAGATAAGTTGCCTTTAGACACTAATAAGCAAACAAAACTTTTAACTAACGGTAACTATTTGTCAGGGTATGGTTTTAATCGTTTTTCAATTTTTCTTTATTAATTTGTAGCAATAGACCTTAGCGAAAAGCAACTATTTACTCAAATTAAAACGTTTAATGCATCTATGTTGCAACTAGACGATAAAATAAGTAAAATACCTGGCCAAGTTTCACTTATTACTGAAAAACAAACACAAATGACACTTCAAGGTAATGTTTGTATACTACTGCATTTTATTCAAACTTTGTTTGTAGCTATAGATCTCGGAAGAAAAAACTTGTTTGGCAATATTGAAAACGCAAACACTATACTACACGCGCTTGAGGAAAAATTAAATACAATTCCTGAGCAAACGTTACTCGCTTCAGACACACAAACAAAATTTATAGTTGAAGGTAACTTTTCTCCGGTTTTCACTAATTACTCATTTTCCAACATTCTTTTGAACACCTAGCTATTCGTCTTAAAGATAACGAACGTTTAAATAACTTTAAGAACATAAGCAATGCTCTGGAACAACTTGAAGAAAAGTTAGACACGTTTCCATCAATCGTTTCAGTCAACAATGATCAACAAACAGCACGTGTAATTGAAGGTATTTTTTCCCGCGTTTGAGTTTCATATTTAAAATATTTATTGTTCTATAGTTTTACAACATACAGATAAAACCATTATTCAGAAAACTAAAAACATAAGCAATGCTTTGAACCAACTTAAAGAAGATCTAGACAAAATACCTTCTCAACTTTTACTCACCAGTGATAGACAAACACAACTAACAATTCAAGGTAGTTTTCCTAGTATTGAACTTTAATACTAAACACTATTCTTAATTTGCAGCTATAGATCTTAGAAAAGAGAATTTATCTGATGATGTTAAAAGTGTGAATGCCATTTTGGACAAGCTTTTCCAAGAGATAAATAAATTTCCCTTAGACACAGATAAACAAACACAACTTATATCTAAAGGTGATCAGTAATCGCATCTTGTGATCAGTTTTCTTAAAGAATTAATTTAATTTGTAGCCATCAATCTAAGTGAAAAGCAACTACTAAATCACATTCTAAATTTGAATATGACGTTATCTCAAGTTGATGACAAAATAAATAAAATACCCGCGCACGTTTCAGTCACAAGTGATAAACAAACACAAACAACACTTCAAAGTAATGTTTACAGCTTTCCACGTATTTTTTCTAATTATTTTGATACGCAGATATAGATCTCAAAGCAAGGGGCTTATTTAACAACATTGAAAACTTAAACGCTGTTTTACACACGGTTGAAGCAAAACTAGATAAACTTCCTGAGCAAACTTTACTTGACACTGACAAGCAAACCAAACTCATAGTTGAAGGTAATTTTCCTTCGGTTTTTAGTAATTTACTGATTTACCAAAAATTTTTCGACGCGTAGCTTTTCAACTTAAAGATAACAAACACTTAAATACGTTTAAAAACATAAGTTCCATTTTGACTCAACTTGGAGCAAAAGCAGACATGATTCCGTCACTCGTTTCAATCCACATTGATAAACAAACGGCACATGTAATTGAGGGTAATTTTTCCCGTGTTTCAGTTTTATTTTCCAAATAATTTATGCGTTTATAGCTTTGCAACATACGGACAAAACGATAATGCACAAATCTAAAAACATAAGCAATGCTTTGAATCAGCTTAAAGACGATATAGACAAAATACCATCTGAATTCTCACTTACTACGGATAGGCTGACACAACATACACTTCAAGGTTTTGTTTTGTTTTTTTAAAGTTGTAAACCAAATTAGTTTTTTTAATGCGCAGCTATGGATCTTAGAAAACAAGACTTATCTAAAGATGTTAAAAACATCAATACTGTTTTGGACAGTCTTGGCCAAAAGATAGGTAAATTGCCATCAGAAACAGATAAACAAACACAACTTATAACTAAAGGTGAATATTTCTCAATCTTTGGTTTTTCTTAACCTTTTTCAATTTATAGCCATAGATTTTACGGAAAAACAGTTATTAAATCAAGTTCAAAATTTTAATAAAACTATGTACCAAATTGACGACAAAATAAATAAAATACCCGCACACGTTTCAGTTACTGGCGATAAACAAACACAAGTAACACTTCACGGTAATATTTACAACCTTTCATCATTTTTTTTCTAATTTTTTATACATGCAGCTATGGATCTCAAAGAAAAGGCATTATTTAACAATAACCAAAACGTACACACTCTGCTACATACACTTGAAGAAAAGCTAAATAAACTTCCTCAGCAGACTTTACTCGATACTGACAAACAAACCAAGTTTATAGTTGAAGGTAACTTTCTTACGGTTAATTTATTCATTCATTTTTTGAAATGTTTCCAATTCTCACTTACTAGTGATAGTTGATGAACTTCAAGTATTTCTTTTTTTAAATTTTGATACCAAACTCGTTTTTCAATATGTAGCTATAGATCTCAAAAAACAAGACTTATCTAAAGATTTTAAAAGCATCAGTAGTGTTTTGGACCAACTTGGAAAAAATATAGATAAATTACCGTCGGATATGGATAAACAAACACAAGTTATAACTAAAGGTGACTATATTTTTCAATCTAATTGTTTTTTTAGAACGTTTTCAATTAATAGGTATAGGTATTGTCGAAAAGCAGCTATTAAACCAAGTTAATACTTTTAATACCACTTTATACCAAGTTGACGAAAAAATAAGTAAAATACCTGCACACGTTACACTAATCATTGATAAACAAACACAGAGCACACTCCAAGGTAATTTTTTTACGTTTCTGTTTTTTAACGCTAAATCTTTTTAAATGCGTAGCTATAGATCTTAGAGAAAAACGTTTATTTAACGATATTCAAAACGTCAACACTGTTCTACACACACTTGCAGAAAAACTAAATAAACTACCAGCACAAACTTTACTCGACAGTGATAGACAAACAAAAGATATAATTGATGGTAACTTTGTCACCGGTTACTTATTTCTTAATATTTTTAATTTTTCTCAACTTGCAGCAATTAGTCTTAAAGATAGTGAACACTTAATCAACTTTAAAAACATAACCACTGCTTTGTATCAACTTGGAGAAAAAGTAGACACATTTCCATCAATCGTTTCAATCGACAATGATAAACAAACAGCTCATATAATTAACGGTAATATTTCTTACGATTTAATCTCAGTTTTAAAATATTTTATTGATTTATAGTTTTACATAATACAGACAAAACTATAATGCACAAAAGTAAAAACATAAGCGGTGTTTTGAACCAACTTAAAGAAGAACTGGACAAAATGCCTTCACAGTTTTTACTCACTAGTGATAGACAAACTCAACTTACAATTCAAGGTAGTTTTTCCAATTCTTTAACTTTAATCTAAAACTCTTTTCTCCATAAGCAGCTATAGATCTGAGAAAAAAAGACTTATCTGATGATGTTAGACGCATTAGTACTATTTTGAACAAACTTGACCAAACGATAGATAAATTTCCCTCAGACACAGATAAACAAACAAAGCTTGTAACTAAAGGTGACAATTTCTTAGATTCCATTGTTCTTTTTTCATAAAAAAAAACTTTTAAATTCGCAGCCATAGAACTTAGCGAAAAGCACCTATTAAATCAAGTTTTAAATTTTAATAGCACTTTGTACCAAATTGACGAAAAAATAAATAAAATACCCACACACGTTTCGGCCACCAGTGATAAACAAGCACTTATAACACTGCAAGGTAACGATTGCACATTTTTGTGTTAATGTTACATTTCAACTATATAATTGGTTTTTAGCTTTACATAATATTGAGAAAACCATAATTCACAAAACTAAAAACATTAGTATCATTTTGAACCAGGTGAAACAAGATCTAGACAAAATGCCAACTCGGTTTTCACAAAACACTGATAGACTCACACAACTTACACTTCACGGTAATTTCTTAATTTTGTTTTTTAACTTTACTTTTAAACTTTTCTCAACATATAGCTATAGATTTAGGAAAAAAAGACTTATCTAAAGACGTTTTCAAGATCAATAGTATTTTGAACAAACTTGACCAAAATATAAATAATTTGCCCTTAGACGCAAATAAACAAACACAACTCATAACTGAAGGCATTTATTTTGCACAGTCTAAATTATTTTTTTTAAACGTTTTTAATTTATAGCCATCGACTTTGCCGAAAAGAAGTTATTAGAAAAGGTTAAAAATTTTAATACAACTTTGTACGAAGTTGACACCAAAATAAATAAAATACCAACTCACGTTTCACTCACTAGTGAGAAAGAAACAGAGATGCTACTTCAAGGTAATGTTTGCCAATTTCTATCGCTTTTGCGTAATTTTATTTTTTAATAAGCAGCTATAGATCTCAAAGAAAAAGGTTTAGTTAACAATATTCAAAACATAAAGAATATTTTGCACACACTTGAAGAAAAACTAAATGAACTTCCCGAGCAAACTTTACACGACACTGGCAAACAAACTCAACTTATAGTAGAAGGTTGCTTTACTCTGATTTTTAGTAATTAATTCATTTTACATAATTTTTTTAATTTATAGAAATTCGCCTTAACGATAAAGAACGCATAAACAATTTTAAAAACATAAGCACAGCTTTGTATCAACTTGGAGAAAAACTAGACACATTTCCATCAGCCGTTTCAATCGACAATAATAAACAAACAGCACATATCATTGAAGGTAATTTTTAGTCAGTGAAGTTAGAACGTACGTTTTACGAATTAAAAAAATCTAACTGTTTTTGTAGTACAACCAGATTCTACATTCTTTATATTAAAGAATCGTTGTGTTATCATCGTGAATCTAGCAGTTTCCGCAGTTTTATTGGTAATACTCGACATTTAGAGTTCTGTGTTGACTTTTTTTTAAACAATTTTCAATGATTACGTCTATTACGACATTTTATCAAAATTTGCTGAAGATCCGTGATGATGATTATTTGCAGTTTTAATTGTAGTTTTTGAAATCGTTTATTAATAACTCCTATCTCTGCATGATTTTAAACCAATAAATGAACTTATATCAATAAACGATTTTGTATAGCAACCAATGAAATCGTTAGCAACTAGTAATTTAACAACTTTTCGCGAATCAGTGTCACATAAAAACAGGACTGCCAATCATAATGGTTGTGTTCAACGTTCATTCTTCTTCTTTTCCTGTTCTTTATGGCTTACACCGTCGGGTCCTCTATACATTTCCGGTAAAGTTTGCGATCCTCGGTCAGTCGCCTAACTGACCTTAGATCTTTCCCTCTTTGTGTCACTCTTTTCTCTATGCTTTCCTCTCTCGTGGTCTTTCTCTACTGCGTCTGTCTTCTGGTCTTGCATCTAATACATGTCTTGGATATCTGTCTGGTCTGATTCGTACAAGACCGAACCATTTTAACTGTTTGTATTCTATTTGGTGCACTATTAGGTTGATTTCTAATTCTCCTCGTGTTACCATATTTTTCACTCGATCTCTTTTATTTCTTTGTGCTACTCCTCTTAAATACTTCATTTCATTATCCAACTCTCCGATGCGTGTGTTAATGTTGGTAAGTTTATGCTATTATACACTCCTGAGTTTTTTGTCGGTATGCTTACTTCGTTTTTGAAAATTACTGTTCTATTTAGTGCGTAATATACTTTTTGCGCTTCTGTTCGCTTTGACGTATTTTACAGGCATCATAATCGGCCGGAAATTTTACTTTTCCGGCCTAGGCCAGTAAAGTGTAGTAGAATTTTATAACTAAAAGTTGGCACTAGTAATCATTAATTAATTAAACGTCATCTGTCAATTTGTCAGATTTATTAGCATACACCATTATCTGTGTTATTGTTTAGAGTAGGACTAACAATTTTTTTTAAAGAAATATAACAAATTTGCTTATATCTTACGATTGCTAAAAACAACAATGGTTTTACCAAAGGTAAAACAGAGGAAAACAGGAGAAAAGAGTAAAAAAATTACACTAACAATGGTTTCATTTTCATATAAGTGAAATTGTAATAATATTATGTAATTGTCAAATTCATTTCAAAAACAATGCATTACACGTTCTAAAAGTATTTTGCGAGTATTCGCTTTTTGTAGGCCGAGGTGAAGCTCATACTCGCAAAATAGCACTTTCTGGACTAGTTATACAAATTACTATTGCTGGCCTTGTTTGTTCGATTTAATATTTCTTTCTCTATTGTCCCAGACTTAGTTATTATTGTTCCCAGGTATTCGTGGTTTTTAACCCCTCTAGTTGTTTTCCACTACATAATATTTGTGTAGCATTTAATGCTTCCTTCTTTGTTATAAACATGACTTTACTTTTTTTCGTGTTGATTTTAATTCCCCATCTTTCTATAGCTCTGTGCTATTTACTGATTATTTGCTGTATTTTTTCTGCTGCTTCGGTCAGTAGCACTATGCCATCTGCATATACAAAGCTGTGGATTGATTGACAGAATGATAGATTCCAGTTTCCTATTTTTACTCCAAATCTGAGCCCCTTACATTCTTTTATTATTTACTGTTATTACTGTTATAAATATAAGTGGACTGATATAATCCCTTTATTTTATTCCTTTTTCAATTTTAAAACTGAAAACAGCTTTTTAATACACACTCTTCCCTTTGTATGTTCGTGCAGTTTTTTTATAGTTTGTTGGAGTTGGTTCGATATATGTAGTTAGGTTAGTGCTGTTCATATGCTCTGCTTGGGAATTGTGTCAAACGCTGTATGTCAATGTACATCAATTACAGCTAAATGCTTTGTAGTCTTTCCTACATACTTGTTCTTAGTACATATATGTGGTCTTGGGTTTGTCGTTCCAGTCTAAAAGCAGCTTGATCCATCAGTTCTTCTTTTATTTTTTTATGCCTTCTTTCCAATATCCGAGTGTAAATCTTTTGTATTACGGATGACAAACATATGACCATATAGTTGTCGTAGCCATTAGTGTCGCATTTTTTAAGCATGGGTATAGGATATTCTCGTCTTCATCTTCTGGTGCTTTTTCAGTTTTCTAGAATTATTGGTATGTATATTTTTTTATGCATTTCCTTGTCTTTGCTCCGCTATACTTAACCATTCGCCTTTCTTAGCCTTTCCTGCTTAACGACCTGTTCCACTTCTTCTAGCTCTATGTCTTGTTCTACTTCTATGTTATTCTTAGTGTATTTTATACTCTACACAGGTTTTCCATATTTTCTTTGTGTTTTGTTTATTGCTTTCTAGAATTCTTTTTCATTAGTAGTATTACATTTCCTTTCTAGATCTCTACAATATTCTTTCCAAGATTCTTGCTTCATCTTTTTGATGGTCTCCTTAGCTTTTGAGATATATAATCATTTTCGTTCTTACTTTAGATATACCTCTTCCATGCATTTCATCTATTTTTAACTTTTTCTCTTAGTTCCTTTTTTACCAACTGGTCCGGTTTTTTTAATTTTTAATTATTGTTGTTTCCCATGCTTCTTCTGCTTGTTCTGTTATTGTTGTTTTTAGTATCTTTCACCTCTTTTCTATACTCCATTTTTAGTTTTCAGCAGCTTCTTCTAGCTTACATTTTTTAAGGCTTCATTTAGTTTAGTTTGATATGTTTTCATTATCCCTGGTTTTTTTAGTTTGTTTATCTTTGTTTTATAATATTGTCTAACCTGTTTTTGTTTTCTTGCATATAATCTTGTGTCAGAGATAACTAGTCTATGATCCGAGTTCAAATCTTCTTATTACTTATATATTAAGTATAGTGTATTTTGTTTCTCTATTGTATGTGATGTAGTCGTTGATGCTTTCTGCCGCTGTATGTAATCTTGTGTATTGTCTTGTGGTTAAAGTGGCTGTTCTCAATTAAGTTGATTTCTTATGCAGAATTCTATCATCGCACTTTCATTGTTGTTTCTCTGCCATACTTTTCAGTTGTACCATAGCCAATATCTTGTCTGTTCCCTGTACGTGCATTCTAATCCCCATCTATGAACACATGTCAACCCTATCGATCTGTATTTGTAATTCATCTAAGAACCCGTCTTTTTCTTGTAGGTCTTAGTCTTCTGTAGAGGCATATATTTGTATTAATTTTATATTTTCTTATGACTTTATGTTCACGTACATGATTCTTGCATTTACTGCTTCCCAGTGTGTCATTCAACTAGCTAGATGTGAGTTAAGCATAATTCCTACGCGACGTTTTGCTCTACCTTATAATCCTGAGTATAATAGTTTTACTAAAATACAATCAAAGGAAAAACTTTGAAACTAATTTGTTTGTTAATCGGCATTTATAATCTAAACAATATTAACACGCTCCCTGGTTTTACTCTCCCCCGAAGTTAAGATGTCTCAATTATTAACACACTTAATCATTAGATAACTATTTCTGTCAATAATTTGCTAATAGTTATTTTAACGTAAGTATATGTATAATAATGTAATAGAAATCGTAATAAACGATTTTAAACAAATAAATTTATATTAAAAACCATTTTATATAGCCACCATTAAAGTAACAATTTTTTAAGACTACTAGATGTAATAAGTGGTTAGTTTGTATACTTTACTTTTTAATTTTGTTTTAATTTCCCCCGTTTTACTTATACATTTGTTTTATGCGAATAAACCGCGCCTTATTTTCAAAAACTAAACTCGTGTTATCGCGTTCGCCTTCTTATAGTTTTTTTGACCGTTGACTAAAACATTCCAATATTTTTATATCGCGTAGAACATTCTAGAACACTATGAATTTTAAAATAATACAATGTTATGAACGGAGCTATCATATTGTTTACCTGATGATATTCGGTGCATATTTTTTACTAAAGTGGGTAATTTAAAACAGTAAATTCAATCATAATATGGTATTTTCGTTATTCAAAGTGTACGACATCGTTATGATAAATTTTCACAAAATAATGATCAAAATTAGTTTAAAACACATTTTAACCCTTTCACTGCGGCGTGCCGCGACTGGTGCTATTGGCAATTATTTTGCGGCTAGCAAGTATACTCGCCCGGAGTAGTTTTGTCCAAAGTGGTATTTCTTATTCAAAGTTTTTTTTGTAATACCTATATCTTTTTTTACAATCAAATTTAATACGTTTAATAACATTTTTTTTTACTATTATTAGAAAACGCATATTTTGTCAACATAAAACTTTTATTTTTGAAAAAATCGTAACTTATACATACTAAAAAATTTGTTTAGTATGATACACTATCTATCTATCATTTGACATAATGAATTAAATAGTTAACAACATATTGCGAAAAATAAAACCGATAGATATCAAAAGATGCGTACCTACTTACTCTTTGCACACGGGTGAGAGTGACTAAGAATACTAGACGTGTTCGCAGTTGTAGTGTGATTGCCAGGGGCCGACCACCCTCCAATAGACATGAGTTAAACACACGTACGAGTAAATCCGGCTTAGGCAGTTAAAACCTATTTAATTTTGAATCGCGAGTTATCTCGTCTGAATTAGTTAAACCCTTGACGATTGTACTCGTCTTGAGCAGTGAAAGGGTTAACTGTAGTTATAGTACAAATTTATAGTAAAAAGTTGCGGTCCGTGTTAAATTTTAAATTGTAATAAGTGCCATGTAAATATTTTATTATGAAGAATGCCGAAGTTTAGAACTATAAAAACTGCTATTAGAAGTGTTGGTATTTTTGTTTAACTAGTGCAACGTCGTGATAATTTCACAAATGCAATTTTCTTAGTTTCTGTTACACATTTCAACTATTTTGTCGTTCTATAGCTTTGCAACATACAGACAAAACCATAGCTCACAAAACTAAAAACATAAGCAGTATGTTGAACCAGTTTAAAGAAGATCTAGACAAGATACCATCGCATTTTTTACTCACTAGTGATAGACAAACACAACTAACAATTCAAGGTAGTTTTCCTAGTATTGAACTTTAATATCAAACACTATTCTTAATTTGCAGCAATAGACCTTAGAAAAGAGAATTTATCAGAAGATGTTAAAAGTGTGAATGCCATTTTGAACAAGCTTATCCAAGAGATAAATAAATTTCCTTTAGACACAGATAAACAAACACAACTTATATCTAAAGGTGATCAGTAATCGCATCTTTTGATCAGTTTTCTTAAAGAATTAATTTAATTTTTAGTTATCAACCTGAGTGAAAAGCAACTACTAAATCAAATTCTAAATTTGAATACGACCTTGTCTCAAGTTGATGACAAAATAAATAAAATACCCGCGCACGTTTCAATCACCAGTGATAAACAAACACAAACAACACTTCAAAGTAATGTTTACAGCTTTCCACATATTCTTTCTAATTATTTTGATACGCAGGTATAGATCTCAAAGCAAGGGGCTTATTTAACAATATTGAAAACTTAAACGCTGTTTTACACACGGTTGAAGCAAAACTAGATAAACTTCCTGAGCAAACTTTACTTGACACTGATAAGCAAACCAAACTCATAGTTGAAGGTAATTTTCTTTTGGTTTTTAGTAATTTACTGATTTACCAAAAATTTTTCGACGCGTAGCTTTTCAACTTAAAGATAACAACCACTTAAATACGTTTAAAAACATAAGTTCCATTTTGACTGAACTTGGAACAAAAGCAGACATGCTTCCGTCAATCGTTTCAATCCACATTGATAAACAAACGGCACATGTAATTGAGGGTAATTTTTCCCGTGTTTTAGTTTTATTTTCCAAATAATTTATGCGTTTATAGCTTTGCAACATACGGACAAAACGATAATGCACAAATCTAAAAACATAAGCAATGCTTTGAATCAGCTTAAAGACGATATAGACAAAATACCATCTGAATTCTCACTCACTACGGATAGGCTGACACAACATACACTTCAAGGTTTTGTTTTGTTTTTTTAAAGTTGTAAACCAAATTAGTTTTTTTAATGCGCAGCTATGGATCTTAGAGAACAAGACTTATCTAAAGATGTTAAAAACATCAATACTGTTTTGGACAGTCTTGACCAAAAGATAGGTAAATTGCCATCAGAAACAGATAAACAAACACAACTTATAACTAAAGGTGAATATTTCTCAATCTTTGGTTTTTCTTAACCTTTTTCAATTTATAGCCATAGATTTTACGGAAAAACAGTTATTAAATCAAGTTCAAAATTTTAATAAAACTATGTACCAAATTGACGACAAAATAAATAAAATACCCGCACATGTTTCAGTTACTGGCGCTAAACAAACACAAGTAACACTTCACGGTAATATTTACAACCTTTCATCATTTTTTTTTCTAATTTTTTATACATGCAGCTATGGATCTCAAAGAAAATGCATTATTTAATAATAACCAAAACGTACACACTCTGCTACATACACTTGAAGAAAAGCTAAATAAACTTTCTCAGCAGACTTTACTCGATACTGACAAACAAACCAAGTTTATAGTTGAAGGTAACTTTTTTACGGTTAATTTATTCATTCACTTTTTGAAATGTTTCCAATTCTCACTCACTAGTGATAGCTGATGAACTGCAAGTAGTTTTAATTCTTTTTTTAAATTTTGATACCAAACTCGTTTTTCAATATGTAGCTATAGATCTCAAAAAACAAGACTTATCTAAAGATGTTAAAAGCATCAGTAGCGTTTTGGATCAACTTGGCCAAAAGATAGATAAATTGCCGTCGGATATGGATAAACAAACACAAGTTATAACTAAAGGTGACTATATTTTTCAATCGAACTGTTTTTTTCAAAACGTTTTTAATTAATAGGTATAGATATTGTCGAAAAGCAGCTATTAAATCAAGTTAATACTTTTAATACAACTTTATACCAAGTTGATGAAAAAATAAGTAAAATACCTGCACACGTTACACTAACCAGTGATAAACAAACACAGAGCACACTCCAAGGTAATTTTTTTACGTTTCTGTTTTTTTAACACTAAATCTTTTTAAATACGTAGCTATAGATCTTAGAGAAAAACGTTTATTTAACGATATTCAAAACGTCAACACTGTTCTACACACACTTGCAGAAAAAATAAATAAACTACCAGCACAAACTTTACTCGACACTGACAGACAAACAAAAGATATAATTGATGGTAACTTTGTCACCGGTTACTTATTTCTTAATATTTCTAATTTTTCTCAACTTGCAGCAATTAGTCTTAAAGATAGTGAACACTTAATCAACTTTAAAAACATAACCACTGCTTTGTATCAACTTGGAGAAAAAGTAGGCACGTTTCCGTCAATCGTTTCAATCAACAATGATAAACAAACAGCTCATATAATTAACGGTAATATTTCTTACGATTTAATCTGTTTTCAAATATTTTATTGATTTATAGTTTTACATAATACAGACAAAACTATAATGCACAAAAGTAAAAACATAAGCAGTGTTTTAAACCAGATTAAAGAAGAACTAGACAAAATACCTTCACAGTTTTTACTCACTAGTGATAGACAAACTCAACTTACAATTCAAGGTAGTTTTTTCAATTCTTTAACTTTAATCTAAAACTCTTTTCTCCATAAGCAGCTATAGATCTGAGAAAAAAAGACTTATCTGATGATGTTAGAAGCATTAGTACTATTTTGAACAAACTTGACCAAACGATAGATAAATTTCCTTCAGACACAGATAAACAAACAAAGCTTGTAACTAAAGGTGACAATTTCTTAGATTCCATTGTTCTTTTTTCTTAAAAAAAAACTTTTAAATTCGCAGCCATAGAACTTAGCGAAAAGCACCTATTAAATCAAGTTCTAAATTTCAATAGCACTTTGTACCAAATTGACGAAAAAATAAATAAAATACCCACACACGTTTCGGCCACCAGTGATAAACAAGCACTAATAACACTGCAAGGTAACGATTGCACATTTTTGTGTTAATGTTACATTTCAACTATATAATTGGTTTTTAGCTTTACATAATACTGAGAAAACCATAATTCACAAAACTAAAAACATTAGTATCATTGTGAATCAAGTGAAACAAGATCTAGACAAAATGCCAACTCAGTTTTCACAAAACACTGATAGACTCACACAACTTACACTTCACGGTAATTTCTTAATTTTGTTTTTTAACTTTACTTCTAAACTTTTCTCAACATATAGCTATAGATTTAGGAAAAAAAGACTTATCTAAAGACGTTTTCAAGATCAATACTATTTTGAACAAACTTGACCAAAATATAGATAAATTGCCCTTAAACGCAAATAAACAAACACAGCTCATAACTGAAGGCATTTATTTTGCACAGTCTAATTTAATTTTTTTTAAACGTTTTTAATTTACAGCCATCGACTTTACCGAAAGGAAGTTATTAGAAAAAGTTAAAAATTTTAATACAACATTGTACGAAGTTGACACCAAAATAAATAAAATACCAACTCACGTTTCACTCACTAGTGAGATAAAAACAGAGATGCTACTTCAAGGTAATGTTTACCAATTTCTATCGCTTTTGCGTAATTTTATTTTTTAATAAGCAGCTATAGATCTTAAAGAAAAAGGTTTAGTCAACAATATTCAAAACCTAAAGAATATTTTGCACACACTTGAAGAAAAACTAAATAAACTTCCCGTGAAAACTTTACTCGACACTGGCAAACAAACTCAACTTATAGTTGAAGGTTGCTTTCCTCTGATTTTTAGTAATTAATTCATTTTACATTGTTTTTTCAATTTATAGAAATTCGCCTTAAAGATAAAGCACGCATGAACAATTTTAAAAACATAAGCACAGCTTTGTATCAACTTGGAGAAAAACTAGACACATTTCCATCAGCCGTTTCAATCGACAATAATAAACAAACAGCACATATAATTGAAGGTAATTTTCAGTCAGTGAAGTTAGAACGTACGTTTTACGAATTAAAAAAATCTAAGCAACCAATGAAATCGTTAACAACTAGTAATTTAACCACTTTTTGCGAGTCAGTGTCACGTAAAAGCACGACTGCCAATCATAATGGTTGTGTTCAACGTTCATTCTTTTTTTCCTGTTCTTTATGCCTTACAGCATCGGTTCCTCCATACATTACCGGTAAAGTTTGCGATCCTCGGTCATTTGCCTTACTGATCTTAGATCTTTCCCTCGTTGTGTCACTCTTTTCTCTATGATTTCTTCTCTCGTGGTCTTTCTCTACTGCGTCTGTCTTCTGGTCTTGCATCTAATACATGTCTTAGATATCTGTCTGGTCTCATTCGTACTATAAGTCCGAACCATTTTAACTGTTTGTATTCTATTTGGTGCACTATTGGATTGATTTCTAATTCCTCTCGTGTTAACATATTTCTCACTCAATCTCTTTTATTTCTTTGTGCTACTCCTCTTAAATACTTCATTTCATTGTCCAACTCTTCGATGCGTATGATAATGTTGGTAAGTTTATGCTATTATACACTCTGAGTTTTTTTGTCGGTTTTCTTTTTTGAAAATTACTGTTCTATTCAGTGCGTAATATACTTTTTTGGGCTTCCGTCCGTCTAAAAGTATCTTCCATCAGTTCTTCTTTTATTTTTTTATGCCTTCTTTCCAATATCCGAGTGTAAATCTTTTGTATTACGGATGACAAACAAATGGCCCTATAGTTGTCGTAGCCATTAGTGTCGCATTTTTTAAGCATGGGTATAGGATATTTTCGTCCTCATCTTCTGGTGCTTTTTCACTTTTCTAGAATTGTTGGCATATTTTTTTTATCCATATCTTTGTCTTTGCTCCGCTATACTTTACCATTTGCCTTTCTTAGCCTTCCCTGCTTAATGACCTGTTCCACTTCTTCTATCTCTATGTCTTGTTCTACTTCTATGTTATTCTTAGTGTTTTTTATATTCTACACCGGTTTTCCATATTTTCCTTGTATTTTGTTTATTGCTTTCTAGAATTCTTTTTTATTATTAGTATTACATTTCCTTTCTAGATCTCTACTATATTCTTCCCAAGATTCTTGCTTCACCTTTTTGATGGTCTTCTTAGCTTTTGAGATATATAATCGTGTTTATCATTTTCGCTCTTACTTTATTACTTACTTATATACCTCTTCCATGCATTCCTTCTATTTTTAACTTTTTCTCTTAGTTCCTCATTCCACCAGCTGGTCCGGTTTTTTTATTTTTAATTATCGTTGTTTCCCATGCTTCCTCTGCTTGTTCTGTTATTGTTGTTTTTAGTATCTTCCACCTCTTTTCTATACTCCATTTTTGGTTTTCAGCAGCTTTTTCTAGCTCACATTTTTTAAGGCTTCATTTAGTTTAGTTTAATATGTTTTCACTATCCTTGTTTTTTTTAGTACGTTTATCTTCATTTTATAATATTGTTTTGGATTTCTTGCATAGAATCTTGTGTCAGAGATAACTAGTCTATGGTCCGAGTACAGATCTTATTACCTTTATACCAAGTATAGCGTGTTTTGATTCTTTATTGTATGTGATATAGTCGTTTATGCTTTCTGCCGCTGTATTTAATCTTGTGTATCGTCTTGTCTTTTCAAAACGTCAACACTGTTCTACACACACTTGCAGAAAAACTAAATAAACTACCAGCACAAACTTTACTCGACACTGATAGACAAACAAAAGTTATAGTTGATGGTAACTTTGTCTCCGGTGATTTATTTCTTAATTTTTTTATGTTTTCTCAACTCGCAGCAATTAGTCTTAAAGATAGCGAACGCTTAAACAACTTTAAAAACATAACCACTGCTTTGTATCAACTTGGAGAAAAAGTAGACACGTTTCCATCACTCGTTTCAATCGACAATGATAAACAAACAACCCATTTAATTAACGGTAATATTTCTCACGTTTTAATCTTACTTTTCAAATATTATATTAATTTATAGCTTTACGTAATACAGACAAAACTATAATGCACAAAACTAAAAACATAAGCAGTGTTATAAACCAGATTAAAGAAGAACTAGACAAAATGCCTTCTCAGTTTTTACGCACTAGTGATAGACAAACTCAACTTACAATTCAAGGTAGTTTTTCCAACTCTTTAACTTTAATTTTAAACTCTTTTCTTAACAATCAGCTATAGATCTTCAAAAAAAAGACTTATCTGATCATGTTAGAAGCATTAGTACTATTTTGAACAAACTTGACCAAACGATAGATAAATTTCCTTCAGACACAGAAAAACAAACAGAGTTTATAACTAAAGGTAACAATTCCTCATATTCCATTGCTCATTTTTCTTGCAAAAAAAACTTTTTCAATTCACAGCCATACAACTTAGCGAAAAGCAACTATTGAATCAAGTTCTAAATTTTAATAGCACTCTGTACCAAGTTGCTAACAAAATAAATAATATACCCGAATACATTTCATCCACCAGTGATAAACAAGCACAAATAACACTTCAAGGTAACGATTGCACGTTTTCGTCTTTTTTCTTAAATAATTTTTTTTTACGATTATTGTTACGTTTCAACCATTTTATTGGTTTTTAGCTTTACATAATATAGACAATACCATAATGCACAAAACAATAAACATAACTAGTGATTTGGACCACCTCAAAAAAAATCTCGACACAATGCCTACTCAATTTTTACTCACTAGTGATAGACAAACACAACTTATAATACAAGGTAGTTTTTCCAGTTTTTAAATTAAATTTTATACTATTTTCTAAATCTGCAGCTATAGATCTTAAAAAAAAGAACCTATCTGATGATGTTAAAATCATCAGTACTATTTTAGACAAGCTTGACCAAAAGATGGATAAATTTCCTGCAGACACAGATAAACAAACACAACTTTTAACTAGAGGTGACCATTTCTCACACTTGTTCATTTTTTTTTAAACACCGATTTTTAGTGATTGACCTAAGCGAAAAACAACTATTGAAACAATTTCAAAATTTTAATACAACTTTGTACCAAGTTGACGACAAAATAAATAAGATACCAGCACACGTTACACTGATCGGAAACAAACAAACAGAAATGACACTTCAAGGTAATGTTTGTAACCTTTTTTTTCCTAAATGTTTTTTAATGCGCAGCTATAGATCTCAAAGAAATGGGCTTATTTAAAAATATTCAAAACGTAAACACTCTTCTGCATACAATTGAAGAAACACTAAATAAACTGCCTTCGCAAACTTTACTCGACACTGAAAAGCAAACAAAAGTTATCGTTGAAGGTAACTTTTTTCGGTTTTTAATTATTTATTTCCAAACTTTTCTAAACTTGTAGCTATTCGTCTTAGAGATAACGAACACTTCAACAACTTTAAAAACATAAGCACCGGTGTGTATCAACTTGGAGAGAAAGTAGACACGTTTCCATCAGTCGTTTCAAACAACAATGATAAACAAACAGCGCATATAGTCGATGGTAATTTCTCCTACGTTTTAATTTTGACTTTTAAGCATTTTACTGGTTTGTAGCCCTACAACATACAGACAAAACCATAATGCACAAAACTAAAAACATAAGCAGTGTTTTGAACCAACTTAAAGAAGATATAGACAAAATCCCATCACAATTTCTATTCGCCAGTGACAGACAAACACAACTTACAATTCAAGGTAGCTTTTCATTTTGTTAACTTTAATCCTAACTCTTTTCTCAACGAGCAGCTATAGATCTTAGAAAAAAAGACTTATCTGATGACATTAAAAGTACCAATGCTGTCTTAAAACAGCTTGATAAAAAAACAGATAACTTGTCTTTAGACAATGAGAAACAGGCTCAAATTATAGTTAAAGGTGATCATTCATTAGTTTTTAATTTTAATTTTTCTTCAAAGATGATTTTTAATTCGTAGCTATAGACCTTAGCGAAAAGCAATTATTAAACCAAGCGAAAAACGTAAATACCAGTTTGGCCAAACTCGAAGAAAAAGTAGACGAATTACACGTTTCATTTAAGAATGACAGACAAACAGAACTATTAGTTGAAGGTAATCTTTCATCTAGTTCAATTTTTTATTATTTTCCAAAATTTTCTTAATCCGCAGCTATACACCTTACAAGACAAAATATCTCAGACGACGTTAAAAAACTTCGCAGTAATTTAAACCAACTTGAAAGCAAAATAGATAAGTTACCACAACACATTTCACTCACTAGTGATAAACAAATGCAACAAACTCTTCAAGGTAATATCGTTTCATACTATTGTCCAAAAAAAAACTTTTATTTTGTGTAGCTATAAACCTTAAAGAAAAACAGTTAACAAATGCAACCAATGCTGTACACAAACTCGAAGAAGAATTAAATAAACTGTCTTCGGATATTTCACTCAACCGTGATAAACAAACGCAAGTAATAGTTGAAGGTAAAATTTTTACGCATTTTGATTTCTGTTTTCTAAAAACTGATTAATAGCTGTACATATTAAACAAACTGATTTATTTAATAATATTAAAAACGTAAACAATGTCCTAAACCACCTTGAAGAGAAATTAGTTAAAGTACCTTTAGACGTTTCTAAAAACATTGACAAACAGTCAGAAGTTATAATTAAAGGTAATTTTTTGTTTGTGCGCACTTTTTTATTAATCTCTTAAAACTCGCAGCCATCCATTTCAAAGAAAATGAACATTTGGGAGAAGTTAAAGACATAAATAGTATTTTGTCCAAACTTGACGGAAAAGTAGAAAAACTACCGTTGCAAATCACACTCAATAATGACAAACAAACGGAACATATAACTAATGGTAACTCCATCGTTGCTTTATCTTACAGTACTTTTCAAACTTTTGTCGATTCGCAGCTATGCAACTTAAAGGAAAAGACTTATCGTACAAAGTTAATGACACATTTATCAAACTTAAAGAACAACTTGATAAAATACCTTCCCATGTTTCCCTCATAAGTGACAATCAAACACAGCATATAATTGAAGGTAATCTTACTATTCGCGTTTCTTTTTTGAAAATTTTCGTCGTAGCTATTGAAGGTAAAAGTTTATCGAATGATGTTAAAAACATACGAAGTGTTTTAAGCCAACTCGAAGAAAAAGTACAAAAAATACCCTCAGATACTTCAGTAAACATTGATAAACAAACGCAACTCATAACAGAAGGTAACGCTTTTAATTTATCATTACCATTTATTAAATTGATGATTCGCAGCCATGAATCTCAAAGAAAAAAATATATTAGGCGAAGTTCAAAACATGAACGTTAGTTTGTATCAAATTGAAAGAAAGGTTTTATTGAACAACGATAGACTAACAGAGCATGTAGTTCAAGGTAACATCCACCAGATTATGAATTTTCCAAGTTTAATCTCAATTCGTAGCTATACATCTTACAGACAAAGGCTTATCGAACAAAGTTAAGCACGTGCACAACGGGTTGTACCAGCTTAAAGATGCATTCGATAAACTACCGTTACATGTTTCACTCATTACTAATAAACAAACGCAAGTTCTGCTAGAAGGTAACTTCTTCCCATTTTCCATTTTATTATTACTTTCTTCCACAATCTCAATCCGCAGCTATGCATCTCAAAGATCAAGAATATTCGAACGAAAGTAAAAACATTAGTGCTGCTTTAAACCAGCTTCAGAAAAATGTAGATAAACTACCTTTAGATGTGTCACACAATAGTGACCGACAAACGCAAGTTATAATTCAAGGTAACACGGTTCCTTGGTTTTCGCTTAATTAATTTTACAAAATCGCAGCTATGAATCTGAAAGAAAACGAACTGTCAAACGAAGTTAAAAAAATAAGTACTTCGTTAAAAGATCTTTTAAAAAATGCCGAAACTAACCTTAACGAGACGATGCTAAACATATTACAAACTGTTATTACCAAAGGTTTGTAGAGTTGGTCGTGCTAGTCACCTACGCTAATACACACTGACTTTGTAGATCTAGCAAATCGAAACACGCTACAAAACGAAGTCAAAGATAAAATTGACTATGCCACCAACAAACTTGAAAAATTAACACAAATCACAAACGACGTGGAAATTGTCAAGCATCAACTTAATGCGTTATCAAGTATTGATAAAACACTCGGCCGAGGTCAGTACAAAAATTTCAAATGGGAAAAACGCTTCTTGTTGTATAAGAAATTTTACTTACACGCTTTATTTTGCATGTGCTTTACTAAAACTTAACAACCAAGCTTCATATTCTTTTAGATTCTGAGCTGTACTTTTTTCCTGGTCGACGTTTTGTTCCACATCACAGTAGATATCCTCAGAACACCATTAGAGAAGGTGTTCCTGATTAGGTCTATTATGAGATTGTGACAAAACGTCGGCGAAGAAAAAGATGCAGTTTCAGCCCTGAAATCAAGAGAATATAAACGATGATTGCTGAAACACACATTTAAAAACAAGAATTAACCGCTATATTTTAGCACTGGAGGCTCATAGTGAAAGCATTAAACAGCACTTCCAAAATCAAACGGTTCATTCGCAAGATGTTTTAAAAACAGTACAAACGCATTTAGATAAATTGCACGAAAAAAATAAAGAACACACAGTTATTAGTTCTGGTATTAAAGACGACATTAACACTACCCAACAACTCATTAACGACTATTACGAGAAGGTCCACGAGCACTGTAGTAATCATAGCGATTTAGTCAACATATTACAAGGTAAATAAATCTTAACTGTTTTCATATAATTTTCTTGGTTAGCGCTTAAAGCTCACAGCGTCAATACGACTAGCTGGCAAAAACTTCTACAAGAGCAACTAGAAAACAATCAAAATAAATTAATAGCATTCAGTGAGGAGCATTTTAGAGACGTAACTACTTTGGTCAACGGTACATGTAAAGGTCGGTACATTTTTTTTTTAAATTCAAGTTATTCCATTAATGCTTTTACAGATATAGACAATAACGATATAAAAGAAATTTCAATGCT
Source organism: Aquatica leii (assembly GCA_035610365.1). Classification (NCBI taxonomy): domain Eukaryota; kingdom Metazoa; phylum Arthropoda; class Insecta; order Coleoptera; family Lampyridae; genus Aquatica; species Aquatica leii. The sequence continues at coordinate 39,383,311 of CM069437.1, read as the reverse complement.
GGCTAACAACACGTACTTTAAAGTGTCAAACATAGTAAACAAATTAGATGCGGAAAATCCTAAACTGCAAGAGTCAATTAAAATGATTACAGAATTAACGGAAACTCTTAATGGAAATATAGCTATTAGTTTTGAACAATTAATTGAGGAGATACAAGGGTTGCAGAAATTGGAGGAAGTTATGGCGCATACTAGCGATAGTGTAACCGATACGAAACGTCGTATTGAGTACGGTTTTCGAGAAATTTCAATGGATATTAATAATTCGATTAAGTCACAAATAAAAGACTTTGGCACATCGATTAATTCGAGGTAAGTTTTTTGTCGACAAACCATAAAACTGTTTTTGTTTCGTTTGGCGTTTCGCCGAATTTTAAAGTTTTTACGGAGAATTGGTCTTTTTAAATTTTCTCTCGACATGTATTGAACGTTTTAAAACCGTGACGTTCAAATGCAACTCAGATTTGTCTTTGCCGATTTGAATAAAGCACATTTTATGAGTTGATTAAATATTAACAACAAAAAGTCTTCAAAGACAAATAAGTCTAATATGGATTAAACCGATCATCAGTAGTCAATCTACTATTTTTTAAAATTTACTTTAAAACATTTCTGAAGAGCTTTGTTTTGTAAAATTGGAAGCTTTCGTGCCGCAATCTATACTAAAATAATTTATTTATTAAGTAATGCGTCAAAATAAGTTTGGTTTATAAAACCCATTCTAAATTTAATAAAACAAAGATATCTTAAGTAAACATCACACAAATTCTACCTAATGATTCAACCTTTGCGTTTTAACCGTTCCCTAACGACGACACCAATGAGATCGAATTTTAGCACTTACAACCATATTAATATCAAAGTTGTAAAACTATGATGTAACCCACTTGCGTTTGAAATTTAAAACTTGCGAAAAAAAGAAAACAGCGACATCTCGCTGTGGCTATGAGCGTCAAGCGATTTTCCATGTTCGGGGGACCCGCCGTATGAGAGAAAAAACAGAGCAAAGAAACCCCTCCGGTCCTCTAACCGAATGTAAATCCCAGATCATTACATAATTTAGGTTTATAAAGCAATCGGCGTGTAATCAAAACTATGAACACACGTCGGAAAGCTAAGCCATCTCAAATTACAGTAAATTAGACAAATAAACAAACCTGATAACAGATTTAAATTTCGAGACATTTAAACACGTGCACAAACATCATTTTAAACTGAAGAAGTGTTATATAATCAGCGCCCCCGCCAATGGATACTGGGGTCCTGGTTACGAATCAACCCAGCTAAAGTTAAAAGTTTGAAACAACAAGTAAGACCAAAAACATATATGTATGTAGAGAATCAGTGATACAAATAATAAAAATTATATATAAAACGTGTAAACGAAAATGTAGGACAAATGTGAAAGGTTTCATAGCATGGAAGCAACTTGTACCATTACACATAACAAAATACAGGGTTTCATAGCATGGAAGCAACCTGCGGCCGTTCGTTGTTACCCAATCACGGTAGAAAAATATCAGATTTACGTTCTACAAGACAATACAAACAATGGCTTTTATATTGTTATCAAGCTTTTTATAATCACCATCAATGTTACGACTAAAAAGTATCAAATTATAAACGTACGAAAAAACAAATAAATTATTATGCATGATTTAGAATTGAAGTCAGATATTAGCATAAATAACTTGCAGATAAAATGATCTAAAAGATTAACACAGAGTGATTCTAAAACACGTTAATGATATACAAATAACAACAACAAAATGGTAATGATGTTTAAATAGCTTCTTGTTACAAAGAAAAAAAATCACCGACATAAATCCACTTTCAATTTTAATAATCTTCAAATTTAAGTATAAGTAAATGACTATTATTGTGATTACATTTCTAATTATAAATGTTTTATACAAACTTACACATGCGAAATGAAGTTATTAAAATTGCAAGACAAGAAAAACGATACAAACGAAAATTGTATTTTAAGAGTCCTTTTAGATTTCCTACTCCTTAATTTTCATAATGTTTAAACGTAAGAATTAACAGCTAATTATTACATTCAAATTTACGACGCTTAATGTTGTGTTTAAATTTACACATAGATGCAATCATAAACATATAAACAAAAAAATACTACGAATTTACATTACTTTTTAAGAAATTTTAAGTTTTAATTAATAATTTGTGAAAAACATATGATAATTCTATACAACTTGATTTTGAAACGTAAAACAACAATTGAACCGACAAAATTGAAATGGCCGCCAATGAGTTTGTTTTACTTTTATGCAAAGTACATACAAATTACAGTTAATTTTCTCATCTCTTATGTTAGCTAACGTATACAATTACTTACATTGTACATAACTAACATAACACAAAACACAAACACTAATTTTATATCAAGAAGGCTAATTGTACAATCGGTTGGCACCCTTCTACCGCTACTTCCCTTAGCGTCCTCGAAACCCCTCTTAAAACGGGTCATGCGTAAAACGATGGCAAAACGGCGCAATTCGTATTTCAGTCTTTCCGCTACATGACGATGCTTACGTAATTTCGCGCGTCTTTAATTGAATTTAAATTTAAACTGGATCATCTCAAAACACTACCTTTTATTTATTCCAACACGCTACTTCTTTCTTATTTTCGTTTTTTATCCCACTAAGCCCCACTTCTAATGTTTACATCACTTACTGTACGTTATCATGCACGCACATTATCCTTATATTCCATGGATTATCTATATCATTTCATATTATGTCTTCAAAGTTTGATAATAATTTTTTGTCGCTGTCGTAGTAGCAATTATTAACAACATATCTTATTACATCTATCTATACATTTTTAAGTATTAAGTAAAAAAGACCTTTTACATTTGTAACCAAAGTTTTTTCATGTCCTGGAAGCGTCCTGAAAGCAACACCAAAAATAATAGTTGGAAGATTTTGTTAATTTTTTATACCACATATGTTTCAAGCTTATAATAAAATTAAGCTCATCTTCAGAATAGTAATTTTTTAAAAAACGTCTTTCCTTCTTTTTTTCTTCAGTTTATTCTTGTACCCTATCTGGTTGTTGGATATGAGGTCCAGTCCTTCCAGTTCTTTCGGTTCTTTGCCATTTTTTTCATTTCTGTCACGGTTTTGACCCCTTTTGTACCGATTTCTTTGATTCGTTGTGTCCAGCTCTTTTTGGATCTGCGCTTCTTCCTCTTTCGTTCTTCTGATGCTTCTACGATCTTTTTCAGTAGCGATTTTTCTACTTTTCTTATTATACGTCTATACCATTTTAGTTGTTTTCTTTCTATGAAGTCCATTATTCCTTCTTGTCTTAAAGTATGTCTTATTCTTTCATTTCTCTTTCTATCGTATTTTGTAAATCTCTCAATTCTTCTCAGGAACTGCATTTCTGCTGCATTGAAATGGCTCTCGTGTTTTTTGTTTATAATCCATGCCTCGCTGCCGTAAGTTAGTGTTGGTTTTCTTTATTCTTTGTGCAATTTTTATTCTTCTATATTTCTTATTATCTCATTTTTTTGTTATTTATAATCATCGTTTTTGTTTTGTTAGTATTTACCTCGTTCCAAATTTTAACCAGTTCCTTCATTTTATTGTATTTACTATAAGTATTATATCGTCTGCATATATATCTGCTTTGATTGGCCTTAGTTAGTGATGTCCTGTTTGTGGCTGTAGAAACTTTAATTTTTCTCTTGTATTTAATAAAATGTCTATCACAGTTATGAATAGGAGTGAGATAAAGTTATTTCCCTGTTTTAATCCTTTTGTTATATCAAACGTGTCAGATACTTCTCTGTTCATCTGCACTTTTCCTTTAGCTGTCTGGTAAATATTAATATTAAAGTTTATTTTTTCCATTAATTCTTTAATAACTCTAAATGGGTTTTATTATATTATTTTATTTTTATTTTTTATATAGATTCTCAAAACTTTCCCATTAATTAATTTTAATTTTTTTTTTTTATTTTTTTTTCCATTAATTCTTTAATAACTCTAAATGGGTTTTATTATATTATTTTATTTTAATTAATCAAATATATGTTGATTTCTATAATTATTATTTTTTAAAGTTTATTTAATATTTGAAGTTTGATTTTTCAATTCTAATTATACGCCTGAAGATGACACTTAGTCGAAACATCTGGCGTTTATTAAAATATTAAAATAGAAAATTAAAATAATGGGAAAGTTATGAGAATTTAAAAAAAATAAAATAAAATAAAACATTAATATTTCTTACAAGTTTTCTTGATGTCTGTAATTCTAACGTATATCTCCATATAATATTTCCTTCAGCTTTCAGATCTATGAACGTAACAAACAGTTCGCTACCTCTTTCTATTGCTTTTTTTATTATATTTCTTATTATATGTAAGTTGTCTGTTGTTTGTTTACTTTGTCTGTACGCTGCTTATTCCTCGGCCAGTTTATGTCTGATGTAGTGTGTAAGTTTCTTTTGTAGAATCTTCGTATAAATTTTAAGAGCTGTAGAGGACAGGCAAATTGCTCTATATTATTATCACAATTCCTCGTTTCTCCATTTTGTAGATAGGTATATGATTAAGTTGTTTTCTCAATCCTTTCTCCATGCTTTTTTGAATATTTTATGTAACCGTATTTTTCCGTTTGGCCCCATGCTCCCCCTGTCTTTCCTACTATAAGCGACCCAATTGCCTCATCCACCTCTGTCATATCTTTTTCGTTTTCCTGTGATTTTTCATCTGTTTTCTCATACTCGTCTTGCGCTTCCTGTTGATTTCGATTTTCGTAGCATTTTTTGTATACCGTTTTTAATTTGTTGTTTTAGTTTCTTATTCCTCTTATTGCCTCTTAACTTTTTTAGTCATCCCCAAAAATGCTTTTTATTTTGGTATACAATTCATCTATTTCCCATCCACAGTCTTTCCAGCATTTAGTTTTTCTTTTCTTACTTCTATTTTGGCCTGATTCCTTTTCCCTCGTGGTTTTTAGTGTGTATATATTTATTCCATGTTTCTATGATTGCTCTTTTTACTGCTACATTCCACCAGCTTGTTTTCTTATTGTTTTGTTTCATTTTCCTTATGTCGCATATCTTTTTAACATTTTTTATTAGTGTTTCTTTAATATTTTCCATATTTTATCTATTGTTCCTTCTAATCTTTTTACTTCAAATTGTTCTAATTCGGCATCTGTATTTGCTTGTACTTTTTGCTTTTTCTGTATGCTTATCTGTTTGTACATTGGTATTCTCTCATATTCATTTTTTTCATTTTCTGTAATGTTTATTTCATTCACATTATTGCTGTTATTAATCTGTGCTGTGTGGAGAGTTCCGCTTTTTCTATCGTTTTCACTTATTTTCTTTGTTCTAATTCCCTCGTGTAATAAAACACCCAGACTTTAAAATAGGATTAGTCACAGTTCCTCCTTCTAAACCAAAAAATTGAAAAATAATATCATGCCTTTTAGTATATCGAATGAATATTGAAATGTACGAGGAATTATTTTCAAGTCCGAGAACTTTCGCGAGGTTTTTGTACATTTCCATAACGTTCACCGAAAGATATAGAACATTCGCAAACGTTTGCCAAAATGTCTAAATGTGGTGCAAACAAATCAGAAGGCAGTTATTCCAGTAATGTGAAGACGGCGGCAGTGTTAAGAAGATTATTCAAGTTTAAATAAATAAGTAATAAACGCGTGTGTTCGAGATAAATATACCTTGTACGTGACTTTAAAGTAAACAATTGTAAGTGTTTAGATAAATAAAAGTTATCCGCGGACTTTATCTTCGTGTGATAGTTCTATATATAAATTAGTATGTTTTTATTAAATATGCTTAGATTTATTTAATTCGGTTAATTATAAACGTGTATATATTTTTAGTACAAATAAACTAGTTTTAATAAAATCGTTACAGTGGTAACAGGTGCGTGGTATCAAATCCAATAAATAAACAATTGTTTAGCCAGCGATTTTAGTGTTAATATCATTAAGTAATTTAATATCGCTCCCGTAATAGAAACATTGATTGCGTAAATAACTGTTAAGTTCGCGATACGCGTGTTTATTTATAAAGTGTAATCATAGCTATTTCAGTTCGTTAAAGTAGTGTATTTAAAATTTTTATTCCTGTTATATATCAATTTATGCCGGTGACGCGTTTGCAAGCAGTTAAAATGGATTAAAAAATATTTAAAATTCTCGAATCGATGAATAAAAATATGGAAGAAAATAATAGAAACATGGGCAAAAATTCTCAGAAAATTGAAGAAAAACTATACGAACATTCTCAGAAAATGGAAGAAAAGTTTCACAAAAACTTCCAGAAGATGGAGGAAAATTCTAAAAATTTAAAAGAAGAAATACGAACGAGCATTGTAAATCAAGTAAAGACTATTGAGATAAATACAAATATAAAAAACCAAATTAAAATGGTTCAAAAGGAAACCCAAGCCGATATGTTAAATTTAAAAGAAGAAATTTTCGAATCTGCGAATGACAAAACAGAAGCAATAGATTAACACGTGTCGAGATAAATACGACGAATTAAAATCGTGCGTGACTTTAATGTAAACAACTGAAGTTATCCGAGGACTTTCTCTTTCGTGTAAGTGATAGTGCTATATAAATTAATTAGTATAAGTGTTTTTAGTAAATATGCTTAGATTAAATTAGTTCGGTTAGTTATAAACGTGTACATATTTTTACTATAAATAAATTAATTAGTTTTAACAATAATCGTTGCAGTATTGTGGAACTATATTTTTTTCTTGAGATTCCATAATGCTCGCCACAGACTGTCGTGCTTGATACGTGAGTATTTCTTGATGACCAGATAGAAAACGAAGCGTCTGTCACCACTACGTAGTTTTAAAACTTTTCCGACTGCTGGTTGTTGTCTTTCGCAGTTCATCTAACTGCCCAAACTTCTTTTTAAATACGACTGCAGCCCCTCTGGACATGTCAAGATCCTCGCTCACGCAATGTGAGATGGCGTAATTTTTTTGTGTTTGGAACAGGTCTTGTTGTTCTTCGGTGGTACCTCCAAACCTAGCTTTTTCAGAACCTCCGTATAAGCTCGTAAACTTATCGAACTCCATTACTTTGATTTGATTTCTGGTTCTACTAGTTATTATTCTAGTTCGGACCTGAACTTGCGTATTTTGGTTATCGCCAGCAAATGGGGCTAAACGATCGAAGTGGACGACTTTTGGCTTGCCTCTGGGTGGTTGTCAGATGCGATATATGACGTCATTAATACGCTGCACGATTTCATAAAGGCCTTCCCATTGCCTTTACAGCTTCGGCGGCAAACCATTTCTTCTTTGGGGATTATACAACCACACCATGTCGCCAGGTTGAAACCCACCATTTTGTTTCTTGACGTCATATCTGGTCTTCATTTTGTCGCTGGCAATTTGTGTGTTTTTACGGACCTCCTCATGTACTTCGTGTAGCCTCTTGGTCAGCTTGCTGACGTAGTCTTCTCCAACAACTTCTTCTTCCGGTCTTTGTTCAAATTGGAAGTCGCATGGCAGTCGTATTTCGCGACCGAGCATCACACAGAATTGGGTTTGACCTGTGCTTTCGTGAACTGATGATTGCTATGCCATTAGGAAAAAGTAGAATCGGATTCTGGGAACGGCCCTGCGATGTCAGTCTCTTCTCTTTCCAAAGAGCTTGTATTGCTTCATTGGTGTTTTGCGCTTTCTCACTGTACCATTTCGTGATGCGCAGACCATGCACTTACGGCACCATTTCATGACGTTTTCTTTGCATTTCACACAGTAGAATCGTTCTCGAACTTTCCCCAATGTCTTTTTAATGCCAAAGTGTTCTCCTGATGTACCATCGTGGAGATGCGTCAACACTTCTGACACCCGGTTCTTTGGCACTACCAACTGTAGTCTGTTTCCCGCGCCCCGAAACTTTCTAGGGATCGCTTAAGAAGACCGTCTTCTACTATCAAAGAGTCCCACTGCGTCCAGTACGCTTTGATGTTTCTGCCAAAGCATTCACTTTCTCCCAGGTTTGTCGTTGGCCGTTTTCTTTCCAGTCCAGGAGTAGGACGCAACTGCTCGTCATCAACCATAGCAGTTCTCCGGAAGCATTCAACTTTTTCTTTCAGTCGCGAAAGATGACTGCAGTCCGCCGAACATGATGTTCTGGAAAAGGCATCAGCATTCCGATGACTGCTTCCGGCACGGTGTTCTGTCTCATAGTCATACACTCTTGCAGTCTCTCGATCCATTTTGCCACTTGTCCTTCCGGGTTACGAAACTGCAATAGCCATTTTAAAGCGGCGTGGTCCGTTCTTAGTAAAAATTTTCGTCCATACGAATATTTGTAGAATATATGGACTTGACGACTGCTAACAGCTCCCTACTAATCACGCAATCTTTCCTTTCTGGTCTGGAGAAAACCTTGCTAAAATACGCGATAACTTTTTCTTGTCCATCTTAAACCTGCAAAAGGACCGCGTCTATGGCCAGATTGCTTGCGTCGGTATCCAAAACAAATTTTCCATCTTCTCTTGAATAACTCAAAATCGGCGAAGTGACTAAGGCCTGTTTTAGTTGATGGAAAGCATTTTCGCAGTCTTCATTCCAACTAAATTCTGCTCTGTCTTAGGTTAATTTTGTCAAAGATTTGGCAATATTGACAAACCCAGGTACAAATCGTCTATAATAGGTGCATAACCCAAAGAAACTTCGGACCTGATGTTTGTCGATTGGTCTTGGCCATGCTGGCACTGCTCGGATTTTGTCTGGGTCAGCCTTTACTCCATCTCTAGATACGACGTGGCCAAGGTGTTGCACTGCCTTCTTAAATACGTGGCACTTCTTTTAGCTCAGTTTGAGAGTTGCCCCACGTAGTCGCTGGAATGCTTCTTTGAAATTGTTCTTCAACGACTGTCCAACCACAATTACGTCATTTAGGTAAACCAAGCACGTCTTCCAAGACAGTCCGCGCAAGATGGTCTCCGTCAAACGCTCGAACGTTGCAGAAGCGTTACACAGGCTGAAAAGCATCACAGTAAACTGCCACAAACCAGTTCCGTTCGTAAAAGCTGTTTTTTGACGATCCTAACCACGTGTAACGTAGAAAACCACTAGGATCCTAACAGAGTGTCTTACGTATCGTCAATTCTGGGTAAAAGGTACCTGTCCTTTTTGGTCACGTTGTTTAACTGTCTGTAGTCTACGCAAAACCTCGTTAATCCATCTTTCTTCTTTACGAGTACTACTGGGGATGCCCATGGGCTACTTGAAGATTCAAACACGCTTTCTTGCTCCATATCCGTAATTATTTGTTCGACTTCTTCTCTTTACGGCAAAGGAAGTCTGCGTAGATGTTGTCGTATCGGCCGAGCGTCAGTATTTAGTCAACACACAAATGATAACAGGATTAAACAATATAAAATGGATTAGAATTATAATTAGCATTAAGTATTATTCATTTAGAGTTTATTGTAGACATGGACGTACTAAAAATAACCCTAAAGTAAAATACGAGGAAAAAAATTAATCCACAGATTTGCCGTAGCGAACAACTAATAATTTAAATTGTTTAAACGCGTTTACGTTGTTTTTTAATGTCCACGGAAGCGGTAGGTATGAAATAACCGCACTATTAACGCAACGTAACGCAACGCAAAAAATGAATGTAATAGCAATTGTATATTAAATTGCACAATAGACATTGATATTTTTCGAAATCGCGTTATCATGCGTTCACTAAACTCGTAGCAAGCGATTAACATTTAAATGGTTCAGTACCAAATAGTCCGGGAATTATTTATAAGCGAAACCCTAACGTATTAGTAGATTTTGTACACGTACTGGCCGCTTTATTTTGTTGCTGAACCCCGCATAAACCGTTGTTTAAATAATACAATATAACGCTTTGAAGTGTAAAGAAAGTAGAATTTCCATCCTCGTTCACGACAAAAATTCCCCATTCGGTAGCATCAACAGGGCCTTTTACATAACTCTAGTAGCAATTAAGCATTAGGAAAACCTCCAAAATTCACAAAATCAAACGTAAGAATGGCGTTTGACCACATCTGAATCCATAACTTGTGTTGTCCCGTACCGTAGAAAAGTTATCAAGAAATTAAAATTTTGAACCAGGAAACGACTATGAGTGGAAACTTGCATACTTGTCAGTTGGAAATGTACCAAAATGCATTTTAACTCGTTACATCATTAGATTACATCCGGTGGACGTCCTTTCCACGTTCACAGACAACGGCCAGATTAATAATATGACCGTTTGTTATGTAGATGTAACATTCCTTGTGCTATGTGAGATATATCAGAAAATCTTTCAATAGACAATGAAGATTGCGCAATGCTTTTATGATCTTCCAGCTCTAAGAATAAATATATCAAAATTTCTTTGGTGTAAAGAGGTACTATATAGTCCGTCTTTTGACTTTTGTCCTGTTCTTTCTACCGCCAACATAAAACATATTTCTTATGTAAAACAGCTATTTAAAAAACGAAATTTTTTTCGAGATTAAGTTTAACCTTTTCAACTTTACATATTCCAGAAGACAGTCCTAAGTCAATTGACCTTTTTATAGAATACGAAGAGAGTGCGACTTGTTTTTACGTGTTGTTTACTCTTTGCATGCAGTATCCAAACATATAAAAATAACGCCATCTTTTGGTAAAATGTTTTTAGGTTTGATGACTTGCAGTCGTCGTTGATGGACAACGAGACTGGTGCAGTAGCAAACATATCGATAGGTTTGACTAAAGACATGGAACATGTGTGGCGTCAAATAAGTATAATGCATCAAGAAGTGGCTACGATATCGGACATACTTAACAAATTAGATAACAACACGAAGGATTACGTGAATAGTACTTCTCGTAACGTAGACATAACACGTGGAAAAGTAAGTATGTCTCTTAAAATTTTCTTAAATTACTACCCTAAACCTAGGTAACTCAAATTCAAAATTCGGTAATGCAAGTCGACCAAAACCTCAATATGTTACTCGGACGTTTTTCGCTGATAACTCAAGAGTTTAATCAAATCAAACTAAGTCTCGGTAACGCCTTAAATGAAATTAAACGAACTATGCAGAACATGCCAACTCGACCTAAACCATTTGGACCTGGTCCGCATGCAATCCCTATATAGAATATTTTGTTATGTAGACAAATAGGAAATAAATTACAATCCAATATATTATTGAATTTATTTATGCAAATATGCGTCTAGGTACAATATAGATGCGAGATGAACTGCAACGCAGCCAACCCTACAAATTTAAAATCCCCATACCCTCTCAATATGGTACCTACTCAGTACGTACATGATATCAGCTTTGAACGTTTACTCACCGATATAATTTGCGAAAAAGAACTATACTATAAAAAATTTACATCGTATCGATTTTTTAACGAATAAATCACAGTTACAATGTCTTTCCCCATATAAATAGTGCAATATCTGTGAGTAAAGTACAAAAACCAATTGAAGAACATATATTTACATAGTTTTATGCATTCAATGGCAGTGAAACTATCAAAACCAACATTTTTTTTTATGACGAGCAATAAAAAAGAAAGGCAAAAATACAGCTACACTAAATCGGCTATCAACACCACCGACGAGGATGTTTGTTTATTTTTTGTGATAGGACGGATAGGCGCTTAAAATATATCAAAAATAATGCTAACGATTGGACTTTTGAAAAATTAACAACAAAGCTCCTTCGTTCCGAATCCTTAACAAATGAAGAAAAATTATTTACATTTAAGCCGTATTTTTGCCAAATTCATAACAATTCACTAAATTTATACAAACAGTGGTGTACCAAGGCTCTTATACTTATTTAAAAAGTAACAACACTTAAACAATAGCTTATGTTCGTAAAATAATGTGTAAAGGTCCGAGCGTTACAATACACAACGCTCGCACCTTTACTTTACCGTATATCAAATAAAATGCACCCATAAAGTAACATTACAACGTATTCAACAATTTGTTGCATTCATTTACGTGATTGCTATCTATGCACAGGTGAAAATTTTTACTCGTGACCAATTAGTTAACGCATAAACAATCGGAATTTTACTTTCATCGCAACTTTTCTAAAGACAGTCCCAATACACCACAGCCAATTAAATCACAGAAGTGACAACGTGGTAATATTAAAGGTCCAATAAAACCTTTCACATGACAACGTTAAGTGTTTGAAAATGAGGCAAAGATCATCTTTGCCAATGTAGTAAGCGAAACTGTCTTTAAAGCATTCTTTTAAATTTTTGCTTAAACTCCAGGTACTTCTATTACAGCTATAAAAACAAACAAAAATGCGATGTCTATAATATTCCAATTGCCAAGAGAAACACACAAATTGTTAAGAGGCTTAAGAAATTGTGAACATGGTTAAAATATAGGCAAATCAGTTTCAAACTACGTTCAGTTATTAAAGAAACGTAAAAGTTTTCTATAGTGTAGCGTGTTTGGTTATGAAGCTTGTTCGGGATTGAAAATTCTTGTACGTCTGAAAACATAAATTTCGGAAACCCGTATTGCCTTTGCGATCCTCGAGACAAATTACTTATATGGCTATAAAAAATTAATCGTCAATTCCTTCTTGCCAGCCATAACAAGAAGCGAATTAAGATTTAATGAACAAATAAAGGTTTTTACAAGGGGAAACGTAAACAGTGTACATAACAAGGTGCAAACATTTAAAGTGATTAAAATATTAGAAACTTTACCAAAAAACTTTTCTAGGAGAAGTAGCAATTACACATGACATCCTTAAGCGTACCCTGTTTTATACGAATTAAATCGGTGGACAAAACAAATCGTTGTATTCTCACAGGAGGAAAAGGACGATGTATTAAATATTGCTAAGGGAAGGAAGACAGACTAGTCAGTCCCATAAACACACACTATATACAACCCGTAATTATTATTATTTACATCTGATTTAAGGAGGCGAAATTAATTTAAATGAACTTAAAGGATATAAGGCATTCGAAAATTTTGCACGATACAAAGTTTTCGATTGCGTTAAGTAGGCATCTCTTTTTACTAGTTGTTTAAAGCCACATTACAGCTGATACCATCCTAAATGCGTGCTCTATACAAAAAAGTGTTCAAATCCCGTTACTAGAATTAGAAATCTACACAATGCCCACTCAAAACTGATAAATTCTCAAATTATAAAAGCCTGTACAGCACCAGAGACTTAAAACAGAAAACCCTCCCTACGTTTAACCTACAAAATAAAAAACGAATGTACACATATGTACATATTGTCATAGATTTTTTTAGTCTGTGCGCAACACTAGTATTCTAAAACGGCACCCTCGGGACAATCAATGCTTAGACAATGAATGCCCCGAGTGTTTTCCCTAACTGCTCGTGCTCGCCATAGGGCTGACAGGAGAAAGAGGAGTACATGTGGCATCTCGTAGACAACCATTAAGTGTTATAAGTAGTTTACGCGAGCCGGCGTGGTCCCTGTGTTCACATAACCAAACTCCTTGCCACGTACCCAAATTCAATTTACCTTCGGTAATTGGAATGGTTAATGACGAACCAAGAAAACAGGCTTTAACGTGAGCAGGCTAAAAAACAACCGAGTTAGTTTTCATTGGAAAGGAAGCGGGTACAAACTGACCATATCGTCTGGGCCCTCGCAGGAATGCCTATACGCTAAACCTTCGGGAACAATTTTATTCAACATCATTTCCATATCATCTCTAACATCCGGGTCCCAACTTTCGTTAAGGGCAAGACTGGCCGACGTGTGCAGTACTAAAACAAACAGTTTTTACTGTTGGTTTTGACATAAAAATTTTCATACTTTGTACGTGACATAATCCCATAGCGAACTGCGATAATTCTGGAACTTGTCGTAAAATTTCTTCTGTAACTAAATGTACGCCTCTATGTTGCGGTCTTAGATTAATTTTCTTTTGAAACCAGGCAGAATTGGTCTGAATAATTCGAGCCGAAGAAGCCATGTTGGACTTAGTGTCACTGCCACTGTCAGTCGCCAGTTTGAAAGTTTATTTTTAACACTCACAAATAACCCAAACAATTATGCGCGCCAAATTTACTTTTATATCTCGCTAAATTCATTATTATCATGAGCAAATCATCGAAATTGTGATAAATAGTTCGAGGAAAAAATAAAAAAGGTTACACAAGGCTTGCCGCAGTGCAAAACCGGCTCGTTACTGAACCAATCGGTAATCTCTCGGACGGGCGCGGACATTTTTTACCGCCAACATTCAAATTACTGTAATCGCTTCGTACTCAAAAACTACTGAACAAGGGTATTCTGATTCAAACTTTCGAAAATTTGCCATTTCTTACTAAAAAAAATTAATTTCTTCTTGTTTCATTAACATTTTACTTAGATTTGTTTTATATTACTTTGTCCTCTTCAATAATTTGTATTTTTAATTTACAACTGATGTTTAGGCCCAAAGGTTCTTTTATTGTTTTTGATACACACAAAATGATCAAAATTTATTAAAAAACCGTTCCCATTTAGAGTTAGAACTGAAACGTTTGGTAAGTAAAAAATCTCTTATCCATACGTTTCGATAATAGGTTCAGTTTGACAGTTAATTTTGATGCAGACTTTCTATTTAATTATCATTAAATACAATGCCTTATCATTCAATATCATAAGAAAATAATTACTAATGATTTAGCTATGTTAAATATTGACTAGAGAAACCAATAATCGGACAAATTACTTTTATTTATAAACATTAACAACTGGTTTTTTAAATCTACAAATAATATATGCATTTGCTATGTTCTTCTATTTAATAAGGATACAATACGTAGATGAATCAAAGTGCCTTAACTTTAAGTTGCTTCATTTTCGGAGCCCTCTTCTTTGCCTGTCGTTTTTGTTCTTTCTCCTCCCACCGCCTTTGCTTTTCAGGATCGGAATCAGCCATGACCTTTTCTTTTTCCAGTCGCTTACGTTCCTCTCGTCTGGCAGCAGCAGCTTCGGCACGTGCAACATGAGTCGATTTCAGAAATGCTTCTTCTACCCTCTGCCTATTTTTATCAGCTTTCATTTTACCTGTAATTAATTTAACATAAATTACCAAAACAAATTACACCTTAAACAGTATACCTTCTTTTGATAAACGATAGCGCTTAATCTTATCAACACAATATAACACCATCGTCATGAGAGGCTTTATTTGGTCCATCGCTTCAGATGTACCCATTCCTTTAATCGGAATATTAAACCCAAACAGTAAAACTTTTTGCGTATCAGGTAATTTAAGAGCGCCATTATCTTCAGTCTGTTTAATACCCGTGTATTGATCAGAAAAATGTATATAATCTACGTATTCAGAATACTTATTAAGTATAGTAGTAACTTTAGAATCTAAAAGAGCTGATGAGGTTTCTGCTATTTCGCTCATCACGTTGAAAGTATTAGGTATGTTATGTTTGTCTCCCATACGCCTCTCTGGACAATACATACTGATATCGGCCATTTCCTTAGAAAAGTGTAAAGCCGTTTTCTTAGAAGCAACACAAAACACAAAAGAATCCATATCTTCTTTATTCATAATTACTTTTACGTGAACTTGATCAAACGTTGGCCTCATCATCCCAGCAATAATTGCAACTAAATCTTGACGCTTAATCAACTTAAGTTCGACAAGCATTCCTTCACAACAGACACGACCGCTGCACCATAACGTAAAAATATTCTCACTTTCTTTAATTAGAGCTCCACATTCTTTATTTTCGGTAGTTGTATCATCGCCTACAGTTTCAAAGTCAAATTATGTAAGTGAAAATAACACAGCACTTACCGACTAAAGAAAAATTATCTTCCAATAGACTTTTATGCGTCTGAAACCAAGCGTTGGCAATTTTTGTATTTTTACTTTTACCGGTAGCAAAATTGAGAAAGTAAATGATTAAACCAACAACCATAACAATTTCCAACCAATAACTATCCCAATTGGCACGAAAATGTATCGGCACTTTGGTTATAGTAATTTTTGGTTCTGAACTAGGTTTATCATCCTTCGCATCATTAAAACCTTCAAATTCTTCAGAATCTTGAAAGTGTTCGAACTCTGATTCATCTTCTATTATGATATCTTGTTCTTCGTCTTCCTCTACAAAATTATTTGCATTTTGTTCACTATCTTTGGTATTTTTCGTATTAGTGTCCTCGGACACAAATAAATCGTCTTCGGAATCAAAATCCTCAAATTCCGCAAATTCGTTATCCATTAAATCCGCACCGTAATTCGATCCTCGAATTAAAAATATAAAACATGCTAAGCACGATAAAAATAGCAGTAACTTCATAATTAAAACCTATTTTAATGTAAAATGGAATAAATTAAAGGGATTATGATTTTTGCGATGTATATACTTAAGGTTATAATAAATGTGATTCCTGTTTTATCTACACAATTAATTAGTTTGTCTTTCTAAAGGTCTGCTTACACAAATTTCTTGTGGAAATTATTTTTTATTTGTATATACAGTATCAAACAAAAATTTAATTTAATTTTTTAATGTATTTTTTTATACTATCGTTGAAAGTTTACATTAATTTGTGTTACTATCGCTTTGTAATTTTCAATCTGTCTTAGATTTACCTTTTTTAACCCCATGCAACTATTAAATGGTGTAAACGTAAATTTCTCAATTAAGTTTTAATAAATCACTAAATCACATTAAAAATTTACATATAATAACAATTATTTTATTGCTGACAATGAGTTTGACATTCCCAAATTCATTACGAATGTGTTTATTGCATAGGTATACTCTAATAACGTAAAGACGACGTAATAAAAACGCAATCTGGTTGTCTGAGTTGTGACAATATAAAATTCTTTATCAATAATAATTTTTTTAACTTGATATCAGTTTTCTACTTTTTTTAACAAAAATTCATCATGCGATCATTTTACGACAAAAAAGTAGTTTTAGGTTCATAGCAGTAGACGTGATAGAGTTAAATAAAATATTATCAAACGCTTTATTTATATCTAAAAACTTTGCTAAAAATTTTGTTTGATTGCTTTCTTACGCATTTACTAAGCTCGCGAAGTTTACATTCATTAACAAGCTTATTTCCTCTAACAAATCATTTGTAGAAACAAATTCAATAAAAAAAAAGAAATGTGTTACTTTTATTATGATCTATCAATCTCTTTTGAGGTGTTTTCTACATAAATGATTACGTAACGACAAGTGTAACCAGACCCTAAAGATTTTAAAATTATCGTTATATACAAAGTGATTAAAAATTTTACAAATTAATGTTTTTTTAGCTAAATTTTGTGTTATATAGGTAAAAAAATTATAACGTATTTATAAATAAATGAAAAAACGTAAGGTCAATAACGTGTAATAATGCATTTTGCGCCAAGGATCACTGACACCGATGAGTAACACGAATAAAATATAATAACTTGTTTTGAAACCAGTTACAATGTTTGCTTAGTAAAAAGCGCGCATTGGAATTTAGTATTTTTTGCACTATTAAGCGGTGCGTTAACTATGAATTTTAAAATATTTATCTGGTGTGTTTTGCTTAAACTTGTGGTGTGTGAGGAAAATACCGTTTCGCTTAAATTACAAGACAACAACCCGTTAGGGTTTAAAACTACAACGGATTTTTTCAAATTAACGACGAGTTTGGCAAATAGAAGTCATGAAGAACCGATTACATTAGCAAATAGGGTTGAAAAACAAAATGAAGTAAAACTTGTCTTAGGGTACAAGCCAACAAGACCTTCTTATCTTCCAGAACCTATAACAGTGCCACAATTAATACCACCGGGAACACCGTGGCCAGCTGCACCGGAAGATTATGTTACTAAACATAATAAAACACAAGTGATTGTGGAATCAATTACCTTAACAAACAGAATTGATGAAAGCAAGAAAGAAACAAAGCTGGAGTATAAACCGACGCGGCCTTCATTTCTTCCAGAACCTTCAACTGTGCAACAATTGATACCAACAGGTAAACCGTGGCCATCAGCTTTGCCCGAAAATTATATTACTAAAAATAATAAAACACAAGTAACATTAGAGTCAATTACTCTAGCAAATAGAATTGAAGGAAAGAATGAAACAAATCTGATTTTGGAGTATAAACCAACGAGGCCTTCATTTCTTCCAGAACTTTCAACTGTGCAACAATTAATACCACCAGGTAAACCGTGGCCAGCTTCACCTGAAGATTATAATATTGGTAAAAATAATAAAACACAAGTAGTTTTGGAATCAGTTACTTTAGCAAATAGAATTGATGAAAACGAATCAGATAAAGTGGTATTGGAGAATAAACCGACTAGGCCTTCGTTTATTCCAGAACCTTCAACAGTCCAACAACTAATATCACCAGGAAAACCATGGCCAGCTTCTCATGAAGAACACGTTACTAAAAGTACTTTATCGCCACATTTGATTAATAGATTTCCCGAATTAACGAGCACGAGTGTCAGACCATCAACGTTTAGTACCCGTATTGTGTTAACGTATAAGCCACAAAGACCTTGGTATTTACCTGAACCTACATATATTGGTCAAATTATACCACCAGGTAAACCTTGGCCGGCGTCTCTTGAAGAATACGCCAGTTTCAGTCAAACTACTTATCGCCCAAATCGATTTGAAAAAGCTGAACACGATGAAACTGTAAAATAAATTATATGTTATCAATATTTTAATGTAATTTTTCTTATACTAAAAGTTTTAATTAAGATTTTTTTTGATTTGAAAAAGGGGGGAAAGTTAGAAGCGGGTGCCCTTTAAAAAACGGTGTGGTCGATAAAGCAGAAACTAAGCGATACCGACAGTGCACAATGAACACCTCCCAATGAGTCGTGCACCAAAACGATTCCAAAATTAGTATTAATTTCAGTAAATATTGTTTCTAACCGCAAAAAATAATGATTTTATTAGAAATAAACAATAGGGTAGTTGAGGAAACGTTAACGGTTAAGATAAAGAACGCACAAGCGGGGTAAGTTTAATTATTCGGCGTTTTTTAGTTACTCGGCGGTACATTGGGGTGAGGCATTTGCTTATCTAAACCGGATAAAAGCATCCTCTCGAGCGAATTTAAGAAAGATAAGAGAGACACACCCCAATGTAGTTGAAAAATAGTTTAAAACAACAATGACTCACTTAATGTTCAACTCCTTTGCAGTGTTAAAAATGAATCCATCGATGTGACGGTTGCCGATTTTGATGGAGTTTTATACCACATCTCGAACATAAACTCCGATAAAACAAAAGTAAGAATTAGTATATCGTTGAAATTTTATAAAGAGCTTCAAGAGCACGGAGCTGATGAGTTATTGAAACGTGTCTACGGTCCTATTTTGATTTCACCTGAAGATGGGTACAATGTATCTCTTCTAATAGACTTAGAAAATATTCCCGAAGATTGGCCGGATTTGGTTAAAAAAATTGGACTCTTAAAACGTAATTGTTTTGCGTCTGTTTTTGAAAAGTATTTCGATTTTCAAGAACGAGGAGATGAGGGACAATCGAGAGCGGTTATTCATTATAGAAACGACGAAACTTTGTAAGGTTATTGTTAAATGTGTTTTTGAAATTGCATTTTGGGTTCTAGGTATGTCGAAGCGAAAGCTGATCGTGTTACTGTAGTATTTTCAACAAGATTTCGAGACGAAGACGACGTAGTTATTGGTAAAGTTTTTATGCAAGAATTAAAGGAAGGTTTGAGAGCATCGCATACAGCTCCGCCAGTATTATTTAGTCATCGAGAGCCACCTATGGAGTTACAAAATACTGATGCAGTTGTTGATAATAAAGTCGGATATGTTACTTTTGTGTTGTTTCCACGACACACCGCAAGGAACACGCGTGATAATACTATCAATTTGATACATATGTTTAGGCATTATTTGCATTATCACATTAAGTGTTCGAAAGCTTATATTCACAGTCGGATGAGAGCTAAAACTTCGGAGTTTCTTAAAGTGCTCAATAGGGCACGGCCAGAAAATAAATCTACCGATAAAAAGACTATTACGTAAGTGACTTAGTAAATGTGGTTTTTAATCTAACGTTAATTGGTTTTAGGGGTAGAACGTTTATACGAAGAGATTGATGTTCAAATTCGCCATCGTTTTAGAACCGGCTCAAAATTAATCCATTTGTTAAATGCCCAAAGTAAGTCAGCGTGCATTGACTTTTACTGTTTTAATTAGTCTTTTATTGTTTTATCTGGTTTTGTACGAAATGTTAAGTAATATATGATTTTAATTAAATGAAACAATGTTAATTTTGCGACATTAACGGTCACATTTACTATTATTTTATTTAAACAAAAATGCTTTGGTGCAAACGTCTCTGTCCTAAATGATAATTAACGATAGTTAACTTAGATAATGGCGCAAAACCTTTAATGAAAACTAAAAAAACTGAGAAAATATGTGATGTACTCAGTATTTCTGGATCCACCAGATCTGTAAATATAGTTAACATTTTAAAAGTGCTTCCTAGAGAGTAGGTGGGCACTTGTAAGTAAAATTGCTTCTAATTTTTTACAGATGTTACTTTGGTTGTGCAATCTTTAAGTTTAGTTTCTAATAACGGTCACCGCATTAAAGCTTACCCGTTATTGAAACTTTTTAATGTGCAGATTTGACAAAGTACCTGCAATAACCGTTTTTTCAAAATTAATCGTTATTTTTTTGTTTAAGCGTTCCAGGACTATTACTACTAAGCATTTTGTTAATTCTGCTATAAAATGTCAATCTACATAAAATTGTTCTGTAAAGTACTTCGCAGTTATATAATATAAAATAATTATTTCCTAATCGACGTGTTGTTTATTTTTAATTCGAAGCTTCCTGTTTAAATTTGTTCGATTTTATAATGCCTGCTAGTCTATTAGGAATATGTTCTTGAGGTTGTTGAGGTTCGGCCATCATACCTAACAAAAGGATTCAATAAATACTGGGTATTTCAACGTGGAGTATTTGCATCAGGTTGGCGTTGATAAAACAAGTGATTAACAGTTTAGTACAAATTTTGTTAGTAGCCATTGTTTTTTGAGCCATGAAAGTGCTAATATTTATTTGTGCTAAAAGTGTTTAATACTTGTCTTTTCTACGATTCTTAAAATGTTTATTAGTGGCTCAAACGTACCAGAATTTTCAATAGCAGTTAATGAATTCTACTAATTTTAAATATAAGGGTAAGTATCTAGCAACTAATTAGCATAGCCAACTTGATGCAAAAATTCATACACCTAACATTGTGCAAAAAAATATTCCACTTACTCTGCATTGCATTTGCATTCGCACTCAAATATTTCTTCTCGATTTCATCAGTCTCCTTAGATAAATCTCCTTGTATGATCTCTAAAGCTTTTAAACGCGATAAACACAAAAATTGACAATAAAATTACTCACCACGTTTTAAATCCATAGCATCCATTTCCTGATTTTGTATTAGCTTTAATTTCTCTCGAAACTTTGTTGTGATTTTCTTACGTTGGTAATCGGCCTCAATTTCTTGTTTTGTTCTTGGTACCCGTACTTTGAAGCAGCAGCATATTAAAATCACTGTTTTTTTTTAACTAATAATCTTTTGCGAAATTGCTCGACTTACCTAAAATTACCAATCCAGAAAAACAAAAAAAAATTAAGTGCCATATCCTAAAATTTAAATCGTTCGATATTGATTTCTCGATCCATATTTCTGAATTGCTGTTCGGATTTGGTTCAAAGCTTGCCATATTTATACGATGAAATGATTAAATTAAGGGTTGATGCCACACCCTGACACTCCTATTTAATCAGTATATGTGAAATTAAACAGCAGTTTTTGCACGGCAGGATGTCCATCTTGTTTAATTATGTTTTATTCCCATTTTTGTTAGAATTTTTTGCTTTGGGTTAATAGGTTTTTCAAATTGCATTTACTAGTCATAGAATAATAAGATTGTAATTATAGACGGAGTTGGAAATGGTTTTTTCAATCGGTTTTATTAAAACTTGTAATTTCTTTTCACGTTGAAAGTATAATAGCGTCAAGATTATAAATAAATATTTTTTTTAGAAAGTCTAATGGACGATTTCGTTTGTGACGCCGCAGTGTGTTTACCTAAACATACATTTAAGATTAAGTTTTCAGAGAATATTTCTGTAATCAAAACCTAGCTTGCCTATTTACAGATACGTTCGGCTGTAATCATAGATTGGAATCTAGTGTGACTTGGTAGGGTATGTCAAGGACGAACTTTTATCTAATCTAAAAACTTTAAGGCTTTATGATTTTTTCTACATATTGATCGAATTTTTTAGCTTATCAGTTTACAGGAATTTATTTATAAAAAGTTCTAATGAAAGAAAGTTTCTATAGAAGCCGTAAGAGCATGCAGCAGTGCGCATATATTCAAGTTGCGACTTTTGTTCACATATTAGGTCAGTGATGTTACGTGTTAAATTTTAGAAGAAGCTCTGAAAGTGAATTAGGTTTGATACACACAAAATGCCAAACTGATTTTTTAAAAACATTTATCTTATATGAGTGGCTCCATTTAGTTTCAATCCTGTCACGGATATTTCTTCATCTTAACCTTGGTTTCAAAGTTTTCTCTTGTACAATCGTTGGTGTTGCTAGTATGCATCAGTATGCATCTTATTCGTTTAAGATTTATGTTGTGTTTCAAGATGGTAGTATCTTACTTGTTTTCCCTTAAGTTTCTTAGTTCTGATTTCTAGTGCCTCTACAATACCTATATTTTATGGACTACTGTTCTCTAGCATGCTTAACAGGGATCTGTGAAAAAAGTTATGGTTAAATGTGATAAGATGTGTCAATCTAAGCGTTGGGAGGATTATGCCTTTTAGCATTTGTGCTTTGCAGGGGTCACAAAAGTTTGTTCGCATCGCTTGCGTTAAAAAGGACTTAATTGTACAGTGTGTTTAACAAGGAATGGGGCAAAATGCAATATCTAGGGAATAAAAAAGTTTTTAAAACGATTATTAGATAAATAGAAGTAAGATATATAGTATCATTTATATACAATGATAGTATTAACGATGTTTACTCCTACATTCTCTGGATAACTAACTAATAAGTTAAAGGTGAAGCCATAATCGGACATTCATCAGGATCGACAAAATATTGTGATTCATTTACAACATATATAGTAATACTAGTTTGTAAGGTATCAACAAGATGGTAGTCATGATTATATGTTGCTAACACAATCGCATTCGAACTGACCAATAATTTTATTTGCCTACCTTACGAAGGGCTAGTTTTGGTTTCACTTTTTCACATGCAGCTAATATTGGAGTTCGCGATTCAGTATATTAGTAATAGAGATAAACAGCTTTGTATATTATACACAATTCGATTATTTCATTGTTAAATATAAAAAACTTATCTTTGCTAAAGGAACTTCTTTGAGCACGCTTACAAACTATTAGTTATTCTACGCTCAAGAAAAAGTTCCGTTGAAAGACAATCCTTTGGTGTGTTGCAGTGTTCTTTTTACCTTTCCATAACGTCCTATTCCTAAAAAATAATAATTGTAGCAAAAAAAATGCCAAAAGCAAATTTAATACGATGTCAATAGCATGCATCAAATATGATTTTGTACAAATAAAATTTTAATAAGCGCACATTGAACTAAGAGGCGTGTGTATATCATTTCTTAAAGATAGTCAACTTTACTGGAATATCCATAAATGTATACTGCGTACTAGAGGTCGTTAGTATAGTTATATACTGATCTAGTTTGTTACGTTGCTGTGCAGTGTATTGTAAAGTGTTGCTAACAAGATTGTAATAGTTTCCTTCCATTGTGATAATTATTAAATAATTTCTTAACAATGTTGTCAGTATTAAGAATTAATTTATGTACACTGCCTCAAATAAGTAATTGGACACTTTTAAGCGCGACCTGCAAGGTAGGCGCAACCAACCCATACAGCACGCAAAATTTTATAAACATTTTTACAACATATAACATTCGTTGCAACAAAATGTATGGGTGCGCCGTGATATTTATCAATAATAGCTGAATAAATTTTGGTATAACATTGTTCTTACATTAACGTTTACGTGTGGCACTGCAGAATTGAAACATGGACATTATTACAACATTCATACCGAGACGTTACGTTAACGTAAATGCGGTCCCTTAATACCAATGTGTTTACAAAGTATGTACAAAATCATTACGGTAACGTAAATATGTTCTTTAATATAAACGTCATCACAAAATACGCACAAAATCATTGTGTAATGTAAATCTGCTCTTTCCTGTATATATTTTTTTCAAGAGTACGTATAGTCATTAAAATAACATAAATCGGGTTCCTTAATACAAACGTTTGTACAACATGAGCATATAATGATTACATAAATATAAATATATGATCCCGTTTATATAAGTAAGTGTTTTTGCTAAGTAGGTATACAGTGATGTTTTGTTAAAGCAAATGTGGTTAGTATTTATTTTGTTGTTTAGAAATCACAAAACTTTTATATCTACACTTTGTAAGATTTTTACGAATGCACTTGGTAGGCATACTATTTAGATAGCACAAGCACGCACAAGTATGCGATCTATGCGATAGCGTTTGCGTAGGTGTGGGTACTTGGGTAGCGCCATTATTATCTTCTACCGTCTTCTACCACCTACAATAAATAGTTGAAAATGAAGTGAATTTAAATGTGCAAGGTAAGTTTGTTATACGTATTTCGTAACTATCTAAACAGTATTTTTGTTATAAAAAATTACCTATCGTTTTTATCATTAGTTACAATGCCTAAATACAATTACAAACCCTTAAGTGCACTATCAGCTAGACAACGTCTAGATTTTTGAATTACTTCAAATTAAGATCGGTTTATCCGTCTCTATTATGTGCTTTTGACTAACTATCTATAACGTAAGGTTGTAATATTTGCTTATTAATTGAATGAAAATGATCATTATTTTCATCTGCCTTTTTGCTTTAGTATTCGATTTGGAATTAATAAACGATCAGTTTTCCTGATTGTAAATCAAATCAAATGATGTTTTACCAAATATTGTTTTTTTAATAGTGTGATTATCGTTTCAGAAGCAATTAAGCCAAAGGCCCATTTAGCCAATTTGCAACTAAGTCAAGCACAATAAGATTCAGCAGTGGGAGAATGGCTACGCCTAGCAAAGAATCGGCTTACAGAAAGTAAAGATCTGAAAAAAAATGGCAGAACGAAGAGCTGCAACTAATATATAATGTATTTTTTATTATAACTATGTATAATCAGTAGCCTTGAATATATTTCTTTTTTTTTTAATTTTTTGAGATTTTTCTGAATCACATTCATTTTGTGAACACATTGTGTCTACATTATTAATATGAAGACACATTTTCGTTGTGTATATGTAAGCAGTACGTTATTGTGGTTACATAATATTTGACTTATATGTCTACATTAATACAATGTTACACAAGTACTTCTGGAAAACATAATCAACGCGTAAAGTAACTATGTTGTGTCTACATTGTAGCATATAACATTGACACTGTGTTAACATTGTTCATACGTAAGAACTTGCTTGTGCGCACATTGTGAGGCGGACGTTTAAACTTTGTGTATCTGTTTGTGAGAACTTTTTGGATACATTACCACATGTATATAATGTAGTTGTGTTATTTTGTGTATACTGTTTGAAACGTTACCATTACAGATACACATAATATTTTTGCTGTTATGTGCTGTCTGGGAAGCTTACGTTATAACAAAACGCCTAGTTAAATTTGACAACTTTCGCATTGTAGACATTACTTGCAGAGATATTACGAGGTTACTAACCATTCTTTATGAGCACCGCCTCAAGCGTTCAAAGAACATGTTTTTTTGCTGCAAATATGCATCCAATAAGTGTACCATAAAGATTTAATTTTTTTTTACCGAATTTTCTATTTATGTATTTATCTTATCTGCTCAAGTTTTAAATTAATACTATAGTCCTTAATTAAAAAAGTTCTAAGTCATTTATAATTTGAGTTATAATTAATATAAATTAAAAAAAGCTCCATTAATAGCTAGATAGCTCGTATAAATTTAAACTGCATGCCCAAATATGAAATTGCTGTTTTTTTTAACCTAATGTTTTAATATTTCCGGATTAGATTAAAGTCAACAATCCGATTTTCTTTGTACAAGAAGATATTATCATCATTTGAACGTAATTAGTCGTGGAACAATTGTAATCTTAATTCCCATTAAAAATCCTCGTAAGATTTATTCGTAGTTTGCATTTTTTGATAAAAAATGGATTTTTATGAATATAGGTAAAATCCGATGTTCAATTGTTTTTTTGATTACACTTTCGTAATCCACGGAAAAAATGTTGCAACTTTGCTGATTTAACCTAAGTATTAGACAGAAGATATGCGTAACACACATTTACTTTATCTGTGCCTGTAGAGTTTAATTCTTGCAGGTTTTTGCTAAAACTAAGTAATGGCAATATATCACCAAACATTGGAAAAATCAGTCTCTTTTTTTTGTACAAATTGATCAACAACGTTTACTTCTAAATTAATAATATATAGAGAAAATCATTTTTTTTAATATCCAATACTTTGAAAACCTGATAATTATAAGTAACGATTAACCGAAAAGACGTCACATCGTGGGATATACATAGGTTGCACACATGCGAAGCTGAGACAAATGGCTAGTATTTAACACGTTCAGCCTCGCGGCTATACTTTCGTCACAGCTTCATGGGACCTTATTTAATTGTGCTTTACAGTTGTATTTGAGCGTCCTGTGTCCTTAAAGAATTACCTTACGCGAAATATTAGCTTTTCTTATTTTTTCTTTTTCTTCAAGTAATTGAAATTAATTTTGATTAAGTATAATGTTAAATGTGTGTTGTGTTTACATTGCCAATTATTTTTTCAATTTGAATATAAGATAAATGACAAAATTTTAAAAATGGAACTTTTATAGGAGTAAGGTTTTACTTAAATGTTTTCAAACATCCTTATCTGTTTTCTTGAACAGTAAACCATTCTATGATCATTTTTTTGTTGAACCGAGAGCGTGGACGTCACACAAAGTAACATGACTTTTTTACATTTTTGCGTTTTGAAAAATTTTTTATTACTTTTCCCTAAATTTTTATTTATATTTATACACCATTTAAAGTAGGCAATGGCAGACAAAAATTATTGGATTAATGGAAAGTACAAACATTTTTACGTGCGGTTAAAAATAAAAAATTAAAAACAAATTAAAAAAATGTCAAAATTTCAAACGTTGTTCCATACTTTTAGAAACAAATTTATATGTCACAATAGTTGTCTCAACAAATTTCGACGTAATGCAGAAATTCTAAGTAGACGGAACGGTTCCAGGCGTGGGCGGTGCCCCCGCTTTAAAAAAATATCGTGTAAAAATAAGATGAGAAAATGCAAATGTATCCAAATAAAGAAATAATGTTTCATCTTGCTTTAAGTAATAAATAATAATCAAACAAGTACAATAACATCAACAAAATATAATAATACATAGCAGTAAAACTTTTTAACGAAATAATTACAAAACATTAATAATTTATAGTTTTTAAACTCATTTTAAATTTATATTATTATATACTTTTGTCCATTACTTTTACTTATCATTTTGTCGTTTTTGACAATGTTAATAAATCCATATAGGGTGCAAAACGTTACATTTGGCAAACGTAATGAATTTTGCAATCACTTGGATTTCCTTCATTACATCTCATCAATTATTTTGGAAAACCTAGGATTATTTTTCTACTTTCCAGAGGCCCGAAACCCCGTTCTTCTGAGGGGTATTCTATACCTCCAGTAGTGCTCCTTTCTGCCCAAGGCTCCGCCATTATTAAGTGGGGTATATAAAGGGGTTACTTAAAATTCATTTTGTAATGTATGTATGTATGTAAAATAATCTTTTATTTTGTTTTTGATATTAGCAGTATTTTCAATTTTAAACATGGGTATATATATATATATGTACACACATTTTATAGGTATTATATAAAGGTATAATTCAGATTGCACAATTATTCACCTACATCACAGGAAATTATTTATTATGAAATTATAAAAGTTTCAGTCACATAGCAATTGGGTATTAAGCTTTTCAAGTCCCTGAAGTTAGCAAAATCAAATCAAACATAATTAGAAATTTGTTACTAATTTCTTGCGAAAGAAAAAACTTTTTTAATTATGCATTAAACTTGAGGCAAGTTAGTAATAGACCATTCTAAGCAGTGTTTTAATGCATCGGTGTTCGGTTTAAAATGTGTGTAGAATTTGTTGCTAAATTGTTGTTAATTAATTGTAAAAGAAATAAGCTTATAGCGTTATTATTATTCAATACACATTTTAAACAGGAAATAAATTTATTAAAGCACTTGTTAAAATGGTGTACTGCTATAACTTGCCTTTTGTTAGCCGAAAACTTCGTAACTAAAAAAGTAAGAATATTACAATTTTGGTTTTTTCGCAACAAACTCCTAACTATAGTTTATTTGATTCTGGTAATTTAAAACACGTCTTTTTCACTTAAATTAATTACATTACTTCATATCGGTGCCTTTCAGTAAACGTAAACCTTTTTGCGCAGTTTTAATTAACTATTATTTATTTTATTAGAAAAGTGTGGTTCATATATTATATATTGAGTTCAACGCAAAGAACAAGGCGCGGAAAATGGTTGTCCTTTGTAGACCGCCCATAGAAGTAGAAAGCCATCTCTTATTCAGGGTTGAAAAAGACATTATCTAAGATTCTCGTTTGACTCCATTCACATAACTTTCGCCACCATTCGCGAAAGACTACAGCTACAATGCAGTTTGCAAACAGTAAGGAATACATTGAAAGCTGAAGGAATAAGCTGCTATCGACCTGTAAAGAAACCTGTAATAACTGAAGAAAATGCCATTTAAATTTAGATTGGTGAGGTGTTGTTTTTTTAGATGAAAAAACTTTCTGCGCTTCCTAAGATAGTAAAAAAGTTCTTTCGAGGCCACGTAATTCTAGATATGAAACAAAACATGTGCAACCCAACAAAAGAAGTGGGAGAATTAGTGCTGCGTAGTGGGGATGGTTGAGTGATGTTGACCCAGGAAAATTAACAAATGTCGATGGACGCTTAACTGCTCAAAATTACCTGCCAATTTTGAAAGACGTTATGTTGCTCTCCGTACGAGCAGTTTATCCCGAAGGACGAATTTGGTTTGTTCAGGACAATTCTCCTATCCTACATACGGCAGTGGTAGTTCAAGAATAGTTCTTACAACATCTAGAAGTGGAAAGAATCCGTTGGCCACATAAGTCACCGGGTTTGAACACTATACAGAATTTGTGGAGGACGGCGTGCGTGGGTGGAAAGACGAACTAAACAATAACATAGAAATACGAAATATAAATACTTTGCATCTTCATATTAATACCGTGTAGGAAGGATTTCGAGGAGTTAGTGTATATGCCAATTTAATCAATTCGATCATGTTTTTTATTAGAATTTTTTGTATCTAATTTTGTTCTTGTAATATAAATGGTGTTTATGTATAAATTATAAAGGGCGTATTTTAATGATTGTCCGGTGTTTGAATTTGCCGCGTCGTCATTCTAGTAACTATAATCATTGGGTGCATTCAGGTAGACTCAGCGGTGCTCAGCGGCTGAGAAACAGCGTAAGCGGCTTTGTTAAAGTTACCTGAACACACAAAACCCGCAAGTTTTTAAATATCTGTTGCATTATCAGTAAATTAATAAATAAAACTTGTATTTCAAGTATGTATTTTTTTTAAGAAAAAAATTTAATCGTGTTAATCGCCTAGAAAAAAGTTTGATTGTAAATTGAAAAAATAACTATCCTCAAAAACCGCTAAATAAGCGGAAAAAAATTACGCTGAATAAAATGGCGACCGCTGAGTAGTTCAAATAGCAAATCACTCAGCCGCTGCCAGTTGCTGAGTCCACCTGAATGCACCCATTGTATATAAATGCTATAATCAAACAATGTTGGTTCGTTGACGAATAAACAAGCGGCAAATTCAAACACCGGACAATCATTAAAATACACACTGTAATAAAATCTAAGGTATTATTTCTATTACAATGTAGTAGGTACTATAATAATCACATAAATGCAAACTGCGAAGTTGCAAATTTCAGTTAATTACGTTTAAATTTATATTCCCTCGAAGAAGTTAATACTTAAATTAAATGTTAGGAAGAGAAAGCGGAAAAATGCATTTCGCGTTTTTATAATTTTGTGATTTCTAGATTTGCAGCATAGGTATATGTATTTTCAAATTTTATTTGTCATTTTTTGAGCGTTCTGTAAGAGAAATTAGACTTGATTTTATAAAGGGAGATATGTATCCTTTAATTTTTCATACGAATAATTTAAAAGAAGTAATGTATTTATAATTATACTGCAATTATTCGACCACTATTTACGTTTTAATGGCGAGAACACTTTCTTTACAAAGAAAATCGGAATGTTGACTTTAATTTAATCCGGATATATTAACACTTTTAGGCGAATTAGTACAGTAGTTTCATATTTGAAAATACAGTTTATCATTATTCGAGCTATAGATGGAACTTATTTAATCATAAATAACAATTAAAATTTTTTAATTACTTAAGCAGAGAACATAAATAGATAGAAAACTCGGCTAAGAACAATTTAGATAAATATTTGCAGGTAAGAAACATGTTCTTTGAACGCTTGAGGCGGTATGAATAATGGTTAGTAACCTCGCAAAATCGCTGCAATGCCAATGTTGTCAAATTTAGCTAGTCGTTTTGTTATAACGTAAGATTGGTTGCCTACCTCGCAGGTATATAACTACAGAGTGGTCAAAACAGCACGTGTCATAAAATTTTAACGAGTTGGAAAATGGAATTACATGCCAAATTTTTGTTGTCATATTTGTTCATTCTGTACCTATACACTTATTTTTCATGTATGTTGCGAATAAATAAAGTAACTAGAAACGACACATATTAATACACTTCTTAAAAGGCGGCAATCTTATGCATGAAAGATACCACAATGCTTCTTATTTTTGGGTCCTTTTCGTGAAATAATCCATCGTCACTAAGATTTGTATTTGTTTCCCGAATCAGATTCTAGAAACGGCACTGCAATGTAAATCGCCACTTTCTCTAAAAGGCAGTATAAACTGCAGTTGTTCTCCGTGCCCTCGTCACTCTAAAGATCGCTTGAGAAGACCGTTTTCCACTCTTAAGAAGTCCCGCTGAGTTTAGTATAGTTTGATGTTTCTGTCCAAAGCACTCACTTCTTCCTAGGTTAGTCGTCGTCCGTTTGATTTACAGTTCAGTAGTCTTAATTCAAGATAGTTTTCTTGTTCACGACGCAACTGCTCAAGTTCTCATTCATCAACAGCAGTTCTTTGGAAACACTCAATATTTTTTGACAATGTCTCAAAAGTTCCAAATACTTTAGAAACGCTTCACTATTTTTCGTAGTAATATCAGTTTCGAAGATCACCAACGATTTTCTTAAAGCTTAGTAAACTTGTTTAGTCTATCTTAACGAAGCGATCGTGTGGTAGGCAACTCATTTCAAAAACATTTTTCAAACCCAAAGTAAGTATATCCTAAAGATTGCACAAAACTCACTTAATTTTCTAAAACTACCATACTTTTGAACGTCAAAGTATCCCGGTAAACAAAGTACTGTTAGTATATATAAATAAACAATTTGAAAACTCTATAAATTTATAATACTCAGTAAAAATGAATTCATGTACAAGTAAATCTCGATATTATTATCCTTTGGAGTAGTTCTTTGGAAGAGTTTCATACGTACTATATTAATTACAACAATAAATAAAAGGAATGTCAACATCTAAAATATTAAAAGCAAGAGTTTGTGCAATTGTAACATTTTTTATAAGTAGACTAATCTACAGGTGTTAAAGTGGAAGATTGGATTGATAGAGATTTGAGATTTAATCGTATGACTTCCGAAGAAAATTGGCTGTTATTTAATTCGATAAAATCCCCAATAATTATGTTGACACCGTGTCCTCCAATCATCTGTCTGCTAATCCACTCACACTTCGTTTTCTGAAGAGGAATAACGCACTGTTTCTTTAACGAACCTACAAATAATCACAATTGAAATTATGCTCTGTAAATATAATACACTCACTGTATATGTGTTTAAAAACAAACCAATTAGTTGGAGTAAGTAGGAATTGAGATACATAACCAATGCTTGGTATTCGATGAGCTAAACCATAATCCAATTTTTGTATTAGTTCTGTTGACGAGGTAGTAGCTGGCCATGGTGTTGGGAAGCTGTTATTCATCCACAAAAATGGGTCTTCATGTGCATGACCATTTCTGTATATTACAATCACCTACGAGTGTGCAACAAGAACGTTACTGTCTTAAAACAATCACAATTTACTAACCTGATATTTATTAGTACGTGTCATAAACTCTAAAGTTAAATGTTTCATGTCTTTAGTTTTCGGAAGCAACTTGTATTTAAAAATTGTGTTTATGGTGTTAATTAAATTTCTATGGTCTTCATTTTTAAAAGCGTAAAAATGTTGAAAATCCATGATGATCACCTAAAATAGTGTTTTATTTAAATGCGGTTATTCAGTGACAATAAACCTCTTCAGGGTGTGTATCAATGAAATCACGAAAATCTGATAAAGTCGATGTCACTTCGTTTGAATATAAACCATGGACGAAGTAATGGTTAACAGTATTTTCTTTGGAAGCAACTCTAAAATCAAAATAGCGAATGCCTTGTTTTAATTGTTCAACACCGCTTAACGTTTGTGTCCGACACCACTTATACATAAAACTACGTAGAATCGGACCGAGCCAATTTAATCTTTTGAGAATTGCTTCGGCATCTGGAGACAAAGTGGAAGATCTTGTGATTGCAGCAGTCATACTATCATGTGAACCTAAATTCTTGGATTCTTTTAAGTGTTTATAGATAATGGAGATAGTTACCAGGTATTGCTAAGTGTACGAATGGCATTTGTCGTAGCTGTTGTGGAAGATTTGTCATCCAATATTCTAGATTTACTATATCCATTGTCCTAATCCTTTCACA
This sequence comes from Aquatica leii, assembly GCA_035610365.1. NCBI lineage: Eukaryota > Metazoa > Arthropoda > Insecta > Coleoptera > Lampyridae > Aquatica > Aquatica leii. Next base: position 39,350,147 of record CM069437.1, on the reverse strand, counting down.
GGTGTTTATTGCTGATTCATATAATTACTTGACCCTGGAATTACCTCTTTATCTGTGACGTAAATCTATGGATTTTTAACGCACCTGGAACACCTGCATTTGTGCATTTACTTCAAGAATACCACATTACATGTAATTTTTTTTGAATTTGGATTTGCTTAGTTTTAACATTGTTCCAAAACAGGTTAAAAAGTGTGGTTGGTTGCCTATATAACTTAATTTTATTACATCTTTGATCTAAATCAGGTATCCATATTTTTAAAAATTCATATTATTGTTTATAGCGTTGTCTACGGAATGTACGAATGTGTCTCAAAAGTTTTTTCAAATTGAAAATTCAAGTGAAATTTATTGTATTAAATTCGTATAATACATGCAGTAAATACAAAGATTGATTGTATTTACCTAGAATACGAATTATTTAGAGAATACATTTTTCTATTTGAAGTTTGTTTATTTAATTTTGTTAAATCATTTTAGAATAAATTGCATTTTGAATTCAGTTTTACTTGGTTTTAATAGACATCTGTAAGTGTTTAAATAGAAATGTCTGCGATTATAGATGTCGCTAGTAAAACACGTTGAAAAATACGTTAAAATTTTGTTTACAAAATGACGGATCCTAAACGGTTAAAAACAGAACTTAAAATTTATTTATAGAAGAAATTGTTTCTGAACAGTGATGTTTAAAACAACAAAAATAAGAATTTCAATTCAACTTGTTGATGCGTACCTACGTACAAACTCTCCATGGTGTTTCATATTTAAAAAATACTGATTACCTAGAAAACAAAGTAACGGCCGTTATCTGGTAAAGTGCCTGTTATGATGACAAAGTGACGGCAACATAATCGTATGCTTACTGATGCTTACCTGTTAAATAAAAAATACAATCTAACCCACATACAAATAGTACATGCAAAACCATTAAAACCAAAGCTTTATCGTAATTATGTTACAATTTGTTTCTATAGTGAAATAATAAACTCTATGAATAAACTCTATGTTCATTAAGAATAGTATTTTATTTTATAAAGTTCTTTAGTTATAAACTTTCATTTTATTTACATGACGCTTTTTTATAAATTTTGGTGGTAACAAAACAAGTAACAACGTAACTACTGCTTAACATAATCACTACCGTTTAAGCAAGTTTAAGTGAACTACTACCTTTTTTATTGCTAATTTAACATATATATATTTGATGACAGGTAAATATCATTGTCGTATTTATACGTTAGTAGTAAATTATATGCATAATTGCATACAAATTGCTTCTTTTTTGGTTAACCTTACTATGGACCGGGTTTACAATTGTTGGTTCACTTGGAGTGACAACTTAACCCAAAGTTAAACCAAAATTACCGTTTTATAATCGATGCTTAAAGCCAAAGTATAGGTTAACTATTGGTTAATTTAAAATACACCCAAAGTATGAAGTAACTGTGGAGTTAACCATAGGTTAACCTTTTATCTCACGCACTTTAATCATAACCTACATTTTTTAAACAGTAAAACCATGGATTATGACATTATCCTAACAGCACATAGACATCGTAAATACATCTCAAAGATGTCAAGCCAAGATATTCAAGACATCTTATTACGTCTTTAGACATCTTTAAAACATACTGAAGACGTCGAATGTTAATAAACTGTACATCTTGAAGACATCTTATTTAAACATCTTTATGATATCTCCTCAGAACACGTTTAGGACAAAAAATATTTTGGGTAAAACTGGACATGCAACAAAACACTAAATATAAAACATTTTTGTTGTAGGTCATACTTTTTTTTAATAAGAGAACTTCTTCTACTGGAGGCTCTTTTCACGCAGTTCTCGATCGAAATTTCAGTTTCTTTTTCTGATTTACGCAACCCGGCTTGTCCAACGGAACCTAAAAATTATATTTTTATTTAAACTAACTTAGAAAATATGTTGATTTGTATAGTACAGTTTTTTATATAGATTGGACGACTATCTAATTAATTTATATGTCGCAACTGTATACAATATCAAATTACATTTTAACTGACATGTAAATCAGAGAAAATAATTCAATTTTATATCTTACTTACGAAATTTTGAAATATTTAATTTACAAAACGCTCTTAACATACTTAACTTACACGTTCACATTCATGACAGTTCCTTAAAAGATTTCAATATGTACTTTTGTCATTCATATTAATAAATAAAATTTTAATAAAATTTAAAATAAAAATGTTAATTTAATGGACGGAGCTGAAAATTCCCTCCTATAATTTTGATTATTCATAATTAACCAAAAAAGATAAAAAAAAAATTAGGTAAGTCAGTTAATATATTTACACTTTCAATTAAAATCCAGGTTAGCATTCATCAAATCATTATTTTCAAAAAATTATTGTTAACTTAGTAATAATATAAATTGTAGTTACAGAATTTGAAAAAGCACTACCCAATCTACAAGGAAACATTTTTGAAATGTTTTTTTCAACGTTTTACAAAAGATATATTTACATTTTTAAAAACATTGCAAAAACGTCTTAATGGCCAGAATTACGTTGCAAAGTCAATGTTAGAAAAACATTCTAAAAATGTTTAAAAAATATTATTTATAATATTATTTATATATATTTATAATATTTTACAAATGTTACATTAATGTATAAAATATGTATAATAACCGCTTTTTTTTAAATATTGCAATACGCTTAAGAGTAGTTCTACAATCATGGTATAAATGTAAGTTTAGTTATACTTGCTTTAATTTAAAAATACTGACATATTTGGCTGTTAGTTTTATTTATATTAGCCAATAACGACAGCATTTTACAATCAAATTAAGTATAACTTAACTGACATTTATACCATTATTATAGAACCAGCTCTAAAATGCTTACAAAAGATAAATAATACAATCTTCGTGTAGTCAGTTTCATGTGGCTGTAAACGCATTTGATGCCTATAACAAAATTAACACATTAACATAAAAGTAAAACAAACATTATTCATGTAATTACTTTATATTAATTGAAATAATTATAATAATCCTCTCAAAAGTTTCCAATTAATTAAAAATTTTTCTATTTAATGAATAGGATCCTTCAGAGTGGAAAAACGACAACAATAGAAACAACCTTTATCTGTTAAGGCCTGAACAATAAAGGTTGTTTTTATTGTTGCCGTTCCTCCACACCGAAGGATATTATCTATAAAATAAGAAAACTTTTCACTACCTCTTTGTGTAAAAACGAAAACCAGAATTAACAATCCAAGATTTTGAAACTTTGTACACACAAAAAAATACTGAAAAAATTACATATTAAGATTAATTGGTTATTGAGCACGTTCAAATCTCCCATTTAGCTAACATCGTATCAATTTGATAACCTTAAAACTTCACAAAGAATGGAAATCATAAAGTACATAGAATGAACGTTTTAGTGTACCACTGCTGTAACAAATAACATTATACTTCAGCAAAATTTCTTGCAACAAAAAAAACAAAGAAAAACGTACCATAATAAATGCTAATATAAACTAAAAGTATCTATTTGAGTTTCACTAGAACTTAAATTAGAAAACGATTAAACTGATACACTAACGATACATTACACAGCATAGCGAGTAATACCATGGAAATTGTTGATTCTTTGAAGCTTAAAATATAATGCAATTATAATATACAAAATCGCCATCTTTTCACGCAGGTACCGGTACTTTGCGCAAACGCGATTATTAAGTAATTAATTCAAATTTGCAAGAAAGTTTTTAGAAAAACGAAAAGGTTTAATATGTATCTATTAATAATATGTAACAAAATTTCATATAATTGTGTTTTTGTTACAATATATAAAAGAAACAAGTGTATAGGTGAAAGCAAGCAAAAGCATGATTTCTAATAAAGTAAAAACGTTTTTTATGTTACTAAAAAATGTTTTAGAAAACATTTTTAAAATATTTCAATATCAATGTTTAAATGGAATATTTTTAAAACGCAACATAAATATTTTTTGGAAAAACATTTTTTATTTCGACTATTTTAAAACGTTGTAACGTTTTTAAAACATGAAAAAAACGTTTCCTTGCTGATTGGGTAATAGCGCGAAACATTATTAATCTTTATTAATTAACTAATTTATTAAATGGGATTCTTCAAAAAATTTGGCTGTTAATTATTCCTCCAAACAACTTAAGATTTTATATTTATCTAAGTCTATCTATTATTTATATTGTAATTAGTATTCAAACAAATATCTATAAATATTCTTTGATATAATTTTATTATTAATTGTTGTAATTTTCTTATTTATTGATATCTATCATGTTGTAACGTTTATTATTAAAACTAATTTATTTATACTAAAAATATGTACACGTTTAAACTAACCGAACTAATTAAATCTAAGAATATTTAATAAAAACACACTAATTTATATCGCACTATCACTTGAAAGATAAAGTCCGCGGATAACTTCACACACTTATTGTTTACATTAAAGTCACGTACAAGGTTATACTTTGTAGATTAATCTCGAACACGCGTTGATTACTTATTTATTTAGACTTAAATAATCTTAACACGGTGCCATCTTCACATTATTCAAATAAATTCCTACGATTTGTTTGCACTGTATTTATACATTTTCACGAAACGTTGTCTTTCGGTGAACGTTCTGGAAATGTACAAGTACAAAAACCTCGCAAAAGTTCTCGAACTTCAAAATAATTCCTCGTACGTTTCAATATAGATTAATTGGAAAAAAAATCATAAATAGTTTTTAACTCTTTAGGATTCCTGATTTTGTTAACAGAAAAATTTTAACGGTTAATCTATAGTAACGTATTTTTTCAACATGTTACACTAGCGACAACTATAATCGCAAATATATTTTTATTTGAGCACTTACTAGATGTCGATTAAAACTGATTAAAACTAGATTCAAACGCAATTTATTCGAAAATAATTTAACAAAATTAAATAAACAAACATCAAATACAAAAATTTATTCTATAAATCATTCATATTCTAGGTAAACACAGTCAATCTTTGTAATTATACGAATTCAATACAATAAATTTCAGTTGAATTTTCAATTATAGAATATTTTTTGAGACACATTTGTACATTTCGTAGACAACGCTATAAACAATAATTAAAAAATATATAGATAAATAATGTTTATATTAATTGTGTAACCACCCAACCAGATCGCGTTTTTTATTACATCACGAATAGTTTCTTAGTAGTAAATAGCAATAAAATAATTTTTATATAAGTTTTTACTTTGATTTCGTCATTTGTTAGATAAAACTTAATTAAGAGATGGTGTAGTTTTTGAGACTGGGTAAAAACCGTAATTTGGCCAATAGGATGGCAAATGTTAAAACTGTTTTTCTGTATACTGCCTAGATCTGTTTGAATTACGCATGAACGATGTTATTTTTCCTGATGATACCTTCTCGTTTCAAATTTTTTATCACTTCTTGTATTGCAACTGTTTTGTTTCAATTTTTTTCATAGCTTCTTCATGATTTGATTGTTGTGGTTTCAGCTTTTAGAAATTTTAGAGTTGGTAGTCTGTTACGAAATATTTTGACATATACGAGTTGTGCTGAATAGCATGACATTTCAATAGAACATTTTTTTTTAAATCCATGCTTAGTTTCCCATGGTCTTGTTAGACTTTCACCAACTATCATTGGTTCGACGTTCGGTTTTTGCGTTTTTAACAGGTTTCGCACTACTGTATAAGATCTTTTATTTCTCTGGAGATTTCTAACTAGTAGACAGTATCTTTGACTCGTGCGTTCGGTGTGGTATCCAAATTTCGTTCTCTTTGATTTTACCTTCTCATAAAAGCTGAGCGTTGAGGTTTTAGAACAAAGTTTTGGAGTATGTTAATGCAAATGGATTTTTTTCGCAATGTTCTCATCTTTGCAATCTCACGTGATAAAGCATCTGACACATGAAATGTTTTTCATGAGACATATTTATTTCATAATCACATTTTAACAGTCCTTATCGAATTTGGCAGTGTTTTATATTACAATTAAAATAAGATCACACTTTGAGCATTTTTAATAATACAATTCTTCATATTGTTTAATCAAGTCAGAAATCGAAAGTCGATTTTTAACTTTATATTGAAGGCAATTGCTAATTCTGACTAAATACTTCTTCGGTATGCCTTCACAAACAGGGTATTCAATCTTATGATTAGGATTCATAATTGTGTTTAATTTAGATTTCACTTCACGGATATGATCAAATGGAGTTTTCCCATACATTAATTCATAAAAAATACAACCCAACGACCACACATCCGATTTATAAGTAATCTAAAAATAGAATTTAAAAAACACATTTATTAATGCACATTTTACCTTGAATTTCGGTGTTCCATAACTGGGACTTTCTACATTTTTACTAGATTCATCTATAAGTGCTTCAGGACTAATATAGTTAATAGTACCAACAGCATAACTTCGAGCTACACAAGTCTCATTGTCTTGTATTCGTGATGCTATACCAAAATCAATTAATTTTAAACCATGAACCACGTGTAAAAAATTAGCCGGTTTTAAATCAGCATGTACAATACCTACAACACAAAACTTAATTTCAGTTTTAATTGTTCCTTAACAAACCATTTATATGTATTTGTTGCACGGCATAAAGCATTTCCATTGAGTAAAACATAATTGTGTGTAGAGGCAACCGCTTATTACTGCTTTTTAAATCTTTTAGTGTTTTCCCCAAGTCGGAACCACCTTTTTCCAAAAGTATCATTAATTTATTTTCCGAGGTAACGTATTCGCTAGAAAAATCAATCTAACAAATACACATTTACAACCATACACGTACTTACTAATCATACATTTTTATTATACGATCACAGTTTTGAAGCTTCTTAAGAAGTTTTATTTCGTTAAAACCTGTAGTAGCATTACCATTATTTAAATTTACTAGTTTAATTGCCCTCTCGGTATTACTTTTAACGTTGAGACAATTGTAAACTATGCAACTACTACCCTTCCCTAATTGATATAAGATTCGATAATTAATATTATTTATTTTAATGTCTTCAGGGTCAGGAGTTATAATTACTGGAATTTTTAATGTATCTTCGTTCTTACTTAAATTAATACTGTTATTCGTCTTAACTGTGGTAATTACTTTGTCTTCTGAATTAACAATTTCATCCTCCATTTCATCACTATCTTCTTCGTCTGGTTTCCAAACTGGTTTATTTATCGGTTCATTTTCAGCTTCTAGCAATTCCCGTTTCAACTCTTCCCAGGAAAACGGTTTGTATTCAATTTCTCCTATGTTCAGTTTTTTATCCGATCTAAAATTTTTAGAATAAGTAAATGTTGTTAAATGCTCGATTATGTACTTTTTTATCGAACTTTGAGTAGTTTGTTGAGTATCAGTTAAAATTAAATTAAAACCACTGTAATTCATTGTCGATAAAATATCTAGAAAAATATCAATAACACAGTTATAGAGCTGTTTGTTTTTTTTTTGTGTTGTTTGAGTAGGCGTATCTTAGGCGAATTTCTAACAAAAGCGAACTACGCGAACTACTTTACTTTCAATAATTTAGCACGCAAGCCACGGAAGATGTCGCTACTATTAACTACTTACCGCGTTTCAAAATTTAAAATTAAACACTTTCGCACAACATAATTCTTTAAATAACAACAAATATTATTCAGATTTTTTATTCAAATTTTTTTTACAGCCTGACATTACATAACGGATCATAAAAGTAAAGTAAATATTTGAATTAATCTTGTGTTTAACGTATAACACGAGGATAAATTTAACTTTTTTCGTTTGGGTTTGAATTTTAATATTGGCTAAAATATATTGTGATATCAAATACAATTTTAACTATCTTCCTAGTTTGTTTGTTAAAAAAACAAGGCATATAATTTTCAAGGTGGACCTCTCTATATTAAAAAAATATCTATTGTAAAATAATACACACACAGCATAATTAGACAATGAGATAACTTTATATGGAAATAATTTTTTATTCATGTTACATGGCGATAGTGAAAACCTTTGGTGAAAACAAGGTAATAATTAAATGCAAAGCCTGAAACCGTTTTTGGTTATTAAAAGATTGCAAACGATGGCGGCACCAGTGACGCCAACTTGGGGGTTTTCCCCCTAAATTTAGGGGGAAAAAATCTATACAGGGAGTTTTTTAGGGAGAAGAATTTTTTGGGGGTATTTTTAGGGATAAAATTTTAATGTGTATTTTTTTTTAATTGCACTACTCTCCATACTCCATACTTGTATTGTTTTTATTTATTCCTGAAAAAAAAAACAAAGCTTACGCTGGTAAGTCAATGAAATTAAATATAAAATAATTGAATTTACAGTTTATTGTTTGGAGGATTTGAATCAGATATTTATTTAATTATAATACCATTGTAATATTTAATATTACTAAATAATTATTGTATTGAAAATTATGTACTTGTGCCGCAGTTGGGGAGTTTTAGTTTGAATTTAGTGGGTTTTGAAATTGCTTTAGGGGGCAAGTTTTCAAACAGTTGGCGACACTGGGCGGCACAAGTAAGCTACTTACCCACGCTATTAGTTTCGACATACGTGCAAAGCAATGTTTTTACCAGTTAAGTTGCTTTTAGACTGCAAAAATAATTCGTACACTTTAATTTCTGTTTATAAACAAAATATAGAATCAATAAAATCCTGCAAACGTTTCTATAAAATTATAACCGGTTGAGTGGTTTGTTTCATTTACTTTAATTAATTTTCTTTTCAAATCGGAAGCCAACGAAGATGTGCTAATTTTTTTTTTTTTTAATTTTTATACTACTCAAAAGGCACATAAAATATAAATATACAAGCTTATTAGCACTTTAGTTGTATCTTTAGCAATAAATACAGGGCGATGTGCTTCAAAGATTCGGACATCAACACCAAATTAATGATTTAAATTTTGGTATGAATTATTATTACAGCGCTCTCCGCTTATCGGAATTACGGATAATTTTTTCAATTGGGTAACGTTATCTCTTTACTAAAGTAACAATCCGAACGCATGCTACTACATCAAAAAATGGCCGCTTATAGTAATCATAATTTCGGTTTATCTTATCAATTTATTTTCAGGTTTATTTCTATACATGATCAATAACTTATTTTGTATACATCTGAGCTGAATTTTCACAATACACTTGTTTAGAGTGAAAAATTTTATCATTGTACTCTAAAAATAGTTGTTTTGTATATTTATCTTATATTTGCAGTGTTATTTATTTATCCAAATAATTTGACTGATTTGCGAAACGGCACATTATTTTAACATCTGTAAATCTTCGAGAATTAACTTGGAAAGCACGTGCCTTCTTAGAATAACAAATTAAATTAACTACGTCTTATTTGATGACGTTATTTTGTATTTATGTTATGAAGCATCATAACGTTGTTTTTGATTCCGTTTTATTAACGGTGTCAACAAACTGTATAATGCTACTGATCCGTTAGCTCAAAATGCTGCTTTTTTTTAAACGTTTTATAAACATTTTTTTGCTTGTATTTACGGTTTCATTTCACTTTCTAAATTAATTAATACACGTTGTATGTATTTACTACTTTCTAACAAATAAGCATTTTTACTGAATTTCGGAAATTGTTATCATTCGGTTATTGTTATCAAAAACCTCAAGTCACAGCGCGATTCTATTAAGCGGCGTGCACTGCATAGTTAAAAACGCAGGCATTCGCGCAGAAATGATACCAGCATTGCCTACAATATACTAGATCCCAGATGTGTTTTTATTATATCAATAAACAGAAAAATGTTGAATACAGTATGACCCCGCTTAACGCTGTTTAGGTTTAGCGCTCTTTTATTTCAACCCGGTGATTCCGCGAAATTGCTCGCAGCTCTACGGGTATTCTCCGAAATTGTGCGCAGCGGTAGTTTCCAAATACATATGTACATAACATATCAAAAACAGTGTATATACAATAAACTAATACGATGCAAAAGGCAGATAAGTGATTGTGACAACACAAGAAAGAGATAACGGTAACTGTCACCGTCGATTTGGCTGATCTGGCTAAAAATCTCTGATTATAAAATAAACAAGTTAAAATGTTGAGTTGGTATACATATATGTTTATCTCTTAGTTTATTTTTGCTAGTTCAACATAAAATTGTTAAAAACTACTAACTTTAATTAAATCATTACATTTTACATATGTTGATTTTTTATTAAAAAAACATAATTATTAAATTGAATACCTAACCAATTTTCTATACTTCTTCCCCTAGTCCCATTATTTACATGTTAAGATAGCCTCTTTTAGCGCTGTTTCGCATTATGCTCTACTTGGATGAAACGTATCGTACGCGTTAAGCGGGGTCTTCTGTATTTCTGTGTATTGACATAAAAGGTCCAACCTTAGCTAAACCTGCCTGCCCAGCCAAATTATCTTTTATCATTTTTTTATCAGCATGTGTATTCATTATCCAGTTAACTTTAATCTAATTTATATCAAAATTGAATAGAAATTTTGTAAATTTGGTGTTTTTTTTTAATTATTTTGATCGCTCGAGTGCTATAAAAATATATATAAATTAGAAACTGTACGTTCAATTATAAAATTGTCTTGTGTCAGAGGCATGATTATGTTTCTCAGAATACCAGTTGTTTACGTAGACTGAATTTCATAACATAAAAGTGTTATCGTGCATAGATGTAATTTTCTTTCAAGGTTATTTTACATGTAATAAAAAGAACGTGTCTTTTCCAAACCTCTGAAACTGTATTTTTATAGTTACTAAGAGAAATTACTGATCTGTAACTGAGAAATCTGTAATATTAATAAAAGCAGCGCCAGATATGTCAATTTTGCGTTTGTATCCAAAACTGCTAGCGTTTTGCATCCAAATTAATGTTTTCAATTTTAGTGCAGCTATATATTATTCAACCAGCATTTAAAGTCTTTAAATCAAGTTTGGAAATGGTTAACAGATCGGCATCTGTTACCTCTTAACTTAAGGCTGCTTTACATGCTACAATAAAACGTGCAAGTTGATGCAACACGCAAGGAATATTGCTTAAAAGCCTGCGCAGTTGAGACTCAGCTGTTCCTTATTTGCAAGTCTGTTGCACTTTCACTTGTTCTGCTCGATATTTTTGCAAGTGCAACTACAATCCTGGGTAGAAATTTAGTAACTTTCACTCTAACCAATATATTTATTGTTGACATAACTGATGTTTGTTATAGTGTGGTTACTAATTTAAGTGAAAATGAATAAAATTACAAAGTGATATAAAAAAAATGGTGTGGTCACCACATGACTTTCCTATAAGGTATGATGAAGCAATGTCTACAAATTTTTTTAAGGTTATGTTGACATAAAACCATTTTGAAGTGATATGTACACGTTTGTATTGACTTCCTAGCATCCAATAATTTTTTTGAAATTTCTCTCTTCGATTTCATTAAGATATAACTGAATTATGGCAAATTCAGCTTATGTTGTTTTATCGACTCATACAGCACCGAATTATATCCTGAGGATGTCAGTTTCTTGGCCAATTCATAGATGTATGTCCCGGTTATTTAAACAATAACCATGAGATATCATAAAAACGATATATTTAGAAGACCATTAAAACTATATCCGTGGGATATTTTTCACTAGTTTTTTAGCTGTTTTAGCTAATGCTTCACGCTTTTGTTTCGTTTTATGCTATGATCTTGATTATTGCGTACCTAAAATAAAGTGAAAAGATATATTGATTGGAGTAGGTAAGTAATTATGTTTGTTTTCGTCTTCCTTATAAACTATTTAAAAAATAGCTTTTAGATTTTATATATAAGCGAAAGTGAGGTTAGAGTTATTCTAATTTTATTGTTTAGCCAAACAATATACGAGTATTTCTATTACTGAGCTAAAGATTCCTGTAAGCTTTCAAGAACAGCTTGACGCTTCCCAATCAACAAGGAAACATTTTTGAAATGTTTTTTTTTAACGTTTTACAAAAGATATATTTACATTTTTAAAAACATTGCAAAAACGTTTTAATGGCCAGAATTACGTTGCAAAGTCAATATTAGAAAAACATTCTAAAAATGTTTAAAAAATATTATTTATAATATTATTTATATATATTTATAATATTTTACAAATGTTACATTAATGTATAAAAAATGTATAATCAAAGTTTTTTTTTAAATATTGCAATATGCTTAAGGACAGTTTTACAATCATGGTATAAATGTAAGTTTAGTTATACTTGCTTTAATTTTAAAATACTGACATACTTGGCTGTTAGTTTTATTTATACTAATCAATAACACAGCCAATAACGACAGCATTTTACAATCCAACTAAGTATAACTTAACTGATATTTATACCATATTATAGAACCAGCTCTAAAATGCTTACAAAAGATAGATAATGCAATCTTTGTGTACTCAAAATACTTCAATTTCATGTGGCTGCAAACGCATTTGGTGTCTATAACAAGAATTAACGCATTAACATTAAAGTAAAACAAACATTATTCATGTGATTACTTTATATTAATTGAAATAATTATAATAATCCTCACAAAAATTTCCAATTAATCAAAAGTTTTTCTATTTTATGGACAGAATAAACAACAACAACCTTTATCTGTTGTTAACAATGAACAATAAAGGTTGTTTTTATTGTTGCCGTTCCTCCACACCGAAGGATCCTATCCATAAAATAAGAAAACTTTTGACTAATGATGCATGTACCTCTTTGTGTAAAAACGAAAACCAGAGATACTAATCCAAGATTTTGAAACTTTGTACACACAAAATAACGCTGCATCGATATCAGAAAAAATTACATATCAGTATTAATTGGTAATTGTGCACGTTCAAATCTCCCATTTGGCCAACTTCATATCTATTTGATAACCTTAAAACATCACAAAGAAAAGAAATCATGAAGTACATAGAATAAACGTTTTAGTGTACCACTGCTGTAACAAATAATATTACACTTCAGCAAAATTTCTTGCAACGAAAAACGTACCATCATAATAAATGCTGACATATACTAAAAGTATTTATTTGAGTTTTACTAGAACGCAAATTAGCAAACGATTAAACTGAGACACTAACAATACATTACACAGCATAGCGAGTAATACCATGGAAATTGTTGATTCGTTAAAGCTTAAAATATAATGAAATTATAATTTACAAAGTTGCCATTTTTTCACGCAGATGCTGGTAGTTTGCGCAAACGCGGTTATTAAGTACTTAATTCAACTTTGCAAGAAAGTTTTTAGAAAAACGAAAAAGTTTAATATGTATTTATGGTATTTATTAATAATATGTAACAAAATTTTATATAGTTGTGTTTTTGTTACAATATATAAAAGAAAAAAGTGTATAGGTGAAAGCAAGCAAAAGTATCATTTCTAAAATATAAAAAAAAACGTTTTCTTGCTGATTGGGTTTGAAGAAGTATCTTCAAATAGAGGAAAATATGAACAATTCCGTAAGTATTGTACTGGTTTTCTATTACTTATACGTTACTATTCAGTTTACGTTTAATCTATGTGTAATTTTAGATCAGATGAAATAGTAAAAATATGGGACAACGCGGAGGAGTTCATAAGGAGCTAGTCCTTTCAAAATTGATTAATGGTTCTGTTTTACACGGCTACAAATTGCTTGGCCAAAAAGGTAAGAAAGCCTTTACATATTTATTAACAAAAAACACTTATACTGAGTAAATTAAAAGTTATGTTTATTTTTATTTTAGTATAATAACTGTTCTAGAAGTTTTGGAAAAAAATCCTCTAACAGCAGTAAACTAATAAACAGGAGGCAATGGCCATCGTTGGTTTTTTGAAAAGGTTTCTATCGTTAAATATTAACACTTATTGTTAAACAAAATGTTTTCTTTTTAAATGAGGATTTTTTAAGGTTCTGTAATATTTTTGTGCAATAAAAGTATGTAAAATATATTATATCTCGAGAGCATCTTATTTCGGATATCTCTAGGTTATCTTATTTCTAATATCTTTAAGATGTCTGACTTAGTTGTCTGTAGGATATTCAATTCTGTGTCATTCTGCTTTCCCCAAGATATCCATAAGATATTGGTTGGTGGTGAAATTGATATTCCTCGTATATACACATATCTAGTATGAGACTAACCTTTCGTCGCAGACAGGATTCGAATCTATATGATATTTGTGAATTAATTTTAAATCATAAATTAAATATCTGATAAACTCTTAATGCTAGACATTTTTTTATTTGAATAAATTGTTAGGAAAAATTGTCTATAAAAAACTGTAAAAATAATTCGAATAATTTACATCCGTACAAAATTATATAAGAAAAACTATTAAAAATGACGGATACACCCACTTCTGTTCGGAACCGGGAATTTTTTTTGGTTCGAGAGTTATGGTGGATACATCCAAAGATAATTTAAATAAGTTGCAACACTCCGTATATAAACAAGTCAAAAGAATATAGAAAAAAATTATTTTTTTAACGTATCGTGCTTTTTCTTCAAGATATAGAATTTTTTTCTAAAAAAAATTGTCGTAGGCAGGATTCGAACCTAGGATTATATGTGAAATTTACATACAAATCAAATATCTAATAAACTTTTAATGTTAGAAAAAAAATTCATTTGAATAAATTGTTAGGAAGAATTATTTCTATAAGAAGCTGTAAAAATAATTTGAATAATTTACATTCGTACAAAATTATACAGGGTGCAACAGGTATAACTAATAATGTGTTAATGGGCGATAGCTGTAATAATTTAGATCATATTTGCAATGTAAACATAAGGTCCATTCCTTCTAGTTTTTGAGAAAAATTAATATCAAAATTTAAGGACGACGAATAAAAATTTGTATGAATAAAAGCCAATGACCCAATTCATAATCGTTTAGTAGTAAACAACACGTACAAAGTGCAAGAATGCAATAAGATTGTTTTGCTTACTTTTACTGTAGATTGTTGAACACTTACAGAAACCATAACATTGTATAACAAAATAAGACTACGTAGCTGAAGTTTCTTTTTCCGGCCATTCAGGAGTCATTGTGTCTATTTCGGTTGTGCGTTACTGTTGATTCGATTTTCATTTATTTCAAGATATTTTAAATACATTGAATTATTTTTGTAGTTAGGGATTTGGTATTTAGTTTTGTTATTTGTTCAATTTAGTTTCATAGTTTTTCGTATTCATTAATAATTGCACTTCTTAATTTCTACATTTATGACTTCAAAATAACCGATTGACATTGTTACTTTAATTTTTTCTGTTGTTATTATGGATGATAAAGCAAATTAAAAATAACCTTGAATTTAGCACGACACCATATCTCTTAAATGTTGTTTATTTTGTCATCAGAAACTTGTTACTTAATAGTAAACTTTAACTTGACACAGTTTCAATAATTTTATATCACGTTTTCTCATAACGAACAACCAGGTCCGTAATTACATCTAATTAGAATTAGAAAAATTAATGAAAAGCTAGACCACATGTTTATGAACAAAAAGTATTGGAAATTACCATATCTATCACCTATTAAAAGATTATTAGTTGTACTTGTTACACCCTGTATAAGAAAAACTGTTAAAAATGGCGGATACACCCACCTCCGGTTTCTTTATCAAACCTATCTGTTGATAGAACCGAGAGAATATCAAAAGCCAGCTCCATACCGAATTTCAAGTTATTAGGACTTTTGGTTCGATAGTTATCGTGGGTACATCGTTACACACACCGACACCCAAAATCTTTTTGTCAAAAATACATTTTTCTGATTCAGGAAACTTTGAGACTTTGAAACAAAAATTTTGAAAAAAATTGCGCTCGCTATACTTTCCTTATGGGAAAGTAAAAATGTCAAACTACAACTACCAATCTTTTTAAACACATTTAAAAATGCAAAACTACTTATCTATGTATTTATTAAATAAATGTTTTCAAGTTTTACCGTTTTATTTTAAAAAATGTTACGAACATTTTAAAAGAAATTGTATCATAATTTGATTAAAACTTTACGTAAAGCAATAAACAACTATAAATATAGATAAATTAATCTGTAATACTGGCAACATTTACAGTACACTCTATACATACATAACAAACCAGTTCAGTACAAAACTATACTAACAACCTCTAGTGCCCAGTACAAACTCATGGGACGCATAATCTCGTAAAGTTGACTATATTTAAGAATATACAGTGCGATAAAATGAGTGTTAAATTCCAGATTTTACAAAGTCCCGAAATGAAATTTTGAATTTATTAAATTGCAGCGATTGTAATTATGTAAGGTTTTAATGCCAACACGTAACTGTTTTTTTTTGTTAAATTATTGTCGGTTACAAAATTAATACAAATTTTGTGCTAAATGAAAACCTGGCCCACTGGGCTCGGTTTTCAAGCAAAGCTGTCGTTACCACTTACACGCATTTAATTGCAAATAACTATTACAGAACATTACTAATATTTTACGTGTAAAAGAATACACATTAGAACATTGTCTAATTCAATGACATACAAAAAAAATTCACTAGTAATAAAAAAAATTATATGCACGCAAATTTTATGAAAAAGTTGAACTAAATAGCATCGCATAAAGTTGCTTTTAGAATGCTTTGTCTCGACATAGTTTATGACAGTATTTATTGAGGCTGTGGAGACCCTATTCCTTATTATTATTTATTATTATTTATTGTTAATTGTTAAGCCATTCGGCCTTACAATGGGTTACGTTACCTTTACATCATTCTCTTAACATAATAATATATTTCGTACAGAAAATTATAAACTAAAAAACTTTCTCCCCTAAAATCTTCCCATCACCATCTTACTATTCTAATTTGTTAAACCTAACCCTCCCCTCTTATCTTTCTTTCCTTTACTGCTTTCATCCAATCCAATCCAATCCCTCCCCCTCCTCCCCAAGCAAAGCCTTCCTCCCCCTCATTTCTTTCCTTAGCTCGCCACACTCGTCACTCAAGTGCTCTATGTCCTCCCATCCCTCCCCACATAATCTACATCTCCTCATTACGTCCTCCTTCCAATACTTATTTAAATTCTCCTCATTTCCACATCTAAACCTGGCTATAAGTCGTTTCTTTCCTAAACTTCGCCTCCCCATCAGATACTTAGAAACCTCCCTGGACACTATATTCCCATACCTTGCGTTATACTTTCCTTCCCTTATCTTTCCTTCCCTCTTTTGCACCTGCGGGTCTTTATCTCTTCTTACTATCTCCTCCGTATTTAAACTCCCTTCCTCTCTTCTTCTTTCCACCTCTTCTCTTGCGAAACCTCCTCGTTGGTAGTACATTTCCTTTCTTCCTGTCCATATATGTTTTTGCTATCTTTTAACGTCCTCCAGCAACATTGCAAAATTTTACATTCTCTCCTTACCTTCATTTTCTATTCATAACCCATCGCCCTTTTCCCTGCTTCTATTCTAATCTTCTCTAACTTCCCTTCCTCCTCTATTATGTACCCTGGCGTCTCCCTGTCTAAACCTAGTATCCATTTCCAATATTTTATTTGTACCCTTTCCAATAGGTTCCACTCTTTCCAACCCCATACCAGCCATCTTCTCTTCTCGATCTCCTTCCCAAATACTCTTTCCCCTAAACTCCATACCTGCCCTAATACCCCGCTACCCTTCTTTGGTAAATCCCTTATATGCGCATCATCTTTATTATCATACCTTAGCCTATATCCCAAATATGTCACTTCATTCACTGCCTCTATCTTCTGTTCTCCCCAAAACTCCTCCTTTTTCTTCCCTCCTCTCACTTTTTGAAAAACTACCATCTTAGACTTTCTCACATTTAAACCCAAATCTTTCCTTTCCAGATACCTCTTTAACGTATTTATCATACTTTTTATCTCCAACTCATTTTTTGCCACCATGACCATATTGTCTGCATATGCCAACACCCACACTTTAATCCCTCCCTCTATGACAACCCCACCACACTGACCTTCCTTCAACACTTCTTCTATGTCCCCTATATACAATGCAAATAAAATAGGGCTAAGAGGACACCCCTGCCTTAGCCCCTTCCTCGTCCAAAACACTTCACTAACACTATCCCCTATTTTTACCCTATTCTTAGTCTCTTTATATATCCCTTCCAGTTTCCTCACTAGTTGTTCCTCTATTCCCTTTTTCCTTAACACCCTCCATAGCTTTTCCCTATTCACATTATCAAACGCAGCTTCTAGGTCCATAAAGAACGCGTATCCCTTACCCCTTTTCTTATCTAGCTCTCCATTCACTAACTGTTTCAATATATAAACATTGTCTATTGCCTTTCTTCCCACTCTAAATCTCAACTGCCAATCTGGTAATAGTCTTTTTTCTTCCACTTCCTTTTCCAACCTCCTTTGTATAATCATGGCATACAATTTATAACTTACATTAGTGACACTAATCCCTCTATACTTCTTTACCTCCTTCCTATCCCCTCCCTTATAAACCGGCAGAATTAAACTTTCTTTCCAACTCCCTGACAATTTCTTCCCTTTCCATATTGTATTAAAAAAATTTCTTACATTCTCACTCTCTCCCCTACATATTTCTATTGCTCTCCTTGCGTACCGTCCGTTCCTGCCGTCTTTCTTAATTTTAGTCTATTTATTGCTTCCTCCATTTCCTCTTTCGTTATCTCCCACCCCTCCTGTATTGTATTTACCCCTTGCAATATCACCTGCCCTGGTCCTTCTATTGTTCCCTCCAAACGCTCCATACAATAACCCAACCACATCTTTACATATATCCGTTAAACCTCCTCTCCTCTTACATCTTCTTCTCTCCTTGTTTAGAAATTCCCACACTTCTCCTTCTTTCTTTATTTCCTTTACTTGTTTCTCCATTTCCTCTCTATACGACACCTTTCTCTCAGAACATACATTTTTAAAATTCACTTTCTTCTCCTTATACTCCTACACATCTATTATACCTTTCTTCCATCTTCTTCTAGCATTTCTCATCTCTGTTTTTGCCTCTCCTACTAAAAGTTAGCAGTTCCAAAACGATACAAAGTTTTCGAAACTGTGAGTTTGGAGATCGATTGGGGAGTGAAGCTGTGCGCGTCCGGAGGAATCCCAGTGGCTCCCGGTTGGTTTAAAACGCACAGCAGAGGGAGTAGATTGAAAGCATTTGGGGAAATCCTAAACCCTAGGTAGAAATACTAGTAAACGTGATAGGGGGGAAATAAAGCTGCAGCAATGTGACTACATAACTCGTGCAATCATCGAAACAGTGTGGTCATGTTTTATGCAGTTTCAACACCGCATGCGGTCCTGGAGAAGAAAACTCATATAAGATTTACAAGTGCTTGTATTTCTGAAGAATACGAGGGCTAAAGGAGAAAGCCTTGACAAAAAACCCTAATCCAAGTTGGAACAACATATGACGATGGATGGATGTCTGATGGAAAATCGGTCTTAAGCATTCGAACTCCAAGCACCAGGCAAAACTCGGTTTCAAGTAGCTTTATCTGCCAACAGGCTCTGGCAGATAAGACTGTCTTTTCCTGACTATAACGATTTTCTGAATCCGACTTTTCACGAATACCTTATTACTACTGACATGGTAGTGGCTAACAAAGGCAACAAGCCTACATTCACTAACTCTTTAAGCCAAGAGGTTTTTGAGCTAACCTTAATGACTAGAAGTGTAGTGAACTTAATCAATGGGTGGAAAGTATCTGATGAGGCATCTCTATCAGACCATAATATTATGTTCAAGGTTGAAGCAGGACCTATAATGAATTAGGCGTTCCCAAACAGGCCAACTGGAAAGGCTACAAGAACAACCTACGAGATGGTGTGAAGGATGTTATATACAATGTAAAATCTATTAACGATCTCGAGGAAAAAGCGGAGCTCACCATGAAGATCATAGCGAAAGCCCATGAAGAAAACTGTTCCCAAAAAACAAAAGGAACCAACAGCACAGTTCCTTGGTGGAATGAGGGGTTGACCAAACTCCGAAAGAAAACCAGGAAGAAATTTAACAGAGCGAAAGAAAGCAAAAACTGCGAAAGGTATCGACAGGCCCTTATAGAATTTAACAATAAATTTCGCAGTCAAAAAGAGCGTATGGAAAACTTTCTGTGAGAACCTTGAGGAAGTACCTGAGATTAGCAAAGTACAGAAGGCTCTCTCAAGAGAATTAAATGAGAGCATTGGTGCATTCAAAAGAAATGGAACAACAACAATGACCTTTAAAGAAATCTTAGAAGCTTTATTGGTAACACACTCCCCATGCTGTATAGCACCAAAGGAAGCTGAGGATGGAAGGAGACGCATAAAAAGAGAACCTGATATCAAGATGAACCTTCTCTGTACAAAAACAATTGTGACGTCTGAAAGAATTAAGTAGGTCACAAAGATCTTTTAACATTTTAAGACTCCGGGCCTCGACGGAGTGTTTCCTGAACTTATTCAACCACCACTGGTTAATCGAACCAGTCTGTTATATAGCTATATTCCTCAACTATAGAGGAAAATAAGATTCATATTTACAAAACAAGGGAGGGGCAAACCTGTAAACACGACGAAGTTAAATCAAATAGAATGCACCTCTGCATAAATATAAATTTGCTTATAAGAAAGCAAAATCAACTATAACAGCATTACATCAGCTTGTTAACTGTATAGAAGGAGCAATTGAATCAAAAGATATCGGACTACGTGTCTTTATGGACAAAGAAGACGCTTTTGATAACGCTGCCTATGGTATAAGATCTCTCAACAAAAGACAGACAAACAAATGTATTACCGAATGAGTAAAAGATTTGCTGGGTGTCAGAGAAGTATCAAAAACCCTAGGTTCTGCAACACATGCAGTGGAAACAACACGAGGATGTCCACAAGGAGGAATTTTATCTTTTCTGCTATGGTCACTGGTAGTAGATGAGCTACTTTAGATTATGCTAATGACATAACTATAATAATAAGCGGCAAACATGACAAAACAATAGAAAAAGTTGTACAACAGTGGTCCCATTTACCAAGCGAAGTAGGATTGTCAGCCTTAGCATAAATATTCATGAGACAGAACTACCCTTCTCAGCGGAAGTTAAATACTTAGGGGTAATACTAGAACAAAAACTAAACTGGGAAAGTCACCTAACAAAAACGACTGACAAAGCCATTAGAGCACTGTGGTTATGTCGACAAATGGTCGACAAAACATGGGGACTGAACTCGAAAGCAATTTACAAGTCGCTAATCAGACCTAGAATTTTATATGCAGCTGTCATCTGGTGGAAGAAGGTAGACCAGAAAACGGCAATAAGCAAGCTGGCAAAGGCTAGCGTGCCTTAACACCATAGGTGCCATGAGAACGACAACTACGGCAGGAATAGAGACCCTATGCAAGTGACAATTAAGGAGGAAACCATAAAACAGGCTTTAAAACTCCAAAAAGTATATGATTACAAAGAAGGTAACCTCAAAGGACACTTTGAAATTCTTATCAAGCCTACCTCAATGATGGCAATGACCAAAATTAGTAATGTCATGCAAACAAAATGGTTTTTGATCATAAATACAGAGTCAACATTCCAAACAGGGAACAGTGGAAGAGAGGAGTTTTGGAATGTGTGTAGAATGACTCCCAAAAATGGTACTCTGACGGATCAAAAACGGAGAGCGGTGTGGGCTCAGGAGTGGTGGGACCAAGATTCAAGAGGCACTCATCCCTCGCTAGGAACTCCACCGTATTCCAAGCAAAGATACACGCCATAAACGTGGCAGTGGAACATCTGATTAACAGAGGCAAATGTAATCAAGGATAAGTATTTTGTCAGATTGTTAGGCAGCATTCAAAGCGCTCAGTAATAAAAACTACAAACCACGAATGATTCACGAAAACTATAGATCCCTAAACCAACTGGCTGATAAGAACAAAGTTGAGCTTGTCTGGGTACCAGGACATGAAGGAATAGACGGCAAGGAGAAATCAGATAAACAAGCTAAATTAGAAGCAGTCGAACCCTTTATTAGATCAATTTCCTCGTTTAGCTTCAGTCAGAAGGACTTCGAAGAACTTATCAAACAAAGAAGTCAACAGAATCTGGAAAAAAACTCCAAGTCTAAAAAATTTCTAACCCACAATCAGAAAAGAATGAAAGAAATCATGAGACTTAGCAGAAAAGAGCTGAGACTTCTGTGCGGAGTACTAACGAGACATATCCATTGTAAGTATCATCTTAAAAAGATGGGACTGGTGGATGATGACAAATGACAAAAGAAGCAAACACCTTGAACAATACTTCATTGCAAAGGATGCAGTTCAACAACTACCAACCAGAAGATTGATCAACTTCATCACTGATATAGATTTCCGCTGAATTTAACGAGGGGGCACAAAAGATCTCTTCCGGTCGCAGTGCTTGAGGGAGGCACTCCTCCCCCATCTCATAATAATAATTGAAGATCGATTCTCGATCAGGATACAACTCATTAAATATAATCACCACTTGAGCAAAGCTTCGTGTTCTATCACTATACCCTATCATCATTAAAATTTTGATACGTTCGGTTTCACTCTTGCAATTTTGCACAAAACTGTTGACACTAAATGAATGTTTGACATTCGTTAGTATAGTAACATTTTAAAACAAAAGAACAATGCTGCGATTATAAGGTACCTTGATGAACTAATTACAGAATTTCGCTTTGCGCATCTTATAAAATAGGATTGCAAACAATCATAACAAACATCGCAATCGGTTTTTTCAGCACCACAGAATGTTTTTAAAAGAAACTCATTTCATTAATTATTGTTCGTCATTCAATAGATTTTAAAACAATAGCATTTATTTTCAAAACTCAGTAATTCGGAAACGATTGAATTTCGGTACATTATGTTTCTTACAAATTTTGCTTCAAATTTAGATAAGAATTTAAAAATCAAATAATATGCATTCCATTTAAAAAAATGCAATTTTAATATGACCAACCCTGTATAATTAAAATTATTACTGTCTATAGTAGATATTGAAGAACCCTAAAACTTTTGTATAAAACTTTTATCGATACTTTGTATATTTTCCTCTGATAATCGGCCGTTTCCAGACTTATCAGCGGCTTTGTATAATTACCTCTTGATTAAACCTGAATGCGTTTGATAGCTATGTTACCAACGATAAGAATAAACTTAGGTCTAAATTCGTCAAGATACATAAGCAATACATTTTGTTTAAATTACACTGCCAATATAAAAATTTAAAAAATTCAATTCTGTAAATTTAGTTGCAATGCGGCTTTCTGAGCCAATTCTTTTATTATAAAAAACAATTTAGCAATGAATCAGGCTATTAAAACACCTACACTTGTAGCATCCAAAAAATATAAAATTCCAATACTACATTTATTAATAAATTTTCCACTGTTATTATTTTACAAAAGAAACTTTAATTGATAAATCAGAAACATTTTCCAGTGTTTATTGTTGTGTAAAGTTATTCTAAGCACGAAAAATTGTTTCCATTCATCTAAACAAACTATTTTATGTTTTATTTTAGCTGCCAACGTTTTAGAAAATAAATATGTAATATTAAACGTTTGTTTGAAACAATAGCAACAACGTGTGATGTGATGTTTTTACTTTCTGTTTAATTTAAAATTTCAAGTTTCGCATAGTAATGCATATTGTAACGTTTTTAAAACGTAATTAATTCTCACTATTTACAGATTTAGATTATTATCTATTATTATAAAACTAACTAATTCTAATAAACTAAAATTATAATACAACAAGCTAAGCAAAATAACTAGCAATTTAATAAAAACGGCACTTCCAAGTAATTTATATATCACTGTAACCGTATACCGTCCACGGATAAGGTAATTAATCATTTGACGTACTAAGTTCAATTTTTTCGTTCACCTTTTATATCTTTACTGTATCTGGGACTAGAATATTCCACCCGTTTCGACAATCGCCTTGAAGGTTTCAAAGATTCCGAGAACGCTTCAATATGTTTACGTTTTAAAACATGGGTGAATATTTTACAATATTATTGCGCTTTTAGTATGTTTTTGCATATTTTGTATATTCTTGTACTTAGTTGAGGATTAATGATGAATGAGTAAATGATCAGATAAGCAATGAATAAAAAAAAGATTACTTTATCTTGAATTTTAAACCAGTTTGCCTAAGACTACAATAATTTTACGAAGAATGTAAAAATGTCATTTTGAATATTTTGTGAATGCTTGTGAATGCGATCAAACAGTTTCAAATGTTTCAACATTTATTTAGTAGTGTATTATATATGAAACAAATAATAAAGCTTATAAAAGAATATAGAAAAGTGTTTTTTCTGGATCTATCCGAAGTCTTATGATAACGTCATCACGTGTTTGGCTGCTATTCGCTATTGTGATAATTTAACAAATTCTAACTTGTAAAGTAGTAACAAAGTTACTCATACAAAACAAGCAGATTATTATCGTTCTGTATAACTGGTTAATGGTACTTTCATAATTTTTATTAGTTCAAAATGACGCTGCTTCGTGCGGGTGCACGTGCTACCCTTTTTCCAGTAACTGCTTTATTTTTCTTATTAATGTTGAGTGTCGTAAACGTTACCCTAGCACAGTGGTTTCCAAACTCTTTCGGCTTACGGACCCTTTTTTATAGTCAAAACTTGCCCACGGACCTTAGAGTCAAAAAACTACATACATGCATAGTAGAAAAATTACAAATTTAACTTTGATCCATTGAATGGTAAATAGTGACGTTAAAATAAAATATGAATAAAGCATTTTGCTAAAGAAGTATTTATTGAAATTATAACTTTTGTTTTAAAATATAAAAATTTTTTTTTAATGACTTGGATGAACCTGATGGGATGTTGGATTGGATGATAAGTGTATTTATGTGAGTAGCAACCGAAAATCCCCACGAGTACTAATTTCTAGCATTGAATAATAAATGTAATTTCTAGTCAGTTTCTTTTTTTTGTGATGAGACTTACGACACTACCAAATAAGAAGACGAAAAAGCAATCAACAGCATCTGTACAATAACCCATAACGCTGAATATAAAATGAAGATCTGTCTTTTTCTAGTAGAACAAATTCGTTTTTTAAATGTTACAAATTTGTTTTCTCAAAAACAGTGAACGTTTTAAACTTTAGCAGGAAAATGTTTTATAATCGCTATAAGAACGTGAAATGTCCGCATACAACAAAACAAATTGGATTCGTTTAATAAATGTCTTCATGATTCGTTGGGAGAGTGTCACGTTGGTGTTGAATAAAAAACAATTTTTGAAAGTAAAATAAAATAATGGTTTTGAAATAAATAAATAAAATTTAGTTCTTGAATGGCATTTTTTGTATTTTTTAGAAACTATCTGTTGAACATTATGACTATTAGTTTTTAATTAAAGCGGTCGTGGTTGTTTTACAAGTTTTTAGAAGGGGCAGCTACGGGAATTAAACCACGGAACCTCGACGTAATGAGAGACCATTTGACACTCTACACCACGGCGGATTGCTTGTAAACTGCTTACTTAAAATATCACATTCGTACGTGTTTAATGTTTGAAATTTCAATAAGCAAAAAATACTTTTTTATGCAAAACAAATATTACATTTTTTTAACTAGAAAAACAAAATTATAGAAAACTTGTGGTTGTTTAAAAATTTTACGACAAAGATTTTAAACGTAATGAGAATGCACCAATAATTTTTCTCAGCTGTTTACTACAGATTTGTAGGTTAGAATCCTTAAACAGTGTTTAAAAAAATATTTTTAGTAGTCTAAAATATTATTTATCTTGTCGTAGTTTTTTGATAAAAAAATCTGCTATATATGCATACATGTAACTGGAAATCAAGAAAGAAACTAAGCAGAAAGTATTCAAGTCTTTAAAGATCAAATGGAGTAGTTCGACAAATTTGATTTACGTATTTTAAAAACGACCATTTATTTTATTAAATGTGTATCGTACTCAAGATTTTAACCTCAGACCAATGCTATCAACAACGAGCATTTCAGTTTAGAAAATTAATTACAGAAGTGTACTGGATAACTGAAGAAAAATCATTTGTCAAATTGGGTTTGATTATAAAAAGTTATGATGAAAGCAAATTGTTGTTTGTTAATGTGGGTACTTAATAAAGTTGAAAAATATGATTTTCTATGAGTGAATAATGATGAAGACAACTATAGTTTAAACAAACATCAAAAATATTTGGTTATTGTAATCTATATTCAACTTGTAATTGTACGCTTCTAAATGTTTAAAAGCTAACTCAAAAACCCGAGTTTGATAAATTGCACAATTTACGTTTCATAAAATTCAAAACTTAAATATTATTGGTGTGTTATTTATTTCATGTTCTAATAAAATTAAACTATTTTTTTTAGTATCATAAATGTTTTTGCAACAAGTTATGAAAATATTTTTTTAAGAAATCTGAGGCTAAACACCATCTCGTAGGAACGGAGCTACGTGCGAGTTAATCTACATGTAGAAAACTATGAAGTGGTTAGTTAAATAGTAAATATTACAACCGCGAATTTCAAAAA
Organism: Aquatica leii; assembly: GCA_035610365.1. NCBI lineage: Eukaryota > Metazoa > Arthropoda > Insecta > Coleoptera > Lampyridae > Aquatica > Aquatica leii. The sequence continues at coordinate 39,323,538 of CM069437.1, read as the reverse complement.
ATGTATTTGAATTATATGCGGCATAATATTATAAACTGTACTACGCAAGTGCAAAAATTTGTATATATAATTGAAAAAACCATCATTAGAGACCAGTGGACAGCTGTTTCGTTCTATTTAGACTCATCAGCACTGGATAACTCTAATGGAGTTTACACAACCATATAAAACAAATTGCCATAGTTATTACCCATTCGGATGTTTAATTCATTACGAAATCTAAGGCTAAACACCATCTCGTAGAAACGGAGCTACGTACGAGTTAGTCCACATGTAGGAAACTATGAAGCTGTTAGTTAGACAGTAAATATTACAACCCCGAATTTCAAAAAATGTATTTGAATTATACGTGGCATAATATTATTAACTGTACTACGCAAGTGCAAAAATTTGTTTATATAATTGAAAAAACCATCATTAGAGACTAGTAGACAGCTGTTTCGTCTTATTTAGGCTCATCAGCACTGGAATACTCTAATGGAGTTTCCACAACCATATAAAACAAATTGCCATAGTTATTACCCATTCGGATGTTTAATTCATTAAGAAATCTAAGACCAAACACCATCTCGTAGAAACGGAGCTACGTACGAGTTAATCCACATGTAGTAAACTATGAAGTTGTTAGTTAGATAGTAAATATTACAACCGCAAATTTCAAAAAATGTATTTGAATTATACGTGGCATAATATTATTAACTGTACTACGCAAGTGCAAAAATTTGTTTGCTTAATGTGTATCCATCCTCACAGTTAAAGTTGTTAGAATTTTTCATTATTTCCAGTGGTTCGAGTAGAACCAAATAAAACAGTTCGATAAACTAGACTACAAAAACTCAGACAAGATACCAGAGCTGGATATAGAAAAAACAGTCATCAATCTTTCGGAGCAGCAACTAACCGAAGCACAAACAAAAATACTTGCCAAACGACTCAACTTTACAGTTGCAGCTGCAAAAATACTAAAAGAGGAGATCATCGCTCAAGTGGAATGTGCCATCCGCAATCTACCCATCGAAGATTCTGAAGAAATAAGACACGAAACTTGTCGTATCTTACGGACAGCCAAACTACCATCAACAAACATAACCAAGAATGAGGAAAGAGCGTTACTTGACTTACGTAAGAATTAAAAAGTAATCATTCTACGAGCGGACAAAAGCAACGCGACAGTAATAATAGATAAGAACATCTACATCAGAAAAATAGACACTCTACTAGACCCAGACCATTACATAAAACTAAACAAGGACCCTACTAAGAAAATTGAACGACGCATAAGAAAAGCAATTAAAGACTTATCTATACCAACAGAAGAGCAGAAAAGGTTGTTATCATCGGAAATCCAACCTCCAAGACTGTATGGGTTACCAAAAATTCATAAAACCGGAAACCCTCTAAGAGCTATCGTCAGTACCTGTGGATCACCGACTTACGAGTTAGCAAAATACTTAGCTAGAAAACTACAGCAGCACACCGGACAGACAACCAGCTACGTTAAGAATTCCGAACATTTCGTCGAGATTCTCCGAAGACTTGAGGTAACTACAAGTGACATACTAGTTAGTTTCGACGTAGAATCGCTATTCACCAATGTACCAGTGGAAGAAACATTAGAGATCATTAGACAACAACTAGTGCCACGAGGTTTACAAGAAGATTTGATCGACTTGACCAGACTCTGTTTAACGTCAACCTACTTCCTGTGGAATGGTGAGTTCTATGAACAAAAAAACGGCGCAAGTATGGGATCACCACTGTCACCAGTAATAGCCAACATCTTCATGGAAGCTTTCGAACAAGAAGCTATCAACTCAAGCGATCGAAAACCGAAATGCTGGTACAGATACGTGGACGACACTTTTGTCGTATGGCCTCATAGACGGGAAGAATTACAAAGTTTTCTTCAACATATCAATGGACACCACAACAGTATCAAATTCACCATGGAGATCGAAAAGAACAAGACGCCGCCCTTTCTAGACGTTCTGGTAACACGCACGAACAACAACAGGCTAAGTCATAGCGTATACAGCAAGGAAACACATACAGACCGGTATCTACACGCATCTTCTCATCACCATCCACAACAGAAGAGATCCCTCATCAACACCCTTCTAAGAAGAGCGAAGAAAATTAGTGACGAAGAACACAAGCCGGAAGAAATCAAACACATAAAAGACGCTTTTATAAAAAATGGCAACAACAAAAAATTAATAAAACCACATAAGAAGAAGGAGAAGCAAGCTGAGGTTGCTGCGAAGACACCGTCAGAAACATATGCTTACTTACCCTACGTTGCCGAAGTCACTGACAGACTAAAGAAAATTCTAGGAAAGAAGAACACCACTACACGTTATAACAGTGAAAAAAATAGATCAGCTCATACCTCCTAATAAAGATCAACTCCCAAGCCTACACACCAAAGGTATATACAAATTAGAGTGCATGTGCGGCAAGAGTTACATCGGTCAAACAGGGAGGAGCATTCAGTGCAGGGTTAAAGAACATCAACGAGACGCTCAACTCAGACGCATGGAAAAATCTGCAGTAGCGGAACCTCTACATGAGATTGGAGATCACCGGGTTGATTACGGGAACGTAAAAGTATTAGCACGAAGCGGACACTATCACCAGCGAATAATACTCGAATCACTGGAAATAATGAAAAATCCTAACAACTTTAACCGTGAGGATGGATACAGATTAAGCAACACATGGAGATCTACGCTGCGTGAAGAACATGCAATAAGTCGCCAGACGTCTATGAACGTAAATCAACAGACCAGAACGGACACGGACCAGCGAAGCGGAGCCGTAAGACGGTATATAACGAGGAACGCAAGACGATAACATTAGTCTTTAGAAATCTGACAGCACGATCAGCGAAACGTTAAGAAAACGTTTTGTGACGCGGCAACACCCGAAAAACAGTGCTACAAAAAAATATTGTACGTTACTCTGATCGAAAGTTTTATAGCATAAATCACTCACATGCAACACTCTGCCTCCCCTTGCATTTATGTTTGTTATACTGTGCTGTAGTTTCGACGCTTCAACGCTTGTTACGTAAATAACTTTACAGCGCATCAAATAATATACAGTTGCTACGTTCCAGAATGACATATTTTACATACTTTTATTCGTTGCAAATTGAGATTACGTCGGTATTTTCAGAGTATTACCAGGTCTCGGAAAATCAAAAATGAGGAATTGAATGTTAACTTAAGAATTTCTATAGATATTAAATTTAATACATAGATTTTACTCGTTTGATAGTAGCAAACTTCAGCCGGTCGATGGCAACACATGTTGATTTACAACTTGTTAAGACAACAATCTGTTACGTGCTAAAAGATAGTAAAAGTTGGTAAAAGAATTCCTTTAAACGAAAATGAATAAGTAAAATACTGATGGGGCGCCAAACAAAGACACGACGTTATTAGCTTCTAAGTTCTTGTTCGCCAAGAAACTCGTCCTGTTGTGTACATAATTTTAGTTAGCACTTTGTTACATTTAAAATTCAAACATTTATTTTTAAATTTAAAATAATGCATGAAGAAATAAAATAATGGTATAAAACAAATAAGATTAATTGAAACAAACAAAGCAGATTACATAACGCAATATACTAAACAGTGTTTATAAAACACAAAAACAAAAAATAATTAAATAAAATGAATTAAAAATATGATCGTATTTTTTTGCAAAATTTAAAACGTTATGCGCAGAAACCGCACGTGGCCTAATTAATAGTAAAATTTATATCGTATGAAGTTATAAATGTCGAAATCATTACACGCGCAATGAAATTAATATTACAAAATCACAGGGTATGCACTACCTAAATTAAGTTTTGATTAAATCCACTTTCGAGTTAATGCGTATTCGTAGACAGCGCACGTGTCACCAAATTATAAATTAAGTTTAATTAAATGAATCACGCAAATACAAAACTAGACACAACATAATTTGATTATGCAGTCTTTTTGGTCACATTTGGTAAAGAAATTGTTAATAATTGCAATAAACAGTAAATTACAAATATCTTCAATTATTTTGTAGTAGACAGCCTCAAGGTCAATTTTCCATCAGTCAATTCATGTGGAATAATAGCCGAAGATAAAATATTTTCATTAGAACCGCCAAATGCGGAATTGGATTAATTACGAAGATAATCTTCAAACGAAGGACAGCCAAAATGAAATTTGTATTAAATATGAAGAACTTGAAGAGTTATAAAACGGTTATCACTTATGTTCACATTAATCATTTCCCACCCCCGTAGGAGGCTACGGAAATTGAAACATCTGTTAATCAACTAAGTACTGATAGACTAAATAAAGTCTAACATCGATGCTCTTTTTATTACTCCTGCGCCAACTGCAGAGTAAACTATGACACTAGATCAACAGTGATCTAAACAAAGATCCATGTATGACCACAGTATGACGTAAATAAACTACACTAAAACGCTCCCAAGCGACAAAAGGAAATGCAACAAGAGATAACAAAAATAATAAGTGTCCAGTAACAAACTTTTAAAATAAACTATCCTCAAAACAAAAATATAGAATTACAAGATAGCTTTATTGCCAAAAGAAACTTCTTATATAAACAAGCTTCTGTTAATGAAATAAAATAAAACTGTGAATTAAGCATTTGAAAAAAATAGTAACCAAAGAAAACGTTACATTCGGTAGATGCTTCGTCTTTTGGTATTACATCCGTACAGATGATTATAATATGTAGGTACGCTGCTACTTATGTTAGTTCTAACATGTATTACCTTAATTTAAATTATATCAACTCCTTAACTGGCTTATTGGTTTTATCGCAGCATTACAAATCTGGAGTTGATAACTGCATGGTCAAAACTAGAATAACCGTATCAGCGTATGCTTCGCTGTAGTTTCCTTTCGCTCGCCCCGTTACATTTTATATAATTTTATTAAACCTACGTTTCAACCAAATATAATAAACAAAACAAACGGGCAGTGTGTAAAACAGCAATAAAAAATAATAAACTATATAATAAAAGTAAACAAAAGCAAAATTCAAAACATAATAGAAAATCAAAAATTTCATCGACCCAAAGCTAAATAAGAAACAAAAAAATGGTATTTGAGTCAATCGGGTTTGTCAGGACGACGAACCTCTTCCTAGGTTGCCATGTGTCAGGCGTTGATAACACCGCCACATATCCTCAAAACAGCCCTAACGTTTGCACTCCGTCATTTCGCCTATCGTATTCGCTTTGTTTCGGTTCGATCTATTCTCAAGCGGGAAGAGATCTAACGTTTTTCCCGAACGTATTTTTTGTTTCATGCAAAAGATGTTGATAACAGCAATGTCTGAATAAAAGTAACATAAATGAGGTAGCTGCCGGTGCTCAGTGAGATGGTCGTGAATCAAATTCAGAAACCTGTAAGCGTTGACTGAAGAAAACGCTGTAAGTTAATATTCTTTATGTCAAGGCCTTCCCTTAAGCGCACTTCTTATTACTTTTCGAACACAGTTAAACTACCAATAACTATACCAAAACTCAATACTTTAATAAAACAACGTAACATTAATCTTCTAAACTACACTCTATTAACAAATCATTTTCTGTTAACGCTGACATGCAATTCCACGACACGCGTCAACATTCCCGCCGTTATCACCTTCCACTGTTGTCACGTCTCTTACAAACCACTGAATAAATTGAAAAACTCAAAATGTGACAGTAAAAGTCAAAATTAAAAGGGCACCAGAAAGGTTTATAGCTCAAAAGGGCTTCCAGACCTTGCCAACCAGAAAACACGTCAAGTAACGTAAACACGTCAAACAATGTAAACACTATTAGAATCTACCTTTTTAGTGTGTAGAGTCACTAAATTCTAAAAAAAACAAATAAAATTGACTTGCTGTTAATTGATTAAATGCTCCGTTACATTTTAACATTTATTACAGAAAAGAAATCAAATAAATAAGAAGAATAAAAATGCAATAAAGAAACAAAATTTCACACACAAAATAAATTAATAATAAAATAAACGTATACAATAAAAATTAATTAAAAAAAAATTAGTAAAACGTGAAATTGAATTTGAAATTTAAAAAAAAAATAAAAAGCAATTGTAACGAATTTTAAAACTAATTTATTTATAACAAAATATTTACATATACGTAACTAATTAAATCTAAAGATATTTAAGAATACCACTTACACTAATTTATATATTACAATCACTTGAAAAATAATGTCCGCGGATAACTTCTGTTTATCTAAAACTGATACTTGTTTACATTAAAGGCACGTACGCTTGAACACCGTTATATTTATTTTAACACGCGCGTTAATTATTTATTTATTTAAACAGTCCGCTTAATACTTTCGACTTCGAAAAACTGACCTATGCTTCCTTTGAACTGTTTTTATATATTTCTGTTATCAGTCTACAGACTTTTCTACATCTCTTGGTAAACGTTCTCGAAGTTGACAATAACTTCATAAACGTTCTCAAAGTTGACAATAACTTCGCGAACGTTTCATTGACTACTGTTTTGTCCCAAAACAGAAAACTGGATGCGACACCGGTACAAAGGATCGTGGCGATAGCGGCAGCGGTCTCCATTTTGGCAACTTGTTTGAGCATAAAAATACCAGTCAATGGACTTTTCCTGACCTGATATTCTACTTGGTTGGTAACTGCAGACCAGCACCTGAAAGCTTGTTTTTCGAAAGACGACCTCCAACATACTTCAAACTGTCTTCCAATTCAGTTGATCTAAGTCACAACCTAAGCTTGGGTACTGCCAATTTTTTAATATTGTGGAACTCCATTTCTGTCTTGAGATTCCATAATGTTCGCCACAAATTTTCGTATAACGGCTTTGTACGTGAGTAAACCCATCATTTTGGGCCTTGACGTCATATCTGGTCTTCATTCTATCGCTGGCAATTTGTATCCACTGCCTGATGTCTTTGTTTGGCCTCTTTGTCAGCTTGTTGACGTAGTCTTCTCCAGCAATTTCTTTTTCCGGTTTTTGTCCAAATTGGAAGTCGCAGCCGTATTTCGCGTCCGAGCATGAGACAGGATAGTGTTTGGTCTGTGCTTTTGTGAACGGATAATCGGTATGCCAGTAGGAAAAGGTGACTGATCCCAGTCTCTCCATTTCGTGAAATAATCCGTCACCACTAGGATGTATTTTCCGAATCAGATCCTGAAAACGGCTCTGCGATATCAATGGCTACTCTTTCTGAAGGGCTTTCCACGTTATCTGGCATCGTCTTTTGACTTGTACGAGTAGTCCTTTTTTTACTAAGTTGTCCTCTATTGGGTCAATTACACGAATGTAGCCTTCCCGGAGATTTTCATCTAGGCCTGCCATCACCACACTTTCAGTCCTTGCAGGCAGAGTCACATCGTCACTCAATAAGACTCGCACGGATACTTCTTCTGACGAATGAAAAGAAATTTCGTCACTGTATATCTTCAAGGCATCGTTCTTCATATCAAAATGGAACCGATACTTCTTTATCACGTCCATTCCCAGGATAACATCTTCCGTTATATCGGCTATCAGTACTTGGTGGCCGAGTACTCCATTTCTCAAACCAATGGTTACTTTAACCATGAGTAGATATTTCTTTGCCAGTCGCCGTACGAAGTACTGGTGATGTCTTCTCATCTTCCCGTAATATGTCCGGGCGAATGATAGTCTTCGTTGCTCCCGTCTGAACCAGTAACTGAACACTTATTCCATTAATGTTGCCATTGAGATAAATGTTATGCAAAGGATCTATGGGCGATGCTATTTGAATAGTAACCTCCGGGGAATGGCTCGTTGAAGTCGACTTTCGTCCCATTCGGTCGACCTGTTCTTGTTTTCCGGACGCTCTTTTGGTTTTCTTTTGGACTTAGTACACGTCGTCGTACGTCGTCCACTTTTCTGTGGTTCGAGCACGTCACTTCTCTTCTCTGAGCTACTTGTTCGCGGAAGACACGTCCTACTATTTTTTTAATGCTTTTGCCTTTGCCTCGATGCGACGCCTGTTTTGCTGCTTTAAACTTCAAAGCATGGGTTAAAGCATCATCGAGAGTCTTCGGTCGAGCTAACCGGAGTGTCTGCTGAGTTTCGTTGTCACGGACGCAGTCTAAAAAAGTTTGCCAGCTGCACCAAGAAGGTATTTGGTGCTATATCATATGGAAGCAGTGTTAATACGGCGATGTCAGTTTCAAACCCTTAACGACTTTCGGCAACTATCTGAACCCGACTTTTAATTTAAGCCTGGTACAATTGTTGGTATAAAATTTGTGCTTGTGTTTTGTGTTATTTTTAATGTAAGTAACTCTATACGTTAGTTAACATAAAGAAGGAGAAAATTAACTGTAATTTGTAAGCACTTTGCAATAAAATATCAACGTTATAAAACCATTACGTTTTCTTTGTTTTGGTAAAACAAACGCATTGGCGGCCATTCACATTTTGTCGATTTAATTGTTTTATGTATATGATTTAGATTTATTAAACGAGGTTTTTCACAAATTATTAATTAAAACTTAAACTTCGTTTGTAGCGTTTTTCTCGTCTTGCAATTTCAATAACTTAGTTTAGCATGTGTAATTTTGTATAAAACATTTACGATTAGAAAAGTAACCGAAATAATCAACTTTTTATTTATACTTAAATTTGAAGATTATTAAAATTGAAAGTGGTTTTATGTAGATGATTTTTCTTGTTTGTAAAAAGAAGCTAATTAAACTTTATTACCACTTTGTTTTTGTTATTTGTACATATTTGACGTGTTTTACAAGTTGCTTCCATGCTATGTGACTTTGCATATTTGTGTTGTAATTTTTATTATTTGTTTTACTGATTTTATATATATACCTATATGTTTTTGATTTTACTTGTTGCTCCATACTTTCAACTTTAGCTGGGTTGATTCGTAACCAGGATCCCAGTACCCATTGGCGGGGGCGCCGATTATATAACACGTCTTCAGTATAAAATAATGATGTTTGTGCACGTGTTTATATGTGTTAGAATTTAAATCTGTTATCAGGTCTATGTATTTGTATAATCTACTGTAATTTGAGATGTCCTTGCTTTACATCGTGTGTTAATAGTTTTGATTACAAGCCGATTGCTTTATCAACCTAAACTATGTAATGATCTTGTATTTACATTCAGTTAGAGGACCGAAAAAGTTTCTTCACTTTGTTCTTCCCCTCCAACTGCGGGTTCCGCCAAACAGCTGAAATTTTGGTCAAAATTTAAGTCGAATAAAAATCACGATTCATTCTTTTTATTGTGTGTTTTATTTAACTTACCTACAGCCTCCCTACATATCAAGAGTAAGCAGTGTATAACGACATTAATACAACGTAGGGGGTAGCTTGACGATCACAACCACAGCGATATGTCGCTGCTTTCTTTTGTCCGCGGGTTTTAATGTTTAAAAGCGAGTCATTTCTAAACGTGAAATTAAGAGTTTGTAATTTTCTTGCAGGTGGTCAATAACAGTCTGCAAAATTCCAAGCGCTACTCTACGTAAAAACACTATTAAAGACGTCGCTTTCTGCTGGTTGCTTCAACCATTAGTTCTAGCTGCGGGTTCAAACTGCTTGTAGTAGGTTGACCATGGAACTTCAGATCACATCACATCAAAATTTCGAGGTACAACTTTAAACTTGTGAGTGATTTCTTCCCGATGGTTCATTATTAAATCTTTACTCGTGACGCTTCCTTCACCATAGCAATTCATTTGGTTCAGTTTTTCTTCAAGCCTTCTAATTTGTCCTATATTGCTTCTATTTTGTTTTCTAGAACTTCGCAGATTTCTTCTCTTAAATTTAACATATATGCTTGAGTTTCTTCTTGAACAATTTTAATTTGGTTTTTTTTGGTCGTTCGTATTTTTTCTTTTAAATTGTCATCAGTTTTTCTTTTCTCCTGGGTATTTTTAAATTAACTTTTCTTCAATTTTCTGAGAGTTTTCGTAAAATTTTTCTTCTATTTTCTGAGAATTTTCGGACAATTTTTTTTGTATACTTTTATTTATCGATTCTTGACCATTTTTTATTGATTCGAGAAATTCAAATAGTTTTGCATCTCTTTTGGTTTGATAACGAGTTACCGGTCTAAGTTATAACACGGATAAAAGGTTTAACGACATTGAATTTTAATAACGCCCGACACTAGTTTAACGAAATGGGACAGCTAGAATTACACGCTATAAATAAACGCGAATCAAAAACTAAACAGTATATTATTTACTGTTTACTCAATATTAATGTATTTAACAGGTTCGGTACTGCACACCTGTATCACCAATGCAACGAATTTTAAAACTAATTTATTTATAACGAAATATTAACACATTTGTAACTACACGTAACTTATGAAATATAACGATATTTAAGAATAACACACTAATTTATATATTACAATCCCTCCAAAATAATGTGCGCAGATATCTTCTGTATATCTAAAACTGATACTTGTTTACATTGACAGCATGTACGCTTGAACGCCGTTGTATTTATCTTAACACACACGTTAATCGCTTATTTATTTAAACCCTTTTCTTAATACTTCCGACTTTGAAAAATCGTTTTTATATGTTTCTGTTATCCGTCTCGAGTATTTTCTACATCCTTTGGTAAACGTTCTCGAAGTTGACAATAACTTCGCGAGCATTTCACAATAAAGTTAAATTCAACTTAAAATTAAACTCAAAGATCTTTAAATTCGTAAAAATAATTAAATCATATTAACAATGTAACTTATATATACAGAAGCAAAATAAACGGTATAAGTATTACTTTGAATACCTGGTTCTTATCATAATGTTCGCAGGACGTGTTTTTCTGGTTAACCTCAAGTGAAGTATTTTTAAAGATTTTTTCAGAATTGCGGTGATAATTTGATGCAATTTGCTATAGAGCGAAAATGAATTACGATAATGACAAACTAAACTTTTCATCCAAAACCATTCGGGAATGTTTGGTTTTAATTAAATTAAATTTGTTAACAAGACGAAAACAAAGCATTAAACTTCCAACTTAATGTTTCACAAACACATTGTTATACAGTAAACTGCTACTTTGAATTTAGATGAACCGCGGGCACTATCATATCTTACTGTTTTCCGAGAAGGAGTTAGAATCCAACTGCGTATTAGCCTAATTAATTAAAAATGTTCTTCTTTTATAAACGTTATAATTACGGTCTACAGAGTTTTAAAAAGAATCCCATATAATGAAAATACGAAATAATAACAAAACGTAGTAACACGTGAGTTTAAACGTGGTTTTTTATGTCGCACATGCTAAACTGCTAAAATATCGAATGTTAGTCGGAGCTATAAATTATAATGCAATATAAATTTTATCAACACAAAGGAAATTCTAAATCGGCGTAAATAAGGCATACGGATGTTTTAACAACGTAAAATCATAAATTAATTTGAAACAAAGATTTACTTACAAATTCGAAATGACAAAGATGATTTGAAGCATGTCAATTAAACAGCAAATACCTCAGAATTCAATCAAAAACGAACGGAAATACGAGTGTCATAAAGTAGGTACAAAAATTCAAACGCAGGTTACATGTTTAATCGCTTCGTTTTGGTCTCATTATTCTTTGTTGGTTTTTAACCGTTAACAGCCCAGAAAGGTTTTGTACCTTAACTGATCAATAGACACATAATTGAAAACCTTCGATTTTTCTTCAAAATTAAGCAAATAAATGACATGACTACATTTATTAATAGTGAAACTTAACATTTGTTCAGTATATCATGCAATTACTTAAGCAAAAATGTAGTTTGTACACGGTTTTCTTTTACTCAAATGTTCAAAACATACATTCAGGTTACATTGATCACAACATTGTTTTGAGTTCCAGGACAAATGCGAATCGGTTCTTTTGTTTTACCACTGGCTGATCTGCAGACTGTACTTATGCTTTGTTCTTTGCTTGCACATACAATATCTTCCATTGCTTAATTTCGATTCTTAGTCAACCCTTTCTTACCACATCTCTGAATATGCGGTTTTACCAGTGTCGTTATTTCACAGATATTTTTCTTTCAGAGAATTTTTATTTTATGTGGATTCAAATTATTAGTGATGCAAACCGACATCAAAATTTTGAAAAAATTCAATTTGCGTCAAACTGTATATGCATGTGTATTTAGTTGTGTTGTAATAAAAATTTATTTTTGATTTATTTTTGTTTGTTGTATCTATTTCGTTGAGGTGGCGTATAGTAGCAAATAAAACAACAACTCGATTTTTCTTAAGCGTATGGAAAGCTAATGTTGCATACTTACAAAACCAATAGTTGTAAGACTTGTAGTAGCAGAACGCGCAGAAGAGGAGAGTGCGTAAGTGAGGATGCCAATTAACGTATGGACTATGGGTCAAAAATAAAAACGGTAAAGAAGGAGGAATAAGTACCTAACGTACCATGCTATATTTTAAAAAACGAATCAACAATTTTTATTGTATATCTTTTCTATTGTAAATTTTAATGGTTTATGTATCCGTTGTGCAATTGTCAACGATACTATTGAAAATACAAATTTACATCATTAAAAAAATTATATTATGCAAACCATTGAACACGCAGGCTGATATTACAAAACGTAGGTCTTAACCGCTGGACCATTTGAGCCGGTTCTGTAAGCTGCGCACGTAGCCAAATACACAAATACAAAAAATACATAATAAATATTTTTTATAATAATTTGATGTTGTAACTTACTAAGTATTTTTTTTTAATTATCCGCAGTTATTCTATCAGTGCGTTGTTACGAGGACAATGAAATTTACCTACATTGTTGTAGAAATGTCATTAAGTCATCATTCCTAACACTGATTAAAATAATGAATATGTTCGAATTATATAATTGTTGATTGGAATTGAATATAGATAGCATTGTGTTAAAATAGAGATTACCACTTTGTTAATCCAGGTTTGGGTTAATGGAATTTTTACGACTGTACAGGTAAATTTAGGTAACATAGAATTTCTTGATCTTGATCATTGAAATTGCCTTTAATACTCAATTGCATTCCTAAACTTTTTATTAATTCAAACTATTTTAAAGTTAATTCTTACATACATCAACCTGTTTTTGACAAAATTGGCATTAAAGCGCAAAACAAGCACAAAATGCTGTGAAATGAACTTTTAAGGTATTTTTTGACATTTTGCCGGAACTTCCGGTCTTTACTAATGAGAATGAAGTCTCACTTCTGTTGCACGTGACATTGATTGTATGTGTTTTATTTACATTTCGTAGTTTGTACGTCTAAAATAAGTTTTGACAAATTCGCCGTAATCAGACAATAGGGAGTATATTGACCTAAAGCGTATATAGAAATATAAGTTGTTTTTGTGTACATTTTGCTGGGATATTATTTTGTTCATTTTCAGATAAAAAATATAAAAACACTGTTGGATTTTTTTGGAAAATATTATAAGATTGGCTTGTATTTATCATTAATAGAGATAAAAAACACAATTGACAATTGCGTTTACGAGTATACATTTTTGCTAAATTAAAAAAAAATAACTAATAGATATTCAATTGTGTATTACGTAAGTTTACAAATTTTTAACCTTACACAAGATTGGTTCTTTTGCCAATAACAAATTTAGCTATTTACAAAATCTTTTGTCGGTTATTTTAAATAAATAGATCAATGTTAAGCGTATATTTATATAAGATTTACAATGCTGAAAATGTAAAAAAATTTTATTAGATCAACAAAGACAAATCGCAGAAGGTCAAAAAACGTAATATTAATACAAATAGTAATTCATATAAATTTGATTTAATGGATTATCTACCGAACGTTTCAAAATCATAGTACACGTTTGTTTATTTATGATGGTAATCTTTTGAAATTTATACGGTTTACCAGAAATTCAGCAGCTTTTAAATAAACTTTTGAGTGATTGTTTTATTTTAACTCGTCAATCATAGCAACACTTAAAAATTTTTGACGTACATACATACATTCAATTGTTTTGTTTTCATTTTCGTAGATAAACAAATAAATTTTTTGACGTATTCTCATGCTTTTCAGTATTGCTATGATCAGGTATAATTGATGTAACTTTTTTTTGACGGTGAACCTATGTATGTCGCAACATTCAATTCAAAAAAATATTTAATAAATTTCTTTTTGTGAATATATTATCATGTAGGTAGCTAGCTGTCGATACTAAAATATATACCTACATCTTATATAGAAAATTTTTGTTTAAAAAGGCAAAACCAAAAAATGAAAGACAATTTGGACAATGAAAGTAGTACAGAACCAAAGTTTTATAGAATTTAAGTAAGCTGTGTTTACTATTATACAATGATTTTACTTACATTTTTTGTATAATTTAATATATCAATGGATTTGCCATATTTTTTTTACTAAAGAACAAAGTTTTCAATATATTTAAATTGTAATTTTTTAGAAAATTGTAGTAACAGCAACATTATATAATAGTGCATTTATTTAACACATATAGGAACATTAATTTTAGACATTTAAAATCTTACGTACGTTTCGCTGTTTAAGCTTTTTCGAAGGTTTATTTAATTTTACATTTCAATCAAAACATAATTATTATTTTATTATAAATAAACATTTAATAATTAACAAATCATATAATATCTATAACATTAACATTACAACAAACATTATGGTGGAAAGAAGAACATCTTTTAAGGGTGATGATGGGACCATCCGTTTAAATATCTATCTGTATGGGCAGGTTTTTGATAAACTGAATGTGATAATAAAAGTGGTAAAAAGGACCATGTTGCCAAATGACAAAGGTGTCATCAACGTATCTATATCAGCACTTGGGTTTTAGATAAAATGTGGATAAAGCTTTTTTTACAAATTCTTCCATAAATATATTAGCAACAGCCGGTGAAAACGTAGAACCCAGGGCGGCTCCTGATTTTTGTGAGTAATGCTCTTCTTAAAAAGGTAAATATGTAGACGTCAAACATTTTTCGATGAGGTACTATGTCGCTTAAAACATTTTTCTCGCTGAATCAAGATCTGATAATGTTAATTTAATCAGGTACCGGCACGTTAGTAAACAATGACTCGACATCAAAACTAACCCGAATGCCAGTCGGTTGCAAACGAAAAATATGCAACTTATGAACAAAATTTCCAAAATTGAGCAGTAATAACTTAATATTATCTAAATTATCAGTCCACCAATAATAAAAAATTCAATCTTTCAAAATGTATTTAACATATGTTTCGAGCTTGCAATTATAAAGCTCATCTTCAGAAAACTACAAAAAATATTATTAACAACTCATAAAAAGTTAATTACATTTTTTTAAAAAACTTTCATTTTTTGAAAAATGTCAAATATGAGAAATTGTAACTAGATATTTAAAAAAAAATAAAAAATGTAAGTTTTACAAAATGTTAAATGTAAATAAAAAGAAGATGGTGCAATTTAGAAACAAATCTAAGAAAAATTAAGTTTAAAATCACAATTGAAATTGGTTTGATCGTTCAACAAAAAATTTTTATCTGATATTTTAATATAAATCAACTCGAGCAATTCAAGAATTTGTTTGTTATTTATGTTGTTAAAAGGATGAAATAATTTGTAAGAAAAAAGAGAATGACGATTATCTAAAACATGTTGCGCAAATGTAGATTTCACTGAATTTGGATTATTAATATATTTTGAAGTATTTTTTAAATATCTAAAATGTTCATTAAGTCGAGTTTGGAAAGATCTTTGTGTCATAACAATATAAAATTTTTGACAATAACAAATTAATTTGTAAACTCCTCGTTTAATTAAATTATTTTTATTATTTAGAAAATTACAAGAAAAAACATTCCGAAAAGATATTTCATTAGAAAAAGAAATTTTGAAATCGTTACCTTTACTTAATTTTTTAAAAAAATTAAGAAAATCTGGTATAAAAAAAACCGAAAAAAATTTGTTAGTAGAATTTGTTGAAATTGGTATTAATTTAGTGTAAGATTTAATACAATGTTTAATTAATTAATACCAATTTCAACAAATTCTACTAACAAATTTTTTTTCGGTTCCTTTTATACCAAATTTTCTTAATTTTTTAAAAAAATTAAGTAAAGGTAACAATTTCAAAATTTCTTTTTGTTCGTCTTTAGTAATTTATACTACTATAATACTAATGCTACTATTAATTACTGTGTTTGATAGAAGGACTTTATTGTGTTATTTACAGCCTTTTTTTTGACAGAAGATAATTTTAATTTTAATGTGTGTTTACTTTTGGTCCCTGTTTTAGAATTTAATAATTGTTTTTAATGGATTAAGTAACTTACTTTAAAATTATGTTTTTTAAGTTACATACAATAGTGTATGTATGTACATGATGCATTTGTTTATTGCTAATAATTAATATAAAAATAATAAACACACTTTTTAACTATTTGTTTAAAAAAATTTTTTGACGTAAGTATACACACTGTATTAAATAATTTTAATTTGACATGATTACGTTTACATTATAATTATTTAAAAAATTGTTCGGGCTTGCAGTTTAAAAATCCAGGGCTTAAAACATATTTGTCCTGGTTTCGTGATTTTACAAATGGCATCCTCATCAAAGATCTAAAAAAATGGATTTTGCATTTACAAGAACACAATTATTGCAAAGTCAAAAAAAACATTTCTTTTTTTATATTTAAGATCAATTATGCGAAGTAATAACATTTTGTCGAACTTTCATTGTTTATTATTTTGAAATGAATTTACACAACGTTTCGATTGCTGTGGTATCTGCAATCGTCATCAGGTGAATCTAGTATTAGTTAATAAACAATGAAAGTTCAGCAGAATGTTATTACTTCGCATCAAGCAACATTGTTTAATACATTCAAACAAAGATCAATTATATTTAAAATTAAGGTTTAACTTTACAGTTACCAAAATAATCGATCAAAATTTACAGTTTTTAATGGAAGATTTTTTAATGCTTGTTTTGTCCCATAATATTGCCGATTGTGTAGAGATGATTTAATTTTTTTTGCGTAGAGGAACATCGTTCACTTTCTACGGAAGTCGGAGGTAAATTCAATCAGTTATTTTATTTAATATATGAATTTATTTTTCATTGTGGTCTTTAATTGATTTTCGGCAAGCGCTGTCCAATTGTATTTGTAAGCAAATATTAACGCGACCAAGAGTAGCATAATTCATACAACTTTTCATGTGATTCGCGAAAAACGAGTGCTTTTTCACTTTTTCTTTTAAATGCTATAAATTGGTAACATTATTTTTACACCTTAAGAATCATGTGAAAACAGTAAACCTACAAAACTGTAAAATCTATCATTTACTGCAAATTCACAAATCCAATCTGACGAATCATACAGATTCTTTAAAATTACTATGGACTTCTTTATTTTTATGTTTAGTGGTCTTACGAATTTGAAGTAAAGCATGAGGACGAGCATTAAATTTAAATTCTAAACGTCTAAACTAAACGATAAGTCGTCTATTACAAATGAATATTATAAATCAACTAAGAAAATCGACTGTAAAGTTTGTCATATGTGATAAGAAATGTACGTTCTAGCATCTGTGTTTCATACGCACGTGCTGCAAAGATAATGATAAATGACGCGAGTCACGTAAGCATTGCACTGCCACTGAGTAGGCGGTATGACCTCCGGGCTCAAGACCGCAAGCAAGCATTTAACCGCTTACTTATCTTCTTTTTTAACTCGCATAAAATTGTATTATGTGTGGCTCACTATTGACCACAATACGCTCGTTTAGATTTTACGTCACGTGTTGTGGTAGGTCAAGTCTTGGATGTCAACAAAGCAAACATCCGTAAGGTTAAGCACGCCGTTACCACGAAAGTGTCAAAACATTAATTAATATTTTCATTTAACTAACTGGTAGGTACATTTTACATTCAGCTATTACTTTTATTTAAGTCAGTGATTGATTTTTATTGAATATATTACAAATAATATCGTAATTTTTAAAGTTTGTTGTGATTGTGTACAATAACATAACCTTACTTGTAAATGACACACAACCTATAATTTTTCAGATGTGTTATAAAGGAAAGAAACAAAACTACCGGGTTACCAAAATTTAATAAACAAGAAGAAACGAAACGAAGACCGTGACAAAAACACCACAAATATATCACTGTTTTTTTTGTTTCATCTACATTAACTTTGAGTAGTTGTTCTTCTTGCTCTTCGCCTTCCGAAAAGACGACTCCTACTGATAATGAAGAAAACCAAACGGCGCACTAATCTGATGCGCAGACTACAACTAATGAAGAACTACAACAATTAACAACCTTTGATGAAACCAACACTGATATTGATCTGAGCAAAGTAAATTCTATTCACGATGATTCAGGTCATTGTCCAAAGGCTCTAAGTACGAATACTATACAAATTTTATTTGAAAATGACCCGAAACAAATTACACGGTTGAACTTTCCTCGTGATTCGACGGGTCGAAGATTTTCTTCTAATTACTATGAAAGACGTTTAAAAAATTGGTTACTTTATTCGATATCTAAAACATGGTTTTCTGTTTTTGAGGCAAACTTTTCAATGTGCAAGAGAATAATAAATTTTCTCGGGGTTGTAATGATTGGTTATATTTAGCAATGCATTTAAGTAGACTTGAAAAAAATGAGTATCAAAAATGGACAGAGCTATGTTAAGCATTAAAAAATAAAACTACGATTGATAGTGTCAATCAAAAACTTCTTTCAATCGAAAAACAACGATAGTATAATATAATTAAAATAATAGTATATGTTATTCAATTTTTAGCTCAGCAAATTAGCTTTTCGAGGTCAAGACAGTATGTTATTATTATTCAAAATAATAACTGAAATTTTTTTATGTGTAATTGAGATGGTAAGTAAATTTGATCCCATAATGAGTGATCATATTCAACGTGCTACTTCACAAGCTAAAAAAATGTCTTGATGACAAAATCCAAAATGAAACCGTATCTGTTTTGACAAAGGAAAGTCAAACTTCAATTTTGAATTTATGCAGGCAGAATAAGTATTTTTCAATAATATTAGTTCAAGAATTATACAAACATTTTTCTGCGTCTACTAAACGAATATTGTCAGACAACACTTACTTAATTTTACATTAAAACCATTATCTGACACGAGATGGTCAAGCAGAATTGATGCAATAAAGAATGTTTACCAGAAATATATGACGCATTATACGACATAACAAATCCATATAGATTTGATCAGGAATCAAAATATCAAGCTAGGTGTTTAGGGGATAAAATATTAACATTTACGTTTATATGTTCAGTTCACATCTGGTATGAAGTTTTAGTGCAAGTCAATTTTGTTAGTAAAATTTTACAATCAGAAACTATGAATATACAAATGGCTCTGAAAGCTTTACAAAAATTAAAACCATTTTTGCTCGAATTCCGTACAGAGCAGCAAAAGAAACTGCAAAAAAGTTAGATGTGGAACCCAATTTTCAAACAGCCACCCCTTCATGGCGTCGACAAAAAACTAAACAGTTCGACTACGAACATAAAGAAGAACCAATTTCAGATCCTAAAACATTATACAAAATTAAACTTTTTTTGAAAGATTTTCCTTATTAGAAAATCACATAGACGCCTTTCAATTTCTATACAATTTAGACGAAACTCCTGAAAAATTGCAACTTCGACTTTTGTGCAAATAGTTGTAGGAAAAACTGAGATTTAGCGATAATTCAGATATAGATGGAGACTATTTATACGACGAAATTCTACAAATCCAGCCTATGTTATAAAAGATTTAAAAATAGATATATTCAAAATTTTCGAGTTTATATTTTATGATTTAATTGCAGTATATCCAAACTTAGCTATTCGAATTCTACTCACTTTACCAGTATCTGTTGCCACTGCAGAAAGATCCTTCTCCAAATTAAAACTAATAAAAATTTTTTTTGTGCTTCAGTCCGTTTTGACGTATTTTACAGGCATCATAATCGGCCGGAAATTTTACTTTTTCGGCGTAGGCCGGTAAAGTGTAGTAGAATTTTATAACTAAAAGTTGGCACTAGTAATCATTAAATAATTAAATGTCATCTGTCAATACGTCAAATTTATTAACATACACCATCATCTGTGTTGTTGTTTAGAGTAACACTAACAAGAATTGTTCTAAACAAATATAACAAATTTGCAAATATCTTACAATTGCTAAAAACAACAATGGTTTTCATTTTCATATAAGTGAAATTGTAATATTATTATGTAATTGTCAAATTAATTTCAAAAACAATTCTATTTCGTCATTACAGGTTTCAGTTTTATCAACATATGTTATTAAATTTTATTAAAAATCAATACTTAAATAACTGCTTTTAATTAATGTATACTATAAACTATAAAGCTCAACACAAAAAATGTTGTGTATCACACGTCCCAAAAGTATTTTGCGAGTATTCGCTTTTTGTAGACCTCGGCCTACAAATATGCTCATACTCCCAAAATACCACTTTCTGGACTAGCAATACAAATAACTATTAACACCATTGCATTTACATATGTATTAATATACTTTGTATAGTGTATTTAATTTCTATATTTTATCCTTTTTATATTTCTTGTGTTATTGTCATTTGAATAGATATTTGTTTGTTTTTACTTAACTTTTTATTTAACAATACAGAAATTTTTTTTTCATAGGCGCCATAAAAATTTTTGCATACAGGCGCCACTAAGTATCGGCGCAGCACTGCATGGCCTCCAATAATTGTATCCCGAAGATAAAAAACCTTGATTGGAATAGTTACCATATTGAATTAATGTTTTAGAGTAACAAAAATTAAATGATACCTATTTCCTATAAATATATTTAAATATTTTAATTCATAATAATTTGTACCGTTTTTAAACGTCTGGAGCTCTTATGGACCAGCCGCTACTAGTCACTGGGTTACTTTTTTCTTCCGAGATTAATTTTCGTTCGTTAACAAATGTTAACGTCTGGACAGCTATTTCTTCTACTTTATCAGATTTATATATTTTTCATGCTAACAATTTATAGATATCGAAAAAATTGAACCGACTAATGATAGTTCTAAAAACTTTGGATGTGGCGAGGTTCTAGTTCTTAGAATTTGAAATATGATGTAAAGCAGAAATTACGTACATTTTCCAATTGTAACTATATGACACGGTTGTATAAATTCATTTGGTTGCAAATGCTACCTAAGTAAAACGTGGTAAAACCATACTGGTATGACAAGAACAAAGTGCAGCATGCAAATTCAAGGAACTTCCTTGCACACAAAATCTAATCTTTCCAAATAAATACGAAATCAACAAAGTACGTCACTGCCCAGTGAACACAGTAGTTTTAGATTTTAACGAACGTACGTATGGTGATAACACAATATATCACACGAACCATGCGAACGTGATCCAAACATAAATAAAAATATACTTCAATTCATAATATGGAAAAATTATCTTGAGATGTTTTATGCCTGCACTATTTATGCGTTTACTGGGTGCCTTGAATTAAAAAAAATAATTTAAATCTGACGAAATAAAAGTAACAAACTGGAAACGTTGCATAAGACATGTTTTCCAAAACATTGCGTTAGAGGAAAATTTATAACTCATTTTTAGACATTGAACGTTTCTAATCAAAGTTCCGTAAACCGAACAAAAAAGGTTCAAACATCGAACGTCACGCGCTAATAGACTTTAAACTATAAAAATCTCAAAACTCGGATAAACTTTATATTGACGTATTGAATCAACTTAAATTGCAGAAGAATTCTGATAAACTCGTCTGATTGCGTTCACAATATTTACAAAAATCGTTTACTATTTTGTATATAGTCTAAACAATACCTTGTTTATCAAAACAGGATTTGAGTTTAAAATCCGATAAATTGTTTGGCTTATTATGAGTTTGCGCAATACCAAAACAATTCGTCAGCTATTTTGGCATTGGAACATCGCCAAGATTAGTTTTAAAAAGGTGGTTTTATTCCAAATTTTTTGAGTATTCAGTATTTTTGCAAACTTTTTAACCTTTTAGCTTTGGTCACAGATACACTGATGCAAACAATATATTCACCACAAACAGATAAAAAAAGCTAGCAAATAAAAGAATAAAAGCACTATGAAAGACCTAATGAACTGAGGGTCTAAATGAGACAAAATTTTCACAAAACGTATTTTTTGCATTAACAAAATACAGACAAAATACGTCAACCTGTTTAAGCAAGATGTTAAATGACAATTGGCAACTTACCCTTATATTGAATTCAGCTGATACATTTTTTCCCAATAATGGCAAACGTAAGTACCCTTTACTAAAGTAATTTTTGAAAAAGTAATCTAATAATTTTTGTTGTTTAATAATAATACTACTTGTTTGCTTTAACATTTATGTTCCGCGTTAGGTACCTAACAAAACAAATGATTTTGTTTATGAAGCTGTTTCTTTTGTCAGTTTATGCTTTGACGTGAGTTACGGTTGAAAATTAGTGTGCAATAGTGGACTAGCGTCCAAAAGACTCCGTATATCGTAGGTAGATTTATGTCATTCGTTTGATAATCGGAACTATTGCCGTCTTAGTTGGGTTCACTGATAGTCACTTTTTTTTGCACAATTTTTTGACGGTGTTTAGTGCACTTTTCATTATGTTCGATACAGTTACACTAAACTTCCTGTTTGTGATAATGATAAGATAGTCGGCGTATCCTGAAGCGAATACCGCTCCGTCTTCTAGTTCTAGTAATAGAGTGTCTATGACGGGGCACTACAGTAGGGGTTACAGCACCCCGCCTTGTGAGCACCCACCAGCTACTTTGACTCCTACAGTGCTACCGTACAAAGTAGCTGTTACGTTCGATTTATGAGCATTGAGTTGACTCAGTTTCGGACTAGAGGTGTGATTTCTTTTGTCTTCATTGCCCTTGCAGGTTTTTTTAATCATCTATGTTACGCTTTAGATGTCTGACTCATGATTTCCTCAGGGTTGTAGAAGGTATCGGCAAATTGACCACATAATTAGCAACGTTAAAAAGTGTTTCTGAAAGCCCCGTTGAGTGTAGAATTTTATAAAAACGCATGTGATTTGCTGTTTTTACTACAGCTTGTCCTAAGTAGATGAAGAGCGTGGTTAAGTGCTTTTATATTCTATACAGATAAGTTCTCTGTATTTAAGAGAATTATACCTTCTTTTGAAATCCTTATATCCTTAGCCTGTATAAAATTAGGTCATGAAGTTATGGCCGCAGACGCTATAGCGAAATTAAACTGTGTCCAAACTACCGAATCTAATTAAAACGTTAGAAACTATAGCATCACTCCGTATTATAGAAGATTAGAGTTTTGAATAAAAGAACGTAAAATACACCCGCATAAATCAAACCAGAACTAATTTTGCAAACCATGTAACATCATATGTGACGTCGAACATACTTTTTCTTCATATGAAAACATTTTGACAGATAAACGCTAAGACTGTTACTCAAAAATATCAAAAAAATGTTAGTGATTTGTTGTAGCAATAATTGGAAAATCTAATTTATAACAACTGTTAATTGACCATATTTCTGAACATTTTTGGAACTGTAATTTTATTTATATTCAGTTGACCTATAATTGAAGTTTTGTATTTTTAATTCTTTTGAATCAGTGGCGGCTGGACTGGCCCATAAGGGCTGTAGGCAGTGGCATTGTAGCGTGACTTTGCAACCCTACTAAAAAAATTTCAAAGTCGCGCTCGCGCTGTTATAGCCTGCGCAGTGTTGCCAGGCCTACCTTAAATGCAGTATTTTTTTTTGTATCTACCGCTTTGCCGTAGAGACAAAATTATCTATCGTCATCGAAATATTTATATTTGCATTATCAGTATTTTTTTTGCTTTGAATGGATTCAATGCTAAACTGCTTTTTAATTCATATTAGTCATTTTTAAACAAAGCATTGTCTGTGGTAGATCATTTTGGGAAATTCTCCAAAATGTGCTAAAATTATAAAGTTTAACTAAAAATAAAAACAGTAGATGTCACACTAAGTATACAAGCACTTTTTCTAAATTTTTATATCCCTATTTTGTATATTTTTATTTTGCATTAAATATCTTTTCATTAGTTACTAATTGTCAGGTTTTATTTCTAATTTTCGGTTCAATACTGACTGATCTATGGAACGCGTACGACCTGAATAACCAAAATCGATGATCGTAGCAAAGCAGGTAAATTCCCATGTTTATTGTTTCATACCAATGGAGCCGATAACACTTCAAAACATTTTTGTAGTTACCTACATAACGCCATAATGATGACTTCTTCTCGTCACTTCTTCAACTTCATCGTCGAAGATAAGAAACATAAATAAGAGCCCCACGTTGGGCGCCAATTTTGAATTTTTAACAAATGTAATAATTTTTGATCGAGTTTTAATTTACAAGGCATGGTCTCTAAAAACGAAGATAAAATTGAATAGACCGTTGCCTGTTGCGTGGTTTCCGATACTCCCACGCATGAAATTCTCGGACGTTCGATGATGATTGAACTACCCTAAAAACTAAAGTCAATCTGTTTCTCGATACCCCTGAGTTTATGCTCAGACTAGTGACTAACGCCAATAATGTACTTATTGCGTCGGTAAGAAAGACCAGGAAACAGAAAGAATTCGCATTGCTACAAACGTACGGAAATTCTTGATGGCTAACCATTGAATTTATGTAATTTCGAAAGCAAGTGACAAAATCGCTGCTTTCGTATTCCTTGCTTACCGACGAAGGTGGCAGATGCGTCGAGAACCTCGTGGATGAACGAAATCATATCCGACAATTCCAAGAGAGCAGAAATCATAAAACTCCCTACTCCAAACTACGTCCATTTTCGATCATACCACCATTAAAACTTTGAGAAACTTTTATATAAAAATCCTTTTGGAAAATTATATATTACTCGATTCTGCGATTAAGACATATTGGTTTACTTCGAGAAATGAGTAATCACCGAAAATCACAACAATTGGCAATCGGGATCTTAGTGTACACGTCAATTACAGTTATATATTCACCTTTCTCGTAGTGAGAGATCAGCTAAGCTCGTATCACCCATCCGTAGCGCATCTATAACATGAAGACTTCTTTTCGTCACTTCTTTAACTTCATCGTCCACCTTTTTCAAAACCTTTTCGTTGATCATTTCTCGATACAACAAAGTACCGCGGATCAGTAGCAACTTTTTAATTCTAACCCACTTGGAGCACTGCCACCTATACACTCTAGAATCCCCAACGTCTATCAACAAATGTACAAAAAAAATCTTTTAACGTGTAAAACCTACCAACGTAGAAATTACAAATATTCGTTTTCTGGGTACAACCTGACAACGCATACAGCCAATCGCCGGTATTCGCCAATCGGTTTAATTCCTCGACATCGTCGATTATAGTCGTTGACGCATTCATAAACTCTAATAGATACGTTTACTAATCCAATTGTATAAAACCAATGAATTACCAAAGCTATTAACTGCCAATTTGAGTAAGTCATCGGGTGTGCATTTCGGTAAAGGTAATTTTGGAACGTCGGGAATGCGCCAATACCTCAAACTTTCAGTGCGCAAGTCGTCCTGCCTCGGATCGACTAATCTGGCGTTTCGACCGAACACGCCTAACTTCTCCAAACCAATTATCTGATTTCTTCCGATCCTGCTTAAAAGTAATTACATTGCGATAACTAAAACTATCTTAAACACGACTTAACTTATTATTACTTTCGGTTAAGAATTCGCAAAAATCGTCGTCCGATTTAATAATCGACAGCGGTACGATTTCGTTGATGTTGATCGTGGAGCTTTTTCGTGCTTCACGTAGATCCCACAATTTGGTTGCAATCGATGCGAGATAAGTACGGATTGTGTCTGTGTGTGGATTGTTCTTTAATCCGTAACACAGTAAGTACCGTTCCGAGTTGGCTGGTCTCGATGCGTTCGGTTTTAGTATGCTAACTGTAAGGCTGAAGTGAATAATAATTCGATCGTTTTTGGATGCTTTTTCTTACTTTTGTCGAAACATTTGCACATAAGAAAAATTAATCCGACGCTGAATAAAGTGAAGAGATCGAATAGTTTGGTCACGAAGTGGCCGTTTGGTCTAACTATTTCCAAGGCCATAAGACACTGGCATACATATAGTTGTTTTGATAAAATTTCTTGCAGGTTCTCGTTTCCCTCGACTGAAAATCCCTGCAATAAAAACCAGGCGATAAAACAGCAAGCTTTCTGATTCCTTAGACTTCTCTCACAATGTTGTCATTAACCAAATTTTGAGTAATGATTTTTTTAACGCGTTGCGTTGCCTGGTAACAGTTAGATTCTCGTCGTTGCTCGAAGGAATAAAAAAGTCGACATTGACATGACATCAAATCAAAACCACAATTCCCCTTACCATCAGAAAAATCGGAAGATATTCTAAAATCTAGCGAACTCAGTCACCCCCAACGCTAGTTTTGTTACCCGTTCCGACCGAGCAACAAGATCGGGAGGTTAATGAAGAAGAGGTTTCTCACAATCATGTGCGTAAGTAGACATCCGCGCTAGGGGGGACATAAAAAGATATTAATGTTTCACTTACATTTTTCTTGAGGGGGGCCTGGAGAGGTTTCGGTGGTGCCCGAGCCACCTAGGCCCCCGTGCAATTACGCCGGTCATCACAATCGAAAAAACGACGACGAACGCAATATGAAGAGTGGTAGAGTCAAAAAAAGGTCAAAATACAATGAGTGAACGGGCTTCTTTGCATATAGAAGATACAGATATTCTAAAAACGCCTTCGGCAGTCTCGTATACATGTAAACTATCTGAGTTTTAATTATATACAAGATGATTATTTTGATAAGGTTTTGGTTCCGTGTTATACTCAGAATACCCAGAAACTGTTTTTTGCTGGGTGAATTGAGACAAGCCTTCGTTGTAATTGTTGCATGGTGAAGTGCAAACAAGTGGGCGCCAAGTCGGATAGTATTCCAAATAGAAATAATACAAACCGTACTGGACCATATCGGGTCAACGACCAAACATAACGTCTTCTTACTTTAATTCGAAAGAGGAAGTTGACCCTAGCGATACTGGATAATCGTAAGATAAAGTCGCGCCTAATTGATACAGATTATAGCAATTAAATGGGGCGTGGGCATGCGACCGAAAAGAGAAAAGAAAAGTTCCCCCTTGAAGCGCTGTTCCATATGGAGATATATTTTATCGTGATTGGAGACTTCAAAAAAACTAGAAAAGTGATTAGCGGGGTGAAAATAGTACCACAACATTGAAGCAATCTCAAGGTCATTTTGCTGTTTTTCAGTGATCAAACTTCATCGAACGACCCTTCATTCCGATCCAGAAGTTTATGATCGAATTTTTCTAAATTAACTGATATTTAAAAAAAAACACTCACCCCGTCCGACATCATAAAATGAACACCCAGTCCCTCGCACTCGTTTCGAATATTTGTAAAGAAATGCTCGATGTTATCAATCCGACAAATATTTCCATCGCCATGTACTCCATATTGGGCGCTAAAGCTAACGGGAGATGCACAATGCGACTGATACAACTCGAAATCGTGATCGCATTTTAATATAAACCCAAAACCTTTGAACATTCATTTTTTCCTCCACAAAATGTACTCGGAGAATCCCCCAGGTCTTGCGCACACGTCTGAAAACGTTCGCATTTTGATAGTCAATTAAATGAAAGATTATGTGAGAGACATTTAAAAAGAACAATATGGCCAACTCAATGTCAACAAAATTAAAGTTCGAAAATGTTCAGGAATATGGTCATTTCTGATGTTTTAAGAGCCCATTAGATGAAAGATTTTGCGAGGTAAATTTAAAAAGAACAGAAAATCTTGTAGTTTAAGATTTTAAGTGAATGCGAAGAACGTTTTCAATGTTAACCCTGCAGAGGTGACAATTTAATTTTTAAAAATTTAAATTTGATTGCTTAATTCTAGCCTAATTTCTTAAAAGTTTTTGAGGGTCCGTTGTAGCAAAAAGGTTAAAAACCACTGACCTAACCCATATGTTTCTGTTTATTTTTGTACGGTAATAAAGTTTTTTATGGTTTACAAAAATTTAAATTATATTAACATTAACTTTAATATCCCAAAAAAATTTTTTTTTAATTCAACTCATTGGATTCAACACAAACATATAGATTAGGCTTTTAAAAGTCAATTATGATATTTTAATAGTCAATTAGTTAAAAGATTTTGTTAGGAAATTTTAAAAAGAACAGCCTGACCAACTCAATGTCAGTCCAAAAGTGTTCTTAAACATGCTCAATCGATTACACTACGAACAGCTGCTAAATTAGTAACCCTCCGTTCTCAATACTAATACTACTAAATATTAACTTGATAACATTTTTGATTACCTACATATTATAAACAATATAATCAACTAAGTATATTTAATCTTTGTTGATTATGCAAATGTGATAAAGTGATAATGTAATCACAATTTTATTTCTAAATGATTCAATAAAGTATTTCTCGAGTACTCACGAATTCTTATAGTCGATGTAACCCAAAAGTAACATAAAGAAATAAATAGAACTATGAGTAGGTAACACGCTAAGTAGTAACCATTATGCGAAAACAAAATTCAGTGTCACTTGGGCCATAAAAATATCTCAAGTTTTTGGTGGCATATTATTACTATCGCAGATGCGCCCTAATTTAACTGACGCGACAATGAAAATAATACAAGAAATATAAAAATGGTAAAATATAAAATCAAATACACTATACAAGGGATGTTAATACATATGTAAACGCAATGGTATAACTTAAAAATAAAACATGTAATTAAAACAAATTCTTCTTTTTAAAGCTACTTTTAACAAATAAAAATAAATAATAAATTATTTCTTTCAGAACTGTCAAGTAGACCTACCTAATAGTACAAAATAAAATAATAGTACCTATGTTACAGTACGACTGAAGAAACTACGAGTTTCGCTCACAAATGTTAGTTTTGAATGACGCTGTATTTCATTTATTACCTAACAAATCAAAAAAAAGACAGATATTTGAAAGAGATGACAAAATTTCGGTCAAGGTACGCGTTGTGACGGAGGAAGTAATAGTAGCGTATTTTAACGGGTTAATAGAGAAGTATTCGCCCTCTTCCTTGTGGTCTACATATTCAATGTTGAGACCAACCTTATTTGTTTATGAAAAAGTAGATATTAGCAAGTAAGTTTAACAGTTGTATATTTTAAAATTTTTTGTATGTAACATGTTATTTAATTTTAGATTTAAGACCATTTTTGCGATTTTGAAAAGCAAATCTAAAGGGTATCAACCTAAGAAGGCAAAGACGTTTGACCCAAAAGATGTGGAGCAATTTATAAATTTCCCGATGAGAAATACTTGCTTATGAAGATGGTAATGGTAATGGGTGTTATGGGCGCTCTTCGCTGCAATGAGCTAGTCAATCTCAGAACATCTGACATTGATGATAAAGGATCCATATTAGTTATTAGTGTACCAAAAACCAAAAATTACAAACCTCGCTCTTTTGTTGTTACTGGTGCTGAAAGAAGAGGCTTTAATGGTTTAGAGATCTATCCAAAATATTTAGCGTTACGCCCTTCAGTTCTTGGTTAAGGAAGATTCTTTTTATGTTATCGTTCTGGAAAATGCACAGTGCAACCAGTTGGTATAAACACACTGTCAAATATATCCAAACTGGTGGCAAACTACCTAGAGTTGAAAGATGTAAATTTATATATTGACCACTGCTTTCGACGCAGTTCTGCAATATTTTTGGCGAACGCTTCCCCAGATATTTTGTCATTAAAACGCCATGGAGGTTGGCGTTCTTCATTCATAGTAGAAAGTTACGTCAAAAAGTCAGTGTCTAACAAAATTGACATAGCTAGAAAAATAATTGTTGGCCACGAAGACGTAACTAAACAAAATTGTATTGCTGAAGTTACTGAAAGTGTTGGAGAAGCTTCTGAGGCGGATCAGTTAGTAGGCAACACGTCTTGTGTAAATAATCCTGTTTTTAATAATTGTAGTATTAATTTTTATATAAATAAGTGTTAGGTTATATCGATGGTTTAAAGCACACATATAGCATGTTCAGAATTGTTAGTTTCGAGATAAACACGTTTGAATGTTTGACAATGTATGCCGTACTCCCTAAGTTACAGATTTGAAATTTCATCAAAAGCTAACTATTTAATGGTAAGACATACAAAATTTGTACAATACAAACTACATCCGCCGATAGACATTTGAAGCTATATAACACAAATTGGACATACAATATGTGTGCTTTAAACCATCGACATCTCAAACTTTGATATGTTTACATAATAATGGCCGACTACAGTCTTGCCAACCAAGGAGTTACAAAATACTTTTTAGTTGTTGCAAGTATTGCCAATCTTACAGTAACTTAAATATTTTATTATAAAACATAATAAGTAAATAAATAATAATAAGTATTGTTTCACAATATTGTTGGATATGTTTTGGTTTGGTAAATTTAAATATTTTTTGATAAATCTTATTCTTTCTATTTTATAAGGCTGTTTCAAATATCTGTTTATATAATAATATAAAATCACCGTAGTCAATTTGCGTTGTCAGTAATATTAAATGGAGTGGTGGGTGAAAAATCTTTACCCCACACTTTCACCCACCCGTTTCTATAGCAACATTTTGAGTGGACAAAACAAAGAGTTTCTAGCTGCGTATTTAAAGATGAAACACCGCGTTTCAAGAGCAGGATTGAACAAAATCAATTTTCACAAATTAAAAAATCAGCAATTCACAAAAAATCTACGTTTCGAGCCTTCATGTCGGCAATTTTTTTTATGATATGATGAATCTATTTCTTCTAATATAGATGATTCTATTGAGATGATAGATAAATTTGATAACCGTTCTTGACTCATGGTCGACTTTAAATAATTTTTTATTAGCTTTAATTTGGGGAAGGATCTTTCTGCAGTGGCAACAGAAACTGGTAAAGTGAGTAGAATTCGAATAGCAACTGCTAAGTTTGGATATACTGCAATTAAATCATAAAATATAAACTGTAACATTTTAAATATATCATATTTTAAATTTTTTAACATAGGCTGGATTTGTACAATTTTGTTGTATAAATCGTCTCCATCTACATCTAAATTATCGTTAAATCTCAATTTTTCCTGCAATTTTTTGCACGAAGGTCTTACTTGCGATATCTCAGGAGTTTCGTCTGAATTGTGTAGAAATTGAAAGAAATCTATGTGATTTTCTAATAAGGAAAATCTTTCATTGACTGAACTTAATGCTTGATCGAGAATGCAGTAAAAATGTTAATTTCGTATTGAAACGTTCGAGAAGTTATTTGAAACTTCGAGAGCCTTCGCGAGGTTTTCTAGTACGTTCACCGAAGGATGCAGAACATACGAGAACGTTTTGTCACAATGTATAAATACCGAAGAAGCAAATCGTAGGTCAGTTATTGCCGTAATGCGAATACAGCAGTGTTAAGAAGATTATTCAAGTTGCAATAAATAAGTCGTTAGCGCGTGTGTGTACATAAATATACTGAGAATAATCTTGTACGTGATTTTAGTGTAAACAAGTGTGTGAAGCTATCCGCGGACTTTATCTTTTCTTAATTAGTGTAAGTGCTTTTATTAAATATTATTAGATTTAATTAGTTCGGTTAATTTACAAGTGTACATATTTCTAGTATAAGTAAAACATATTTTTAGTCGTTTAAATAAATTAGTTTGAATAATAAATTCGTTACATTGGCGTCAGTGTGGGGTATCGTTCGCGAATTTTAGTGTAAATATCATTAAGAAATATCGCTACCGTAATAAAAGCATTGACTGTGTAAACAACTGTTAAGTTCGCGATACGCGTGTTTATTTATAAAGTGTAATCACAGCTAAATTCGTTAAAATAGTGTTTATTAAACTTTTTCTTTTAACAAGTGCGTCATCGTGATATTAATTAAATTCGTTTCCGTACACTAGTGGTTTAATATTAACAAGTGGATTGTTATTAAAATTTTGTGTTATACAAAAACTGCATTTTAAAAAGTAGTGTATTTGAACTTTATATTCGTGTTATATTTAAATTTATGCCGGTGACGCGTTTGCAAGCAGTTAAAATGGATTCAAAAATATTTGAAATTCTCGAATCGATGAATAGAAAAATGGGCAAAAATTCACAGAAAATTGAAGAAAAACTGTCGGAAAATTCCAGAAAAATGGAAGATAATGCTAGAAGTTTAAAAAAAGAAATAGGAGCGAGCATGGAAAATCAAATAAAGACTATTGACGAACAAATACAAGTTAGTGTAGGAAATCAAATCAAAATTGCGCAAGAGGAAACCCAAGCAGATATGCTAAATTTGAAAGAGGAAATTTGCGAATCTGTGAATAAGAAAATAGAAGCAATAGAGGACAAATTCGAAGACAGAATAAAACTGATTGCAGAAAGAATGAAGCAAATGCATTGTCACGGTGTAGGAAGCGTCATGAGTGAAGATTTAATAATAGACCATCGGGAAGAAGCCACTCAAATGTTTAAAGTTGTACCGCCAAATTTTGATGGTAGAGTTCCATGGTCCACCTACTACAAGCAGTTTGAAGCCGCAGCTACAGCTAATGCTTGGAGCAACAAACAGAAAGCGACGTCTTTAATAGTGTCCTTACGTGGGGAAGCGCTTGGAATTTTACAAACTGTTCCTGACCACCTACAAGAAAATTACAAACTTTTAATTTCACGCTTAGAAATGAGATATGGAGATGCTCATCTTCAACAAGTATACCAGGCTCAAATTAAAAGTCGGGTTCAGAAAGCTGCCGAAAGTCTTCAGGAGTTTGAAGCTGACATCGCCAGATTGACACGGCTTGCGTATCCTACAGCACCAGACACCTTCTTGGAGCAGTTGGCGATTTAAACCTTTGTAGACGGCCTCAGAGACAACGAAACGCAGCAGACTCTCCGGTTAGCTCGACCGAAGACATTGGATGACGCTTTGGTGCATGGCTTTGGAGTTTGAAGCAGCAAAACAAGCATCGCAACGAGATGGTCATAGACTCTGCTGTGCTGCAGAAGTACCCGCACAGACACTGGAAAGTATCGAGGAGATAGCGCGACGAATACTTCGGGAAAGAGGAGTGACAACTTTGAACTGCGTTGAAATAGGGCATGTACGACGGCATCGTACTAAACCTAAGAAGAGTACAAGAAGAGCGCTCGAAAATTTGGAACGAGGCGAGCAAAACAGACAAAAAGTAATCTCATCTAGTCAGACTCCGGAGATTACAATCCAAATGGCATCGCCTAGGGAGCAATTGCATCGCATTTATCTTGATGGCAAGATCAATGGGAGAAGCGTCCAGTTACTGGTTGACACGGGGGCGACGAAGACCATTATTCGTCCTGACATGTTATTGGAAAACGAGAAGACATCACCAATAACAGTACGACTTCGAACGGCGACGGGCGACGAAATACCTACTCACGGACAAGTCAAAGTAACCATTGGTTTGGGAAATGGAGTACTCGACCATCAAGTACTGGTAGCCGACATCACGGAAGAAGTTATCTTGGGAATGGACGTGATAAAGAAGTATGGGTTCCATTTGGATATGAAAAACGGCGTCCTGAAGATCGACAATGAAGAAATTCCTTTTCATTCGCCAGAGAATTTAAATATTAAAACTAATTATAGAAATTTAAAAAATAATATAAATTAAAATAAATTAAAAAAAATATAAAAATAAACTTACCAACATTTATTCAGTAAATTAAATATTTGTAGTTTAGCAGTTTCAAATTTGAAAAATACTAAATTAACCCAATAATAGAAATGTCCTAGGTTACAATAAAATATTATAATAATGGAAACAATCAAACTAAAACTAATTTAGAAAAAGTGAAGTTAACAACTTCATTAAGAGATAAATCACGATTTAAATTGTAATTTTATTTTAAAAAAAAATAGTTTCAAACCTTTATTACAAATATGTAAAATTTCAAAATCTTTTTTAGAATTAAATTAATGATGAGATTTTAATATATAATTAGCAAATGATAATTTAAATGAAATGTTATTATTTTTTTGTGTTGCCAACATTGCAAACGTCAATATTGGTTCGTTAGTGTAGTTACGTAATGAACGAAAAAAGCTCTAGGGTGGCAAAATGAAAACTAGGAATCCACATAAAATTAAGTGTTCAAAGTCCATTAATATATTAGAACGAGTATGCGACAGGTGGAAAAATCATTTTAAAAATCTTGAAATTTAGTTAAAATTGAAGAAAAACGATGTTAAAATTAATGTCAAATTTGACAGATTTAGTAATAAATGTAGTACCAACATTATATTTCTGTTGATTTTTTTTTTATTTTTTCAAAAAATAATGTAATTTTATAAAAGGCAACACAAAAATAATGTACATTACTCTCGTCGAAAGAATCATAGCAAAACTCACTCACATGCAACGCTCGGCCGTGCGGCCTCGCGTTGCATTAACGTTCGTTATGCGATTTCTTACTTTCGACTCTTGTTACGTAAACTATTATTAATACAAGACAGGTGTTCAGCAAAATTAATAGAAAACTTGCTTCTCTTATATAGAATGCGTTGCAATCACCACATTTTAATTTATAAAAACCGGATTTATTTAAAATATTAATTTTATCTTTAGTATTAACTAATAAAGATTTACTATTATTTTTTGAAAAAAAAGCAATGTTAATGTTAAAATGTTTTACTAGATTTTGAAATTGAAATGAACAAGGGTCTATATAAGGAAGAAAAAAATATATTTTTTATTGATTCGAGACAGGTGTAAGCGATTCACAATTTTTAATTTTAATAGAAAACACAATTTTGTTTTGTAAATTTTTAATAATATTTAAAGGATAACCATTAATATTAGCTAGATAATAAATAATATTTATTTCTTTGTTAAAACTATCATGACCAAGAGGAAAAGTTTATAAACGGTTAAAGAAACATCTAAAAGCTGCTAATTTGTGTGAGAGTGGATGGAATGAAGAAAAAGGAATAACGTGATCAGTAGGTTTACGATAAATTCCAATTTTTAGGTTATTATTAACAGGTTTGATAAATAAATCAAGAAAATTTTAAATATTGTTTGATTCTTTTTGTACTGTACATTTTATATTGGGATGTAATAAGTTTAGTAAATTAAAACAATAATTTAGATCATATTTTCTATCTCTTAATAAAGTTGTTAACTTTAATAATAATTTACTTTTTCTAAATTAGGCCCACCCTATATTTTCTGGGCCCACTCATTTGCTCACCCTGGAGAATAAATAGAGATACCAACAAAATTTTATCAAAGACTGCGGAGATAAATAAATGAATGGGACAGCTCCTACAATGTGCAGAATGATAAATAATGCTAATATATAATATTTTATAGGTGCGGTTTCGTTTTCATGATTTTTTAAGTATTTGTAATTTAAATAATTTTTATAATGAATGGTAGTGGCAAAAGAACTTTAGTGGACTATTTTAGTCCTCCAAAAAAAGTTAAAACAAAGAGCAATCACAAATTTTATCAACGTCGGCTTTCGATAACGCGGTTTCTACTTCTAAAAAAAATATTTTCGCGTCCATGGTAGAATCCACCTTTAGATTTTGACTTGGCTTTGGAATTAATTGACACCGAATCTGAAACTGATGAAACAGTGGATTTTGATGAATGGTTATCCAAACAGCAGCAATAAACCCAACAAGAAGTTACCGAAGCCAGAAAAAAAGCGCCGGGCAGTTATGAAGATGGACCAACGCAACCACTACTAAAATTCTACCCAAAAACAAAATTTAATAATCGAGAAAGACAGTTTAACAGTGGCTAGTTCAAATTTTACGCGGACTGGTTAGAATACAGTGTGTTTTCCGACGCCGCATTTTGTTTTGTTTGCAGACACTTTTTGATAAATTGGGACATCAGTGATGTGTTTGTCAGCGTCGGTTTTAAAAATTTGCAGTAAGCCTTAGAAAAAGAGTCAAGATTTAATTAACATAATCGTGACAGTGAACATAAAAAATGTTACATTAGGTGATATGATCGTTGTAAAGTAAAAAATAAAGAACAACTATCAGTCGAAAGTCAGATCAATGACGCACATTTGGCGTTTGTGGAAGAAAATAAAAACCATTTACGTGTGGTAATTGATATTGTAACGAATTTATTACTTAAAAACTAATTTATTTAAACGATTAAAACTACGTTTACTTATTATAGAAATATGTATACTTTTAAATTGACCGAACTACTAAAATCTAATAATAAAAACACTTACACTATAATTTATGTATAACCGTTGTATAACACTTAAGATAAGATTAGATAACGTCCTCGGATTTGTTTACACTATAAGTCACGTTCACTCGATTCGGTGTACACTGTTATTTATTTAAAACTCCGCACGTGCTAATTAATCACTTATTTATCTTCACTTGATAATCTTCTTAACACATTCGCATTCCAGCAATCACTGACCTACGATTTCCATCTTCGGCTTTTATAGACATCGGCGAATTCTTCTCGATCGTTCCTCACTTTTCGCTATATCTTCTAGAAACTAGATAACAGTTCTAGAAGGCTCTTGCATTTGCAAGTAATTTCTCGGACGTTTCAATATTTTAATTTTAACTACAACACAAAACATTTTACAAAGGGGATGTAATGAAAGTCAGGACAATTCTAACAGAGGGAATTTTATTAAGATGTTAGATCTTTTCGCTAAGCATATTCCTATGATTAAAAAAAAATTAGTGGATGAGTGTCAAGGAACGCAAAATATACTAGCCCGCAAATACAAAACGAGATTTTGTTCATTTGCTCTGAAATGGTACTAAATCAAAATGGTACTGAATTTAACAGTGCGGTATGTTTTGCGGTAATTTGTGACGAAACTAAAGACATAGCAAAAACTGAACAAATACCGGTAGTAATTCGTTATTACTTACAAGGCGCCGTTTATTGTGGTTGATATTTGCAAGAATTTGTCACAAGGAAAATATTTCTTTGACCTTTTAGAAACATGATATGTGTTTGTGTCTGGCTGCTCAATGCATAATAAATTTATGGAAGTTCAGCGACAACTGAAAATTTTGAAATTATTTAGTGCAGCCAGTGACTTTATTCAAAAAGTCTCATCCAATTTGGTGGAAGCTAATATTTTAATAAAATCTTTGATAGATGTTTTTACGGAAATGAGATCTGACAGTACATGTATGTTTGAAATATATTCTGAAGCCGTCAAAGTTAGTGAAACAAATAATATTGAAATACTGAAAAACAAAAAATCGGAAACAAGAAAAAGGAAAATGCCCAAAGTACTAAAAAATTTTATTGTGACGATTAATATGGAAGAAGAAATAGTATCCGAATAAAATCAATTAGGCGGTGTACGGGGCGCCGGTGGCGCTGCGTGCCTTCAATTTGAGTCTTGCTTGTTTCTACAGGATTTTTCCTGTTTAAATGCAGTTTATAAGTTATTAACAAGTCTTGCCGACAACATTCTCTTTATTGTACCTCATATCTCTAACATAGTTTAAATAAGCCTGCAATTTGCGATTTATTAAATAGAGATTATTAAATTAAATTTCTAAATAATCATGGGAGATTTGGAATTTTGATTGTCCAATTTCTTCAGGGCGCTTCTTCAGACCTGGCGTCTGTGTGCGTCGCACACATTGCACACATGATACCTAAGGTTGAGGTTCAGAAACGAACACTCTGTATATCATCTAATTAAATTTGAATCGGACTAGTCCATTTAAGCCGCGCGCGTAAACCGAACCAGTAAAATTTTTTTTCTAGGTTGGTACAACCTACTTGGATATTCATGTGAAGTGAGCGGGACACGTCCATTAGTGTATGTTTGGCAGCCGTTTGTTTGCGACGCAAAAAAAATTGAACAAGTTTGCTTAATATTTTGTGTTTCTAATGGAATTACGGCTACGAAGTCAATGAAAATGTTGCAGAAATGTTTTAGGAAGTCTACTCTATCGAGAACGCAAGTATTCCAATGGCATAAAGCATTCAATGAGAGTCGCGAAGCCGTAGAAAACTTGCTTCATGCGAGTCGTCTATTCACCTCTGTTAACGACGATAACATCCAAAAAATGATGAAAAACGTGCTTGCAAATCGTCGTGTTGGCATTAGACTGATGTTTTGGGTATAAAGCGCGTAGCCGCCAAACTCGTACCAAAAAACCTGAATTTTTTGTAAAAACTACGTCGAGTAGAGATCGCAAAAGAGATGCTGACCAACGTAACCGATGACCCTATAATGATCAAAAGCATTATTACTGGTGGCGAGACGTGGGTTTATGAATATGACGTGGCCCAACAATCTACGGAATGACGCGGAAAAAATGAGCTGAAACCG
The DNA here is from genome assembly GCA_035610365.1 of Aquatica leii. NCBI lineage: Eukaryota > Metazoa > Arthropoda > Insecta > Coleoptera > Lampyridae > Aquatica > Aquatica leii. The sequence continues at coordinate 39,285,027 of CM069437.1, read as the reverse complement.
AAAAAACCATATCAAAATCGGTCGAAAATTAGGGTGATGCTCATAGTTCTTTTCGATCAAATTGTATATATACGAGTAACTAGACATTATTCAATGCGGTTTTGTTTTTTTAATTCATAATTAAAATCTGTATCATGCAACATTTTTCTCAAGAGCGGATATACCTTCAGACATAGTAATGTACAATTTAACAAAGATAGTGCAACAACAAGAGTGTGCATTTTTAGAAAAGTTTCTTATGTTGGTACTTAGCAACATCACTTCCCCTAAATGCGCAATAGATGTCGTTTCAGAATTATATTGTAGTGCACCTTCCCTTTAGCTTAATACTAGTTCTAAATTTTATCATAGCACGCTATGATGTACATTCAATTCAATTAGACGATTTGTTGCAGTTTCCCAACGAATTTTTACTACTTCCACTACCTGATGTTTACTGTTATCCTCTTCTTCACTTTTACATCCTGTATTTTCACTTTATCTTTTAAAATACATTTTGTTTCAGTCAAGTAAATATTAACATTTATTTATTTAAATTTGCCAAAAACTGTAAAAATGCCAAAGTTCAAAATCTTCGTTATTATTAAAATAAATTCGTTTTAGTTTTTGTATGTACTATTAGTTAAGTACTTCAAAGTAAAAAGTTACGACAAAAACAATCACATGAGAATCATTTAGGCATTGACGCAGATGATTTAGAAACAAATTTATACTGTCAACTATTTATCTCTATTTTAAAATTATATCAGTTGGTTCATTGTATTTGTTCAATTAATTTAATCATCAAACTTTACAGTTACTCTTTAAATTCTTTCGTTATATCGGTGTCTATAGCACCTACAGAACAGTTCTTTTTTAAACGTTATTCAAAACTATTGCGCAACACAATGGTACAGATGATACTTTGATTTTTTTAATATGTGTTTGTTTCTTTGTTTTTTTATAAAACTGTGTACCATTAATTTATTTTTAACTCCTAGTATATTGGAACAATACTCTCTGATATATAGGACAATACAAAAATCTGTGTAAGTTTTTAAAATTGATTTAAATTTTCTAAAAACTGTTGATGTTTCTCATTTACAAATTTTTTTAATTTCTAATTATGAATTAGAAATAGCACAAAATACAATTAACATCACACAAAATACACAATTCCTCAAAATATGAATTCAAATAAGACGCAAAACGTTTTAATAAAGGTAATAAAATACCCTCATTGTTTAAAAACCATCATATACAGGGTACTTTAAATAAGTTTTTTAATTGTAAGATTTTTTAAATTAAACACATTCAACTAATATTATGACATTACTAAAAATCAACGTTTCTACAAAATTTTTTTTTTAATATTATAGAAGAACCAGTTACGTTCGTTTTAAACAAATATCATCAGCGTAGCTTCTAAAAAAATTAAATGAACATAAACGTATATCATATTACACAAACTTTAAAAAAAATGTAAATTAACTAATTTATTGTTTGTTTTGAGACGCGTTTTCTATTTTTATCCCAGCTTTCTTTTTTCAGTTAATGCTTTTCTAGCTGGCGTGGAAAAATTGTGTTTTATTGGTAACTACGTTGGAATACCGTTGCCATCTAAATATTTAGGAGTTTTTAGTGAAATGTTCCGTTCATGAATAATTTCTTGTCTCAATTGTTATTGATGAATTTAATGTAATTATTGTTGAAGAGTGATTTGATGACAGATCAAAGTTTTGTGTCTAGGTCTGGGATTTTGATTCTATCGTCATTTTGTAAATTAATGCGCAATACTGTTGTTTACAACAGTAACATGTTTCGTCAATAAAAAACCTTAGAACGTGTACCTACATTCAAAATTTCCGCAATTCTGTGTCTGCGCTATAAAGATCTGTAACCTTAGACCCTGGAACTAAATGAATTTTCATAATAAACACCGTCATTTTAGCGAAATAAATTCTAATTTTTATTTTAAATAAAACATATTGCACTTATTGTTTATTGGATTTTTCTAATTAAGAAACGCATTATAAATTTGCAATTTTTTTAAACTTAAGTAGTAGTCTGTTTGCTGATACTATAAATACAGACAACAGACAAAAATCAATACGAAATAGGTGCATTCCGTTTATCTACTCTGACAGCGGTCACTAAGTTTATTTAGCAAAACAACTTATAACATACTCACTTAGATAAAGTATAACCTAAGATTTGTCTTATTAGATAGCAAAATCTTAGTTTAAAATACTCAAAATTACGTGTTACTTTTTTTAAAGTTTGGCAATAAACACAAGAAATATGAATCATCGTGGTTGTTTATGAAAACATCAAGTAGTCTGTGCAAAAAATATCATTGTTTTTCTTGTTTTTGCGTCAGTACCTATAGTTCTTGATTGAATAAACATTAATCATACCAAGAATTTTATTTTTCAGATATATGCTTATCAAACTGAGATTATCGCAAGACAAGTTTTTTCTTAGTATTAAATTAAAGTATTCGTCTCATTCTAATTATGTTATGAAATTTTCATGTGTACCTACTGTGCTTCGAATATACACTGATTCATATTTGTTTGTGACATAAAAATAAAAATTTGTGTGTTTACCGAAGGATACGGATCGCGCAATACACATTTATAAATCCATATGGTTTCTAATATAACATATTCTAATTTGTTCTAGATATCTTCATAACTACTATATATTGTGTGTGTTTATATTATTTTTGTTTTGTAGTAGTATTAAATTATTAAACTTTGACCGAGTTTTGATGTTTTGTTTTAGTATGTCAAAACTCATATTAATTTTTGTGTTAGATTTTCTTAGTATCACGTACGATTCACTTTCATACTGCAAAGTTGTTTAAAAGATCTAATTCTGTGTAGCCCAAATGAGGTTTTTAAAGTCGGTTACTCTCTAGTTTCCCAAAAAAACACAGCGCCGTCGAAAGTTATATGATTACTCTTTTATTTACTATTTTTTCCATGTATATTTTTACAAAATAATATAAAAAGACGAAACCTAATGTATTCCGCACACGAAATCATATGCGTTCGTTGGTAATTTTACTGCTGTCGAGCATCATAAATTACTCGTTCAATCTAACACTGAAATCGAAATCATGTACGCCACTGGTAATTTTGGCAATATACGTTCGTTTCTAGGTCGAATTGTCCAATTATGTACTTGACCGTGATTGATGTTATTGGGAAAGTATCTATTTCCGTTTTTAAATTATCTAAAAATAAATTTGGAATTATACTTAGGTAAACGCAAAATATTTTTTTTGCATTTATAAATAGAGAACAGTAGGAAGTGTTGCAAAACAAAGGTCGAGTGACTTTACCTTTCTCGCACGCGCTTGGTATAGCCTACATCGATCTGCATAGTTAAAAGCCGGGCCCGAGTGTAATTTCTACGAGTCTTCCGATAACTTTAGACGTAGAACGGTTCTGTGGTAACCACAACAAAGCGATAGCATTTAGTCTTTATCTTGTATTAAAATAACGTGTTTGTAGTGAAATACTAGTAATTTAATTTAGTGATTGTACCATTTGCCTGTAAATCTGGCGACGGAATTTAGATATAGATTGGGAATGCGACACATTCTGAAAAAGTTCATTATATACACATCTTCCGACCATTTTTCTGAGGACTACGTTTTTATTTAGTATTTTTTATGGTTTAGCACCGAATTTTCGTTATTTTTTTTTGTTTGTTTTGATTTTTTTCTAAATATAATTTTATCAAAAAAATCTTTTGTTAATACGTTAGAGTGTGTTTGGACTGTCTTTTGAAAACGCAGGAAGAGCCAAAAGTACCTCGAGAAAATTCCGAATTGCTTCAAATCCCCACAACTGTTACAAAACAACCCGATAAAATGGCGTCTGTTTCACGCTTTTCATACGATAGGGATGAGTGTAAAGGTAAGTCCATGCAAACGATAATAGCGCAAATTTTCCATTTAGACCGTATCGCTTGTTAAATTTTTTTCCAGATAAACGTAAATTTTCCTTTCGAAACGTGAGTCCAAAGTACATTCTTTATGCACGTGTTTGTATTTGTGGCTGATACTAACATAATAACACTTCGTAAAAAAATTTTAAGAAAAATTACTTGAATCTGCACTAGTAGAACTATTTTTATATTTGCAAAATTTCTGCCAATTTTTCATCAACAAAATGGGCGGTGACATGTTTTTGTTTTCGTTGTACATATGTTCAGACAACGTAATTAGTAGTACTACTAATTAGCCTGTGAAACCTTGATTTAATGATACTTATACCCTTGATTAAACTAATTAGTGTCATCAAATTCAGATTAAACTTTAAATATAGAACAAAACTTCCGTGTCAAAACACAATTAGCCTTAAAAACACTGTTGTAAACAAATCGGATCGTGAAAGAGAATGCAAAAAAATTTTGAGTAAAAAAAACAAGCAAATCGATTTTGGTGATGTAAATATTTATCTTTTTTAGATAAAAAAAAATGTAAATACGGTACTGAGTTTGCGCATGAAAATATTACGCAGGGACGTATCCGATTATTTTATTAAATATTCCTTTCTCTTTATTACAACATTTGGAGTCTTTCATTCAGTGTTTTTGCAATTTAATAATAGCGCGCGTTGCGGACCGTGCCAAAGATTTATTTTTTTACTTAGAAGTCTTAAATATTATTAGCACGGACGCTTAAATATTTTTCGCTGGCCCGTAAAAAACGTAAACAGGTTTACCGGTCACTTTAAAAAACTGTTTTGTTTTTTATTGATATTGTCGTTTAATCAATTTTAAAGGTCATTAATATCGCTGCGACGGGATTCCTTACCGGAACTCGCTCCTCTCTGTTTTTTCTCACTACTATTCTTATCTGCCGATGTTACGTCTCAGTTTACAAGGACACGTAAACATTTTTCTAATTCCGGAACAGGATTTTAAACGTGTAAATTATTCCAAGTAATTTTTATTTGCTATCAATGTTTTTAATCCTTTACTCCTATTCCCAATACTGGTCTTTAGTAATGATTTCAACATTGAAAGAATTCCACCCCCTACGGGTGGTATGAAAATATACGTGGTACGAATAACAATAAGCCGCTGGTCGCCTTATATAATACAATTTACAAACAACGTATTTTTTTTTGGCGTTTTGCCTATAGTTTCACTTTCGATAAATGTGAAATAAATCTCTTTGGACACGCACGGAAGCGTCAAAATTAGCTTGACCTTTCGTTTTTATTTTTTTCGACAAACACATTTTTCTTACACCTTATTTTCAATTTTAGGTGCTCCGTCCTTTAAACGTGCATCCCTAAGACAATTCTCTCCTGTTTTGGTGGCGATGGTGGGACTTCCAGGGCGTGGTAAAAGCGTTTTGGCTAGAAGATTGTCTCGCTATCTTAATTACACGGGAGATGTCACGAAAGTATTAGACATAAGCGATTATCGTAGAAAACACATGGAAAAATATGCGTCGCATGAAATGTTTCGTGCCGATAATTTGCCAGCGTGGCGTTTACGACAACAAAGCTTCAGGGAAGCTTTAGAAGATGCTGCCGAATGGTTGCAAGAAGATGGACATCATGTAGTTATTTTAGACGGGCCGAACGTATCGCGCGCCCAGCGTCAAGAAATTTACGATCTCATATATGGACAGTTAGGTTTTAGGATAATGTTCATCGAATGCGTATGTGAAGAACCCGCAATTCTTGAACGTAATTTTAAGGTAAATTTTCAAAGCTAAGTTTTTACTGTAGCTCAACGTATTCTTCTTTACAGGATATTTTGCAATACAGTGCTGATTATTCTTCAATGGCTGCCGAAGAAGCTTTGAACGATTTAACATACAAAATGGCACATTATAAAGCACAATATGAAAGTCCAAGCTTGGGTAGCCATTGGGAATTACCATGTCCGATGGTAAAAATTTTGGACGGGGGTTATGGAGGAATTGTCGCTCACGGAGTCACTGGGACGAAGGAGAGCAAAATCTTAGCATTTATATCAATTCCTAAACCTAATCAGCAAGTCATTTACTTTAGTCGACACGGCGAAAGTGAATTTAACGTAATAGGACGAATCGGTGGCGATGCTTTACTATCACCCAGAGGACGCGTATACGCTCAAGCGTTAGCTAAACACGTTCAAGCGTTGAACCTGCCCGGACTTCAAGTTTGGACATCAACTTTACAACGTACAAAAGCAACGGCTGTTGGTATACCAGCACCTCAACAACATCTACACGAACTGGATGAAATATATTCAGTAAGTACTTTGACAACCTTAAAATACGCGAAAATTAATTTTGTGCACTTCTAGGGTGATTGCGAAAGCCTTACCTACGAAGAACTACAAGAGAGATTTCCACGTGAATTAGCTTTACGCGACCGCGATAAATTAAAGTATCGTTATCCACAGGGAGAATCTTACTTGGACGTAATGCAGCGACTAGTACCTGTTTTACAACAACTTGAAACCGAGACTAACGTTCTTAGCGTTTCCCACCAAGCGGTGTTGCGTTGCGTTTTGGGTTACTTCCTCGAATCTCCCATTGAAGAAATTCCTTACATCCATGTTCCTCTACATACTATTATTAAAGTTACCTTGAAGGGTTATAAATATACGATGGAAACTGTTAAGATGCCCATTGATTGTGTCGATACAAACAGGGCAAAGCCGGCTAATTGTCTGATAAATCGATCTTCGGAAGAAGCGCTTTTGACTGTTCCTGCTCATTTGGATTCTTTGTCTAGTTTAAACACACTGACGACTTGCATGTAAAAGTCAATTTTGTCTCGGTTTTACGTTGTTAGAGAATGCGCCATTTTTTCAGTTTTATTCTTCTTTCCTGAAATGTACATAATGTAGTGGTGCATTGCCGTTGATTTTGCCATTTTATTCTACTAACAGTACCTTGAATAAATACACACGCAACACACATGCGCGCGCATTTGTCAATATATTAAGCAATATGTTTTTTATATGTAAACTTAGAATAGCGATGGATTTGTTTTTTATTAGAAATTCTGTGATCATCTGTATATTACGCATTTTTATATAGCACGCAAAAACTTTTAAGTTTGTATTAACGTATAAATGTAATTTTGAAGCTATAGAATATTTTTAAATCTCGTTCAATATTTACTTATTATTAGTCTTCCTTTTTTATCAAACATTTAGAATCTTCATAATCCCAAGGCCAAAGTAAACCGGGTTTAAGACCGTAGGTATGCATTGAAACAAAAATGGCGTCATCACACGACTTTCCTATAAGGAATGATGAAAGAATGTCTACATATTTTTTTAAGGTTATGTTGTCATAAAACCATTTTGAAGTGATATGTACAGGTTTGTATTGGTTTCCTAGCATGCTATAATTTTTTTTGAAAGTTTTCTTCTCGATTTTATTAAGATCATATCGATTAACCTTTATATTGTGCGCCTCGATATTACTTATCCCTTTAGTAAATCAGAAAAAAAAATCGTCGCAGGCAGGATTCGAAACTATATTATATTTGTAAATTCATTTTAAATTACAAATTAAATATCTGATAAACTGTTAATGTTAAAAATTTTTTTATTTGAATAAATTGTTAGGAAGAATTGTCTATAAGAAACTAAAAATAATTCGAATAATTTACATACGTACAAAATTATATCAGAAAAACTGTTAAAAATGGCGGATACACTTATTTCCGGTTTTTTTATCAAACCCATCTTTTGCCAAAGTAGAGAATATGACCATACCAAATTTCAAGTTATTATGACTTTTAGTTCGAGACTTATCGTGGGTACATCCAAATATAATTTAAATAAGATGCAGGACTCCGCAAATCAACAAGTCAAAAAAATACAAAGAAAAATTCAGATTTTTTAACGTATTTTTCTTTCCCTTCAAGATATAAAATTGTTTTCTAAAAAAGGCAGGATTCGAAACTAAGATTATATATGGAATCCACTTTAAATTATAAATCGAATCTAATAAATTGTTAATGTTTAAAAAAAATTCATTTGAATAAATTGTTAGAAAGAATTAAATCTAGAAGAAACTAAAAATAATTGGAATAATTTGCATATGTACAAAACTGTTAAAGATGGCGAAGACACCTACTTCCAGTTTCTTTATCAGATCCAGTTTTAAATAAAACCGAGCGAATATAAAAAGCCAGCTCCATACCAAATTTCAAATTACTAGGACTTTTGGTTCAAGAGTTATCGTGGGTACATCTAAAGGGAATCTAAATAAGATGCAACACTCCGTATATAAACAAGTCAAAACAATATATAGAAAAATTGTTATTTTTTAACGTATCGTGCTTTTCCTTCAAGATTTCTTAAAAAAAATTGTCGTAGGCAGGATTCGAATCTTGGATCATATATGAAATTCACTTTAAATTATAAATTAAATATCTAATAAAATGTTAAAATTAGAAAAAAAATTATTTGAATAAATTGTTAGGAAGAATTATCTCTATAAGAAACTGTAAGAATAATTCGAATAATTTACGTACGTATAAAATTATATAAGAAAAACTGTTCAAAATGGCGGATACGCCCATTTCCGGTTTTTTTACTAGACTCATCATTTGATAGAACCGAGAGAATACCAAATTTCAAGTCCTAATGGTTCCAGAGTTATAGTGGGTACATTGTTACATACAGACACCCAATTTTTTTGTTTGTCAACAATACATTTTTCTGATTCAGGAGACCTTGAAACTTTATATTATGTAATAAAAATTTTTTGAAAAAAAAATTGCGATCGCTATACTTTTTTTATAGGAAAGTAAAAATATTGTCTAATTTTGATATCACTTTAAAATGGTCATCAGAACACTACAGTAAGTGTTAGGTTTACTGTTTCCCTAGCGTTAAAGTTTATATTTTTTTCAAACTATAACTCTTTCCAAACCTTCTGCTTATGACGTCTTTCTTTATTGTTATATCTTCGACAGCGGCTACATACAACATCTCTATTAGTTAGACATGTTACTGTGTTAGAACTATAAACCTTTAGTAGGCCAATAAATATTTATTAGCCCAGAGAACTTTTTGGTTTGAACAGAAGAATAAAAAGTATTAAAAGAAAACTATTGGAACATTCGCGAATAACGTCAAATCTACGATTCGATAAAGCCAAATTCCAGATAGCGAACGATAAATGCAGAAAGGTTGCGAATGTTCTAGACCGAGATAACATGAATGTATAAAAAGTGTTGGAGCATGCGGAAGGTCAGTTTCTGTATCGGCAGCTAAAGTGTTGCTACGGTGAAGATAAATAAGTGATTAGCACGTGCGATGTTTTAAATAAATAAAAGTGTACATCAAGTGAAAGTGAAGGTGACTTTTAAAGTAAACAACTATTTTGTTTTATATAAATTACCTTAAGTTTTTATCCTTAGTTTAGCTTTAATTAGTTCCGTTTAAGTTTAATTTTAATTACGTGTAAATAAATATTAAGTTCGTTCGTGTATAAATAAAGTAGTTTTTAAAAATACGTTACACTATTTTAACACACTTTGCTATTCGCTAAGCTAAGCTAACCTAACCTGACTTCTTTTTCTTCCGCTGTTACAAAAGAATACAGATCGCTAAAGTAAGAATTTCGGTAAAAAAGATTAAAAATACGTCTCATCAGGGCCACGTGTGCGGCGCACACTGGCTGCAGATCTAAATGAGCGCTCCGAAGGAATTGGACAATCAAAATTTCAAATCTGTTATGATAATGTAGAAATTTAATCAGTGGCGGCTGGTGGTTAATCATACAAAAGGGTCATTTAAAAAAACACAATTATCACAAACTCTACATTCTTAGATTAACACGATTTATATTTAACATTTAAGATATTCGTCTATCTTTACAATTACCGAAAATTACAGTTTTTAATGCAAGATTTTTCAATGCTTATCATAGAAAAAAGCACGACTTTCGTGTTCTATAGTATTGCCGAGTGTTTTGAGTTATTGTTGTTGTTATGAGATATTTGTGACGATGACGAAAAATTCAACAAAAAATTCACAAGTTAGTCATAAATTACATGCAGGTGATAAAACATACGTGAAATATAAAAACACTATAATAATATAATATATATCAAGGTTGAGAAGTGTATGATTATAACCTAAGCGATAGATTATATCGCGAGACGCGAAGCGTCGAGGGATATAAATCGCGCAGGTTATAAGGAACTTCTCAACCGTGGTATATATACAATTTTTTCCACTACTAGAGTTATTAAAATCTTTCTAGCTATTTCTAAATCAAATTTAAAATTTAAGATATTAATTTTAAATTAAAAATCAAGTCAGCAATTCTGACAGTTGTCATTAGTTTAATAGAATTAATTTTGATGTAATTCTTAATTGTGATTTAAAACACAAAATTAACCAAATAACATAAGTTTTTATTGCTAAAGTTGTTTAAATTGTTTAAAAATATTATTATTTTAAGCACTTATTATATGTAAAATATTGTTAATTCTATAATATTCACATTTAATTAACCGCGAACTTCAAATAACTTACATTTTTAAAATCAAATTAATTTATTAATTGAACGATTTGAAAACTTAAATTAGCATTACATAAAATCTCTTGTTCTTGGTAGACAGTTTTGTAAACTTTTTTTCTGTAAATATGTTCATTTTTAACCACTGGTTGATAATGAAATATTATTTACCTGCGCTTAAAAAAGTACAATTTCACAACCTACTATTATACCTAATAATAAAAGTCTATACAACTAGTAGTGGAAAATAGTAGTTTACGTAACAAGAGTCGAAAGTAAGAAATAGCATAACGAACGTTAATGCGACGCAAGGCCGCACGGCCGAGCGTTGCATGTGAGTGAGTTATGCTATGATTCTTTCGACGAGAGTAATGTACATTATTTTTTGTGTTGCCTTTTATAAAATCACATTTTTTTTTGAAAAAATAAAAAAAAATTAACAGAAATATAATGTTGGTACTACATTTATTACTAAATCTGTCACATTTGACATTAACTTTAGCATCGTTTTTCTTCAATTTTAACTAAATTTCAAGATTTTTAAAATGATTTTTCTACCTATCGCATACTCGTTCTAATATATTAATTGACTTTGAACACTTATTTTATGTGGATTCCTAGTTTTCATTTTGCCATCCTAGAGCTTTTTTCGTTCATTACGTAACTACACTAACGAACGAATATTGACGTTTGCGATGTTGGCAACACAAAATAGTATATTATATATCAAGGTTGAGAAGTGCATCATTATAACGTAAGCGATAGATTATATCGCGAGACGCGAAGCGTTGAGGGATATAAATCGCGCAGGTTATAATGAATTTTTCAACCGTGTTATATATATACAATTTTTTCCACTACTAGAATTAGTAAACCTTTCTACCTGTTACTAAATCAAATTTAAAATTTAAGATATTAATTTTGAATTAAAAATCAAGTCAGTAATTCTGACAGTTGTCATTAGTTTAATAGAATTAATTTTGACGTAATTCTTAATTGTGATTTAAAACACAAAAATAAACAGATAACGTAAGTTTTTATTGCTAAAGTTGTTTAAATTGTTTAAAAACATTATTATTTTAAGCATTGATTATCTCTAAAACATATTTAACTCAATAATATTCACATTTAATTAAGCGTGAACTTCAAATAACTTTTTAAAATCAAATTAATTTATTAATTGAACGATTTAAAAACTTAAATTAGCATTAAATAAAATCTCTTGCTTTTGGTACGCAGTTTCGTAAACTTTTTTTCTTTGAAACTGTTGTAGTATTATCAGAAAATGTAAATATGTTCATTATTAACTACTAGTTAATAATAAAATATTATTTACCTGCGCTTAAAAAAGTACAACTTCACGACCTACTATTATACGTAATAATGCAAGCGTATACAACTAGTAGTGGAAAAAAACTATTATTTTTAAAATGTCTTATGAAGAAAATACTATCGGGTTACCAAAATTTAATAAACAAGAAGAAACGAGACGAAGAGCTTGACAAAAACACCACAAAGATTCATTTGTGTGATTCATCCAAGATTTGTATCGCAAAAGACGGCTCTTACTAATAATGAAGAAACCCAAACGGCGCAGTAATCTGATGCGCAGATTACAACTGAAGAAGAGCCACGACAACTGACAACCATTGACGAAACGAACACTGATATAGACCGGAACAAGGTAAACTCTATTCACGATGATCCAGCTCACCGACCAAAAGCTCTAAATACGAATACTATACAAATTTTAGTTTTTTTAACGTTTTCCGTCGATCGTCTGTTAATAAAATGGTTAATAGCAATAATAACGTGTAATAATGTGTCAGAAATAGATCTTTAATACCAGATTGACACTTATTAATGAACGATTTTAAACCATTGAATGCATTTCTTTTAACGAACAATTTTGTATAGCAACCAGTGAAATCATTAGCAACCACTGATTTAACGATATTTAAGGACATTATCCTTTAAATAGAAAAAACCAAGCTAATTAAATTCTACGGTAAAAAAGTTATTAACTCTAATTTACAGTTTAGTGTTAATTGACTGGGATTTCAGTAAAAAAACAGGAAATGATTTAATAAAACAAATACCATATAAATACTATACATATGCATCCAACTTTAATAAGCGAAGCAATTCACTAAATCTATAATAAACTTGAACATTTTATTTAAAAAGTTTGCGTAATTTGTAAAGGACCTGTGGGCGGAGCTTTTCTGCGCGACGGTGTATCAGAACGCCACTTATTCTTATTCGTCGTGTCAATTTCGTGTATTGCGTATATCACGTGACAGGTCCTTTACAAATTACGGTTATTATAAAATAAGAGCAATTATGCATTGCAAACTTAGCTCTAGATAATGCTGGCTATAGCCCCAGATTGTCAGTAGCGTACTGTTTCTTATATTATGTATGTAGACAAGAAAGCAAATTTAAAATATATGGTGTTCTGCGACTCGACGGTTTTGATCTGCTTAGATGTGAGAATTGTTAATACGATTCAGCACCATTATTAAGACGTCATTTGCGGCATTTCCAACTTTTTCTATTTGTATTCGTTACATTAAAAATGCACATAATGTAATATCCGCTTTAATAAATGTTGAACACAACCATTATGATTGCAGTCGAGTTTTTATGTGACACGGCCTCCAAAATTATTTAGAACGGTTTTTAATTTGTGTTGTTTTAATCAATAGAGTTAAACATTGTTTATATAACTATATTTTTATAGTAGTAGGTAGTGTAACCTAATGTACATTGTACTTAGACATTAATTACAGAAACAAAAGTCTTTAAGATATTTGCATAGAAACAGGTTCAACCTTACACTTTTATCCGGTAATTGTACAACGATCGAAAAAAAACGGGATTAAATAATGTAGTATCAAAATAATTAAGTGCGTGTAATCTTTACGTGCAATTAAAATTGTGTGAATTTAAATCTAGCGTCAACAACTAAAGAAACAGCCACAAGGCAAAGGCATTTCGATTCCGCCTCTTATTTGTTTAATTTAAAATTAAATAGACACGCTAATATTGATGACTCGCGGCGATTTAAATAAAAGTTAAATAAAGTTGCGACTTTTGCAACAAATAAAAACAAGATGAACAATTCAAACGACAACTCGCTTAACCAAGAAAACAACAGAAATCAGCGAAATCAGACACATTAAACTACCATGATTTTGGCAGAACCGGCGGTCATTGTGATTTACCCAAGTGAACGCGCAGTTTTATCAATTTGGGGTTCAAACTGTCACTACCAAATATACGGTTGTAGCAGTATTGGATTCTAACGTCCTCCAGCAAGTCACCGACGTCTTCGGAACCCACCTACTACATACAAACACGAAGCTCTGAAGTGCCAACTAATAGCCAGGTTTACAGACTCGCAAGAGAAACAACTAAGGACAGTCGTAATACACTTTTCTATTCTGAATAATTCCCGTGTTGTTGTCACACAAGGTGAGCTTTCGTCACACGAAAATTATTCAGAATTCAAAAGTGTATTACGATTGCCACCCGTTGAAATCTGAATTCTACTATAACTAAGGACATTGTTAACCGATCTAAAGTTAAGAAACAGACAACCACGCAACTTTTACGCGAAATGAAGATCTTAGCAGGTAATAAGACGAAGTAGTGTTACGCACGCTATGGTTGCCAAGAATGCGATCCCAAATTCAAATCGTATAATCAGTGAGTAAAGACAAAAATTTGGAAAAATGACAGACAAAATTTTGAAAATTGGTAGTTACAGCGTTGTCGCAATTAGTAAATCAACACACCCACAACAAGCACCAAACGACGAATTATCTACTAGTGTCGCTTAGAAATACAAATAGCGGAACTTATACCAAAAATCGAACTGTTGTCAAAATGGGACAAACGACCCCGTTCACGCTTGCGAGGACAAAGTGGGAATTGCAACCGCCAGTGCTATTATCATCGAAAATTCGGAAATAACGTAAGAAAGTATAGATTATCGTGTAATTTTTGCGCCGCAACAGAATCGGGAAACGGGAAGCACATGGTAGTACACCACATGATCACCACGGGACCACCTGTAGCAGAACGCCCACGTCACTTCCCTCCAGAAAAAGCAAAGGCAGAATTCGACTATGCAACAGCAAGGGTTCTGCAGCCTGTCCAGCAGTCCATGGTCTAGCCCATTACCCTTAGTGGAAAAGAAGTCGGGTGAATGGCGACCTTGCGGAGATTACCGTCGTCTTTATTCCATTACACGGTACCCGACCGTTACCCAATTGCGCACATCATAGATTTTTCATATAAAATAAATGCAAAAAAATATTTTCTAAATTAGATTTAGTGCGGGCATATCATCAAATACCAGTAACAGAAAGTGACATTTAGAAAAGCGCGGTATCTTCGCCATTTGTATTATTCGAGTTTTCATTCATGATGTTCGGATTGCGAAACGCCACGCAAACTTTTTAACGTTTTATGAACATGTTGTTACAAGGACTAGAATTTGATTATTGCTACATCGACGATATTCTAGTGGCTTCTGTCAACAAACAAGAGTACTTAGAACATCTGAAAATCGTCTTCCGGCGGCTGGATACCTACGGTATCGTGGTAAACCCCATCAAATGAGTACTAGGGGTCAAACCATTGGAATACTTAGACTATCTCACTTTGTTTTTAGGCGTTATAAATTTTTATAGATGATTTATTAAAAACGCTGCAAAAAATCAAGCAATTTTGAACAGCTGAACATGCAAGAATAGCAAGGCGTAACGACAAAAGAATAGTACTATGAACTTCAAGGCAGAAGAAATATTTGAGTTATGTAAACGCAATCTCGCAAATGCAGCATCCATTACGCATTCGTTTGAGGCTAGACACCTAACGGTAACCGTAGATGCATCTGATTTCGCGGTAGGTTTAGTGCTAGAACAATTAATATAGTTAAAGTAATCCATATCTCTAAGTGGAGAAATTGTAATAAAATATGATATTTATTTTCTTAAAGTCAATCCACAATAATGTTTTAATTTTTTGCTAGAACAATTAAAAACTGATAACAATCACTTGCATTTTTTTCCAAAAAACTACATGACGCGCAGCAAAAATACAATGCCTATGATCGAGAGCTACACAGAATATACGCTACAATAAAGCATATTAGGTACATAATCGAGGAAAGTCGTGTAATAATAAAAACAGATCAAAAACCGCTAACATTCGAATTCCAGCAAAAATTTAATAAAGCTTCACTACGGCAGCAACGGTATCTCGACCTGAGAATAACTTGAGCATAAACTTAAGTTGCGTATATATATAACCGTACGGTGAACAACAGTTACAGCAATCTCCGTTTGTGCTTAATATAAAAAATGACCCAGAGAGCACATTAATGTTTTATTGACGTTAAAATTACGTATACGTCATTATAACGACATTATTCGGCATCTGGTTAACTAGGAAAGATCCAACTGGTAACGGATAACCAAGCAGTAGTTTAAACTTCATTGTAAAGTTTACTTTACCATATATATGAAGCCAACAGTACACAAAACGAAAGACATTTTCAGATACCATCCGAACGTCTAGTTCTTGCTGTAGATGGCCATGCATACTGTAGAGATATATAAATATGTAGAATCAAAAACCAAAACAACATGTCTACTAGTGATTTGCAATATTTCATAAGATTTGCACCATAGTCCTTTACCAACAAGCTTTATCAACCTGTATAATATCAATGCAACGCCATGTATATCAAAACAAAACATAACCTAAAAGTTGCATACAAAACGTATCTCTCTAGAGATTTATAGAATTTATAACAATTTATAGAACTAATAACTAACCAACAAGGAAATGACGACACCTCCTGCTGCTCTAGTTAATAGAAACAAAAAGCATTTTTTAGGAGTGCCTGCACCACTAGGATACGTAGCTGGTGTAGGAAGAGGGTACGTGTTAGCATCAACTTTTCAATCATAACACTGATGTTACTTTTAGCGCTACTGGGTTTACTACCCGTTCTGATATTGGTCCTGCTCGAGATGCCAACGATGTCTCGTAAGTGAAACTTGATTTTTATTTATAAAATTTAAACAAAATATAATTATAGAGACGACAGACATGCTCCACCAGCAGCAAAACGTACTAAGAAAAAAGAGGAGGAAGAAGAAGATAAAGATGATGAAGATTTGAATGATTCTAATTACGATGAGTTTAGTGGTTACGGTGGATCACTTTTCGCCAAAGATCCTTACGATAAAGATGATGCCGAAGCAGATGCTATATATGAAGCAATTGATAAAAGAATGGACGAAAAAAGGAAAGAGTATCGGGAGAAACGTTTGAAACTGGAGTTGGAAAGATACAGACAAGAAAGGTTTAGATTAATATATGAAACAAATATACACATTATGTTAATTTTTTAGGCCGAAGATTCAACAGCAGTTTTCAGATTTAAAACGAGATTTGGTGATGGTGAGTGATGACGAATGGCGTAATGTACCTGAAGTGGGCGATGCTAGGAATCGAAAGCAACGAAATCCACGAGCCGAGAAGTTTACACCTCTTCCTGATAGTGTCTTGGCGAG
The DNA here is from genome assembly GCA_035610365.1 of Aquatica leii. Taxonomy (NCBI): domain Eukaryota; kingdom Metazoa; phylum Arthropoda; class Insecta; order Coleoptera; family Lampyridae; genus Aquatica; species Aquatica leii. The sequence continues at coordinate 39,267,945 of CM069437.1, read as the reverse complement.
GAATTTAGGTGGCGAGGCTAACACATCTATTGATCCTAGCTCGGGGTTGGCTAGTATGATGCCTGGAGTTGTGACTCCTGGTAAGTTATGTGAATAAATGTGGTTTATAAATTTATGATGTTTTGTTAGGAATGTTAACTCCGACTGGGGATATGGATTTGAGGAAGATTGGCCAAGCTAGAAATACATTGATGAATGTTAAATTATCCCAGGTAATTTTGTTTTCTTTTGGTGAAAAAACTTATGATTGCGTTTGTTCAAGGTATCAGATTCTGTAACTGGACAGACGGTTGTAGATCCTAAAGGTTATTTAACCGATTTACAATCAATGATTCCTACTTATGGTGGGGATATTAACGACATCAAAAAAGCACGACTGCTGTTAAAATCTGTTAGAGAAACTAATCCAAACCATCCACCAGCTTGGATTGCTAGTGCTCGTCTTGAGGAAGTTACAGGTAAATCTTACAAAATTTTCACTTTTTGATGAACGAGTAATCTAGTAAATGTAACGATGACTGTATATTGACGGCAATGGGGGTTCTATAAAGGTCAATTTTACTTAATCGGAATAAGAAATTGAAAACCCTTTATTTTTAGGTAAAATACAAGCTGCCAGAAATTTAATCATGAAAGGATGCGAAACTAATCCTCAGAGTGAAGACTTATGGTTAGAAGCAGCTCGTCTACAACCTCCTGATACTGCCAAGGCTGTAATAGCACAAGCTGCACGTCACATACCTACTTCAGTAAGATTTAAAAAAATGTTACAAACAAGTATACTCTTAATTGATGATTTCAGGTTCGGATCTGGATCAAAGCAGCCGATTTAGAATCTGAAACAAAAGCGAAACGTCGAGTGTACCGAAAGGCATTAGAACACATACCAAACTCGGTGCGGTTGTGGAAAGCAGCTGTCGAACTTGAAAATCCTGATGATGCTCGAATTCTTTTGTCACGTGCAGTCGAATGTTGTCCAACCGCAGTTGAACTTTGGCTTGCTCTAGCAAAGCTAGAAACTTACGAAAACGCTAGAAAAGTTCTAAACAAAGCGCGCGAGAATATTCCCACTGACAAATCTATTTGGACAACGGCGGCAAAATTAGAAGAAACTCATGGTAACCATCAGATGGTTGAACGTATCATCGAACGTGCATTGATGTCACTGAATTCTAACGGAGTAGAAATAAACCGTGAGCATTGGTTTAAAGAAGCAATTGAAAGTGAGAAAGGAGGACATATTCATTGTTGTCGTGCCATTGTAAAAGCCGTAATTAGTTACGGTGTTGAACCTGAAGATCAAAAACACACTTGGATGGAAGATGCCGAAAATGTTCGTATGTTATTTTTTAAAAAAATTAATCAATAATTTAAAAAATTTTTAGTGCAGTTCCCAAGGTGCATATGAATGCGCCCGATCTGTTTACAATCATGCTTTAGCCACTTTTCCTGCTAAGAAATCGATTTGGTTGCGTGCTGCATACTTGGAGAAAAATCATGGTACCAGAGAGAGTTTGGAAAGCCTTTTGCAACGTGCTGTTGCACATTGTCCTAAAAGCGAGGTACTTGTATTGAAAGTGTGTGCTGTACCAATGTCAGTAATTTTGTAGGTGTTGTGGTTGATGGGTGCCAAAAGCAAGTGGTTGGCTGGAGATGTACCAGCTGCACGTGGTATTCTCTCCTTGGCATTTCAAGCTAATCCAAACAGTGAAGAAATTTGGCTTGCTGCCGTTAAATTAGAATCCGAGAATAGTGAATACGAACGCGCTCGAAGACTTTTGGCCAAAGCTAGAGGTAAATGTTACCATTTATTTTCTATATACTTTAAAAATAAACGCAGGTTCGGCGCCAACTCCGCGCGTCCTTATGAAAAGCGCTAAATTGGAATGGGCCTTAAATGATCTCAACGCTGCTTTGACACTTTTAGAAGATGCTTTAAAGGTGTTTCCCGATTTCCCTAAACTATGGATGATGGTTGGGCAAATTCACGAGCAGAAGAAGGACGTTTCTAAAGCCTTTGATGCATACACTAATGGGGTACAATTCTAATTTTAATTTTTTGGATTAATTGTTTCATATACCTATTCAAATTTCAGATTAAAAAATGCCCTGGCTCGATTCCACTATGGTTACTTCTGGCTAAACTCGAAGAAAATCGTGGTGTGTTAACCAAAGCACGTTCTGTTTTGGAACGTGCTCGATTGAAGAATCCTAAAAATGATATGCTTTGGTTAGAGGCAATCAGAGTAGAGCTGCGCACTGGTGTTAAAGACATTGCATTGTCGATGATGGCGAAAGCGTTACAAGAATGTACTACTTCTGGTGCGTTATGGGCTGAATCGATATTTTTAGAGTCGCGACCGCAACGCAAAGCGAAATCTGTAAGATATTATCTCAATTATAATGTAGACGCTAATCGAGAAATCAATAGGTCGATGCATTGAAGAAGTGTGAACATGATCCCCATGTATTGCTAGCTGTTAGCAAATTGTTTTGGTCGGAACGTAAAATTAGTAAGTGCCGTGAATGGTTCCAAAGGACTTTGAAAATTGAACCCGATTTGGGTGATGCTTGGGCTACTTGGTATCGGTTTGAGCAGCTGCATGGAACTGAAGTTCAGCAAAATGAAGTCAAACAGCGGTGTTTAGCAGCCGAACCACATCACGGCGAATTGTGGTGTTCGATTTCGAAGGATATCAAAAATTGGTGTTTCAGTATCGAACAAATACTTAATGCTGCCGCTAAAAATGTTCCAATTCCCATCTAGAGATGTTTGCTATTCCTTTTTTTTTTTAATTGATCATGTAATTTAGTTTGATTTTATTTAAGTATATTGTACAGGTTTAATTAGAAGTAAAGTTTAAGTATTAAAATTGTGTTGCACTAAAAAAGTAAGGGTTTACAAAGAAGTTGTTCAAAATGATAAAACACGTCGCTGTGAAATATCATAGGTCGTGATTTCACACCACACCACTAAAGAACAGTTTGTAACATTCAAATGTAATCGTAGAGCGTGTGCGTCAAATGGGACACCCCAAAAAAACAAGTTTGAAATCAAGTCGTCTAAAATTACACTAAAATAATACCGCTACATCCATCGACCTGGCAACAACAAGCGTAGCTTTCCGATGTTGCCAGGTCGATGGCTACATCTAATGGCGCCCAACGTGGGGCTGTTTCAACGCAATTTTAAAAGTGGCAAATTGTGCAAACGGTACCAGAAACCCATAAAAGAATTTGGAAAGCTTCGGTGGTGCAGGGAAAGTAAGAAAACCTTCGGAAGAAACTAATTGTAAGTACAATTTCATCTTATTTGAAGATGCCGTTTCGTGGGAAATTTCACACATAATGCATTAGTTTACGGAGTGCTTTTGTATTTACGCGATTTATTCGTACAATCATACAACCGCGTGTTGCTTATCTGTTCAATGACATTTACTGTAAACTAAATATAAACATTTGAAAACTTTTTTAATTTTGTGCAGTTAAATTAAATGTAACGTAGTTGTTTTCGATTGAAGTTGCGTATATAAACTTAAAGAACAGCTGATTTATTTCATTGAATGATTCAATATTGCGCTAATTGATTTTCGTAACCGTACATACAGCATGTGCTTATTCTCTGCAATCGTAACCATTTGTCTGTATCTAAAATTATCGAACTGAAATTCAAACGCTACAGACTAATTTTACTTACTTAGTATATTACGAACATTGTTTATGCCGCATAACTTATGGAGCCGTACTATCTGTCCCCCTGACGATAATCCAACTTCTATAAAAGTTGAATCTGATACGGAACATTCAATTCAAGTTATGGAACGCCCTACCATTAATATGACTGACGAACAATTGCAAACGCTCATTGAAAATATTCGTGCTCCTGTCCAAAGTGCTAATTCGTCTGATTTAACAGTTCAGAAAAATTCTGGAAATTTTTCTAAGTGCTTTTCTAAATTTTCCGGTAACAAAACGGAAGATTGTGATGCATTTATAGATGCTATCACAGTGTACAAATATTGTCTAAATATTACAGATGAAAATGTAAATAAAGGATTATTAATGCTACTTGATGGTCACGCTGCAACTTGGTGGCATGGTACAAAAGCTACTGTTGCGTCTTGGGATGAAGCTTTAAAGTCGTTGCGTCATGGTTTTGGTTATAACAAACCGCCTTACCAAATATTTCGGGAGATGTTTTCTAAACAACAAGGTGATGAGAAACCAACGGATATTTTCGTTGCCAATGCTCGCTTACTCTTATCGCGCTTGCCTATCTACCCTGAATTACACGAAATTCATAAATTAAATATGATTTATGGTCTTTTGAACTCTAGAAGAACGCTGTTACCAAGAGAAGGAATTACTGATTTTTCTACTCTTGTTGACAAAGCTCGATCTGTTGAACAAAGTTTTATGGAAAAACATGATGTTTACTTACCACAAAAAAATCATTTGCTTGATACTGTTAAGTCCTTAAAACTTACACCTAAATGCACCTATTGTCATAGCTATGGTCATATCAAAGACGGTTGTAGAAAATTTGCTGCTTCACTAGCACGCTCACAAAAACGCATTACTGAAAATCGTTCTTCGCCTTCTGTTAGCAAACTTGTCTGTTTTGGATGTGGTAAACCAGGATACGTAAGATCTCAATGCCAACTAGCTTTGATAAGTCTCCTGATACAAGCTCAACATCATCTTTTCACGTATTGATGGCTGAAGTTAATTCGGTTGCTAATCGTCCCATGTTTCATATAAAAATTGCTGACCTTGATGAATTAGCTTGTATCGATGCCGGAGCAAAATGTAGTAATGCTGGATCTAAGCTGTACACGTATTTAAAAAACAATAATTTTTTGTTTACCCCGGACAAAGTAACAGTAACACTCGCTGATGGCGTCCCCAGAGAAGTTGTCAAACCTTTCAATGCGACGTTATTTTAGAAATGAGAATTGTTTCAACTAGTTTTATGGCTGTGCCTTCTCACCTAGAAAGCAAGGCACTAAGCATTCCAAAAATGCAATGGTGGTTCGAAGATGAAGTTTATACAGAATATGCATTTTATTCTCCACCCTGTCCCGTACTCGCTACTGCTTGTTACGGTAATTTTCATTACGTACGCCTTTGTTGTTACGGTTGAAATCTTCGTTAGGTGCGCCTATGGATCTTCGACGTGAAATTCGATTCGAGTTTTGACACGCGCTAACTATGCTTTGCGCATTAGATGTCATTTGGATAGAAAGTCGTGACATGTGAAATATGTAAATGGCCTGTAACTAGTATAGATTAATATATCCGTTACCATCGGGGAAATAATGGAAAACCATTTATAATTATTTAATTTCCTAGTTTCGTTACGACGTTACGGGGTAAGCTAAAGCCATCTTTTAATATAAACTCGTTTGTAACTCGTTTTCCTTTTGACAGCCATTTTGCGTACCTTCCTGTTCTAAATGTTATATTCTCGATAAATGGGTATCGTAACTATTACTAACTAAGGCATCACGTTGCCGGACTCGAGCGCTAGCAGAAGGCAGTTTCACGCCGTGCATTTTGGGGTCTTCGAAGGCGTTCTGGGCCAACTTATACTACACGTGGATGACACGACGTTAATCATATTAATAATCACCTATTTTCGATTCTCACTACATACAGTAATCGATACACGTTTTGTTTACTTTTGAGATATATTTCATGAATTATTTAATGTAAAATTGTTTTTAGCTAAACGATCTTTGTGAGTTAGAGGATTGTGACACGATTCGTATTAACCTTTTATTGCAGTACCCACGCCGGAAGAAAAACGTTTTCTTACAGTGGCCTGCAATAAAAGGTTACGAATCGTGTCTAATCCCAACTCAGATCGTTTAATAAAACAATTTTATATTAAATAATTCATGAAATACTATCTCAAAAGTAAATAAAACGTGTATCGATTACTGTATGTATGAGAATCGAAAATGGAGTGATTATTAATATGATTAACGTCGTGTCATCCACGTGTAGTATGTGGCCCAGAACGCCTTCAGACCCCAAAATGCACGGCGTGAACTGCCTTCTGCTAGCGCTCGAGTCCGGCAACGTGATGCCTTATTAGTAATAGTTACGATTTATCGAGAATATAACATTTAGAACAGGAAGGTACGCAAAATGGCTGTCAAAGGAAAACGAGTTACAAACGAGTTTATATTAAAGATGGCTTTAGCACCCCGCTAACGTCGTAACGAAACTAGAAATTAAATAATTATAAATGGTTTTCCATTATTTCCCCGATGGTAACGGATATATTAATCTATACTAGTTACAGGCCATTTACATATTTCACATGTCTGACTTTCTATCAAATGACATCTAATGCGCAAACATAGTTAGCGCGTGTCAAACTCGAATCATTTCACGTCGAAGATCCATAGGCGCACCTAACGAAGATTTCAACCAACAACAAAGGCATATGAAAATTACCGTAACAATTCCCCCAGCAAGATAAAAGCGTGGAGCGAGGCAGAATAACGAAAGCTAAAATGAAGACAGAAATTTCGGCGCCAGGAGACAGAACCCTAAAATCCAAAACCAACTGAAACACAATAGCATGGCTTGGAAGAAACGTAGATGAAAGAGGTTTTCTCGGTTTACTAAGCATCACTAATCAGATGTGTCCCAAAAGTCGCATAAAGCGGAATGATACTTCAAAGAACCAGAAACTCAACTAACAGAATAGAAGTATCAGCACAGGTACTCGTTGAGAGTCGACAACAGTCGTTACGCTAAAAAGCCAGAAAGCAACGCAGTCCCATAGACCTTACTGATCGACAACACTAAAGCAACCCCAGAGAAAAGAAAAATAATAGGAAAGAAAGAATACGAATCTAACCCCAATATAAGTCCCCAAAGCTAACTAAGCTAAAGAAGTAAAAAGAAAAAGTATGTAGATGTTGCATGGTGATCCGCGATTTAGAAGAAAGTCCAAAAAGAAAAACTAATGCAGTTGTGCTCCAAAAAGTCGTCAACAGACGATATGAGATTCTTCCACCAAAAAAACCCAAACAGATCCTAAAGATCTAAGCAAAGAAAACCAACGAAGAGATCTCAAGCAAAAGAAAAGATTCTGATTAAAAGTCGACATAAGTCGTACTACCAAAAAGGCAGAGAAAAAGAATCAGTAATCCAAGAGTCACACCAACAAAGTTACCAAAAAAGCTAAACACTAAATGAGTGCCAATCCAAAAGAAATCCAAACCGCGAAACCCAAAACAAAACCAAAAGAAAGAAAGAAAAAGAAGTAAGAACCAATAAAGAAGAGAAAGCTTCACTTGCCAATTGAACGTCGTGAGTCAGTGCCTGTTGTGTTGGAATGTCACCTGGAACTTAAATGCCGAAGAACGGATTAGAATATTCCAAGAGCAAAAGAAACCCAAAGGAGAGAAATATCCTAACGGTGACTAACAACATCAAAAATGCCGACTAAGCGGAAGTACAGAGTACAAGAAGCGACGTTGCAGTCTATTCCAAGCTTCAATCCAAAAACAACAAAACAACAACCCACTAAACCCAATAAAACCAGAGAAGTAACTGAGAAAGAAAAGAAAAAAAAAGACACACAGTTGCGGTGAACACTAAAGAAAGAAGTAACTAAAAAGAAAAAGAAAGAAAGTGTTCAACCAACCAACTAAGATAAAAGAAAAAGCAAAAGAGCTAATTGCCCTAAAGACCAATCCCAAAAGCAAAAGAAAAGAAAAAATCAAAAGTACAGAAGACAAGAAAGGATAAAAAAGAGAAAGACGGAGAAAGATAAGGCTTGACGTTAATGACTGATTTGTTCTTCTCCCCGTACAAAAAAAGAAACTACCCCACGGTGCTCATCCAACTGCCCTAAACGGTAAACCTTTAGGAGGAAGAAGAAAGAAAGAGATGTGGCATGTAGGTGATAAACTAATCAAAAAGAAGAAGTAGAAAAAAATGAAAAGTAAGAAAGATAGAAAAGAAGACAAGAAACAGACGGAGAAAGATAACACAAGATGTAAGTGTCTGATTCGTTCTTCTCTCCTTAGAAGAAATGAAAGGGAGTGACCAACTCTTCAATGCTCAACCAACCGCCCAAATAAATAAGAAAAAAAAAAAAAAGAAAGAGAAGAGAAAAGATATCACAGTTAGTCATAGACCAAGAGCGTACCAATTGCTGTCCCAAATTGGAAAGTATACTCCAAGACTTTTAATGCCGACGAGCGGAATAGAAAACTCAAGAAAAGAAAAAGCAAATCCAAAAGCAGAAAAGAGAATTCTATATATGACGTACCGATTCCAAAAAGGCCGACTAAGCGGATATAAATATATACAGACGGAAAGGTAGTCTGTCCTGAAGTAAGATGGAGAAGAAAGAAACCAAAATCAAAAGCACTAGAAACTTAAGCAAAGAAAAGAAAATCGGTGACAGCAATATGAGAAGAACAATTGGGTAGCACCAAGCTACAACCAACAAGATACCGACGCCATATTCAAAGACTCGAACCACCAAAACCGAAAGAAAAGAACCAAGAGAATAGCAAAGGTCGAAAGTCGAAAGCCCAAAAAGTGAACTAGCACTTACGACGCTTGCGACGCCGATGAAAGCGAAGAGAACGATTAGAAGAATGAGACCACAAAGAATAATTAGAAGCTACTGAAGAAGGAGATGCAAAAGCAATAGAAGCGGCCTTTACATCCGGAGAAATAGTACGATCCTTATGTAGACGCGTAGACCTTGTAGCGACATCAGTGTTGGAAAGCTTCGTTCTACTTGGCAAAATGTGACGTGACCTAAAAGGCTTGCTTCGTCGCGAATTCGAACAAGAACAATGACGTATGAACTCGGCAACCTTAGGTCTCATATGAGGCCAGTAAAAATGACATCGAAGAGCTTCCAAAGTGCTCCTAACACTGAGGTGATCACAATTAGATGTAATGTGGTGATCCTGAATCAGTTGCTTGCGCTGGTCCGAAGGTACAACTAACTTCCAAACGCAAGGATCAGAAGATGAAATGCGTACACGTTTACATAAAAGATTTTTCACAACACACCAACGAGAGAAACGACGAGGAGAAGCAGTAACTTTAGATATCATACCTAAATACCAAGGATCAGTAGTAGGCCTAATAATCCTAGAAACTGAAAAGAAATTAGGAGGAAGAGAAAGAAGTGAACGAACAGTACGTAAAGGCTTATCACCTCGAGAACGACAACGGACACAAGTACTGGGAGGAGAAGTAGTAAGAGAGCAAGTAGCAGAAGAGACGGAAGTAGAAATCTTATTAGCAAAGACTACAGATGGCTCTTGAACTTTGTTACCAATCTCTGTTGTAGAGAAATGGAAAGAATCGCGAGAATTGATGTTAGACTCCAAACGCTTGCCTAAAGATATTAATTGAGCAATAGATGTAATCTCAATCAACGCTAAAGGAAGTTGATAGAATGGCGTTAGATTTCGGCGAATAACCTTGAGCTGCATTTGCTCTGAGACCGGTTCTGCTAGCTGAAGAAACAGGTATCGCATATTGGTAACGTAAGTACCGATGGTTTCGTTAGCTCCCATCGTACGACTGCGAATAGTATCCATCAAGCGCTCATCATAATCTAAAGGTAAAAACTCCGACTTCAACAAAGCAGCAACATCATCCCACGAACGTAACGAACTTCGATTCGTCCTAAAAACAAGAAGGGCTTTGCCAGATAAAACTTCAAAAGCTGAAAGAAAAAGTTGATGTTGTGAAACACCACGGGACAAACACAACTCGTCGATACGAATAAGAAATTCTATAAGTAGAGAAGGATCTTCACCCGAAAAAGTAACATTCCAATTACCTAAGTTCGTTTCGGAATCCGAGTCCGAAGAAGTAAGAAATGGCGGTTCTTCATCTGAAGAATACATAGCTAAAACAAACAAGTAAACAAGAAACTAACCAAAGCAGTCAATTATGACGAAAGTCTGTCACCACGTGTCTGACACGACCTCAAAATAACAGTAAGTACCAGCAGTATTACTACCAAGTAAGTAATCCAATAAGGAAAAAATCAACTTAATCGACGTAGTCGAGTCAATCCAAAAATCAAAACGAAGGTCCGATTAAAAGAAACGTAAGCAAAGTGCTAATCTACAATCAAACTGCAGCACTAAAGAAAAATAAAAGTAAAAGTTAATGAAGTAACTCAGACGTCCAGTCTAATAGCAATAACTAAGTAAAGAAAGCAAAGTAAAATCGAACCCACGTAAGACTAAGAAAAGAATCAATAAAGCTAGAAGAATTTATGATCGCCCACACTAAATCGATAGCAAGTCAACAATATAAACCACCTATTCCTGCTAGTAATCCTATACTAATTAGAGAAAAAAATCTAAACAGCAGAAAGAATTATAACGAATGGGAAATTCGAACAAAAAGAATCGAAAAGTCGGGTTGCCAATTTGTTACACACTAAGTCGAGGGAAATTCCACAGTATAAGTTAATCCTACGCTAATCACAATTAAAGAAAATAGCTAAAAGTAATGTAGTGAAATGAGAAATTCGAAATGAGATAATCGAGGCCCCACGTTGGGCGCCAAATTTGTTACAAGTTTTTCGGTTTTACGAACCTGCACGGCCAACTCGCAATAATCGGAGAGAGGGGAGGTCCACACTAAATATAGAAAAGATGTTGCAGGGCGCCAGAGCTTCCCAAAGTAATTCTCTGTCTTGCTCAGGACAGTACGGTATAAACCTTGTAACACTATGTTAAGTTCGTAATTCCTCTACTCAGCTGTTCGAGTAGCCCTAACTGGTTCGTAGGGAAAAAAATAAGCACACAAAAAAAGAATTAACAACTTTAATCGCCCTCAGTCTATCAATAACAGTTATCACAGTTGGAATAGTATTAAGTAATAGTTATTACACCCCACAGCTGGAGTTATTAACGACTAGAAAAATTTACATTAAATAATTATAACAGTATTAACGTTTGAGTTCGGAATAGTCAATTTAGGGAATTATAGAAACAAGAAAAATTAAAATCTCGATGCCTACAACATCGGCAACCCACCACACATAATTATAAACAACCGAGGTATATATTTTTCTACTACATACAATATGCGAAACATTTATTTCATTGAAGTTAAATACCTTAATGGTAGCTACGCGTTATACTTAGTTATTAACGTTAAATTGAAATCCCACAGTTCGTGAGTAATTGCACGTGACCACGATATGTAAAGTAAATTGAAAGCACTCACCGAACTCCAGTACCCACTTGCCGGAAGAAAAACGTTTTTCTTCTTCAGTGGCCTGCAATATCTTTTCTATATTTAGTGTGGACCTCCCCTCTCTCCGATTATTGCGAGTTGGCCGTGCAGGTTCGTAAAACCGAAAAACTTGTAACATGCTATTTCTAATAGAGATAGAGATTTCATTGATGTAACTACCTCTCTTCGCGAAAACGAAGCAGTTTCATTAAGTGCCGACGAAAAACAACGTTTAAAAAAATTGTTGACTGACTATAAAAATGTTTTTAAAAATGTACATCGACCTACTCCTTACATTGAACATGCAATTCGTCTTGTCGATGATACTTCAATAGCAGTGCCTCTTTATAGGCTTCTCGCTTCTAATATCATTAAAGAATGTGACTGTTTCAGTGGTGCTTGTTCCTAAAAAAGAACCTGAAAAAGTAAGAATGTGTATCGACTATCGTCGTCTAAATTCTCTCACGATGCTTGATAGATACGCGTTGCCTAGGATTGACGACCTTATTTTGCATAACGCTAAACAAACACTCTACATGTCTACTATTGACCTTCAGTCTGGTTATCACCAGGTACCTGTCAAACTTGGAGACCGTGATAAAACAGGATTTATTGCTCCTTTTGGCATTTTTCGCTTTCGCTGCATGCCCTTTGGTTTACGCAATGCTTCTGAGACTTTTTAAAGATTGATCGACAAGTTTTGAACTGGACTAACTGGTCTTACGGTACTATCATATATGGATGACTTGATTGTTCTATCACGTTGATTTGATGAACATTTAAGAGACTTAAAAAAAGTATTTTAAAGACTTATTTTGTTTAAACTATGTGTAAATCGTTCAAAGTGTAGGTTCGCGTGTGATTCGGTTCGTTATCTCGGACATTTGATAACGCCAGGTGGAATACAAGTCGACCCTGAAAAAACTCGCGCAATAATAAATATGCCACGACCCACTAATGTCAAGCATGTCATCTCGTTCTTACAAACGTGTAGCTGGTTTCGGCGCTTTATTGAACATTTCGCCGACATTTTGAAACTGCTTAGTTTACTGACTCACGAAGCAGCAAAATGCTGATGCTGAAGAAACCGCATTTACTAAGTTAAAACATGCATTATCGTCTCCTCCAATTTTAAGCCAAGCAGATTCAAATATGCTTTATGTCATAAAATGCAATGCAAGTTCATACGCTATTGGAGCATGTCTACTCCAGGGGGAGTGTGCAGATAAAAGGCCTGTGGAGGATATCAGTCACCTTCTCACTCCTGCTGAAGTCAATTGCTGTTGTACGGAACATGAAGCTCTAAGTTTGGTGTACGCCGTAACAAAATTTCGAGGTTATATAGAAGGATCACAAATTATTATTAAAACTGATCATCAACCTCTCAAATGGCTAATGTCATTGCGATCTCCAAGTGGTCGCTTTGCTCAGTGGGCCTTGGTGTTACAAAGCTACGATGTACAAATAGATTATATGCCTGGAAAAACTAACGTCATAGCCGACTGTATTTTACGACCGCCTTCGGATGCTGATATACAACGGACTGTTAGCACTGTAAAAACGCTCTTGCCACAAGAATGCAAAAAAATTAAAAACATTATAGATACCTTTGAATCGGACAACCCAAATCTAATTGATTATACTCGATGGACTGATCGTGGTTATGTCATGCTATCTGGTGTGCTGTATCGCTATGTGCCTGATGTTGACTCCGAATCTGCTCAATTAGTTGTCCCAAAATCTAACATTGAGGAAGTTTTGCGCGAAAATCATGACTTATCCACCAACGGACACTATGGCATCGAAAAAACATTGCGTCGAATTTCTAATAGTTTTTACTGGCCTACTATGCTTCGAGATGTCACTAACCATGTCAAAAAATGTATAGCTTGCCAGCGTTATAAGTCTACTAACCTAAAACCTGCTGGGTTGCTACAAACTCCTATTTCCAATCAGGGCTTTGAGACGCTTGCAATTGATTTGTTTGGACCATTTCCCGAAGCGCCCACTGGCGAGAAATAGGTGTTTGCAATTGAAGATACCGCTACTAAATGGATGGAGCTGTTCGCATTGACTAACGCCACTGCAGAGACGTGCAAAATGTCTTGTCGACGAAGTAATTTTACGGTATGGAACACCACGTCGAGTCATCAGTGACAATGGACCTCAATTCGACAAAATTTGATTCCTGTCTACCATCCTTCAGCAAATCCTGAAGAAAGACGCAACAGAGATCTAAAACCCCAACGGGGGTTCATTTGTGGTGAAGATCATACCCGATGGAAAGAAGCTTTGCCTGCAGTAAGGTTTTTAATGAATACGTGTATAAATGGTAGCACAGGATATTTACCGGCGTTTTTCGCTTTTGGGAGAGAACCGTAAATACCATACGAAGTGCATTACGATCTACGTGCTACTATTCAAAACGAAAATTTTGTACCTGAGATCACCCAATACTTGAAAAATATAGATCAAGTGTTAAGACGTACCAGAGAAACTCATGAACTAAAACAGGATGCTGCAAAGAAACATGCTGATATAACTAGACGTGAAGGTACTCCGTACAACGTCGGTGATTTGGTCCTTGTTAATGTACACCAATTGAGTAACTCAGCCAAGCAGTTTACGGCTCCTAGACGCGACGGATCGTATTTGATTACTAAGCGAAACCCGCCTACTTCTTACCAGGTGGCCCATATATATCCACGAACCGGATATGCTCTTTTGGCAATTATCATGTATCGGCTCTCAAGCCGTATACTAAAAGAACGCGAAACTTCCATCTGCCCACGACAAAGACCGAGAAAGTCCACTGCGGTAAGCTAGCTGATTTTGTCTCAAATATTAATCATTATGTTGCAGACGACGAGGATCTTTCGAAACAAAGCCAAAAGTGACCGATGGCGTTCCTGTTACTCTCTCAAATCATTCATCTTTACGTCGAAGTCCGCGTCTCCAAGAACGTCATGAAACGGCACCTCATTAGTCATTACACAATCAATTTTCTTGGTTTCCTTCCGGGACGGTTACCGAAAACCAAAAGGGGAGTGTGTAACATTCAAATGTAATTGTAAAGCGTGTGCGTCAAATAGGACACCCCAAAAAAACAAGTTTGGAAAGTGAACGATAAAAATATATGCATAACGTGTACGAATTTTTTTAAGTTAACGTTTATTTTTCAAGATAATCTTATATTTATTGTGCAACGTTAATTTCCAATAAAATTCTAATTAAGTAGCTGTAAATGTTTAGTTATCAGTTTTATTCAAGTCGTCTAAAATTACACTAAAACAATGCCGCACAAGTTTACAGGGGGTATCAAAACAAAAAAATGAGATGAAGAAAAACAAACAATGGGAACTGATCTAAAATACAATTGGATAAAAGGATTCGAGGCTTGCAAGAATAGTTAAATTCAACAAATAATAGTGAAAAGAGTAATTACTAATATTGATTACTATAATCAAAGTTATGTTTGAGTAATTTCAATCGAAGATAATTTTGTAATTAAAAAAAAATTAACATCTGTGCTGTGGGCAATTAGTTGTTTTTTTTTTAAATTTGAAGTAGGTGTTGGTAATACAATACAGCGTTGCCACAATATAGTGACCACTTACAAGTGTACTGTCAAGTAATAATTCCTGTGGTCAAGTAAAGTAAAAGAGGTTTTAGTGTTAATTAATTAATTTTTTTTCAGAACCATTGACTACGTTTATCTCGGGGCCTTCCATCCGATCGAAAGTCCATCCGATCGTATGCATCCACTTCAATTGTACGAGATAAACAGGTGTGCTTGACTTCTCCATCGGATGCGCCGAGACAATCCGATCCTCTAGTTTTGCCGGCTTGAATTGGGTGAAGTGGATGTAAAGATTGCGATTGACGACATCAACGCTATTGGATTGAAGTATAATCAGCTGTTGTTACCTCTGCCTACATTCATTCTTATTCGTTAAATTAATATTTATCTCGAACAACATGATATTAAAACGGAAAATGACTGCTATGGTTTTAGTTTTTAATCTATACCTTTTAATGTGTAATATGATGAATAATAATATTATACTTTTGATGAAATGGCGTCAGCGTCATAGGACAAGGATTAATACCCTACTACAGTAAGACTAAGAAGTGAAACAGTTTTAGTGAATTTTTTAAATAAAAACCATTTTAGATTGCAGCTACATGCCGAGAGTGAAATGGCTAGAGTAATTGTGAAAAGTAGAAAATCACGAGCAGCAAATAAATGCTTTAATTAAGCTAATAAAATAACGGACTTCTTCACTTCCCCACTCCTTCCTCTTTTTGTTATTACAATATCTCTTCTTTACGTCCATACTTAACCAAACAACACAGAGATCTACGAAAAAACGTGTTTCATACACTTCGCGCCCAAGTGAAGTTAGTTATATAAATTATAGCTATCTCCTTTTTATGTAACTTCCATCTTTTTTCAATTGAAATGGCCTGAAACGAAGATTATCCAATCGGAACAAGCGCTTGTCGACAACAACACTTTAGTTTGAAATGAGGATTGATTTGACTCAAGCGGATGGAGTTTCGATCGGATGGAAGCCTCCGAGATAAACGTAGTCATTAATAAGTTATTTAAGTTTACCTCGCTGCAAATTTAAATTTTCAACTTCTAAAAATTATGAAAGATGAAACATCATTTTTATGAATGTTTTTTTTGTTAGAGAACAAATTTTATTTTTAAAATAATCTTGACAAAAACAATGGGTTATCACTAAATAAAAATTATATTTCAAATAAATCTGATTTTGTTAGAAAAAATTGCGTACGCTAATGTTTAAAAAAAATTCGTATTTTTAGTCAAGATTCGAACCGTAATTACAGCATGAGATGACTTAACTACGTGGAGCTACAATCGCACTTTCTAATACGACAAAAAAATTTTCTATTTGTGTTCGAAACTTCAATTCCAGTCTGTGACATGTGATACAAGTAGTCAGTGCAAAATTTCACATTCGATATAAATTGGACAATCTATCGGCCTTCGTTTGTTTTTGTTTAAAATTAAAAAAAGCGAGTCGCGACCGAAAAAAGTGTATTTCGTCAGCAATTGTCAAACTGTTAACCACACAACAAAAGGAAAGCCGATTAATCAATTGACAATAATGTAATCATAGGTGCGTACATGTTTTTTTTCGTTGGTTTAGGCTAAAAAAAATATTAATGTCTTTGTCTTACCTTTTAATTTCTAAAGTCAGTTTTACACTAGATAAATTAAGAAAAAGTTTGTTTTACACCTGATTACATCGCCCACTGTTTTCCTTATGGAATGTAATGCGTCAAAGAGTAATGACGTAAAAACGCCCCCGCGTTATCTTTTTAAAAAAATAAAGTTAATTATACATATACTCATGTATAGACATTAAGTTTAAGATATGCACCTAAAGTCAAGTTCAAGTAGGCGGGAGTACTTGTTGCTGTTTTACGCACTTTTTCCTTGAAGAAAGGACAAGCCGTTATAATTTGCTCTTTATACTACAATTTCAAGCAAGCGAAAAACACTTTTTCCAACGACCTGTAATCCCAAAATAATAATTTAATTAATAGCGCCCGGTGCACGTGTTTAGCTTTAGTGATATTCGGAATTTCATAGACTATTTCACAATGTTGTTTTTACTTGTATTCTTTTATTGCAAAAACAACCATAACTTTAAAAAAAATGAGAACAATAATGGAAAACTTCGTTGCCAAATCGTAGGTGAGATTTCACCACCTGTTTATTTACATTGTAACTGAAATTTTATCTACTCGACATTTACCCATGTTTTTTTTCTGCAAAGGAAATGGACACGCGTTTATTTTTAAACGAACCATATTTGATGAGTTTATTTACCTACGAGTCTTCGGTTGAGTGAAGATTTTTCGCTTTGCATTGTGAAACATGCTCGTAACACGAATAATTATCTCAATTTCCTAATCGCAGAACCTTGAAATTTGTCCCTCGAACAATACGTACTTAGAATTTCATAATTTACATCAAATTTTATTGTTTTTTTTATTTGCCTTGTTCCGAACCGCGCATTTTTTCGGTTATATCTTCTAACATCACAAATTCTATTTTAATCTTCCTCTCGCGGCTGTCCTCTTTTTTTCGCATTCTTGTTTTTGTTTATTGCTTCATTGAAAAACGCAGTCAAATATCTTCTGAAAATTGTTTACGATAGTTATTCTACGTTATGTGCATGTACCGAGCGTTATTTCGCTGAAATATAACCTACCACAACATCAAGATAGAGACTACGTGTCGCTATTTCTAAAAATGCCATAGCACATGCTCCTAGCTGTTACATTGAAAATTCTAATATATTATATAGAATTCTTCAGGTTTTTTTTTGTTTACTTTGCACGGTTAATAGAACGTGATCGACAACGACCTTGGTAACGTAATTTTGGTCCTTCGATCCCAAGAATAGTTTTCATTTACTTAACGATAGTTTTGTTTTCAGTGTCTCTACCATAATGGCCGGCCATGTTTGCCGGAGGAAGGCGAAGAACCTCTAACATACGAGTCATGCAGTTGTTCCACGAATTAAAACAACAATTTCCAACCGTACCCGATCATATAGTAACAGCTTGTATATCCGAATTTGCTAACCGGAACATTCCGGAAGGCGTATCCGAAGACGATACCTCGTCGATTCGTCGAGTTTTAGAAGCAGCGGAAGCCTTACGACCGGCATTAACAACGTCAGAAAACAATAAAGAGCTCATGGGCCGCAAACTAACGAAACCAACCGATCCTAACGTTTCCCTTTCGGAACCTATAATTAACGATAATCCTAACAACCCTGATGATAAAACATACGAAACTGTGATTCGATCCGAAATGAACGAAGGTGATAGTGACATTAACCGAAACGTTGTTAAAACAAAGTTCGATGGTGAAAGTATTAATAGTGATAAAAAAAATTCTCCTCTTCAAAGGCCAAATTATTTAGACATAAAACAAAGTAGCGATACAGACACTGGGGGTTTTAATAAAATTCAACTTTCGGAACGTTGTTTCGACTTGCAAAAACTTTTAAATACCGACAATTTAAACGTGAAACCACCTCGCTCGCCTGTCGTTTCAAAACGTTTTAGTGCACAATCGAAAAATTCTACAAAAGTGGAATGTGCAAAGTCTCCCTTAAATTCGCCTGAAAATGCCAGGAAGACTTTGTACAGTCGTTCTAACGATAGTGGTCACTGTTCAACTAGCGGAATTTTCTCCAATTCCCCTTTAAACTCAAATACTAGTGCACCAAAACAGTTGGATTCGCCCGGTAGGCGACCGGAGACTGTAGAAACACCAACTCAAACGTCTGATACTCTACTTGGGACTGGTAGCGTAAATTTATCTTTAAATGTGAACTGTCAAATGGACTTGGTACAATCACCAACTATTCCGAAACGTAGTTCAGTGTTAAATTTAACTCCTCAAGTGCCTTGGTGTCAAGATCCAACATCACAAAGAAGTTATACTAGTGTTAATTTAACATTAAGGCCACCTTCGACTGAACCACAACCTCCCATCGACATAACCTCACAAAATGCCAGTTTGACGTATTCTACTAGCAGTTTTGATTCGCAAAAAGGTTTGCAAAGCCGTTTACAAATTACCGTTGGTCCTGGAGGAGGAAGTGTTTCATCTATTAGGACACGACCTAGGAGTAGTTATTCTGTTGAAGAGGAGAAGCCTGAAGAGACTGTACCTGTTAGAGCCGGATTTATGCCTGATTTAGCGACAAATCAAACGTGTAAGTTAATTTTTGTTTTGTTATTGGTAAGCAGGATGAGGAGATATTGACAACATAAGTATATTATTGCGTAAAGTACGAGTCGCTTGTTGCATAACAAGATCAAAGGCGTTTCGAGAAAAATGCGCGGCGCCGTTGCAAAAGGCAAGTCGTAAAAGAGGTTGCTCGAGATAATAATTTTACGAGATGTCAATTCCTTTGACTTTTTTTCGAGATAAGTATTATCGCACTCGATTAAATTTATTAGAAACTAATTGCGACGCGTTCTTAGAAACGTAGACAGACTCGTACTTGTTTACTACAAATTAAGTTCGTTGACAGTTTGAGGGAAAAACCGAAGATACAAACGGTACGACGCTTAAGAATGCGTTACTGTATTTTTATAGCGTAATATTTAGTGGCCTTGTCGAAATGAAAATAACGCGGTGCAGGCTGCGTGGGCGGATTTAAGATATAAATAATCGAAGTGGGCTGCGATTTGAACACCTGATGGTCTTAAATGTTTTCATATACGTACCTGTACATTCCGCGAATATTTTCGACGAACGGTATTTTTGTTTATAAATAATTAACGGGATTCATTTTGTTTAGTAAAATTAATTGTTTCGAAGATTGTTTTGACAACGCCTACGCACGTTTATATTTATTTTGTATTGACATCTTCAAAATTACATTGTCGCCATCAAATCATTCATGAGATTATTACTCATTTATAACGTCATTACTTTGGTGCATTAACATTTCGTCAACGCCTCCAACTTACTCATACTTTTTCCGCGTTGTAAGATGAGCACGTAATTTATTTTGAGATTTTTTGGGGAAGTATTGACGCAGAAAAAATGACTTTTGTTGATCTAATTTTTTGTAAATAGTTTTGCTTTGACGCAAAACCCATAACGCCATCTTAACCCGCCAAAAACTATTAATTTCGAAATTTTAATTTTAGCGCCTGTGATAAGAAAGCAGCAGGTTCGCATTGATAAGCTACGTATAGAATTAAGATTAGAAAAAAGTCGTTTAGTGGCTATGCAAGAAGAAGTCGAAAGTTTGAGAAAGCCTTATTCGATTACATTTAAAGCGGACGCCGAGAAGGAAAAACAATTACAAAAAGAAATTAGGCATTTAAGAGGTCAATGCGAACGTTTGACGTACGATGTAGACCGACAGTCGGAATCAGGAGGTAATTTTTTAAAATTTTTTTAGCTAAGCGATATAAAAGGCAACACTGCTTACACGAGAAATTTGATACTACGGTGTTGCCAATTAACAAAAAAAAATTTAAAACGTAATCACTAATACGCTTTTTGCTTTAGTTCCATTAGGAGAAACCAACGAAGAGTTTTATCGTCATATATATACAGGTCAACGTGGTCCATTAACATTAGGGTCTTCTGAACGAGGACAAATTCGTCATCAATTAGGAACAAGATCTCTACCTCAAATAGAAGTTGAAGGCCCAAGGTGGAATTGCCACATGTGTACATTCCAAAACCATCCACTTCTGGATAAATGTGAACAATGCGAGATGCCTCGTATACTTCATGGTATGAAACCTGAACCTCCGAATCCTTGTTTGTCGTTTGGAATGGTTAAACCAAATTTGATTAACACTAACATACATGAAAGTAATGATAATTGTGATGCAGATACTAATACTGATTCAAATGTAAATCAATCAATTCAACGATCGTAAACATTCCATGTTAGTGATTAGTTTGGTACAAAAAGACTGGGTGGTTGATTGTGTAATATTTTTTTTTGTTTTGAAAATGCATGTTATTTTAGTTTTAAGTTTATTCTCTGATACAATAAAGTGACAGGGATAGATAATGACTTCTACCACTGTGTAACGTACTCTATGAAGGTACAACCTTAAGGCGACCTGGCATTTTTTTATGTGTTGTTCCTTTTTTTATGTCCGTCCAACTGCTTATTTAATGTAGTACAAAACGAACCATAAAGTACGTTCGCGCGGTAGTTTTAAAAGTGACCTATAAAATAAACTGTGATTACCGGTACCTTTATAACAAAAAAATTCAAAATTTAATATTCACAGTTATATTATTACTAAATAAAGTCTGTAATAAATATTTTTATAAATAAATGTTATTATTGTTTTAATTTTTTATAGTGTCTGCTGCCCCTGGTGATAATATACATATACACGTAACTCCACGGATATCAAGACGTAAGAATTTTGATGTTTTTGTGTGTTCGTGTTTATTTTGCTGTTTGTTAATCTAATTGCTTGAGTTTGCATGTTCTTAATAATATGGTAAGTATATAATATGAAATGAATATCAAAGGAAAAATGTAAACGTTTTTGATTTATTAAACTATTTTTTGGTACTAAAGTTATATTATAAATGTTTTGTAGTAGATACATTTTCCACTGTATCGATTTATAATTACGTCAATTTAATTAGTATTATTGAGAAAACCGTATCAGAGTATTCCCAATACTGACTAGTCTTTAAATGACAGTAACTGATCACCTCTGTTGGTTATTTCCACAGTCATACTAACGCGTTTTATTAAAAACATCCTATAGTTTCTAATATTTGAAACTGAGTTCTCACTTCTGCAATTCGTCCCTACAATTTTTCTTCTGCAAGAAATTGCGCTAGTTTTTCATTTTCACTTGTTTTTTTATTTCTATTGATCGTTTCTGTAGTGTAATAACCATCTTGCATATGATCTAGTGAATTTTAGATTATTGTTTTGTTTGAAACTTTTGCAATTTTTGAATTCTAGTTACTTAAGAGAACTTGCATATAATCATAACAGACATCCGATATAGTAAGCACGTATGTACAGTGTACGTACACAAAAGTACGTATGTAAGTACAGCGTCCCAGGCAGCACATTACGTTTTATTGACGTCAGGATTACGTACGAGACGTCATGTTAAGACGTGCAGATTTCGTCACATGACGTCAGTGTGCTGCCTGGGGTATGTCTATACAAACATGTACGCCTATTAAACATAATATCCTATATTTCGTGCATAATTTGTAAAAAAACTGAACTAAGATGTGAGCACTTTCATTGTCGGTTTAGCAAGTAAATGCCTTACCAACTACTCCACGGTAACTTTACATGTCATATAATGGACTTTCATATCCTTTGATAAATATCAGTTAAGAGTTACTCCTAATTTTCCATTTAAAAACCGCAATAAAGATTGAAAGATAGTTAAATCACAATTATTTTAAAAAATCTTTGCACATGCAGTTTATGTACATTAACGTATGTGTAGTGTACGTACATGGACAAATGAATATGGGATTGCATTTGGTTTTTTAAGTTCATCGTCTACTTACATTTTTCGAGTTTAGAATCTGGCTTGCATCATAAGTTGATTACCCAACTCTTTAGAGGTTCTTAGTTAGATTTCGGTTGCTTGTTTAAATTTGTCGATTTCTTTCACGTTTTGATAAAGCCCCTTACGCAAGTGGGCGAAATCTTGGCTACTTTGGTTACAACAATGACACTGTCTAAATCTGGAAGACGTTCTTATCTTTGTATAGACTCCGGCTGTGGAAACCTTCGCTATTACGTTCTCGTAAAAATGGGACTGCTTGGCTGGGTTAATACGTTATTTTTGAACTGTATTTTTTTGAAAACGATAAACTTGTTATATTTGATTGCTTAAAAATCTTCTAAAAGGAATGTGATATATTATGATTTATAACCCATCCGTATTTGAAAACTAAAACCCGCAAATCAAAAAAAGTAGAGACATGATGTAGCTGTGATCGTTAAGCTAACCCCCGTTCTTTACGTTGTCTTAAGTTCGTTATACACTACTTATTTTTAATATGTGGAAAGGTAGCGTAGTAGGTTAAATAAAACACAGCAAAAATTAATCGTGATATTTTATTCAAATATAACCGAAATTTCCTGTTTGGTGGAACCAGTGGTAAGAGGAGAAGCACCCGCAAAAAATCTCTCCAATTTACTAATTAAATGTAAATGTATGATAATTGTATAATTTGGATTTATAAAGCAATCAGTTTATAATCGATCGAAGATATCAATAAACATCGGACAGTTAAGACATCTCAAAATTAAACGAATATATAACAGGTTTAAATCTCAACACATATAAACACGTACACAAACATTATTTTAAACAGAAGAAGAGTTAGTTAACTAATGGCCTGCCAGTAGCTACTGAAGTCCTGGTTACGGAAGCAACCCAGCTAAAGTTGCAGTGTCGGTCTAAAAAAACGTAGAGCAAAAATACACATATATAATAAAGACGCAATAATCAATAATATATCAAATAAAGGTTATAAAATGTTTCTATAATATGACAAGCACTTGCGAACTTACGCTTTTTGTCCATTATACGGTAAATAAAACATGGAATTTCATTTTACAAGGCAATCCATTATAATCACATCAATAGGTAAATATTCCGATCAAAAAGATGTCCTAACCATGACCTACTTTTATATCAAATTATAAACGTATAAAAAAAAAACAAATACATTATTGTGCATATAATTTCGAATTAAAACTGTTTATTAGAATTTTTAAATAATAAATAAAAAACCTGTCGCATCTTCAATTGGATTTAAACTTAAACTGGATCATCCCAATATTGAAACGGAAACATTATTTCGTCATATAATAGACTCAACTTATTTGTCGCAAAACAAAGATAATCTGCAAAACCTAACAAAAAAACAAACATTTTGTAAAATAATAAAAAATGAAAATTTACTGCATATCAAATTTTAGAATTTAATCGAAAACTTTTACATTACTTAAAATAGATAATTTTTTGATTAGTATTATAACGTTAACATATAAAACAAATTATTTATTTAAGATCTACAAACTAATTTGATTATTTTTTTCAGGTGTTGTGCATTCTTGGGTCCTTTAGCAGGAGTTTAAAAATATTATTATAGACTAATACCTTTTTTTATTTTCCTCGTTTAATAATTAAACCTAATGTTAAAGTTGTGTATATATAAATACATGTTAAAACTAAGAAAATTAAAATATTTTGATATAAAAGTTTTTATTTCAACGACATTTGCACATTGCAATTTTTGCTTAATTTCTCCTTTTAAAAATAACGCTGTAGATGACTGATAGTAGGAACCACATAATAAGCGAAAACATGTTTCAAGACATTGTATTAACGATTAAATAATAGAAAACTCCAAATTACAAAGCATCCATTTGTAAATCCGGTACTGGGATATGTAAGTACCTTCGATTTAGCTAAAAAGTAATCGGCTTTATAAGATACCGGATATGAAGTGAATATGCTTTTCTGGTGTTAATATTTTAATGTTCTAGATACTTGCAAATCATGTACCGTAGGTACATAAAATAAATGTCTTACAATAAAAGTTGAATATTTAGGGTGATTTAGGAAATCACAGTACAGTTTGAAAAGTTCATTAGAAAACTAAAAAAAAATTATAAAAAAATATTGTTGGCATTTTAGAAGCAGCCGTTGGATCAGTTTTACAAAGTGGTTAACCTCTTGCTGTACTTGACCTTTATTCAAATTGCAACTGTTAATATAAATTTTGATTTAGAACTTATAAGAAAAATATAGATATATTCTTACCGATTTTCTAAATTTAATATAAATAATTTTCAATATATTTCTTTTGCACAATAGTATATGAATAGCATATAAGGATCCTATGTTATACACATTGTATGTTTATTGTTAGAACAAATTGTACAATTCATTTTTTCAAAATACATCTTACACTAGTTAAAACATTGCATATTTTAAGCAAATACAAAATTGGCTTGTGACCGTATAGTACTTATTATACAATCATATTTAACATGATTGAAATCGTAATCAAAAACTTACTAAAACGACACCTTGCAATCAAAAATACTTTAGCTTTTACATTTCAAGTATAACACTGAACCTCTGGATTGATATTTTATTACATAGTTACCACAAGAATATACTGCAAAGAACTAATTGTGTAAATTTTGCAAACTAGTCTGGTTAATTTTTTTCAGGTATTGTTCATCCTTAGGTCCTTCAGGAGTTAAAAAAGATACACTAATACATTTACTTTCCTTATATAATGAAACCTAATGTTAAATTGTGTATATACATACGTTAGAACTAAGAAAATTAAAATACTTTAATATAAAAAGTTTTTATTTAAACAGCAGTTCCACGCTCCAAGTTTTGTTTAATTTCTGCTGTATGTTCGCCATAAAACCTTTCTAATTTTTTGTTAAACTTAGCATTTCTTTCATTGATATAGTCAATATCAGCATCATCATTATGTGTACGCCTCCGTGAGTATTTGTCCCGCTTAGCAATTTGTTCTTCTAAATCTTTAACCATGTTATCAACAGCCTCTTTACGATCTGTATGCAAACCGTGTATAATTACATTACGCCCGCCATAAAATGCGTCTCCATATTTCTCTTTCATCTCTTCATAATGTTCCATATCTTTCGGTGCCATGTTTCTAATTAACCGATCGTATTGCCTCTTGGTAGCTGCTTCGAAATCAGAAAAACCCATATCGGGGTTCTTTTTTTTTCTTTTCCGCTCTAAACGTTCTGCTTCAACCGCTGAAATGTGTAAAAGTTTAGTACGATCGTAGTCTTCGCCTTTCTCTTTGGCCTCTTCTCTAGCTTTCTGATCGTTCAGCAACCACTCGGCACGTTTCTTTCGATTCTCCCAATTTGCTGGAAGTTTGTTTCTAGCATCTTCTGCAACCACTTCTTGGTGATTGTGCGTCCGTGCTTCATTTCTTTGCGTGTGCAATTGTCGGAGTCTTTTCATGCGTTCTGCTTGCTTTTCGGCAAACGATTTTGGTTTTTCTTCTTGTTCGGAATTTTCCATATTTATTCTTCTATACAAATATTTCCAGAATATTTCTCAATAAAACAGGTTAACCAACACTAAATTAGTAAGTCTCTAAGTTTAGTAATAAAGGTAAAACACGAAACTGCCGACATATATTACAGTGGCGTATCAGTTATTTATTGGTTTATGTTCGTATTTTTTTGGTCTCGGGTCTCGGTAACATAAAACAGCTTTTTCTTGGTAACTTTTTAGTTTACAGATAAAAAGTTAACAATAAATTGATAAAGATCAGTTGTAATTTTAAATAATAAAAAACCCAACAAAGTTTTGTTTACTGTTATCAATATCTGCACTTTTATTGTATAAAAAAAAATGAAACGGTTTTTTTTTAAATGTAGCATTTTAAATTTTTTTTAAATTATAATGTTTTTCGTAAATAAGACAATATTTAAATTTCCATAGAGTTTTAATAAAAATTGTAATTAAATATTTACAAGATAAACTGTATGTATTTAAATGTTCCAAAATCATGTAATTCCTTTACTGATTAGTAAAGAAAGTGAGATTAAAAGTGTTTTTGAATATATTTTTAAAACATCAATTAACAATCAACATTTAACAATATTAAATATAAACTTGGCAACACAGCATTTAAAACAGCTTGTTATAACCTCAATTTTTTATAAGGTTATCAAATAAATTATGTGCAAATAAATAAAAAACTATCATACATAGTGAAACAATAAGAATTATAAAAAATGCGACACGCATCTTTCATTGCTCGCACAGTCTTCGTACAAAACAACGACGTCGAAGCTGCTTGTAGATTATTAAATCGTATCTTAGGAAGAGAAGAAATTTTAGATCAGTTCCGACGTACACGGTTCTTCGAGAAGCCTTTCCAAGTAAGTTTTTACATTTTTTTACGTTATCAATAAACCAAATTCAGTTCCGTAGACGAATTAACTTTGAAAAATGTAAAGCTATTTATAATGAAGACATGGATAGAAAAATACAATTCGTATTACGAAAAAATCGATTAGACCCTTTTCCAGGATGCTCATAAAAATGTATAAACTATGAGATACGTATATTAGTCTTAAAAAAAATAGAATAAATAAATGTTAAATATATTGTAATCATTCTTCATCTTCATCAATAGTGTACCATGACTCATTAGAATCTGCAAAACAAGAACTTTTATGCAGTCTAATTAATTATATTTGATATGTTACCACTGTCATTAACTTCAACGTTATCGATGTGCGCACCACCCCTTAATGGCAAATTTCGCTGTGGTTCTATTTCAATTCTACGCATGTGCACATGAATTTCTAATTGCATTCTAATATCTAATAAAAAGAAGCTAATTGCGATGAGGCAGGGTAGCCGATATTTTAACGACCATGCCAATTTAATTAAGAACATTAAAGGTTCACCCATTACACATTACTTGCAGTACTACCTGTAAGAAAATTTTAGTTTGAGAAATAACTAAAGAAATATGTGTAACTTTGATTTATTTTAAATTAAATACAAAACTACTTATAATCTGTCGAAATAATCGATAACGTCACCAGATTTGTAATCACCAGCTTTTAAAATATTTAATAGCTTTTCAGTTGTTTGGACCGCTGTTAAAATAGTGTTTTTTTCTTTAAGTTCGCAAAACATATCTTTTAAAGCTTGGCTTTGAGCAGTAGTGCATATTTCGTCAACCATGCTTGTATCGACGGGACCGGGAGAATAGTTTAATACAGTTATATGTGGTTCCTCAAGAGCAAAAACACGAAAATACAATTCACGTGCAGCTTTTGCAGAACCGTACATAGCCATATTATCAAATGGTTGACGGCCACATAATGACGTTATATTAACAATAAATATTTTTGGCACAGTCTTTACTTTGTCATATAAAACTGCATTTAAAACTCCAACAGAAAAAAAATTTAAATCAAAGTAATTTCTCCAACTGTCTATTTCGGTTAAATTAATTGTTTTTGTTAAAGTGCCAATTTGGCCAGCATTATGGACAATAACCGCTTGTTCGATGGAAACCGTGATTGAGTCAATTATATTATTGCACGTTTGTATATCCGGTTTAGTAAGGTCCAAGGGAATAATTTTAACACAAATATCGCTTGTATTGGCTATTAACTGCTTTGTTTCATTAAGGCGCTGTTCAGAACGGGCTATTAAAATAATAGTTGAGTTTTTATTTAGTAATTTTGAAAACTGTATCGCAAGCGCACGACCGATTCCTTGAGAAGCGCCAGTAATAACGATTAAGCTTTGTTTGGTTACGTCGAATATCGAAGACATGTTTAATTACCTCTTTCTGATTTTGAGTCGTTCTCGTTGTCAATTAATTGATCGTATTGTATCAGTGTCACTCGTTCACCTTGAGTTAACGCCTGACGTTCTGGTGCTAGGGTGCGTAGTAAAGTAGAGTGTTCGATAGGTGTGTCTAACGAGTCGTTTACGTTTGAATCGTAATCGTTTTTTAATAACTGTTGCATACAAGCTTCGCGTTTAGCTGTTAACTGTTGCAAGACGTTTGGATCTGACTTTAGTTTGGCTAATTTTTTCTCTGTAAATTTTCAAGTTTTCATTTATTTTCTGCTGTCTTCATTTTACGTACCCAATGAGGCCAAGTATTCTTTAGAATCGGGCAGCGTGTCGCAAACTAACGGTTTGAAATTATCTTCAAATTCGAAGCAATTATCAGATTTTATTGAATAACTAAGGTTCGACAGTTGTTGATGTGGAAGATTATTCCAAGGATCCATTATTATTGGTTAACTTCAATTCTAGCTTCGATTCTAATAGATGGAGCTAGTGAGGCGTTAATCCACAGTGACGTACCTGAATTTGAATTTTTTAAGAACCGATTACACTATTTTTTACACTAAATCACACGAATCACACCTATAAGCTATAATATTTATGTTTTCGTTTTATTTTATTTGTATTTAATTAAAGTTTTATATAAAAAGTAAAATAATATTTTTTATATAATTTATTTGGTTCTTCATTTCAATCATTTCTGTTTATCTCAGAAATGTTTTATGTTCATAATATTAAAGTAGTTTTTGATACCTTTTTTATTCTAGAATTCTAAGTTATCTAATTCTTTATGCTTCTACCACTTTTACTATTTTAATCTTATTTTTTGCAGTTTTTTGTCTCGATTATGTTTTTATTGTATGTTATACTCTTAAAATTTTGAACGCATTTTCTTTTTTTAATGTTTTTTTCTTCTTAAGATTAGTTTTGTTAGTTGCTTTGGCATTCTTCTTTACTTTTGTGTTGTCGCTACACCAGATATTGGCTTATTTATATACCCTACGACAACTTAAACTTTTAAACTATGGGTTTAAGATGAATGATATAAAAACATTTTAGAGCTGTAGTAATACATGACACTTGAATTTTTGAATACTGGATAGATATAGCTTTAACATAGACACACTGTCAAAACATAGGTAATCAACGTGTGGTAGGTTCAAGAGCGCTTGTACAGTTGTGTTACTAAATCGAGAGCGTTTCATTTTTTCAAAAGTGAACGTAGCAATTGTCACGTATTGACAAGTGCGCTCCAACTAATAGCAAAACAGAACCGAGCGATTAAATTAATTTCCGAGTTATATTGACAGAACAAGCTGAGATAGAGTTCTGCTGAACTAAAACAGACGTTAAGCAGATACTTCTTGGATACTTCTAACAAAGGCTAAAACTAATGCGCTACAAAAAAATTGATCACATCGTTCGACAAATCGACAGTGCAGAAACATACACATGATGCAAGTTTGAACTTTAATGACATATCGTATTATTTAAACAACTTCTATATCTAACTAGGATCAACTACGTTTTTTTTTAAATTTTGTCGATCTATATTTGAATGTTTCATATACAATTCATTTTTGAGTGTTATAGCGTGCGCGCTCTAGTGGTAACGTAACGGTTATTCCGTGATAACATTGATAAATTTCTGCGAATATTGGCCAAATTACAGTTTTTTACATAGTTACTAAAACTTTTCTCGTGTTACTGTCATTTCTGTAATTTCCGTATTTTTCTTGTATTTAATTTGTATAACTCCATGCAACCAAAAAATAATGTAAGCACAAATATCTCAATTAAGTTTTAACATCTTACACAAACTAAAGATTTTTACGTATAAAAATTATTTTATTTGTGACGTTGAGGTTCTCATGTTCATATTCACTACGAAGAAAGTACTCGTAGTTATGTGGGGTACGTTACAAAGGTACATTACTAACGTAAAAATGATGTATTAAAAACGCGATGTGGTTGGCTGAGAAATAGTAAATTTATGTTTTACAGGATATTTATACAACATTTTTTAAACGCCAGGATATTAATTGGAAAATTGCATCTAAAACAAATGTTGACTAGGTATAGCGTGTTTCTGAGGTGACGCTAATCACTAAAAAAAAATTCGGTTAACCTCTGTTTGTGAAACTTCAAGTTGTGGAAGAAAAAAGTTTTTTTTAGTTCGATTGAAATAGGTAGCTACTATTCTGCTGGAAGCAGTATTGGTGCAAATTGCAAGAATATTTGTATTAAATGTATATAAAAAAAAACTAATTCAATTATTGATTAGGTAATTTAAAAAACATATGTTAAAAAATTCAATGTAGTTTTATAAACATTTATTATATAGAAAATAAAAATATGTGATTAGTAAAAGTAGAGATTTGTATAGTGATTTTTGGAGGTCCTTGTGTATTGGGTTATCGAAAAGCCGAAAAAAGCGTTCTCTAGCGGTGAAAGTCCAAAACGCGAAATTTGACAACAAAAGGCAATACCGCAAAAGTCACGGTTCGTGTGACGAAAATTAATGTAACAGCCGCGCTTTTCAAGCAGTTTGTTCGGGAAGTGACTGCAATCGTAATTATTGTGTTAGTTTTGTGTAAATTATGAAGAGACGAAATGTTGATTTTGGCAAAATGAGGAGACCTCTCAAACGAAACAAAATAACGGAAGGATTTTACGGAAGGTATGTTTCCGTATTAGAATGTGACCTTTCTATCGAAAAGTAGTATCGAATATTCACATTCTCATATATATTCTTCCATATGCCTTTCAAAATGGCTGTGTTTTTTTTGTTTTGGAAAATATTTCGATGTTTTCTTTCTATAATGAACCTAAAAACTCAAGGAAAAACTAATTCGCTGTACGTTGCAATTAATTATGTTGTTCCTTGCGTTCATGTCACAGCTGTCAGCAGTCTTTTTGTTAGGTTAGATTATCTCAAATTCAAATACTGTTTTGTTAAAAAAAAACTGATACGTTTATGTAATTTCAAAAGTATTTGTTATTGGGAATAACTAAGAAAAGACATGTTTGCGTTGTTTCAACGTACTGTTTTCTTTTTAACTTTTGTTTCGTAATATTAATTGTTGGTTTTTGTTGCAGCACGCTGTTGTACCTGAAATTTTTTATTTTGTGGGTTCTGGTAATTCTGGCAGACTTCATTTTGGAGTTTCGTTTCGAGTTTTTATGGCCGTTTTATCTTCTGCTACGTTCAGTGTATGATTCGTTCAAATATCAAGGTCTGGCCTTTTCAGTGTTTTTTGTGTGCATCGCATTAACGTCGGACATGCTGTGTTTCTTCTTTATACCGGTGCATTGGTTGTTTTTTGCAGCGAGCACGTACGTGTGGGTGCAATACGTGTGGCATACAGATAAAGGTATTTGCACGCCGACTATCCTTTTGTGGATTTTATTTATATATTTAGAAGCAGCTGTGCGGCTTCGAGATGTAAAACATATGCCTGGACATTTGGATTTATGTAGGCCGTTTGCCGCACACTGCATAGGATATCCGGTAGTAACGTTGGGTTTCGGTTTTAAATCTTATATCGGGTATAGAATGCGACAACGAAAGCAACGAGATGTTGCTAAGGAAAATGAATTTTATCAACAGTTATTATTACAAGCATTGCCCTTGGATGTTGGCGTTAATTCGCAAACGGAAAGCGCATCAACTGCTATTGTACCTGCAACACAAATTCAAAATAATATTAAAATACAAAATGCTAGTAGACAATCTCAAGAAAAGAATGGGCACATACCTAATGGCACCATATCTAATGGAATACATCAAAGTCATGCCCAAAAGTCTCATAGAAAATCATTAGATAAAAGTAAAGACCATATTGAGCATGAAAATAAACACGCCGAAAAGCACACATTAGAGAGTAGGCAAAAAAGTCAACATGTGCACACGAATGGGGCCGCTTTAGGTGCCGGTAGTGAGGAGTTTACGTCACATGAACCTGAGACTCGACCTACGCGACGTAGGGAAAAGAAAGAACAGGATAAAGACAAAGAAGCTATAGAGTATTTACAAAGACTTGAGACAGATAATCGTAAATTTAAAACCGACTTGCAGAGTAGTCGACAGAGTGAGCAAGAGTTACGGTTGCAAGTTGCACATCTTACTACTAGCGAAAAAGTATTGAAAGGTGAAATGTCCGTTTTACAAAGAGAAATCGAAGAATTACAAAATAGGTTACAAAGTGCTAGTAATGCCAGACAGACTGACAGACAGACTATTAGTACGTTGGAGCGAAGGATTGCCGAAGAAAGACGATTAAGGTCCAATTGTGAAGCGCAACTTTCTCAGGAAAGAAAAAGTAGAAAACAAGAGGAAGCTAGAGCTGCACAAGTAAGTTTTATTTTTAATTATCTTAATGTAACTGCATAACTTGAAACAATTAACGGATATTTCATAAAAATGGTAATTTAAGACTGGAAAATATTTTTTGTTTTTTACATTTTTAAAAACAGGAAACGGAATGCATTATTTTACAGAAATGTTTACATTTATTTTTTATTCATTAATTGTAACAAAACAAAATGTTTTACTAACATTGAGTTATTCTTGAAGAATTATTTTGTCTTTGTTTGATTGGATTGCCGATCAATCAGTTTCCTTAAACCAATTATTCACTGTGTTTGCTTAAGCATTATGATTTATGAATGTGAATTTTACTAAATAAAGTATGTCTTCCGGAATTAGAGCGTGTCAACGGTGTAATCAAAGTATGGTACCAAAATTTCGCTCAGTTTCGCAAGGAGCTTCATCAGAGCCAAAAACAAGTCTTAGCTTGGATTGAATTATCCTCACAATAGTTCACAAGAAGATAGTTTCTAGGGGTAATGCTTTTTTTGGTCTGTACGTTAGACGTACTCAACTAGTGGACGTTGAGGGTTTTTGCTATGGCTGCGCCAGTATTTGAAGAGTTCAGTTTTTTAACTTATTCTGTTCGTTTTTTTGTTCATTTTTGTTTTTAGTTCTGTATCTGTAATCTTCATTCAATTCTTTCCTTCTGTTCTTGGTTTATCTTATTTTTGCTACCTTTCT
The DNA here is from genome assembly GCA_035610365.1 of Aquatica leii. Classification (NCBI taxonomy): domain Eukaryota; kingdom Metazoa; phylum Arthropoda; class Insecta; order Coleoptera; family Lampyridae; genus Aquatica; species Aquatica leii. The sequence continues at coordinate 39,234,701 of CM069437.1, read as the reverse complement.
ATTTTTTTTACTTTATTCACAGTTTTCTTAGTTATATATTTTTCTAGTCGTTCTATTACGTTATTGGTATATTTTATATATAAAGAATCTTTTTTTTTTAAATAATTCGTATTACATACTAGACAAAAATATCTTACTACATAGAACAAATAGAAAACAAAATGAAATTAAAAAATAAATAAATAATTTTTAAAAAAATAATCCTAAACCCTCCACCAATTCTCTTATACATTTATTACACTACTTGTAGTCTTTTTCTCCTTTTTATAACTTCTTCCATCCATCCTTCTTCTCCTCCCAATATATCCAACCTTCTTCTCTCCTCTTTTCTTAGCTCTACATTCCTTTAACATATGCTCTATATTTTCCCACCCCTCCCCACATAGTCTACATCTCCTATCTTTATCTTCCTTCCAGTACTTATTCTCTTGCTCTTCATTCCCGCATCTAAACCTTGCTACCATTCTTTTTAATCTTAAGCTTTTTTTGCCCTTTATGTACCTTGGAATATTATCTGTTACTATATTTGTATATCTCTCATTATATTTTCCTTCTCGTATTCTTTCTCTTGTTTCTTGTCTCTGTATATCCTTATCTCTTCTTATTATCTCATCTTTTATTTCCCTTCCTGTCTCCCTTATTTTCTCTACCTCTTCTCTCGCGTATCCAACTCTTTCATAATACCTTTTTCTTTCATCTTGTCCATATTTAATTTTTCCATTCTTTACCTCTCTCCAGCACATTTGAAGCAATTTACATTCTTCTCTTTCTTTCATTTGTTCTTCGTAACACATTGCTCTCTTCCCCGCCTGTACTCTTATCTTTTCTAACTTCATTTCCTCTTCTACTATGTACCCTGGCGTTTCCCTTTCTAATCCTAACGTCCATTTCCAGTATTTTTCTTGTACTTTCTCCAATTCCTCCCATTCCTTCCACCTCCATATTTCCGCCCCGTACATTATCACACTCTTTATTAATTTGTTAAACAACCATCTTCTTGCTTCTATTTGCTTCCCAAATCCCCTCTATCCTATACCCCACGCCTGACCTACGATTCTATTACATTTCTTTGCCAACCACTTCATATGAGTCTCATCTTTATTGTCGTATCTGATTCGATAACTCAAATACGTCACTTCATTTACACTTTCTATTACCTCGTCTCCCCACTTCCACTCCACTCTTTTTTTACTCTCATTATATATTTCTTCTATATTCCTTACTAGTTCTTCCTCTATGTGTATCTTTCTTAATATATTCCATAATTTACACCACTGCTTTTATATCCAGAAATAACGCAAAAACTTTCCCTCTCTTCACTTCTAATTCTTTGTTTACTATCTGTTTTCATATGTATACATTATCTAATGCCCTTCTCTCTCTTCTAAATCCTGTCTGCCAGTCTGGTAAGATCTTTTTTTCCTCCATTTCTCTTTCCAGTCTTTTTTGCAAAATTGTCATATAAATTTTATATCCCACATTTATATACCTCTATAGTTTTTCACCTCTCGTCTGTCTCTCCTTTGTAAACTGGGTATATTATTGCTTCTTTCCAATCATCCGGAAATCCATCACCTGACCATATCTTATTTAAAATAATCCCTATTCTTTCTTTTGTTCTCTCTCCTATATATTTCCATTGTTCTTCTTGCGTCTCATCTGTCCCTTCTGTCTTTCCTTTTTTTATTTTTCTTAATGCTTCTTCTATTTCTTCTTTTTGTATTGTAGTACTGCTCCCTCTTCTGGTTATTATTTCTATCTCGAATTCACCTTTCCTCTCTTCTGCCCCCTCTAAGACATCTACGCAATGTTCTCTCCATTTTTTTCATATTAATTTGTATCCCCTCTTTATTCCAATTTTCCTTTCTTTATTCAAAAAGCTCCTTCGTTTTCTAACATTTCTATATGTTCCTCCAACTCTTTTTTATATTCTTCTTTTATCTTACAACACTCTTTTCTATATTGCGACCTTAATCTTTTATATTCCTGAATATCAATTTTTCCACTTTCTTTTACCTCTTCTTACCTCCTTCTTGGCTTCCTTGCATCTGTTATTCCACCGTCTCTTATCTTTATTCTCTTTTATGTTTTTCCAGTAGTTTTTTCTTTCTACTGCTTTATCCATTTTACTGATCAAGTCTTTCACTCCTTCCTCTACTCCTTTCTCCGCCCATTGTTCTTCCTTCGTTATTGGTACATTTTAACCGTGGAGTTAACAACTGCTGGTCTTTGAGCATTAGTTTGAAAGCGTTGAATAAAGAAGTGCTTGGTATATTCTGTTTGGTTTTTGGAGATTGTTCTTTCTAAGATCAAACGGATTGAACTTCACTAATAATTCATAGTATTTCGTGTACTTCACTAATAATGCATAATATTTCATGCAGTTTACCAATAATTCATAGTACTTTATGTGCTTACTCAATAATTCATAGTATTTCATCTATAAACTCTTAAGGAATTTAATAAATACACGTAAATCGTTGAAATGTTCATTGGTGTTGTCATAAAGCTTTCCGTTTCCATATAGCACTCTACTTTTCTGATTGGAACTTTCCGAATTTAATTTTTTTTAATGACTTAGTGCGTCTAATCTGAATTAGTCAACCAGAGCTAATCTTGTTTTTGTTTTCGAAAAAGAACCACACTAAAGTTTTTTTCTTGATAGTTAGCACCTTACCGTTGGTTGTTGTAACTTTTAAGAAATGCCTTTTTTCGTCATAATTTCAATTTGTTATTATATAAAATAATCTTTTAGATTCAATTCACTTCCTGAAATTACCTTCTCATGTATTTTACTTAAATCTCTCGACTCTGATGAGATATACTTTTTTTCCGAGGGGTTTTCTGAAATATTCAAATATGTGTTGTCTTCATCATCGAGTGTATACTTGTTATCATTTCAACAAAAATATTGAAGCAAATTCGTTCATGTTAATCAATGTCCTCGGTAATGTCATTCTTAAATTATTTGCTAGTTCTGTGGCATCTTTGAAAGCCTTATGTACAATTGCATCGATGTCCTTATCGAAAATGCTTTTATGATAAACCTAATCTAAATGTTTCTCTTGGAAAGTGTATCTTATCTTGTAAATCAACGGTGAATTTGTGAGAACTTGAATGCGATTTAACTTATGTGCAATATACAGTATACCGAAATTTCCAATTGTGGAATTGGTAGTAGTTATGGAACGTGTATTACGAAATAATTTTTCACAGGCTGACTACTCCAAATTCATGGAACAAACATTGGAATAGAAATTTGAATCCTTACTAAAAATTTTTATTAATATAATCAATCCGTGACCTGAATGGTTCAATGCATTGGTGACAGTTCGTCGTTATGAAATTTGTAGAAACTGATAAATTGTTTAAGGTCGGCCAATGTTTTCATGTTCTCAGAAAAAATATTTTTTCATCGTCACAAATTATATCTAGCATTGTTTCTTTCGCAAAAACTTCAATTTGCTTCAAATCAACATCTGTTATTTTATTAAAAGTCTTAATATAGTTGATGCCATTAATTTAAGTAAATTAATTATCCAGGGTGTTTTTATTTTTAAAATTTATAATAACCATTTTCTCGAAGATACTTTTGACAACGCTTAACATTTTGCTAGGTTACTTTAGTTGGAATGTCGGGCTTTCCTTTTATTTCGTGACCTGCTGCGACCATACGAGACTAGATCTTCTACCGAACTGGTATTTGATACACTAAGGATTTTATACGTCCCTAAAAAAGAAATCTAGAGAATTTTAATCTGGGGATCTTGCTGGCCTATTTACTGCACCTCCTCTAGCTATCCATTTATTTGGAAACATTGCACTAAGACAAGTTCGAACTTGCCTGTTGAAACCACATTTAAATTCTTACATCTAAGGGAAGATCTTCGAGCAGTTCAACCATCCTATTCACTAAGAATAGTCTATAGTTTCGTCATTCAAAGGATCTGGGAATATAAAAGGATCTATGACATATTCATCTATAAAGTCGCCTAAGTAACTAACGGCAGTAGTCCACTCTAGGTGGATAATTATCAGGTGATAATTCTTTCACTTTTTGCAGATGGTACGGGTGCAATAGTTGCTCGTGCAAAACTCTTCAAACGGTCATATGACTGCAATTCGTGGTTCTTCTTATTCATCTAGTGCTAATAGATGGATTATCCTCTATACGATCTAAAACTCCTTCTTTAAAGGCTGGTGTTGTAGGCCGAGTATTGTTGTTGCCTTCACGGTATGGTTCAATATTGCCAGTTTCAAGTAAACGATTATGCACTGATAAAAACGTGGTGGAGACACCTATAGGAAGCCTTTTCCTGTAAACCCTTTGCGCTCTTTTACAATTTTTTCTGCTTGTCTAAATACTAAATGCATCAACTTATTTAATCCTACTAAAACCGTCCGTTATTGCAAATAATCTATTACAAACTATGCAAAACAACAACTATTTGTAGTCATTTGTTTTGTTCGTAACCAATCCAACTTGATTGAAAAATCTTAAATACGGTTTATGTAAATTTTTTCATGAGAATCTTATTTCATAAATACTTTCAAAATTCATTGTGCAGTTTTCTAGAAAATCAAGGTTAAAGTTTTTAAATCGTCGCCATTTTGAAAATGTAGACAATAGTTTAAGTATGGAAAATGGACGTTTAACGTTAAAGTAAATATCAAACGTCCGCAGTGATTTTATGTTCAACCACTTTTATTGTGCAGAAAATTCTATGATGTAACGTCTCTTACTAAGCATGAATTGCTTTACTCAATCGCCTTACTTACTTTTTTCTCTATAATAATTTTGATAACTAACACTGGCGAACAATTAAATGATAACTATTGAACGTGTGCACAGTGCGATCTTTTAACTACGAACTAAAGGGTAAACGCTCGAGTAAATCAATTTGAATTACCTAGTACGAAATTAAAAAGAATCATGTAAATGTCTATCTATCCATAACAAGCGATAACAAGTGTCTCCGAGTCTGTATTTGTTTATCTTAACTTCATTCAAAATCAAGAACTAATGACTCATTGTACCCCCATAACAACTGCAATAACTGTATTTCCTACTCCAGGTATTTTGTTAGAGGAATTAATATTTCTTATCCTTGTAGAACAAATTCGTTTTTTGAATGTTACAAATTTGTTTTTTCAAAAACAGTGAACGTTTTAAATTTTGACACAAAAATGTTTTATAATCACTATAAGAACGTCTCCGTACAACAAAACGAATTGGATTCATTTAATAAATGTCTTAACGATTCGTTGCGAGAGTGTCACGTTAGTGTTGAATAAAAAACAATTTTGGAAAGTACCTAAAATAAAATGTTTTTTTTAATCAATAAATAAAATTTTGATTCATGAATGGTATTTGTTCTATTTCTTAGAAAATACCGTTGAACATCAATGACTTATTAGTTTTTAACGACGGTGGTTGTTTGACAAATTTTTAGAAGTGGCAGCTACGAGATTTGAACCATAGACCCTCGGCGTAATGGGAGACTATTGGACACTCGACACCACGGCGGATTGCTTGTAAATTGCTTAGTTAAAGTATCACATTCGTACGTTTTTAATGTTTGAAGTTTCAATAAGCAAAAAATACTTTTTTATACAAAATAAATTCAAAATTGTTTTAACTTGTAGAACAAAATTATAGAAAACTTGTAAAGTTGTCTAAACATTTTACGACAAAGATTTTAACCGTAATAACAATGCACAAATAATTTTTCTCAGCTGTTTGCGGCAGATTAAATAATAAAGTTTTTTGCTGAGGTCTAAAATATTTATCTTGTCGTAGTTTTTCGATAAACAAAATCTGCTATGTTTGCATACATGTAACTGAATATCAAGTTTTTTTTTAAAGTAAATGATGTAAATATATAAGTATGTGAGATTTATTCGTACATAATAAGTTTTATTAGGAAAATAAATTGCAAACGTGTGTTATCACAAAATGTTTCTAGAATTTTTAAAACTTAACTCAAAAAACCGTTTTTGATAAATTGCACAATTTACGTTTCATAAAATTCAAAACGTGAACTATTATTGGAGTGTTATTTATTTCATGTTCTAATAAAATTAAATCAATTTAATTTTTAAGTTATGAAAATAATTTTATGTTCTAAGTTTTTTAGACTGAAAATACGTTTTTGATTTGTTTTGGGTGACTTAGTTCTACTAGGATAGTAGGTAAACTGATATAGGTCTTTCAGCACATTTTAAATTTGCAGATTTATTACTTATTACGATCATCTTGCATTTTAGAGAAACTTAAAAACTGTAAGGATTGAGTCAACCTGTTTTTTTTAGTTTTGGTCAAGTCCTCTCGTTTCGTGAAAAACCGTACTGACCGGCAGATGTTAAAGTTTTGCAATCTAACATTCAAGAAACATATTAATTCTTATTATGAACATTCATAATTAATGTAATTAAATATTAAAATGATGTTCAGTTTTTTTTAGAATGTACTACTACGATTTACTGTATTTCGTTTCAATGTATTTTGCATATTGTTTCTAAAGATCAATTGAGACAATATCCACATTGTTGATACAAACGTTTTGTATTTCACATATATTATACGTACTTTATTTATACTTCATGTACTTCACTTATACTTCATGTATTTCACTGCTAATTCATCTACTTCATCAGTACTTCACCTACTTTATATAAAGATTTTATGTACTTCATTACGGGTGTACACTAAACTTCACCAGTGGTTTACCCGTCGGATTAAACTCGTCTTTGTCTTCTGGAAGAACATTTTCGGAAAACATTGTAGTGTTTGAGATCATGTCACTGCGACTCGCTAAACTTTGCTCAAGTAATTCTATAATTCCGTAATTACAAAGCTAAACTTTGAAGTCGATTTAAAGCATGAGTGCGCGTTTTGATGAGAAAAAGGAACATCGGATTTATTCCATTTGAAAGTGTTAGTGAAAGTAAACAATAGATTCAAAATCACATAAAAAAGTACACCTTTCATCATAAGAATGTTTTTCTAGTTTTGCTAAACTGATCTGACGGATAATTCCGAGGATAATTCTTTCTCTTCAAGGTTTCAGTTATGAGTTCGTCAGTACAAAGATTTTTTCTAATAATTAATAACAATAGCTTGCTGAACGTTATTAAATTAAAAAATTGACCGCCCTAGACCATGTAGTACCAGCCGCCCTTCTCTCAGCTTCCATCATTTAGGTACTACATTTGAATTTACTTTCTTGCCAACTTTTATCGAAATAAGACTGTTCCATATAAATACATCAAAATTTATAGGTAAGGAAACCATGTTTTAATTAAGTACAAGTTTATTCTCATACTAGTTATAAAACGTATTTTACGTGTTACAAAACGGGTCTACACTTATCAAAATCATTAATTAAATTTTCGCAATCCAATTTTCTTAAATCCGCTTCTATGTTGAGCAAAGCTAGATCATTTAACCTTTGCTCTGTTATTGTTGTGCGTAAATAGCTTTTAACTCGTTGCAACTAAGAAATTGACTTTTCTCTAGAACAGTTATTGGCGGGAGTACACACAGACACATACGGAGAGCGATATCCATGTTTTAAATGGTTTGTAGACCTAGTTACGTGGTTTTTCTTGTAACTAGAACGGCGATAAAGTTGTAAGCTTTGTGGTGTTAGATTATAAAGTAAATTTAAAAAGGCGTCAAAACGATGAAAGACTAGAGTGGAAGACACCGTTTAAATCTACCCGCAGCTGAAATAGAACAAATGACAAGGCATAAGTTACATTTTGATGTCTGCTTAAATGTCGTGTTTAAAATTAGAAATTTATGTCTATACTCCAACGCAAAATGGGCTTACCAAGAATAAATTTTATACTACAGCATTTTTAACATAACAACCTTCAGTTCGAACCATTCCAACAAACTGACAGGACTTTTCTGATCATTTTTAATACTGCGGTGAGCACAAAAATGGAGACCTTCTTCTGAAAAATTGTCTTCCAAGTAAGTAGAATAAACCATTTGTAATGCTTTGACATTTTCTTCCACTTCTCACGTGCTTAGCTTCGTAAGGTTAGTAATAAAATAAAAAAATTTTAATAAGTTTTCTATAAGCTTTTGTTGTGGAAAAACACATTGTAATCTGGAGTCGTTGACAGACTTTCAACAGTAAAATGGACTTAAAGGAGTTCCCAGTGCTGACTTGACGCTGCAAAGAAATTGTATAACTCTTGCAGTAGAGAAAAGATCGAGAAAGCCTCTTGGCTACCTTCAGCTGCACATTCGTCTAGCTCGTTTCTAGCTTCTTCTCAGTGGTACTACAGGTGTATTGTACTTTTCGTTTTGAACATCTATTATAAGAGCCAAGCCACTTTGAAGGTGAAGCCTCTTTGTTTAGACTTCGATACCTGAGGTTGTAAGGAAGCTCTTTTGTATTTTGTTCTGAATGTACCTTGTGACGCTTACTCCGGACGGACGTCTTAGCTGAAATAGAATGCTAAGGGACGGTAAGGTTCCCGGGCCCCAGATTTGTTTGAAGAGTTTACTCTCCTGTTCCACGGTGTTATCTGGGTAACTGCAGTGAAGACACGGTTGTCTAGGACTTAGAACGGTCCTAAAAGCGGGCGTAGTCGACAGAAATAAAAGACACCAGTAAAGAAAACAATTTTATCTCGCTCTTAAAAAACTGCAACGGAACGGTAGTTTTAGCGAGCTAATCGAAGGGAGCGGAAGCGGCAAAGACGAAAACTAAGCAAGCGTGAAATGAGCGAAAGAAAACGATGACGGTTAAGCGTGCGTTTGGCAAGCGGCAACGTCGGTGACCAAGCATGCATGTAGTAACGATATTAACCTCCATCGGATCGGTGGAAGGGAATCGGATAGTCGGTAAAGAAACGGGCTTAGCGTGGCGCGTACACGTGTGAAAATCTTTCAACACGCCACTTGAGCCCAGTGTTGACGGTGTATTACGCAGGCTAAAACCCGACACTACGAATACGACGCTCGGTAAGGAATAGAGTGAAACAAGGAACCGTGCGAAAATCTGTCAACACGTTACTTGAACCTAGTGTTGATGGCGTATTGCGTAGGCCAAAGCCCGAACAACGAATAGGACGCCTGGAAGGAGGGTTAGGGAAGGGTAGACAGGGGGATCGATATCTCCCGGAGGTTTGGTCCTCTTCGGATTGAACTTCAACTCGAACTGGCGTTTTGCCGTTGCGTGCTCGGTTTTATAACGGACGACCCGAAGATGAAGAAACGAATTTACGCGGGGATAACATGCGCTCTGATGAGAGAAGCGACTTTAAGCGGAGATAACTAGCGCTGTGATGCGCGTCCGATAATCGGTCGGAATTACTTTTGATTATTTTTTTACAATCGGGAAAACTAAATACAATTCTAATAATAATAAACAAAAATAAATGGTCTTAATCGTAACAAAAATAAAATAAACAACGGTTTGTTAATACAAAATAAATAAGTGGCTTAAACTAAATCTAAACTTAAATTAATAAACGTACAAATAAAATAATTACGTAACGGTCCGTTACAACCTATCCGTTCCGGATGTTGGCGACAAGCAAGGCAATTTGGATACTACCTTCAACCAGAAGAATCTGGATCTTCCAGGTCTTCTTTTGCCTTTCCTTAGAGTATTAACAGGAGCAGGCTATATCTCGTTATTTCCAGAGAAATATACTTGGTGCTCACTAATTGTGTTCAGCCTATTCATCTTCTGTATAGAATTATCTATTTTTTCTGTTTGATACATTGTACGAACATTCCACTTACAAATTCGCATAGCCAACTCGAGGATTCGTAGCAGCCTCTGACAGTCTAAGGTCTGAGGACTGAAGCCCATTTGATGTGAAACTGTCATGCTTATTGTACTAGGGAGTTGTAATGTAGTGGTTTCCCGTTGCCTTCTCCATTGCAGAATGGAGGCCATCTAACATTAGTCTTTACTTGAATCAGTCCAAGATTATTTCTAATGTGCTTCAGCTAGGCACTGTTGCTGCTCATTTTCAAACTAGATTTTGGTTCGCTTCGACTATTTGATTTCCTCGGTACCACCTATCTTTGGAACGCGTTCTCCTATCCACCATATACAGAGGCGCTCGATGGGGGATCTAGCAGCCCCACACGGGCTTTTGTATGCATATGTTTATTTAGTCTACAGTGTCTGTTTTTAGTTGTTGTATTTATTTAAAATTGTACCGCTTCATCCACAAAGTACTTGATATTTTATTAGAACAGATAGAGTTACCACTAAAGTTCTTTCTTTTATTTTTGTGAGCGTTAAGTTATTTGATATATAGTTGATAGTCACGTTCCAAGAATCGTCGAAGGTGCCAGTTCTTGGTTGAAGGCTTTGCTGGGACTTTGATCATTATTAGATCGTTATTTGCTAAGACATTCGTTGCACGTTTGTTTTTGTAAACGAATGGTATTACATCTTTGTCTGTTCCACATCAATTGGTGTAGTTTTATCGTTTCACTAAATATCTTCAGAGAACTTAATACGAGTTTGTCAACTTCGTTAATGCTCACTTCTAAAATTGTAGTCGTGTAGCTATTGTGCAGTGGTGTTTAGTCTTACATTATCTAAAACCATCATGATTTTTGAACTTGACCACACATTATTTGAATATTTTCGTTAATTCAATTTTAGTTAGGAGTTGCAATTATTATACTCTAATGGACATGTTTAAAATTCAACAGATAACATTGAGATGATAGGCAATTATCGAAATTTGGCGATTCTGCCATTCAAATCGACAAAATTCCATTCCAGAACAAAGGATAAAAAACGATTTCAAATTGATTTTCTGTTGAAAGAAGGTGATTCCAGTCGCGAAATAGCACTTTAGTTGTTAGGGTTAGTAAAAAGTACGCTGAAGTTTGAAAAATCGACGACAAACGATCAAAGAAAATCTCATTTCGAGATGATGTAGTGCTAAGAAAATCAAGTGGTGAAATTGTATTCATTTAACAAAAATACAGGTGTAATCACACTTATACTGTGATGGATAGACTGCTTAGTTTTGTTTTAAGAGCATGGCCGAAGCCACTGGACAGCTTTGTTTGCTTTGGGTTAAAGGACACAACAATTGGATCAGAGAGTGGAAAAATGTGCTATTTAGTAATGAATTAACTTTTATTATCAATAACCATGCTGGAAATGCGATGTCGGAAGGTTTTCTAGAGAAGAATTTTATCCAAAGTGTGTAATTCTTACAATTAAACATCCAACATAGGGGCAAAGACTTGGTTGGCAAAGAAAAAAATTTAAGTTCTTGGACGATGATGTTTCTTGTCACAGAGCAAAGTTGGTGAAATTGTGAATGACAGCTAATAATGTCGAGACGAAAGCGAATATAGCTGGTACTTTCATGGAATTATGTTTTGTTGTCTGGATGTTTTGAAATGTACTAATTGAGATTCAGTAGCATCGTTCTTCAAGACCCGTATAAACTAAGAATGAAGTTTATGGCTTTGTATTAGAATTTATCTGAACAGATCAGGTTACATCCGGGTGTCCATTGCGTAAGGCAAACTTTGGAAGCATTAGAATCGCGGTGTGTTCTTTTACACCTTGAAACTATAGTCATATGGTTGTTTTAATGCTATGCTTCTTTTCTTTCTTCTTTTCCTTGATTAATTTATGTTTACTTTAAAATTTGTTATCACGCCTTTGCGGATGTCTCTGACGGTAACCATTTCCTACGACCGGCGGCTGGTGGTGAATCATACAAGAGGGTCATTTAAAAAAACATTATTACAGTAACGTGATTTATATTTAATATGTTTAAGATTTAAGATATTCGTCTATAATTACAATTACCAAAATAATCAATAACAAGCTCATTAAAATTTACAATGATTTTTCAATGCTTAGCATAGAAATGCACATCTTTCTTGTCTCATAGTATGGCTAATTGCGTAGAAATGTTTGAATTCTTTTTAACACAGAGAAATATCGCTCTCTTTCCACTGTAGTCGTATGTAAAGTCAATCAATTGTTTTATTTAATATATGTATCTGTTTTTAGTTTTTACAAACATTTTCATTATAGTCTTTAATTTACCTCACAATTGGTTTTTAGTGTTTCTTTTAAATGCTATAAATCCGTTACATTACTTTTACAACATAATGATTAATGCATCATTTGAAAACAGTAAACATAAAACACTAAAATCTATTATTTGTTTCAAATCCACAAATCCAATCTAACGAATCATACACAGATTCTTCAAAATTACTGTAAACTTCTTTATTTTTAAGTTTACTGGTTGGTCGAATTTGAAGTAAAGGCTGAGGACGAGCATTAAATTTAACTTCTAGATGTGTAAACAATTATTAGCTATTCATTTTTTAACGTCTTGTACCACAGTTATTATGAAACAAAAACGATAAGTCGTCTCTTACAAATGAATATTATCGATCAACTAAGAAAATCGACTGTGAAGTTTGTCATATGTGATAAGAAATCTGTATTAACCACATACGTGCTGCGAAGATAACGATAGATTATGTAAGTCATGTAAGCAATGTAAGCATTTCACTCAAAGATAATTGCACTAAGTATTATCTTTGGCGTAGGCGGCCCGGCTGAAGACCCTGCGAAAGCATTTAAACATTTACTTATCTTCTTTTCTAACTCGCATACAATTGCATTATGTGTGTCTCACTCTTGATTACAATAACTATCATCGTAATATAATGTAAATGTGGGCACAAGTACGTGTCAGCCTCGGGTAAATTCGTAAGCTTTCGTATCTGTTGCCTTTAAATTGACAATTATTTAAACGCATGAAATTTAAACGCTGATAATTTGATTTAAACCCAAATTTTCTGTAGTTTTAAAGCAAATAAAAGACCTTTCTTATTCATTTTTGGAGGGTCATTGACCAAATGACCTAATAGAGAAGCCGCCACTGCCTACGACCACTCCTGGAAAGTATCACTTAGATGTATTTGTTTAACTAGATTGTTGCTGGGTCTTTCTTCTACGTTTCTTTAAACAGTATGTAATACAGGGTTCCCAGCAACCTGGAAAACCGGGAAATGTCAGGGAATAAAAAATAGTCAGGGAAATAATGGAAAAGTCAGGGAAAACATGCAATTGTTTCACAAAGTCAGGGAAATTTTTCAATCTTGCGAATTTTATGTGACTCCTTCCTCCATTATATTTATCTCTATTTTGCTTGTCACATAAACAGTCCCATTCACGAAGATCGCTAGTCGAAATCAACTTCTGTATTTATTTATATCTCAAATTAATTTGATTATGACGGGATTGGAATTTATAACTGGTGTAAGTTTCATTTTTCTGCTTATAAGCATGTTTTTTTATGCATTTCAAAGCAAATATGTCCACAAATGTTGCTGAATTTATGTAATACTACACCCAGCAAACACAGATGGACTTAAATTACTGTTGAATTGCCATTAAATTACAGTAATTTAAGTAGTAATTTAAACAGTAAAAAGGGCGCCATTAAGCAACCACTTAAACTACCAAAAATTCATTGACTTCTAAATTACTAATAAGCTACCATTAAAATACTGTTGTTATATTACCATTGAATTACTGTTAAACTACTGTTTTGAACTACTAGCAAAACTATTATTAAAACCACTACACATTTAAAAAAAATAGTTTTTTTTAGTTAATTATTTGTTTCTGTAATTTTTTATTTATTTCGTTTACAGAATTTGACGCACATGATTGATACATTGTGAGATTTTTTTAAATTAGAATTTAATTTAAGTACTTACTTGGGGTTTGATCCCACGACATCAGGAAAATCTCTTGCAACCTAAACGTGTTAACCACTACTCTACCTGACCTAATACTATATATGCTAACTACACGTTATATATGTTGAATACAAAATCGAGTAACTTATTCGTAATTTAATACTTTCAACGTGAACCATTAAATATTTCACATGACAATCAGACTGATGATGAATTAGTCCTATGTATACATTTGCATCGCTACGTATTAATCATACTCTTTTATTTTTGTTATTCTGTAATCAGGATAATTCATGTCCCAGTTGCTTGAAGTGGTTTATATAATGCGAATATTTTTGGATACGGCAGGTACATAATTTCATGCAATATTGATATTCTTGTATCATAAGTTATAATATTTACTTTTGTTTTATATTTATATTGCGTTACTGGATCCCGCAGATTGACCAATGCTATTTGACTTTCCAATATTAATATTTTCGTAAACTGTACGAAATCTTTTTAGTTGTCGATAATAATTGCCACTTTCTTTCTTTCTATGAATTCTTCAAGCAATTGTTTATAGCAGACCCAACTGTTTAGCAAATATAACGACTATTTTTAAAACAATTTAGCTTAACATTTATATAGCAACTATATTACTACTGACTATTAATTTACCTTGTATTTTAACGGACATTCAATTACCATTAAACTCCCCAACCTAATTCTGGAAGTACGACTAAGTTACTGAGTAAACTATTCAAGCTACCAATCATTGTATTACTCCTAAATTACTTTTGAATTGCTGGGTAGTATAATGGTAACTCAATTACCAGTAAACTACAACATTCAATTTTTTAATTACTCTTAAGTTACTGGTTAAACTATTTTTAAGCTACCCACCATTACATTACTCCTTAATTACTTTCTAATTACTGTGTGGTATAACGGTGACTCAATTACTATTAAACTACAACGTTCAATTTTTTAATTACTCTTAAGTTACTGGTTTTAACTATTCTTAAGCTCCGCACCATTACATTACTCCTTAATTACTTTCTAATTACGCGGTAGTATAATGGTGACTCAATTACCATTAAACTACAACGTTTAATTTTTTAAATACTATTAAGTTACTAATTAAATTACTTTTATGCTACCACAATACTGAAATACTCCTAAACTACTTCGTATACTACTTTTAAACTAGTAACCATTTAAATTACTGCTAAACGTCACCTTAGACTACTCTTAAATTACGAAAAAAATTAAATTACTTATAAATGACTTTTCAATACCCAATAAACTACTAAATTAAGCTACCTTGTGTTTGCTGGGCGGATCGTTTGTTTGTGACACTAATACCAAAGATAACTAATACGATTAGAGTAGAAACTTTTTAGTTATAGTTATTTTTAACAACTTTGAGAGTTAATTGTCAAAAAATAAAAATTTTCTAAATGCTTTTTTTCTCTTTGATAATTTTGCATCTAATTTAACTTATATTGTTTATTATTGTTTTGTATGTTCATTTAATAAAATTAATAATAAAAAGTTTCCCATTACTATTTTGAAACTACCATATTACATAGCTACGATACTGGTAAAACACCTGGAAAAATAAAAGATTTAGTCAGGGAAAACCGGGAAAAGTCAGGGAATTTGATTTTATTAACTTGCTGGGAACCCTGGTAATAGATTAGTGAAACTCTTGCTGATTCCCTTATAGTTTTTTAAAGTATCGTGTTTAAATTTTGAAACTTAGATGATTTTAGGTTGTTCTTAGTTAAGCAGCGCAAGCAAGCTGTTGATACCAAGGTGGGGAGGTAACTAGAAGATAACATTGAACGTGGTTCAGTTCCAAAATAATATTTCTTAATCGAGTTCAAGCGAATAAACGATTTCGTGAAACTTTACATAAACAAGTACGGTGTTAATTTAACTGCATGTTTACCATTTTTATCAAAGATCTCTAAATTGTTTTGCGTTATTTTTTGGGGCGTTTACTTTAAAAATGTGTACATTATGGAACTTTTACCTTGATACAGTATAAAATAGACTTTAAAATCAAAAGAATTCGTTTGTTTTTTACCTTTCGCAGTTATTTGTAATCACTGTTAGCTGGAGAACGTATTTTGTGACAATGTTACAATAAATCTTCACACGGCAGATTATGATTATGAAGCTTTTAATGACATTAGCATAGTAAAATATGTGCAGATGAATTTGATGATAGTGCAACTGTGTGAACGACTCGATTTTAACAATGTCATCTAGGCCCGCGCCTAGCACTTTTGGCGTCCTTTGCAAATTTAACAGTGTTACAACTCAAAATTTTTGTATTTTAGTTTCAAATGTAATATATGATGCAAAAGCACAAGAAATAAAAACAAATATTTAAAACATTAAAAATACACGTTTATATATCACAGGACGAAACTGATTGACAAATAAAAACAAAGCAATATATTATTTTAATAATGCAACATGTCACCTTTTAAAGGTTAATATCCAGGTATTAGGTATTGTTATTAATATTTTAGCTAAGTCAATTGAGCTTTCCTTTTCACTTCACTAAGTTAATTATCGATCTGGCATCAGACAACAAATGAAATCGCGACCGATGCAGCGCTAAAATTTTTAAATTTTTGTACATTGCAAGTTCAGACAGGAAAAAAACGCTTGTTCGGCTCGTTGCAAGTCAAATTTCAAGCTCAAGTTTGTTTTTTTACTTTTGAGTTTTGAAGCTTTTCGGCGCCGTCGTGCACCACACGACTTTGCTCTTATGTACGGCGCGGGCCTGATGCCATCTCCATTATAATTAGCGAATCGGACGAAAAAAATTTACAGAAAAGACGAATTTTTGAAATAATTGAATCTTGAATGAGGGGAAAAGGAAACACTAATGACAGTAATGTTTGAAGACCCAAGGAATACTAAGTAGATTAGGGAAATCGTAAGTTAAGCGGGATACCAATTTCTGGTCCAATGAAAGAGGTGTTTTTAATTGTTTATGAACAGTCGCAACTGTCAGTTTTAATTTGATATAAAATTATATCTGACGGTAGAAATCGAGCGTCAACGCATGCAGTTCCAAGACGTTTTTGCTCATTACCAAATCTTTCAAACGAGCGAACTAAAAAAGGTATACATGAAACCCAGAACTCTCAAAAGTGGGCAACTTTGTATTTACCGGTTATGGTCGAAAACATTAATTAACAAAGATTTAAAACTGTTGTTTAGATTCTAAAGTACCTAAATATGTAACAAATAGTCAACGAGAATGTGAGAACAAATCGAACAATAGTAGTCACGTTTTGACAATATATTATTACAGCGCCATGATATGTGAAAATGAAATACTAAATAATGGTCTGTAGCTGTAGGTGAAGAAAATGTTCGATATGCTCTAATGACGATCTCGAATAGTTAAGAAATGCATCGCAGTTTGTCGAATCTCTACTCTTAGTTTTGGCGTTTTTTTCTTCCATATTGTACATTACGGAATTGTCTAGAAATAATAAATAATAGAATATTCAAAAATAGACAAGAAAATGACGCTTTGAACACTTAACATGTAATTTACGAGAGCACACAAAAAGCTATAGAATCTAATTCTTTTGAAGATTCTTACTTGCAGCATTACACAATGAAACATTACATCATAGTGGAATGGGGGTAGCGTACTCATCTGCATTACATTCTTTCAAAGTTTATGAGAATTGTCAACTATTTATGAGACTAGCACTGGAGATTTCACAAAGAAAAAATGTTGAAAAGGCTAAGAAGTCGTAAAACTAGAAAGAATAGACATGAGAGCAAAGATTGACTAGAGACTTACAAATCTAGAAGTTACCATTCTTGTAGCGACTACCATAGATAAAGTCAATAACAATTTTATAGGTTAAGTGGTAAATGGAAACTTTTTCGTTATTGTTAGACACTGGATAAAGACTGACGTAATTATTGATGGTGACAATCGAGGGGTAGACCACTGGTGAAGTTTAGTGTACACCCGTGATGAAGTACATAAAGTCTTTATATGAAGTAGGTGAAGTACTAATGAAGTACATGAATTAGCAGTGAAATACATGAAGTATAAGTGAAGTACGTGAAGTATAAGTGAAGTACGTGAAGTATAAGTGAAGTATACGAGGTATAAGTGAAGTCTATGAAGTATAAGTGAAGTACGTGCAATATATGCGAAACACATAACGTTTGTATCAACATATTGTATCAATTGATCTTTAGGGAAAACATGCAAAATACATTTAAACGAAATACAATAAATCTTAGTACTACATTCTCAAAAAAAAGCTGGGCATATTCATTTTAATGTTTAATTATGAATTTTCATAATAACGAATCACATATTTCTTAAATTTTAGATTTCATAAATTTAATATCTGCCGGTCAGTGCGGTTTTTCACGAAACGAGAGGATTTTACCAAAGCTTAAAAAACAGGTTGACTCAATCCTTACAGTTTTTTAATTTCTCTAAATGCAAGATGATCGAAATAAATACCTACTAAATCTGCAAATTTAAAATATTTTGTAAAGACGTATATCAGTTTACCTACTAAGAAATATTAATTCTTTTAACAAAAAAAAAACAAAATACCTAGCATGAGAAATGCAGTAATTGCACTTGTTATTGGGGTACAATGAGTAATTAGGTCTTGATTTTAAATAAAGTTTATAAACAAATGCCGACTCTGAGACACTTGTTATCGCTTGTTATGATTATATAAATAAAAAATTCGGATTCATTTACATGATTCTTTTTTCTTTTATGCTAGGTAATTCAAACTGATTTTACTTTCGGCAACGCTTTCGGTTACCATTTAAAAACTTTGACCTTGATTTTCCGGAAATCTGCACGATATAATTATTCATTATGATTCTCATGAAAAAAATTTACAAGAACCATATTCAAGATTTTTCGAAACTTTTTAATTTAAAAGTTATAAAAGTTTAAAAACTGGTCGCGACGAATAACTTATCTGCTTTCGTTTTAAACAGTCAAATTGCATTGGTTAGGAACAAAACAAATGATTACAAATAATTGTTGTTTTGTTTAGTTTGTAATAGTTTCTCTGTAATAATGGACGGTTTTAGTAGAATTGAATATGCTCATATGCATTTAGTATTTAGAAAAACTGAAAATATTGTAGAAAGGCGCAGAAAATTTACAGGAAAAGATTTTCAGATAGGTGTCCCCACCACAGTAAGTTTTTATCAGTGCATAATCGTTTAGTTGAAACTGGCGCTATTGAACCACATCGTGAAGGCAACAATACTACAACACCAGTCTTTGAGAAAGAAATTTTAGATCGTGTAGATGATATTCCATTTAATAGGTAGTGAACAATTCACTATTAAGGCCGATTCTCATTAGAGCATCACTAAGCAGCGCGTCGCAGCGCTGAGCGACGCAGCAAACTGCTGCTCATAATTGTTAGCGGGTTATTTAGTGCAACCGTTCTCACTAAGACAGCGCAGCGCAGCGCTTCGCGTCACCTCAGAAGGCAGCAAAACTCGAATTGTCGGGTGAGCATTCTTTCGCTGCTTGCTGCTTATTAAAACGCAACTAAATGCTTATGACTTGATTTTCGCTGCTTAAGTGTGAATACCCCTACAAAATTCTGCTGCTTGCCACAGTTTGCTGCGTCGCGCAGCGCTGCGACGCGCTGCTTAGTGATGCTCTAATGAGAATCGGCCTTTAATAAAAACTACCCCAACAACATGAACAAGGCTTAAATAAAATTATGAGGCGAGCTATATAGATGTGTTTCGAAAACTGTATATTTAATAAGCAATAAAAGTAACAACAATATTCTAATTTAATTTTTTTTAAAATTTGATTGTGTTGAAGTTTAATTGTTTATTTCTTTATTTTATGACAATACTAATAACATTTTGACAATTTACGTGTATTTATTAAATGCCTTAAAACTTCATAGATGAAATATTATGAATTATTGAAGAAGTACCTGAAGTACTATGAATTATTAGTGAAGTACAAGAAGTACAATGAATTATAAGTGAAGAATATGAAGTACTATGCATTATTGGTAAAGTACACGAAGTACCATGAATTATTAGTGAAGTAGATGAAGTATTACGAATTAAGATGAAGTATGAAGTATGGTGTACATGATTCCTTCCTGCGGTTAACCCCTCGGTGACAATACTGCTGACGAAGACGTCAAAAATGAAAGGCGGTACATTGACGAAGGTTGTGACCAAACTTGGCAGGAAGGTTTAGCTAAAAATTGAAAATTTAAGTCTGTGAATCTCACTCACGTCAATAAAAATTAAAAATAATCATATATTTATGTATTAAATAAAAATAAGTTTACTTGTAATAATACGTAAGTACTTATTAATAACAAATACAGCCACAAAAACAAAAAAGGTTAGGAAAAATGTACTGGCGAATGTTTTAAAGACTGATGTAACATTTTGACATATACGTACTACAGTGCCACAGTTCACGAGATCCTGAAAGACCTCTAGTAAATGATTAAAATGTTACTCAAATGGATCAAGTTGAAGTGGCATATCTACTATTTCGTGCGAGTCTTGTTTAATTTGAATATTATTTTTCTTGGTTCTTCTGTTTAACGTGTTTTGAAAGTGTGATTATGCCTAGAGTGTAGCAGCGTGAAAATTACCGCCAATTGACATTTTTTACCGCCAACGTCGGTTTTTGTTAATTATAATTTGGATCTACCATTAGGGTCGTCGTTGTTGTATTTGAAAACGTTGATATAATGGAATCCTTTTTTTTACTTTTGATACAATTCTTTGAAGTTTGAAATACAACGTATCTAACCTAATTTGCTTTAAATTAACGTTTAGTTAATTTTAATATTATATAGCACAAAGTAAATTTAAGGTTCAATCAAAATTGTCAACATAAACTGAACTGAATTAATAATATTTCTGAAAGGTAGACTGTAAGTAATGTAGCGCTAGTACTAGTACTAATAATTCTAACTATGATACTTGTTTGTTAAAATGACACCAGCAACAGTCTAGACAACTTTGGTTTATGAAAGAGCCGCTATGACTATTCATGTTTACCAACTATATCGTCTTTTTCTTAAATATAATTTGTCGTTACTTTTTCGTGTTCAGTATAAATTCTTGCTAATTTTTTTAAACGTCCCGCTCTAAAAAGGGTAGGTCAGGACTATACAAAATTAATTGTAAATGCTGTAGCCAAGTGTATATTGGAGAAACAAAACGACTTTTGTTATGAAAGTTGGCAGATGCGAATTTAATAAATATGGTATTTGGTGGTAGCATTAATTCTGTATTGAATATATTTGTGTAAAAGAAAGCTTAGTTCAGTTGATGTCTTTACAAAGAATATTTGAAAAGTTCTTAGCTGCTTAATTAACTCTCGTAGTTTTTTTTTGTACAAGTGTTTTGACGTTATTAACATTGTTATGTTTTACACAGGTGGCAGCTCAATCGTCGAGAGGCGAATGCACAGAATTATGTAAATCGAGAAGAAGGGAATTAGAAGGGGAAATAACAGAATGCCGTTCTACGCAAAGGTGGGCGGACGAACGTATAACGTGTTTAGAACGAGAAAACACGTCGTTCGCCGAGCAATTACGAGACACAGACATATTAATGTCCGCACTTTCGGCAATGCAAGAAAAAAATACCCACTTGGAAAATTCGCTGTCAGCGGAAACTCGTATTAAACTTGATCTCTTCAGTGCACTTGGCGAAGCAAAGCGACAGCTTGAAATACGCGACAGTAAGTATTACGCACGTTATGTAATTCTTTTCTTAATTTTAAATTTAGATGCGAATCAAGCGCAACAAAAAGAAATCGAAGAGTTAAAAGGTAAAATAGCGCAAGTATTGGCCGTTATGCCCAACGACACATTTGCAACACCCCCAACGCCTTCCAGTACGATGTCGAGAGTGCGTTTGGCAGAGACTACACCGGGTTCTACTTTAGATCCTAACGCCACAGTTTATACGCCCAAAAGTTCCCTTGTCACTTCCACAGAGGCTTAGTCCACAGGATTAAACGTCTATGACACGATTGTACATTGTGTTTACGCTGGTATCATTTTACTCACTATCGTAGAACGAAGCGTTTGTTAATGTTAATTTTCTTTAGTTTAAAATCATCCGTGTATCTAAAAATTAAAAAAAAAAATGACGTAAAGTGATAACCGGCGCTCCTATTTTGCGTATCTCGTTATAGTCTCGTATCGTTAGCTTATTTAATGTGATATATTTAATTGTAACACAGTACCTTAAGTGAGGCATGTGCCACTTGTTATTTATTTATGCAACGGTACTGATTTTCTCTTGGTTTGATTGATGGCTCACTCTTGGCTGACATTTGATCTCTACGTGTCTCTTTGTTATGTCGGTAACTTTACTAACAATGGACTATTAGTTAACAACTGGTTACTAGCGTACTTATTAGTACCAATTTTATATAAAATTTTCAAATCTTTTTTAATTTATTAGAATAATCTTTAATTTTTTTTACAATCGGTCAACGGTACTTAATTCGAAAATTAATTTTTTTTTTATTTGTGTATACGGGACATGTACGGATCCTTTACGCATTATTTATTTGACAAAAAATTACAGCCAGTTGATGTCCTGATGGTCAAAGCTTTGTTCTTTATCGAATCTGAACTACTTACGTTGTTTTTGCCATATTTATTTTGTTTGCTTTTCTTTTTTATATTTAATATGAAAAATATACGTTTATTTTTTTATGTCTTAGAATTCAATTAAAAACATAATAAAATCTGACGTTGCGATGTTTTTGTTTTTTTTTGTTTCGTTTTGGGAACTAAAAATTTTGGGTGATGTTCACTGCTTAATATAAATGAAAAATTTGTAAAAAAAGATCTGATATACACATGCTTGATACAATGAGTAATAAACTATTACGATTAGGCATCTGTCTAAAGGATCGTTTTGTAGGTAGGCAGTTTATGTAAGAACTTATGTTATGTCGATCCCTACTATGTTGGTCTGGTAACTGCTCTCTATGTGTTATGAGTCACCGAAATATCGAAAAGATATCAAAAACAAATAAAGGCGTTAATGCCTAATTTTTATTGTTTTATTTGTAACTTAAGTTTTCTGCAATTGATATTTTAAAACGTAGTGATTTATTTAAATAGTTTCACTTGTCTTTTAGAGTGCAACATAGTTAAACTAAATCTGTAGAATATGTGTGAGCAATAAGAAGATAAAGTTTCATTGCTACAAGAATAATTTCACTATATATATACCGCCAAATTAAATTTGGAAACAACAAAGACTGACAGTTTGTCGTTTTTCATGAATAAAATACCAAATATTATTTTCTTTATTTGTTGCAGTCTTAGTTATTTTTTACAAGTATAATCAGCTGCTTATGGTAACTAAAATGTGATATACAGTGCTAGCGAAAAAGTCAGCATCAAATTTTTTTAAAAACCTGTTTAGCCCCTATCAGATATACTGAGTGATTTTCACTTAGCTAGAAAATGGCGTTTTACGAAATTGTTTAAATTCAAAAATTGCTATTTTTCGTAAATTAAGCTAGATTTTAATGAGATTTTTTCATGGTCTGTCAGTTTTAACTTACCGGACAATCTTGAGAGCAGAAAACATTTTTTTCTCTCTAATTTCCGCTAAAAACGAAGTGTGAATTTTTTGGAATATTTTCACATACCAAGACTTGATTTCAAAATTCAATTTGATTTCGTTAAAAACAAAGTTTTATAATTGGAAAAAATATAAATTGCTAATTATTTCTGTAGGTTTGTTATTATTTACAAAAAAATAATATTGTTGCATAATCTACGTTTTAAAGTATTTACCTGTGGTTTTACCGCAGCAATTTCACTTCTGCGTTTTTTGTTGACAAAAATATTTCTGCGTGTCGGCTATACGCAGTAGTAAAACTAGCCATAATGTAACGAATTTTATTATTAAACGAATTTATACTACAAATATATACACGTTTATAACTAACCGAATTACTTAAATCTAAGGATATTTAATAAAAACACTAATTTATATCGCACTATCACTTACACGAAGATAAAGTCCGCGGATAACTTCTATTTATCTAAACACATACTTGTTTACTTTAAAGTCACGTACAAGGTTATACTCCGTATATTTATCTCAAACACGCGTTAATTACTTATTTATTTAAACTGAATAATCTTAACAATGCAGTCTTCACATTACGGGAATAACTGCCCTATGATTTGTTTGCACCGCATTTATACATTTTGGCGAAACGTTTGCGAATGTTCCACATCCTTCCGTGAACGTTCTGGAAATGTACATAAACCTCGCGAAAGTTCTCAGACTTGAAAATAATTTCTTGTGCGTTTCACTGCTCCCTTCTTAGGACTGTCCCAGAACATGAAACTGGATGCGACACCGGTAGAAAGGATCGTGGCGATAGCGACAGTTCTCTCCATTTCGGCAACTTCCTTGATCATAAAAGTAACAGTCAATATGGACTTTTCCTGATCCTATATTCTCCTTGGTTGCTAACTACAGACCAAGACTTGAACGCCGGTTCCTCGAAAGACTACTTCCAACATGTTTCGAACTGTCTTCCAATTCAGTTGATCTAAGCCAGAACCAAGCTTGGGTACTGCCAATTTCTTAACATGGTGGAAATCTATTTCTCTCTTGAGATTCCATAATGTCCGTCACAGATTTTTGTATAACGGTTTGGTGCTTGAGTATTTCTTGGTGACCAGATAGAAAACGAAGCGTCTGTCACCACGTAGTTTTAAAACTTTTCCGATTACCGGTTGCTGTTTTCGTATTTCATCTAGCTGCTCAAACTTCTTTTTAAATACGACTGCAACCCCTCTAGATAGATCCTCGCTCACGCAATGTGCGATGGCGTAATTTTTTTGTGTTTAGAACAGGTTTTGTTGTTCCTCGGTGGTAACTCCGAACCTAGCTTTTCCAGAACCTCCGTATAAGCTCATAAACGTATCGAACTCTATTCCTTCGATTTGATTTCTGGTTCTGCTAGTTATTGTTCTGGTTCGGACCTGAACTTGCGTATTGTGGTTATCGCCAGCAAACGGGACTAGACTCTGTGTGGTTTTTGTCATTAATACGCTGTAGTCTGTTTCTCGTGCCCTCGATACTTTCTAGGGATCGCTTAAGAAGACCGTCTTCTACTATCAAAGAGTCTCACTGCGCCCAGTACGCTTTGATGTTTCTGCCTAAAGGAAGCACTCACTTCTTCCCAGGTTGGTCGTTGGCCGTTTTCTTTCCAGTCCAAGAGTAGTCTTATTTCAGGATCGTTTTCTTGTTCGCGACGCAACTGTTCAGTTTCCCACTCATCATCAACCATATAGCAGTTCTCCGGAGGCATTCGACTTTTTCTTCAAGTCGCGAACAATGGCTGCAGTTCGCTGGACATGGTCTTCTGGACAAGGCATCAGCGTTCCGATGATTGCTTCCGGCACGGTGATCTGTGTCACAGTCATATTCTTGCAGTCTCTCGATCCATCTTGCCACTTGTTCTTCTGGGTTACGGAACTGCAATAGCCATTTTAAAGCGGAGTGGTCCGTTCTCAGTAAAATTTTCTTCCATACAAATATTTCTAGTAATGTTCTATAAACTTGACGACTGCTAACAGCTGTCTCTTAGTCACACAATAATTCCTTTCTGGCCTGGACAAAACCTTGCTAAAATACGCGATAACTTTTTCTTGTCCATCTTGAATCTGCGAAAGGACTGCGCCTATGGCCAGATTGCTTGCGTCGGTATCCAAAACAAATTTTCCATCTTTTTTTGGATAGCTCAAAATCGGCGAAGTGACTAGGGCCTGTTTTAGTTGATGGAAAGGTTTTTCGCAGTCTTCATTCTATCTAAATTCTGCTTTTTCTACGGTCAATTTTGTCAAAGGTTTGGCAATATTAGCAAACCCGCGTACAAATCGTCTGTAATAGGTGCACAACCCAAGGAAACTTCGGACCTGATGTTTGCACTGCTCGGTTTTTGTCTGGGTCAGTCTTTACTCTATCTCTAGATACAACGTGGCCAAGGTATTGCACTTCCTTCTTAAATACGGGGCACTTCTTTGGGCTCAGTTTGAGATTAGTTCTACGTAGTCGCTGGAACACTTCTTCCAAGTTGTTCAAGTGTTCTTCAAACGACCTTCCAAGTGCGATCACGTCGTCTAGGTAAACCAAGCACGTCTTCCAAGACAGTCCGTTAAAGATGTTCTCCATCAAACGCTCGAACGTTGCAGGAGCGTTACACGGGCCGAAGGGCATCACCGTGAACTGCCACAAACCAGTTCCGATCGTTAAAGCTGTTTTTTCAGGATCCTTAGGTTCCAATTCTACCTGCCAGTAACCACTCTGACGTAGAAAACCACTCGGATCCTGAAGGGTGTCTAACGTCAATTCTAGCTGTCCTTTTTCGTCACGTCGTTTAGCTGTCTGTAGTCTACGCGAATCCTTGTCTTCTTTACGAGTACCACTGGAGACGCCCATGGGCTATTTGAAGGTTCAATCACGCCTTCTCACTTCATATCCGTATTTATTTGTTCGGCTTCTTCTTTTTTCGCCACAGGAAGTCTGCATGAATGTTGTCGTATCGGCCGAACGTCTCCGGTATTAATTTTATGTTTCACCACGTTAGTTCTTCCTTTGGAACCACTCTTCAGCGCGAACACATCTTGATACTCTTGGATCAACTCTTTAACTTTAGTCAGCTGGTCTTGACTAAAGTTTTGGCATTTGGAGGTAAGAATGTCCAATAGATGTTGCGGACACTTCATCGGCGACGTATCTTCGTTAGTTTTCACGTATCTCAAAATTTGAGATACTGGCGTGCATTGGCCAACCACGGTTTTCTTTTTCAACGTAATGGGATCTGAGTTGATATTTAAGATCTTTACTGGCATCGTGTTTTTCACTCGTACTAAAGTTCTGCCAACGAGTAGTCCCTTTTCCACTAAGTCGCCCTTCATTGGTTCAATCGCGCGAATGTAGCCTTCCATACTTCTTTATAACGTCCATTCCCAGGATAACTTCTTTCGTGATGTCGGCTACCAGTACTTGATCGTCAAGTACTCCATTTACCAAACCAATGGTTACTTTGACTTGTCCGTGAGTAGGTATTTCTTCGCCTGTCGCCGTTCGAAGTCTTACTGTTGTTGGTGATGTCTTCTCATTTTCCAATAACATGTTAGGACCAATCATGGTCTTCGTCGATCCCATGTCGACCAGTACTTAACACTTTGCTCATTGAGATAAATGCTGCGTGCAATTGGTTCATAGGCGATGCCATTTGAATGGCGATTTCCGGTACATGATTAGATGAAGTTAACTTTTGTTTCATTTGCTTAATTCGTTTCAGGTTTTTGGGTGTTCTTCTTGTTCTCTTCTTAAACGTAGTACGGTATCGTCGTACGTGGTCTATTTTACCGCAGTTTAAAGTCGCCACTCCTCTTTTTCACAGCATTCGTCGCGTTATTTCCTGGATGCTTTCTTGTGTTTGCGCAGATAATTCTGCAGCACAATGGACCTCATTGGTGCGACACCTGTTTCGCTGCTTTAAATTCTAAGGCGTGGATTAAAGTGTCATCCAACGTCTTAGGTCAAAATAGCCGTAGAGTCAACTGCGTTTCGTTGTGTTGAATTCCGTCTACTAAATCCTGTGTAGTCAGTTGTTGCACAAAGCTATCTGGGGCCGTAGTATACGCAAGCCGTATTAGTCTAACGATGTCAACTCCAAACTCTTTAAGGCTTTCTGAACGCCGTTTTTTTATTTCAAGTCGATATACTTGTTGCAGATGAGCATCTCCAAATTGTCTATCTAAACGCGAAATTAACAATTCGTAATTTCCTTAAAGGTGATCAGTAACAGAATGCAAAATTCTAAGCGCTTCTGCACATAAGGCTGCTATTAGGGACGTCGCTTTCTACTCGTTGCTCTAACCATTAGTTCCAGCTGCGGAATCAAGAGGCTTGTAATATGTTAATCATTCATTTTTTCATCTAATTCGATTTCAAATGTATCGCACATTTCTTCTCTTAAATTTAAAATACGTGTTTGCGTTTTTTGGTTTTTAACACTAACCTGTAGTTGTTATTTGATAGTTTTTATTCTATTTGCTTGTATTTTTTTCTCTAAAGTTTCTAACATTTTCTTCCTGTTTCTTAGAACTTTTTCCATATTTTTATTCCTTAATTTTTGACTATTCTTTATTTATTTGAGAAATTCAAATAACATGCATCCATGCTTACTTTTTGCAAATACAATCACTTTTAAAATACAATTCTTGTATAACACTAAATTTAAATAACGACAGTATTTTTTATTATTAAGTGACTAATTTATACGCATTGATAAAAGAAAGAAAGGTTTATGTTCTGGAACTATCACTACCGTTTACAAACACACGTGAGGCACTTAATAATCATTTGTTTACACAATATCAAATTACTGAGCGTAAATCACTCCACATCTGACACGATTTTTAAAACTAAATTTATTTTACACTTATTTATTTACAAGATTTAATTTAGATATGATAAATATAATTACTTTAACTAACACTAATAAAATGCAACGATTTTTAAGAAAAACAACTTACAAGTAATTTATATATTACGATTTACTGTGAGGAATTTTCGTTTATCTACACAGGCATTTATTTTCATTGATGCACCTTTATTTATCTAGAGCTCACGCGTTAAACTCTTTATTTGTTTAAACCGCCAAAGCCTTTTAACACTTTCGTCTCAATTTGAAAACTGACACAAATTTCTTCCAAATACCTTTTATATTCTTCCGTTATCGGAATTCATAATATTCCATTCTTTTCGATCGCCGTTCCGAAGTTTCCAAATACTTCGGGAACGCTTCAATACATTTTCATCAGATACAAAAGATTGGCTATGAGAAATTAGGATAGAGATTCATTATAATTAATATGGTACTCTTATTAGCTATTACAATCGAATTCCAGACAAGCAAACATTTTATGCCACATTAATATTAAGACGTTACTCTTTATTCTCCAGTTCGTTAATCGCTGAAATAAAACGGGGCATTCGAAAAAAAGCAAAATTGCGCACGAGACTAACTTTGGAGGTGCAAAGAATAAGATGTTTGGTCATAACGTATAATAATACAAATAAATATAAACGAATTAATGAGGTTTGAAGGCCAGTTCCATAACGATGTTACCAAATTTCTAAGCTATAAGCAAATAGTCATAAGTTACCATGCACTATGCACTTGTTAAAGATCGATTCTAATGATTATTTTTTATGGAAGATTTACCACTCCTGGTAGGAAGTAAAGGTAGGCCGCTTAGAGCAAGGAGCATTCGTATTTTTTAAAATACGTTTATAGGAATAGGACGCGTATAGCTGTGTATACCTTGGAATACTACACTGAGTATTTCTTAATATGACTAAATAACGTTTGATATGAATGTAGCAATGTTGTCTTAGCGCAACGAAGTTTTTATTATATGAATCGCATCAGCTATGATAGATGCTCGTTTTGCAACGTGCTGGAATCTGATACATAAAATTCTCGGTAATTGGGAATTCTAAGACTGATGCCTAATGTTAATGAACCGTCTTCAGAGAGAAACGAAACTCAATCAAATTAGAATAATCATTTTGTGTATAAGTTTATAGCATAACAATTATAATGTAATTTTCAAAAGTTGGGACGACAAAACTTGACCCTTCCTGCTCTGGCACCAACGTCCATGTCTTTATCCCGCCTTCTTGGACTTTTGTCTAAAAGCGAAAATAAACCAAAAGATAAATCATGCACTTGTGGTTTTCAATTTATACAGTGTTTCTTTAATTTTTTGAGTTGTTTTTCAATCGCTCGAGAACAACTTTTGTGCTTTGAAAGTTGCCTAATTTATTTTACGATAATGGTTTTGATACTTTTTTAAAAACTCTTTATTTTCTTAAACAAATAATCAAATTGGTATTGAGTAAAAATGGTTGATTAAAAATTTTTCACATTTAAATCTAGGGAATTTCGTTTTGAAATTTAAGTTTTTTTGAAACATTACAATTTTACAAACACGAAGTGAAAGGTTAAACTGTCAAATGTGAAGGAAAGAGAAGTATTTTAAAACCTTTTCGATAATTTTCGAGACGAATCAGTTATTTTTACGTTCGTTAATTGTTTGTAACTTAAAATAGTTTTGATTTTTGCATAGTTTTAATCAGTTTGTTTCAATTTTCTGTTAACAGTTAATATAATTCGAAAAACGTGTTGATTTTGATATCGAAAATTATATAAAAAAAATGGGAAAAAAGAAACGACAAGGCGAACCTAACAGAAACACCGATGACTCGAGCGATTCATGTGATGAGAATCAAAATATGAACGTCTGTCCACACATAAAGCAATCAGTCGACATGCCCAAACTACGGAAAACGTTACAGTTTCACGTGGAGTGCGATAAGTGTAAGAACACAATTTCGAACGAGCTCGACATGGATGGTGACTATGAATTTGATCTGTCTTTGTGGATGTGTCTCAAATGCGGACATCAAGGATGTGGTCGCTCGAAAAACAAACACGCTTTAGAACACTTTAATATCCCACGTTCAGACTGCCATTCTTTATGCGTTAACACCATGAACTGGAATGTTTGGTGTTATAAGTGTGATAACGAAATTAACATTAACACCAAAAAAAATTTGTTGGAGTGTGTAGAGTATTTGAAAAAACAAGCCGAGTTATCAAGAAATAAGACTAAAAGTGAAGTAGCGATACATCAAAATTCAGATATAATAAAGATGGATAATATAGATTGCAAAGAATTCGGTGCACCTATTAATTTATTACGCACACGGGGTTTGAGGAATTTAGGAAATACCTGTTTTTTTAATTCGGTTATGCAATGCTTAGGCCAAACTCCTTATCTTTTAAGTCTTCTCGAAGAAACTTGTTTATCCGGACAATATTTTCAATTACCTGGTGGAAAAATAAGTCCCGAAGATTCTAATTCTATTGATGTTGAACCCCTCGATGGTAAAGATTTGCCTTTTAAGTTTCGTTTTAGTAACGTATTTCTTTTAAAGGTAATTTGGAAGAATGGGGACCTTTAACTCAAGTTTTAGCTCGAACGCTTAAAGAGCTGCAAGATGGACAACCTGACGTTATTAATCCTTCTATGCTGTTTTCAAGGTTAACACATAGGATGCCACAGTTTTCAGGGGGACATCAGCATGATTCACATGAGTTATTGCGGCACATGTTGGAAGCTGTACGAGAAGAGGATTTGCGAAGATATCAAGCTGTCATTTTGGAAAAAATGGGTAAGTTTGTGACGTCTTAAGATTTTCAAAATAAAAATTCATTGAGAAGTAGGTGAAAAAATGTGTTGACTAACATACTTTTGATAAAGTACATGACCGTTAGATGGCGTTTGGGGTGGGTTATATATGTAATCTATACTTAAATTTGGCTTAATGACTACAGATTAGGAACATAATAGTGAATTATTGGCTTTCATAATGTTTATGACTTGTTTTTGTTTCATATTATGTAAAAGGATTTGATTTTATATATAATTAAATATGTTATTGGATTGAGTAGGATAGGCAACACACTATAAACGAGTGTACTTGTAGCAACAATGGAATCTCTTTGTTTTCAGAAGTATAGGATGTTTCAAAATAATTTTTTTTGTTTCTTAATTACAAAAATACACGTTTAAAAATTAAAAAAGGTTTATTTGCTAGGTTATCGTTTTTTTCTCTGGAAATCCGCATTGTTCATATATGAATAACGACGATTTGGTGGAGGACTAAAGTACTGCTGGGTGTAATCTCTAATACCTTTTTTAATGTATGGTGTTCCTCACTTTACAGTCGATCATGTGTGTTTTTATTAACCTTTTCTTTTTGTACTGTCATTTTTCTTACATTTTGCTTTAGTACTTTTAGGAAGGCTTTGTCGGGCTTTGTTTTGTATGTGATTTTCAAGTTTATTTTGTTAATACTGAAATATTCCACTATAAGCGCCTTTACCTCTTCCACCAGCATTACTTGACTTTTAAGTTACTTTCACTCGAGGCGCTTAAAGAATTTTTAGAAAGACTTGTAGAATTTCTTGATGCGATTAACTCAAAAAAAGGGCAAATTTCTTCCGAAATTTTAAGATTTTTTATTTTATGAACTGCTTCACCTTTTAATAAATTATTTTATCCAATCCTCAAGCCTTCCGCTTGCAACTTTATTATGATTTTAATTGCTATTAGCATGTGTATCGGATATAATTTGTGATTTAAACAATGACAATTTTTTAATGAAATTTGAAGCTTTAGACGTAATTTGAAAGGTGTTCTCAAAACACTCTAATTCTTGCTCGTGAGATGAATCGTCAGATTCTTGCATAATCTTTAAATTCAAATTTTGAAACTTATTCTTTATATGATTAATATTTTCTAATCTATCCGCAAGTTCATACAAATCGTCTTTAATTAATTGTATCGGAAATCTTACACGACTTTCCTATAAGGAATGATGAAGCAATATCTACATTTTTTTTAAGGTTATGTTGTCATAAGACGATTTTGAAGTGATATGTACACGATTGAAGAAACTAAAAATAATTCGAATAATTTACATACGTACAAAATTATATAAGAAAACCTGTTAAAAATGGCGGATACACCCACTTCCGGTTTCTTTATCAAACCCATCTTTTGATACAACCGAGAGAATATGAAAAGCCAGCTCCATACCAAACTTCAAGTAATTAGGACTTTTGGCTGGAGAGTTATCGTGGGTACAATCAAAGATAATTTAAATAAGATGCAGCACTCCGTATATAAATAAGTCAAATATCTAATAAACTGTTAATGTTAGAATTTTTTTTTATTGGAATAAATTATTAGGAAGAATTAACTCTATAAGAAACTGTAAAAATAATTCAAATAATTTACATACGTACAAAATTATATAAGAAAAACTGTTAAAAATTGCGGATACACTCACTTCCGGTTTCTTTATCAAACCCATCTTTTGATAAAACCGAGAGAATATGAAAAGCCAGCTTCATACCAAACTTCAAGTAATTAGGACTTTTGGTTCGAGAGTGATCGTGGGTACATCCAAAGATAATTTAAATAAGATGCAGCACTCCGTATATAAACTAGTCAAAAGGATTTAGAGAAAAATTGTTATTTTTTAACGTATCTTGCTTTCCTTTCAAGATATGGAATTTTTTTCTAAAAAAAAAATCGTCGTAGACAGGATTCGGAGCTAGGATCATATATGGAATTGACTTTCAATTGTAAATCAAATATCTAATAAACTGTTAATGTTAGAAAAAAATTTGATTTGAATAAATTGTTAAGAAGAATTAACTCTATAAGAAACTGTAAAAATAATTCGAATAATTTACATACGTACGAAATTATATAAGAAAAACTGTTAAAAATGGCGGATACACCCACTTCCAGTTTCTTAATCAGACCCATCTTTTGATAGAACCGAGAAAATATGAAAAACCAGCTCCATACTAAATTTCAAGTTACTAGGATTTTTGGCTCGAGAGTTATCGTGGGTACATCGTTACAAACAGACGCACACAAACAGACACCTAACTTTTTTTTGTCAAAAATACATTTTTCTTTTTCAAGAGACCTTGAAACGTAAAGCTATGCAAAAAAATTTTTTGAAAAAAAATTGCGATCGCTATACTTTCTTTATAGGAAAATAAAAATAACCTATTGGAACTTCCCATCCTCCACTTACAGCCACCGCCATAAGCACCAATGCTTCTGTAGCACATTCTATGGTATTATCTATTTTTCCCGTTCCAAGTTCAACGTATCCCCATGCTTTCCCACCTTTGAATTCAACCTGTTTTTTAATAGCAATTTCATCCAAAATCAACACACATGGTCTCTTTTCGGAGACTTTGTGTTCTTCAACTTTACACTTTCAACAGATCAAATGCCGTTTGCGAATACCCTGGCAAGCAGTGAATGTTAGTATCCAGCTACAAAAAAAAATTTTTAACAGTTGGAAGCCAATCCACTTGAGGGGTTACATCACCTTGGTGTTCCAAAAAATAATTTGATAGTCTCAAGGTGGTGTAACCTCTTTATACATGTTTACCAATAAGCATGATCTAGTCTTATTAAACATCGTCTTTTCTTTGTGCTTCCTCTTAATCCATCAGAATCGCTTGAAGATGAATGACAGACTTGTGCAATGTTTCTTTTTTTCCCAAGATTTAATGTGCTGGCGGTCACGCTGTAAATAAAAATTAATTTATTCATGACATTGCGATGACTTCTTGTAAGTTGTACCTGCTACTTTTATCTTCAGATGCGGAGTCACAGATGATGTTGATGGCCTAAAACATATTAATTGTTATTCAATTCAATCAGTAACAACTATTAATAACTTAATTCATTTTTACCTACATTTCTGATAGTGCAAATATTTCTAGTTCTGGGTCTATTGCCTGCTGCATTACATGGTGTGAATGGCTAACTTTCGGGCCAGAAGCAAAGCTATAAGCAAATTGTGTTTTCAATTGCCTTTCCTTTATTCTCTATACTTACCAGATATCAAGACGTGATCGAACTGAACGCACACCTGTTGACCGAGGCGGATTTATGTGAAGTGGTGGTACAGCTTCTTCTTATCGTGCCGTCTTCTGCCGAAGGTTGGCGACCATCATGACGATCTGTATTTTATTTACGGCTGCTCTAAATAGCTGGTTTGTTGTGCAGTTGAACCATTCTCGTAGGTTACGCAGCCATGAGATCCTGCGTCTTCCTGGACTCCTTCTACCTTCAATCTTGCCTTGCATTATTAGCCTCAGAAATTCGTATTTTTGTCCTCTCATCACATGTGCAAAGTATTCAAGCTTGCGTGTCTTGATGATGTCTATCACTTCGTTTTTTGTTGACATCCTTCTCAGCACCTCTACGTTAGTGACTCGCTCCGTCCAAGCTATTTTTAACATTCTTCTAAACACCCACATTTCGAAGGCTTCTATGCGTTTTGTTGTGTTTTTGTTCAATGTACTGGCTTCAATACCATAGAGAAGTACCGGATATATGTAACATTTCATCATGCGTATTTTTAGTTCTTTGTTGAGTTGTTTAGAACAAAATAAATTCTTCATTCTATAAAATACGCTTCTTGCTTTTTCGATTCTTGTTTTTACTTCTTGTGTGTTGTCATTCTTAGAATTTATCCAAGTCCCTAGGTATTTATATTGGTACACCCTCTCGATGTTTTCATTATGTATTTTAAGCTGTACGTTGTTACTTGTCGGGAATTTGGTGATGATCATGAATTTTGTCTTCTTTAAGTTCATCTTTAGACCGTATTGTTCACTTTTTTCCTTAATCTTCTCGACCACCCTCTCAAGATCTTCGATGTTGTCTGTGATTATCACTGTATCGTCAGCGTATCGGATGTTGTTAATGGGTATTCCATTCACTGCAATACCAGCTGTTTCTGCTGTGAGGGATTCCTGGATGATTGCTTCGGAGTAGACATTAAAAAGTATTGGTGACAAGACACATCCTTGCCTTACTCCTCTCTTGATGTTGATTTCCTCTGTAAACTCTCCTTCTAGTTTGACCTTGGCTGTTTGTTTGTTATATAAAGTTTTGATTATTCGTAGGTCTCGTTTATCTATCTGTTTTTTCTGTTAATAGTTCGACAAGTTTATTATGACGTACTTTATCGAAGGTCTTCTCGTAGTCCACGAAGCAAGCATATACCTCTTTGCTGACATCCAGGCTTCTTTGTGTCAGTACGTTGAAGGCAAAAAGAGCATCTCTGGTGCCGAGTCCGTTCCGAAATCCAAATTGTGTATCAGACATATTTTCTTCCAATCGTTTGTAGATCCTATTGTGAATTACCCTTAAGAAGACCTTGAGAGTGTGGCTCATGAGAGATATAGTTCGGTGCTCTTCACATTTTCTCGTGTTTGGTTTTTTGGGAATTGGTATGAATATCGAATTTAGCCATTCCGTTGGTATAGCACCTGTACTGTATATCGAGTTGAAGAACTTTGTTAGTGTTTGTATCTGTTCTTCTTCGAGCAGTTTCAGCAGTTCAGCCGGCAGGAGGTCTGGGCCTGGCGTTTTACCATTCTTAGTGTTCTTCAGGGCATATTTAACCTCTTCAGCCGTTATTTCCAGCCCTTCTTCTACGTCCATTGTTTCTTGATCTTCATTTTGATCTTCTTCGTCCGCGAAGAGTTGTTTGATGTATTCTGTCCATCTTTCAATCTTCTCATGCTCATCAATAATTATGTTTCCGTTTTTGTCTTCTAGTGGACTGAACGATCTCTTGCCAGCTGTCCCTGTTAGTTCTTTTATTCTCTTGTGTATATTAAAAGTATCATATTTTTTATCCAATCTCTCTATTTCGTCACATTTCTCCTCGAGCCATCTCTCCTTTGCTTCGGTGATTTTCTTCCTAATTGTTTTCTGGATATTTCCGTATTTTGTTCGGTCGATTTGTTTGGTAAGTCTTCTTTCCTCCATCATCTTAAGTATTTCCTCGGTGGTACAGCATCTTTTCTTAATACTCCTTTTTTCAGAAAAGTATTACGACTGAAATGTATGGACCAAATAACATTATGAACACTTATCTACTCATTGGAATCTCTTCTGAGTGCAGATAACCACAGCTTACGCCTATCCGCATTCATCCTAAGCCACATAAATAACAATTTACTTCTTTATCACTCAGGACTTTCGAGCAATAGAATTTAAACTAAATGGAAACTTACTTGAAAAAATGTAGGTTTTTGTTTGGCTACCGGTTTTTGCATAAAGGCACGATACAAACGTTTGGCATTTTTAACTGTTTAGTGTCTATTACAGCTATTTCTTTAAAAGTTTTCACCAGCCACCTTAGTATTGTAGATACTAACACTACACTAGCGGCAATCGCAATAACAATTCAATAAAGCGAAAAGGGAAAAAACATAAAAACAAAACAATAATGAAATGGCAAGTATTTGTTGACTGCAAACATTATGAAATCGTTGACAAAACAAAACAAAGTTGACAGCGGGCATCGCACAGCTGATCAAAGTATCGGTATTTCACTACTGCGCTTGCGTGTGAACGTTATTGTTACGATTTTTACCGATGCTCCAAAATGTAAGGAAACGTTTTGACTGTTTTGAGGAGAATTTGTATCAATGTATGGAAGTTGATGGCGCACAATTTGAGCGTTTGTTGAACTAATAATTTTTAAAATATTTATAAACCTAAAAACAATCATGCACTCACATAGAAAATCAGTTTGTGTTTGTCGGAGGTTGTTGGGGCTAGGGGGTTGACCTGACAAAGTCAAATTTGACATCAAAATGTGTCGTTTAAGAGGTCAAAGGTACCATGTTTTAGGATTTTTCTTAAACAACAAAACAACATACCCGCTTTAGTTAATCTATGTGGTTTTCATAGGGACGAAAAAAATTGAATAAAACTAATTTCGGCCACGCTGTCGCATAGAGAAATGAAAGACGCTTCAAATGAGGTGTCGCTCTCTATTTAAATTCTTGGTTGCTGGGGTTTGACATCAAAAGTTGTCCAACAAAAATCAAGAATCGATGGGCGTTTTCTTTTTAATGGCCCACCCTGTATATTCTTCACTTTGTTTATATCTTTGCCCTAATACGGCGTTGAAATCCTGTATGACTATGTCTTATTTACATTTGTTTTCTTTTCTTGCTCTATGTCAATAGTATTTGTATTAATTTAATCTTTGTTTTATCGGTGATTTTAACTACGTACTATCTCAATACTGAAAAACGTTTCACTTTTAGGTTTAAGTAGAAAAACCGATCCATCGTCAGTGGAAGGCGACAAGAAAAAGATTATTAAATTTTATGGTCAACAAGCTTCAGAGTTATTACTTCCAACTGAACAAGTATTTCGAGGTGTTTTAGTGAGCACGTTACGTTGCCAAGAGTGTAGTCATACGTCTCAAAGAGACGAATTTTTTCTGGATTTAAGGTTTGCTTTCTGTTATACAAAATTGATTCGTTAATTAATGAAACTGTAGTTTGCCAATTTCTGAAAAACAAATACCGCCCGTTCTAAGACGTAAAGCGGAAGAATCCGACGACAACAAACCTTCAAAACATCAAACGAAAAAAGAAAAACGCGCCGCTAAAAAAAAGAAGAAGCAAAAAGAGCGCAACGATTCGGCGATGGACTCGACTTTGCAAAATGAATCGGAGTCGGAATCTGACGCCGACATTGAAGATAACGTCGAGGTAGTGTTACAATTGAAATCCTTAGGTTATTTAAATTTTGTTTTAAGGATAACATGAAGAATGATAAAGGGGGAGAGTCTGGTTATAACTCCGTAAAGACAGAAACTGGTACCCCAAATGAAGATTCAACCGAAATGCGCATCGACGATAACGTTAATTCTAGTATGGGTATGTTGTGTGCATCACCTCTAGCTCCAGATAGTCTTGAAAATAGTCGAGCATCCAGCGAGACAAATATCGATATGGGTAGTCCGCTTTGTGGAAATAACAGTCCTTTAGAAGAGTAAGTATTGGTTTTAATTTGACAAAACTTGCAAAAAAAATCATTATAGCACAACTGAAGACTACGATAGGCCAGAGTCTCGGTTGTCATTCGTGAATAATAAAAACATCGACATCAAAGCCGATTTAGAAAAATTAACATTATTTAATGATACGGAATCAAAGAGAAATGACAATTTTTATAATCGATGCGAAGAAAACCAGGACGAAGAAGTAAGTGCTTATTATTCCGGTTGTGTAATTTAACTTATAATTTTAGATGGGAGAAGATTACGATGTAGATGTTTGGTCGAATACCATCACAACTCGTTACCAATGTGTCGAAGGTGAATGTTCGGTGCAGTCCTGTCTAAACCAATTCACTACCTGTGAACTTCTCACCGAAAACAACAAAGTGCGTTGCGACATTTGCACTAAAAATCGTGGAGGAAACGATAAGAAAACCGTTTACACTAACGCAACTAAACAATTATTAATATGCAATCCACCTGCCGTTTTAATTTTGCACTTAAAACGATTTCAAGTAATTGAATTGAAACTGTTACAATTAAATTGCTTTAAATAAACGATTTTAGGTGTTTAGATTCCGTTCCACTAAAGTCAATAAATTAGTGAAATTTCCGACGCTTTTGGATTTAGCGCCGTTTTGTTCAAAACGTTGTCAGGATCTTCCTACTTTTGAACAAGGTCAGAGTAAAATTTTATACACTTTATTTGGTGTGGTCGAGCACAGTGGTTCCTTACACGGCGGGCATTACGTGGCGTATGTTAAAGTAAGACCTCCGCTTCAAAATCAAAGCTACCGATGGCAATATTTACCTAAAAATCACAAGAATTACCAATCGTCTCGTGTTAAAGGTGCCGAAGCTAATCTCGATGTTCCCACTGGAAAATGGTTTTATGTAAGCGATTCGTATGTGATGGAAGTGGCTGAAAATAAAGTTCTAAATGCGCAAGCATATTTATTATTTTACGAACGCATATTGTAATGTATTATGTAAGCGTTCAATTTATTGAGTTATGTGTAATATATTGTCAAACTATGTTTTATTGGATTTTTTGGTTATAATTGATATTTTTTAGTATTCTATAACTAACTTTTCTTCATATTTAGAATTTGTAAAATATGTGCATACATACAAGTTTACGATTATATGAAGAATAGTAATTTTTCGATGAAAGAATTTAAATTTTATATATAAAATGTCCATGAAGCTTTTGCATACAGCATGTGATTTGATAATTTTAATTTACAAATATAAGGTTTTTGATCATAATACTCGTTATTCATTTTGTAAATACTGCTTAGGATATATTTGGCTAAAGGTTTTCTTGGAACAATTTTATTTATTTATTTTGATATCTTTAATTGTAGAAAATGAAAGTGTTTGACTTTGTCAATGAGATTTGAATAAAAGATTGCAGCAATTTTATTTAGGTTTCATTCTAGTTTGGTAAGTAGGTCTTTTTGTAGATTTACAAAAAGTTATTGATGTAGTTGATCATATTATATTATTACAAAAAACTGGTGTGGTCACCACACGAATTTCCTATCGGGAATTTCTGGAATTTTTTTTACGGTTATGCTGTCATAAAACCATTTTGAAATGATTGCACCTATTGTATTGACTTCCTAGCATGCTATAATTTTATTGAAATTTTTCTCTTCGGTTTCATTAAGATATAACCGAAATATGGTAAGTTGAGTCATATCGACTAACCCCTATATTCGTGCGCTTGAATGTTGCGATCGCTATACTTTGCTTATAGGAAAATAGAAAAATAAGCCGTCGCGAGACGCCTGAGAAATGTGAAACATCGAAACAATTTTTTTTATAGAAACATTTATTTATGAATGAGTTTTATTAAAGTACATAAATAATAGTAACTTTAAGTTTAAATTAATAATTTGTGAAAACCATCGTTTAATTATTCCATATCAATTGATTTTACAATGCATCATACACAAAACAATTGAATCGACAAAGTTAAAATTTAATGATCTCCAACGCAGTTGTTTTACCA
This sequence comes from Aquatica leii, assembly GCA_035610365.1. Classification (NCBI taxonomy): domain Eukaryota; kingdom Metazoa; phylum Arthropoda; class Insecta; order Coleoptera; family Lampyridae; genus Aquatica; species Aquatica leii. The sequence continues at coordinate 39,194,373 of CM069437.1, read as the reverse complement.
AAACAAAACCGTGTTTCCATAACGCCGAAATTTTAATACAGTGGTTACAAAAAAATAGTTAATTTTATTACTCTTTACATTAACTAACTAATACCATTCTAATACTTAGTTAGATACCCACAAAACCAAAACCCTATCGTGCGTAACCTCTTAAACGGATTCGTAGTTATCGTTCTTTCCATCAGATAACTATGCTTACGTAATTTCGCGTGTCTTTAATGAGATTTAAATTGGATTATTTCAAACGCCCTTTTGGAATAGTGTCGGGCAGCTGTCCAAGATGGCCGACAGTTTTCCAACACTCTTTCTCCAATTCGAAACATGTCGTTCTCCAACCCGTGACATGAAAAGAGCTGTGATTAGCAAAACAATACTTAAAAAAAATACAATTTTATTCAGCTCGTTATAATCATTCTCAATGATACAACTTTATAATAATTAACCTACCAGCGAATAAACTTTTTTCAGAAGCATTGAAAACTGAGTTTCTTTTTCTTTAGGTTTTTCGTCAACTTGGTTTTAACTACTGACCGCTAGCTATAAGATACGAGCGTACTCATCGGTTATGTCCAGAAACTTAACAATGAAAAGGCAACAAGGTTCTATAAAACAATATACAGAATCATTCGTTCTTCATAACTCTTTACATTTAAAACAGTCTTAGGCTACTCACTAAAATTTCTTCTGAGTTCGGTTTCTAACACAAACCTTCTGATCTCTAATGAAATATGACTTCTATCATATTCCGCATCATTCTCTAATTCAGTTGGTCTAAACCGCAGCCAAATTTGGAGACCGCCAGTTTTTTTATGTTCGTTTTACGTTCCATAAGTCTCTGTATTCGAACTTCTGATGAGACAACTCCTAGTAGTAGATGGACCGTTGTTGGTCTTGAATCTTCAAAACTCTTCCTACTGTAGGTCGCTGTTTTCGAAGTTCATCCAAGCGGCCAAACTTCCTTTTAAATACAACGGCAATCCCTCTGGACATGCCCAAGTCTTGAACAACACAGTGTGCACGGGAGTAGTTCTTCCCCAATCAACAAGGAAACATTTTTAAAATGTTCTTTTTCAACGTTTTACAAAAGATATATTTACATATTTACGTTGCAATGTCAATATTAGAAAAACATTCTAAAAATGTTTAAAAAATATTTGTATATTTCTATAATATTTTATAAACGTTACATTAATGTATAAAAAATGTATAATCAACGCTTTTCTTTAATATAGAAATATGCTTAAGGGCAGTTCTACAGTTTTAGTGTACCACTGCTGTAACAAATAATATTACACTTGATTAAAATTTCTTGCAACGAAAAACGTACCATCATAATAAATGCTGACATACTAAAGCCGGGTTGCACAAAGCAAATGAAAAATATAGCAAGTGATTATTTCTGAAATCAATTGTTACATCACCAATAAACTTGGTTTCATTAGCTATGTAGCAATTATTTTGAGAAATAATCAGTTATTACATTTTTGATTTGCTTTGTGCAACCCGCCTTAAAAGTATTTATTTGAGTTTCACTATAACGCAAATTAGAAAACGATTAAACTGATACACTAACAATACATTACACAGCATAGCGAGTAATATTATGGAAATTGTTAATGCGTTGAAGCTAAAAATATAATGCAATTATAATATACAAAATCGCCATCTTTTCACCCAGATACTGGTACCTTGCGCAAACGCGGTTATTAAGTACTTAATTTAAATTTGCATGAAAGTTTTTAGAAAAACGAAAAGGTTTAATATGTATTTATTAATAATATAATGTAACAAAATATATAAAAGAAAAAAGTGTATAGGTGAAAGCAAGCAAAAATATAATTTCTATTAAAGTAAAAACGTTTTTTATGTTACTAAAAAATGTTTTAGAAAACATTTTTTAAATATTTCAATATCACTGTTTAAATGAAATATTTTTAAAACGCAACAAAAATATTTTTTTGAAAAACATTTTTTATATCGACTATTTTAAAACGTAACGTTTTTAAAACATGAAATAACCGTTTTCTTGCTGATTGGGTCGGTACGTCAAATAGATTTTGTTGTACTTCTGTGGTCACTCCAAATCTTGCTTTCGCGGTTGCATTATAGCTGGACATAAACTACTCCTTCGAGTCGCATCGTTCTTAATCTGTCACTCTGTTGACCACTCTCCTGTCTTCATCGTCGTTCGTGGGGAGGCCAACCGATTGCTGTGTAATACCTTTGGTATGTCTTTTGGTAACTTTCGGACGCGGTAGATGACGTCATTTATTTTTGCCAAAATAGCATAAGAACCTTTCCATTGTCTCTGTAACTTTAGAGACAACCCTCCTTTTTGTTGTGGGTTGTACAACCTAACCAGGTCACCAAGCGTTCTCTAATTTTTACGTCATATTGGTCTTTCATTCGGTCACTGGCGATTTAGATGTTTTCTCGGACGTTGTCGTGGATGATCTGCATTCTCTTCTTGAGTTGGCTTACGTAGTCATCCCCAACAACTTCTTCTCCAGGCTTGCATTGAAACTGAAGATTGCACGGTAATCTTATCTCAGGTGCAAACCTCACACAAACAGGAGTTTGTCCGGTAGTATCGTGAACGGATGATCGATGCGCCATTAGAAACAAATGTAAAAATTGGTCCCAGTCTCGTTGGTGTTCAGAGACCATTTTGGCGAGATACTTCTCCATCGTTCTATTCATCCGTTCCACGGTACCATCTGATTGAGGATAAAGAGGTGTAGTCTTGGTCTTCTTGATTCCCAGCATTCGAGAGACGATTTGGAACAAGCCAGACTCAAAGTTACGCCTCTGATCTAAATGAAGCTCCAACGGAACCCCAAAGCGGCAAAAAAGCTCTTTCACCAACACACTTGCAACGCATACGTATTCCGTCCATTTCGTGAAATTATCCATGGCCACCAGAATGTACTTGTTGCCCTGTTTCGTTTCTGGGAATGGGCTTGCGATGTTAATTACTACTTCTTCGAATGGACTTTCGACGTTGTACTGTCTCATAGGAGCTTTGCGTTTTCGAATTGGTCCGTTTTTAGAGACGCATAAGTTACATTTGCGGCACCACTCCCTTACATCTTCTTACCAGCTTACCCAATAAAACCTTTTCCTGACCTTTTCAAGCGTCTTCTTCACACTGAAATGTCCTCCAGAAATTCCGTCATGCTAATGCTGCAATACTTCTGACAGTCGGCTTCTTGGCACCACGCCACCACTAGCTACACTTTCGTTTCGGTGCCATCGTCGCCCTCTAGGAATCGCTTCAAAAGATCATTTTCTAATTTCAAAGAGTCGCACTGTGCCCAATATGCATTCACCGTTCTACTTTGCGCGCTGATTTCATCCCAAGTTAGTCTTTGTCCATTCGTTTTCTAATTTGTTATCAACTGTAGTTCCGGATCACTCTCTTGTTTTCGACGTAGTTGAGCTGGTTGCCAATTATCGCCTATCGCCGCTGTTCTGCGAAGCATGTTAATGTTCTCTTGTAGTCGAGAAGAATGACCACAGTTAACCGGGCATGGTCGTCTAGATAGGGCGTCTGTGTTCCGATGACTAGTTCCAGCACGATGTTCTGTATGAAAATCGTACTCATTCAATGATTTAATCCATCTCGCAACATTCGCCCAAGATCAAGACTTTTAAGTGACGCTTAACCGCTGAAAAGGACGGAAAGTCGTTGAACGAAACGTGCTGGTCAAGGAAATTGCACGTGCCAGCCTTGCCAACAAGATGTAGGGGAAGATATAACACAGAGAGTATCTACGGGAACGGTGCGATAAACCCCGAGGGTAATTCTAAGGAATAGGGATTGGAGCGAAACCAGTTTCCTGATTACGTGGGAATATCGAAGTCTGTGGTACCAAATGTCTAAACCATACGTGAGCATGGGTATAACTGCACTGTTAAATATATTATAATTAAGGTTTCTTGTGTAGGTTCCATTTTAAGCGTAGAACAAGTGCAAAACGCTCCTACACTTTTCAACCACGAATGTGAAATGTTTTACAAAACTCACTCTGTCGTCAAGGAATAGTCCGAGGTACTTGTGAATTCAAAAATCCTACGGCCGGGAATGTTGTTGAGTCACGTCTAGAAATTGCGGACACCGTGACAGTGTCGCAGTCTGCTGGTAGTTCTGTGCTACGCAAGTCGTTTACAACCAAAGTTCAAAAGGTCGGTCTGAAAACCGAGCTTTATAAATACCCCTTCGTCAGTTGTTTAGCATAAATAGAATGGTATACATTTGAGGAATAAGTTATAGATCTGTTCGACAAATAACTACGAATGACGCGCGTGGCTCCAACAGGTACCCTCTTAACAATGAGAACTTCTATTATTGAGAGCCACCACAGGTTGTTGAACGCTCCAGATATGTCAATGAAAATTGCAAGTCTGTACTTGGAGAAGTTCGGTTGTACATTGGTCATTAATCTACGTGCGGCGTCAGTCGTCGTTTTGCCTGGAGCGAAGCCATGTTGACTGGGATGGAAAAGAATTTGTGGACGAAGGTCGTCATAAATCTTTTTGAGAAGCACACGTACAAAGTTTTGATAACAGAGTTATCCGACGGTACGAGTTGGGATTTACATATTTCTTCTCAGGTTTGAGAATGGTGATGAGTTTACCAGTTTTCCACTTGGTAGGAAAATAACCATATTTAATGCTTGAGTTGAACAAATCAACGATCGTAGAAGAGAGGGAGTCTTGTACAATTACACGTAAGACATTACAATGTATTTCGTCAGGCCGGAAGACTTGTTTTTAGGAACTCTACTAGACACCGTTGCGTTGCGCTAGTGACCACCCAGTCCTGTTGGGATATTATTTGCAAATTAGTGCGTGATTTTATTGGAGCATGCAAAGGACTATCCGTCGTCGGTTCGTCGTCAGGAAACAGTGAGCAAACAATAGCTTTAATCGTACGGTTAGATCGACAGAAACTTACGAGAGGACAACCTGTAAACTAACCCTCACGGGCTCGTCGCCAAGCTTTTTTCAACAAATTTTTACCAGGAGCTATACTTGTCTGTCTTCACTACCAGTTTGTACCGGTGAAGCGCGACTTTGTAAGAGGCAAGCCATTAAGGTTTTAAGTCTGCTGGGGCTTTTTGGTGTTGTTTTTGTAAATAACGCACCGCTCGTTTTAACCTGTCTAACAAATCTAAGATCGTGGCACAAAGCACCACGTAGCTCAGCAGGAATAGAACTTGCTATTGCCATAATTAGGCAAACGGGATCTATGTATTTATATAATCAAGGATTATCTTAGAGATAGGTTCTAGATGGGGAGCTTCGAAGGTTAATTCAAACCGTATCAGTCGATGGTCGCTTTCAATAACTTCTGGAACAACACGCTAGTTTCTTGCAACAGAAAGAAACGCCAAAGTGACGTCGATGTTTGTCGAGCCTAAGTAGCTAGAGAAGGTGAAGAGTTGGTGAGGTTCGTCACCGGGGAGTGCCAAAGCAGCGATTTCAAATTAGTCACATGCTATTATGGTAAGAACGTCATTTAGTTCATCAAGAATTTTATCGAGGTGTTGGAGATGAATGCGAACATCCTCACTCGGCGGCCAATAAACGCCGACGATTGCCAATGAGGTGTTTCCAACCGTAATCATATATTGTCCATAATTAGTGTTTGCTATTTTGGCGTCGAGCCGTTTCATATATGCTGGGTAGGTACTGGATGAGGCTCTATGCCTGATGACTTTACTTTTATGTCCAAAACTAGCGGGAGGATAGGGAACTTGAGATTATTTATCTCAACAACTTTCCTGAATCAAAAAAGGTTATAATTTGGGTCCCGGGAACAGTACTGGAACTGGCCACCCTATTGAAAAAATATCGGTACTGAGCAACATCAGTACTGAAACGTGGCGGGTAGTTAACATTAAACTAGATCCAAAAGGAACCCATTACGTTTTGTTTATAGAGAAGAGGTCCTGGAAAGTGGAAGCATTAACCAACCAATTGCACCTTGGATTTTTAAGGATCAGTCTCCGGGCGCTGGCCGACTCCAAAAAAGACAGCAAAGAACGGCAAGAAGGCAATGGATGTAAATCCAAAGCCAGAAAAAACGTACTGACGGCAAATCTAATGCTCAAAATCGTTCAGATAAATATACATCACTGCAGCGCAGCTTCAGCGGCCCTTAGTGCTTATATCGTGACACACGATAGTGATATTGCCTTTGCCCAGAAGCCATGGATTCACAAAGGAACAACACAATGGTCCAGGAAGATATCTGCTTGCCCAACTTGTGCACAACCTTCGCACATGCATCATTTTAAACCTTCTTTTTCTGATTATAGACACATTCGATACATTGTATCAGACGAGAAAATCAGGTACAAGATCAACGCACGAGTTAGAGCTAATGACGGACAGTATATTTTCGGAATCGCTTACGAGACCGGAAAAGAAATAATTTGCAGCAAACTTGCAGCGGAGCATAAAAAACTATTGAAACATCTTTTCAGAGATGTGGTACGCAAAACTCTTCTTTACAGAGCCACAATCAAAAACTCAAAATGCACTATCAAGCATGAGTCGGCAGAAGTTAAGAAAACTCACGGGACTAATAACAGCACATTGTGACCTTAACAAACATATGCATAAAATGGGACTACAAAGTAGTCCTCTATGCCGCGGGTGCTTGGAGGACGACGAGTCTCCGCAACATCTGCTGGGCATATCAAATGCAACGCACTAAGATTATCGGCAAACCAAAACTAACCGTTGAAGTTGAAAAAACCCCTTGGAATAAGCTTCTATACTTCATTAACGAAACAGAACTGCTGAGGGAGTAATAAGCTGGAGGTGTACAAAAGGACTAAGGAGGCCGTAGTGTAGGAGCGCTAGACGAACCATCTCTTTAATTATTAAAGTGAAATGTAAATAGCAGCTAGAACTAGAAAACGACGCCTGAAGATAAACGGTATAACAAGCGAGAGGTCTTTTACTCATGTTCTACGTTTTAACATAATCTCACACACATAATCCCAGGCAGCGCACTGTCATATGACGACATTGACATGTCTTAATGACGTCGCTTACGTAATTTTGACGTCAATAAAACGTAATGTGCTGTCTAGGACCTACACACAGCTGTTCTTGTCGAAAATATACGGAACTAAGATATCAATGCCCAAACGACAACAAATATAAGTTTCTTTATAATTATTAAAGTGTCGTTTTAGAGGTATAACTGTAAAGAATACCTCCTTGTCAAAATCTTTGTTTCATAATTTTTGTATATCTATATAAAAATGTGATTATATGTAAGAAATTACTCATTAATCATTTTATATTATACAAATAAAAATGTCTCAGTTAAAAAAAAAATATCCCAAACAGCAATGTAAGCTTGTATCAAGATTGTAGCAAACTTGTCGTGACAACTATAAAACTTGCAGCAATATTGTCGTGACAAGTTTGGAGACTTGCAGCAAGTTGGCTAAGGAAGCAATAACAAGCTTGTGACAACCTTTTGTCGCGACAAACTTGCAGCAATATTGTCATGACAAGTTTGGAGACTTGCAGCAAGTTTCGACAAACTTGCAGCAATATTGTTAAGTCTTGCCATGACAAGATTTGGATTTGCAGAAATATGTTACAGTCCCCTGTCATCGCAAAGTTTAAAATTTGTAAAAATGCTATTGAAACATGTAATCGCAAGACTTACTTACTTACTTACAGACATATTAAAGTTACTTGTCATGGAAATTCGTCAAACTTTCAGTAATATCGCTGTACTTTGAAGCAAGGTACAAAGAAAAACAAAAAAATATTTTGCTTACTGATATCGCTGATATTGTAATTAAATAAAGCTGTAAATTTGAATAAGAAAGTTTTCTGCAAGCTTGCAGCAAGCTGCTCAAATTTCTCAAGCGTGTGTCGTCAAAGTTGCCAATATTACCAATATTGCTGCAAACTTGCAGCAAGATTCGTAAACTTGGCAAGGAAAAAGCAAGCTGAAAGCAAACTTGCTGTAAGTTTACATGCTATCTGGGATACTTCATTTAAGTTTAAATACATAGATAATTTGATAATGTTTAGATAACTGTAGAGTACAATTATCTTCAAATTGTCGCGAAAACAGATATGCATACGAGTTTCTATGTGTGTTATTGTAATGAGCATGAACTTTTTTCATGTTTTAATATATTCGTAATGTATTTTATAAGTTGTTTTAACAGTTAATTCACTTTTATAAAAACAGTAAGCAATTATCACACAAACTACAGTCGCACGATGAAGTCATTTGATTTTGACTTCAAAATTTTCTTTTATTAAATAATGCAAATTACAAGTATAAATTATTTAATTGCATGCTTACAAAACGGATAATTTAATCTACTCAGAGTTGTTAAAAAAATTAACAAATAAATGATTACCTATGTTTTTGTTTGCGCTGAAATCAGTTTCCACGCGCCATTGGTCGTTATAGCGTTGACTGAACAAATATATGTATATACATTTCTTCAGTCAACGATTATAGTTTGTCTTTTAAATTACTATATTTTCTGCAGTATTAATAGATATGTACTTATTGTGAAAACGTGCAACGTTCTTAATAACATTTACAATTCAAAAACCAACTTGTAGATGATAATTTTAATCTAAATATAAAAATAACATGCATCGATGATAACAATAATACAAAAGAAAATTTACTTAATTCGATTTAAACCGGCATTTAGTTTCGTATCCAAAAATGAATACTGAAGATATTTTGGATGGTGATATTAAGAAATGCATAGAAACATTACTTCAAGAAAGAAAAATTGTTGAATATACGTTAGCTGCAAATACTGTCTTAGAACGTAACTACGTAAGTACAGTTACAAATGTAGTCGTTTGTGGAAAAAACCATTCGGGGCTAGTACAAAAACTAAACTTTTTTATAAAAACGGCGAAAAAAGAAAGGGAGTGTAGAGAATTTTTGTCAATTAAAGACATGTATAGTCGAGAAATATACACTTATAAATACATTATTCCCCAATTTATTGCACTTCAAAAAGAAAGAAAAATTAAGAATTTGTTTAAATTTACAAAATTTTATTCAGCTTCTGAAAAAGAGTCTAAAGAGATGGTGATTTTAGAAAATTTGTCAAAAAAAGGATTTAAGACGATTCATAAAAATATTAGTGTAGATTACAATCACGCTATGCTAGTAATGCAAGAACTTGGAAAATTTCATGCACTTTCTTTTGCCTTAAGAGACCATTTTCCGAGTACTTTTAATGAAATTTTTAATAACATCGATGATATAGAGTTTCACGGAAATCTTGGACAAACTTCAAAGCTTTTTTTAGAACAGTTTTATCCGTTATACATTGAGATAATGTACTCTGGTAACCATACGATTGCTTTTGAAAAATTAAATGACTCCAAAGAGCATTTATTTAAATCTTTACAAACAGCCGTTAAAGGTAAGACTACAGAACCTTATAGTGTCGTTACTCATGGTGATTTTTGGATTGCAAATTTATTATTTAAATACGACGTGCGTATGTTTATTGTATTTTTTTGTATTTAATATGATAGTTTTAGATGCATTCACATCCTAAAGAGATGCGCATAGTGGATTTTCAAACGACGAAAATGGCTTCACCCGTTTCGGACATATCTCAATTTCTTTTTGGCTGTCTCGATCAAAAAATTCGTAATAAACATTACAACGAATTAATTCAAGAGTATTATAAAAGTTTTTCGTCTTTTTTGCAAGATTTAGGAAGCGATCCTGTTCAATTATTTCCCTACGATGTGTTACAAGATCAACTTAAAAGGTTTAGCGTTATTGGGTTATATTTAGCTTTCAAAATTATATGTTTTTCTTCGATACCAACCGAAGACACTCCAAAGTATGAAAACGCGAAAAACGGTAAAGATTCTAGTAAAATGTTTTATGATACCGTAAAAAATTCCAATTCTTTTAAAGAGAACATAAAAAATGTAATTTTAGATTATATTCAACTCGGTTACGATTTATGAGGCATTCCAATTTATGTAATAGCGAAGGCTTCCACGGCCGGAGGCTATACTAAGATGAGACGTTGACTGAAGAAATACATTTCTTCAGTCAACGGATGAGAATGTCTTCCGGGTTTGGACCGTGTCGTTGTTGTCGATTTCTCTCAGGCCCTGATGAAACCTCTTGCGAAAGTGGGTGAAACGTTGGCAGCTTCGGTTACAACAATGACACAGTCCAAACCCGAAGACGTTCTCATCTTAGCATTCCAATTTAGTTTTACACAATGTCAATTTATTTTAAGTATATTAATAGGATATATTAGTTAATAAATGGCTTTGGTATTTGATTAATTTTTAAAGCCCAAGGTTTTTATTTAGCTGGAGCGCTGTAATACCTAAACGCACAAAATTTGTATTTTAGTCAACATTAATTTGATATAAAAAATTAACAATTACGTGTGTTTTTATATGTTGACATTTAGGTTGCTACTTACATTATTATAATTACTGCAATTTTCTAAATTTAAAATTACATTTGCTGACTATTTACCTATTACCATTATCTTAAAAAACCACTTTGCATACCTAAAAGAAGAATTAAAAATTAATCAAATTCTTAAATGTCGCACTTTTAAATGTACAATCCTATGGTACCCTATGGTACAATCAGTACAATGTAAATTCGTCGGTAACTTGACAGCTGTTGATAGCGAACTGTAATCATAACTGACATAATTGTCACGAGATAGCGCATTTCTAAAAATTAAAATATAACTCCAAAAATCCTTACATCTTTGTGCATTTATATAATTAAATATAAAGTAACATTTATTTATATAAACTTTAGTATTATTTAATTTACATACCTTTCAGATGTTTTTTAAAGCCTGGAATATACTACGTGTTTAACCGCACTGTAGAGGATTTTACAATACTGTCATATAACAACGTGCGTAAAAATCAAGTTACCTTTAATGTACAATAGTTATTTGTATCACTAGTCCAGAAAGTGCTATTTTGCAAGTTTGAACATATTTGTTGGTCGAGGTAAAGCTGAGGCCTACAAAATGCGAATACTCACAAAATACTTTTAGGACGTGTCCCAAATAATAAAAGTCTTGTAAAAAGATATATTTTTAACACCATTTCTCGGGTATCAATTATCACTGGTCTACAGTAGTTTTGTTGCCCTATATATGAAAATGATTTTGGGTCTAATTAACCACACAATTCATGAAACTATCAAGGATTTTGTAGGATTTGCTCAGATTTTTTTTTTAAATCTTTATTTTCATTTTATATTAAAAAAATTTAAAAACAAGAAACAAAATAACTGAGTATTTTATAATGTCAGTTATGTTTTGAGAAATTAGAATATATCGAAGTAAATAAAGAGGAACATGTCGAAAATATATTTTTTGTGTTGCCAACATTGTAAACGTCAATATTCGTTCGTTAGTGTAGTTACGTAATGAACGAAAAAAGCTCTAGGGTGGAAAAATGAAAACTAGGAATCTACATAAAAGTAAGTGTTCAAAGTCAATTAATATATTAGAATGAGTATGCGACAGGTGGAAAAATCATTTTAAAAATCTTGAAATTCAGTTAAAATTGAAGAAAAACGATGTTAAAGTTAATGTCAAATCTGACAGATTTAGTAATAAATGTAGTACCAACATATTATATTTCTGTTGATTTTTTTTATTTTTTCAAAAAAGAATGTAATTTTATGAAAGGCAACACAAAAAATAATGTACATTACTCTCGTCGAAAGAATCATAGCATAACTCACTCACATGCAACGCTCGGCCGTGCGGCCTCGCCTCGCATTAACGTTCGTTATGCTATTTCTTACTTTCGACTCTTGTTACGTAAACTACTATTTTGTGCTGCCAACATCGCAAACGTCAATATTCGTTCGTTAGTGTAGTTACGTAATGAACGAAAAAAGCTCTAGGGTGGCAAAATGAAAACTAGGAATCCACATAAAATTAAGTGTTCAAAGTCAATTAATATATTAGAACGAGTATGCGACAGGTGGAAAAATCATTTTAAAAATCTTGAAATTCAGTTAAAATTGAAGAAAAACGATGCTAAAGTTAATGTCAAATGTGACAGATTTAGTAATAAATGTAGTACCAACATTATATTTCTGTTAATTTTTTTTTATTTTTTCAAAAAAAATGTGATTTTATAAAAGGCAACACAAAAAATAATGTACATTACTCTCGTCGAAAGAATCATAGCATAACTCACTCACATGCAACGCTCGGCCGTGCGGCCTCGCGTCGCATTAACGTTCGTTATGCTATTTTTTACTTTCGACTCTTGTTACGTAAACTACTATTTTGTGCTGCCAACATCGCAAACGTCAATATTCGTTCGCTAGTGTAGTTACGTAATGAACGAAAAAAGCTCTAGGGTGGCAAAATGAAAACTAGGAATCCACACAAAAGTACGTTTTCAAAGTCAATTAATATATTAGAACGAGTATGCGACAGGTAGAAAAATCATTTTAAAAATCTTGAAATTCAGTTAAAATTGAAGAAAAACGATGTTAAAGTTAATGTCAAATGTGACAGATTTAGTAATAAATGTAGTACCAACATTATATTTCTGTTGATTTTTTTTATTTTTTCAAAAAAGAATGTAATTTAAAAAAGGCAACACAAAAAATAATGTACATTACTCTCGTCGAAAGAATCATAGCATAACTCACTCACATGCAACGCTCGGCCGTGCGGCCTCGCGTCGCATTAACGTTCGTTATGCTATTTCTTACTTTCGACTCTTGTTACGTAAACTACTATTATATTTTCATAAAACGCCTTTTATAAGCTTTTCTTTTATAATTTTTCAAGAGACAATCTCTTTTCAAAGACCAGCAGTAATCTGCCATCATGTGACAATCCCATCGACCCTCTGATACCTTCCCTCCATCACTTTTAGATCTTGGTGAAACCGCTCTTCCTGTTCCTCACTATAATTTTCTAAGTTATCCGAAAATTTATCTAGATGATTGCGTAGATAGTGTAACTTAATACTCATATTTGCTTCTAAAGCCTGCAAGTTTGTCAGCATATTTGCACAATTTCTTCATAATTTGTTGCTTTATCGTTACCTAGAAAATGTTCGACAACCAACACAAAAGTTTTTCAAGCTTTACTTTCCGGAACAGTCATAACTTAGTCTTTTATCAATTGCCGTATTTGAGAACCATCAAATATTCCACCTTTAGATTTTTCCATACTAAGATTTGAAAATTTTCTGCAAATGTAATTAAAACAATCTCCGTCCTTGTTCAACGCTTTTACAAATTGCTTCATCATACCTAACTTAATATGTAACGGTGGAAGTATGATTTTGTCTCTGCTCACCAGCGGCTTCCTTATTACATTGGCTTTACCGACAGTTAAAGAATTTCTTACAGGCCAAACATTTTGTTCCCAATGAAGTTGTTTTGCTCTACTGTCCCACATACAAATAAGGCAAGGGTATTTTGTGTAACCACTTTGTTGGCCAAGTAAAAAATTAACCATTTTTAAATCCACACAGATCGGCCATTGATGCTCCCCAATCAACAAGGAAACGTTTTTTTACGTTTTAAAAACGTTACGTTTTAAAATAGTTGAAACAAAAAATGTTTTTCAAAAAAATATTTTTATTGCGTTTCAAAAATGTTTCATTTAAACATTGATATTGAAATTTTTTAAAAATGTTTTCTAAAACATTTTTTAGTAACATAAAAAACGTTTTTACTTTATCAGAAATTATACTTTTGCTTGCTTTCACCTATACACTTTTTTCTTTTATATATTGTAACAAAAACACAATTATATAAAATTTTGTTACATATTATTAATAAATACGTGTTAAACCTTTTCGTTTTTCTAAAAACTTCCTTGCAAATTTGAATTAAGTACTTAATAACCGCGTTTGCGCAAAGTACCAGTATCTGCTGGTTTCTGCGTAATAAGATGGCGATTTTGTATATTATAATTGCATTATATTCATTATATTTTAAGCTTCAGCGAAACAATTTCCATGGTATTACTCGCTATGCGGTGTAATGTATTGTTATATAGTGGATCTTGAGTGTATCAGTTTAATTGTTTTATAATTTGCGTTCTAGCGAAACTCAAATAGATACTTTTATTGTCAGCATTTATTATGATGGTACGTTTTTCTTTGGTTTTTGTTGCAAGAAATTTTGCTGAAGTATAATGTTATTTGTTACAGCAGTGGTACACTAAAACGCTCATTCTATGTACTTCATGATTTCCATTTTTTGTGATGTTTTAAGGTTATCAAATTGATATGATATTGATCAAATGGGAGATTTGAACGTGCACAATAAACAATTAATCTTGGTATGTAATTTTTTCTGATATTCATGTAGCATTATTTTGTGTGTACAAAGTTTCAAAATCTTGGATTGTTAGTTGTTCTGTTTTTTGTTTATACACATATAGGTACAAGCATAATTAGTCAAGTTTTCTTATTTTATAAATAGGATCGTTCGGTGTAGAGGAACGGCAACAATAAAAACAACCTTTATTGTTCAGGCCTTAACAACAGATAAAGGTTGTTTTTATTGTTGTTGTTCTTCCACTCCGAAGAATCCTATCCATAAAATAGAAACATTTTTGATTAATTGGAAACTTTAGTGAGGATTACTATAATTATTTCAATTAATATAAAGTAATTACATAAATAACATTTGTTTTACTTTATGTTAATGTGTTAACTTTTGTTATAGGCACCAAATACGTTTACAGTCACATGAAATTGAAGTATTTAGAGTATACGACGATTGTATTATTTATCTTTTGTAAGTCTGTTAGGGCTGGTTCTATAATAATGGTATAAATGTCAGTTAATATATACTTAGTTTGATTGTAAAATGCTGTCGTTATTGGCTGTGTTATTGGTTAGTACAACTAAAACTAACAGCCAAATATGTCAGTATAACTAAACTTACATTTATACCATGATTGTAGAACTGCCCTTAAGCATATTACAATATTAAAAATTATCTAGCACTAGATAATAGATAAATTATTCAAACTTTATATAGATAACAGATAATAGATGAAATAATCTATCTAGTAACAACGATAAATGGAGTTCATTTGAAGAACTATTATGGAATGCGGAAAATTACTGCAGAAAAACACATATTGTAACTGAAATTTTACGAGACACTGGATTTTTTATAAATATTATTTAAATAATTTAAATCGGGTTGGTAGCAACAATAACCTCATGATAACAACCAAATCTTTTTGTCCATATTTGCTACCAACCCGATTTGACAAATCACTGGAATTCATTATGACCCATCAATCAGAGAGGTCGTTGTTGACAACCAATAAAAGTTTTTATTTTTTGAGGGCGATTTAAAATTCATCAGTTTTACCAACCCAAAAATGTTAAACCTGAAGTCCAAAAAAACGCTTGAATATTGTCAATTATACATTTTTTATACATTAATGTAACATTTGTAAAATATTACAAATATATATAAAAAAATGTTTTTTTAACCTTTTTAGAATGTTTTTCTAATATTGATTTTGCAACGTAATTCTGGCCATTAAGACGTTTTTGCAATGTTTTTAAAAATGTAAATATATCTTTTGTAAAACGTTGAAAAAAACGTTTCAAAAATGTTTCCTTGTTGATTGGCTCAAAGAATTTAATTTTCTCTAAAACTAATTTGATATTTTTATATTCTTCTTTGAGTTTCGCGCAATTGGAATTGATGCAAATTTATTTTCATTGTGCAATAAGACGCATTTTAAACTTGTTTCGCAACTATCAATAAAAAGGCGCCATTCAGTAGATTTGTATTCTTTTAAATCCATGTCTAGAAGCAGCTTCGCGATATCATTACAATACACCAATCCTTCATTTTCAATAAAAAATTGTAATAACTCTTTTTTTCGCGTTCTGTATGTAGTAATTGTTACTGTTGGTGCCAATAAATTTGTTTCTTTCAATCTTGAGGCTAACAGTTCTGATCCTTGTTTTGATAAATTGAGATCACGTATTAAATAACAGTTCATTTTGAGAAAATGACTTTGGCGTAGATGTTTCACCATCCCATTCACTTCCACTGGTAGACGGTCCCGATTTCTGTGAATTTGGCAACATCATTGTTTCTGAGGGCATGCGAATTACTTTTGAAACGTAAATAGGCCGAGGGAGATTTTTATTGCGTAAAACCGGACATTTCGTAGACAAAATGGATATGGGATCAAAGAGATCCAAAACGCATGAAAAAGAACAATAAATCTAAAAGTCAAAACAGACTTATCACCTCCTACTAGCACCGCTTATTTACCATACTCTATGGGTTCGACAGAAAAAATAAGCAAGGTGGTAAAGAAATATAACATTAAAACTGTCTTTACAACTAAGGATACCCTGAACACTTGGTTTATATCTGCTAAAGACAAACAAAGGACTCTAAAACATGACGGAGTTTACAAAATCCCTCGTTCCTGTGGATCAAGTTATATAGGACAGGCGGGACGCTCTATTGAAGTTAGAGTAAAAGAACATTTGGCTGACTACAAACACCGCAGAGTTATTAAATCAGCAGTGGCAGAACACGTGTGGAACCAAAAACACACGCTAAACTTTGACCAAACTGAAGTGTTGGCTAGAACTCCTTTCTACTTTCCCAGACTAATCTGCGAAGCTGTGGAAATAGAAAAACATCTATGTAATATGGACCAAGAAGACGGTTTAAGACTCAGCAAATCTTGGCTACCAGTATTATATCCTCTAAGACAAAGATCAATCTTCTTGACACAAACACTTAGTCCGAGTAATATCAAAGTCAGTCAAGCGGTAACGGAAAGATAAGGTTCGATAATTAATCGCTATTGATATAACTATCATCACTTACACTTTTTGCTTCAGTGAAATTTACCACTCTGAAGATGCAAGCTGCAATGCTTTGCAAAACGTTAGTTTGTTTGGATTCACGAACGACAATAGTTACGGCAAAAACCAAGTTCTACTTCTTGTTTTGGCTCTCAAGGAGAGACTAGGACCAAGCCTAAGTCTGGTTGTTTAACTACGACGCGGTCTAAGCCGAAAGTCGCTTATAATCATAAACATATGTTGATAAAACTGAAACCTGCAATGATGTTATTCTAAACAATAACAGAGATAATAATGTATATTAATAACTTTGACGGATTGACATTTGACGTTTAATTAAGTAATGATTATTAGTGCCAACTTTAAGTTATAAAATTCCACTACACGTTACCGGCCTAGGCCGAAAAAGTAAAATGTCTGGCCAATTATGATGCCTGTAAAATGCATCAAAAAAGACAAAAATGATCATTTAAAAATTTTAAAATTCAGTTGAAACTGAAAATAAAGTCAAATTTGACAAATGTAGTAACAGATGTAGTACCATTATTATATTTTTAGTGATTTTAAGCTTTTTTAATTTTTTCAAAAAAGAATGTAATTTTACCAAAAGCAACACAAAAAAGTACGTTGCTTTCGTCAAAAGTATCATTGCATAAATCACTCACATTCAGTACGGTCTGACGTCACATTTAAATGTATCGTGCGTCGCATTAGTGTACGTACACACTGCACGCCGATTCGTGCACAAGCGGTTCCTTGAGAGTCTGAGCGATGCGGGTTGAAATATACAGCGCTGCCCGGTTTGCAAAGACTCGCGTAGAAAAAAAAACAAAAAAAACGAAAAAGTAGGTATTAAACACACGAAATTAATTTGGCTAGATCCAAGTACGGAGAATTTTATAATTTATTAATACAATTACAAGCGGAGCCAGAAATAATTCGTAGTTGCAAATACATCGTAGTTGTGATTTATAGAATTTTTTTGATCCCATATTGCACTATGTACATATATTTTGTAAATAAATTTTTCAATATTTATGGCTTTTGACATTTGGCTTTAAATAACTTTAAAACACAAACCAATATGTCTTCTCCGCTCGGACACACTAGGATTCTCCAGGATACGCGTACTTTATGAACACCTGCAATCTAAATTCAAGATTATGTTGACTCACTGAACTCGCACTGCCCGGCATCGCTTAACTTAACTTAACTTAACGTTCATTATGCTATGCTTTACTTTCGATTATTGTTATGTAAATTACTATTTTGTACTGCTAACATTGCAAACGTCAATATTCGTTTGTTACGAAAATTATCTCGTAACTTAAAAAGGCACCAACTAACTCAGTTTGAATTAGTGATTGAGACGTAAGTTTCGTGTGCTAAATTATAAATCAATTTAAAAAGCGCCAAAACGATGAAAGATTAAGATGGGAGACACCGTTTAAATCTCCCTTAAGCTGTAAAAGAACAAATGTCAAAACAGAAGTTGTAACAACGAGTATATATATTTTATCACAGACAAAAAAAATTGTAGATACGAGAGAATAAATTTACATAGGTGCAATCAAACGCTAGAAAATAGGTCAATATCACAGACAATAGTGGATGAAATAAGCCCCCTTCGGCTTGGCAACACGTCGTACAACAAATTAAACTTGTCGGCCTAACGTTAACATTGCGAAAATAAATTTGTAAATTGTAACACAAATATGCAAATTTCGATGATTGAGAGAAGCCGCGAGCGCACCGTCTAATAATATGTGACACACAGAAAAAAAAATTATAGTTATTTGTGATACCAACATACTATGTACGTTTACTCGTACATGCAATCGACTGACAACATAACACAAAAATTTAAAGTAAGAATTATAATACTTACAGTTTAGTTTTCTTTTGAAGAATGCGATTAGCTAGTAACACCTTTTCGGAAATTCCTGAAATTCGCTGAAATAAACAAAGCTGTACCTACTATGTTATTACAAGTAAATTTCTCTTGGCTATACGATCAATGAAAACAAATCAAATGTGGCGAGTTTCCGTCAAATTAATTATATTATTGCATTAAGTGGGTCCTCCAATACGGTTAGAAATGTGTCCAATACTCAAAGGTTTCGATATCTTCAGTAGATGTGATGTAACGTGTGAGTGTCCAGAAACCCGCTAATGACAGTTGACAACTACGGAAGAATTAAAGTAAATTACAAAAACAGGAAACAACGTTTACCCCAGTAAAAGATTTTACAAAAGTGGTAAAAATACTACGCCAAATACTCGCATGAATAGTGTGAATAATCAGAAACGTTAGCTAATTTCTTATTTTAGTGTTACCGGATAGATTTAATCGAACTACAATGTTCGACGTTACAGCAATCCCCTCTAATGTAGCGGGGAGTGGGCGTTCCGAGAATAAATCTTATAAAAAACTTGGAAGTGGACACTAGCTAAAATCAAATAGAGTAATTTAGGCATACGCCAAGGACAAAATCCTAAAATCCAAAACCAACCCAACCCAAGAAGAAACGTAAATGAAACATGTTTTCCCAGTTCGCTTAGCATTACCAATAAAATGTGTCTAAAAAGTCGTGGAAGTGGAAATATACTCCAAAGAATCAAAAACTACAACCAGCAGAAATAAAGTATCAGAAAAGGTACTCGTAACTCGACATCGGTCGTTACACTATAAGAGCAAAAAAACAACGCAGTCCCATAGACATCACTAAGCTAACTATGAGAAAAAGAAGAAGTATAAAACAGAGAAAAGTTTAGACCACGATCAAAGACAACGTCCTAAGAACCAGTTAAACCCCAACTCAGAAATATAAATCCAACCTTAAATATAAGTCTCCTGTTTGGTTTATTTTTGTGATAATAGATTTAAGTTTATACTTCTGTAGTTCCTCTACCAACATTACGCGACTTAGAAGTTTGCGCCAATTTTAAAATGTGATTTGATCAGAAAAGGGGTTAAAAAGTTTAAGTTAAATCTAAGAGAAAATAGATATGTAACGAACAATGTTAAAATCAACATTAAAAATGTATTCAAGTCTATAAAATACAATCCACTTATATCAACAAGCAAATCTCAACATTTGGTCCTTCGAGCCGGATTAAATAAGTTATAATTCCACTTTTTATGGGTAAAAAACAAGATGAATCACTTTCGACATTCAAGGCGACTTCCTGTAAGTTTATTTTTGCTTTAATCGTGTCCTTTAACAAGCGCAATTAAATAGTACATATATATATATATTATTACTTAATTCAATTAATAGAATTTCATAATACATTTAATATTTGCTCTTATATTTTATCAAATCTATCTTATACGCATTATCAAAATGACCCAAGACCTCAAAATTCTTAAAGCATTAAAATCGTTGCTTTATCAACGAAGAATGCTGCAAGGACGTTTAAACAGCGTTTCTAACTATATTGACTACGTAAAAATGACTCTGATTATTTGCAAAATTGTGATTATCACTTTGAACTGCAAACTCGTATTTCTAATTTTAACGGCACCCTTGATGAATTCAACACCATTCAATTAAAAATTGCAGCATCTGAAAATTATTCAGAGGAACGTCAATTATTCGGATTAGAATTTGAAAATAACTTTTATATAATTTTTGGAAAAATCAAATCTTTATTATCCGACTATGAAAACAAGTTAGACTCAAAAAATATTACCATGTTTCCGAATTTAAATGATCACAATACAGGTGTTAAATTGCCAACAATATCTCTGCCAAAATTTTCTAAAAAAAATCGTTGCAAGCAGGATTCGAACCTATATTATATTTCTGAATTCATTTTAAGTTATAAATAAAATATCTAATAAACTGTTTGTTAGAATATTTTCTTATTTTTGAATAATTTGTCAATAAGTTGTAAAAGTAATTCGAATAATTTACATACGTACAAAATTATATAAGAAAAATTGTTAAAAATGGCGGATACACCCACTTCTGGTATCTGTATCAGACCAAACGTTCGCACGATAAGAACCGGAAAATTTTCCAAGAATAGAAACTTGATATTTTTGAGAGAACTCGGCTAACTTCTAAGGTTAACTTTATGGGGAATTCTTGCAAGAATAGACGTCCTGCTATACCAAAGAAAATTGCACAATTTCTAAATCTAGATTTCAGAAATTATACGGATCATACTTTTAAAAGAACTTCCAGTACCTTGCTCGCTAATAGCGGAACTGATATCCTTGCTTTGAAGAGATGCGGGTGGAAATCCTCTACAGATGCAAGGGGGTATTTGGGAGATTCGTTATTTAATAAAATACAAACGGCCAATAGAATTTCATATGGAATTATTGAAAGTTCATCTCAAGGGATTGTTGCTGAGAAGAAAATATCAGACCTCAGTGTAACTGACCATGACATAAATAATAGTGTGAATGGTGTGTGTGGTGTTACTTCTGTTTCAAATAAGTAAAAAAGTGAAACATTCTGTAAACACATCTTCATTCCACTGTTCTGTTCCAATTATAATATTAATATAAGTAACAAAAAGATGTTCTATGACAATTATTAGAATTAAAATAAATAAATAAATAGAGACTAAGCTATGTGCAGTCTGTGGTACAATTCACCAGTATTAGTAATTGACATTTAAAATGTCATATTAACAAATATAATCTGGCAACTCAGACTACGCGTGGTGACCACGATACAAATAATGACGAATGATTGAGCCGCTTACCCTAATACTTTTTAGGTAAAATGCTCTACAATTAAAATACACAAAAAAACGAATGCCTTCAATTTCTATGTGAACTTTGGTAGGTAATGATTCTCTTAAAAAATACATAACAGAAGCGTATAATCGAAAAAACATCAAGCATACATTAACACTTAATCTTACTAACATTAATTTTTATTTAGCAATTCTTTAGCACCAGACCAATATTGCTTTCCGTGCTTACGGAAATTACAGGTAAACCTTAATGTAACAAAGTACAAAATTTCGGCTAAAGAAATAAGCGAAAATCCGGTAAACAAACCTAACAAGCCACCGCAATTTGCAAAAAAGTCAGTCTTGCCGTAAAGCTCGTTTCTTTGGGACGTTATGAACTGCATGTCTTTGAAATAAATACGAAGTCTTGATAGATTGTAACTGTCTGATTCGTTTTTCGACGACACCAAATTTCTACCTTTTCTCCAATCCCATTCCGATTGGGAAATCGTTGCGTCGTAGTTGATGGAATTGCACGATTGTAAACAATTGCAGCTGGGCACAAAGTACTCGGTGACGTTGTCGATTGGATGAAAATGTTCGGCGTTTTCGATTCTGAAAGAGACTTCGCTTTCAAGAAATTTAGCTGGAAATTGTGTATGTAACTGGAGTTTTTATGAGGTTTATACTTACTGTTGGCAAAGTTAACGCAGCGTTGTCTTTGCGCTCCACAGATTGATGTACTATTGTCGCCTGAAAATTACTGTTATTCAGAGCGTAGATTAGACAAAAATCTTACGCGGCATATAGAAATCGACGCACCCGCATGTTGCTAAAGTGAAGTTGGCTAAACACTCTAATAGACAATCTTGTTGATTGTAAACTTTGAAAAAACGCAATTGTTTGTCTGTGACAAAGTAACAGTTTCGATCCGCTGCGCTGTATCGACCCAATTCATCCGAAGTGCGCATCATGTTTGGACTAACACCAGCTATAACATCTTGGTTTAAACCTACTCGGAAATACCCGGCTTTTGTTATCGGCAACTGAGCCGGATGGTGAAGAATAACCTAAAAAATACTGTTAAGACTGCAGGTGTATTTAAAAAATTGAATACATCATATCCTTGTAAAGCATCTCCGCAAAGATAATCTAAATCTGACTCGAGCGTCATAAAAGTTAAATCCAAACCTCCCGACGATCCTGATAGTAATGTGCGACGTGGAAAAGCGTATAAATCGGAGTCTTCATTGTACCCTTCTTCCAAAGACCACTCAGCGGGAGGCTGATGCTTGACCAAAAACGCATTAAAATGATCTGCTCTAAGGTACGCGTAAGATTTTGCCGTTCTTTTTAAAGTACTTACGCTACATCGCTCGTATAGATGTCATCTCTATCCAGCATATTAAAAGAGTAACAAACTCCTTCGCTTGTTATTGTGGGAACAAAGAACTTATCTAAGCTGTCGTCACAGTTGATGCCGGTCCAGCTGCAGTTTACCACAGTGTAGTTAAAATCTGGATGCACCTTTGGTACAAGCTTTTGAGACGGTTTCACACAAAAAACTGGCACCTACCTCTAAAAGAAAGTTTATAATTCCAGGATCGATGAGTCTAGCGCCTTCGTCGTCAGTAAATAATTCCAATTTACTTGAGCATATCATTGACATATAATTAAACCCTTTTATTTTTTCAACGAGATCGGGGTTTTCTTCCGTGTCGTTGTTAACCAACAGCGCCATTTCGGTGAAGTTAAATTTTGTTTTAATCGCTTTCGTCCTTGGACAAATAGTGACCGCTGGAAACGGCACATTCCAAATTGGTGTCTCGCTGGTGGCAAATGACACAATAACTGGCGAACGTTCCCATTTGTAATATGCTTCTTTAATAAACGTAACGCAATAATATAGAGAAAAAGTTAAAACAACCGCCCACCAAATTCTACAAGTGTTATTGATATCAACCGTGTACTTTCAATTTAATACGTACTTCTCGATCGAGCTACGCCTTTCTCCCAAATACTTAAAACCATGAATACTTGTATTGTTGCAATATTCCATGAAGTACCAACGAAGATTTTTTAAACATTTTGGCGGTTTTATCTCTTCAACGTTGTCTTCGCTATCGTGATCTTTCAAATCGTCCACAACCATTTTGTCGTTTAGATAGACTGTCTTTTCTAACTAATTACGATCGATAATTAATTTTCCTAAATGATATTACGCCAATTATGATGAATATTAAATAACGCTAATTGAGGTAGGTTTTCTGTGAGAAAGAGTGCAAAAATCTAATTCATTATTGTATTGGCGCACGTTTTCTTTTCCAACGGTGTGTTAATTAATTAATTAGAGCGACATGCACTTTTTTTCTTATTAGTTAAATATTTGATATCATGATATATTGCATGTACAGAATGACAGCGAGCAAGGATGGTTAAAACAAACTTAGTTTTAATTGATCTCGTTTTTATTATTGAGGGCACGCTTCTTGCATTTCTTTAAATAAACACACGATTGTTATAATTTAAAAATTAAAAAAAAATGTTTTAAAGAATGAAGCGGTTTCTTATAAATGCAACCATATAATTGATTTTTTTTAATTTCAAGGGTAATATCAAATTAATATTAGCGATTTACACATATTTTAAGAAAGATTAATTGCAAAGTGTGTTTAAAAAGTTTAAACAAATGTTATCGCTTAGTTTTTTTTTTAAATTTTAATAACGCCAAATGTTACGGTTTTATTTTATTTTAAATTAGGGTATAATTTATAGTTTTGAAAGTAAGTCTACATTGTGTTTATTAGGTAGCTACAAAAAAATTATAACTCCAAAATTTAAGATAAAAGCCACAAGAAAGTCTTATAAGAGTTTAAGGTAGGAAGAACGGATAGGGTGCTGGCAGGTTTCGAAATCCTTTCTTCTCTTATTAGCATGGACCGAAACGTAATAACGGTTCCAGTATAAAATATAATATAACCTATTTTATAGTTGAGATTTTGACAGCGTCACTTGTCAATAGACTTTCGCTGTCATTAAATCCAATGACAACTTTTCTAGCCTCCGTACTAATTTATAGTTTTCTATAATAAATTGTTTTGTTTTTATTTGTATCGTCCTGTGATATATAAACCAGTATTTTTAACGTTTTAAATATTTTTTTATATTTCATGTGCTTTTGTATCATATATTACATTTGAAACTAAAATAGAAAAATTTTGAGTTGTAATACTGTTAGAATATATTTCTGTTTTCTATAAGTTTATAATTATGTTATGTACTTCAATGAAAAAATACTTGTATGGATTATGGCTTGTATTTGTAAAATATAAGAATGAAAATAAATGTATAAAGCTTTTTTAAATTATTTTTCAATATTGGATAATAATACCTAACTTAACCCGTATCTGTACTCACATATGAACGTAATATAAATTTGGGGCGTTATTTTAAATTTGCACAAGGGCTCCAAAAGTGCTAGGCGCGGGCCTGACTACAAACTCAAGGAAAAGTTTTCAGACCAGTCCTGACTATTTAAATAAGTGATTGACTTGCTGAGAGCTCTGCATTTTAAAACATATTGTGTCTATTCTTGTTTTTAATTTTCAATCATATATAAAATAAATCGTTAATAAAATAATTACAATAAATAAATCATGATCAATCTTCAGTTCTTTATTTTGACAGTGACCTAATTAACTTAACAAAATGTACTTTTTTGTTCTCGATTACAATTATCTTGTTGCAACCAAAACAAGACTTCAACTAATTAAACAAAAGAAATGTGCAATGGAAGAAGTATTGAAACGTTCTCAAATTCAAGAGCCTTCTCGAAGTTGTTATCCATCTTCTAGAACGTATACCGAAAGATATGGAACACTATAGAAGTATTTCCAAAATGTGTATAAATACTGTACAAACAAATAGTAGGTCAGTTATTTCCGTAATGCGAAGACATCAGTGTTAAGAAGATTATTCAAGTCTAAATAAATAAGTCGTTAGCGCGTGTGTGTAGATAAATATACGGAGAATAACACTGTACGTGACTTTAGTGTAAACAAGTGTGTGAAGCTATCCGCGGACTTTATCTTATCTTCGTGTAAGTGATATAAATTAGTGTAAGTGTTTTTATTAAATATTATTAGATTTAATTAGTTCGGTTAATTTAAAAGTGTACATATTTTTAGTACAAGTAAAAAATATTTTTCGTAGTTTAAATAAATTAGTTTTAATAATAAAATACGTAACAATTGGTGAAAATCGTGAAAATAGATAAAGCTGTTCTAGAAAAATTTTAGAAAAAAATTCTAGAAAAATAGAAGAAAAATTGTTGGAAAATTCTAGAAGTTTAAAAGAAGAAATACGAACGAGCATAGAAACCCAAATTAAAATTGTTCAAGAGGAAACTCAAACATATATGTTAAATTTAAAAGAAGAAATTTGCGAATCTGTAAATGACACAATAGAAGAAGTACCTACAAGACAAATTAGAAGAGAAGTTAAAAAAAAATTCAAGAACTATAGAAGACAAGCTAGAGAAAAAATTGAGAGAAAGAATATAACTGCTTGAAAAAAGAATGACCCAAATGAATTGTCACGCCGAAGGAAGCGTCACGAGTGAAGATTTAATAATGGACCATCGTGAAGAAACCACTCACAAGTTTAAAGTTGTTCCACCAAATTTTGATGGTAAAGCTCCATGATCAACCTACTACAAGCAGTTTGAAGCTGCAGCTACAGCTAATAGTTGGAGCAACAAGCAGAAAGCGACGTCTTTAATAGTGTCCTTAGGTGGAGAAGCGCTTGGAATTTTACAAACTGTTCCTGATCACCTACAAGAAAATTACGAACTCTTAATTTCACGATTAGAAATGAGATATCGAGATGCTCATCTTCAACAAGTGTATCAAGCTCAAATTAAAATTAGGGTTTAAAAAGCGGCTTGCGTATTCTACAGCGCAGGATACCTTCTTGGAGTAGTTGGCTGTTCAAACCTTTGTAGACGGCCTCCGAGATAACGAAACGCAGCAGACTCTCCGGTTAGTTCGACCGAAAGCATTGGATGACGCTTTGGTGCATGCTTTGGAGTTTGAAGCAGCAAAAAAAGCATTGCAACGAGACGGTCATAAACTTTGCTGTGCAGCAGAAGTACCCGCGCAAACACTGGAAAGCATCGAGGAGATAGCGCGACGAATACTTCGGGAAAGAGGAATGACAACTTTAAACTGCGGTGAAATAGTCCATGTACGGCATCGTACTAAACCTAAGAAGAGGACAAGAAGAGCGCTCGAAAATTTGGAACGAGGCGTACATTTACTAGTGCAAGAACAGTGCTGGCCACTAGTTCAGACAGGTTGGACAAAGTTCCTGCAATGACTGACAACATCTTTCAACTCCTATGACTTTTTTTATTAATGCAACTACAGACAAAACTGAAAACTCAAGGTATGACCGCCTTAGTCGTTTTGAAAAACAGCTTCAAGGGCTAATCATGGCTGTATCTTCGTTGCGGTATCGCTTGAACTCGCGCGGACGTATTCACAGAGGAAGATTTAAATATACTTAGCGTCATCAACAGGAAGTATGCTGGTATCATCGTCGTTTCCAACAACGCAACGAGCCCCATGCTCGCTCACTTCAAACACGGAAAACCAGTAAGCCCAATCTTTTCAGCGGCTAGAAAATAGGACGACTTCAAATCAAGCCGCTTATTTATAACGGATAGAGAAACCAGAATCCAATTTTTTGTCGACTCTGGTGCAGATATTTCTTGCATACCGCTTACACATAAAAAACGATCTGCTGTTTGCTGCAAACGGTTCAACTATAAAAACTTTTGGTAAGAGACTACTAAGTGTCGAGTTGAACATAAGGCAGTACAAATGGTCGTTCACCATTGCCGAAGTCAGCACGCTCATTATTGACGCAGACTTGCTTAATTAATTTGGGTTACGCATAGACTTAATACATAAACAACTACTAGACAGTAGCTCAAGTGGCATGCCCTTTTTATTGACACAACCGTACATCTTCTAACTCTATAACAAAAGTACTCAGATTTATTTATCCAAACTTGTTGCGCGAATAACCATCGTTTATTACTACATATTTCTCGGATCGTATGATGCAGGAACTGTTTCTTGTAAACTGCAATCACACTATTTTCAATCTAGATTTTGCAGCATCTAGTAGCTCATCGAATTTCGTGGCACTTTGAGGTGGCCAACAAACCAAAATAAAAGTAGATAAACTTTATATTAGATTTATTCAAACATAATTCAGCTTGAAGTGTATTTACTACGAAGGTAGCATGAACAATCTTAGGGTACGTGCTGCTTACAACATAAGAAGGGGTAAAATACCCGTACATACATTTCGGCAAGACCGAAAACTAGCGAATAAGCAATTCTTAACATCCCTCCGGCCTTGAAAGGCAAAGCTTTCAAAAAAAAAAAAAGAAATGACTATACTACGTAAAACAACAAACAATGGATACATTTTGTCCAAATAAAATTATATGTCTATGGGCAAAGGACACCTTTTAGTAAATGCGCGGCGCATTACTCCTTATACTGTGCGTATGGACGCCACTCTATTTACACCATCACTACCGGGATATAATTGCACAATATGACCTAGCTGCCAGCGTAGTGGTGGAAGGTTGTCTTCTTTGAGAAGAACTAGCGTGCCTTCTTGTCGCTCGAAACTATTTGATTTCCATTTTACGCGTTGTTGAAGTGTTGAAACGTATTCTTTGCTCTAACGTTTCCATATGCGTTGATGTAACTGTTGTATACGTTGGTAGCAGGTAAGTCTGGATTTTTTCAGTTCGCTGACGTCCGGATCCGGTAGAGACATAAGAGGTTTCCCAATGAGAAAGTGAGAAAGAGTTTCATTACCTACGGTTCGCTTAATGTGATGCTTGGCTGATTTAATTCCAGCCTCCCACAAACCTCCAAAGTGAAGACTATGTGTGGGTATAAAATGCCATTCAGTTCCCTCAGTAACAGCAGCGTCAGATAATGACAAACCATGTTTATTTTAAAATGTGGCTAATTCTTTAATTTAAGAATTAGCGCCAAAAAAGTTAGTCCCGTTATCGGAGTAAACACGCAGGGGCTTACTTCTGCGAAACACAAAACGTCGAAAAGTCATAATGAAAACTTTAGAAGACAAGCTTGTGACTAACTCTAAGTGTACGGCTTTCGTAACAAAGCAAACAAATAAACACAGATAGGACTTGTAAAGTTTGCATCCACGACCCTTGCGATCCTTAATTTAGAAAGGTCCGCTATAATCAACTTCCAGTATTATGAAAAGGAGCGAAAGGCTCTACACGAGATTGAAGTAGGTTTCCTATAATGGGTGCTAAAAAGCTTGGCGAAAGTCGAAAACACTTAATACAGTAATGGACTATCTGCTTGACAAGACATTGACCTGAAGTTATACAGACTCGATCTCTTAGCAAAGATAGCAGTAATTGACGGGCCGCATAAAGCATTTGTAGATGCTCTCAACACGAATGACATCATCATTATCTAGAAAAGGATTTAAACTAAGAAGTGCTGATGACCTCTTCAACGGTTTATTGGCTTGCAATTGTTTTATTTCATCTGGAAATGTTTCTATTTGAGACATTTTGACCAAGCACAAGAGAGCGGATCTTAACTCATTGATTGTAAGAGAGCTTTTATTACGATCTTTAGGCTAAGTAGCACAATTTTTGCGAAATCGAAGGCGAAAGGCTATCACCCCTTCCAAACGATTCAAATTGGAATAGTTAGTGATTAGTATTGAAAAATCAACTACTGTAATATAAGATTTCAAGAACTTCTTTTATTTCAGGAATGTTTGAACTTACGGTGAGATTATCTTTGGTAGGCACATGTTTTCAAATAGCATTGGACGTGCGTTCTTGTATGTCGGAAACGCAATTGCAAACAAAGGTCTTTAAGAGATTCGGCCTAGTTTAAACCAACTAAGAACTATAGTAGAATCCGACCATAGATAAACTGCAGAAGTTGTTATGTTTAAAGCTTTAATTACTTGCCCAACTAGCTTGGATAAAAGAGCAGCGGCGCATAATTCGAGCCTTAGAATGGTGGTAGGTTTTAAGGGCGGAGCTAAACGTCAGTTGCATCTTTACATGAGACGTGCCTAGAAACTTTCAAATCATTGAGGATAATTAAATCATTATGATATGAACACCATTTTGATAAGACATCGTTAGGAATGAGGTCGTCCCACGACAATTTTTCCAAACACAACTCTTTGCACCGACTGTGCAAGGAGAAAGTAGCTCCAACGAGTCAAATATCTGCGAAATTTCAGAAAGCATAGACCTTTTTGTCACTTTGTTAGCAGTTAATTGAGATATAGTAAAAATGAAGGTGTCCGTTTGGAATGAGCAACCCAGACCAAGAGTGCTAGTGTCATTCAATGTGATACTCGCTTTCAGCATTCTCGTCTTCAGTCGAAATGATAATTTCAGATTGAATTTGTTCAAATTCAGATAACAGCGAAAGATTAGCGTCTAATCGATTTTTAATTTCTTTAATTTGTTCGTTTGAAATATCATTGATATCGATATCAGCAATTTTTAACAAAAAAGTTTGAAACCTAGTCAGCTTTGGTTTTAATTGGGAACGATGCTTTTTGGCAACTTCTGCCATTGTTTAAATCAATTAAGAATTAGTAACTATAATGCGAAATAAATAAAACAAGATAAATTGTTATCGTTAAAGTGAAACGGTGAATACTAAAATATGTGCAACAAACAAAAAAAAACACGCACTAAATAAAAAAAAATAGAATTCTTGCACCATCATGTGTGCAATTCACAAAAACTTTTTTCTCGTAATACAGTGCACGCCGCTTAATAGAATAACATTGGGACTTTTTGATAACAATCTCCGAATGATAACAATATCTGATATTCAAAAAAATGTTTATTGGTTAGACAGCAGTAAATACACACAGCGTGTAACTGATTAACAGATTGTTAATTAACGAAGATGAAATAGAAAATTACGAACATGTATTAAATAGTTTGTTGACACCGCTAATAAAAAGAAATCAAAAACAATGTTGATGTTTAATTTACTGTTCTAAGAACTATATTTTCTTCTCAATAATTTACTGACACTAAACTAAAAATAATTACAAAATAATGTTATCACATAAGACGTATAGTTTAATCAAGTTGTTATTCTAAGTACTGCACATAGTTTTCAAGTACATTAAAAATACAAAATAGCTCGAACATATTTACAAGTGTTTAAATGAGGTAATGTTACCTAGGCTAGTCCAAGTAATTGAATAAATAAATAACACTGCCAAAATAAAGCTAAGTATACAAAACCGGTATTTTATGTAATGTAATAAAATATATGTTACTTTCCATAAATAAAAAGTTTGTGTATATTATTTTTTGTTGCTTGTACAACCCTCCCCTCTTCTCCTAAACAAAACTCTAGCTACGCTGATGGATATCACACATGAAATACGTATAGAATTGTATGCTAAACTCAAATATGGAATAATATACAGAGTGTTCCTATTAAAATAAGCAACTTGGCATCTACTTTTGGTATAACAGGAAGTGTCAATTTCTTGAAACTATTTTAGCCGGATGTCCCTTACCAACATTAGTATATCCTGCCAAACTTTCAGATTTATGCTACTTACAGTTGTCCACATATCGATCGATAGAACTCTCAGGCGACTAGTTTGTATAAATTTAAAAAAAATTTTTATAAGCGTTTTTAATACAAAATATTATCAATATTTTAAAATACATAAAAAGCTAACAGTTATCACATCCTTTAATCCACTTATTTTTAACGGAACGGTCCATTACCTCATCATATACTACCAGAACGATTGCTCCACTTAACGCACGAAAACAATTAGCCAGTGCACCCTACAAGTTGATATTAATAAAAGAGTAGTGTAAGACGTTTTATAAAAAATAAAAGTTTTAACAACTCCAACAATTTAAAATGTACTTTGTAAAAGCCTCTAATTCCATGTTTGTTATATATCGCATAGACGACGTCCTGTGGTTTATTAAACAAACGAAGTTCTTTGCGTCTACCGGAATCTAGCATCATTCGTCTGGCAATTGTATCTAAAGGATATAAAACGAGACTCGATGACACTGTAGCATTCTGCAATTAATTAATGTTATTGGTGAATAACAACGATCTAATTACTTGTGCAAGGAGCAGTTCTATATAAATCGGAGGTTTTGCCATATTCGCATAAGCTTCTGGTTTATGCAATTCCCATATATATTTAGATATGTCAAATACTCCAAAATACAAAGCTCTGTAAAGCGAAACACTAGCGGCGGCCATTGGAAATCCAAAATATAAACCTTTATAGCCGTCTTTTCGTCTGACTTTTCTAATACAATCTCTTAAACCATTAAATTCTCTTGGTAAGTTTTCGTTTTTGCCACCTGTTATAATTAAAAAATGAGTTGATACTATAAATGCAAAGTCATACCGCCCATATCAACTGCTATCCTAGTCTGACAAAATTCAAGTGGAAAAAGTATTGTTATCGTACACGCTCCTGCACAGCCACCTGATAAAGATTTTACAAAAAATCGTTTTGACAAAGTTTCAATTCCAATTAAATTAGTAAACAACGGATTAAATTGATCATTAAAAGCAAAATTTAATGATTGCATTGGAAAATATCTCATAATATTTGTTACGTTTCCTCTATACAACGAACGGAAACCCTGAAAAATGAACTCTGGTTTTACGTTGTTTTCTAAAATACGCTAATTACTTGTTCTTTTGTTATTCGTACTATGCAATCGACTATTCCATTATATTTTTTAGTTTCTCCAGTTAAAACCTGTAACGCTGATTCTTGGTTTTGTAAAATTAGTTTTGTTCTTTCGATTGGTGCTATTATGGTTTTTGCCATAATTGACGATACTCCTGCTACCGTAAAATTTAAACAGAACTTTTTTAACTTTGCTAAAGTGACAGATTCAGTCATATTTCTTTTTAATTTTTGTGCATAACCAATTACTTGTCATTTTTACATACGTCATTAGAATTAAATGTCATCGATAAAGAAAGTAAAAACATATTTCATCTAGCGTGTGTACGCTCAACAACGCTTTCATTGTCAAGTGTTTTACGCACATCTATGTGAATATGAATTAGAATATTGTTGTGATCTGAGTGAAAGTTTTTATTCGGGATAAGCATCTCTTGTGTTTGTGATTTAATTTAATTCTTCCGTAATTGTCTATAGCGGGTTTCCATACCTCCACACATTTTCTTTGTCTGTGGAGATATCAGCAGATGTTGTATTTGAGAAAAATTTTTATAACGACGTCACGTCACCGTAGTTAATATTGTCTGTGATAAAATAAATATACTCTGTGTTAGCACTTCTGTCTTGTCATTTGTTCTCTTTCAGCTGCGGGTAGATTTAAACGGTGTCTTCCTCCCTAATCTTTCATCGTTTTGGCGCCTTTTTAAATTTATTTTATAATCTAATACCACGAAGCTTACGACTCTATCGCCGGAACAACTGAGTTAGTCGATTTAGGATTTTGAGTTCGTAATAATTACTTACGTCTTATTCAGTTAGAATTAGTGCATTTGTACTGCAGTGGTAGTGCAGTTGTAAAAAACCTGCTGTTCACATTAAAATTAGTGTGATAGGTATAAAACATCAACGCATGCGCAATAAACAAATTTATCGTATCCACAAACAAACAAAATGGTCGTTTGATAAGTAGTGCTTATACCGTTTGTTTACAAAAACGATTTTTATCTCTTACAATGTTGTGTACACTTTTCAGCCTGTGATTAATCGTCCAGAGGGAGGCATAGCGTGCCGTTGTTGCTAGGTCGATGGTTTTATTTATACTGTAAACGGGAGTGACTTTGGTTCTAAGGAAGTGACTTGGATCCAAAAATGAATAAGTGGTTTCCGCTTCATTCGAGACTACTTTGAAGCAACAAAAAATATTTGTAACACACTAATTGTGACGGTTGGAAAAAGAGGAAATGGACCTACCAACCACCCCAACTAGCTTAGTTCAAGTTCGCCACATAAAGGATTGAACGATTTAGGATATAAATTTCGAGATGAAGGATCGTCTGTTTAGACGAGTTGGATGGGCTATGTTACAGATTTGTAATTGTTAGAGAGCACGAAGTTCCGCGAGGCACCTACCTTTCGGCTTATCTTCGCTTCTTAGGCTAGAAACCAATTAGGTGTGAAAAGGAAACGTTATTGTAATGGACAGGATGAAGACAGTTAGTCAAGTCAGCTACGGCTAAAAAAAACTGAAAATGTTAGTTAATCTAAAAATAATCAAAATAAAATACTCTAAAATAATAAACCCCCATGCAATTAAATAACTAGATGAATACCCTACTTCGTCGTAGCTGACTGTATAAATAAATCAAAATACCATGCAAAAATAAATTAAGTTAGACTCTGGTCTTCTACCAAATACAATGAGTTTGTTAAGGTCGGACACTAGTTTAAGGATGGACAGGGGGGAATCGGGAAACGGGTTCACTCTGGTTCTTAGGGTACTCCGGTCATCATCGAACTCCCGACAAGCGAAAATCCTATGTGACGGAGTATCAGGAACACCACACGACAAGCATCAGGCGTCATCTAAAACGCGGATGCGTTTCAGATGGCACCGGAACCCGCCGTGCGATGTGAGAATTTGGACGGCCGCTCGTCCCGGATCGTGGGACATGTTGATCTAGTTTAGAATATTGGGTGTCATCGAATAGGCGTTACGCCTCTGGTGGGATGCATCCCACAGCCGCTGCCATTCATCCAAAATCAAAGTCTTGAGATGACGCTCGACGGTCGATACGGAAGGAAAATCTGCGATCAAAACTTGCTGGTAAAAAAGGTACAAGTGCCAGCCTTTGAGAAAACTTTGAAGCAGTATGTTTCCTGTAATAAGAGATGCAGGTGGGGATATTTGTACGCGACGCATAAGGAATCGATGGGAACTGTACGATATGCCCCGACAATCGTACGAAGGAATCAGAACTGTAAATATGCTAGTTTCCTGACAATATGGGTATGTTTTATATAGTCCAAATGTCTATATAAGCCATATGTGAGCATGGGGATTACTGCACTATTGAAAATGGTCCCTAATGATTTCTTATGTATGTTTCTTTTACAACGAGAATACTTGTAAAACAAGTGCAAGACACTCTTACACTTGTTAATAGAAGAACAGTGTTTGACGAAGGTCAGTTTGTGATCAAACAAAAGTCCGAAGTAATTGAATTCGAAAACCCTTCGGACTGGAACATCGTTTAAACGAACTGTGGGATCTCTTGACAACGGGGAGCCAAAAACCATGTACTTGGTCTTGTCAGCTCAGACTGTCAATTTGTTGTTGGCAGCCTAGCGAGTCAGAGTGTCCGGGCACTGTCGTGATTTTGCCTCTAGGTCGCGTCTATTCTCTGCAGATACTGTGATGATACTACAATATGCGTACTACAAAATGTCGCAGTTATCAGGTAAGTCTCGTCCAAGTAAGGTATCACAACAACAACGTGCCACAAGATCGGCCCGAAAACCGAGCCTTGGAGGCAATCTCTTGTCAGTCGTTTTGTATAAAAACAGCTAGAAACGTCTGCGTTTGCAGGTGCTCTCTTGACGACGAGAGTTTCAATTATTGATGGCCACCATACGTTATTAAACGCTCCGAAAATGTCTATAAAAACGCAGGGTCTATACTTGGAGACGTTCGTTTGTGCTTTGATCATTTATTTACGAAAGGCGTCTGTCGTCTATTTGCCAGAAACAAAATCGTATCGACTAGGATGGAATAGTCGTTGTGGAGGGATACTGTCATGTAATTTCTTTAACTTTCTTTAACGTGTATTACGTTCGAAAAGTTTACCTAGTTCTGAAAGTGGCGTTATCGGACGGTACGAATTAAGGCTGGCGAGATCCTTCTTACCAGGCTTGAGAATTGTGATTAGCTAACCAGTTTTCCAACTGTTTGGAAAATACCCGCATTGAACACAAGAATTAAATAGGTCAATCAACGTAGAAGATGGAGAATCTTGTACGACTGTTCTTAGAGCGGTACAGTGTTCTCCGTCGGGCCCGGGAGCTTTATTCTTGCTTTATTCTGCTAGCCACCGACGTTATGCCCTCTTTTGTAACCACCCAGTCTGGTCGGGATTCAATATTTGAAAAAGATCGAGATCTAATTCGGGCTTGGCAAGGATCGTCGTTCGTTGGATAGTCGTCTAGGAAAAAGGAACTTACAATTGACTTAATTGTGTCTTGCTCTGCGAGAGTGTATCTGTCACCGTCACGGACGTTAGAGCATGGTTTAATAACCAGGAACTTTTGTAGAGAAATTCTATAAACTAATCTCCACGGACTCGCTGCCAAACTTTTCGCAACAAACCTTTGCCATGAGCTAAATTTTGCATTATTTACTGCCAATTTGTACCGGCGAAGCGCGGCCTTATACGAGTTTAGTCATTGAGTTTTCAGCTCTGCTGGGGCTTTTTGTGTTTGCTTTCTTAAGAAACGTACGACTCGCTTTAACCTATTTAGCTTTGGACTCCACCACGGTATACCAGCTCTAGAATTCGTTTAAGCTGTTTTGGCTAGACTCGAGGATCAGCCTGGTCAGCTTATCAATGGAGACGTCTATAGAGTTAGTATCATGGCACTTAGCTCCACGTGGAAGATAAGTAGGAAATAGGGCGCTGACCTTTTTGTTCAGCTTGACAGGATTTATGTGGTTTACATCTGGGATACGCTTAGAGACCGGAACGGGTCGAGGATTTTCGACGGATAAATCAAAACGTATAAGTCGGTGGTCACTTTCGATCACCTCTGAAATTACTTCCCAGTTAGAAATTTTCCTTGTTAAAACTTGCGATGCGAGAGTGACATCAATGTTTAAAGAACCTTGGTGACTAGCAAAGGTAAAAGGTTGGTTGAGGTCACTTACAACACATAAGGTCACTTTCACCTACGAGGTTTTCTACGCTTCTATCGTAGAGCAGTAAGCAAGGAATGCCAAAGCGGCGATTTAAAATTAGATCACCTGCTATAATAATTGGGACGCCTCTTAGTTTGTCTAAAACTCTATCTAGATGTTGTAGATTCATGCGAACATCCTCGCTTGGTGGCCAATATACGCCAACGACACCCAAAGACTGTAATCATGGATACGGCAGTGCAGATATTAGTTAGATGACTGAGGGTAACTACTTCGACGAGCTTCGCGGCATTGAAAACAATAGCCGAGAAATACCGCATAGAAGTGGATGCGGTGATCCTGTTGAAAAGCAAGGCCGTCCCAGCGATCCTATACTCTGAACGAGAACGATACACATAAGACTCTTGCGTCAGTAAAATATCTATGTCGTAGGTGAAGAAGCCCATAACTTCCAAGGTTGCAGCACGATAACGCTGAAGATTCACTTGCGCAATCCTAAGAGTCAGAAAAGCGTCCTCACTGTCCATAATCGGTGTTAGCAATCTTGGCGTCAAGCCTCTTTAGGTACGCCGGGCAGTTATTAGAAGACGCTTTGTGTTTTACAACCACCCCTTTACGACCATATCTGACACAGTTTGCACATGTAGGGTCTCGTGCGGTGTTTGAGAAATCTTTAGTTTCGTACCTTAATCGCAACCTAAGATAAATTAGTACTTAGCCAATTTGATGTAAGAACAGCGTTCTTGTATGGAAACATAGATGCAGAGACACAACCGGAAGCCCTAGTAGAACAAAGCCCCTTAAAACAAATGAAAAACGTATTTCCAGTGTAAAAAACTTAGAACACAAAATGATTTTCATAACTTGTTGCAAAAACATTTATGATACAAAACAAATTAATTTAATTTTATTAGAACATGAAATAAATAACACTCCAATAATATTTATCTGTTGAATTTTATGAAACGTAAATTGTGCAATTAATCAAACACGGTTTTTTGAGTTAGCTTTTAAACGTTTTGTCTTAACACACGTGTGCAATTACAAGTTGAATATAGATAACCAAATATTTTTGATGTTTTAAAACCTTTAACTACACGAACACATATGTAAGAACAACAAACAAACGTAGTGTTTAAACTATATACTTGTCTTCATTATTATTTAGTCATAGAGAATCATATTTTTCTTTGTTAAGTAGCTACATCAGCAAACAACAATTTCCTTTCATTATAACTTTTTATAATCAAACCCAATTTCAAAAAAGAATTGTCTTGAGTTATCCAGTACACTTCTGTAATTAATTTTCTAAACTAATATCCTCGTTGTTAATAGCTTTGGTCTGAGGTTAAAATCCTCTTGAGTACTATACCCATTTAATGAAATAAATGGTACTTTTTAAGATACGTAAATAAATTTGTCATTGTCATTTGATCTTTGAAGACTTGAATGTTTCCTGTTTAATTTCTTTTTCTAATAACAATACCTATTTTTATTATGTACGAATAATTCTTACATACTTATAAATTTACTTCATTTGCTTAAAAAAAAACTTTGTTGATTTCTAGTTACTATATGCATATTTAGCAGATTTTGTTTATCGAAAAACTACAAGATAAATAATATTTTAGACTCCAGCAAAAAACTTTATTTTGAACACTGTTTAAAGATTCTAACCTACAAATCTGTCGTAAACAGCTGAGAAAAATTATTTGTGCATTGTCATTACGTTTAAAATCTTTGTCATAAAATGGTTAGACAACTTTACAAGTTTTCTATAATTTTGTTCTACAAGTTGTGTAAATGTAATATTTGTTTTGTATAAAAAAGCATCTTTTGCTTATTGAAATTTCAAACATTAAAAACGTACGAATGTGATACTTTAAACTATAAGGTCTTCCATTACACCAATGGTTCAAATCCCGTAGCTGCCACTTCTAAAAACTTGTAAGACAAACCACTGCCGCTTTAATTAAAAACTAAGTTATTAATTTTCAACTGTATATTCTCCAAGAAATCAACAAATGCTGTTCAAGAACCATTTTTTATTTATTTCTAATGTACAACGGTATATTCTCTAAAAAATCGACAAATGCCAAAATTTATTTATTTATTTCAAAACTACCATTTTATTTTACTTCCCTAAATTCTTTTTATTTAACACCGTGACAATTTCCCAACAAACCGTTAAGACATGTATTAAACGAATCCAATTCGTTTTCATGTACGCAGACATTTTACGTTCTTATAGCGATTATAAAACATTTTTGTGACAAAATTTAAAACGTTCACTGTTTTTGAAAAAACAAATTTGTTATATTTAAAAAACGGATTTGTTCTACTAGGGAGTCAAACAGAGAAATTATTGGTAGCAATTTACGTCGACGATGGTTTCGTCGTGAGTTCAACACAAGATGCAGTCAAATCGTATTTGAAATTACTCGAAGCAGAATTTAAAATAACAGTAGTTTCTTTGGATTCATTTTTAGGTAAGCAAATTGAACTTCGGTTGGAACGTAGCGGAAATAAAAAACAAGGAACAGGATTTTTGAATGTACATCAAGAAACAGGAGGTAGTGGGATTACAGGAGACATATATGAAAGAAAAAGAATGAGAGTGGTGGGAAAAAGAGTTGCCGGAGAAATTTGAGTGGGCGGTGCAACATGCAGAAAGAGAGAAGAATAAAGGGAGTGCAAAGGGGGGTATAATAACGGAAATAAGAAAAAAATGAGTCAGGAAAAGAAAGAGAAAGTGCAACAGAGAAGAGGAATTATAGAAAAGAACATACAGTAGGGAAAAACAAAAATGAAAGTAGTGACAGTTTATAGCAGTAGAATGAAAGAGACAAGAAAAATCAGAAGAGATGATAGAAGAGAGGGCGGATGGATTGATAATAGTAGGAGGGGACTTTAACGTAAGAATAGGGGAAGAAGAGAGAATACAAAAAAGATATGGGACGGAAAAGAGACAAAGGACAAAGTGGTAAATAAAAAAGGAGAAGAACTGCTGGAAATGTGCAACAAAAAATAGTGATAATAATGAATGGGAACAGAGAAAAAGAAGGAATGGGGAAATATACGTACATAGGAGTAAGGGGAGCATCAATAATAGATTTTGTAATAACAAATAAAGAGGCTGGAGAAAAGGTGAAGACATTTAAAGTGGGAGAAAGGGTAGAGTCAGACCACCAACCATTGGAAATGACAATGAAAGGAAAAGAAAGAGAAGAGAGAGAAGAAGAGGAGGAGTACATAACGAAAAAAAGGTGGACAGAAGAAGGTATAAAAAGATATAAAGAGAGAATAGGGAAAACGGTATGGGTAGGGAAGGGATTACAAGAGAGTGTGGAAAAAATAAGAGAGTTGATGGAGAAATCAACAGACAGAGTCAGATTTAGAAAGTGGAAGAGAGAAAAAACAGGATGGAAGAAATGGTGGGATAGAGAAAATGCAAAAAGCAAAGAAAAATGCAAGGAAAGCATTAAGACAGTGGAAAAAAGGGAGGAAAGAAAAAGAAGAACACAAAGAAGTAGTAAAAATATACAAGAAAATATGCGAGAGAAAGAAGGAAGAAATCAAAAAGAAACTAGAGGAGCAGATCAAAGGAATAAAAACGGAAGATGTTAAAGAATAAGAGATATATTTTAGGAACCTGCTGGGACGGGAAGAACAAAATCAGAAAAAAGATAAGACGCAGTAGTAAGACGGGAAGCAGGAGATAGGGATAGAATAAATTAAGACGAAGTAATAGAGACAATAAAGAAGATAAAAAAGGAACGGCGGCAGGAGAAGGGATACAAAGCTAAGAGTGGGTATACGGGGAAGAAAATGTAGCAAAAAAGATGACGGAATTACTAAATAAAATATGGAAAGGGGAAGGATTCCCGGAGAAATGGAATAATATGCCCGATCCATAAGAAAGGAGATAGAAATAAAGTCAAGAATTACAGAGGGGTAACATTATTAAGCACGGAATACAAATTATATGCGACAGTACTACAAGGGAGACTACAGAAGTAAATAGAGGAAAGAAGTTTGGTACCAGACGGACAAGCGGGATTCAGAAAAGGAAGAAGAGTGATAGACAACATATATACTAAAACACTTGGCAAATAGAGAACTAGAAGAAAAAGAGGAAAAATGGTGGCACTATTCGTAGATCTAAAACCCGCTTTTGGCAGAGTGAACAGAGAGAAACTGTGGGAATACACGAAGAAAAAAAAATCAATGAAAGATTAATAGAAAGAATAGAAAAAATCTACGAAGAAACGAGGAGCAGGATCAAAGTGAATGGGGAAGAGAGCGAGAAATTCATTACAAAGAGATTTGGTCAGGAATGCCCACTGAGCCCAAGCCTGTTCGCAGTATATACGGGGGATCTGGAGGAGACAATAAGAGGACAACAAACAGGAGGGATAGTGGTAGGGAAAGCGAAGGTATGGTCGTTGGCGTATGCGGAGAAAACAAAAATAATGGTAGTTAGAAAAAGAGAGGAGTGGAAATGGAGGGATGAGGAAGTGCAGCAAGTGAAGGAATTTACATACCTGGGCTACACGATGAAGCAGGATAATAAGGAGGGAGAACACATAAAGGAAAGAATGATGAAAGGAAACAGGTTAATAGGACAAGTGTGGGGGAAAGGGTATTCGAGATGGATATAGAAAACAGAAAGTTAATAAAGGGGGTGGTGGTGTATGGGGCGGAAATATGGAGGTGGAAGGAGGTAGAAGGGCTACCAGAAAAATACTGGAGATCGGTTTTGGGACTGGACAGAGATACACCGGGGTATATTGTGAGAGAGAGGGTACAGGTAGCAAAAATAAGAGTAGAGACAGAAAAAAGAGCCATAAAATATGAGTAGGAACTGAGGCAAAGAACAGAATGCAAAATACTGCAAGAATGTTGGAAAGAGATAAAGGGAGGAAAAGTGAAGTACGGGCAGGAGGGCAGAGAAGAGTATTACAAAAGAAACGGGTACGCGAGAGAAAAAGTTGAGAGATTAAGAAAAGATGGAGTAGGGGTAAGTGAAGAAATAATGAGAGATAGGGAAAACAAGAAAGATGAACAAGGATAAAAGACGGCAGATATAATAGGAATTATAAAAGGATATCAAGGGTGAAAGGGTGCCAGAATATTTAAAGGATATAGGGAATAAAAGCAACAAAAAGAAAAAAATGATAGCACGATTCAGACGTGGGAACGAAGAGTTAGGTAACAAATACTGGAAAAAACAGAAAGAAAAGATGTGCAGACTATCGGAATCTTAGACAAAAACGGAAATGGAGCGGAGTGGATGGAAGAAGTATGGAGAAGAAGGAAAAAGTTAAAAGAGGAGGGATAATAAAATGTATTGAAAAAAATGTAAATAGAATGTTATGTAGTAATTGTAAATAGGGAAATCACGAACCAATTTGTAAGCTTAAGCAACAAATAAAGTTAAACTTAAATTGAATTTCGGGACTGTTTGTTTTACAGAAAACTTAAATTAAGAAATTACTGCAATGTTTTGCTATGGTCGAATCGAAACCAACAAAAACACCTGTTAATGGACAACCATACGGTTCGGTACCTTCGTGGTACTCCAAAACTTGGATTAAACTACAGTTCGTCCATTATGTGCGTATTTAGATGTCGATATTGCTAAAGACATCAAAACTAGACGGTTAACAAATGTATTTGTGTCATTAAATGGCGGTACAACTGTGACATGGATTTCGCAGTTACGAAAGTCAATCGCATTATTCACTACCGAAGCGGAGTTGTATTGTTTGTTGATAATGCGAGTGCTAATAAACTAGTAAAAAATCCTGTTTGACAAACGTTGTAAGCACATTGAAATGCGTTACTATTTTGTGCGTGAACTTTATTAAAATGGTACTTTAGAAGTGGAATACGTTGATCCAGAAGATCAGCTTGGAGACATGTTCACAAAATCTTTATACCAAATCATTTTAAAGAAAGTGTTTCAACATTGGACTCGGCGTACAACCGAAATATTGTTTTCGAAGGCTTAGTTTAGAAGGTGCCTGTTAGCATAGACTTGCTAATGTTCTGAAAAACCTTAATTATACATTATGTTTCCGATACGTGTACCTATAAAACGCAACTTAAACATAGATGTCAAGTAAGCTCAGAAAAGTAGTGTGAAATACAACTCGTAAATTAATTAAAGAAAAACAAACAAAACTTAATAGAAAATGAAAGTTACAATTTATAAGAGCGCCAGATAATCTATGTAGTGAATTGGGTTCGGTCTTTATTCACAAAACAAATGTCCAAAAGAGTGCACCCAAGAACTTACCTTTAGCGGTGCATTGCCACTTTGATCAAACATATACAGTATTGGACATATGAAGCGCAACACTGCACGTGTTACATAAAATTCTAATGTATTTTGAAACCGGATTATTTTCTGCTTATTGTTTTCTTACGACCTTTTACTTTCTTTATTTACGACTTATAATATTCGATCATCCCTAGCTGTACTCTTTTTCTTTGGCCCACCACGTTTTTTTATTTTCCATCTTACCGGTTTCTGCATATTTTTTAAAAAACCGACTCACTGTTGAAGGGCTACACTTAATTCGACGACTAATTGCCCGTACAGAAAAGTTTTCTTTATTTAATGCTATTATAACAGCTTTTTCTTGATTTGTTAATAACTTATAATTTGCCATAACTTTGCGATCTTGACTGTTCCCAAGTATAAACAACACTAAAATATGTTTTTAAAATGCAATTTTGTAGCCAATAAGCCGTAAATAAGACATGTAAAAACGTTTTAAGAAAACAATAAACAAAAGATAATCGGATTTCAAAATACAATAGAATTTTATATAACACAGGTAGTGTTGCGGTTCATATGTCCAATACTGTAACTATCTAAATTTATGGAAGCAGGTTCAATTTAAAAAAAAAGCCGACACATTACTTATAATACTGATGTTTATTATAAAATTTAACACATAAAAAGAAAAGAACAAGAAATGAAATTATAACAATTACAACTATCAATAAAACAAAAAAACTGCTAAAGTATAATTCTAACAAAAATATGATGAAATTTATTTAGAAGGCTTTTCGCCGCATAAACAGAAAGTTGGATTCTGAATTATCTAATGAATGCCAAGTGGGTGTGATAAGTAGAGAACTAGACAATAAAAATATGATTTTTTTAAAACTTGATTTCATTAGACATCGATCAGGCTTACAATGCCCCCAAAGTCTCAAAAATATTTTGATTTTTGTGTTGACAAATGCTCAAAAACTGTCAAGACGATTTAGAAAAAAGAAAAATTAAAATTTAGGACAAGAATAAAGATCTTTTTCTTTTACATTAAAAAAATTAACGTACGAAAAACGGCAAACAAGGATGCACAATTCCTATGGAAGGAAATAGTGACAAAGTTTTTAATGCAACTTGTTTACGCACAGCCTCGGCTTATTTGACTGGTTTAGTGAAACGTATTTGTATAGATGGGAAATTTAAATCTTTCAAAGCTTTAAAAATGTGAAACCTGATTTTATAGCTTACATTGTAGTATTTGCTCCTAGTAAAAATTAGTCCCTATCTAACAACAATGTAAGTTATAAAATCAAAAACAAGGTTTTCTGTAAAATTACTTAATATTCACTTACAA
The DNA here is from genome assembly GCA_035610365.1 of Aquatica leii. Classification (NCBI taxonomy): domain Eukaryota; kingdom Metazoa; phylum Arthropoda; class Insecta; order Coleoptera; family Lampyridae; genus Aquatica; species Aquatica leii. Next base: position 39,150,171 of record CM069437.1, on the reverse strand, counting down.
TATTAGATATAAAATTTCAGTTGCTTATTGTTTTGTGATACATAACAGCAATATTTATTAACAAAGAATATGCTTACTTTGCAATCAAAAATGACTCCAAAATTATTTAAACGCCATATAAATTCGTTTTACAACGCAATTTCAACAAAGAATTTCTTTACTCAGCGAATTATGTTTGATAAAATAAATAGTGATAAGAATAAATAGAAACGATGGCATTACTGATAGGAAACAAAATGAGAAAGAAATGTCGTATGTTGCGCCATCTGTCGGTTACACATATAAACAACTATATGAATTTATGCTATTAGAGTTAGTACAACCCCTCATTGCAATACGATTAATATTATCACTATTCATGTTGTCGTTAATAAACTAAGCCATCCTAAGCAAAAAAAAAAACGAGCCTACTCAGCGGTGTACTGAATTTAGATAGTGGTGTCCATCACAGTGTTCATTTTGTTTATTGGTGCATCCTGGAAACTGTTAGCGTCTTAGCGTAGGTCACCGCACTTTAAACAAGTGCATTTTGGGATTTATAGTAGTGTCGAGTCTTGGGTGTATTTTAATTGAAAAGGTGTTTTACTTAGTGGTTACAGGATCTTGTGCAGATATTTTAACTTTTTTTTTTAGAATAACAGTCAAGTGAAAAAAAATGTGCTGAACTTGGTGGTCACAACCTTTATTATGTGTGTTTTTTGTTTAATAACTTTTCAGAATAAGTTAGGTTAATTTTATCAACACGACTGGTATAGCATCTTAAAAGTAAGTTAAATTTGAGATTCATATGTTGAACAGTTAACAAAAATAATTGTAGTAACTGCAAAGCATATTGAAAAGTTGCTTACGTAATTGGACATGTGTCAGTGTTTAATGCACATAGGCTCTAGCTATTACTAATAGAAATATGACGTGAAAACAAAATAAAGTATGACAAAGCCTACTGTTGAGGATTTCCTATAGTAGACAATGTAATTATGACAATTTTAGATAAAATCCAACAAGTTGTTGATGTACACGTGATCTACTATGCTACATGTTAAAATTCGGAATTATATCATCTAAGAAGCAGAAAAAAATAAAAAATGTGAGGCATGATGACAATGGAAAATTAGTTTTTTTACCTCACCCTTGGAAAATGAACTTTTATTTTAATACAATGCTGAAATATTCCTGATCTGCTCTATTTCTTGTCATTACAAAACTGGCAGCTATAAGCATAAGTTGCAGGACCGCACCTAAAAAAACAATTTGGTGAACATCATACAAGATAACGGAGAATATTTTACCTTTACAAACTTTTCTACTTCATTTGTCTCTTTCCATCCTATGGTATTCAGAAAAATTTACAGTTGATGACCAAGTCATTACCATAATTACCTACCTAAGAAAAATCTAATAGACAATAAACATAAACTAATGTTATACTATTATTCTACAAACGAAAAATATACACAAAACACGTTATTTAACAACTCACCAAAATATACATAAAAAAGATTATAACTGCAAAGCTCAAGAAATAAAGCTGGAAAAAAGTTAGGTTACAACACAATAAACCAATTTGTCACAAGCCTTAATGAAATGTACACAAAAAAGGCTAGCAAAAATCTGTTTAAAATGTAGTTTTTACTAAAGAAAGAATAACAAAATATTAGCAAATTACAACTTTTTGTATTGTTAACGAAACACAGCTACACACATTACCATCTAAATATATCTATTTGTGTGGAGATTATTATATCAATTTATTCGTAAAAATATACAGATTACGGTTATGTACCTTAAAAATCTAAATTTTGCTTCATAAGAATCATGCTTTGGATACTGATCCCGGACCTACCTCAACAAATGGCGAAATTACGTCATCGCTAATACGACATGATACAGCGCATTATTCGTAACGGCAATAAATTATAAACCTTAAATTGTTGAACTATTTACCAAAAACCGTGAGTAAAACTGACCTGATTCTATCAACTAAAATCTCGTTACAGTATTTGAACATCATACCTAACCTGATTTTTTGTAACAGCTGTATGATCACAATCGAGAATACACTTATAGTAGTTTCGGTTTGTATGTACAGATGCTTAACAAAAAAAGCAACTGTGCATGCAAACCGAAGCCACAGTAAGAAAATTAACAAAAACAAATACCTTAAGTGACATTAAAAAAGTAACAATCAAAGTTGGTTAATGACGACATAAAAGCGAACTTTAATACTTGCATATTATCGATGATGGTTTGGAAATCAATATATGGTCTGGACCAAGATAACTTACGTATGAATCATCGCGTATAAATGAAAATGAGGCTACGTGGTGGTGCGTGTAAGATTTTATTTAGGCATTTTCAGTGTTGCCATCAGACTTTTTTGCGATTCCACGCACAAACTGAAAATTCCACCAAAAAAATATAGGAAGTGCAAGGTGTGGCGCCATCTCGTGATTTAAATTAACCATGAAGTACGGAACTTATTGCACTTTACGCGTTGCTGGTACAACTTTTCCATGGCACTTATTTTTATTTACGCATGCGTATATGCAATTTTTTAATTACTAGTGAAATTTCTTGCATAGCATCGAATTAGAACATGTCCTAATTTGTATTGCATAGTGTCACCCAAAGATGTATCACCAATTTAAAGCAACTTTTTTTTTGTTATTGTAACGATCAGTAAAAAAGTGCAATGATTCCTTTTTTGCAGTGTTGGGATGTACCTAGGTAAATGTACCTAGGTACAAGTACCTAGGTAATTTTTGTGTACCTATGTACCTAGAAAGGTACTTTTTAATTAATGTACCTTTACCTGTACTTAGGTACTTTTTAGAACGTACCTTTGTACCTAAGTACCTAATAAAATAGGTACTTTTAAACGTACGTGTATTGTACGCTTTATATATTTGTTTCGGACTTAATCACATTTGAAATTACTAAACTTCCAAAAATAATACATGACCTACGCAATTTTTCCTTAATGATGCCCGACGGGTACCGTTAATGTGTATAAAACTTCCTTGTTAAAAGTGCAAATGTAGGCAGTGACAGCACACTTAAAGACAGCCCTTGGATGAATCATTTACAGCAACACAATCGTACTGTTAACATGAGTAGCCAGGGTATCAAACCGAATGCGATAAATTTCGAAACGTACAAACTTAAATAATCTGTATAAAATAGAGATGATTTTTAGAAAAAGAGTTGTGGAGTTCTAGGAAAAAGCAAACAATTATAACTGATTATATAACACAGTGACATTATAATAAAATTTATTACGAATCGTATTTCTGCTTATATAAACAATACGTGCTTAATGACTTATTCTAAAAACGACATATTTGACTTTGTATCACATAAACATAGCCGAGAACGTAAGTATAACGGGTATAACCAACGGTATATAACATAAATGCTGTAAGCACGACCTCAACGAAAATTAAGGTGTCGTGTACGTCGAATAGTAAGTCTTCTAGGATAATAAGTACAAAACGATCGGTCCCTTGAAGTACTTACTAACCGATGTCAACTGTATCACTAAACTGCAATGCATTACCCTTCCCGTTCAGTTTCTTATAATTTAGTCCTAAAACCTTAACAGCTGGTAACTTGTGTGTGTCATAAACAGTGATTAATATAGTCGCATATCGTTGATTGATTTCAATGATTTTATGCATTTTATAGCTGTAATTATTTCTATCATTTTTCAATGAGATCGCACAAATAAGAGTTGGTTTACTAAATTTGTATTTTCTATGATCATAAATAAGTACCTAAAAAGTACCTGAAATTTTAAGGTACATTTTTTTTGTACCTGTATCTGTACCTAGGTACGTTTGCCAAATCTGTACCTGCACCTGTAGCTAGGTACTTTTAAATAAATGTACCTGTACCTGTACCTAGTTACCAAAAAATGAGTACCTGTCACAACACTGCTTTTTTGTAGTGGTAACCTATGGTGGTTAGGCTATTCTTACAATGTATAGCTCCTTAATGCATAGTGTAAAGTGAATTTAACACATTTTTGAAAATGCAACAGTTTTATAAAGTTATGCATGATATACTTGAAAAATGAAAAAAATAAAATTTGTACAATATCCAAACCTTAAAACATTTGGTTTGCTGCAGTTTGCTGTTAATACAATATGTAAAATGTGGCTTTCAAAGATAGCTCCCTACAAGGTTTTCCACAAATTTTGTGGAACTCCACAATTGGCAACACTGAATATTTGGTTGCACAGAGTACCTACCCAACTTTCAAATTGTAAGTAAATCATAGATAAACCACAGTTAAACTTCTTTACATTAAAATTGATTTATTTTAGAATATGAAACGTAAACATAATGAAATAGTTCTGACTTTGGTTATGGTAATTCAAGATTGCACAAAAATGCATACATGAAACTACAATGATTGACAAAATATTTGAAATATTTATTAATGGTTTCCCTTTGCCAAAGGATTTCTTTTTAATTTACTTATTCACTGAGATCCTCTGCTAAGAATTCCAGTTTTATCTAAAAATATACGATAATGTAGTCGTTCTTCACTTAATTTACAAAGTAACAGCACGGTAACTACTTCTTTTGAATCTCTTCTTATTATAGGACGTACCATAATTGAAACTTGATTTATAATTTGAATGCAATTCATAAATGTTTCTTTTAACGACATCAATTACAAAATCAAGTTAATGCGTTTGTTTCATGGTTGTTTTGAAGCTTTGTTTTCCTTTTCTGCTGGTTTGACTCTCTTTTTTATATAGTACTACCTGTACTGAACTCCACGTGCCTCTGCAGTTCAGTGAAACAGGAAAGTAATAAGGTTAAATGTAATCGACGTTAATATAGAAAAGCGTCTTTATTTTATCTATGTTTGAAGTAATTAAAATATTTACAACCAACAATTGAACTTGGTTCCCTAGCATTAAAAACGCGAAAAAAGATTATTTTTGATGGCGTTATTAAGAATAGCCAGATTACATTAATCCAGTAGCTAGATCCAGCGTCACTAGATTGCAGCGCTGGATTGGCATGGGATACTGGATCAGGCCGTTTACATTCGTGCAGTAGACATACTGACATTGTTGAGGTTTTATCAAAAATGAGTGTTTCGCGTCTTATTAAAAAGCGACGGCAATTAAAGATTATCAAAAAAAAACTTTGTGCGATACTACGCGACGAGTTGGCTTTGAGGAAGAACAGTAAAGGACAAGCGAATTTGGGTGAGAAAATTGATTAATGACGGAGACAGTTTTTGAGCGTCTGTTTTACTTATGAACCAGCTAAGAACAGAAGATACCAAGGAATACAGATTATATTTGAGGATGACACCAGAAAATTTTGACGAATTGCTACACTTATCCGCAGGCTCCATTCAACGTCAAGACACGTTTATGAGGGATGCCCTGCCGGCTAAATTAAATAAAATACAAAAGAAAAAAAGTTGCGGTAAAAACCGTAAAAACTTATTTGGCTACAGGAAATTCCTTTCCGAGTCTGAGCCACTTTTATCGTGTTACCAAAGCATCCATTTTGAAAACGATACCAGAAGTATGCTTGGTAATTTATGAAACATTGAAAGACTGCATTAAGGTAAGTAATTTTTATTTTTTTATTCATAACAATTGTTACTTAAACATGTGTAGGTAGGCAAAAAACATTAATTTTCGTATCAGTGATTTAAATTATCAATAGTAAGTAATTTGGCATTGGAATCATCAAACTGTTAACTAATTTAGGAATTATTATACGCTTCATTAATGATATTACCGAGTTCAGTAAAATCCATCCGTTCTGGTTTGGCTTCTGACATATAGTTATTAAGATAAAAACCTAAGGAACTACTTGTAGCAACCGGACTACCTTGTGGTAGTTGTGTTGATTGTACAAATTGCGATGATGAAAACTGAATATTAGGTAATAATGCTGTATTGAAATTAGTGTGTTTTGAACGTAAATCAGTAAGTTTACATCAAAGTCGTCTTCTTTTTCATTTAAACGATTATTCACTTTTTTCATCTCTGCTATAATAGAAGCCATCTGCGATATTTTACTTTGCTTCGATCTTGGTTTGCGGACATTCAGTAGTTACGGAGGCGCAAGATCATTTTCTGGCGCCGGTAGTTCAATTTCTGTTGTAGGACCTTGCAACGGTGCCGCATTCGTCGGTTGATCTTTATTAGTATTTTCATTACTGTAGTTATCCTATAAAGAAAAAAAATGTTATTTAATAAAATTGCATTTTTCAGGTGCCAAACACAGAAGAAGATTGAGAAAAATTGAATCGGGATTCAGAACAAAATGGAATTTTCCTTCCATTGATGGGAAGCACGTTGAATTTGATGCTCCAGTAAATAGCGCAGTGAATTTTTGAATTACAAGGAATCAAACAGTATTGTATTGTTGGGTATTGCTGACGATAAGATTGTTTTACGTACATTGATGTGGGCTATGCCTTTAAAAAATGTTCAATTTACCAAGTCATGAAAAATGGTTCGCTATATTACCCGAAAACGGAGTCATTGTTGGTGACGCAGCGTTTCTGCTCAAAATTTATGTTATGAAGCCATATTCAGGAGAAAACCACATACAAAAGTATTTCATTACAGATTGTCACGGACAAGAAGGATAATAGAAAATCCTTTTGGCATCTTAGTAAGCAGATTTCGTGTGTTTGAGAAGTCAATCCCCACGAATTTAACTACAGCAGGCGCCATTATCTGTGCAGCTTGTACACTATATAATTGGCTACGAAAAAAATCACATACTTATATCACAGCAGAATGTGTCGATAGAGAGGACAATGAAGGGAATTTCAAACCTGGTGCATAGAGATCAGAAATAACTGCACTGAATTTTATTACAAGTCAAGGTAGTAATCATTCTGCCAATGCTGCTAGAGAAAAAAGAGATCTCTACAGGAGTCATTTCATGAATGCCGGAAGTTTGCCATGGCAGCTAAACAAAATACATTAAGATAATAAATAGTGTTGGAATTACGATATTGACATTGTTTGTGTAACTATATTGAAACGTTCGAGAAGTTATTTGCAAATGCAAGAGCTTTCTAGAAGCTGTTATCCATTTTCTAGAAGATATAGCGAAAAGTAGGGAACAATCGAGAAGGATTCGCCGATGTGTATATATACCGACGGAACAATTCGTAGGTCAATTATTGCTGGAATCCGAATGCAGCAGTGTTAAGAAGATTATCAAGTGGAAATAAATCGTTAGCACGCGTGTGTCTACATAAATATACCGAGAATAATCGTGTACGTGATTATTAGTGTAAACAAGTGTGAGGCTATCCGAGGACGTTATCTTATCTTCTTGTAAGTGATATAAATTATAGTGTAAGTGTTTTTATTAAATATTATTAGATTTTATTAGTTCGGTTAATTTAAAAGTGTACATATTTCTAAAATAAGTAAACATAATTTTTAGTCGTTTAAATAAATTAGTTTTAATAAATAATACGCAACAATATTAAAAATTGTTTAATAAAAACTCATCGTTGGTTTTCTTTTTATTGCTACAGTTTTTATGAATTTGTGATCCATTTAACTTTCGGTACATACACATCTCTACCAGCCCCAGATCTTGAAGATTTTTTATTTTGTCTACTTCTAAGTACTAAATGTTTTGCTCATCAGATCACTTTCTAGCCGACATTTTTTATGAACCAGTGCATCAGACAAACACGCGTGGTCACTATACGATTACGCGGACCAACTGCCATAGGGGGCGGACACTGGATTGAAAAATAGACACGAACTCGATTCGGAACCAGCGCTAGTTACTGGATTGAAACATGTTTACATCGATCCAATGCCAATCAAGCGCTGGATCTAGCTACTATGGATCAATGTAAATCTGGCTGTAAACTTGTGTAAGGAGTGAGAAAATTTATTAGTTTTTAAATACAGTCTTAAATTCTAGAGTTTTCTGTCTTTACCTTTTTTGGGGCACTTACGGTGGGTTTCGGATATGAAGAAATTGACCCCGATTGTTACAATTCATGATTAACTTTATTAAAACAGAACTTAACATTCTATCTTCAGCCATCTTAATGATGTAATTCCAGTGTTGCCGCATTTCTTTAAAATACATGAAATACATGACAATTCTCCCAGGCGTAATATAAGTAAATATGATATAATACAAAAGAATAACTATATGTAATAACATTGAAAATAAACTTAAAGAAAGAGAAAAAAAATAGTGTTTTGTTTTCACAGGTTTAATCTTTCTACTGGCTTTTTCTTCCGTGATGATCGACGGAGTATCGGTGAAGAATTTTGTAGATGTTCGCTGTTACCATCATTTGACACATCTTTTGTTTCAGCAATCAGTTCCAGATCTTCTGAGTCTAAGTCGGCTTGGGTTTGTTGCAATGCTACCGGCGGGGTAGGTAATCTCTCCAGAACCTCGGTTGTCATCGTGACTGGTTGAGCGAAGCTTTTATAATTTTGACTGTCCAATTGATGGCGAGACTGAGGCGTCATCTGGGTCAATTCATCTAAGGGTTGGTCTGCAAAATTGACTCTTTTCTTCTCGATTGGAACTTCTGTTCTTCTTAGCTGATCTATGTGTCTTTTAATTACATAACCACTATCCAATTCTATAAGGTAATGAAGACGGCCTAGTTTTTCTACTACTGTACCATACTTCCATATTGTTGATGAACTGTAATTTCTTGATTGAACTCTCTCTCCCAGGCGTAAATTTATACTCATTTGAGGCGTTTGTTCTGTACCACAATGTAGAGGCTGCATTTTTAATAAATCGAGTCTGGTTCTTAGGTTTCTACCTATAAAAAGCTCTGCTGGAGACTTATCTTCGTTCGATAACGGTGTTGCTCTGTAACGTAGCAGGATTTCATACAACTTTGAATGAATGGTTCCAGGTTCCTTAGACATTGCCTTTAATTTTCTTTTCAGTGTTTGAACATATCTTTTAGCCTGACCATTTGTGGCTGGGTGACCTGGTGCTATAAACGATTGTCTAATTCCATTCCTTGAGCAGAAGTCTTTGAATTCTGCTGATGTGAAAATTGTTGCATTGTCTGACACTAAAATTTGTGGCAGTCCATTTCTGCTAAAAATTTCTTGTAGCATTTTGATTGTAGAGGTTGAAGTGGGCGGAGTTTTTGACGCTAGAATTTCAGGCCATTTTGATTTTGCATCAATGACTAGAAAGAAAAAGTATCCTTGGTATGGTCCTGCGTAGTCCATGTGAATTCTTTGCCAATTTTCATCTGGAATTTCCCATGTATGTAGAGGCACTTTTTCTGGAGAACTCTTTATGTCAGCGACTTTACCAAGCATTCAATATATGGTCAATATTTTTCCAGTAACAGTACCTTCTAGAAAGTGCTTTCATTCTGACTACGCCTTGATGAGTTGAATGAAGCTCTTTTAACACTTCTGCTTGTAAACCGCTAGGAATTACTACTCTTGAGCCTCGAAATAGAACATCATCATGGAGACTGAATTCTGATGAGTCGTTGTTGCCCAATCTCAAATCTATTTTTAATTTTCGTAATTCCTCGTCATTTTCTGTTTCCATTTTTATTGAGTCAAATGTGACAGTACTAGAAGTAACCTTTGAAATAACCATGTTAAATCTGTGATAATCTTCGTCTTCGGAAATATTTTCACAGGATAATGGGGCACGTGACAAGACAAGACAAGAATCCACTTAGGAACATCGCATATCTAATGAGTCTCGATGCAGTGATGGATGGTAGTTTTTTGGTTCCATCAAAAATATAAGTCAACGGTTTGTTGTCCGTGATCAGAGTAAATTTTCTTCCATAGATGTAAATGTATAATTTTTGAAATGCCCAATAAATTGCAGTTGCTTCTTTATCCAATTGTGAATATTTTTTTTCACTTTGTGTTAATGATCTTGATATGAACATTATCGGTCGTTCTTCACCATCTATTATATGAGACAATACGGCAGCAATACCTACTGGGCTAGCATCTGTTGCCAAAACAATGGGTAAGTTAGGGTCGTATCTTACCAAAACTGTGTCACTTGCTATTTCATTCTTAATTTGTAGGAAAGCTGACTCGCAGGAAGCTGTCCATTTAAAAGGTTCATTTCTTTTTAATAACTGATAAATGGGATGCATTGTTTTAGTGACGTCTGGCAAGAATTTAGAGTAATATGAGACATATCCTATGAACGAGCGAACTTCGCTTACATTCTTCGGACGAGGACTATTTATTATCGCTTCTACTTTTTCTGGTGTCTTCTGAATACCTTTACTGCTGACAATATGTCCCAAATATTTGACTTCACAGGCAAATAATTTGCATTTCTTCTTGTTTAAGTGTAGGTTTATTCCTCTTAAGCGATTGAGACAGTTAATGAGTCTGACATGACACGTTTCCAGTGAGTCTGCATGCACAACAATGTCACCGAAGTATGTTGTAACACCTTCTAACCCTTGTAAAGCTGTATCGATAAATTTGTGGAATTCATTAGGTGCTGTCTTGATACCAAACGCAAGTCGTTTCATTTTATATGTGCCTTTATGTGTCGAAATGGTTTGTAAGTTTTCGCCTTGTTGATCTACTTGGAGATGTTGATATGCTCTATAAATATCCAAAATGCAGAAGCCCTTGCTTCCTCTGAGACTATTTAATACATCGTCAATTAATGGTATTGGATAACGCGCATCTTGCAAAATTGGATTCACGGTAGGCTTATAATCAATGCATAGTCGTACATTCCCATCAGGTTTTGGTACACAAACAAGAGGGGAACCCCAATCTGAATAATCAATCTTTTTGATTATTCCTTGACTTTCTAACAATTCTAATTCGGTTTCTACTTTTTCTTGTAATGCGTATGGAATTGGTCTAGGTTTTAAAAATATTGGTGTGACATTTTGATTTTTCAGTTGAAATGAGCATTTATAATTGGGCACGAGTCCTATGCGTTCTTCAAATACGTCTGCATAATCGTTTAAAATATCTTGTTTTAATTTGTCGACAGAAGTAGTTTCTAGTTGACTAATTTTTGTTTGCAAATGCATTGTGCTCTGTAGGCGGTTGTTTATGTTTATTATATTTAAATGTCGGAGCCATGTTCTTCCAGCGATAGCAGCATACGGGGCTGGAACAACGTAAAGATCTTCTATTGATTTGTTTTGTCCATAAGAAACTGGAACTTTTAGTACGCCAATGGGTTTAAATGTTTCTTCAGTATAAACACGAAATACAATATCAGTTTTTTCAAGAGGGCGATTTATGTTTAAACGCGTAAAGTCTATTTCGTTTATTAATGTAACTGGACTCCCGGTGTCTATTTCAAAATTTATGATCTCATCACATACTTTTATAGGTGCAATGAACTTATCATATTCTCGTGACGCGGATGTTTTTTTTATATTAATAATCTTGTTTACATTAAACTGCAATGATGCTTCATCAATTGCACGTTCTGAAGATAAAGAACGATCTATTTGGTTAATTCGTTCCTGATGTGTAGAAATTGAATTTGATTTTGTTAGACTCGTAATGCAAACTGTTCCTATATGTCCGATTTTATTACACAGATTACACTTTACTGAATTTCTATCTCGACGACAATCGATAATTTTATGTGAGCCATGTCCGCATCTTAAACACAATCCATCTATTCCTAATTCACGGAGATTAACACGCGAACGTACACGGTTATTCTTGTATCTCGATGTTGAAAATGGTGTTATGCTTTCACTCCGGCTTCTCGATGACGTTCTCTGATTGCGATGCATACTTCTTCTACGACGCACAAAATTGTTTCTGCTGTTTTCAGAATACTTGTTTATTACGTTTGAATGGCGACTCTCTTGAATTCTATTTATTGATGCTCCAGAAATTACTTTATTTCCTATTCTTGAAGCTTCTAAGGTTAGCGCTACTTCCACAGCTCTATCAAATGTTAATTCTTTGATTTGTAACAGTTTTTCTCTAATGTTGGGGTCAGATAATCCCCTAATAAACTGAGCTCTCAAAAATATATTAGCAATAGATATTCCGCAATTATCCGATGTACAGTTGAAGTCGCAGGTGGTTGTTAACTGACGTAGTGCCGCGATGTATTGAGCTATTGTTTCACTTGGAGACTGCATACGTGACAAAAATTTATGCTGTTCAATACAGGGGGTATTTACTTCATATAAATTTCCAAAAAGGTGCGACTTTTTCGCCACCTATTGGTGCCCCATATCAACTATATAACGTTCATAGTTAGAAACTAAATGTATTGCCTCTTTTAGTAAAATCACTAAATTTGTAACTAAAATTGTAAAATCAAGTCACATGTCATGAAAGCGGCATAACCTTAATAAAATGGTACTTAAAAAACTGTTAAAGTAAAGTATTTAATTAAAGACAAAGCAAAGTATTTAAGCTTTGTTCTGGATAAGTGTCTGCCATGGTAAAACCATCTGCACAACGTTTCAGCGAGAGCATCAGCAATCACACCCAAGCTATGCTCGATTATGTGTAAGAACGGCATGAACAAGCTGCTAGTCTACAAGAGGTTGATACGGCCCGATATGATGTACACCTTACTAGCATGGTACACGGCGAAGAGCTACATCGAAAAGGTTCAGTAAACCTAAAACAAAGCACTACGACTTGTTGCTAATGCACTGTGGTTCATGCGAAATAACCAACTGCATCGGGATCTATTGGTACTCATCATCGAGTATCTACTTTATCAGACAGTATAAAAGTTGGTGGAAATGATACTGGCAGATCCCAACGAGGTGGAAAGAAAACTCTGACGTTATGACGAAGATGCTGCATAAGTACACGTTCTTCAATAGATGAGTATCCAAATTTTGTTTTGATTAAATTTTTTAAAAATTTACCATTAAACTATAAATTGCATTATCAAGTATTATATAAAACTTGTGTAATAGATAATGAAATATGTAAATTATATGTGGGGGCTTTGAAGCGATTCTAACGAGCTTATACTTTTGCATAGATATTGAAAATAGTCACAAATTATAATTAGTTTATGTTTATTTTTTATTGTCATTCACATAATAATTATTAAAATAACTAAAAATTGATTATCTAAATAATTGTTTTTAATATATGAAATCTCTATTTATAAACTTGTTTATATGTATGTATATGTTTTATGTCTGTTATGTATTCATGTAATTTTGTAAGAATTATAATATAAATTTTTATTTTAAATCAAATATGTTTTTATTTATAAAAATTTAAATATAAGCATATAAGTATGCATATTAATTATAATTGACATGAGATGGCGCTATATGTAGATTTCTATAAAAAATGCTTAAAATAGATCGTTGGGGCACCGATAGGTGTCGATAGTGTGAAACCGATATACGTTTTTTTATACACGGAGTGTATAGCCCCTGGTTCAATAACTGTTGTCGGAGCTGGACACAAATGCGTTTCTAACAATTTCATTAATTCGTCATGTTTTCGAAATAGGAATTTCAGGGGCTGTGAGGCTACTTAGTAATTGATAATGCTTGCTTCCCAAACAATTGATTAGAACTTTTAATTGTGCCGCTTTACATTCTGGAGTACTCCCGGCTAACTGTTTTATTGCGAAAAAGTTTTCGAGGCGTTGACGGTAAGTTTTAAAAGTTTCTTTCGTGTCATCAAAAGGTTCAAAAGATAAGGCTTGACTTACTAGAACATCGGCTGTGCTTAACTGTGAGACAGGCGTGACAGGAGTTTGTTGTTGCACATTTTGAGTCTGCAGGTTTTTCATAAACTGAGTCAGAACTTCTACTAGGTTTTGTATTTCCGCCATTGTTGTAGTTGTATTTCACTTACACGATCACTTATTAAAGTTTATAATCCCGTACTCGTCGCCACTTTTCTGTCTTTACCCTTTTTGGGGCACTTACGGTGGGTTTCGGATATGAAGAAATTGACCCCGATTGTTACAATTCATGATTAACTTTATTAAAACGGAACTTAACATTCTATCTTCACTTCAGCCATCTTAATGATGTAATTCCAGTCAGCGATGCCAGAAAATCTTTCTTCGAAGTAACAAAAATGCCTAGAAAAAGTAACAAATCAGATTGAAACGTAACAAACTGTAATTATCGATTCCGTAGGTATCTATAATGCGCAAATTTACGCCATCTATCGGAAAGATAAAAAAGTCACCTTTTCGTTTTTTGTACTTGTGATATTAGTTGGCGGTTTTAATGAACGAAATTTTAGAAGCTGTTATCAGTGTTGTAAATTTTCTATATAAATTTATATAAATAAGTTAATCTAGATTCATATTTTTTATCTAAAAAATACATAAGTTATATGTATCTGCGATATATATATAATTTTTTATGTAAATTATTTAAATAATATATATAAAAAAATCAAGTGTCCCGTAAAATTTTGGTTACAATATTTATGTTTTTCTTCAGTAATTTTCCGCATTCCATTGTATAGTTCTTAAAATGAACTTCATCGCTATTACTGCTTACATGATTTCATTTGTTATCTATATAAAGTTTGAATAGTTTATCTATTATCTAATACTAGATAATTTTTGAAAGAAAAAAAATTAACTGTATCTATATAATTTAAAAATTATCTGTTTACAGCACTGGCTGTTATCAACGCTGTTATGTAGTCTGGTTTTTTTGCACTCGTACTCATTTTCTTTTTTATGTTTCCCTCTAAAACTACCAACGTAAACAAACTTTGGAGGTTAAGAATATGAAGATTATTATCACATGACGCTATAACGGAAATAACGTCACCTTAAATTCTTACCGTATTCGTTCGTAAATAAGGGAAGGTAGTATTTTATTAAGGTTCCCTTATTTAATAAAAACTTCTGCGCACGCGTAAATGTCAAAATAAGGTTTGCGTTAATAAGGGAAAGCGATCATAACGCGTGCAATAATGTGCAATAACTCCCTAATACATAGATGTGATAGATTTAACATTATCTTTGGATCTAACTATATATGCATCGTAACTGATTGCGCAGATGCAGAGATAGCATTTTAAATTTAATATAACTTCTTTTGTTATTTAAAAACGTAACAAAACCGTAAAAGGTGTAACAGTGTAACAAATGTTTAGGAAAAGTAACAGATTTGTTACAAATGTAACAAACTGGCATCGCTGATTCCAGTCATTATCTTTGATTCCAGTGTTGCCGCATTTCTTTAAAATACATGAAATACATGACATAGAGTTATAAATACCATTTTTCTTTGTTTGATAAACGGAACTTATTGGCGGCCATTTAAACTTTAGTTGTTTTTATTATTTCGTTATAGTCGGGGGCTTAATCGTATTGTTTTTGTTTGTTTAGTAAGTTTAATGCCAGTTATTAGCTAGGTTCTCTATAACAGTAAAGTTCGACTAGACTATATTAATTCAAATACGCCCATTGTTCTAGAAAACTTTTTTTTGTTTTAAACAACTCGCGCAGAGATGGCGTTTGAGTATTCACATCAAAATTCACATCCTCTGTCAAATATTTGAAACAAAATTGAAGGTTTTTTCTAGTACATGCGCGTACTTGTTTGATGAATCTTTTTTTTTACAAATTTTATTGTATTTATGTTAATAACTTATTGGTTTGTTAATTTTTTGGTATATGACTCCACAATCATTACCGACGTTTATATAAAAGGCAATTGCATAAAAGCGTTGATAAAAGCTTTTAGCGTGTCTGACGTTAATCAAAATAAACAAGACTAAAATAAACATTTGATTGTAAATTAAACAAATGATTAAATAAAGATACAAGTGGAAGCTATACGTTTAACTTGGGAGGCGGAACCGGAATACTCTTGTCTATAGTAGCTGGCTGTACCTTATGTTGCAGTCTTGAGAAGGGATGTTTCCTTTAGTTGTAGACGCTGGATTTAAATTCAAAATTAAGTCCGCCACAAGCTTCCTATTTATTGTTTTATATAGTTATTGGAAAAAAACCTCTAACGCTGAATGAGTTGTTAGATGAAATAGAGCAAGTTAGTGATGATAAAAGACTGCCATATGCCATGTCTTTCCACTGACTAATGACGAAACCACAGATAAAAATTTGTTGTTATAGTAATCTTTCTCGTACCATATGGAACGCCCAGACTGAACTTTTTTTCAAGTTTGATAAAGACAGTGATGATAGTGAGGATGAGATTCCGTTGGCACAGTTGGGTGCATGCAGACACTTTACGACAGTAAACACAAATACATATCAAATATGGATTTAGTTACTCACTAAGCATTGTAATTTGCAAGTAGACGTCTTTCAAGATCTCGTGAACTATGGCGCCGTAGTTCGTATATGTAAAAATGTTGCTATTATCGGTCTTACAAATATAAGTCTACGTATTATTGTAAACTTATTTTTATTTGATATATAAACATGTGATTACTTTTAATTTTTATTGAAGCAATTGCCTTTTAAATAGACTAACGTTTTTAAGATTCACGTAGACTTCTCAAATGTTTAATTTATTAATTCCAATTTTTGACTCAAGGTCACAGTTCACCACAATGAAACGTCTCTATTTGCAGTAAATATGTTTTTTTTTAATTATTGCGAGTTATGAAATGTAATTTATTAGAAGTGTACTCTAAGATAACATAATTAAGCTGAATTTCTAAAACTTAATTTTTTTATTTGAATAATTTGTTAGGAAGAATTACCTCTATAAGAAACTAAAAATAATTCGAATAATTTACATACGTACAAAATTATATAAAAAAAATTGTTAAACATGGCGCTCCCTTCCGGTTTCTTTGTCAGATCCATGTTTTGAAAGAACCGAGAGAATATGAAAAACCAGCTCTATACCAAATTTCAAGTTACTAAGCCTTTTGGTCCGAGAGTTATCGTGGGTACATGGTTACGTATACACAGAAACTTAAAAATTTTTTGTCGAAAATACTATTTTTTGATTCAGGAGACCTTGAAACGTAATTTTTGAAAAAAAAATGCGATTGCTATACTTTCCTTATAGAAAAATAAAAATGGTAATCAAGTAAGTTAATTTATAAAGATGTAGTAAGTTATACTTACTAAATTAGAATTAACAAAAGTTACCGAAACATTAGAAGAATTTTTTTATTACTCAGAACCTTAAATTAGAGTTCCATAAAAACAAGTTATTATTTATCAATTTTCATTAATGTTAAATCCTTAAAATCATGTAATGTATTTTGGTTTTCTATTCTATTATTTATATAATAGAAGTTTTATTTTATAAATGTGTCACTGATCATATCAATTTGGTTCCTCTTCTGTATAGTCGAAACGGGTTTTTTTATTTTTGATATTGTTTTTTGTTGTAAATATATTCCCTATCTGAAGGTTTCAAACTGACACACTGTATATACACAGTTATCACAAATAAGATTCATACGATCGATTAAAACCAAAGTGCGCTAAGCTTCTCGAAGTAAATTTAAGTATATCCATACATGTGTGCTTTCCAATTTGTCGTAATAGTAACAGAACTTTAAATGATAGTGCCAATTTCCCCATCTAACGTAGATTAACAAAGATGCATCCGGTATCCCAGTAAACACACGACGTCCCAGAGATGTTTGTTTTATGTCCAAATGTTGTCTTTACATCTCGGGTCTTTACATCTTTAGGATGTCTTTAATATGAAGTACTTAGGATGTCAATGAAGAACGTACGATGGGATGTCTTATGCGGGAAAACAAATTTGGGCGTTTGTCAGGTCATATTTCTAATCAAATTAAACAAAAATTAAAGAGAAGAATTTTCGTATTACATGCGAATGTTTATTTATAATTACTGATCAAATAAAATTAGAACAGGATTATACATTTGTTATATATAAATATAAATTAATCAATTATAAAAATATAAGACAGTTAAACAGATAATATAGCTTTCAACAACCGTTAAAATTTTCAATTTATTAAAAAGAGATCTTGCAGATTCCAATGGTGCCGAGTTTGTGATTATTCACATGCAGCGTTTTTGAATTTTTAATATTACATCTACATTATAAGAATTTCTCTAGAATAAAATACCAAATTTGATATTAGAATAAATATGGGCGTAGTATGCCTGTGTTAGTACTTTTAATGACACCTAAACTCGCAACTTATACAACGAATATGATAGTTTTGATAATTTTTTGGAAAGATATTCGATGTTTTTCCCGCTTTAAATCTTTGTCTAGATATATACCCAAAAACCTAACATATCCGCTGGACAGTATTTTGGTATTATACTTTTAAATTGCGATCGAAATTATTTTATTTTGAAGCATTAAAATTTGAGTTTTTTTCCATATTCAATTTTATTGTATTTTCTTCAAACCATTTCGATAACAATTGAAAACTTTTATTAATGCTACTTACAAGTAAATCTTTGTTTGTGTCATGGCAAAAAAACAGTAGTATCATCTGCAAATACTATAGTTTTATTTTCATTTATTTGTGGCAAATCATTTACATATAAGACAAACAAAAGATTTCCTAAATTGGAGCATTGAGAAACACCTCTTTTTATGATAGTTATTGTAGTCAAGAGTGAGACACGCATAATACTGTTGCGTATTTATTTATTAAAAACTAATTTATTTAAAACGACTAAAAATACGTTTACTTATTCTAGAAATATGTACACTTTTAAATTAACCGAACTAATAAAATCTAATAATATTTAATAAAAACACTTACACTATAATTTATATCACTTACAAGAAGATAAGATAACGTCCTCGGATAGCCTCACACTTGTTTACACTAAAAATCACGTACACGATTATTCTCGGTATATTTATGTAGACACACGCGTGCTAACGATTTATTTCCACTTGATAATCTTAACACTGCTGCATTCGCATTCCAGCAATAACTGACCTACGATCTGTCTCGTCGCTATATATACACATACGGAAATCCTTCTCGAGCGTTCCCTATTTTTCGGTACATCTTCTAGAAGGTTTTTGCATTTGCAAATAATTTCTCGAACGTTTCAATACAATTTTGTGCGAGTTAGAAGAAAACATAAGTGAATGTTTAAATGCTTTCGTGCGATCTTTGGTCGGGCCGCCTACTCAGTGCAATGCTTACGTGACTTACGTCATTTATCATTATCTTTACAGCAGGTGTGTGTAAAACACTGGTGCTAAAATGCACATTTCTTATCACATATAACAAACTTTACAGTCCATTTTTTTAGTTGATCAATAATATTTATTTGTAAGCGACGACTTATCGTTTTTGTTTTATAATGACGGTGATACAAAACATTACAAATCAATAGCTAATAATAGTATACACGTTTCGAATTTAAATATGCACACAGTACCAGTACAGATTAGTAAACATAAAAATAAAGTAAACAGTAATTTTAAAGAATACAGGTATGGTTCGTTAGATTGGATTTGTGGATTTGAAATAAATAATAGTTTTTACTCTTTTGTATGTTTACTTTACACATGATTCATTATCATTATGGTGTAAAAATAATTAACGGACTTATAGCATTTAAAAGAAAAAGTAAAAAGCAATCGTTATTGGCAAATCACATGAGAAATTGTATAAATTATGCTACTCTTAATAGCGTTAATATTCGCTTACAATTGGATAGTGCTTACGGAAAGTCAATTAAAGGCCACAATGAAAATGTTTGTAAAAGTGGATACATATATTAAATAAAATAATTCATTGACTTTACCTATGACTACAGTGGAAAGATAGTAACGTATGAAAGATTGTACGCGTTTCTATGCTAATGAAACGTTCGAGAAATTATTCTTAAGTTCGAAAGCGTTTACGAGGTTTTTATCCATTTCCAGAACGTTCACCGAAAGATACAGAAAATTTTTGAAGGATGACCAAAATATATAAAAGCGATACAAATGAATCACAAGTCAGTTATTTTCATTAATTCGAAGTCGGCAGTGTTAAGAAGATTATTCAAGTTTAAATAAATAAGTGATTAACGCGTGTCGAGATAAATATACAAAGTGTAACCTTGTAAGTGACTTAAATGTAAACAAGTGTATGAAAAGTTATCCGCGGACATTATCTTTCAAGTGATAGAGTTATATAAATTAGTGTAAGTATTTTTATTAAACATCCTTAGATTTTATTAGTTCGGTTAGTTATAAACGTGTACATATTTTTAGTATAAATAAATTAGTTTTAATATTCGTTACACTAAACATTGAAAAATCTTCCATTTAAAACATTGTAAATTTTAATGAGTTTGTTATTGATCATTTTAGTAACTGTAAAGATAGACCAATATCTTAAATCTCAAATATAATTCATCTTATAAATCCCGTTACTATAAGAATGTTTTTTTAGACTCAGATAATTGCGTTTTTTAATGATGCTCTTGTATGATTAACCACCAGCCGCCACAGTTAACAATATTTACTGTTTATTCACAATTCATTTCAAACGTTTCAAACTACTTTTTCTTGAAATTCTGATATATAATTTCTCAGATAAAGTGAAAACCATGTGCATTTCACTATATTAAATCGAGATTTAGAAACTAATTTTATCAGTGTTCTTCACACTTTAAATTAATTGTAAAACGACAGAAATAGGTCGAAGGAAGGCACTAAATAGCGACAAAAAAACTTAATAATGTCGTACTTTTAATATTCGAATGTTTGCGACTTACTTCAGTGAAAAAAAAGTTGTTGCTACGTCACATTAAGTTACGCTTAATAACAATATTTTTAAACCACCAAGGAATAATTAGTTATATAAAACATTTATCAGAAATTTAATTTGAAAATTACTTGTACATATACCGCAATCCTAGGGGATGGGTGTGAATAGTCTTATCGTGCATTAATTTATTACGTTATGTTCAACGCTTGCATATAATTTGCACGCGCATTGAAACAAATCAACAAGGGAGCTTATTACTCAATTAGCTCTAGAGCGAAAATGACCGAATTAACTGACGCCGAAAAAGCAAAGACAAACAAAAATATATATCCAGGTTTTAGAAAGAACTTTGTAGCTTATTTTTCTCAGTACAGTGATAACACCAGCATACATTGTGTAAGGTATTTGGGACAATATAAAAGAAGCTTATTAGAAAGGTATGTTTTTTAAATTGTTTTTTCTAGTATCGATTTTGCGTTTTAAAGATTATGGTGGTTTTTGGTCATTGCCACTTCTTTGTGTTTGTGTATTATGCTAATTGTATCAACTTATCAAAAATGGGTAATGTCTCCCGTTATTGTAAGCTTTGCTAGAAGCTCAACTCCGGTTTGGAAAATACCGTTTCCGGCGATAACGGTGTGCCCAGAAACCAAGACCAAGCAAAGAGTGTACAATTTTACAAACGAGTATCATCGTTTTAACGAACATCCTGAAAATATGACCGAAGAAGAGTAAGTACAGACACTAGAGAACTGTCTTTTACGTAAATATTCTAGGATTCAAATGTTTAATCAAGTGAGTCTTGTTTGTAATAACCGCGTTCACGAAAAAGGAGATAAAACTATTGCTTCCGATTTTATTGACGCTTTCACAAAAGTCGCGCCTTCGTTTACCGATGTTCTTTGGCAGTGTAAATGGCTAAACGAAAATCGCACTTGCTCCGATTTGTTCACTCCGGTTCTTACAGAAGAAGGCATTTGCTTTACCTTTAACATGCTGGATAGGGAAGAACTGTTCACTGATGATGTGTAAGTTTTATTAAATATTTTTTTAACAAAATAGTAATTTTGTGGTAGTTTCCACGGTGGAAACTTTTCTCAACACGGTATCAAAACAGAAAATTGGTCTTTGGAACACGGGTATGGTGATGATTTAGGTTTGGATACGTTTCCAAGACGAGCAGTTGCTTCTGGACAAAAAGCTTGTCTTTCTCTACTTATGAATTTGTACGAACCCGATTTGGACTACCTTTGCAAAGGTGCCGTACAAGGTTTTAAGGTGGGCTAACAATATAACATTTATTTTAGTTGTTGTTTTAATAATAATAATAATAATATATTGGACAGATTCTTTTACATAGTCCAACAGAAACTCCTAGAGTCAGTCAGCAATATTTTCGGGCACCACTTAACCAAGAAGTAGTTGTTGCAATTAAACCGGATATGATAACAACGTCGGATGGTCTACGTACTTACAACGTAGATAGTCGTCATTGCTATTTTGCTAACGAGAAATTGTTAAAATTTTATCAAATTTACACGCAAAAGAACTGCGAAGTTGAATGTCTAACTAATATAACTTTGGAACTTTGTAACTGCGTAGCTTTTTATATGCCACGTAAGACTTTTGCCTGCCGCTATATTTTAACTTACTACATAAATTTTAGGTGTCGAAGGTACAAAGATTTGTGGACCAGGCAGTATAGCTTGCATTAAACAAGCACAAGGTAAAAAATATTTCTATTAATTCATCAATAATAAAATTAAAAACGCAGCGGAGATGTTTACACGAGAAGTCACAGTTGGTTTGGATAAGAATCAACAGACTAGCGAATCGTGCAAGTGCTGGCCGTCGTGTAGTTCTTTAACGTACAATGCGGAATCGTCTCAGGCAGATTTTAATTGGCCCAAAGTATTTGAAGGCTTTAAAGTAAATTTTAGCGAGTTTCCTGGGTAGGAACTTTTTTTCTCAAACAGATTAACAAAAACGTTTGTTTTAGGGTTGCAATGACTCGAGTTTATTTCTATTTTAAAGAGCAGCAGTTTATTACATCCCAGCGAAATGAGTTATACGGTTTTTCCGATTTTTTGGCTAGTTGTGGTGGATTATTAGGATTATTCATTGGATTTTCTTCTTTATCTATTATAGAAATTTTATACTTTGTATCTTTAAGGGTGCTGACCAATATTAAAAGATATGGAAGTCATTTTTGGTCGGGATCGGTGGATTTGCTCGAAGATGATGCTTATCAGCACAAATCAGATTAAAAGCAAAATCAATGTCAGTTATATGAAAATTATATATTTCATGTTTTTATCGTGCTATATAAAAAGTTTTTCGTGTTTTTCTTATGTATAATATAATCAAAATTCAGACAATTGTATATTACAATGATATTATGTAGACATTCTTTTCATTATATTAATAATATATTATGTTTTATTATTATACTCTGTGACATAAAAAATGCAACACCAAGAAGGCGTTAGAATTATTGAACCAAACTTGGCAGAAATTGTAACCCTCGTTAGATTTTGTGCAATTTTTTTTGTGAAAGACCCGGTATTTGAGTTGGTTTTTATTTGTTTCGTGTACTTTAGGATTGTTTGAGTAGTGTCACGTTAATTTAATGTAGTTATTCTACGTTTTTAAATTCATATTTGTCAATTCAATTTGGTAAGAAAATTAGCATCCCATTAATTCGAGATTTTACGCTGCTTAAAAATCCGTATTTTTCATTTGCGTTGATTTTGGCATTTCTTTGTCCTAGTAAAATTCTAATTGTTATAAGTTATGTGTCCTTTTTGAGATAAAATACTTTAATATATTCTAGCAGAGTTTGTTTGTGTTAAGATCGTTTAAAAGTTTCATTGTATTAAGTACGTACTTAATTAATATTAATGTAATTGCGTCTTCTGATTTGGATATTTTTGTTTTGTTAACGTTGCATTTCTTGCCGTGAGAAAGGCAGTCATCAGACTGTGCTTTTGCGTGTTAAATAAATCTGTTTGCATCTTCTTTCTTTGTTGTACTGTTTTCTTTCACAAAGATTTCCGTCACAGCTGTGGAAGAAGCAAAGGGCAGAAACAAAGAGCTTTTCGCAAAATTTGACGAGTACCGAAATGTAGTTCCGGAGTTTGGGCGAATTCAACCTTTAGAATTAGAGGTATCCGCGGAAGTTATGAAAAAAAGCATAGTGAACATTTAGTTCTTTTGGTGAAAACAATACTTAAATCGTAGATTTACGGCCTTTAAAAAACTCACGTGCTTTCGAGTTTTTACGTACCGTAGAGTCGTGGAAGTTACGTTGTGCAACACAGTTCAATTTTCGCCTTAGGGCGGTTTATCGAGAATCTTTCGACGGAGTCTTGTCAATTGGGTTTTTGAAAAAAAAATTTTTTTGTGATAAATGGAAAGATCATATATAAGTTTTATAACAAAACTATTTTTTTTTCGTAATAATTCAAAAGGGATTTCAAAATAAAAACTAATTTTTGAATCCAGTACCGAAGACACGCCGACAGTTCCCGAACAAACCCAAGCGCATGTGACGTCATAATGTTAGTTTGTACTCATTGCAGTTGATACAGAAATAATAAGTACAGTGTTTTGATATATTTAATTCTGTTGTCATTGTTAAATATTCAAATAAGCTTTACTCCGAACTCGGTGTTCTGGACATACCCATCCTTTTACAATACAAATATTATTTTTACGACTTAGTTGAATTATAACCTATAGCTTTGTCGTCGTAACTCTCACGCGATGCTCTACTATTTATGAAATAAATAATTATATTTAATATAATGGAGAATAAATACTTAAAATTAAATATTTTCATTTATTATATTATTTTTTAACAGACTTAGCTTGATGTCTTGCAGAGCTGGGCAAGTTACTTTGTAAAAGTAGTTAACTACTAACTAAAGTTACTACTTTTTAAAAGTAGTGTAAGTTACTAACTACTAACTACCATAAATCGAAAAGTAGTTAGGTTACTAACTACTCAACGGTTGTATTCTAAAATATAAGTTATTTTTTTCAACTACTTGAAGAAAAAGTTCTGGACGATTTATGTTATACCACTTTTAGTCATATAAACATAAGTACCTATAGACACTGAATTATTATTACATTAAAGAAGACAAGGTAAATTAATCACGCTCACACGAAAACAATAAAACCTATTATCATGTATTTTATTACAAATTCTCAAAAAAAAATTAATAAAATAAACCTTTAAAAAACAGAACTTAAAGTAATAAACTGATTGTGGTATTCGATATTCATTTCCTTTTCATAAAACTAACTTTCCAAAAAGAGCATCAGCCAATGCATTTCTTTTGGGCGAATTTATGAGTGGAAAACGAAAATAATCGCTCGACAGCGCCGATTAAAATTAAATTAAAATTATACTGTGTCCAATGAACATTTTTTTAATAATCTTATCATCATCTTACATAGATATATGAATTCTGTTATCTTCCAGGTGTTTTAACAGTTCTAGTTTTATTCTTCTGGTTTTGTGAGCATGTTCATTCTCAGTATCAAAAGAAATATGTAACTTTTTAGACAAACCACGTTCATCAAAATCAAAAAAATCTTCATTCTGTAATACTTTGTTTACGTTTAGATCAGTGGCATTTAACATTTTGAAACAATTTAGGTTTGCTGCATTTACAACAATTTTTTGAATAGTCTTTACATCCATGTTTATTTCTGCGTTAGCGTTTATCACTTGAATGACACGTTTTACCTGCAAAACTGCAATGCAAGCTGAATAATTGTTGCAATTCCATATAATTGAAGCCGCTAATAAAGTAGTTTAATTACTAGTAAAGTAGTTAAGCTATTATCAATGTAGTTTAACTATTTTTGTAGTTAAAAAAGGGTAGCTAACTACTTTTTAAATACAATTACACCAAAAAAGTAACTTATTCTAACTACAGTTACATTATGAAATTAAAGTAACTTGAATATGTAGAATACAACTAACGTCAACAATAAAGTAGTTAGATTAGTAGCTTAACTACTTTGTAGTTAACTACTGCCCAGCTCTGATGTCTTGGCACCTCGAACTTCAGCAGAATTAAACCGAACGTCATTTTTTAAAAAAATGGTTATCATAAATATATCAGCGTCAGGAATATTATCAGACTTTGCCTTTATAAATCCTCTTATCACACATAGCTAATCGGAATCGTTTTTTAGCAATAAATTTTCAATATTATTGTCTAGTTACGTGTAATAACGTGTAAACGCTGTACTGTTATTAAATAGCTATAACATTTTGACGTCATAACGATGGCAACCAATCATGGCGCGTTTATAGTCACGTGATTTTTTTTTAAATTTTATCAATTTTTAATCGTTTATAATTAATTAAAAAAAAATTTTTTTAAGTTTTTTTCATTAAATATCAATATTATTAATAATAAAGTTTTAAAATACATAAGAAAAATCAATAATTTTTTTTTTTCAAATTCCCAATTGGTGGTACTCTAACGATTTTCTTGGCGACATCTGGCAACCTTATGAGCAACCAGAAACTCCTTTCTAGATTTACTTCAACGAAATTTAAGGTATTTATTTTGTACAGTTTAAATTGAATTGGTGAAACGTAATTTTGCGAGTTCAGTGATTTAAAAGCTTTGGTTTTAAGCAGAATCAAAATCATTGCGAGTTACTCCCAACAAACACAAATATGTTCCATGGACGTCCCAGGGACATGATGTTGCGGATCACTGAATGTTCCAAAGTCATCCCATTTTGGTTCTGTGTACGTCCTAGGGACATTCATGGGACGTTCTTTTGTCACAAGTGTGTGCATCCCTACGATGTCCTTATAGGACATCCTTGCGTATCCGCAACGGGACGTCTCTTTTAGATGACTGTAGGATGTGTAGGAGGTAGTCATCCCTCCCCTTGATTATATATTGAATTGGAAAAATATTTATATATAGCATATGTATATATGAATTACGAGAGCTCGAGCACAGATTGTACTATGTGGCTCGAGTGTGACTCGGTTAAGTAAAAAACAAGAATTGAGAAAAGAAATAGCAACTAATATGTCGATCGATACTTTCAATGCAACGTGTATTGTTCGAGATATGTTTTCTGTTGTTTAATTTATACGCTTTTAAACAATGAGTTACTCGAACTCTCGTAATTACTACTATATACCTATGTATATTATATTTTTATCAAGAAAAGTACCATTTCCAGTTCAAGTACATCTATTTTGTGGTTTTTTCTATTATTTTTTTTTCAGTAAGGAGACTTAACGTACTCCTCTGCGACTTGACGTAATGAATAAAAATAACTTTATCAAATAAAATACAAATTATCATTACATAAAACTATATTTTTAAATAATCCTAATTATATTCAATTAAAATAAATTTAGATTATTTCATTTTTCTCGATCCCGGCGTTCTTTGGCCCTCCTTAGCGAGTTTTTTATGCTTTCTTCCCGATTTTTTTAAGTGGCGTCTGAAACAATGCAACTACATAAGAGATGGTAATCGTCATGTAGAGTCGATAAAAAAGTTAATACAAAAAACTTATTTTGGTATTTCTATGTAATCAGAATTTACATTTTAAATAAAGAACAGATAAATAAAGTAGTCAGAACACAAACAAAAACAAATACAGAGTGCAAACGGTGCAAACAGAGTGTACCACTTTGATATACCAAAGGAGCGTACGGGTGTTGAGTAGGCAATTTCAAAAATTATCTAGTATAAGATAATAGATAAACTATTCAAACTTTATATAGATAACAGATAATAGATGAAATAATCTAGGTAGTAATAACGATAGATGGAGTTCATTTGAAGAACTACTATGGAATCTGGGAAATTACTGATAAAGATAAATATTGTAACCGAAATTTTACTGTCATTTTTTTATTATATATTATTTAAATAATTGAAATAAAAAATTATATATATACAGATACATATAAATTATATATGTTTTGATAGTATATATAGATACATATAAATAGATAAAAAATATGAATCTAGATTAATTTATCTATATGAAACTATATAGATAATTTACAACACTGCATAGGACATCCCATCGTACGTTCTTCATTGACATCCTGAAGACGTCCTATTAAAGACATTTTAAACAGGTCCGTTTTAAAGCCCGGGATGTAAAGACGAACGTCGATTTGTTGATTTTTTGCGGTTGACGATATGTAACAATTTTTTTTAAATTGTGTATTATCGATGTTAAACCCGAAAATTTAGTAGTTTTGTACTTTAGTATTAAGATTTTCAATTTTGTTTAAAAGATTTACAGAATTTATTTTATTTTGTAATTATTTATTTTTTAATGCGAACACGGCCGTGCGATTTATAATTAATTACAATTATTTTTGTTTGTTTAAATTGTATCGATTCTTTCGTAGTTTATTTTATAAGGTGTTAAATTTCATCTTAATCATGTATTTGTATTTCTTTTTAATTATTCAAATTTTGTTTTGTTTGCGTTTACTTAATTCACTTTAGTTTAACTTCTTACTATTTGTGATTTTTTTTGTTGAATAAATGTTAAATAGTTAAAATTGTAACAAAGCTTTTATTCTATCGGCCTTCGCGTTTTGTAATTAGATTGCTTCAGATTTTAGTGTGATACACTCTGATAAGGTAAGTATCCCATTTAGGGTGTATTCAACAGGAGCGGGCTTGTGATTGGAAAGAGCCAGGAATCATTTGAAACTATACACTTTTCTGGCGCCTTTTAATTTTGACGTTGATTTTCCTGTTTTTGAATTTTCTAAAATCATTTTACTGATTTTTGAAATAAACTCATGACCCCATCTTCAATGAGCATCGGCAAATACTACGTTTATGTTACTTTCTTTCAGTCAATATATTTTTTACAGCTTTTGCGCGTAACAAAATGTGAAAGTGAAAAATCGAAATTATGGGGTATACTTCTTGAAAGATTAAGGTCCAATTGCATAAAACATAGTTAACTAAGTCTATTTCGGTATAGTTTTTGGTTGCAATTTTTGAGTTCTTCTTTGCGTTTTGAGGCTGCGATTATGCCTAGAGTGCCTCAACGTAAAAATTATCGACAACTGAGTGAATTCGACAGAGATCGCATTATTATGGCTTACGTGAAGGTGGTTTTTCATCCAGAGAAATTGCCGACCGTCTTAACCATAACCAACTTTTATATTTTGTGATAGTATCTACCCAGTAAACACAAAATTGATAATGTTTAGTAACAGTTTCAAAACAAAAAATTTATGATTCATTCTTTTTTCAAACATAAAAGAAACCTAACTGCAATAAAATAGCTATAAGTCCATCGCTGTTTCACTTATTTGAATCAGTATAGTTTCGGTATTTTAAATTCAAATCTGTTGCAAAACAAATGTTGCATTCGGTTTACGTTTTAAAAGCTTCGTTCTTGAACTGATACTAAATGATCAATAAATATATGATTTTCTTGTTTCAATAATGAACTAAAACAATTCTTTCAATAATACAATAATACATTTTCGAATGCACGTTTCAAATTTTATTGCACAATAAATATTTTTAAATACATCACAATGAGTTTTTTACATATTGCAACTTTCTTTTTGTGATCTTTTCACGGAAGCCTCGAAAACTGCATCAGTTACTGTTGGGTAGCAACTTTTAACCGCATCTGTAACATAGAAATAAATAATTCATTTATATACATACATAATCATAGAGTTACACAAAATTAATTACATTTTTTTAATCAAAAACAACACAAACTTAATATAAATATCACTTTAGCAATCATGAGAAAGTTATAAAAACACTGTGAATACCTTTAGCTGTACATAATCGTAATGAAAACTTGAAGAATTGAACTGTAATTATAAATCCTAAAGTATCATCAGATTTACGCAATAATCTACCTTAACGCAATCATGTGTGTTAATTTACATTTTTTTATACAATTTAAAACATGATACATAAAGAACAGAAATGATAATAATATTGATTACATTTATGGATTATAATAAAATGCTTCGACTTACCGTTTATTGTTCCATTCGTTCCATTTCGTAATTGTACACACAGCATCACTTATCAAACTACAACCGAACAAGTGAAAAGATATCAATTTGCAGCGCAAGCGTTGACGACAGTAATCAAAAGTATAGCAACGACTAATGCTGACTAATTAAAAAGTAATCGTTTTTACTAAAACGATTCTACTGTTTTGAAAATAATTCAGTTTTATTTAACCGATCCTCAAACAATTCTAGTTATTCAAAAAATATTCGCTTTTAATAAATCAGTTTTTAGACGGTTGCTGATTATGGGAAAAAAATTGCAAGTACTGAAACGGTTTAAAACTGATTGTGAAAAATCGGAATTCTTTCAATTTATTCACTGTCAGTTACATGTAAATGATATAAAAATGGAACTAACACGAAACAACGTAATGAAGCAATTGTTTTAATTTTGTGACTGGAACAGTTTCAATCCGTGTTTACTGGGTAGATACATATAAATAGATACAAAATATCAATCTAGATTAATTTAAATAAATTAATTTATATATAGATAATTTACAACATTTCTTTTAGTATATCTCAGCGTCTTTGCATTTATTATTATATTCTAAAAATAAAATTTAAAAATTAAAACAGAATATGGGTGACAGGGAAAATACGAATTTTTTGTTTATCATCATAGAACGTGTAGTGATGGTGCCTTTCCTTGTCATAAAGAAACGTAACGTAGAAATGCAATACCACATTAAATTTTATTTATTCTTACAAAGATTATACGCGTTTAAATCTATTAGTATTAACAACTTTTAAATAAATGTCTTATTTTTCTACTATAGTTTCACAAAAAGAAAATTGATTGTATTAAGGTTATCTAAAAATATTGTTAAACTAAAAAAAAACAGACTAAAGGACGCAAACATGCACCCAGTAAACATGTATATCTGATACATATCACCTGGAGCTCATTAAAAGAACTAATTTATATACGTGCTATTTAATAATAATAAGACAAATATTTTTCAGATTTAATGATATATATCTATATATATTTATCTTATATATTACAAATTGTAATATAACTTTAAAATGTTAATGTTGTCTATATGAGGCGGCGTTGATATATATATCTGTATTTTTTTTATAGTTTTTTTACACTTTGACCGTCTGGTATTGTCAATGTTTATTATTTGTCTAATTTTAATGTCTTGAATAGCATCGCGAACGGCAACAAATGATTGCCGATTGCATTCGCTAACAAGCCTAGTTTACAACGCGAACTATTTCATTCTAACTAACCAAGGTGTCCCGTTTTTTTGTTTAGTTGAGTATACATAGATTTAATTTAAACTAGAATTGTTTTTCTAATTTACAAAAACTTGAAGGTGTCTTTGCACATACTATATATCCTCATGCAACCAGATCAACGTACGTTATACAAGCCATTTTGTTGTATATAATGATATGGTATAATTATTACGTTATTTGCACGTTACAAAAGAATTTTTAAAGTGATATAATAAAAACGCAATTTGGTTAGCTAGAACAATAAAAAATATAAATATGTAAATAATTTACAAAATAAAGAGAAAAATTGTTTAGTCGTTTACTTTTATTTTAGCTAAGCCAGATCATAACTCATTAAGATTAAAGTAATTTATGTTTGCATTTTTTTCTAATGTCCTTTGTATAAACTATTCCTCGAATATTCGTTGCTTCACTGTATGTACGTTATGTTGTATCATACTGTATATATAATCATATTTACATATTCTTGAGATTATCAAAATATTTAATAAATAAAATGAGATGAAAATGAAAGATGCATGTTTTCATCGTTTTTATCACAATTATATTAATAATTTATTGCACAACGTCATGGTATTTTTCATACAATAACAAAATTTTATTTATGTTAACCTCACTTTTATCGTAGGATTTTACCTAAAGTTTTAGCCTGGTTGTTCGAACGTAAGTTTAAAGTGATTATACGTATAGGACGTATTGGAATTCCTTATTTAAAACTTTATGATGTGCATATTGCCAAAAAGGGGTTCACAATTGTAAGTTCTATGATTAAATACTGGTATTGATCGATCGTTCACTTTGTAACTTACAGCACATTGATGAAATTAGTGTAAAAAGTAGTTTCTTTAATTCCGACTTAACGAAGTTAGTTACCTTAGTTGTTAAAGATGTTCGCGTTAATAAAGACATTATTAGTAATACACCCCCAAATACAAATATTCTTACACAACCAAACAACGAATTACTTGATTTTCGTGATAAAAAAGTACCTCACTTTATTAATACGTTTGTACAGGTAATAACATTTGGAATTATGTTTACGCAAAATGTATTCTTTATTTGTAGTTTATGGCTGTGCATGTTTACAACATATCTACAATGTTGTTACATTCTGAATCACCTGGGTGGTTGGTACATGCAACGGCTAACGAGTTACACTTAGATGGAAGTAGCGTCCAAAATGCACGTAGTTTAATTGTTAATATTATGTTGTCCGATGCATCTGCTAAACTACTCAAACACCCTGAGAAACAAGTCAACGAGGAGACATGTTTAGGACAACTTAGTTTTGCTATATCTATGGAGGCAACTCTTGTTGCAAAGGGACCTTTATCTGTTGAAGTATTTTATTATATTTTCATGTTCGTTGAAGTTTTTATTGTATTTCTAGAAGCTGCATGTGTATACATCACAAACTGCTGCAACAATTAATGATAGTTTCTATAGCTTAGCTCAAGAAACACAAGGCAACAATAACTCAATTAGTACTAATTATGGTGGCGATGATAATGTCTATTATAGGATTTTGCCAATTATACCAAAGGTAACTTTATAATACAGTACTTTGTCTATATTAATAGTACTGGTTTTAGAACTTTACCTATAAAATGGAAGAAGTTTCAATACGTGGTGTTCGTGAAAATAGTAGAACAGAGTTTATATCCTCTTTAAAAATGTTTACTATAAATAGTCGAATTCAGTCGGCTGGTTCCGACGTTGCATTTACCCAAATGCATTATGCTTTTCAAATGAGTGACTTGCATATTTACAACAATAAGGAAAAGTTACTATTGCTTAAATCGCTGACGCTTGATGCTAAGGTATGTTTTTCTGTTGCGATAACAAAGCCTACAATCAATGATGCTTATTAAGTCTGAGCATAAACGTAAAGATAAACAAACTTCTTTTTAGCTTGAAAATAATGTTGTCAACTTGTATTTAAAATTGAATACTTTAGTAATTACCTATAATCATGATGCTATTTATCATTGGATTGATACAAATTTCCGACGTAATAAGCAGTCACAGGTAAAACAAAGCAAAAACTGTGACACAAACAGAATTTGTCAAGTCGAAAAAAAGAATTTGTTTGAGAGATTATTAAGCAAGTTGATCATAAATGGATGTGCAGAATTTTGTCACGTTTCGACCTTATTTAATCTGTACAATAATAAATCGTACGTTGGTTTTAATCACGTTAAACTGATATTGGAACAAGCTCGTGATACAAGAGGTATGTTGTGTTGTAAGGTATCGAGGGGTTAGCCATGGGCTAATGTAGAGGACCATAAATTTTCTTTTTTATAAAAATTCCACCAAGAATTTCTCAAATTCTACTAAGAATTCACCCAAATTCCCAAAAAATTTTTCAAATTTTCAAAACATTCTTCAAATTCCACAAAAAATCTTCAAATAAAACACTTTGAAATGCCATAATATTAATACAGAATGTTAAATAATACTTTTTGTAACAAAAACTGTGTGTTCAATATAGAGATGTACCGAATAACGATTTTGTTCGGTAACCGAATACCGAATATTCGGCCCTGATTATTCGGCCTAGCCGAATATTTGGCCGAATAATGAATTACATTTGAAACTAAATGTTTGGTTACTTTTTCTATACGCGCGTTGTCCCATAAATACCACGTCAAACTTAAAGCGAATATAGATTGTAGGGCCCCCACCTGATATAAAAAAAAATATAAAGCATAAAAGCGTTACACCGGTCACCATTCTGCTATTGCAATTGCAATGTACAATCGTAACATCTATTACAATTACAGAAAATATATTCCTTTGTTACGAAACATTCAGAATCTATTACACTTTTTTTATGAAAAATTTGGTCCTTGGCGTAAGGCATTTATTTTAGGCATATTTTTAATTAATTTGCTATTGAAAAAAATAAATTAAAAATAGTCACACATAGAAAATCTTAATCTATGCAACATTTGTAAACATTCTCCCGGTAGTGTCGTATTACCGGCGCAACTAGTGGAGTGCTTATTGTATCATTATCAATGTTCAAATCAAGATCATCATGTTCATCATATGTATTCTTGTTAATATCGATGTTAACCAACTGAATATTCAAATGCTTATAATAATTAGGGGTGACATTTTCAATTCCTAACTCTTATAATGTGGATAAAGCGCCCATGACAACGGACTCCATTACATCATCCGTAATTTCTGTAAAATTTTGGTAAGGGGCATTGGCTTTAGTGTCCAGGTTGATTAAATTTTCTTTTGGAAAAGTAAACGTATCCTTCAAGTCATTCGTTCATTTTGGATAATTACTTCTAACAAACTAAAATTTACGATAGTCCAAAAAGTGGTCGTCATAGATCTAGTTTGTGTATAAGATTTTTAATGCGACCAGTTTTCCACATCCTAGGCGGAAGATTTTCTTCTGTTAAAAGTACTAAGGCTCCAACTTTCAACGGTGTACAAGCAGCTTTAATACGCCATTTTTGACAAGGTTGAAGTTGTAATAGAACCTAGGAACTCCATCGTTTCCAGAACCCTTCTTTTAGTTTTTTAGTTCTTGCACTTGTCTTGCAGGGGCTCCTCTTAGGTGGGTTGATCAGCGATTCTTTAATAATAAAATGGACAGGAGTTATAATTTAAAAATCATTGAGAATATTTGAATGATGAGTAAGACGATGTGAATTAAGGGTAGCCTGTAATTGAGTAAAAAGTCTCAAAGCTTCCTCGTTTGTTAAATTTGCATTTCCCCGAGGTTTTTTTAATATGCTGTTTAGCAGATAGAACTAGCTAGCCTTTCTCTATTAAATTCTCGAAGACATTTATTAAAATAGTTGTTTATATTTCGTTTTGAGCCAACAGAAGTCGTGGTGTTATCGCAATAAATATGTGTTATTTTACCTCGCCTGGCAATTATTTGATTTAAAGCGTTGATAAACTCGGACGTCCATTACTACTCCTAAATGCACAACTCGTGTTACCATGCAAATAAAAAGTGCCACTTACGATTTCAACTGTATTTTTGAGCGTCTTTTAAGCTTTAACAATATGGGACCGTAATCTACACCTGTTTTAGTAAAAAGTCTTACAAGGTTCCAGTCTATCCCTGGGCAAATATCTCATTTTCTGTGTAAGTAACTTAACCGCTACTTTAAAACATGGTAAACAAGAGTGTGTGACTTTTCTAACATCTTTCCTTCCTCGTATCACCCAATATCTGCCAACGTTTGAGTTGCTCGAGCATGAAAAAGTGTTACAGGAGTTTTCCTTATTATTAATTTTGTAATATGGTGCCCCTTGGACAATAAAATGGGATGTTTTGAATCATAAGATAGTGACGAATTACGTAAGCGATCTCCGGTGCGAATAATTCCGTTTTCATCTATGTATGCATCTAATGATAATAATGGACTGGTTTTATCAACTCCACCGCGACGTCTTTTTAGAGTTTCGTATTCAGAAAGGAATTCTTGTTCTTGAGCTACCATTAGATTATCGTTTAAACTTAATCCGTTACTTGATTTTGCCGATCCGCCATAAACCACACGGAACTTTGTTGTAGTCCTAGATGGTTTAAGTACGCCTGCGCCCGCGTGTGGCAAGTAATACGAATTTTCGTTTTGTAATTTTTCAGTTGAAACTGATTCCATAAACTTTAATTTTAACGATTCTTATATGCGTTTAGTATATTCTTTGCGTAAAAATTAATTCTCTTTTCTTTGACATTTTCGTTCGAATGACAAGAATCGCTTGAGAGCGTTTGGACTCGAATCACCCAAATTTACGTTATGTTGAAATAGTAATTTAATTATAAATCTTGCGTACGTCGCGTCGATGCGTATTAATGAATTGTTCTTCGATTGAACAATGAGACGGTGGTCGTTCAATCTTTTCTTGTACCCAATTTTTTTCTATTAACGTTTTAATAGAAACATTAATTTCCACGTTACTTCCGCTCCTTAAATTAAGTATACCGGACCTGAATGATTCTGGATCCACAATTTCGACATTTGGCTGTTGACAGATCACTTGTTTTAATCCGGAAGAGGATTTTGCACAATGTGCGACCCGCTGGTTCGTATGTTTTACATCCGGTGGCTCCACAGTTTTTCGTAGTATTTCGAATTTGATGTTTTCTTTCTTTTACCGATAAAGCAACAAACTCTTGAAATTTGGGAATGTCGTCAGCAAAACAATTGATTTTGTACCAATGATGACATTTAATGACATCACCACGTATGCTTTATGCAACCGGGCCTTAATGTTTCAAAAAATTTATTACACAAATACGTATACTATTAGATGGCACACCTAATATTTGTAAGGTTATTACTATTTAAGTTATGTATTCTTTTAGTTTCAACTTCGTGACTGATAGCACATTAACAATTGCTTTTATTTGTTTTTAATGCAGTTTTCTAAGCACCTAAACGACAAATAAGTTGCATTTGGTGAAATAAAAATTATCTTTTTGCTAAATAAATCAAATTGCATTTAAAAATCTACATATTGAGATTGGGGAATGTAGCAGTTGCTTCTTTCATCCTGTCAATTAGGGGATATTTCCTATTCTTGAGGACACGAATCCGCAATCTTTCATCTATGAATGTTCGCAGTTTTATTTTTATTACAGCAGATATGTTATGTATTCCATCTTGAAAAATTACAAAGTTAATGAGTACAAATAAAAAAACGAAGAATGTAATATTACGATGTTTGCAATATCAAAATAATTGCCACGAATTATAGTATTAATTGTGTCATTATAAATAGGGCTAATATGATCAAATATAATAAAATTAATTACTAATGAACTTCTATGCGCTGGGCCTCATACGCTCCATAGTCCTTGCAACGTTACATGGAATGGCTCACTGTCGTTATTAGTTTTTCTAGTGCGTTTGAAGACCGACAGTGAATTTGCAGTAATGCATTCACACTAAGCTTACAGCTTTAAAAATATTAGGTGTGCTGTCTAATAGTATACGTTTTGGATGATAAGTTTCTTGAAACATTGAATGAATGAACTTCTATTTGTTAAATTTAAAATTACAAGTTTTTATTACATTTTCAAAATAAATTAGGGAATAAAATTATTGGTACTGGATTGTAGTTTTAAAAAAAGCATATTCATAAATAAGATTTTGTTTATTTAATTTTTTAAACAATTATTTTTAATTATGAGTACAGGCAGTGGCGGAAGGTAGTCAATGTTACAAGAGGGTCATTTCAATATTAAACTTTAAAAACTTATTCTTATTTAATAAAACTAAAAATAATGTTTAGTATTTTTTTGGAGGGTCATTGACCAAATGACCCAATGGAGAAGCCGACACTGAGTACAGGTATCAACAAAGTAACGCGTGCGTAAAACATACTACCTTTCTTTGTTTTTTAAATACCTTCATTAAACTGATGCAAGCTTTCGGTATATGTTGGAGATTTTGCGGAATCATGAAAACGTCGACTTGGATAGTAATGAATTTTAAAAGTTATTTTATAAACTAAATATTACACAATTGGTTTTAACTAACACTAATTAAATGCAACAGTATTTAAGAAAAACACACACAGTAATTTATATATGACTTATTACTATCACTGGAAAAATAATGTCCGAGGATAACTTCTGTTTATCTAAACCGGTATTT
This sequence comes from Aquatica leii, assembly GCA_035610365.1. NCBI lineage: Eukaryota > Metazoa > Arthropoda > Insecta > Coleoptera > Lampyridae > Aquatica > Aquatica leii. The sequence continues at coordinate 39,112,555 of CM069437.1, read as the reverse complement.
GTTTATGTCAAAAGCACCTACACTTACTTATCTTAGCACACGCGTTAAACACTCAATTAACTATTCTGACTTTCGACTTCGAATAAACTGACTAGCTTCAACAAATATCGATTCGTATTTGGCTGAGACGCTACGTTTACGTACGAGGTGACGTCAATTTGCGTCGGCATTATGGACACGAGTCGGCGTTTTAGTCACATACGCGGTTCGGGGTTTTGAACATGGTCGGCGGAGTGTGAGTCGGCATTTTACCAGGAGTGTTAGTTGAAATTTGCCGGTTTTTTCAATAAAGGAAACACTTAATTCCAAAGAGAATCTCAAAATTTTTTTATTCAAAGTATTGACCATTGGATTCTACACATTTTGCCCATCTTTCAGGCAAATCATGGATACCATTCCAAAAAAACTTTTTCTCTTTCGAGGCAAACCATTTGAAGAGCCATTTTTCGACTTCTTTAAAATTGGCGAAGCGCTGCTCTGCGAGTGAGTGTCCCATCGATGCGAAAATGTGATAGTCGGACGGGGCGAGGTCTGGAGAGTACGGCGGGTGCGATAATATTTCCCAATTCAATGCTTTTAGAGTGTTCCTTTCAAACCTTTGAAGCAGCATTTCACAAATAGTTTTTTAATTTTCCATTTGTCTATCGTTCAGTTAGTGTGGTATCCATTTTCCATACTTTTGGATCTTTCCCATGGCTTTTAAACGTTGGCAAATAGCTCCTCGGGTCACATGTAGTGTTTTTGCCAATTGTTGTTGCGATTGGGTTAGGTATTCATCCAATAACGCCTGCAATTCCTCGTCTTCGAACTTTTTCGCAGCACCAGGATGTTCATTGTCTGTTAATTCGAAATCTCCACGTTTAAACTGACGAAACCATGTCTGACATGTTCTAATCACTGGAGCATGTTCACCATAAGTTTCTACCAGCAACTGATGAGCTTCAACTGCTTTTTTCGTTTGATGAAATAAGAAAAGCAACGAATGCCGCAAATGCGATTTACTTGGAACAAAACTCGACATATTCACTGAGCTAAACAACTATGATGCTATTATTTTGGCAGATTGTAACTTGTGTATTTTTCAAGATTAATGTCAATAGAAAAATGTTACATAGATGCGAAATCATAGAAATGTACACATATCTCTAGCAACATCTATGAGTAAAACCGGCAAATTTCAACTAACACCCCTGGTAGACGAAATATCGTGTCAACGTTTTGGGCATTCGGCGTTTTGGGAAGATCTCATTTTATTCATAGCTGCCAAAATTCTGCTTGTCTTCTACCGAATCTTATGATTTCTTGTAACTGCTCGCGAGCAAAAGTTTCTATCTAATCAATGTCGTTGTCATTAAATTTATTTAATACTTAGAAGATCCATATGTCCCGTAATACTGAGAAGTTTTACTAAATAACCAAGCAATAATTTCATCAATTCTGCTTCGATTTTAACATTTGAGTATATACATACCTGATTTTTTTTATTACCTCGCCCATTACTTTCAATTTCGGTTGTTTTTGTCATGACAAGTCATTTTATGTAATGAGTTTTAAGATAATACGTGCTCACCGGGTGCTATCAATATAACTCATACTAGAACTCGTATTTTAACAACTGCGTCATTAGTGAATTTACGGCAATACATTTTTCTTAGGTTATAAAGAAAAAGCGTTATGATTACCCCCAATCAAATTTTCAGAAATACAATTTCACGTAACAACTATCCGTTTATACCATATAAATATAACGAAAAGAGTATACCGCAAAGTCGCCCAATTGTATTAAGCAATGACAACTACCAAAATTTATTGCTGGCGACTATACATTGTAGTTACTTACATATTTCAAGTATCACTGGCGCCACAGACGATGAAACAAAACAATCACCAAGGTTCTCACTAAGGCCGATTGAGCGTGGAGGACTTGTTAGATGACGAATTGTGAATAATGATGAGCGATATCGTGATTTTTCAATAACACTATGAATCGTTACTGCGTCTTTTTGATATCAGTGGTTTTAAAGCGTGACGTGATCACGGCTTTCGTATGGCGTTCTCGAATAACGAAATTCAAATTAATAATGGAACCGTGCCCAATAAATTTAGTGACATCGCGCAGTATTTGATCGCCGTTTCAATATTCATCTCATTATCGAAAAGTTTGCAATCACCAACAAGTAAATAGTGCAGATCGAATATCATTCCTCACGAAATCACGATTTTACAACAAACACTATATAACGATTTCAGAATAACATGACCAAATGTGAAAAGTAACGGCTTTGTAAAATCACTGATATATTTACAAATTGGTAACAGTCGCCGCTCTTCGTGATTTGTTGGTATCAGTGAAAAAATCACAGTTCGGGAAATATCGCTCATCACTAATTGTGAATGAATGAGCGAAATGCACTTTGCAGGAATTTTCACAAACTGGGGACTTGCATTTCTTAATGATTTTAGCTTGTATTACAAAAATGTAAATAGTACAGATCTACATCACCTACTAAAGTCCAACTACTTAACAGGTAGTTGCCGGATTTTCCACGTAAGCTCTTAAACTTCCCATTTTTTACTTAATCCTAATCACCCACAAAAGAAATGCCTCAAAATTTCTTCAAATTCATCTTTAAATTTCTTAAAATTCTCAAATGCCCTTTAAATTCTTCAAATTCCCGAAAACAACATTCAACTGCCAAAAAAATTCCTAGGAAATTCAAAAATGTCTCTTTAAATATCAGAAAATCTAACAAGACAGATTAAAAATTTCTCATGTTGCCAACCCCTCGGAAAGCGTTTTCTTTGTTACAAACACTGTGTTTTAGATGTAACGTACTCTGCTTACCTACCCAGTTTAATACTGGCTAACAGACACTGGCAAATCGAAGTACTGATGGAATCGTTTTGGTGGAGTTTCAAAGAGTGGATTCAGGAACAAGTTAGTTCTAAGAAGATACATAAATGGGGCACACCTATATTCTTAGGCATGACTCTATTAAAATTCGGTACATATGGGAGTACCGAAACTAAAATCGAATCGCTTTTGGATGCTCTACAACTCGAATGGTGTTCAAATCTATCTACTTACATTCTTGTCGCTTTTAAGTAAATTAATTTCTAAGTGTTATGATGTAATTTTTATTGATATCTTTTGCAGATGTCTTAAACAATACAATGTGCAGATTTCTCGAAAAACCTCTAAACCTAAAAGAAAAGTTAATCATTCTATCAGCGTTAATCTGGCTTTGACGCATTTTAATCTATTTATGCTAACGCATAATAAAGGTAAGTAGTTTTTGTATTATGTTATAGAAAACACTATCGCGATGTTGTTACAGAGTATTTGGTGTTACGTTTGAACTCGATTACTATGGAAAAAAACAGTCAAGCAAGTACTACGCATTTAAAAGGTTTTAAAGTGGCTACGGTGAAAGCGAATGGTGCTTATAATTGTATTCGAACTGAGGACATTCAAAATTACAAAGTGTATATAAGAATTGCGCAAGTTGATTATAATAACAAAACATCAGAAGTGTCTGTGCACTTGTTAGAAGAAATCATCGGTTATTGGTCAACGAATCTGCACCTTAAATTACTAACACTACTACGAGAAGTTCAACAGTTTGTCAAGAACATCAATGAGAACGAATATATTAGTCGAGGGTCTGATGTCGTTTCTGTTCCATCGTGGAATCTGAGAATTTACGGCATATTTGCATTCAATATATGGATATCACAAAAACATTCTGCAAAAATATCTTTAAGTAAGTTTAAAAAGTTTCAATCAAACAAAACACTTAACGGTTGTTACAGATGACATTGAAATCCGGCGAAAGAATAGTTTTTCATTTTTGGCCAACAGCTCTGTGATAATTTCTATAGACGGATCAGATATATTTACATTCGAAGGATTAAGTTTATCACGTATCGAAGACAGCGATATGGTTAGAGCTGAACGTTTGGACAACGAACAGTTTCAGCTACCTTGGAACACTACTTGGAGCTTATCGGTTGATTTATTTAAGGCGACATTTCCCTACGAGCATCTTTACTCGGAAGCTGTTCAAAACGAGTTTATTTCGATTTGGAAATGGTTGAAAATTACTCATAACCGAAAAAAGACTCCGTTCACTATTAATAGTCCTCTTCCAAGTGATTTACTTATTAATGTAAGGTGTTTTAAGTTTTTGCCGTGTTTATTATTAGTCAACATTGTTTTTAGGTAAAGGAGTTTCTTTTTGAAATGAGTGATGATCCATTCGAAGTGAAATTAAGGGATAATTACGAATTACTGGAAGATGAGTACAATGAGAGTTTGAAAAGGCAGAAAATGCTTAAAGCAAAGGTATACATATTTTGAAGATTTTTTTTGTTGTTTCACTGTCAGTTTAGTTTTGAGTGTACATTATTTTTGCTTTTTCAGTCAAAATTTTTACTGAACTCACATTCAAACAATTGCATAAACAGTAAGAAAAAAGTGCCGAAATCCTTTTAAAAAATGTACAATTTAGGAACATACGTTTGCCTATTTGAACCTTTATGGATTTTTATTTATTGTTTTATAGTAAGTTTAACTAAGAACAGTGTTATCAACTAAGGTTGTCAAAATTTTTTGTTAGTAAGTACAGTAAGGTCATATTAACATAAACGATTTTGTACTTGTAAACCATTTCAGTCAGTGTTAAATAGTTCAGCTGATTTACGTAAGAGGCGATGTGTATGTATGTTAGTTTTACTTGTGGTTTTCCACAGTTGGTTCCAATTATGAATTAAGCGATTCTTCTTTTTATTATTTACGTTGCTTTTTTTTGCAAGCATCAATAAGAATGCTTATGAAACTTATTGATAATACCAACAGTAATACTGATATGGTTTGAATATATATATTATATATAAATAATTAAATTCAGGAAACAACGAAGTAATAAATGTGTTTATTAAATAATAACTACCATATTTAGCTATGAACCCTATGCATACATTTCAAAATTAACATAATTGTAATATTTAATTTTAGCATAAAACGTTAATGCTTCGTCTTCTTTTTTCATTATTAATGTTATCTTCAATGTTGTCCAGTCTCTATGACGCTTGAGGTGTACCACTTCATCTCCCCCATCAACTAAGAATGTGGATGATGTTTGACACAGACTATGACCAGTATATAATTTATTTTCTCGTAAATTTAAATACTGGGCGATTTTGCTAGGGTCCACGAAAGACAATACGATAATTTATTACCAGTTATTGCAGGCGATTCCGGCTACAGCACTATTGTCGAATTAGTAAAAAAAAAAGAACCGACGTGAAGGAATAATCGGGTGGTGTTGTATCGGCATGTCTGCATAGCGGAGTTTGCAGCTCTGGTACTGGAAATATTTTTCTTACCGAGCAAAATTTTTGGTGAAGCCGATGTCTAGAAAACTGGCGAACTTCTGGATCGGTAACATCGTTTATGAAACCGATGTTCCATCACTCGGAAGTTTTTTGGATTGACAATTTGATCTTCTCGCAGAACTGAGCACTTCTGATGACAATATCATCTTGAGTTGAGTAGTAGTGGCATTGTTGAATGCCAATTTTTTGTTGTTCGGGTTGTTTAGTATTTACTTCTGTATGCTCAAGTTTTTTTTGTATGGGTTGGTTCTTAGTGCCGTTTCATTGACTGGTGCAGTTTGGATAACATTGATTAAAGATGTTTGTTTAAACGTCATAAAATAGGGTAGCATAGCTAAGCTTAACATTTAAATTCTAACCGCCGCGGGGATCAGGAGCTACATGCTTTCTATTCGTGAAACTGATAAGTTTGACAACTGAGGCGTATGGCATCCCGACGTAGTAGTAAGGTAGGAGGTTCTTCAAGGTACTTTTTGTGGTGGTTTACCATCTGAAGTATAATTTATTCTTGTTTTAATGAGTAACTTTCTGTTCTTTCGTTCAACTTTAAGTTTTATTCTATTTTTTTATAATACAACAATTTTTAACATTCTTAACTTAAAGAACTTTACATTTCTTTTTTTTCTCTACCAACCATACATCCTTAAAATTATAGTGATAGATGTTAGCGCTACATTTAACATGAAGATCTCGCTCGGGACTCTATACCAGAGAATCTCGGTTTCATCGGATTCGTATGGGTATTGATGTCAACGGTCGAGCTTTTGTTTTTGTTGAGTACTAGTATGCTAATGAGTACTTATACCTCCGGCGATCTATGTGCTCATGTGGGTACCGGTTTTGATTCCACAACGCTTAAGATGTTAGCCTGATCTTGGATAGAACCTATGCAAAGTGTCGGCTTCGATAGTTTTACCGTGACATAGGGTATTACATACCCCGCAAGTTAGGTTTCACCTGGTCATTTTGAGGATGGATTTGTGGTGACTTGTGGGTGTAGCCAAATGCTGACTATAGTGTGAAAACCTAAGCGTAGAAACACATTCATTGTTCGGGAACCGATCTGCTTAATCGATAGGGTCTGGGTTACGCCGTGCTTACGTATGGACCTGCACCCAGAAGCTACATGGGCAGTTAGGCATACATACGTGTTTGCGGTGTCTATAGCGTTGATCGAGCTGATATTAACTACCACTCTAGTTTTTGCTTGTATTAAAGAAATTCTGATGATTGTTTGAGACCGTTGTAGCGTTGCACACATCTACCGTTCGTATTTGATAGCATTTATTTAATTATAATATTTAATTTAAAATACACAAAGCACTTGACACGACTTTATTAAACGCCATTTTTATTTTGACTGAAAACGTTAGTAATATAAAATGCCAACTTGCATCTAACGTTTAAAATAAATGAATTGTATGCTGTTATATATGTTATAAAGATCTATAACATTGATTTTATATCCGCGTAATTCAAATTTGTTTTTAATATGCCGCGGTCTAAAACCATAAAGGGTAACATTGAAAGTAAGAAATGTTAATTGTGAAAATGCTACCAAAATGAACCACTGGACGGCTGTTTTACATTTTTGTAACTCATCAGCACTATAAGATACACGCCAATGTAGTTTCACAACTTTATATTGATTGCCAGATCCTTAATGGGATTTTCGCTGCAAGTTTTTTATTTTTCGTTTGTTTTTTCTGATTTATAGATGTTGTTCGAATCCACTGGAGTTTACCGTGTAGGGTTTATACAGAGGGTGCCAATTGTTACGCTCGTGCTTAGTATTAACCGCTATAACACGCGATTATACAATGCGTACTAAATGTATGGAACCGGCCTTGTTAATTTAAAACTATTCAGCCTTAATCGATAAAGTTTAATATGCATGCTGTTTACAAAGCCTTCGATTATTTCCACAGTTTTGTTATTTCTTTAATTGATGAGGGCGGAAGCTGCATAGCCAATTTGCTTTTTTTTTTTTAGGAAGGGGGGATCCAATTCAGCGACATGCCGATTGTCATAGTTAACTCTAAAGATAACTTTGCTATTGTAAATTAAAGATAATGCCACTACACTAAAATTTCACCCCTAAATTCAGAACTAAAAAATGCCCTAAAAAATTAAATGTGGGCGTTGAATCTAGGAGCTTAAAATCTAATTATTTAGAACATGTTTTCAATTATTGTACTAAAAAGGCGCTAACAAATTGCGCACTGGTCTATGATTCAACGTGTGCATTCAATTTTTTAGGGCACTTTTTAGTCCTGAATTTAGGGGTGAAATTAGTATAGTGGCAAACGGCTCTTATAACAATATACTCGAGTTTTATTTATGTCTAGAATAGAAGTAGAAAATTAATTTATAATTGAAGGCGATTGTATTTGGAACGTTAAATTATATTGACCCATAGACGTGCCAGAAGAAGAATATTTGAAACGGTTTTGACCATTTGGTCGAGTTGTCTTGCTTCGTCAGAATGCTGTTAGTAAAGTCGGATGGTGTCAAGTGCTTTAATATATCTTGGTTTGACAGATATGAATAGTGGAGTTTGCAGTTCTGAGAACTAAACACTCATGATGAAAATATCATCTTGAACAGCAGTGGCACTGTCGTACGTCGATTTTTCGTTATTCGGGTTTTCTCGTTTTGTGCGTTTTGGTTTGCGTTTTTGTTGGGGTTGATTCCGTTTTAATGGCCAGGGTAAGGGGTGAGGGAGAGATTTTTGGGATACTCTTTGCGGTGCGGTCCACATCAGCTCTACTTAACACTGAACTTGTACGTCTACTTGTATCAACGGTTCAGTTTTAGTATGATAACAAGCACTTGTACCACCGGCGATCTAAGTGTTCGTGTGGATATCGGTTTAGGTTCCATAACGCTTTGGATGTTAGGAAATGCCGTGTTTCTTTCACCCCTGGAATTATCATGCCTTTGCCAGATCTGTTTCTGGGATGAGGCGAGCCGTAGCGCGTGATAGATGGAAACTAGGCAAGTAGAATAAGTTTGAGAGTGTGATACTTGCGTCTTAGCTTGTATAGGATCTGGAATATGTAGAAGGCGTCTTCTTGTCGAGTTTACGGTTTTGATAGTTTTACCGTGACATCGGTATTACGGATAACTCGGCAGGCTCCGGAAGTTAGTTATCGCATGGTCATTTTGTGGATGGTTTTGTAGTGGTTTGTAGTTTTAATAGAATGCTTAGAGTGTGAAAACCCGAACGTACCCGTTACGCCGTGCTTGCTTATGGACCTGCTTCTATAGAAGCTACACCGGTAGTTAGATATATGTAGACCGTTTGCGGTGTCTATTGAGCTCATCTTGACTACCGCTCTAGTTTTTGCTAGTGTTGAAGAAATTCAGATGATAGCTTGCGGTCGTTGTAGCGTTGCACATATCTACCGTATGCTCAATGTAAACAGAAACTATTCGTTGTTTTAGTATTTAATTTAACACTCACAAAACAGTTGACTGGGCTATCAATGGCATTCTTATTCTGACGATAATAATAGAAAATGCCAACTTAAATCTAATGTTTGAAATAAACTGTATGTTGTTATTAGAGATCTATAACGGTGTTTACCCGCATAATGCAACTTTGTTTTTAATAAGCCGCAACGTGTAACATTGAAAATAAGCAACGTCAATGCAATTGTGAAAATCAGAGTAAACCACTGGACGGCCGTTTTTCCCTTTTGGGACTCATCAGTAGTGGATACACTTCAATGTAGTTTCACAGCTTTATATAAATTGTGAGATCCTTAATGGAGTTTTCGTTGAAAGTTAAAATTTTTCGTTGGTTCTTCCTATTTCATAAATAGTTGTTCGGATCCACTCTAGTTTTTCTGATGTAGATCCGGATTGGAGTGTGCAGCTATTTATCGTGTAAGCTTTATATACAGAGCGCAAATTGCTACACTTGTGCGCTCAGTATTAACACGGCGTTTGCCACTATAACACGCGATGTATACAGTCACGCGATTAATATTTATAAACGTGACAATATAGCACGTGCTACTTTATTTTAATGTAACGCCATGAATAGAAATCAAGTGGTCTTAAGCTGAGTGATCTGGAAAATTGTTCAAAAATAATTATTTGGAAGACAGCGCTTTATTCTATCGTCTTTTATATGCTTACACGTTTTATTATTAACTAAAGTTAAGAAAGATTTTTTAATTTTAGATTGCAGAGTTATGTAAGACTCATATGCACTTACCAGCAGCAAAAGTCGAAGAATTATACGCAAACCTTAGAAAAAAGAATGCAGAGATCTACATACAACGTTCTAAGCAAATGATGCACGCAGCACCGTCACGGACTAGATTATTTGCGTGGAACATGACTAACGTCGAAATTATGGTAAATACCCTAATCCTTTTTTGATTGGATGGTGTCAATTAACAAATTAATGCTTAAAATTACAGATTTTGGCCGATCCATCATTGCACGGTACAGAGAACGTAATAAGAACAATACGCGAAATTGATTCTGAAAGCCCGTGGCCCGAGGAACCGATCGAATTCTCCACGTTATGGTGCAGGGTCGTGTCGCTTAGATGCAAGGAATGGAAATTCCAATTACGCGATTTTCGTCAACCTTTGTTAGATATTAGGCAGTGCTATATATGTGGGCATTTAGCCGGTGCTGAACAAATAGCTCCTCGTCGAGGTAAGTCATTTATTGTACATTTATTTTTATTGTATATAAGTTATTTACGTCCAATAATTGGTAGCCCGGCTATAGTTTCTTGTAGCTCACTCATCATTCCTATTACATCCAAAACGAAACCAATAATTGTCGATATGAATTCCTCGGGAGAACTTGGTATACCGGGCATGTCCAAATTTGTATTGTTTTTGGCCGTAGATTTAATTTGATTGGCCTGCAAAACTCAACGTTTTTATAATAATAACTTTTAGTAGTTTACCTTGGTTTTGTTTCCTTTAGGGGCAGCCATCACCGATCGTAACGTAATCCATACTAACAAGAAAATTCCGATTTTTTTAATAATCTTATGCATTGTACTCGCTGTTGTGCCGTTAAGATCAAATTTAAGTAAGCACTGTTTATGATTAGCTTGTTTTCACTATTAGTAATCCGATTTTTGACGTGATGCGCTTGATTTTAATTTTCGATAAGCATAATTATTTTGTTAATGACTACTGTTCCATGCACAATATGATTTTAAATTTGATTAGGTTTTTTTTTTAAATTATATACCATGACCTATATGTTTAGTCTTTGTCAAGGTCTCTTATATTTATTCTTGATTAATTCAGTAGTGTAAGTAAGTTTTCGTGGAGATCGAATAACTGTATGATGATATTGACAAGGCAAGGATGGAACCAATAGTGGAAAGAAACTAAAAAATTGAAAATTTACACCAAATAAAAAATGAACTTAAATATTTATAATATAAATGAGAACAAAATATGTTAGTGAGGAAACGAAAAATAACAGAAAGGTAAAGGGCTGAGAGTTATCGTGGCTACGTTACACACACACACATACACCCAAAATTTTTTTGGCAAAAATACATTTTTATGTGTGTGTCTGTGTGTGTGTAACGATGTACTTACGATAACTCTCGAACCAAAAGTCCTAGTTACTTGAAATTTGGTACGGAGCTGGCTTTTCATATTCTCTCGGTTCTATCAAGATGGATCTGATAAAGAAACCAAAATTGGGTGTATCCGCCATTTTTAACAGTTTTTCTTATATAATTTTGTACGTATGTAAATTTTTCGAATTATTTTTAGTTTCTTATAGAGATAATTCTTTCTAACAATTTACTCAAATAAAAAAATATTTTTAGAAAAAAATTCCATATCTTGAAAGGAAATAACAATTTTTACTAATTCACTAAAGGGGAAAGCAATATCGAGGCGCACAAATATAGGGGTTAGTCGATATGGCAACATAAGCTCAAATTTGCCATATTTCGGTTATATCTTAATGAAATCGAGGAGAAAAATTATAGCATGTTAGTTAGTCAATACAAACGTGTAAATATTACTTCAAAATGGGAAGAATGAAAAAATTTTTAAATAAAAATTGTCTGATGTGTAATACCTTAGTACTTTTACTATTATTTCTTTTAAGCAAATAAAATTATAAACCTAAGTTTTCTGAATCCTCTATATTCTTTTGACTTGGATGTTTTAAAAAATATGTAGAAATGCCTTATAGGAAAGTCGTATGCTGACCGCACCAGTTTGTTCTGATTTAGGAGACCTTGAAATGTAAAATTCTGCAAAAAAATTGCGATTTCCTTATAGGAAAGTAAAAAGACGACGTTTGATTGTGCGTTTAAGTTCTTTCCTGGTTTTGAATAAGTTGAGTTTGCTCGTAGTTTTTTGTATATCTCTTCTATTAATACGTTTTTAGAATCCTCTTGAGATCTACTTTACAATGATATAACGTTATAGTCACTTTAAGTTAGTCTAAAAAATAAGCAATTTAAAATTCTTGATTTATGACTTCAAAAAATGAGATGCTTTTGAGAAACAAAATCTTTTATTGATATATTTGGTAAGAGGTTTGCCATTATTTGATGGATTTATGAAGGTCTCGAACACAATGTTCTGTATTAAAAGTAAAAAACGAAGAACTTCAAAGGCGCAAAACTCGGATTTTTTTTAATGGAACGGCCTAATTGGAATTCGAGATCTTGCAAAAAATTAAACTCTCTAGACGGTTATTAATATTTAATTATTTGTTTTGTAATCTACTATGTTATTGAAACGTCCTCGAAGTAATTGTCAACTTTGAGACAATAACGGAATGATGTGGAACATTCTCGACACAGATAACAGAAATATATAAAAAGTATTCAAAGGAAGCTGAGGTCAGTTTTTTGAATTAAATCGGAAGAAGACTGTCGGTTTAAATAAATTAAGTGCTTAACGCGTGTAAGCGTACGTGCTTTTAATACGAACAAATACCGGTTTAGATAAACAGAAGTTATCCGCGGATATTATTTTTCGAGTGATACTAATATATAAATAGTTTAGTGTAAGGATTTTTTTTAAATACCGTTGCATTTTATTAGTGTTAGTTAAAATAAATCGTGTAAATATTTTAGTTTATAAATAAATTAGTTTTTAAAAATCGTTACACTAGTAATACAGGTGTGCGGTAATCCAAACTCGTTGATATTGTGTTAGTTCGCGGCTCGCGTATGCTTGTTTATATATATATAGTGTGATTATAACTGTTCCAGTTCGTTAAATGGCGACAAAGAAACTTGGTGGTTTAAAAGTCGCGGATTTAAAAAGAAAAGTAGAAGAACGTGATTTATAAATAAGTGGCAATAAAATGGTGTTACAACAACGGTAGAGAATTAAATTTTTTATCGATTTAATACAGAATGTAACTATCCCAAAGGCAATGGTTTTAATAATATTTGATTTTATTGATAACAGTACACTTTTCGGCGGTTATTAATACTACATTATTTGTTGGTAATCTAGTATTCTATGAATACCACAATCGATACATCTCTGTAATCGATCTTCAAGGGAAGCACTAACATTTCTCAATGCGTTGGGTTGAATTTTATTTGTGTAATCTAATTTCTCATATCATCTCTTGTAGTGGGTAGTGTTCAATAAATACGTTTTTAACATGAGTGAAATACGACGGCAGAGCCATCTCATAGAATAAGTTTTCTATGCATGAATACATAGTATTTTAATACAATGTCAATGCAAATGTGAAAATGCCTCCAGAGTGCAACAAATGCATTGACAGTTCTATAGCTTTATATGAATAAATGATGTAAATAAATTTACTATGCATGAATAATAGTAGCCCGCGGTTTATTCAAAACTTATTTGAATTACGCAGATATAAAAATCAGCTTTCAACATTTCCATCTCTATAACTATTTACTTACATCTTTAACGTAACCCCATAGAAAAAGGTCAATTTTAGACAAGTCAGGGCATTGTGAACACCATTCAATTGGATCGTGTCTTCCAATTCACTTTTGTGGGGATGTAACATTAGGATGATGATGGATAGGACCAATGTGGTGAACAGGAGCACCATCATGCAAATACTACATCTTCTCGAGAATATTCCGTGGAATCGAGGCAAGTGATTTTACAAAAACTCCAAATTAATTTGATCATTTACAGTACCATAAAAAAGTCAGGTTCTATTACATAATCTCCAATAATACCGCCTAATGCATTTAAAGACCATTTAACTCTTGATTGTTGGTTTGTACAAAATGTGGTTTTTGATCAGAATAATAGTGAAGGTTAAATGCGGTTTACGCAACCATTTTTGTGAAATGTGAATTTATCCACAAACAGGCCAAAAACCAGCATATTTATTTATCATTTGTTAAACCTAATTGCAAAATCTTCTTTGTTTATCATTTTCACTGAACTCTTACAATACCTGAATATGATATGGGTGTATTTTATTTTTTTTAAGAATCCTTTGTGATCGACTGATATATAATTGTTGCAAAAAGTTTCACACTTACATGGAGATTTTTAGTCACAGCCAAAAGTACATTAAATTCATTTTCTTTCACCGTTTTGTTTTAGCGTTTTTCTTGGACGCCACATTTATTTTTAAGACTTTGTCGACGGCCGGCTACTGTCTTCGCAGTTGATCTAGGCGTTTGAGCTTTTTCTTAAATACGACTGCAACCTATGAAAGAACTGCACCTATGGCCAAATTACTTGCGTTGGCATCCATAACAAATTTTCCGTCTTCTTTTGGATGCGAACTTGATGCTTCTCCATTGGTCTTGGTCATACTTGCACTGCTTGAACTTTTTCTATGTCAGCCTTTACTTCATCTCTAAATATGACGTGGCCAAGGCATTGCACTTCCTTCTTAAATACCTAGCACTTCTTTGGGCTCAGTTTTAGATTTGCTCTACGTAGTCGTTGGAACACTTCTTTAAAGTTGTTCAAGTGTTCTTCGAACGATCTTCCAACCACGGTCACATCGTCTAGGTAAACCAAGCACGTCTTCCACGACAGTTCGTGCAAGATGATCTTTTCATAAAACCCTCGAACGTCACAGGAGCATTGCACAGGTTGAAGGGCATCACAGTGAACTGCCACAAACCAGCTTCAATCGTAAACGCTGTGTTTTTACGGTTTTTGGGTTCCAATTCTACCTACCAGTAACCACTCTTTTAATCCAACGTGGAAAACCAATGAGATCCTGATAGGATGTCTATAGTATCGACAATTTTCGGCAAAGGGTAGCTGCTTTTTTTGGGTCACCTTGTTAAGCTGTCGGTAGTCTACGCAAAACCTAGTTGATCCATGTTTCTTCTTACCTAGTATCACTGGGGACGCTCTTGAACTATTTGAAGGTTCAATCACACCTCTCTCTATATCAGTAATTATTCATTCGCCTTCTTCTAGCTGGTCTGGGCTGAGGTTTTCGTACTTGGAAGTAAGAATGTCCAATAGATGTTGGCGTACGTTGGCCTACCACGGTCTTCTTTTTCAACGTAATTGGATCTGAGTTGACTTTCAAGATCTTTATTCGCACTGTGTTTTTCACTCATACTAATATTATGCCAACCAGTAGTCTCTTTTCAACCAAGTCGCCCTCTTTTGGTTTAATGTACTCTTTCCTGAGATTTCTATCAAGGTGTGCCATCACCACACTTTCAATTCTTCCAGGCAGTCACGTTTTCACTCAAAAAGACTAGCACGGCTGCCTTCTGTGACGAATGAAAAGGAATTTCTTCACCCTCGATCTTCAGGACATCGTTCTACAATGGTTTTAATAGTGAACTGCTCCATAAAGGAATCTGGTGCTGTAGAATACGCAAACCTTGTCAGCCTGAAACTCTTAACATTTTTCGCAGCTTTTTGAACCCGACTTTTAATTTGAGCTTGGTACACTTGCTGAAGATGAGCATCACCATATCTCATTTGTAAACTTGAAATTAAGAGTTTGCAATTTCCTTGCAGGTGGTCAGAAACAATCTACAAAATTCCAAGCGCTTCTCCACGTAAAGCCAGTATTAAAGACGCTTGTTCTGCTCTAACCATTAGCTATAGCTGCGACTTCAAACTGTTTGTAGTATGTTGACCAAGAAGTTTTTCCATCAAAATTGGGGGGTAGAATCTAAAACTTGTGCGTAGCTTCTTCTTGGTGGTGTATTAAATCTTTGCTGGCGACACTTTCTTCACCGTGGCAACTCATTTGGTTTATTCTTTTTTCAAGCAGTTTCATTCTGTCCTCTATTGATTCTATTTTGTCATTAATAAACTGTTTTCTAGAACTTCGTATATTTCTTCTCTTAAATTCAATATGTCGAATTGAGTTTCTTCTTGAACCATTTTAATTTGGTTTTCTATGTTCGTTTGTATTTCTTCTTTTAACCTTTAAGAATTCTCCAATAATTCTTTTATTTTTTTAGCATTACCTAATAATTTTTCTTCAATTATCATCAATCTTTCCAATAAGAATACCAAACATCATTACTTTGGGAACTCCAAACAAAAACGAATCAACGTCTATTTCGTTCCCTTCCAAATTTTGACGAGCCGTTGTTGTAGCACAATTTTATTGCCACATATTTCTAAATCACGTTCTTCTAATTTTCTTTTTAAATCCGCGATTTTTAAATCAAAAAGTTTTTTTGTCGCCATTGTTTTTTTACGCATTATTAAATTAAATACACAGGTTTAACGAACTGGAACAGTTATAATGACACTATATAAACAAACATACGCGAGCCGCAAACTAATCACAATATCAACGGGTTTTGATTACCACACACCTGTATCACTAGTGTAGGTTTTTAAAAACGAATCTCTTTATTAACTAAATATTTACACGATTTATTTTAACTAGAAAAACACTTACATTAATTTATATATTACTTATATTACGTTTCGTTGTTACGTACCTGGTACCCATCAGGTCCATCACCTTGCGATATAACAATGTTTTCTTAATTTAATAGATCAGGTACGCAATAATTGTTCTGTTTATGTTACGTATCACTGTTACGTCTTTGCTATGTACCAGATTTAAGCGGTTAGGGGAGTGTTGAGGTTACTGGCAAATAGTAGAAGTTTGATTCGATGTTCCGTGTGTGGTATTTCAAATCTTTACGACACTGATCTTTATTAGATTTTCCATCGGTCAGATTTCATTGTTATTGCCAGCTCTACTTGACGCTCATCGGAGATATATCTTTTCTTTCTTGCGTCGTTTTAAGCTTAGAAGGGTCACTGTTAAAGTCAATCTCGCCGGTGTTGACTATCAAATTAAAAAAAATCAAAATCTCCAGCTATGTTTGGACATAGAAAATCCGTATTGAAGTTTTTGAATCGCGTTATCAACAACGATTTTCATCTCTAATATATCTAAATCATAATGTTAATAGAATATATAAAGGAAAAACGGTTATTGAATATTGAGGATCATTCGAGCAAATAAAACATGGAATTACTTTTTATTTCATAAAATTGCGTATAAGTTTAAACTATGAAAGTAAATTAGTGGTTATTTACCACCTATGTTGACTGAATCTAAAACTCCGAGAGAATCTTGAATATCGCCAAACAGACTTATTCCTCCAAGAGCTACATCAAGCAAGGTTTCCATTAATCCATCAGCTTGACGTTTAACCTGTTGAAAACAGAAGATTCTTTAAGATGATTATGACTAATAGTATCGAATGGTAATGGTGGGCAGACTTGCAACAAATTCTTGTACGTCGGCAAATTTTGCAAATAGATCCCAAACAAACGTAATGAATGATTCTATAATACCAGGTTCTTCGCGCGTAACCTAATCAAAACAAGAATTAGATTTACTAAAAACGCAAACTTACCCGTAATTTTACTGGTAAAGGAGCGGCGCTGATGTTAAAAACCAGAAGAATTAATATTGCAACGCAAATAAAAGATGCATTCATGGTGAAGGTTTCTCTACAAACTGTTTTTTTTTATAATTCTTTCTGCCGCGTTGAGAATAATCTTCAGCTGAATCAAAACTTTATGGTACATTTAGTTTTCATCATTAACCTTGGTGTTGTGGGTAATTGCAAAAAAATCCCATCCAGATAGTTTTATTTTTCTTGGTACTTTCATTATCTATGTTTCTTTTTTTTACTAATTGTTTTTTCTCTAACGATTATTTCTACTGACTTTAAAATCTAATTCAGAAATAAGGAAATAAAAATAATATTAAGACAAACTCGTTTATTTATTTAATTTGTTTAGTGTTAGTTATAATTATAATTCTTCATGTAAGTCACTATTGGTAGTTTTGAAATCAATTCTTGGGTTTCTGACGGAGCCGACATCGTGTTTATCATAGTACTCAGGATGATAGCATATATTTCTTCTTCGGTATTTTGAATCTATAAAATACTAAGAAAGTTAAGTTATTAAGAAAGTTATTTGTGTAGGGTACCGTGTATTTATTACCGAGTGTTTTACCGAAAACACTTCTAAACACTGTGAGTGTAAGGACTAAGATAAATAAGTTCACCATTTTATAAAATCTGAAGTACTAAATACACGGAAATTATCTACACCAATAGAAGTTTGCTGGAAACGTAATTATTTTGTTTGCTGGCATTCATTTTATTGTGAAGGCCAGGCGATGTGATTGTTTGATGATATCTTCATTGCTCTATTTTAAATTTAACATAATCGCTCGATTTTAAAATTAGATGTAATCTAACTTGACGTGGTAATTCCGATGCTTTGTACTGATTATTTGTCCTATTTTACATTGACAACTTCTGTCTTTCTCTTTGTCTACTTTTTTATCTAATAGATTGGATCGTGTCGGAATATATCTTCGACCTTAATAAATCAGAGCTTATTTTTGTTTTTGCAAAAGCATTTTGATATCAACCTGGCCCGACATAATTTGGCATTAATAATCTTGAGCCAAG
This sequence comes from Aquatica leii, assembly GCA_035610365.1. Lineage (NCBI taxonomy): Eukaryota > Metazoa > Arthropoda > Insecta > Coleoptera > Lampyridae > Aquatica > Aquatica leii. The sequence goes on along the minus strand of CM069437.1, from coordinate 39,094,242 downwards.
TGAGCTCTCAAAATTGATAAAAATATTGTTGACAACTTAAAACTTAATTTATTTGAACTATTTTACACGATTATAAAAATAACTACTTTTACTAAAACATGATAATACACAAAAATAATTATAATTAACTAGGTAATAAAAACCGTAACTGAAAATACTAAATTTATATACAGTAACTGTAGACTTTAAACAAATACCGTCCGCGGATAAGATAACTACCATTACTTTTTTTTAATCGCCTAGAATATTCTCGACGTTCGAGAGTTTTTCAGTACTGTCTTGTTATCGAGGATTTATTATATTACTGTAACAAGAATTTAAAATCTTTTATTAGAAACTAAGGGCTAAATACAGTTAAGGAATAATTAAACGAAATAAAATGAATTGTAAATTAAAATAACTAAATTAAAATGAACGAATATGAAATAAAAACTAAAACTAACTTGCGTTAAAGTATTACACCAATTAGAAACATTAATAACTGATATTTACAAACTAACAATAAGTCACTGATAATTGATTTATTACGACACTATTTAATTTTTACTATCACGCATACGATAACGTAAAGGTCACTAAACTGCACTCGCGCTGATTACACAATGAATCCTCTCGTTTGTTCAGGTTCTATTTTTAACCGGAACGTTATCGTCTTATTTTATTTTCTTTAACCTTAGAACACTTTTCTGAAACAGAACGTAACAGTGCCCCCTCCTTAGATCCGTTCTGTCCCAGAACAGGTTCAAACTCATTTCATCTGTTAAAGGGGCCATGACAGTAAGCATAATTCTGTTCATTTCTGCATCGTCCTTGTTGTTAGAAATAAACAGTCCACAGTCTTGTCGTTCCCGGTCGTGTTTCTCAAGTTATAGCTGCACACCAACACTTGAGCTTGTGTACCCCGGAATATGACTTCTACCATATTCTGCACCATTCTCCAATCCTGTTGATCTAAAGCGCAGCCAAGCTTGCGGATTGCCAGTTTTCTGATGTTGTTTCCCATGACGTGGTCTCTCAGGCCCAGCAAAGAATTTCTTAATTTCTGTATTCGGGCTTCTGATTAGACAACTCCTTGGTAACCAAAGTTAATCCAAGCGTCCAAACTTTTTCTTAAATACCACGGGAATCTCTCTGGACATTTTCAATTTCAAGGACTCACACTGTGCTCAATCTGCTTTCACCGTTCTACTTGAAGAAGCATGGTCAGTCCGCAGAAGAAATTTCCGTTCATATAAGTATTTGTAGAAGTGTTCAACGGACTTGACAACAGCTAACAGTTCTCTTCTAGTTACACACTAATTCCCCTCAGGCTTTGACAGGACTTTACTGAAGTATCAGATTACCCCCTCTTCTCCATTCGTAAAACCGCGTCCTTTGTTAAATCTTATCAGCGGTTTTTGCAATGTTGGAAATCCCAGCACGAATCTGCGATAATACGTGTACAATCCGAGAAAACTGCGAAGTTTATGTTTATCGCTTGGTATTGACCAATTTTGGACTGCCTTAATTTTATTAGGGTCGGCCATCACTCTCGTCCTGGATACAATGTGTCCTAAATACTTCACTGCGTTTCTGAAGATATGGCAATTCTTTGGATTTAATTCTAGGTTTGCACCTTGCAATCGTTGAAACACTTCTTTCAGAGTTTTTAAGTGCTCTTCGAACGATTTTCTAACCAAAATCACGTCGTCCAAATACACCAAGCACGTCTTCCAGGACAGTGATTGCAAAATCGTCTCCATCAAACGCTCGAAAGTCGCAGGAGCGTTGCACAATCTAAAGGGCATAACTGTACATTGCCATAAACCAGTTCCAATCGTAAACGCAGTTTTCTCGCGGTCTTTTGGTTTCAAGTTACAAATCCAGACCAGATAGGGTATCTAAAGTGTCGCCGATTCGGGGTAACGGGTAACTTTCTTTCTTGGTGACCTCATTGAGTTGTCTATAGTCAACCCAAATCTTGTTGACCCATCCTTTTTCTTCACCAAGACCACTGCAAATGCCCACGGACTGTTAGCTGGTTCGAAAACACCTTGAGTCTATTTCGGCGATTATCTTCTCGACTTCTTCTCGCTTGGCCAAGGGAATCCGCCTCGGATGTTGTCGGATTGGTTTAGGACCGCCAGTATTGATTTTGTGTTTTACGACGTCAGTTATTCCTTTACAGTTATCATCTATTGAAAACACGTCCTGGTACTGCTATTGCAATTTTTTACACTGACAGTTATCAAGTTTAAAAAAATTAAATGTTGGGTTTTTGTAACAATGAATTTATAAATTACTGGTCCAATTAATCCGTATTTAGAGGGGTAATACATTTGGTGCAGAATAATTAATTGGTAATAAACTAATAATGAGTTTCGACTTTTTTTTTAATTAACACCAACCATTAAGTTATTTCTGATATCAAAACTATATATTTAACAGCTAAAGTAGATTTTTCTGGCTGTTTGTTTGCACTCTCACCCGCGCACTGTGCTCTGCTTTTACACAGTCACTTTACACAAGTTCGAAGGTTTTGTGGTCTTTAGTTTTTGGACAATTCTATCGAGCAACTGAAGGGCTTCTGTGTTTTTGTGAAGGTGTAGTCTGGCTTCATGTTTACCGACCAACCTCTCGATGTCTTTAATAACTGTAGAGATGCCTGATCTCGATTCAAGTACATACCAAGGTGCGTCTACTATGTTGCGCAGTACCTTGTTCTGAAAATTTGATATTCTTTTTGTGTTGCTATTTGTGGTGCAACCCCGTAGTTGTATACCATACAGTCAAACTGGTTCTAATATCTGGTTGTAGATCAAGATCTTAGTGTGTATTGGAAACTTGAGTTTTTTTTCCAGTGAGCCAATAGAGTTGTCTGTATCTCAGTCTTAGTTTGGCATCTAGTGTCATGCCTAAGTACTTAACATTAATAGATCGGTTCGCCTCCTGGTATGTGATAATTTTAAAAATTCGATCAAATTAACGATCCCTTCTTTTAGGAGGTTGGATGAAAGCAACTACTTCAGTAATTTGCGACGTTTCGTGTTCTGGATGAACACTTCATCAGGCTCGCTATTTTAGGAGGTTGGATGACAGCAACTACTTCAGTAATTTGCGACGTTTCGTGTTCTGGATGAACACTTCATCAGGCTCGCTGAGCGCTGAGCCAACCTCCTAAAAGAAGGGATCATTAATTTGATCGAATTTTTAAAAGTACTTAACATTGTTCTTGTATGGTATTGCGGTGCCATTAATATCCAAGGATGGCGGATCTATTAATCTTCTGTTTGTGAAGTTGATATGGATAGATTTTAGCTCATTAAGCTTTATTCTCTATTGTTTCGTCCAGTTTAGTATTGTGTTCTTGGCTGCCTGTAGTCTCCTAACAGCTATTTCTTGATCTGTGTCTACTGTTAGAATTGCAGTATCCGCAAACGTAGCTACTGTAATTCCTTCCAGATTCGGTAAAACACAAGTATAAAGTAGGTAAAGGATAGACCCCAGTGCACTGCCCTAAGGTACACCCGCATTTATTTCTTTTAGTTCCGAGTATTCATCTGCTTGTTTGATTCTAAATACTCTGTTGGAAATGTATGATGTTAATATCATTACATATTTATCTGGGAGCATTTTGTTAAGTTTATATATCAGTTCTTCATGCCAAAGCTTATCAAATGCTTGGGCGACATCTAGGAATACGTTGAACAGATTTGTTTTTCTTCCAGGGCACATTCTATTACATCCGTGATTCGGTGTACTTGTTTTATCGTTTATTGTTTTTGTCTAAATCCAAATTGGTAATTCGGCAATAAGTTGCCATTTTCTATAAGCGGCTTAAGTCTCTTAATAAATAGTTTTTCGAATAATTTTAACACGTTTAATAATAGGCGGCTTACCTAGTTTCGGCAACGTAATTACTTTTTTCTAGTTTAGGTTGTTTTTAGTTCTTTAGCTGCTTTCTTTGGGGTGACGGGGTGATGTTTTTTGTTTTTGGGTTAGTAATATTGTTTAAGGCAGTGGCGGCTGGTAGCCAATCATACAAGAGGGTCATTTAAAAAAACGCAATTATCGCAATTAAGTCTAAAAAAACATTGTTACAGTAACACGATTTGTATTTGAGATCGATTATATTTAAGATATTCGTCTGTCTTTACAATCACCAAAATGATCAACAACAAGCTCATTAAAATTTTCAATGTTTTTAATGCAAGATTTTTCAATGCTTAGCATAAAAATCCGCACAATCTTTCTTGCCCCATAGTATTGCCGATTGCGTAATGTTTTAATTCTTTTTAATGTAGAGAAACATCGCTTAGTTTCTACGGTAGTCTTAGGTAAAGTCAATCAATTATTTTATTTAAAGATGTATCTATTTTGACAATATTTTCATTGTGGCCTTTAATTGACTTTCCGCAAGCGCTGTCCAATTGTAAGCGAATATTGCCGCTTTTAAGAGTAGCATAATTCATAAAATTTTTCATATCATTCCCCGATAACGAGTGCTTTTTACTTTTTCTTTTAAATGCTATAAATTTGTTACATTATTTTTACACCATAATGATTAATAAATCATAAAACTTCAAACATACAAAACAGTAAAATTGATTATTTATTTCAAATCCACAAATCCAATCTAACGAATCATACATAGATTCTTTAAAATTACTGTTGACTTATTTATTTTTATATATACAGGTCAGTCGAATTTGAAGTAAAGGCTGAGGACAAGCATTAAATAAACGTGTAAACTATAATTAGTGTATTATTTTTATAATGTCTTGTACCACCGTCATTATTATGAAACAAAAACGATAAGTCGCTCCTTACAAATAAATATTATGAATTAACTAAGAAAGTTGACTGTAAAGTTTGTCAATGGGATAAGAAATGTGCATTCCAGCATCTGTTTTACGCACACGTGCTGCGAAGACAATAGAGAGTTTTTGCCCAACGTAAATGCAAATGCGGTAAACGTTAAAATCACGTGATCTAGTACTGCGCGTGCTCTTTGTGTTACGTACAATTTTAGCGTTACGGTATTCCCTTATTTGAATACAAATACGGTAAAATGTACTTTCCAAGAGGTTATATCATAAGTAAGGTTATATTTAAAGATTATTCTTCCTTGAAATAGAGGTCACTAGCAATGTTACCGTATTTACATTTAGTTTGGGCAAAAACTATCAATTTAATTTCCAGATACCGTATTTAGTTACGTGACTTTAACGTTTACCGTATTTACATTTACGTTGGGCAAAATCTCTGTAATGGTAAATGACGTAAGTCACGTAAGCATTGCACTGAGTAGGCGTTCCGCCTGGAGACCGCACAAATAAGCATTTAAACATGTACTTATCTTCTTTTTTAACTAGCATAAAATTGTATTATGTGTGTTTCACTCTTGACTACAATAACTATCATACACGATTCGGCTTCAATATAGTATACATTTGGTATACATATGGGCGGGGCGCGCGTACGTGTCCGCCTCGGGTAAATTCGCAAGCTTTCGTATCTGTTGCGTTTAACTCCACAATTATTTAAACGCATAAAATTCAAACGCTGATAATTTGATTTAAACGCAAATTTTCTGTAATTTTCAAATTAATAAAATAACTCATTGACCAAATGACCTAATAGCATAGTCACTACTGGTTTAAGGTGTTATTCGCTTGTGTTTGGTTAGGAGTGAAGATGGCTGCTAAATGTTCGGCAAACAAATCAACTTTTTCTTTATTGTTTTTTGGCCCATGGCCTGTTTCCAATTTTAACTGTTGGTATTGACGATATGGGTCTTTTTATTCTCTTGGTAGGTTCCCAAAACAATTAATCGATTTTCCCATACATTTTTTTAAATTTTTGGATTCTACCAAGTGCCATTCCGTTTCTCTGGCAATGAGTTTTTCTTCCTAATCTGAATTTGCAGGGCTATACAATTTTTGTTTGAATCTCCTTTTTATTTGTCTGCCATAGTTCCTGATTTTGTGCCTGTAAAGTGCTTACTTGTATTTTCAGGCGATTAATTGCATTTATAGTCAACTGTAGCTGCGCCTCAGATTGGTGATAATTGAGTTTTTTGACAGGTGTGGAGTAGGTGCTAAAACAACACCATTATTCTGATTAATACTCGGTGTTACTTGTTGCACTGGGAACATGATACTTCCGCTTATCTGACGACCCCGGTCAATGTTGCGGGTTGCCTAATATCACTTCACACACAATGTACACTTAGATTTTGCGTTGTAAACACTTTAAGAACGGTCTTTACTCGGTAAAACTCAAACGAATATAAGTATTGATGCAAGCAGCATTTTGATATCATTTTACTAAGCAAAATTAGGCTACGGCTGATTCAATTTAAATCTATGCTAGTAACAATTCTGCAACTATTATTTTTGATGTGAACTGGTCTCGCCAGTGCAGCTCTAATACATCTTATTAGTGTTCTAACACTGAGTATGAACACTATATGTGCTTATAAACGGTTAACTAACAGGACATAAATATCAAAAGTTTTTTCTATGTTGGATCTAAAGTGGTAGATAGAATGGGTCAAATAGTTAGAAAAAGTTTAAACCATACCTCTCTGGGTTAGTTAAATTTAGATATTTTCATATCTTTACAGACCGCTGCACAGGTTGATTGATTGATTGATAAAACGAATCTAAAACATGGAATAATAGGGTTTCATTTAAAAGTTTGATTGCATCAATACTGAACGGGACACCCTGTCTATAAAAAATATTTTTACATGATAGACCACTGCAAACTAGTTGCTGATTATCTGTTTAAAAGTTTCTTGTTAGATTATAGTTTACTTGCTTTAATTTTAATGAAGGTCTTTTTGAAAGTAGGCAAAACGTATGCATATTTTCTTCTAGCAATAAATATAATAAAAAGAGCGTGTAATCATGTTGTACTTGTACGAAAGATAAATTATATTTACTGCAGCGCCATCACGTGTGTTTATATGGTTGGAATGCACTAACATGCAATGTAATCATCTTAAAGAAAATGTTGCAACACAAAAAATTGACGAACAGAGTATAAAAATCGGCTCTGGTAAAGAATAAAATAGTTTAGATTTAGTAGGAGACGAAGAACAAGCGAAGAAAGCTTTCCGACCTTTATAATCAAAGATATCAATAAACATCTGGGAAGTTGGGATATCCCAAATTTAAATCAATTAAACTTATACACAGATGATAACAGGTTTAAATCCCAAAACATATTGAAACGTTTACGAAGTTATTGTCAAATTCGAGACAATGACCGAAGAATGTTAAACATTCGACAGACAGATAACAGAAATATCTACAAACGATTTAAACAAGCAAATGTCAGTTTTTCGAATTGAATCAAGAAGATTTTGTCAGTTTAAAATAAATAAATGATTAACGCGTGTGAAGATAAATAATGTGCTGGTGCTAGTAAAACATAAATACGTCGTGTACGTATTAACATAAACAAGTATCAATTTTAAGATAAAATTAAAAAGTGCGGACTATTGATAGTAATATATAAATTAGTGTAAGTGTTATTCTTAAATATCGTTAGATTTAATTTAATTTTCTGTTCACCGAGCAGAATAGCTAAGCCCTTCTTTACAAAAACCCGTTACGTTTGAATAGAATTTATGTTTTTGGTCATGTTTTTAAAACCCCTATTGCACGATACTTCCGTTTTCCACATTACTTGACGTTAAACAGTGTTATTTGCTGTCATTATTTTAACAATAATAACATCATTTACAGTCTGTATCAAATTACTTATAGATTTTTTTTAATGTATGCTTACAGCATTATTACTGTATCTAATAATACAAGAAATTTGGCAATAAATATTAATAAAAATGTAGTTTAAAAATGATTAAATCATATTCTACTGTTTATCTAATAAGTGTTGATGGGTTAGTTAAACAATGATTACTTTGTTAGAAATTCTTAACAGTAAATATGTAATTAATCTGATCAGAGTTTATAAATCACAGTGCAACATGACTTTCGTGTTTACTCATGGCAAGCGTTGTAAAATTTAAATTGTCTCGGTTGTGCGAAATTGTATCGTGTCAAACTGTCAGGTGCCCTCATTGGTCTACTCAAGGATAATTTTTTTAGGAGGAGCTTACCTATTTCTGTTCGGTGAACAGATAATAGTTACGTGTAGTTATAAACGTGTACATATTTGTTTTTAAATAAATTATTTTTAAAATTCGTTAGAATATAAACACGTGCACAAACATCATTATATTAAACAGAAGAAAAGTTAGTTAACTGACGTCCTGCCAGTAGGTACTGGGGTCCTAGTTACGGAAGCAACCCAGGTATTAGTTGAATGGCCGGGACAAACAAACAAGGGTTAACAATATACATATAAAAATAAAACAATAACATATTAAACAAATGTTATAAAGATGTAGGGTCCATTCAGAAAGCAACTTACCGCTACTTCAATACATAAAAGCAGGCACCTCTCTACATCATAGACCCAAGATACATTACTTTAAAAAGCAAGGGTCTATTGTTAGGAAGCAAACTGTCTTTTAATCCTAGGTACTTAATATTGCTCTCCCGTATTAATTCTTGGTGGTTGATGACTACAGGGATTTTTTGGTTTTTTTCTCAAGAACGAAGACTAGATTTACTGATGTTTAAAGTCAGTAAATGGATTTCTAGGTGTAGTAACCGTAGCTGGTTTTTTAGTAAATAAGATTGTAATTTCAATGTAATTTATTGAGTAACATACAACCTATCAGTTTACAATTCTATAAGCAACTGCATACATATGTATATACATTTTGCGCATGTGTTAACCCCACTAATACTGTCAGCGCAGCCATGACAAGTTTGAATTAAATTAATTACAATTTTAAATTATATTTCTGAATAATCCTAACATTCCCGGTACTTGTAAGAAAAAAAAATAATTTTTTTTTTTTATAAATCTAAACGATCGGGTTTCTTAATAATTCTTGAAGATTTTCTGATTTGCGGAGTTGGAATCGTACTTTCAGTTGTTATAACTGGATTTGGTTGTTCGTTTTCTAAAGATTTATCTTTATTACTTGAACTTTCTGTAATTTCAGTAAAATTTTTTGACAATGATTGTACAGGTAATGGCTGTACACACGCTGGTTTTACAATGATTGTTGGTTCTATGTAATCAGTTTCAATATTTTCACCAATTTTTCGAATCTGATCTACATGCCTTTTAACTATTCTACCATCGTCTAAACGTATAAGGTAATGTAATGTTCCTAAAACGTTTTCAACTTTTCCAAATCTCCATTTATCACCAAAGTAATTTCTGACTTGCAACTCTCATACCAATATTAAATGTTTTAGTTTGATTGTATAAATTTAAATTGCGTTTGAGATTCTCAGCCAAATGTATACTAGGTTTAATGCAATCTAATCTAGAACGAATTTCTCTTTTCATTAACATAAATGAGGGTGATTGACCAGTATTAGCGTGAGGCATTTTTCTATATTGTAACAACAAATAATTAAGTTTCTGGTTAACTGACTCATAAGTTTTATCATAAAACATTGCTCGTAATGAGTTCTTTAAGATTTGTACAAACCTTTCGGCTTGCCCATTTGTAGATGGGTGGTATGGAGCAGTTAACTTTAACTGAATGTTATTTAAATTTAAAAATTTTGAAATTCGAGAAGTAAATTGCGTTCCATTATCGCTTACAAAACATATGGGTAATCCATGTGTCGCAAAAATAGTTCTACATACTTCAATCGTAGATTTAGACGAAATATTATTCATAACATGAATTTCTGGCCATTTTGAGTATGCATCCACGAGTATAAAAAAGTATGAGTTCTGGAATGGTCCAGCAAAGTCAGCATGTACTCTTTGGAAAGGACCGGAAGGGCGTTCCCAAAAATGGTTCTGTACCTTTGGTGGATCATTTTTTACTTTTGCACAGCAAAAACAATTCTTAGCAATTTCCTCAATGTCGTAACTGATTCCAGGCCACCAGCAATAGCTACGTGCGAGTGCTTTCATTTTTGTAATACCGAAATGCCCTACATATAACTCGTTCAAAATAGTTTTTCTGTAAATGCTAGGTACTACAACTCTTAACCCTCTCATGATACACCCTTCTTGTAAACCAAATTCGATTTGATCTATGTTAAACCTATTTTGAAATGATACTGGTACACCTAATCTTAAACCTTCTAGTAGAGGAAGTAGTTCTTTATCTTTGCATGTTGCTAAAGCTAATTTTTTTACTGTAATTGGTAGTGTCTGAATTTGATTTATATTAAAAATATCGGATTCGTCAAAGTTAACAGTATTGTTAACATTATTTTTAACTAATCTGGACATTGCGTCCGCATTTGAATGACTTTTACCATTTCTGTATTTAATAGTGTAATTGAATCCTTGCAAATAAATTGCATAATGTTGCATACGCGCTGCAGAGTAAACTGGAAGTCCTTTATGAGAACCAAATATTTGCACTAAAGCCTTGTGATCGGTAATTAACGTAAAATGAATTCCGTATAAGTATTGGTAAAATTTACGCACGCCAAATATTATTGCATAAGCTTCGCGATCAATGTTTGAATATGAACGTTGTGTCGCTGTCAGAGTTTGTGAGGCAAACTGTATGGGTCTTTCCGATCCATTTGGTAAAATGTGTGAAAGTACTGCCCCTGCTGCTACTTGACTACTATCCGTTGCTAATACTAGCGGTAATTTTGGATCAAAAGCTATTAGTACATTATCCGATTGAATTTCTTTCTTAACATTTACAAAAGCATTTTCACATTTTGATTTCCAGCGCCATTCGACACTATCTTTAAGTAAATTATTCAAAGGATAAATCATTGTACTTAAATTTTGAATAAAACGTGAGTAATAATTTACTAACCCTAAAAATATTTGTAATTCATTTTTATTTGTAGGTCTTGCAATTGTATCTATCGCTTCTACTTTAGATTGAGATTTATGAATTCCTCTTTTGTCAATAACGTAATCACAGTATTCTATTTTATTTTCCAAAAATACACACTTATCAAAATTTATTCTTACATTGTATTGTTTAAACCTTTCAAAAACTTGAATTAAAGTACGTACATGCAAATCATCGTTAGGTCCCGTAACCCTAATATCATCAAAAAATACAGCAATGTTTAGTATTCCTTGCAAAATTTGCTCTATCGTTTTCTGCCAAATTGCAGGTCCCGATGCAACACCGTATAATAAACGCGTTGGTCTTAATAAGCCTAAACTCGTATTAAGTGTCAATAATTCGCGGTCATCTTCATGTATTTCTAAATGTAAGTACGCTTGTTGTATATCAATTTTTGAAAATTTTTCTCCCCCAGCTAAATTTGTAAATAATTCATTAACCGTAGGAAGAGGGTAATCGTCCACGACTAAATTTGGATTTAAAGTGGATTTGTAATCTCCGCAAATTCGAATAGCATTATTTGATTTAACTACCGGTACTATCGCGCTAGCCCATGTACTTGTATTTACGGGTTCCAAAATATTTTGGTTGATTAAATTTTGTAATTCTTGTTTAACGCGATCATGTAATGCAAAAGGTACAGGTCTACTTTTAACAAATATTGGTTGAGCATTCGGTTTCAAACGTAACTTAGCTTGAATTCCTTGAATTTTCCCTATTTGTTTTTCGAATAATGTTTTGTATTTTGTTAGTATAGCATCGATATTTACTGTATTGCTAGTTTCTGTACGTAATTGAAATAACTCGCTTATATTTAAATTTAGTTGACGTATCCATTCTCGACCTAACAAAGGTTCTCTGTCCGTATGTAAAATATACAAACGTAAATTATGCAAGTTATCTTTGTATTGAACACGAACTGCAGTGTAACCTAATACTTTTAACTGAGTATCGCAGTACGTAAATAATTTAATTGTATGAGGTTACGTTTGGAGATTAGGAAAATACTTATCAAAATCTTTCTTACCCATAACGCTTACAGCTGCACCGCTATCAATTTCAAATTGAACTTGTGACCCCTCAACAATCATTGTACACCAAATTTTTTTCCGTAATTCGCGTAATTTGGAAGAATCCCGTATTTGATACAATTGTACGATTTCCTCATTCGCATTCAGATCATCTTCTTGCGCACCTGCAACATCAGAAACTAAATTTACATTTTTAGAAAATTGTGATTGCTTTTTAAGGCAAACACTAGCTAAATGTCCCTTCTTTTTACAAAAATTGCAAATTGCATTTACATATTTACACCTGTTCGCCAAATGTTCGTTGCTTCCACATCTGTAGCACTTTTGATTGGTTTTCTTTGTAATTCCGGCATTTTCGCTGATTTCTGTAAACGATTTTTTTTCTTGTTTCGGTTTCTTCTTATCCCGGAACGAAATCGCATTAACCACGTTTGGTTTTTTCATTGTATTCCATTGTGCTTCCGTCATTTCAAAAGCTCTTGCAATTTCACTTACTTCTTGTAATTTAATATCACCTTTTTCTAAAAGTTTTCTTCTTAATTCCGACGATAAACATTTTTCTATAACTTGATCTCTAATTTGATCATCCAAATCCATGTATTTGCACGACTTCCCTTGTTCCTTTAATCTCGTAATAAATTGTTCAACCGTTTCATCAGAGTTTTGTTTTAATGTTCTAAACACGTAATGTTCGTATACTGAATTTACTTTTGGAGCAAAGTAACTGTCCAAGGCATTGATGCTTATATCGTATAAATCGGGTGAAGCAGAATCTTCGGATTCAGGTAAAGTAAAGTAAATGTCTTGCACTTGTTGACCAGCCAAATGTAGTAGTAAATTCTTCTTTCGAATATGATCGGTGATTCCTTTCGCACTAATGAAAATTTCGAAACTTCGTTTCCATTTTCCCCATTTTGTACCCAAAGTAGCCGTTTCTGTATTGCAATTAAACGGTGGAAGCGTAAAATGCTCCATTATCCTCGTCGCCAATTCTGTAGTAACCGTAGCTGGTTTTTTAGTAAATAAGATTGTAATTTCAATGTAATTTATTGAGTAACATACAACCTATCAGTTTACAATTCTATAAGCAACTGCATACATATGTATATACATTTTGCGCATGTGTTAACCCCACTAATACTGTCAGCACAGCCATGACAAGTTTGAATTAAATTAATTACAATTTTAAACTATATTTATGAATAATCCTAACACTAGGTATTCGTTAATAATTGAGATATCAGATTTTATTTTGTTGACAGATTTTGTGGTGGTGGGAGCATCATACATTTGACAGATATTATTTGCATAACAGAATGGGTCTTCTTGTAGTGGTAGATAAAACATATCATTCATGTGGATGATGAACAGTGTGGGTCCCAGAATACCTCCCTGCTGAGTGCCATGCCTTATGTATTCAGTTTTGCTCAGTTTCTGATCATTTGTTTCCGATTACTTAGGTAGTCTGCAATTATGCCCGTTTTCTCCAGTTTATGCAGAAATGTGCCATGATTCACAGTGTCAAAGGTTTTTTTTCAAGTCTAGGAAAAATCGTAATGGTTTAGTACTATAATTAAAGATACGGCTACGATTATTTGATTTTTTGACGAAAGCCATACTGATTCTGGTGTATAATGTTGTTCTTATTCAAAAAGTCTGTTATTTGCCTGTTGATAATTTGTTTAACTATCATTGAGATTGTAGTTAAGGTCTATAATTTGGAAACTTTCCGCATTCTAGCCATTTGTTTACAATGACTAACTATCTTTTTTAATTTTTAATTATTTTTGCATTCATTCCATGATGATCTGAGCTTGTAGATGGTGTAAAGGCGTTGGTTATTTCTAGAACTTCGAGTTCAGAAGTGGGGGTTAGAAATATGCTGCCAATAAGTGACGGACTTTCTACCGTTTGACTTCTTGGGCGGTTCGTGTAACTTTTGCGTATGTTTTGTCGTCGTTTCTTTAAGTCTTTTGTAAGTTCTTCTGCAATGCTAGTAAAGTACCCATTGAATTCGTTAGCTATTATTTTGACTTCATTAGTTATTTGATGGGTCTCCCAACACTGAATTCGTTTTATCGGCTTTCTTTGTTCAACTACGCCAAATTAATCATATATTCACGTCAAGTGTAGTACATCTCCAAATGTTGATTTTATTGTTTTAAAATAATATAAATTTTTGCGTTTAGCTACCCGAGATGTTCTCATTGAACTGGGAGAGCCATGGGATTCGGTTATCATCGAACGCAGTATGCTACCTTTGAAATTCTACCATGACTTCAACTGCGAAATAGAGTCGTACAGTTACGCGTTTGGACCGTGTTGGGAACCAGTCATAGCTCAATGCAACTTGAGTAAGTACCAAACCGTACTATAAAACCAATAAAGACAAAATTTTAAGCTTTTGAGAAAATTATCGCACCGTCGCGGGATCCATCACCACCTCTACCATTCTGGGATAAAATGCGTTTGTTACTACATGGCCGACTGACTATGGTTGTACAACAGCTAACTGTGTTGTTACACGCTTCTTTGGACCCGTACAATACCACCGAGGAAATGGAACTTACCTGGAACCAAGTCATAATGGATTGGACTAATGGTAATGAGGCATTCGCTACATATCATTTATCACACAGGTATTTTGCAGCGAAGTTTGTTTACAAAGGCGATTTAAACATCTTTGTAAGAACTGCTTCAAAGTATGACGACTGCAAGCTGTTACATTTACCCAATCTTAAATTAATTGTAAACATTCAATGGGGTTGTCTGGGCGATCCTAATGATCATCACAGCGTCATACAATGCGCTCCAGATAAAATACCAGAATATTCTAGTAATCAAGTGCACGATTCGTTTAGAGCGTTTCGTTCGCAAAACATACATTTGGGGATAGTGTTGGAGACAAAGCCGGTATCCAATCAATCACCTACCGGAAATATCGATTACCCAATGCTGTCACTCTACAGCAGCACTTTACGGTGGATTGAAAATTTAAAATTAATTTTATCCGGAGTTACCAGACCGACCAGACGTGGGAGAATCTTTAACAATGTGCGGCCACGAAAAATACAACTTAGTCGACATTACAAAAAAATACATCTTTTAATGGGTCTACACAAATTCCAAGTTTGTTATTGGATGTCTTTTGCGATGCAGCGCGGGTTTGAGTTATTAGGCGGGCGTTTATCATCGAGTTCAGGTACTTTAGTATTGTTAGGCAATAAGTTTTCGTTACTAAGTTTCATTTACTATAGAGCATTCGTTAGCTTTAATTCCAATCGACGATGGTTTGAAACACAGAGCGAAGGCTGAATGGTCAATTGTTTACATGAATTCTGAACTTAACGATACCGAAATTTGGCTAAAAAGTGCTTTGCAAGAAGATCCAGAAAAAGAAGCGATTTCACTTAGACAACCTGTGGAGAAATGCTTTTGTTTGTCGGTTGCAAAAGTATCTTATGGTAGGGAAACTGTATTATTGTGTCGGGACCATTCTACTAGTGAGCGGAATAAGGATACTCCGACACATCGGTTAGTTGTGTACGATTTGAAAGGTGCTTGGACTAAGAGTAATCGAAACGTTGCCTTTGCTTTGTTCGACTCGTTTATGAGGAATCAGGTACTGTGCGTTGTAACACAATAATATACAATAATGTTCATTTTGCAGCGGATGAAGAAGAATTTATCTACCGAGGCTTTGAAAGGTTTTAGAAAGGAGAGTAATTCGACGCCATTGAAACGTAGAAATACTGAGACGCCAGGAACTCCACCTAATACTGCTATACAAGTAATGATCGGTTTTCTTTATTGTGTTGAGACATGATAACGATATCTTTTATTATGATTGTTGTAGTTATTGTGTATGTTTAGACTTTGCAGGCCACGTCGGCAGTACAGGATGCCCCTTCGCCGTTAAGTAAAATACAATCTGGACATGCTGCAACTATGCTAAAGCAGTTAATTGCTGAAGCTGATAATAAAGCGGTGGTGTTTAGTGACGATCTTTCGTCTGCTACACGACAACAACATCTGCAAGGTCTACAAGCTTGTCAAGACGATGACGTGGTTCATAAAAATTGGCTTAGTGTGTATTTCCTCTGTAGTCTCTTTTTCAACTGTCAGATTCTTTTTAGTTGCTCTTGTCAACGCTCAGGTTTTGTTAAAAGGCTGTGAAACTAAAGGATATGTGATACTGAGTTCGGCAAAAGCGGAAATTCTCCAAAAAGTACATCGTCCTGTATGGAAAGAACGGGCTTTAGTGTCTAAGACTACATGGGTAGGTTCTTTAGAATGTCTACAGTATTACGCTACGGTTAATGCGGGCGAAAACGACTCTATAAATGGCAAGTTTAATACAAAACGTAACTTTTTTTGACAGTTCAATTTCAGAAAACATCATGTGGTTAACGGTAGACAATATACAGGAAAAAGAATCTACCGTAATTTCAGAGATACCGCAAGTACCAAATATAGTAGGGAGCGGTGTATCGGTTGGCGCTGTTGTGAGTGATGTTGTTGGTGCCAGCAGCAATGCCGAAAATTGGCCAACGCAATTGCAACGAATAGTTTCACGTTGCAAATGTGAATTCTTTTACGCCTGTTACGGCGATATTAGTGTAGATCCTGAAGAATTAGGAGAAGTGCCTCAACCGCCTCAAGAAGATGTTGGACTGTGGGATCGTCGACAGACTGCTGTTGACGCTTTCACCTTGATGCATCATGACTTAGATGTCTGCACTAATTCCTTACAGGTACGTGTTTTTTTTTTGTAAATAAGTAACTTACTTAAATTATTGCAGTACGCCATGCTACTCGATATAGTGAATAATCTGTTACTGTATGTTGAACCACATCGCAAAGAAGCTTTAGAACGGTTAGCCAGGATGAGATTCCAGATACAGCTGCATAGCGTCGAAGACCAGCGTCGTCCTATACAAAGTCTACAAAATCAAATTCGATCAAGTGTTAGTAAACTACGAAGACTAGAAAAAGAGATTTATTTGGTTAACAAGGCTGTTGCCGAAGAACCTAATAACTTGGAGTTGTTACAAGAATCAGATCATTTGTCAGAATTGGTAAGCATTGGGTTTTAAAGAAGTGCAGCTGATACATATATTCAGAGTTACCACAAATAAGTTGCTTAGTTTCATACGATTGATTAAAAACAAAGTGCGCTAAGCTGACGAATCAATAAGATACCAATTAAAAAAATGAATTTTAAAATAAACAAGCTGTTAATAAATATTTTATTCTTAAATACATTTGCAACCAAAAATAATTAAAATTATTCACGAAAATAAATTATTGGTATTAGAATACTCGTACATACACTTGGCTTTGCTCGCGCTGTTGTATATCAGAATATTATTTATAAAGTTTTTTTTCGTTTTTTTTCACTTCATTGAAAATTGTTGACCATACAAATCGATTTTGGTCTACTGATTTTTATTCTTCTCATATATAGGCATCCAAGCATGCAATGTCTTTATTTGATGTATGACATTAACGTTAACATAACGTGCATCTGTTGAATTTTTTGATTTAAAATAATGTTTTGGACGTTTTCAATTCGCGTATGAATGAGAAAAAAACTTTTTCACGGCTTTAAAACAGAACACAATGAAAAAATTTCATAGAAAAATAAATTCACATCAACCTTAAGAAGATTTTGTATAACATGTTTTTTTCAAATGTGTTCAAAACATATTATATAGCTAAAAATAATTATCAGGTCTACAATTGCAAAGCACAATTAAATGCCCAAAGTGAAGAACTTGACATGATGATATCATGTTACAAGGAGTCGCAGTTACTGGCTAACAGTCGTCTTGCAACTACTCGTAACGATAAGCCCCTAACTGTTGTCAGAGCCAATGAAATTTGTTTTAAACACGCTCAATGGCGCTTGACCGAAGCCGACGGACAAATTGGTATTGCTGATTTGGTTTTAAGTAATTTTCTGTAAGTATAACTTAGTACCATCGAGTGTTGTTAAAATAATATGTGTTAAGGTACGCAAAAAACTCGAAAAGCGACGATTCCGTTGAGCATTTACTGGAACTTGGTTACGTGCGCATGACGAATCTACTTCCGAATCAAATTTATAAAGAAGTTTTGCTTCCAACTGAAATTCAAAGTAACATGCCGGTTGAGCATAAGGTATAGCTCTGATTTTATGCATGAGCGTGTAATGATTTGTTTTTTTAGCGAGTTGTGCGAGTGTTCTGTCGAGAAAAGCCACCCGTTGGAGGAATTTCAGTTAAAGAACATTTTGAAATCAACGTCGTTCCATTAACAATAGGTTGGATTATGTGTGACAATGTTGATGTGCGTTTTTAATATATATTATGCAGGTTTAACGAAAAAGTTTTATAATACCATGTTGAAGTTTTGTTTTCCTGAAAAAGATCCTGATAATATTGATGGTGAACGGGG
The DNA here is from genome assembly GCA_035610365.1 of Aquatica leii. Classification (NCBI taxonomy): domain Eukaryota; kingdom Metazoa; phylum Arthropoda; class Insecta; order Coleoptera; family Lampyridae; genus Aquatica; species Aquatica leii. Next base: position 39,075,858 of record CM069437.1, on the reverse strand, counting down.
AGAAGAAATGGAGGCGGAAGTTAGAACTAAAAGGGTTCGATCGTCGGGTCGTGGCAAAAGGGACTCCAATTTTTATATACCTATAGATGATGTGGAAAAAATGAAGGTTTGCATGAAACTTTCTTTCTTGTTGCATTTACTTTTGTTTCGTATTTCAGGAAAGAGCGGAGAAAAATAAATTATTCATCTACATCAAAATTCCGGAAGTACCGGTCAGAGTTAGTTACAAAGGAAACAAAGAAAAAAACGTTGAAGACATGCGCGAGTTTTCTCTAGTCATACCGACTTTAGAATACCACAACGTAACATGGACTTGGCTGGATCTACTCTTAGCAATGAAATCGGATACTCGAAAAGTAATTTTATCCCAAGCGATAAAACAAAAATTGCAAATTAAACGTAGCACAGGCTTATCCGATGAAAGTTCATCTCCTCAAGAAGAAGATAAAGCCAGATTGTTATTTGGTGCACGTCACGTAAGTAACGTCAACCTTCATAGCGTTTTTAACGATGTCTTTTATAGTCGGTCGAGAATAAAAATCCAAAGAAAGGAATGAGTAGCGTTTTCAAGTTTGGAAAATAAGTTATTTTTGTATAAATTATTTATTGTATGTTCGTATCTAATACAAAAAACTATATATTTCTCTTTGCGTTTTAAACCAGAAAACATATTGAAACGTTACTAAGTTATTGTCAACTTCGAGACAATGACCAAAGGATGTTGAACTTTCTAGACACAGATAACAGAAATATATAAAAGCTATCCAAAGATAGCTGAACTTTTTATTCGTGTTATAATTTATGCCGCTCACGCATTTATAATTAGTGCAAAAAATGAACTAAGATAAGAATGTCTTTCGGGTTTGGACTGTGTCATTGTTGTTGTAACCGAAGTTGCCAACGTTTCGCACACTTTCGTAAGGGGCTTCATCCGGGCGTGAGATAAATCGCAAAACTCGAACAAGCAACCGAAATCTAACTAATAATTTCTCAAAAGTTAGGTTATCCACTTGTGAAACAAGCCATAATCTAAACTGGAAAGGTAAGAAAGAAAGCGATATTATTATCGCTATTGCAATAAAAAATGGTCAGGAATCGATGAACAAAAATACTACAAAAATGGAATGAAGAGTTAGGTAATAAATACTGGAAAAAAGAAGAAAAAAAGATTTGCAGACTATGTGGAGAAGAGACGGAGGACCTTAATTACATGAGAGATAAGTGGAGAGAGTTAAGAGAAGAAGTTATGAAAGTAGAGGAAATTTTAGAAGAAAACGGAAAAGGTGCAAAGTGGATGGAAGAAGTATGGAGAAGGAGGAAAAAGTTAAGAGGAGAGGAGGGATAATGTAAAAATGTAAACAGAATATAAAGTAGTAATTGTAAATAGGGGAAACACGAACCAATTTGTAAGCTACTACGCAATGAAATGAAGTTAAACTATATTACAAAAATGGAAGAAAATTCTAGAAAAATGGAAGAATAACTGTCTCAAAATTGTCAGAAAATAGAAGAAAAATACTAGAAGTTTAAAAGAAGAAATACAAATGAGCATTGAAAAAGACTAATCGGGAGCAAATACAAGTTAGTATAGAAAACCAAATTGAAACTGTTCAAAAGGAATTCCAAGCAAATATGTTAAATTTAAAATAAATATGCGAATCTATGAATGAATCAATAAGCGACAGAATGAAATTGCTCGAAGAAAGAATGAACCAAATGAATTGTAACGGCGAAGAAAGTGTCATGAGCAAAAATTTAATAGACCATCAAGAACAAGTTACGCACAAGTTTAAGATTCTACACCCAAATTTTAATGGAAAAACTCTTTGGTCAACGTACTACAAGCAGTTTGAAGCCGAGCTAATGGTTGGAGCAACAAGCAGAAAGCAACGTCTTTAATAGTGGAGAAGCGCTTGGAATATTGCAGTCTGTTCCTGACCACCTCCAAAGTCATTACGAACTCTTAATTTCACGTTTAGAAATGAGATATGGAGATGCTCATTTTCAAAAGGTGTATTAGCCCTAATAAAAAAGTTCAGAAAACTGCGGAAGTCTTCAAGAGTTAGAAGCTGACATCGCCCGGTTGATACGGCTCGCGTATTCTATAGCACCAGATATCTTCTTGGAGCAATTGGCTATTCAAATCTTGGGCGGCTTCCGAGACAGTGAAATGGAGCGGACCCTTCAATTAGCTCCACCGAACACGGCGGCGCACCGAGGCAGCCATATGCTTCGCTGTGCTGCAGAAATGCTCTCGCACATACAAGAAAGCATTGAAGAAATCGTGCGACATGTATTCCGCGAACAAGTAGCTCGGGGAAGAGAAGTGAGTTGCTGTAACTACAGGGAGTGGGTCACGTAAGAGAACGCTGTACTAATCTCAAAAGAAAACTAAAAGAGCGTCCGGAAGGACGATAGAAAGTAGACCTCAACAGTCCATGTCCTGGAAATTACCATTCAAATGGCATCGCCTATGCAGCAGTTGCACAATATTTATCTCGATGGCAAGATCAATAGAAGAAGTGTTCAGTTACTGGTTGAGACGGAAGCGACGAAGACCATCATTCGCCCGAACATATTACGGGAAAATGACAAGAGATCACCAGTAACGGTGCGACTTCCAACCATTGCTTTGGAAATGGAGTACTCGATCATCAAGTACCGGTAGCCGATATCACTGAGGAAGTTATCCTGGGAATGGACGTTATAAAGAAGTATGGGTTCCGTTTGCATATGAAGAACGACGTCCTGAAGATCGACAATAAAGAAACTCCCTTTCATTCGTCAGAGAAGGCACCCTTGGGAGTCTTATTGAGTGAAGACCGGCGCTGCCTGCAAGGACTGAAAGTGTGGTGATGGCACGCCTGGATGGAAATCTCCGGGAAAGTTACATTCGTGCTATTGATCTAATGGAAGGCGAGTTCGTTGAAAAAGGACTACTCGTTGCCAGAACTTTAGTACGAATGAAAAACATAAGGATCTTGAATCTCAACTCAGATCTAGTAATGTGGAAACGTGGTAGGACAACATCTATTGGACATTCTTAGCTGCAAATGTCAAAATTGGCTCACCAAGACCAGCGGGCTAAAGTTAAAGTGTTGATCCAGCAGTATCAAAATGAATTCGGACTAGAAAGTGGTTCCAAAGGAAGAATTAACATGGTGAAGCATAAAATTAATACCGGGGATGCTTGGCCGATACGACAGCATCCAGGCCGACTTCCTTTGGCGAAAAGAAAAGAAGCCGAACAATTGCAGATATGGAGAGAGAATGTGTGATTGAACCTTCAAATAGCATATGAGCGTCCCCAGTGGTATTCGTAACAAAAAAAAATGAATCAAAGAGGTTTTACATAGATTACAAACAACTTAACGACTTGACCAAAAAGGACAGCTACCCTTTACCGAGAATTGACGATACCCTGTCAGGATCCCAGTGGTTTTTCACCTCAGATTTAAAGATTGATTACTAGCAGGTAGAATTGGAACTCAAGGATTGTGGAAAAACAGCTTTTACGATTGGAACTGGTTTCTGGCAGTTTAATCTGATGCCATTAGGCCTGTGTAACGCTTCTGCAACGTTCGAGCGTTTTATGGAGACCATCTTCCGCGGACTGTTTTGGAAAACGTGCTTGGTTTACCTAGACCACGTGATCGTGGTTGGAAGGTCGTTTGAAGAGCAGTTGAACAACTTGAAATAAGTGTTTCAGCGTTTCAGCGACTACGTGCGGCAAATCTAAAACTGAGGTAAAAAAAGTACCACGTATTTAAGAAGGAACTGCAATACTTTGACCACGTCGTATCTAGAGATAGAGTAAAGACTGACCCAGACAAAGTCTGAACAGTGCAAGCATGGCCAATATCGATCGACAAGCATCAGGTTCGCAGTTGTCGTAGGTTGTGCACTTATTATAGACGATTTGTACCTGGATTTACATTACCAAACCTCTGACAAAATTGACTTAAGAAAGAGTAGAATTTAGATGGAATGAAAACTGCGACAGTGCTTTCCATCAACTGAAATAGGCCCTAATCATTTCGCTGATTTTAAGTTGTCCAAGAAAAGATGGAAAATCTGTTTTGAATACCGATGCAAGTAATCTGGCGATAGGTGCGAACCTTTCGCAGGTGCAAGATGACAAGAAAAAGTCATTGCGTATTTTAGCAAGGTTTTGTCCAGGCCAGAAAAGAATTACTGCGTGACTAGGAGAGACTTGTTAGCAATCGTTAAGTCCATAGACCACTTCTACAAATATTTGTATGGACAACAATTTTTACTAAGGACGTACCACGCCGCTTAGAAATGGCTATTGTAGTTTGGTAATCCGGAAGTACAAGCGGCAAGATGAATCGAGAGACTTCAAGAGTATGACTACGACACAGAACACAGTGCCGGAAGCAGTCATCAGAAGGCTGATGCCTTGTCCAGAAGGACCATGTTCGACAGACTGCAGCCATTTTTTGCGACTTGAAGAAAAGGTCGAATGCCTCCGGAGATGACGAGTGGGAATCTGAGCAGTTGCGTCGCGAACAAGAAAACGATCCAGAAATAAGACTACTCCTGAACTGAAAAGAAAACGGCCGACGACTAACCTGGGAAGAACTGAGTGCTTTGGGCAGAAACATCAAAGCGTACTAGGCGCAGTGGGATTCTTTGAATGTAGTTTGAATGTAGAAGATGGTCTTCTTAAGCGATCTATAGCAAGTATCGATGGCTTGGAAAACAGACTGCAGTTAGTAGCGCCAAAGAGCCGGGTATCACAGGTGTTGAAGCATCTGCACGATGGTACGTCAAGAGGACACTTCGGTGTAAAGAGGTCATTGGGAAAAATTCGAGAAAGATCCTACTGGGTGAACGGCAAAGATGACGTCATGGAATGGTGCCGTAAGTGCACGGTCTGCGCATTAGGAAATAGTCCAGTGAAAAAGCGCAAAACACTGATGAAGCAATATAACGGGGGAAGCCCTTTAGAAAGAGAGAGTAGTGATTGTTATCGTATGACCGTTCTCAGAATCCGCGTCAGGAAACAAATACATCCTGGTAGTGATGGATTATTTCACGAAATGACAGATGTCTAAGCCATACCCAATGAAAACGTATTAGTGAAAGAGTTTTTCTGTCGGTTTGGAATTCCGTTGGAATTACCCTCCGACCAAGGCTGCAAGTTTAAGTTCAGCATAGCATAGTTGAACGGATGAATCGAACAATGAGAAAGTACTTAGCTAAAGTAGTGTTCGAACACCAAAAAGACTGGGATCACCTTTTTCTAATGGTATATTGATCATCTTTTTACGAAAGCATAGGCCAAACACCATTCTGTGTCATGCTCGGTCGCGAAATACTACTGCCATGCGACCTCCACTTTGGACGACGACTGGAAGAAGAAGTTGTTGGAGAAGACTACGTCAGCAAGCTGACGGAAAAGCTTGGCAAAAAAGCTAGACGATGTACATGAAGCGTCCGTAAAAACACACAAATTGCCAGCGACAGAATAAAAACCAGATATGACGTCAAGACACAAAATGGTGGGTTTTAACTTGGCGACATGGTGTGGTTGTATAATCCCCAAAGAAGCTGCAGAGGCAATAGGAGGCCCTTTGTGAAGTAGTGTAGCTTATTAATGACGTCAAAGTGGTCTACGTCGATCGTCTAGCCCCGTTTGCTGGCGATAACAATGTTACGCAAGCTCAGGTCCGAACTAGAGTAAATAACAGAACCAGAAATCCAGTCGAATGGACTTCTATAAATTTATGAACATATACGCAGGTTTTAGAAAGGCTAGGTTCTGAGTTACGATCGAGGAACAACAGGACCTGTTCCAAACAGTTGCAGTCATATTTTAAAAGAAGTTTTGAAGCCTAGATGAACTACGAAGACAGCAACCGGCGGTCGGAAAAGTTTTCAAACTACGTACTGCCCGAGGCTTCGTTTGCTATCTGGTCACCAAAAAGTACTTACGTACAAAGCCGTTATACGAAAATCTATAGCGATCATTATGGAATCTTAAGAGACAAATGGAGGAATATTAAGAAATTGTCAATATCCAAACTTGGTTGTGGCTTAGATTAATTGGATTGAAGGACACTTAAAAATATGTTGGAGGTCGTCTTCCGAGAAATAGACGTTCAAGTGTTGGCCAGCAGTCTGCCGTATCGCGACGATCCTTTCAACCGACGTCGCCTCCACTTTCCTATTCTGGGATTGAACAGTCTTAAGAAGGGGGTGGTTGTGAAAGGTTCTCGAAGTTATTGTCATTTTCGAGACAATGACCGAAGGATGTTGAACATTCTAGACATTAAATAAATAAGCGATTAACGTGTGTGCTAAGATAAATAAATAAAGTGCCCGTGTCAATAAGATAAATAAATACGGCGTGTTAAGTGTACGTGCTTTTAATATAAACAAATACCGGTTCAGATGAAGAGAAGTTATCCGTGGACATTATTTTTCTAGTGATAATAATATTCTTTGGTAATGTCATTGTAATATATAAATTAAAAAGTTTTTCTTAAATATCGTTAGATTTAATTAGTTACGTGCAGTTCTAATCGTGTAAATTTTTTCATTTATAAATAAATTAGATTTAAAATTCGTTTTACAATATAAAAATCGTTCAGCAACAACAGCAAATAGGTATCTAAAAAATGACGGGGTCCGCGTCGTAGATTTTTCGTGAAAACTTTGTCGAGGTAAAACCATAAGTCTACGGGGTAGCTAAAGAGGTTGGGGGTGGTGAGTGCGGTTACCTCCGTGTGTACTCGTTTGAGGGTGTCATCTGACCACGATTGGAAAAATAATAAAAATACAAGAATAGATAAAAAAATTATATTGATTTCTTCGCCCGACAAGGGATTGCAAAGATCGAGAACCATGCAATCCACAAACTCAGATATCTGAAGTCTGAAGTTTATTTATCAGATAAATTGATCTAACCGATTACTATTAAATAGACATGTTGGAAGCTCAGAAACAGAATCAATTTTTAATTTTGTGTAAAGCCGATTTTTTTTCGAAATTCTCAAAGTATCGATTGATTCTATTGAAACAGTTTTTACGTTTTGTGTTTATGCATTAATACAGTGTATTTATGCGTTAATAAAGTGTATTTATTCATTAACACAGTGCAGACGAGGATGTAATATATTGTAATTTCACGTAAAACGCATCAAAATTTAATCGCAACGTAACATAACGTAATGTAACCTATTGCAACACTATGTAACGTATTAAAATTTAACGCAGCGTATCTCAACGTCACGTATTGTAACTGAACGTAACGCGATAAAACGCTACGTGACAAAATATAACTTAAAACGTATTTACTACGACGTAACTTGTAATAAAACGCAACGTTACGTAAAGTTACATAACGGTAAGTTATTGTAATCTAACGTAACTTAACGAAACTCAACGTTATGTAGCACAGATTACCGTAATTTAACATAACACAAAGTAACGATATGTAACGCAACAAAACGCCAATTAGCACAACTTATCTTCACGTCACACTTCAATCCGAAATACCATATAACTTAACGTAACGTATAAAAAATTTAAAATAAGGTAAAGACACCTTTATAACTTACCGAAACGTCACATAACTCAACGTAACTTACTATAACAAAAAAACTGACGTAATTACTAAAATTTAACGCAATGGAATGCAACATGACGTAACTTGTAATATAACGTAATGCAACGTAAGATGCATAGGTTAAAACCTCGTTCACATCAACTTACTTACTGTCACCTTCGTAACCACAGAGGAGGCCTGGAGGCTGGGCACTCGCAGACCTCTCAAGGCAAATATAATTGACTCATGATATCTTTTGATAAACAATGAAACTTAAGCCCTTCCTTATAACGGATACCTAGTCACGCGCATGCGTACCGTAACAAAAAACATGGTGATAAAAACCTAAAGTTCAAGATTTGGCTAAACTTAACGTGTTCGCTGTTTTGCGAGGCAGTGCGAGAAAGTGACAAGGTAACGCGAGCCTTCTTTAAGTGAATAACTGCGAAACAACAATACCGATAAACAGGACCAGGCCTTTTCTTGGAGGCGTCACTGTAAGCGTTAAGTGTATGTGACCGAGGTTTTATGGTAACTCAAAGTAATGTATTGTAACGAAACCTAACGCACCGGAACGTATCGCAATGTAACATAATTTGTATTATAACGTAACGCACCGTAACGGTACGAACGGAACGCAATAAAACACAACGTAACTTATTGTTGTTTATCGTAACACAACATGAATTGTATTTTGCTGATAATTGAATATTTGATCAGATCTTGAGTTGGAGTGGAACCATTTCCCCTTCTATTGTCATGAACTAGAATGACACCCGCGGACAGCATGCATTCCATGCCACTTGTTCTGGATCGCCCGACAAAATTTTTTCCATATAGCAGGCTTTGTCGATTGCATGTGCATTTGTGGTACATCTTACGTATATTTGTCTATGTACATAAACTGTACAATGTACGTGCGTTATTGTACATAAATAAATAGAAAAAAACATTGGTTTTGATTATAAACATTGGGATGGTAGCTATTTTTCAAACTTTGTTGCAATCTTGTAAAATTAGAAGTAACATAAACATAAAATCTACGTATATGTTATGTATGCAATGCAGTGTCAATTGGATGTACTATGGTACATAGTACGTACACTGTACATACATAGTACGTACTTGTGTTATATGGGTCTTAGAGTCTCACAGTAGAAAACTAAGTTAATTGTAGTTCCTTACGGCAAAAAGTCTACCAACAAAAGATTTGGTTGTTCCAAAACACATATTGCGATTTAAAAATGTTTTGTTTACTTTTAGTATAACCGGCGATTATGGTGTCGCTAACCCATCGATTGTTGTTCGACTTCGAAATCGCGTGGGGCATTCTAATATAATTCTCATTGTAGAGCACTTAGGAACCCTTAGAATTGTAAGCTCTCAGACAAAACTCAATGATTACTTGGAAATTTCGAATCTCCTGTATGCGTGAATTTGTCTGTGAAGTGCATGTAAGAAATTGACGCTTTTCCATCTTTTTTGGAACAATCTAACCCATTTAGCTTTTGAATTTACAAACGAACCTTACTTGAAATATACCATTGCACAATTTTCATTCGTAATTTAATTACACCCGGCTTAGAAATCAGCCAATGTCAGTGAGAATAGTGGGAATGGTCTACCAGAATGCGGCAGTAGAAATTATAGCGTATCTACTTGAACCAACAGTAGATTATTTTTTCGACAAGATCACAGCCTACCGCCATAACATACTGATTGACTTGAGGCGACAGATCTATTATCGCGATTGCTGTAAAACACAGACCGAACAACCGATATAGAACCTCGCATCAATGTCCGATTTTAGCTCAACATATATCTACTCGTCTATGGACATAAAATGAATATTATACGTCTTTTACGTTTACCGTTAGATTACATTCGGTGAGCGTGGACGTCTTTCAATGAACATTTAGGAGATGTCCATACGTGGTGTCTACCAGATGTCTATTTTTGTAACAAAAGGACATCCTACGTACGACCATGTTATAGGTCAAGTAATGAACGTTCAGCGGATGAACTAAGTACTGTTAACGTACATCCTCTGGACATCCATAAAATCTTTTTGTGCTATGTGAGATATTAGTCAATAGATATATGTAAAGCAAATAATCGTTGTTGTACTACAAAGTAGACGGACGAAACCGTACGATAAAAGTTCGCAATTTCGTTTACCACACGTTGGGTTTTGAGACCACGATGGAAACTCCGTGTAATTCATAGGGGTTCTACTGTGTGTTAATTCCATTTGTACAAAATGGTTCCACGGCGTATGCGCGGAAAACACAAATTAAACCCACTGTGTATGTATTGACCATGTCTCCACGTGGTTTAAAAACCGCGAAGGGTGAAAATTCAGCTAAATTTTGCATTAAAAACGATTATTTCTGTATAAATTATTTATTGTATATTCTTATCTAATACATAACACTACGTTGTGAAAGGCCAAGTTTCTCTTTGTTCGTGCCCTTTATATTTACCTTTGTATTTTAAACCAGAAACTATAGTGGAACTGCGTGGATATGCCGTAATCCCATTAAACATCGTATCAGTAGCTAAAACCCAAAATTGAGTCGAAGTATACTAACTTTAGGGTACATACCTGGATGAAACCTGTGATAATCGTGTTGAACATGTAGATTCGATGGTAATTCAACATTTTTTAAATTTTCATAAGGGGTAATAGTTGAAATAGGAGTAGTATAAAATTTGATAACATCTCCTACTGTTTCTATGGTGTGTAGCAACGAGTTTGGAATACAGTGTTGAAATTCTGCATGGCACGCATTAAATATCTGGAATCTTTTGTTTAAATCGTCTAGACGGAACCTATCGTCTTTGGCGCCGACTATTTCTTCTAAAATAGTTCTAATTTTTTGGCTCACATTTTCCGGTGGATTATATTCTTTTTGTGGTCGCAAAAACCTTTAAATGAAAAATTTGTTTAGTGTGAAGTTTATTAGTGAAATCGTAACAAGAAAATGTTTATTTCAATGGGATCTTTAAATAAAAGACTAAATTTTATATTCCCTCGCGGTATTGAAACCACGGTGTTTTCATTTGTTCGCCGTGTAATCCTGGTTACTTCCACGGTGTATTTGTACACCGTGTGTTCAGTGTTTACTCGCTGCATCCACTTTTTTTTTGGTTTTTGGTCGTGTGGGTTTAGTGTGTATTCACAGCGAATACAAATGTAACTAACACACGGTATATACACAGTAGAACCCCTTGAATTACACGGTGTATCCACCGTAATCTCAAGACCTCAGGGTTTTATAGTGGACATAATCTTTTGAAATTAGCACCTATTTTCATTGCTTAGTGTTTCGATTTCAAGTTTTCACGACACAATTTTCTGATTAAGAATCAAAGATAAAAGTCTGAGAGCTTTAGGCAGATTCTTAATGCCAAAATCTGTGATTCAAAAGCAGTGCTGCATGACGACTTTGTGAAGATCTGGAATCATATGTTGAAGAAAACCGAATGTTTAAACACAAAGCAGAAATTAATGCTGATAATTAATGTCCTATAAGTCGTCTCAAAACACTAAGATATTGGACTTCCACTGACGATCACGGCCATGGATTTACTTACAGATTTGTTAGACTCTTTAACAATAATATCTCGCATAAGATCTACACTATACTACTTTACCACTAATGGCCAAGCAAATACTTCATTTTCATTTTCGAAGAACTTTTTAGAATGTAAGAGAAAAGTTTAATTGGATCAATTGTAAACATGTGAAAAAGTTGTGCCAGAAATCCACGCCTAACAGACTAACCGGGAAGAAACAGTTCCTATAAAACCAGACAATTTAGGTAGTCAATTAGAAAAAAATAGGTGCAGATATTGCCAAACCATTTTCAGAAATTGAGACGGCAAATAAATGTGTATCACAATTAGTAGAGGGCGAAGTATCACCCAACCAAATTGATGATGACTTTGTCGTGACTGGAAAAGCAAAATACTAAGAGTTGATGAAAGACCATGAACCTCGTGCAGAACTACTATCACTTATGATTTAGAAACGCAAAAATCGGTGTCTTTCGCGAGAAACATGTTGAGTTCAATGAGGAAAAAAAGATGGGATGGTGCGAAAAAGTAAAGTACTGGCAGTTTGATGTTTCATAGAGTTCACTGCAAACAAAATGAAAAAGAATGGTGTCGGAAACGTACAACTTACTTAATTAGCAACGGATTAACCGGCAATAAGATGTTATAACGCAAGTAATCTGTTTCCTGAGAAACGGAATATATACTGCAAGCAATTGACTATTTTAGAAAGAGATACAAAAAGTGTACGTTTTATCTAACCAAGAAGCGAGTATACCAGGAAGTGTGTTATTTGTACGAGAACAGACTTCCAGACTTATCTAAGAAAAAGACGATTAAGATTCATTTTGAGTCGTACTTGTAAACACATGAAGGAATGCTGACATCAGAGGGCCCAATTAGGTGTGCACTTAAACCACACGTACAGTGATCGCTTTGGTACAAATCATATTTGAAAAGTTTACAAAAATGAAGACAAATTCAATAGTCACTCAGTGAGTTATCTACAAACTGTATTAATTAAAACTGGTTGTTAATGTGTTGAAACAGAAATTGGATTTTAAGAGGTTTGATGAAGAAGAGAATACTGTAATTTCTAATTGGGAGCCTAGTGAACCTACTAGAAGAGAACCAATCGAGTTTTGCAAAACTACCTGTGTTCTGTTAATCTGACCAAGATCACTGACCTAAACACCAAAAATATAGAAAAGCAGTAGTGAGTTGCAGAATACAATACTGAAGAAGTAGAGATTCCATGCACTAACCATACATCGTAGCAGAGGACAGGAACAATCTGAAGCAGTAACAATTTGCAAAACTATAAGCCTGTTCATTGCTACAGAGTTGGTAAAATTTAAGTTTTGCATTGCATTTATAGAAAACTAAACATTTGACATTAAGATGAAGTTTAAGGGGGTACTTAATGAAAAAATTTAAAAATTATCAATTTTTTTTTAATTTTTGTTTTTTAATCTACACTATATTCTGCAAAGAATGCAAAAAATCTGATGTCTCTGCAAGGTTTAGAAGTTACTTAAATTTAAGTGTAAACTTGGAAGGACTATGCGTTACACAAAAATTGTCTGCTTCAATGTCTAATAAATAAAAAATACGGCAACGAGGTATGTTTCCATTAACTGATAATGCTAGACCATTCCGAGCAACAATGTTTAGGCTAATCTGCTCATTGCATTTTTTGCACGAAGCAAAAGAATTCACCGCCGCACTCAACGCTCTGATACAAACAATATCGAAAACATTAGTGCTTTCATAATTCAAATACTCGGGCAATTGAGGTTTTATTTTAGATCCTAAGAAAAAGTAGTTTCTGTTGTCGAGCAAAGTTGTGGTGACTCCACATTTACTGAACAAGTTGCATTCAATGTCATTTTTGCAGGCCTTTTACTTGAAAACCGCCTTTTTCTCTTCTTGAAAACCGGACCCGTTCTCGGCATATTTGAAACGAGTAAAATAAAATATCTGCAATAAACACAAGTAAAACAATAACACTACAATATACGAACAGGAACAAGAACTTTGAAAAGCAAAAACGACTACTAAAGATAAAAAAACAAAACTTTTTTGTTTCTTGCTTCTCCTGAACAGTTGTATTTTTTCTATTTCGGTACACTTTTCTTCAAAACTATGACAGTTAATTGAGTGTGTTTTTTTGTATCTTATTCATGGCGACGCTAGTAACAAACGCAGCAGAGCGAATTTTAAAAATCCAGCTGGTTTCTTTTTTACTTCACTTTTAATAAGACAATAAAATTTTCAAACTTTCTAAGTCAATAAAAAATTTACTATTTCTTTAAATTAAATTTTACCTGCTGTACAGCTTTAAAACTATGTAAAGAAAACGTGTTCAAAATTTCACAAAAATCGATTTAGTAGTTTTTGAGAAAAGTGTACCTAAATTTGCATGGAAAATAGCTCCGTTTAGTACCCCCTTAAGCAAATGAAGAGATGATCTGGAGAAAACAGTATACAAACAAATATTATACTGCAAAATTAGAGAAATTCCAATATTAAATAACTTAATTTTATATGTGATAAGTTCATATAAATAAACCATCGAATAAAAAAGTGATAAACAAGTACAGAACGAAGCAATAACAATACTACGAAATATAACGACAGGAATCAAATTGGCAAATATAAACCTACAACATAAAATTCCAGGTAAAGGTTAAAAAGCAAATATAAAAGTCGAAAAAACGCCTACACTAACTAAAGTAAAAATTGATTCGAGCAATAATTTTGTTTCGAATAAAAGAATTAATGGTTAATTGCGTAACTGCGTTAAAGATTAAAAATGATCATTTTCGTTTTGATTTTACGCCTAGAAGATTTTTTGGTGTGGATATTTTTGAATTTTTAATTAATTTTCGATTTTATATTTGCGCGCAGTATCCAAGTTATTGACTGGATGGTGGTGCCGCCTTCTGACGGCTCTTGAACAAAGAGGGAAAGCCGAGTGATGGCTTCCCCCGCACAAGTGGCAAACAGTTTAAAGCGGTCTTAGATGAAGAGTACACACCCTTTGGCTGCTAAAGACTGCGCCGACGAGTTAATCTTTGGGCCTATTTTTCTATCGATGCCTTTCTTTTTCTCGGCTTTCGTCGCAAATTTGCATGTAGAAACCTAAAACAAAAAGGAGACGAAAAAACTTCACTATTATTTTTGACAGTAGTTGTTGGTAGTGCAAGGAGTATTACAATGTGTACGCTTTTAACGGATATTGTTTAAAATGCGTTCTTATTTGAGATTTAAATAAAATCGAGTGTTATATTTACGTTTATTGGTAAAAGGAATCGTTTTGTAGTAGTGAACAAACCATGCTTCACCAGCGCCGCCATACTTAGATTTGTTGTTATCTACGACGTGCAGTAAGTCGCTCGGGTAGATTCGTAACGTGTTTATGACGCCGTTTACAAGGTGTACGTATGTTGACAATTGCAACTTACGGCGAAACTGTGAAATGCCTCGGTTTCCTACCGATTGGAAGCGCTGAATTAGTATAGCTTGTTGTTCATATCCGCCATTTTGCAGTCGCGATAGAAAGGTGAAAATCTCCGTAAATGTACGCATTATATGTCTCGAATTAAGTGCATTTTGATGTGCAGTGCGTGTTAAGTGTTGTGCTTCTAATTTATTATAATGGATCAACCATGACGCATCCCAATTTTCAAACCAACGGCGCTAGCTTGGAGGATTGCCACACAAATTTCTTCGCCTTGGTAAGTATTTTACGTATACCACAAATTAAAACAAAATAAAAAATGTATGTCACAATCCTCTGCGCTAACGCGTTCATTACGACGCTATCGCTGCCACAAATTTTTATTACATTCGTTATTACGTTACACACACATCTGATATACCTTTTTATTTTATCCCATTTCTGTTATTAATAACCCCTGACAAACATTGCGCTTTCTACGTCCAATACCCGCAAAATTTCCATAAAAATTTATTACAATACGCGAATATCGATTAGTAAAAATCTCACATGGTTTCATTATTATTATCATTACCATCGTGTCACGCAGTGACATTTTTACAACCTAACAATTAACGATTTATCGTTCAGGTTATGCAACCCGGCAAAAAATAAATAAGATGCATTTTTTAAAATCAAAAATAATTTTAGGTTAAATTTTGGTAACTGTTGCGGGCGTTTCGCTTTCGTGTGAACGAACGCAAGTTCGTCAATCGGTGTTGCCGGTTTTACATACGTAACGGTCTCGATTCTCGAGTGTTTCTCTTCCACGGATATCTAGATCGCATACCCATTTAATGTTTTCTACACTTGGACCTGTCTTTATGTTCAACGACCTTGCCTGTTTGTTCACTACGTTCCGTGTAATCACGATACTGATAAACTCCTGTTTATATATTTTTATAAATAATCTCTCGTAAACTTATCAGTGAAGTAATTATTTTTTTTTTATTACAATCATCGCCATCGTTACACATTACGTCGAAGGTCGTTTCCACAACGCGAAAAGAATTTTTTCCTCTACGTTTACGGGGAAACGCGCATTTCCTAAGTCAAATTCGCGACAGAAATAGGTCACTTATTAGCGCGCGAATAAATAACAGTGTTATGACAACTCGATTCGAAGGTTATATTTTTTTTAAGCTCGAGGAAAATGAGAGTGAGCTTTTCGCTGGGTCCGATAAAATATTCAGGTGGTCATGAATACGTAATAACAAAAGCCGATCAACGTTGCTGTGACAGAAAACAATGGAGGAGGGGTGCTTTATTTTTTAAGCGTCTTGGGTTTTTTTGAATTTCAAGGACGTCTAGTTTTCACTGACACTAGTGGGAGGAAACGTTTGCGCCACACACGTTCAATGTTTTTTTTCTATAATTTTCACGCGTTGCGTTATTTTTTTTACGTAAACATAGGCGTCTCTGATAAATACTGTTTATGCGTTTCTGTGTTTTGTTGATTTGCGAGAGGCATTAATTTTGAGTAAGTTACACACGCTTATTGTCATTGTTCAAAGATTCAAAAATAAACATGTAGTTAGTTTCTAAAAATAAGAATGTGCAAAAATCCTGAATTTATGGAATGTACAATGTAATTCATAAAAATTGGGATTAGGATCGAAATCATTTTTTAGATAAAAGGATTTGTACAATAATCACATTGTTTCCTGAAGATGAACGTCGTTTGAGAATGTGGTGAAGAATTGTAGGAGTGGTAATTAAAGATCTAAATGTAAGAAGAAACTATCTTTTATACGTCTGATGAGGAACTTGGTGTTATCAGATTTAGCTTCGTCACTAAATGATTACTCTAGTTCTATGCTGTAAATTATAACGTAACAAGAATACAACAAATTGACACGTTCATTTTTGCACATTTGACACTTTTCTATGAAATGCATTGTAAGCAAGGCACGCGTCACAAACAGGCTGTTGCAAAAGCGACGATGTTTCAGGTATGCAAAAAGTGCAGTTTACATTTTATTTTGATTCGATGATTGGGATAGCAACAAGAACTTACAGAATGGTCAAGTTCGCGTGGTTATGGTAGTCTGTTGTTTTTTCGCGGTTACAGTTGTTTGTGTCTTTCCGAGCGACTATGTAAATATTTTTAAAACGGGATGTATCATAGTCCAGATCCTGATTTTAAAAAAATCAAGGTTCTGTATAATTTTTTTAAAAATTTATTATGGTGTATAATCCTGAGCAGTGACGATGATAAGCTTGCAGTGACCCAAATAGATTAGCATACAAGTTTTATTGGAAAGTTTATAACGGAGGTTTGGCAACACTGCCAGCCGACGTTTACAAGACATCGAAATAGGGTTTTTAATAATAGTGGGTTAGTTAAAAAATTAACTGTTTGGACAACTTAATCTGTTATTAATTTTTAGAAAACAAAAAGTGTAATTGCGACTTCACAATTTAATGGGTAATTTGATGTTATAATCGGAATCTCGTAAATGTATGAACTTTTTTAGTGCTACACATTAAAATAGGTTTCGAACTGAATAAATATGCGTAAATAAAGTAATAACAATTCTCAAGGTTGTCTAGTTTTGCTTGGAATTATTGCAAAGTTCTTAAATAACAAAAACCACTAGGTAGAAACATTACTTTGTGAATACGATTTTTTGTTCAAACTTAAATTTGAGGCTTCAAGATTTGTACGTGAAAACTAGGAGAATTTAATAGAGCAAATAAAAATGCGTTTAAAAACTAAGTGTGCGTTGTTGCCACTTGTAATAATTTTTTGGAACTACAGAAAAAAATAGAAATAGAAAATATTTTTAATGCAGTTTTTATTTTTTACTATCGTTTTGAAACGTATTTCAAACACAAGTTTGATGAAAACGGATTGAACCGCATTTCGATATTTACTTTGTAAACTGATAACAGTTTTGTTTATTGTATTGGAGGCGGTATTACACCGCCTCGGTATCTTCTAATACTTGTTTGACCAGTTCAAAAGACACGTAGACCCAATTTCAATTTACATATTCAGCGTTTGATTGCAACTAAAATGTGTTGTGTGAATGTGAATTTTTAGAGGTCACGGTGTAATTTTGACCTATAAAAACGTACGTGTGAAATTAAAATATTTTTTTTAACGATCAAGATTAGACGTGGGGGCCATATGCTACCGTAAATGTTATACCGGCATACCGCAATCGCATGCGTCGATCTTTCTTCGCATTCCGTTCAACTTGCCGCATTCACACGGTAGCGCCGAAAACGGATTTTTTAAATCTACTGAAAAAATATTTTAACGAATTAACGACAAAACGTAATCAGGGAGAAAGTGTTAAGGCGACAAGGTCGCAGGTGTTTGTAAACACAATTACGGAGAAAAAATCGATCTTTAAATATTTGTTGTCTAGAAACGTGTCACGATTGTACAAGCAAATAACTTTCTCCGATTGTTAAGAAAATATGACAACGCAGCCTACTACTTTAAATAGCGTTTCTTCCAAATGCGCGTATAGAAGGTTGGGATTAGCATATTGAAAATTAATTGTTAGGCAAGCTAAAATGGCTACAGATTTTGGTTTGAATGTTGATTCATTGGCGCGAAATTCTAAAGGGGTCAAAAACCGGTTGTAAAACGTTGACGAAAGTCAAATTCGGGTGGATATCATCAATTTCTGTACATTCAGGTGACTGAAAAGAAAAACACGTTTTTTCTCGACATATTTTTCCGTCAATTGTTTCGCAATTATAAATTTTAGGGTGAACGGAAACTATTGAATTATATGCGTATAAAATAAAGTTGCGAAGTCGCAAAGTCTTGTTGTCAGATTTGCCATGCGGCAGAGAGTCTCGACCACGCTGTTTCCGTCAATCAATAACCGGGCATCGCGCAAGGATGTCTCGCACCCCACATTCTGTTCTAAAACTCCCCTTCGACGCAAGCCAAGTTTTGCAGCAACAACCCCCTTCACTCAGCATGGCATCGGCTATGCCTACTCCTTTTTTATATATTATTTATACAAAATCTATAAAATAGAAAGTTTTGGTTTTATAACCGTAACCAATAAAAACAAAGGTCCGTCGTCTCAATTGTACTACGATACTACGCGCACGCATTTCCTCTCCATTAATAAAATTACAATTTACACCCGCAACTAAAAAAAATTTAAGGCGTTCATTAACCGATTCATTACTAACAACATCGTAGAAAGTAACTATAAAAATGCCACTTTACGCTTCAAGTACTTTAAAGTCTATGTTAATTTTTATGTTTTACATAAAACCTAGTAAAAGTGAAAGTCTCGGAAAAAACATTTTTGGATAACGTGACTGACTTCGATCAAAATACTACAAACGGTTTTTTCTTATTTTGTTACAGCTGGTTTTCGTTTTATTACGTAAAAAATTACTGAAGCGTAACAATTACAAGGTTGTGAAAAGTTAGAAAATTTGAATAATCAAAATTAGATTATTTTTGCATGGCTCGCTTTGTTGCTTCAGTATAATTTTGATTATAACATTGTCTTCGATGTACTCACTTAAAGTTTCGTAACGAAAAGCAATCTAGCAAGTAGAAAATATAAATTATGGTGCTTACCATTTTTAGTTCAAGTTCTTTGGTATACGAACAATGCGTTTACTGAAATGTTCAAAATCAAGTAGTCTATGTTTATAAAAACAAACGGTAGGTACCGCTTTCATTCGAATTATTGGCGCGAAATAATATTTAAGGATCCTTTATAAGGGTTTGCATTTATCGTGTCAATAGGTTTTATTTTGTTTATGTACCTGCGCTATACTTCATGGTGTCTATACCGTGACATACTTTGCGGGTCAAGGAGGCAACCGGTATATCGATTAGACGATTGTTGTGTGGTTTTAAACAAACGCGCATCTTTCTTCTACGCAACACATTGTGGCAGTCGATTCAAAAAAATATTAAAGTTAATGAAGTAGTTTTAATTTTGTTTGGTTCAACTATTATTACTAAAAACCAAGTAGGCTGTGAAGAAGTTTATTTGCGTGCAAGCAACAAACCAAACAACTTTGTGAATTTTTATTTTAACACAAACAACAAAAAAACGGAAGTTGTGTAGGTCATGGATTTGTTGTTTTTCTTACACATTTTCAAGGTTATTAAGAACGCCAATTTAAGGTTAAAGGATTACGACTTACCATGTGTAAATTGTAAACACTCTGTATAAGGATGAAACGCACCATTGAAATTTCTTCTTTGTTTCAATGCCTCACTGGATCTGATCTATTAACCTACTTTAACTACTTCTCTACTCAAAATTGCGTGTTGGCATTTTTTCCAAATGACGAGCTTCACTTTCTACGAGTTCTTTTTCAAAAGTTTGTTTCGACAGTGCCGCTTCTTTTAATGACCTTAAGGACACGAACTATACCGCTAGAATTGACTCGGCCGCCACCGTAGTCGCTAATATCAACAGGTTGTTTGATGTCTCTCTTGGTTAACAATATCCCACCGAACTTTACCACTAGTATCTTCATTATCAGCTGTTATTATGATAAGGCGCTTAAGTTGAACTTGCATATCCGCTGTTTAATACTCGACATCACATTTATCTTTTTGTATTTTACAGTAACTTTGATATAAGGAAACCAAGAAGTATGTCATGATACTTTTCGCTAATCATCGATCGATCAGTTAGAATGAAGGTGCGTTACATTAATTTAAGTGCACTTTGAACAACTGAATTTGTTGATTTTGGACAATTTATGTCACAACTATCTTAAACCGTTTTACGCAGATTGTTTACGGTTAAGTTAATTTAGGCCAAAATCACAATATACACACGCTCTTGGTAAATTGTAAATTATAAATTATTGAGCTATTTATATTATACTTAATGATCAAGTTTCGATCTGATTACACTCCAAAACCGATCGATCACAAAGAATGTTTCACTGTCGCCTGATCGAATTGGTCTCTAAAATGCTACAATTTAAATTTAAAAAAATGATTTTATTGAAGTCACACCAGCAAAACTGCTTTGGGTTATACCATGAAAAGACAAAAAATTGATGGTTTTGACTTGTGACTGTAGCTGATCAGTATGGCTATGGTTATCTATGCTCTAACCTCCGATTTCAGAAAGTTTTGACTCCGAATTTTTGTTTGCTTTAACAACAAGCTTATTGGATTGGATCGGTTTGATAGCCTGATTCAGAGTTTTAAATTAGACAAGTTTTGTCGTAAGGCTAACCAGCGGTGGATTAAATAGATATCAAGGAGAACTTTTTTTGGAAATTTATTCTGGAGTGTGTTTGCGGTCTACATAGTTGATCTGGAAACAGCAAATGGGAGGAATAGTAATCGGACAAATCAAGGTGTGGTCGTTATCGCATCGATATAATGGTTTTTAGAAAACGAGAGAAAGAAGAAAAAAGAAAGATGTAATAAAGAAGAGATAAGTACTAGGGTAATACGTCGGGCGTATCGATACCAACAAATACTCGTGAATACATATCTATATTCCAATATGATAATTTATATTACAAATACTATTACGATATTTGTACTTGTCAATATAACGATATATCTAATTCCGATACACAAAATGTTGTATTGCTCATCCTAATTAATACGGTCGATGAATTGAGAAGTCTAGAGCTTTGGTTGTTAGGAAAGTATATTAGGAAAAGGAGATTGTTTGTTATGTCGTGATGATGGAGTTTTGGGGATGAAAAGAACTAGAGGGCACACTGGAAAGATATTGGTAGTGTGTACTAGGATTATACAAAGAATCAAATGAGGACAACAACCGAAGGTCAAATTTTACAGAATGGTAAATAAGGATAAATATGTAGAATGATGAATGAGAATATTTGGAGCATGAATAGAAGAATCGTATATATAGTAAAGTGTTTCTCAGAATCAATTTCTTGCAAACTTGGTTTGTGAGTGTTTGTGGCTTATCGCTTGAGGTGTCTATTGATACGATGTGGGAAACAGTGGCTAGACTCTTATCATGTCGTTTTTTAAGCTTGTCTTCAAGGTACGGATAAGAAGAGTTGTGAGTTGTAAAAACTAATCAGTGCTAGTGAGATGATGGGATCTTAGGATCAGGATGAGAATAGTTTAGTGTAACGGAGTTTTGGAAACGTGGTGAGGAAGTACTTTCTTCTTCTGAAAAAAAAGTATCACAAAGTATTCAATGTTCTGGAAAATTGGATAAACTGAGCATTGTACTAATTTGAGTGATACATTTTTGGGTTTTGCAACACTTGAAGTTGTAGAAAGTTCTACCAAATTTATGTAGAAAACCAAAAAAGTCAAAGATCAGAATGTTTCCATGCTTTACAACTCTCGAAGTAGAGGCACAAAAATACAGGATGTACCGTAATATTTACAAAAGCTGGAAATGAACTATGATCAAATAGAGAACATCACGTCAAAGAGCCTAAACTGTGTTGTGAATTAATGTTTAAAAACAGATTGTTGGGTGATGGAGTGATCAGAACAGAAATTCAATTCTTCATCAGATAGGATTACTCTTGTTTAGAACAAGTGGAATGCAAGTTGGTGGAATGGTTTTGAGAAACTGTAAATGTTTTGCTAACTCCTATTTTAGGAAATTGCACATTTTGGAATCCATGAGCACTTGTTAAAGGTTTGGGTACCGTAGTTGTCGAAATTACACCTGGAATTAACAAGTAATGTTTGTTCTTAATGCAGTGTTGAGTCAGCTATTACTAATATGGTTTACTGTGAATATTGTTTCTTCTATAACTCGATAATGACTGTTTTGTTTGATTTTTGTACTTTGTACTGCATTAGTTTTTGAAGACTGATGACTCATTATATGTTTTTAGCTCTGGTATTTCTTTAGTCTGCTAATAAGTATCGGGATAAATATCGTTTAGTTTTTTACTTGAACTGATTCTTCTTCCGTAAATGTTACATCACAGCACTATAACACTAATTAAAAGTCAATAGAATATAATTCTAACACTTTATATAGCGTTTATAGGGAGACTCGATGGGTTCAAAACTATTACTATATTAGAGAACTAGGAAGATAAAGAAAAAATAATGGAACCATGTCATATACGCTGATGACGTAATAGTAATCTCAAATAATCCAGAAGACCTAGTAGCCGTGATATTGAAACTAAAACACAATCAGCAAAGAAGAAACCAAGACTTTGATAAATCAGGAAGAAAAAAAAGAGATAAGAATAGAATGTACTAACGAACCAGACTCTAGAAATAGAACAAAGAATACATTTTGGCATGGTCAGCATTTCGAAGGCAAAACAAAATTTTAAAAAACATACCACACATTTAAGAAGAACCGTATTTAACCAGTGAACATTGTTGGTTATTACGCAAACATGGACTTTCGCTAGAAACATTGCAGACTAAATAGCAAAAACCCAGAGAGCAATGGAAAGACATACTAAAGGTAAAACTAACGGACTGCGTCAGAAATGAAGACATTAGGTAATAATACTAAGCTAATAAATGTAGTAGAACACGCAGCAAAATTAAAATGGAGGTAGGTCGGAGATTCTATGCGACAGACGGACAAATGATGCAACAAAGAAATACAACAATGAAGACCATGAGCTGCTAAAAAGACTACCTCAAATGAGATGGTCGGATGATTTGAAGTTGTACTAGGAACCACGAGAGTTGGTGTTCACGTCATAGGTTTCTGAATTAATTTACGACATGCACACTGTACTGTTTTTATCATAAATATGTGTTAAACTTTGATAAATCTTTACAGGAATGTCTTAAATTGATTTAGAAACTGATGGCTTGAACGCCAACTCTCGTGGTTCCTATAGCATGGATTCGAATAACAACAAAGAGACTGTTTTTCTATTGGAGTTCACGGTGTTTTATACTTTGTAGAAGAGCATGGAAACCTGAATATTGTATTAATGTTTTGAATTACTGATGTAGGATAGTTTGTATTGTCCGTCGAAGCATTTAAACTGTCTGGTAAGTGGCTAGGTGAAGATTTTAAAGTGAACAAAATCAATCGATGAATATGCATTTTGACGAGTTACTAATCAGTGGTGTAAAGTACGTACATTCCATGAACACTGAATTTTTCGTATTTTTATAATTTTATTTGAATTTGCATAATAAAATTCGCTCATTTGTTACATGAATAGAAATAAATTGTTTTGGTCAAAATCGTTGTTAAAACGATTTTGTAGTTTTGTTTTTGTTGACGATAGCAGAAAATAATCGAACTGTTTTAAAGTCGTGAATCTCTGGATAATCACATACGTAAAATTCGTTGTGTGCGTGTAATTGAGGGTCTCGTGCCGTTTTCGTTATAAACTGTGTAAACACGTTGCACGTGCGGTGGCACGATACACGTGATTAATCACAAGTATGCGATCGGAATGCTGTGTAATAAAAACACAATCAGTTTTATCGGTTTACACACAATTAAATCAATACGTTACACGTTTGTCGTAACACCATAAAGTTATGCACTTATTAATGCAACCTTGTCAACTGTTGTCACAAAATCTGGGTCACTTTAAATCTTGATGCTCCGCAAGAGTCGTTCGTGGGACCATCGCGCACGTTATTAATCTTTATGTTGTAGTGTAAACGTGTACCTGTTGCATTTAGAAGATAATCGAATAAAGTCGTTCGCGCTCGGCTCTATAAAATAGAGTCTGGCGTTCATTGAAACTTTTGACTCTATTAACTATTTCGTTTTGTTTCTTTTTCAGACTGAACTCTCCGGTATAAAATGGCGTAAACTTGTGTGGTGCGATGGCGGAGGGGGTGGTAACGAGCCATTAGATGATCCGGTATTACGAAGTTACGCTCGTTGTTTAGCTGCGGATATTTTATGCGTTTGGAGACGAGTGTCGGCGCCAAGACCTGAAACGTTATTTGATTTGGGGCCACCCACACCAACGCAACCACCACCGCTTAGCCTTGCAGCTGCTAAAGAACTATGGATTTTTTGGTACGGAGAAGAACCCGATCTAGCTGTCCTTGTCGCGCCAGAACTGATAACAACCGGTAAGAAAATCCTTTGTTTATCAATCGACGCATGCTTGATTAGATAACGTTATCTGTCGTCTTTCAATATTTATTTGATACAAGTAAATCAGTTCAGTAGATAATGCGGTTGCACTTTTTATTGACAACAAAGATGATCAGTTTGCTTTAGAAAGCTCCCCACTCGATTCTTACGCGGTATCACTCTGTGGGTGGTATCGGCAGGACGCATGCAACGGTGTGTCGTATTGATCAAGAGTGCGACGGCTGCCTAGCTAATATGCGAATCGTTGCGAAATTCGTACCCTCATTTTTCGAGCGGTCTAAGCGTTACTACGTAGATTCATTCGTTGAAACTAATTATATTTTGCAGCTTTTACTTTGAAGCACATATAGAATATGTAAATGCATTGTAAGTTAATTAGGTCGCAAAATAACATAATGCCCGCTCCTTAGATCCATCTCTTTATTAATATGAGATGCTTGAGTCATTGGCGTGCTATATTACGACACCTCCATAATGAACTTCTGTTTATAAACTTCGATGTTTTTAAACTTGTGAATTATGGGGAACAGTTAAATTAATTTTATTTGAATTTATCGAAAATTGCATATTCGCAATTAAAACCTTGCAGATTATTTTGTAATTCATTAAGTAGGCCATGGCAGTAATATTTATAGTCTAATTAAGAAATCAGGGTTTTAAATTTAGTCATAGGCTAATACTAGTTTTTGTCTGGGCTTTTTTCTTGGGGGGGTATAGAATTACAGCTTAACGTTCTCTGTTTATTGTCTCTTATATGGACGAATAGGTGGTCCCGAGTTGTTTCGGCTCTGTTAGTCTTACGCTGCTGAAGCTTGTGTAAGGTCGTGTTTTAATACCTCGTTATGTTTGGTGTGTAGCGAAATATCGGACGCCATTAAGTTTTCTCTAATACTCGGGATATCAGTCAGATTTAAGATGGAAAATACACGAGTTTACCATAATTTAAATGCGGATAGTTCTAACAAAAAAGATCTTATCCTTCTATTTTTACGTACCAACAAAACAAAAACATGATTTTACGTACTTTTGGTTTATGATTACTATCCAGTAATGAAAAGTGTATTATGACCTATTACCACTAAAACCACAGATTTTATAAAGTACTCAAAATTTGTCAAACTGAACGAAATAATTACAAGAAAGGGAACATGTCAGATTCTGCTATACCGAGAAGGTGATAATTTCAACATTATCGTCATGGTTATTTAAAACGCTAATGCGCTTCCAAGAGCAACGGTGAAATATATTCAATTCAATTTAGATATCAGTGACCTTTATGAGATGTGTCTCAAACTGCTGTTATTCTTAAGGTGGCGCTTGGATGCTGAAGAAGGTGAAACATTTTAGGTTGCAACGTTTTATCTTGGTCTAGGAAGATGTTAAAGTAACGTCTTTATTATAGCAAATCACGCTTACGACTAACTACAAAATGCAACACACCACCTACAACTTACTACTCTAGGTGGTGCTCGTTATCAATGCTTTGAGATATATTTAACACCCCCACTATCTCAAAAAGTTGATCAGGCCAAGTTTTTCTAAAAAGTACATGTTTTGGCAAACCTTTTGTCAAAATATCTGTAGTCATTTCATTAGTTGAAAGATATTGAATGTCAACTATATAATCTGTAAAAGCCTGCCTAATGAAATGATGCCTTACATCTATGTGTTTTGATCTTTCGTGGAAAACAGGATTAGCCGATAATTTCTGAGCACTTTGATTATCATTAAATAGCACTACACTGTCCTTCCATCCAAACAATTCAATCAAGAGGTTCCTAAGATAGATAGCTACCTTCGAGGCTTCGCTGAGGGCCATTGTATTCGGCCTAGGTGCTGGACAAAGCAATCGTTTTTTGTTTGCAGCTTTCCCATGCGAAGGCTCCTCCCGATAACTTGAAGACAAATCCAGTGTACGATTTTCTGTCTTTTTGGTCACCTGCCCAACATAACCTTATAAGTTAAAACCGTCTTTACAAAATTTTAAACTTTTAGTACCTTGCAAATAGCGTAACACACGTTTTGCACATTTCCAGTGTTCCTCTAAATAACAATTATTAAATTGACTTAAATAACTTATTGTAAATGCTATGTCCGGTCGTGTTAGGACCGCCAAATACATCAAGCTTCCTATAAGCTTCTGATAAGGTACATTTTTGTCGTTAACATTAACTTCAGAACTACAATCTAAGTGCAAGTTACTTTCCATAGGAGTACTAACACTTTTGCAATCTGCCATATTAAATTTCATCAAAAGTTCATTAATATAGTTTTCCTGGTCTAAATAAATAATATTATTTTTAACATCTCTACTTATTCTTACACCTAAATACTGTTTTCTTTCTCCCAAATCCCTAATTTGAAATTTGAACTTAATTGTTTCTTTAAAAAATTAGCAGTTTCTATATCATTAGAAAAAACCAAAAAATCATCCACATACAAAGCTACAATTGTTAGTAAACCACCCTTTCTTTTTGTGTATAAGCAAGGTTCATATCTGGATTTACGATAATCAAAACCTAGTAACAATCGATCCGATTATTCCAAGCCCTGGAGGATTGTTTTAGTCCATAAACAGACTTATTTAATTTATACACTTTACCACTCGATGTAAAACCTTCAGGTTGTCTCATATAGACATTTTCCTCTCAGACACCACTCAAGAAAGCTGTCTTCACATTTAACTTTTCAGTACTAACATGATTTTTTTAACGTAAGTACTAACATCGGTCTGTCAGACTGTATGTTAATAAGAGCCAAAATATTTTAGAAAAGTATTCTTATTTAATTATTATAAAGATAAAAACAAAGTTATATAATATGCAAACAAAGATTAAGTTTTTTTTCACAAAACAATAATAAAATTACTCAGTTTCAGCATTACTTTGCAAATTCACGCACTCGTTGCACATGGCGATAACATGCTCGAGGCATAAAAACTTTTTACACTTATTACACTTGTATTTGGTTTTTCGACTCTTCCTCGCGCTGCAGTCTTGACATCTTCCATGAGTTTTTTCTGGTTCTTCTGTTTGAACAATTTCTGGACCCATATTACAAATTTCTCGAATACGCATCCTAGATAATCGTGGAACCTGTTGAACAGTAGTGCGTCGTTTTAGATGCTCCGAGAGTAACTGCATAGCAAGGTCTTCAAGAAACACTCTTCTCACAGAATTATCCTCTGCATTCTTGGCTTTTGATTTTACAAATGGGTTTTGTGCCACCTACATCCAATATACGATAAAAAATTACCATAGGCCACCTTCTTGTACCTCTTGCACAGCTGTATGTGGAACAGAGTTTGTCGACAACGTCTACACCGCTTTTCGTGGCATTGTACAACTTAATTATTTCCGGTTTTGACGTTTCTGCGTCAATACTGTCGTCTTCGTGCATTGTTGAAAAAAGTAATACATTTTTTCCTTTTCTTGGTATATAAGATACTAAGGTACCATTCTCGTGGAACCCAAACATTCTTGATCCCTGTGGCCTGGTTTTTCCTTCTACGAATTCACGTGGTAATTCCCGCTTGTTTTTTCTTATCGTCCCTACCACTGTTAGATTCTTTTGGAGCAAACTTTGACATAAGGGAATACTAGTAAACCAGTTGTCCATGGTTATGTTCCTTCCTGTGTTTTTGATGGGTTCGATTAATCTTTCGACGACTGTTTTCGCACTATTATCAACTACAAAGAGGCCTTCCGGTTGTTTACCAAGATATACTTCCATATTTGTGGTGTAAAATGTTTTAGCATCTACCAAAGATATAATTTTGATACCATACTTATTTGGTTTGTTTCGTATATACTGACGGAAGTTACATCTACCTCGAAAGGCCGGAAGCATTTCATCTACGGTGACGTATTCAGATGGTGTATAATTTTTCTTGCAGTTTGATAGAAATATTTCAAAGAAGTCTCGAATTGCAGCCATTTTATCTATTTTCAACCTATCAGGTCTTGTCGCTTTGTTGTCAAATCTAAGATTCCTCAGTAACAAACGAAAACGTTCTAAGGACATGGTAAGTCTAAATATTTCTATAGATGTCGCATTGGTTTTCCACAAATCATCTGCATTAGAATGGTTAATTTTTTGGATAGCACATATATATAATAAACCCACAGCGCCTTAATTTCTATTATATCAGTAGCAAAAGCAGACCGATAACTTTTATCATATTTTTGTGATGTAATGGACAAATTTGTGCATTCAACAAGTAATTCTAACATATCGTTAGTAAAAAAAAACATGACCATATATCCAAAATGTTATTGGTCGCTTGTTGAGCAGGACCTTTTATGCCTGGTCTCTGTGTTATTATATTTTTTCGACGAACTCTGACTTGTTGTGAACCTGGATGTTTATACCATTTTGTTGAACCATCTTTACCAGTAAAGCAAGGTTCAATATATAGTTTTTTTGGTCTCTTAACGTGTGGTTCATAATCAATTTCCGTTTCTGAATCTATATCTTGTTCTGATTCAGAATCGCCTTCTCGTTCCTCTACTTTATCTTCCTCGTCAGAATCTTCTAGATCACTAATTTCAGGGGCACTATCACTTTCATTTTGTAATTCTTGCCACATTCTGTGAATGCGCTCCTGTTCTTTCTCGTAATTATTTTTAAATATTTTATTATTAAATTTTAGCAATGAAACAACAAGTACAAAACACCTAATTAAAACCGTTATACTAATACTAACAACGGTCTGAGGGACGAATTACACAGAAAGCACAAACGAATTAAAAAATGCTGTAGCCACGTCAAACACTTATGTGAAACTGATAGAAACTAAGCTAGCAAGAGCCGTAGATGCACTCGCGCACGCGTTTTCTTGTTAGAGGCAAATAAGTAGGGGTGCCGTCTGTGAGACCGTATGTTAGTACTGAAAGGTTAAGTGTGTAATGCTTAAACCTAAATTAACTGATAAAGCAATTAAAAGTCTTAAAGTCGAATGTCGAACCACAGGTGAAAAAGTTTCTGTATAATCAATGCCTTTCTTTTGTGTGAATCCCTTGGCAACTAAGCTAGCACGATAATCGATTCTGTCTTCACTATCACACTTTCTTTTGTACACCCACTTGCACTCAACTATAGTTTCTTCTTTCGTTAAATTTATTAGTTCCCAAGTCTTGTTGTCTTCAAAGAATTGCATCTCTTCAACCATAGCATTTCTCCATTTTTCTTTATCAGGTCTCGGCAATGCCTCTTTTATGGTTTTCGGTGCTTGAAAGTTCGCATCTGCACATAGGTATGTCACATAGTCTTCAAACTTCTTTGGAGTTCTTTGTCTTTCGGACCTTTGACATTTTTTTCTGATTTTGTACCATACATCGCCATCATAATCACTGTCATCTTGATTATTTGCAGCTTCGCGATTTATTGAATTTTTATCTACACTGATAGCATCTTCAATATTCTTATGTGATTGTACTACGATGTCCCCCACTGAATCGTTATCCTCTTCATCTATACTAATTAGCATCTGAATTTCGTCTTGAATGTCTTCCATGATAACTACGTCTCTACTTATTTTTATCTTATTTGAGTTGGGATCATACAATTGATAATATTTAATCGATTAACTCATACTATTTGATTTTTTATACCATTTCAATCTATTGACTTTAGGGATGTGCTACCAAAAATTCTGACATTACTGTCAGGTTTCTTACCAAACCATGCTTTAAAAGGAGTTTTGTTGTCGAGTCCAGACGTAACACTCCGGTTACCCAAGCATACTGCAGTGTTGATGGTTTGCGCTCAGAATTTCTTTTCCAGCTTAGAATCAAACAACATACACCTGGCTTTTTTCACTATGTTTCTGTTTAACCGTTCTGCCGAACCATTTTGTTCTGGTGAATAAGGAATTGATTTTTGATGTAGTATGCCCATCTGCTTCAAAAAATTCTCAAATACATTTCCTGTGAACTCGCCCCCATTGTCACCTAAAATCTTGATTTTTCTTTCCGTTTGAGTTTCCACTAAAATTTTAAATATTACATACTTCACAGTGAGTGTGCTTACTTTTATTTTACCGTTACACATCATGCCTTCGACAGTTCCATTTCTTAATTTCATAATGTCGTTTTGATTCATATGTCTTAACCGACGATGCCAAGTTTGGCCTGAAGCTGAATTTTCTGCAGCTAAGAAACACTGCTCTGCACGTAGAATGTCCAGTTTATACATGTTATCAAAAATTTGCACTTATTAAAAATCTTGCAATCGTCAGTACCAAAAACTACTTTGTTACCATTCTTAACAAGTTGACTAACCGATAAAAGGTTGGTAGCAATTTGTGGCACATACAAAACATCTTTAACCATCACTTCGAAAGTATCTTTGTCAATTCTGGTTGTGATTTTTAAGATACCACTACTTTCAACTTTTACTTTTGAATTGTTTGCAATTGTAATTTCACCTGGACCTTGTTTATATGTAACTTCTTTTAACCACGCGATTTACATGTTGTCCATGTTCTCCAGTCGTGTGGATATCAATGATCTTAACAAACTTATTTTTCTCGTGAATCCAGCTTTTTTCAAAGTTCTTCTGCTGTACTTGCTTCCTTTATACATGTTATGGATGTACAACGAGGTATCAACTGTTAAAATTGCTTTTCCTTGAATAATTTTCTGCGCGTCCGTTTCTTTTCCCTCAAGTCATCAAGAATCAGGAAATTTTCTGCCGCGAAAGCCCACTCACTATAGTTTTCACGACCCTTCAATTTCGGAACACTTGCAAGATAATTGTTCGCTATTTTTAACACCCTTTTTTTTGCATTGGGCCTATAACCTGTTAAAGTAACGTCTTTATTATAGCAAATCACGCTTACGACTAATACAAAATGCAACACACCAGCTACAACTAACTACTCTAGGTGGCGCTCATTATCAATGCTTTGAGATATATTTAACATAAGACACATGCTTTTGTAAAATAATTCAGGAGTACATTTTTGCAAAAGGAGACGCGGAAAGAGATGTTTGATTTGACTATATGAAGACCACTTTCCTGACCACGTGTGTACCTGTTTATGGTAGAATATGACTAGGACATATGTGACTAGATAAGTACAGTGGTTTAGGAAGCTCAGTTTGTTTTGTATATGCGAAAATGTCAGGAAACCATTCATTAACGACTTGTTGTAGATAGAATAGGAAACGGTCGAAGTAACAGCTTTAATAATTTATTGCTATCCTAAGTTGAACACTCTAGAAATCTTGTACGTTAGCTACTTATTTATAACTTTTTTAATTGCCAGAAACGGATTGACTTGGAGACTTTGTCAATCTTCTTCAACAGTCGTCGTACGAAATGTTTACCCATTGTACGTTCATCAAGACAAGAACCGACACTTTTTTGGCGTGATTGTTCAATCTGTGAACTACATTCCCAATTGTAACTTATTTTAGTCTTGCTCGAAACCTAGTCAAGTTTTTTAAAATGAATGTTACGTATGCGAAGCGGTTTTTTAGAACACACTCGAAAGTCAAAATCCTTTTATTCTGCTATCGCTACAATACTTATTCTAAAAAAATTATAAATACTATAAAAAAACTGGTGGTCACCACACGACTTTCGTATAAGGAATGATGAAGGAATGTCTGCATATTTTTTTAAGGTTATGTTGTCATAAAACCATTTTGCAGTAATATGTGCACGTTTATATTCATTTTCTAGAATGCTATAATTCTTTTGAATTTTTTTCTCTCGATTTCATTAAGATCATATCATGCGTCTCGATATTACTTACCCATTTAGTAAATCAGTAAAAAAAAGTCGTGGCAGGCAGGATTCAAAACTATATTATATTTGTGAGTTCATTTTAAATTACAAATTAAATATCTGATAAACGGTTAATGTTAGAAATTTTATTTGAATTCAATTGTTAGGAAGAATTATCTCTATAAGAAACTGTAAAAATAATTCAAATAATTTACATACGTACAAAATTATATAAGAAAAATTGTTACAAATGGCGGATACATCCACTTTCGGTTTCTTTATCAGACTCATCTTTTGATAGAACCCAGAGAATATGAAAAGCCAGCTCCATACCAAATTTCAAGTTACTAGGATTTTTGGTTCGAGAGTTATCGTGGGTATATCGTTACATACAGACACACACACACACAGACATCCAAAAATTTGTTGTCAAAATACATTTTCTGATTCAAGAGACCTTGAAACTTAAAATTATGCAATCAACATTTTTTGAAAAAAAATTGCGATCGCTATGCTTTCCTTATGGGAAAATAGAAAACTACCGTTTAGAACGATGAAAAACTATGCCGACATCTAGCAAGGAAAACTTTTACTGTACGAACTCGAAACTTTTGCTTTTTGAAGCTCACC
Source organism: Aquatica leii (assembly GCA_035610365.1). NCBI lineage: Eukaryota > Metazoa > Arthropoda > Insecta > Coleoptera > Lampyridae > Aquatica > Aquatica leii. The sequence continues at coordinate 39,042,842 of CM069437.1, read as the reverse complement.
TACTATAACGCTGAACAATCGTAAATAGCGTGGATTGAATGTAATTTTCCCAGATGAAACGAGTTTTTTAGTCTGGGTTTAGATGAAGCAAGTTTAGTCTGGAGCCTGGATCCGGTTGCTTAGAGCTTTTCTAGCAAAGAAGATGGCTAAACCGAATAGATTTTTAGTTTGAATAATCGAGATTGGGGTCTTACGAGAAGACGATTTCAATGATCTCTATAGAGTTTTAATTGAATAAAACTGCATTATTACTATGGGTCTTATTGAAAACGTGGTAAAGAATAGAGTTTTCTTTCCGCTGATTTTTCGAAAAATTTGTCGAAAGTATGGATAAATGCTTGTAGCCCATAGTCGACAACGATATCATTTTTAATGTGCCTTGATATAAAGAAATAGAAATTTTAGTTTTTCAAAAATCGGTTTTTCGTTAACAGGCTGTAAATCCTTCTTCAGTTAGTGTAATGTTGCAGTACACACTGTTAGGTATGGGAACGTTCTTCTTTAAAATCTTGATAACCGTTGCTGCTGTCTTTTTCGGTGACCAGTAACACCCTGTTGCATAAAGCAAAGTTAACCATGTTGCTGGCTGACGCCGTTGTTAATTAAATTGTATCTATTGATTTGAAAATGTCGTCAGTAACACAATTGATTGACCAATGACGACATAACGACATGATCACGTAGTTAACTATATCGTCCAACTTAACAATGTGTGATGCAACTGAATCTAAGTCTTTGTAACGTGCACTTGACTAAGTGTGGTGTGACTACAATAATAATGATGAAGCGACGGTAGTTCTGCAATAGTGGGGGAGTGGCGGGATAGTAATACTTTCGAGGCACTATTGTAATGCCAGAACGGGGCTAGGACGAGAGTTTGATTACGGCCTACACCGTTTCACAAACAGACGAAAAAAAAGGAACAAGATTTACGTTCGGCATAATCGTTTAACACAATGTAATCACAATAAATGGAGGATTAGTATCACCGTCGACGTAATTTAGGTGGTTAAGCTTTAAGGAACATTATTTAATTACCATTAGCCGTGGTGGAATAGCAGTAAACCAAATCTTTAGCGAAAAGCTATAAACAGTAGCATGCATATACATACAAATTTGGTTTTAGCAAAGAAGTTAAATTTAATTACTAACAAGAAAAGCTTATTATTACATAAAAATACAACGTCGTTTTAGATGTTGCTGTCTCGGCTAGATCTAGTCGACAAGGTTCCGACAATATTTTAAGCTAAAATAATAATAATACTTAATACAACGCAACTTGTTACTGCTTTCTTGCGAACTTTGTTAGATGCTAGGAAAGTGACTCCTTTGCTCGAACTTTAATTATGGTAGCGAAAAGTTTCGATTATCTTTACAATCCAAGCTAATGATAGCATCGCCCGTAAAAATGAGCTCTATGATTATAAATCATCGTGACCCGTAGATGTGCTATAAGTGGAGAAGTGAATTAAGTTTAAAAACAATACTAATAGTTTTTGACTTACTCTAGGGAAATTGAATTTGAATGGTGAAATTGCGGGATGACTATCGATTAAAAAAAATTCGAGACTTTTGTTACACGAAATTCGAACATTGTTGAATAGAAAGGATCTTTTGTGCGGATGCTCTATAGACTAATTTCAAAGGCTTCTCTCTACGAACCTTTGCCGTGAATTAAATGTTTTGTCATGTATTATTGAGTGACAATTAACGTTTCTTCAGTGTTACGACTTTTTTACTGGAATTTTGATGCTATCCGTTACACTAAGTATCTGTACCCTAATTTCTTGAACGATTTTCGCAATCTTACATATCTCTTAGTTCGTAAATAGTAAATACCAACGATTTTTCTGGCGGGCAGTGTATATATATAATTCACTAGCATACATTGATATCAAGGGGATGTAGGAAAATAGAAATCGGACCTAGCTAAGAAGAGATGAAATTTCTGTACTTGGTTAGGGGTCCAGAACCGATCTGTGCGCTACCATATCATACAATCAGGTGGCTTATTAAGACAAAAACGTATCTCCAACAGGATGGAAACTCCAGAGCCACCGTTCATTAGAAACAAAGCTCTTGTTGAAATCAGATATTTACTGTTAGGAGCTATTTATCTATAGTCTATTTAATTTCAAAAGAAAATGAATGTAAACAATGATCAGTGGGTGCTGCAGAAGGGGTTCCATAGATGCAATTGGTTATTGTACTATCATAAAAAGCAATAGACGTATTAACTAAAATTTGGATTGACAATTAAAACTTCTTCTTTTAATTAATTTGTGTACCTATATTATTTTTGAAATACGAGCCTGTTGATTTAAGCACTGCCTACACTACGTGTAAATATTTATGTGCACTATCTCTTAAAATTGAATAGACTATAGAACCAGTGATGGGTACACAATACGCTTGGTACAAGGGCTATGAACCTTATCAAAAGGAACAATAACAAATTTTCTATTTTGTTTACTTTCGTTTCCGACTGATCGTTATTACCAGTTAGCTGCAATTCAATCCAAAGTTTTGAGTCAATATTTTAGTGGCTATATAAACTCGTCTTTACGACCGATTTTTAACTTTGTGGGAAACGTTTCAAGTTTGAATATAAGAAAGATTCCTCGAAGTTGTGCTGCGAAATAGCTTGATGTTTTTTTTTGACATAGTTGGTAATAAATCTCGCTCTAGTTTACTTCCCAACGTGGACGCACATCGGGGAATTCTTTTTTGTTTGAGATCAACAGTAAGTAACAACTTGAGATTCAAGCTATTGACCTTTTTTTTGCTAACAAGATGTGTACAGTAGTAGTGCTGTAAAATAATATATACACCAAATCGGTAATTAATTGACATAGTTGATCACGAGTTCAATTGCTTTTTTTATCAAAACCGTCTTGATATCATAGCATTTTTCTGGTAAATGATCTACAAGCCTAAGATACATATCTCGGCTAAACTTGCATAAAATGATAGTTAATAATTAAACTTCCTTTATACTTTATAAAAATGAGAGTAATAAATTTATTTCCCAAGAGTCCTTGCGAAACCAAAAACTCGACAAACATATGTATGCATCAAACCTATTTATTATAATTAACATACTAAAATTCTTTAGTGGAGACGTTGCCAATAATCTATGACCGACAAAAATAAGTGTATTGATGCATGTCATTGATAGTTTCGGCTTTGTAACCGACACTGATTATTAATGTCAATCTGACAACGATGTCATAAGTCTCTTACAACGTCCAAAATTCCAGGTATAGTAAAAACCGGGTAAGAGAATATCTTAAAAACGAACCAGTTTTTTTGTCGTCAAGTTTTAAATTTGTCATAGTTTTTCAGTCTACTCTTTTGATTAGAAAGTGTCAATGACCTTTGGTTAGGCGAACGCGAACTGTTTACTGAAATTTCTCCCTATAAACATTTCGAAATTTTACGATTTTTCAGTTAGAAAATTAATTAGGGTAATAAAAACATCCCGAACTAATATTATATGGCGTTCCATTGATACATTCTTAGCCATGTTCACGCCTAAGCAGCTGCAATTCGAGGCCGATGGGTTTATTCCCGCGTATTGCTTTCGTGACGTCACACGAAACGTCATTATGACGTATCGCATCTCTCCGTTGGATCCAATTGTGCTTAGTTCACAAGTTAGAGCATAAATTACGTTAAAAGTTCTACGTGATTTATAAAGGAGGTTAAATTGCGGTTAGAAAAATTACTTTTGTAAAAGTATCGTACAGGATGTGACAAAATTTAGATGTTTTTATAGCTTCATTGTTACGGTAGTAAGGAGTTAACTGTTTGAATACGCGGTGCATTAAGTTCTCCCACTAAAAAATAAAGACGAGTTTAACATTGCTTAAGTTGAGGATTTCACTAAGTTCATCAACCTGTATAAAATCGTAGTATATAACACGCAACTTGCTGTTCGTAGTTATTCTTACGACTCTTTTATGTTGTCCTCCAAGTTCCACACCTTGGCTACATTTTCCTTAATGCGCCATTGTTGGCTTGAGAACTATAAAGACAATTGGAAAGCGACACGACGTAGTCGCATGAAAGGAAGTTGTTCTATTTATCGAGTAGTCCAAATACGATTTTAGTTTTTCTGTCGAGTTAAATTTTGGACACTTCCATAATACATCGGATAAAAATTCGCATCAGTAGTAACCATGGTTACCGATGCGCATGTCCTTTACGATTCTATTAGTTACCATCTATATTAATAAACAGGCGAGCATCACGACGCCACTTGACATGCAGAATCAAATAGGAAAATTGGTGTCGCGCGCACTTTTGCCGCACACCAAAATTTAACGATACCAAAATTTATTAAGCCATAAAAGTCATTCAAGGATTTGTAAAAATTATAACGTTACACGTATATTTTGTAATCAAGTTGGCTTCGTATATTTCCACGATCAACAATGAAGAAAAAATAGTATCCAATTATCGAGCATTCATAAGTAGTTGTGCCGAATGTGACGTGCACTTCCTTTTTTGAATGTAGCAGATATAAACAGACTTCAAGGGCGTTTGCTTTTTTTCTAAGGATTTTTTAGCTCGATAATGTTCAATAAAATCATACGTTGTTGCTCTATTTTGTTGAAATTATAGGTATTAAAGGATATTGAACGAAACCGCTAACAAAGTTTCATAAATCTTGTGGAAATAAGATCTAATTTAGTTCTAACTTCTGTAGGCATTTTTAGAGTATTTAAGAAAACAAATAATTACTATTAATGCATAATTGATTGATACTGTAATCAAAACACCTGTTGAATCTAAATAGTAACTCTTGTGGAATTTTCCCACAACCAATAAGAAAGGAAAGAACAATGCGACATTGAATTAATAACGTAACATTTTCTTATTTTCTTAACAAAATGACTTTTAATCATTAGTCTTTTGTTTCCTTAGATACGTTGATTACGCAACGTTATGTTTTCCTGGAATGTAACTAAAGATTGGACATAAAAGAAGGCGATTACACACCTATTCATGTCGAGGTGTTCGAATGTAGGTGATTTCCCATAGGAGTTTTATTATTGGACAAAAGTAACACAAAAATTTCGTTTGTTTACTTTCGGTTTTTGTTTTGATTCGGGTTTAGTAAGTGTTTAAATCAACGATTTTTTTTAAATAGTAATAAAACTTTTGATCTTGTTATGATTCATAAGAAATTTTTGTCATAGCCTTTTAGAAAGTAGTAGAATATGCTACCCGTGACCTTGGGTGACCATTGAGCTTATCGAACAAATAGTACATGCAATTAATTACTGTCGTACCGCAAACAATTATATGATTATTAAATTACTGAAGCTTATGATACTCTATATCCATATTTCGCTAATTGCGTGTAGGTTTTTGTTATAGTAACGCACATCCAATAGTTGTAAAATAAGCTCAGGGTCGGTTTAATCACACCAATTACGTGAATCAAATAATTTTTAAAATCACCGTGTTTATTTGTAATTAATAGAAAGAATGCATAAATAAACATTACTAAACAATTGCTCGGTAGTGGTTTACTTTGATATTCCGATTAGTAACTACGAACATTAATCAACAATAATGTATTTACATATTCTGACTGTGAAGTACACGGATGATTTCTAGTCTGTGGTATGTATTGTTATCATAGGCAAACATGTCTTAAAATAACCGCGATGTTGCCACATCGATTTGCACTACAGTCACCTTACATGTGCACGTGTCGCTACTACTGTATATTACAGTTGGCCGCTTCTCCGTACTGAGGTTACGAAATCGTCATTGATTTGCCCCGGCATCTTTGATGCTATCCACGACCAAAATATTAACCGAAATGTCGATAAAATATACCGCGTGTTCATCCTTTAAATCAACCTATTTATTTTTCATTCTAATTATAGAGAGCGAACAAGGATCGTGGGAAAGTGGATTGTCCTACGAATGTCGATCGCTTCTTTTCAAGGCGTTGCACAATTTAATAGAAAGATGTTTGTTATCGAGAGATTTTATTCGTTTGGGAAAATGGTTCGTGCAGCCTTATGAAGGTTCGAAAAAAGAAATGGAGACTACCTCCACACATTTATCGTTTTCGTTTGCTTTTTTTGTGCACGGCGAAAGTACTGTATGTGCTAGCGTGGATGTAAGACAGCATCCACCCGTACGGAAACTGAGCCGATGGCACCTCCAACAGGCGCAGACTTCTTCGACTGGGGTGCAAGGTAGTGTTTCTTCAATTTCAACGATTTATTATATTAAACGACATATTTCTTACAGTTATATTAGCACCATTTGGTTTAGCTGGCACAATAACCGGGCACACACACAAAACAGGCGATTCCACTATACGTTTACTAGAAGATTGGTGCCAGTTTTATCCGTTGGACAAAGTTAGCATGTCTAGTAGTGAAAACAGCATTGTGGAAGTCGTTGTTGGTGGTGTAAAAATGAGGTATCCTTCATGCTACGTCTTAGTCACGGATATGGACGAGTCTTCAAATGGCGCAGCTCTTAATGGTGTTACACCTAATCCGTGTAATACTGTAAAGAACGACTCAAGTAAGAGTGGTTTTATTGTTGGTATTATTTAACATATATCTTTTAGGCACGCCTATTATAGTACAAACTCCTCCTCCATCTCCAGTTCCAATTAATAGTTTGGTACCTCAACCTGGACCATTTCCAGTTTCTATGGAACATCCATCTTCCATGCATAAAAATGCGACAGCCGCTACTGTGTTACCAGAACGTGTTTGGCAAGAAAGTATCTTAGGTGGTTCGTCGGCTCAACAACCATTAGGTGGTATTCAAGAAAGGCACACACCACCACACGACAGCTCGGGCCAATGGGATTTTATCGACCCAACAAAACGAGCGAATTGTACCTGTTCTAAGTAAGTATATCTTGATTTGCTCACATTTATAAGACTGAATGTACTATGTGTATACATTTGTTCTTAGACTGCTTTTAATTTTTCTTGTGCTTTTTTTTGTGGGCATTTTTGTGTGTTGTGTTTTTTTTTAAACAAAATCAATTAGTAGATCAAGAGAATTGGCACAAGTTTAATGTAAGTAGTGGTAAACTGGAAGGCAGTGAACGCCTTTGACAGTAAATGCACGATTGCAGGTGTAGGAAGTACATTGGCAGCATGGCGAGCTGTAAATGGGGCAACGGAAAGGGTATTACGCCCCGATCAGGAAAGGTGCGGGGCAGAGTCCCGTTCCATAGGCGCTCGCCTGTACCTTCTGACTGTACGACTGACAGGTTGGTCACTCGCTTACTGGGTGACGGGTCACCACATCATAATGCTTACCAAAACAAAAATGTGTGCAATCATATGTTATGATGCATTATGATTTCACAGTAATTCAATGTGGTGCTGATCCAGTTTGTTTTTCATAAAGTTATTGCCTATTGCAAACAAGTTTGACATGTTTCAATGTACGATAATGGTTTTTTTAAAATGACAGTTTTAAGTCGAGCGTGTTTGCAATATAATTGGTAACGCCACATTATCAACTCATGTTATCAGACATGCTTCTGTTTGAATAGGTGCTGGTTGCATTTTTGTTAACTCGAAAAGGCATGTGGTTTAATAAATACATTTAACCAAGCAATCATACAAGCGACATTCACACAGTCATTGAGGTGTATTAAAGGTATTGTAACAAAATTGTACAACAAAATATATTTAAGGTTTAAGGTTTTAAAACTACCTTAATACACATAACGCATTACTTACAATAATAACAAAATGCTGTTGCATCGCAAGTACTTAAGAAAAAAAATTGTAACTGAACATGTCTATTCACTTACAGGTGTCCTGGTTCTTACACTCCTCAAGGTGGACCACCATCATATCCTCGAACACAAGAATCAATGGCAATACCTTCGGTTGGCAGTCCAGCTTCAGTCGCTCCATCTCCATTACCAAATCCTCATTCACAACCTGCATCTGTACCACCGGGCGATCAAATAATGCCAACTTTATCTCCTAACCCACCTACCATAATACAATCACCCGCGGAAAAAACTCAAACTCCCGATCAGCCGCCTCCTAGTGCAGGTTCTGTAGTCAATAGTCCACCTACAGTCAGCATAGAACAAAAACTCGATGCGGGACCGCCTTCAAACGTTTCACCGGCTGCTGTTACTACGACACTTAAAAGGCCTATACTTAGTTCAAAGGAGTATGAGGTCGCTTTGGGAGAAGAAGAACATTCCTTAGATCTACTTTACGATTATACCACTTTAGATGCTTGGTAAATATTAACCAATAATCCAATAACCCATTAACTGTATTTTTAGGTTAAACCATCCGGTAAAGCGTTTTAAACCAGACTCAAAAGAAAACCAAAGGAACAGTAGGGTAGCAAAGGGAGATCTATACAGTGCATGTGCACAAAACGGCGTGTTAGCTACAACTAATGATCTCAATCACAACAGTACCAAAACACAGCCAGCTTTTATCAAACAGGAGATAAAACAGGAACCTGTAAGTTTAATTAATTCTGATTTGAATGTTTTTATTCGTGAATTACTTAGATGGACGAAGAAGCAGCACCAGTACTTCCATCTTCACTTCCTCATGGCGTCAAACGACCTGGTGATCCTTATGAATTTGAAGAAGAAGGTGGGGGAGCAGCTTGCAATATGGATGGTTTTAAACCACGTGCTGCCGGTACAAAAGAAGAATCTATGGATTTAAAAAAGGCAACCGGTAATTTATTTACCAGTGAAGGCTTACAACCGTCTTACAAAGATCTTGAGCGTATATTCGATAATTCTGACGATACCAGTGGCGACGAAGCTGTAAGTGTATTTTGGTCTGTGTAATTGTTTGTATTATTTGGGTAATTGTAGTTGCAAGTACAAACACCACCTGGGTCTAATAAGTCTTCGGGTGTACACGAAGATACAAAACGATTATCGGGTCATAGCACTTGCTCAAATATGGGTATCTTAAGACCAGAAGAACTTTGTAAGATGTTTCCAACTCCTCCTAGTCTCGAACATAATCCAATAGCTTCACCTTGTGGACAAATAGACCTTCCTCCTCCAGATCTTACCGATTTAGGTATTGTCAGGGTAAAACAAGAGATATATCCTAATATAGGTAGCCCGATGGACGAAAGCATAGGTAAATTACTTTTATGTACCGATTGGGTATTAATTTGAAAAATTACAGAAGATTGGAGTTACGTATTTAAACCACCAAGTATATGTAAATTAGTGGGATCAAATCAATATGCGCCACTCACTAACTTACCCAGTCAGAATTTACCAGCAGTTGTTTTACCATCTCATTGTGTTTATAAACCATCGTGGATGCAGCATATGGAGAAATCTGTAACGCAAGTGAACAACACAAATGCGACGCAACCGGCAAATTCGCGTCCGAGTTCTGTTTCGAGTAACGCGCATCAAGCTACACCGTATCCTGCGAGTCCTTTACATGCTGGATTTAGACCACCACCGCCACCTTATGAATTACCGAGTCCTGCCACTTCCACTGCTAGTTCGTACATAAACAAAAACTTAAATTCGGTCGATCCTGAGTCGACACCATCGATTCAAAGGACGCCCGAGGCTAGTTCTTTAGTTGTTAACATTCTTTTAGGCGACACTGCGTTAAATATATTTAGAGATCACAACTTCGATAGTTGTACTTTATGTGTGTGCAATGCGGGACCTAAAGTTGTCGGTAATATACGTGGCGCGGATGCGGGTGTTTATTTATTAAATTCTACAAGCGAACGGACACAGAGTGCAAGTGTACAACAACCTAGTAGTCCATTTCCTAATCTCGTCGGTATCGGACAACCGCCGCCTTACGGCGGAATCTTATCTCCACATCAACAAAACGCTTCCGGCCTCGATGAGGATTTAATTCGATGTAGTTGCGGGTTTTCGGCAGTCGTTAACAGGAGATTATCACACCGCAGCGGTTTGTTCTACGAAGATGAAATGGAAATAACTGGTAAGTACTTTTATTTTAAGATTTCATTTGGATTAAGTTGATTTAAATCAAAGACGACGAAGTAGACGCACACCAAAGTCACATCAAAGGTCTTTACGGCTGGAATCTATACTAAAATAAGTACGAATTCCGCGTTTAGAGTGTGAAAAATCTAAAATAGTCGACTTTTAATCAACGGTAACGCTTTTTTTAAATACAAAGTGAAGTTCTCTTACGCATCAGTACTGGCAGAATTCTGTTCACTTGCCTAAAAGTTCAATAAACCCTTATTAAAATGCGAGAAAATGGCAACTTCACATTGATACGATTTAATCCCTAACGACATTCTTATTTTAGTATGAATTGTTACTGTTGAACAGTATTGTCCGTTTGATTCGCTTTATGATATGTATGGAGAGCATGTCGTATCTAAGTAGACTTATGATTTATCCTCTGATGTATTGAGATTAAATTCGAAACGGTTTTTTGGTTTCTTACTGAAAGTACCCAAAAAACGTTTTTGGGCCATTATTTGGGTATGATTTTTTAAATAAAATTTTGTTAGGATACGCGAATGTGAACTTATTTGAAACTCGTTGACAATGCGACCTTGTGCTTTAGTATTATAAAATAAATATTAAATCTCGTGTCGGCTGACCTTCACCATGCCGAAGTTCTAAACACGTTCAAACTTGAAAATACTAACCATTCTATAGAAGTGCGTTTTCTTTATTATTATAGAAAATTAGGAACGGCTGGGTTACTATCTTTTCACTGAAATTTTAGGTTTTTATTTCGTATACCAAATAGAAAGTGCAAAATTTTTTTTAAATTGTGTTAAAATGTCGGGATGAAAGGCAATCATTTAGTCTCGATTTATTATGGCCTCAAGTAGTTGTCAGATTTCTACGTTTAGCAGTTTCTGACATGACTAATTTTATTTTTTCTTTGACACTACTTTTGACTTATCTAATTTTGAAAATTATCAGAATATAGTAGATCATGAAAGTTTAGCTGCGGTGTTGGTTTAATTTCTAAAGATTGTTTAGGTAATGATTTTTAATAGTAAAAAATACGACACTTTTGATAAAAGTATTTATTAAGGGCGATTCTTCCATTCCATTACAAGCATTCTGTCACTAATTTTCCAAGACACTTCACCCATTTTAACTTTCTACTTTCTCGCGCTGTTTCACAGGATTGATTTTATCACAAAAACAATTTGACAATACTGTACTGAACTAATAATTACCTGTGAAAACATTGTGTCTCTTGCCGAGATAGAAACTACGATAGTTGAAGAACTAATCCTTGAATTTTCCGCGTATTGTTTTGTCTCATTTCGAATAGAAATTTCAAAGTCATGAACTGTCCCACTTAGCTATATATCAAGGGCGAACTTGAATATCAATGTAAAAAAAGTTTCTGAAAAGCTTCTTATGTGAAAGTCGTTGAGTAAAAGTTACTAAAATGTATGCAGAAATCATATTTGGTATATGCGTATAAAAATCTAAAGTTGCGTGGGTAAATTGCCCATCTTACATTGCTGTGTTCTTTACCGTAATAATAACAGGGAATAAAAGTTCTACCGTTCTGAGATTGGTAACATTGAAAATAGTCGATGTTTTTAGACTTTTCTCACTGATCTCTATAATAAAATGGATAGCTGATACTTATGAGAAAAAAATTTAAATATGGGATTAGACTGCGTGGAAGACAGGGCCACACAATACTGAGATTAGAACTAAATTAAACGAATTTTACCTGACAACAGTACCGCTATTTTTCAAACCAAAAAAATTTTATGATTATTCATTTTGTTCAAATTGCATAGCATTTTACGGAATTCCATAAAATTGTATAAAAAACTATGAATTTTAATGATTTTAATCAAATTATATTTCGTTTCAATAAGATTATACAAAAACCACACAGTTAAACAGTAATTCTAACTCGCTCAAGAATTAATCACTCATGCTTAGCACACTTGTAGATTTAACCATCAAACGCAAGAAATCAAGAAAATTAAAGAACATTACATATTGAAATATAGAATCCAAAGCACAAGCTAGTACTGATGCGCCCAAACAATTTTCAAAATATTTTTGAACATACTAATCTATTTAGAAAATATCTTACAAAAATATTAATATTTATGACAATTAAACTGTCACAAAAAAGTATGGTTAGCGCTACATTTTAGTTCCTATCTCAGTAATGAGTGGCGCTGATGATTTCTCTAAAGGTGTCAATGTCATACTACAGTATCAGCTATCCATATTATTATAGAGATCAGTGACTTTTCTATTAAAAGTTCCGTTTCGTGCTTGTTAATCGAGATTTTGCGTTTGCTCTCTTCTTTTGAACAAAGAATTTGACGTTTAATTATAAAACATTTTTATATTTAGGTAAATCTGAAAGTACATGTAAATATAACCTGAAGATTTAGTTTTAGTTACAATTTTTAAATGAATTAAATTTCCATTAGGTATAGCGGAAGACCCAAGCGATAGGAAGAAATCTTCATTATCATCATTCCTACTACAAACGAGTACAACAAAAATCGAACCCAGTTTAGATCGAGACCAAGTAGACTTAATACCACACGGAATAATAGAATTAGTCAGGGAGCAATGCGTTATGATACAAAGCACTGCCAACTCGCTTTATCGTACAGCTCGTTTTTATCGTACACAGTTGACTCAAAGTTATACAACCACGATTAACGTACTCGAATTTGCCGACGGCAATGAGGTTACTTGCCTTGCTCTAGAGCAAAGTAAACAATCGATCGATAATTTGGCGATGTGCAAAATGGAAGAACTACAAAATCAAAGGCACAACAAATTGGGCCATCATATCTGTGTGCATAGATGGCCTTTTCTTAGAGCGTGTGGACCACAATGCAATCAAGACATCGTTCGAGTTATGAAGTCTTTGCAACCTCTGTTGCAAGAAGCAATACAAAAGAAATGCCAAACCAGATTATGGGACGCGCCTTCCGCCGTCAAAGGACCATTAACATGGCGCCAATTTCATCGTCTAGCCGGACGCGGTTTGTTATTTCAACAATAATATAAACTTGTTTCTTAACGTGTCATTATAGGCACTGATGACCGTTGCGAACCTCAGCCTGTTCCATCACTCATTTTTGGACACGAAAAAGATTGGATGTCTTTATCGCCTTATGCGGTACACCATTGGGAACGGTTACTTCTTGAACCGTATTCATACGCGCGTGACATTGCTTATATCGTTGTCGCACCTGATAATGATACAGTGTTACCACGTGTTCGGGCTTTTTTCAAAGAATTATCAACGGCTTATGAAATGTGTCGGTTGGGACGACACAGTCCTATTACAAAAGTACTCAGGGATGGTATACTTCGAGTAGGAAAAACTGCTAAAGTTAAATTAAGTAATGAGCCTGTCGAAGACTGGTTTAACCTATTAGGTGAAAGCGAAACAACCGATATGCTCAAATTATATGCTCAGGTATGAGATTATGGTTTTTGTTGTTACTTAAATATCATTTACATCTATCAGGTATGTAAGCATCATCTTGCTCCTCATCTTCAACAAGTCCCTATGGATAAAACCTTGTTGGACCCACCAGAATCTTGTACAGATCGTCCTGCACCTAGTCCAATGCCCCCACCAAGCACACCCGATAATAGTACAAGTAATCAAGGTGGAAGTACTCCTAACAGTGGTGATAAAGCTCCGTCTACTCCAAAAAGCGATCAAGGTACGTTGTTTTTAAGTTGTCGATCCAAAAATTAAATAACAATTTTAGATTCGAGCGAAGGCAATAATAAAGATGCGAGTGGTTCGTCAGCTTCAACCAATACTGAACCAGCACACGACGAAGATGAACGGCAAGCCCCGTCTGTGATAATTTACATGGTAGAACCGTTCTCTTTTGGATGCGACCAAACTGATTTGCAAAGACTTGCGTGTCTTGCGTTGCTCAGATGTTTTCAATCTGTTCTCACTTCCGTTCCTGAAACCATACGTAGCAATATTAGTGTTCAGGTAATTTTTTTAACAACAAAATTGTGATATTTTACTCAATATATTTTTTTACAGATTATATCTCAAGAAAGCATAATGGAACTTAGTAAATCTAGAGAGAGGTCACGCCAAAGCGATCATATGCGAGCTTTAGCTCTGAGTATGTTCTCTCAATGCCGTCGTTTACTTGTACATACGTGTAACGTAAAATCGCTCACTGGCTTTGGACCAGCTGCTAGTGCAGATCTTTTCTTGAAAAACAAAGATGTAAGTAATCTCTTAAATTGACACAACAAAGAAATAATTGATTTCGTTCTTAGGATAAAAATCGTGCTCCATATAAGCTATACACACCACCGTTTATCCTAGCACCGATTAAAGAAAAAGTAGAACCTATCGAGTCGTTTGGTCTACCTAGTTCGGAACAAGGTTGTGTCCTTTACCTAAGTTATTGTCTCTCGGAAGATCAAAGTTGGCTTTTGGCTGTAGCAACAGACGAACGCGGCGAAATTTTTGAAACAGTTACCATTAATATCGACATACCAAATCGAAGTAGGAGGAAGAAAGCGTCGGCAAGAAGGTTGGGTTTGCAAAAATTAATGGATTGGGCTCTGGGTATAATGTCTTTGAGTGTGAAATCGTGGCGTTTAGTCGTCGGTAGGCTTGGTCGAATTGGTCACGGCGAACTTAAAGGTTGGAGTTGGTTGTTAAGTCGGAAGAATCTTTTAAAAGCTTCGAAACATTTGAAAGAAATTTGCAATCAATGTTCGTTAATTTATCCTACAAGTGTACCTTGCATACTTAGTGCGTGTTTAGTTAGTTTGGAACCCGACTCTGCTTTACGATTAATGCCCGATCAGTTTACGCCTGACGAACGATTTAGTCAAGCTAGCGTGAATTCACAGCTCTCTACTCCTCAAGATGTAACTTGTACACACATATTGGTATTTCCTACAAGCGCCACGACGCAGTCATCACAAACGGCGTTCCAAGAACAACATATTAACGGACCCGAATTGGGCGACGAAGATTTATTTAACGCGTTGAACGATGATATGCCAGAAGGTATCGACGGTATGAACGTTTTCAGCGATATTTTTAATTGGCCCGAGGCTGGACCCGGTGGTGGTCAAAGCCCTACTGGTAGTCCTAGAAGGGAGGAATCGAGACCCGGTAGCCCAACAGGTTATATGAACGGTGCGGGACGCCAAGGTAGTCCTTTTCCGTGTGCACCGAATTCTAGAAATGGCGAAGTGGCGGAAGAAGTTGGAACGTTGTTACAACAACCATTGGCTTTGGGATACCTCGTGTCGACGGCACCAACCGGACGTATGCCTAAATGGTTTTGGGCTTGTTGTCCGCATCTCGAAGAAGTTTGTCCGGCTTTTCTTAAAAATGCTTTACATTTACATAGTCCTTCCATTCAACAAAGCTCCGATGATTTGTTGCAGCAATCAGCTGTTACTTCACATCCGCTTGATTCTCAATATACTACAGATGTATTAAGGTATGTAATTTTTTATTTATTACGTTACTATTTGATTGTTGAATGAACGTTTAAAATAAACACACTCGAAACATTTTTGTTTCCCCACGGCGATGTAAATTTTTCGCATATTTTATATTGGTAAAAATCCACGATTTTTAAGATTGTCAATGAATCTTGTATTAATGAATAACACCATCTATTTACGTAGTTATCTATTTTATTCTGCTGATCAATCGATGTTGATATTTAAAAAAAATATAAAAATTCTTAAATATAATTCGATTCGGATCGAGCTGTAATCTGATCGAAACAATTAAGTCTAGTCTAGTTGAGTTTTTATTAGAACCAAACTTAAAAACATGATTATACGGAAGGGTTAGAACACTCCACAATTCTTCAATTGACTATCAAAACTTTGCTTCTAAATTTAGTTTTTTTTGTTGTGCTGTTGTTTTATCTTGTTAGCAGTATTGAGCACTGTTTTTGATTGACTGTGTTCATAAAAAAGTTTTTTTATGATACTTAGCATGTTCTAAAATCTACTGGGCTGTTTATGAGCAAAATTTCTCAGTTTGAAGTATAACTAATTATCGATCGTTTCCATTCCATTCAACAACGCACTCTTACCCTAGTGAATATACAGGATGTTAAACTAAATTCTTTATTTGGACCCCAGTTCATAATTATTGGCGTATTTTTGTTTTTCGAAAAATCATTACTCCTTTATTTTAAGGAATATTGAAAAAATACAAAAACTTTCAGCATTTGCTTTCGGTTCTCTAAAACATTTGTATTTAGGATTATTTTAATTTTATCAAAGAACAAAATGGCGACCGATCAAAAATTTCAATGCAAGATATTTTGAAAACCACTAGATCGATTTTTGAAAATAAAACATTTATTAGAAAATCCTTAAATTATTTACTATAACATTTATCTGAAACATTTTTTAGATCTGTCGAAAAAAAGTTTATTTAAATTGAATTACAAGATAAATTTTAACACACTGTAACAATCGTTTAAAAGAAAGTAAGCTTGTTGCTATTAAACAATGGAAAAAAAAGAACCGAATAATAAACACATACTTTATGGCGTACTTCAAATTTGAGACACGTGTTTTCAGTTTGTACGTTCAAATTTAAATACTTTTGATCTTATTTTAAAGAAATATCTTTATTAAAAAAAAATTATTTACTGCTTCATTTTGAAAAGTTTCCGTATCACTTGGTGTGGTTTTCAAAATACCTTGTTTTGAAATTTTTGATCTTTTGATCGATCGCCATTTTGTTATTTGATAAAATAGAAAATAATTGTGTATACTAATGTTTTAGAGGACTGAAAGCAAATGCTGAAGCTTCTTTGTATTTTTCGAGAAACAAAAAACGCCAATAAATCAGAGTTTAAGATTCTAAAGTTTAAAAATCGTAGAAATCAACTAGCGTCTTCCTTAATCGCTACCACGGTTTCGAACTCCACTATGGTTCCGGTTGTTACTTACCTATTCAAGACCCTATCTCAATCAGAGTCGCACCTAACCAAGATGATTACCTAACTCTTCAGACGTTCTTTGTTAGATTATCGTTTGTTTATTTGATTCACAATAACCCAGCAACTACAATAAATTGAGTACACGTGTTTTCACAGCTATGCTGTTATCCTCTACGAACTGATACTAAAACTGTAATTATGACTAAAGCTGATTTATACTAAAATTAGGTGACGCTTCGTTACGTTTCTCACTGATTTTCGCAAGTTGAACAATTCCGAAAAACCTAACGGTCTGCATTCATCGCTGTTCATCAATAAATTTTTGTTTTTATAAATTTCTTAACTCTCTGGATCTAGTTGTTTTCTGTTGTTTGTTTTCTTAATTAATTTGATGTCTTTTGTTTTATGATTATTTTCGAACATATGTAGGGCAACACTGGATTTACCTATTCTTTTATATTTAACATGAGCCAAGTGCTCGTTATAATGGGTTTTCCGGTTTGTCCTATATATATTTGGTTACAGTCTTTACAACTAATTTTATATGTATATTCCCGATTTATCGCACTTTTTATGTTATTGTTAGTGGTTGTTACTGTTCTGTAATCAAATTTTGAGAATTTTTTTTTGAAGTCTTCTAATATATGTGGGATAATACGGAAGTTTTACATATTTATTTTCTTTTTTGGTGTTAGTATTTTGTAACGTAGTTCCATTTTTAATATTTAATTTATATGTTTTTTTCTAACGATATTGTTGACTATTGATGCTGAAAATGTATTCTATGTTGCAATATATTTAATATATTTTAATTCTTTGTTGAAATTATTCAACTTGTGTGAAAATTAGTCAGACGTAATGAAGCGTCAAGTAATAATTAGCTTTAGTCATAATTATAGTTTTAGTATCAGCATTGAGTTAGCTGAGGATGACAGCATAGCTGTCGAAACACGTGTACGACAAGTATTAAATTAATTCTAGTTGCTGGATTATTGTAAATCAAATATATTTAACGCTACAGTAGTGGTTATTTTATTCGTGTCGTTTGTTTTCACATTATCGGTTTTTTTTATAACTGCTTTTAAACTTTAAAATATCCTTGATTGCTAAGTTAATCATCTAACTCTTTCTTGGTTAAATCCCGATGTTCATCGTTTTTTTCTCGTTTTTCTGATGTTGATCTCTACAAAACTGGAAAACGTCGGTTTTAACATTGGCACGGTTCACTACTGGAAGATGTTTTATTTTAAATCGGCGACTAATTAAAAGCAGCTTTAATATATTCTTTTATCATTATTCGATACCAATTATCTGTAGAAATAAGTATATTAAAACTCGCTATCATTGATATGGACCATGACGTCACTGTTCACTTTTCAATCTTCGTTTGTTTTTCATGTTTGTGCAATTTAGTTTTTAACAATTAGAAAAAAGGATCATATCTATGTTATATTGAATTTTCATTTAGTCGCTTGATGTTTTGATCGGTTTATTCGAGTTTTTTATGTTTGGTTCATATTTCAAAGCAATTATATTTTGTGCTAAATCTTTCTAATCCTCTGCAGTTTTGTGATAGTAAAGAACAATTTAAAACAATCCCAAAAAATGATTGAACTAATAATAGAGGGACTTTTGATGCAAAATTACACATAATTTACTGACTTGATCTTTATAAAAAACTCTTCTCTAATATCTTATAATAGGATATGCTGATAAAAATTTGTAGTTTTGAAATTCACTTGTTTTAAGAAAGATAATTACAATTGTGTTTTTATCAAACTCATATTGTTTATAAAAAAATTGTAAATAACAGTTCACGTCGGTAAGACCACAGAGGACAAATTATGTGTTCTGCGGTTGAATCTGACATAGATGACAGGTGACACGTAAGAAAACCGTAAGAATTAGTGCCAACTTTTAACTTGAGAACTACCTCACACTTGGCCTAGTGCAAAAAAGTAGCTGTTCCGGACTTCCAAGATGAAACAGGTCACGGAGTCACTAAAATAATGTTATTTTATGAACGTCTGGTAGATTTCTAGTGTGTTTATTTTAAGCGTCTGTCAAAGAAACTCAGAAATCTTGGATAATGTTTAAATTTTGTGTCAAGTTGTGGTCGTAAAAATAAGCGAGACTATCGAGGTTGAAAAACGAGGAGCAAACTTTTTCAATATCTTTTTCTCGCAAAATTATTTGTTAGGATACTTTTTAGAAAAAGTCGTTTTAGAGAGTTTTAAAACGATCGATATTTTCCTACACGATTTATAGGGGAACACCACAGTAAGATTTCTACAAACTTTAAATTTTAAAAAACATGAAGTCGTATGTTTTATTGCGTTCAATAATGTATCGGCGGACATTTCTACTCTATTTTAACTCTGTTATTTTTAACTACATGCGAGCACTATGTTTTGGCTTGAAAAAATAGAGTAGAAACCAAATACTCCCTGAAAACCAATGTAGTTTTAGTTGTTTATAGTAATGTTTGCAGTATCTAACGTAAGTGGCAAATTGCTACGAGAGGCTGGCGATGCCCCTGATCAAATACTTATATTCATTTATGACTTGCAGACTGTCAAAAGAATAAAAGATTGTTTGTCTTGAAGTGAAACCCTTGGGGTTTTGCGTAAATATTACTGTTAATTGCGAAAAATTGTTTGAATTTTGTGGTCGTGTTAGGGTACGTTAGGGGTCAAATTTTTTTTGAAATTTTATAAATTAAAAGTAATCGAACTAATTTTTAGCCGTAACAGTTTATTCAGTTTAATTTTCTTATGTGTCTTTGTATGGGAATCACTGAAACTATTTTAAGTTACTGTAATCTTGTCTTGATAATAAAACTATAACAGCCAAAACTATTTGGTTGTTTATGGCTGTCAAGGGAAATTCGAAATTCTATGCAAGATAAGATCGTCTATAATATTTTGGATATATTGGAAAATCTCTTCGCGAATCATGATTTTCCTTAATGGTGGTTCGGTCAGAATCACCTCTCTACTTTATCTTCATATAAGTTTTGACTTCAAAGTTTTTAAAGGTTTAGCTTGTCATGTTTTTAGTGCATACGTTTCAATGTGTGTTAAAGGTTTCACCGCCGGAGTCTAGACTTAGATAAGAACGTTTTTCTGGTTTGGACCGTGTCAATTTTGTAACCGAATTGTCAAGGTTTTGTCCACTTTGCTAAAGGGCGTGGAAGAAATCAAAGAACACGAACAAGCAACTAAAATCTAACTAATAACTTCTAAATGTTAGCGTAAACTTGTCTAGTATCGTATTTCAAGCAGAAATTATTACAACATCCGCTTGTGCTTATGAAATGATAAGGAAATCTCATTAAAAGATGATTAAAATGGTTACCGATAGCTAAGCACCACTAAGAGGTTTATAGCAGTTAGAGATAGTGTGAACTCGCTCTACAACGGACAAAAGGACATCAATGAGACGAAGGAAACAAAAAAGCAGATCTATATTATACGCTGTACGGCGAAAAGATAGAGTTAAGCCCCTTCTTCATTTTGTATGATAATTTAAACCAATATATGAAGAGATAAGTTTACAGGGCTTAAATTAGTAAAAGCGCGAAGTTCAAAAATTATGTAATGCATGATCTCATAGGCATTAAAGTACGTAAGAAAACATGTAATTTTTAATAAATGTACAAAATTAAAAGTTTCTATTTATAATAAATAAATGCGGTTACAATTTTATTTATTAATTTAGTTAGACGATTTATTTAAAAAAGATATCAAATAACACTTGGAGGGAACAACTAAACATTTAAAACGCGTATAAACGAGGGTTTCGTTACATTTTTGCATATTAATTTGACGAACTAAAATTACGACATATTTTATGGGAGTTTAAATAACATTCTGTATAAAAAAAGACATTTAGGCTTTGTCAAATAAATGAAATAATAACAGAAACTTAAAACTGCGAATCAGTTAACCAAAACGTCAAACATTAAACTGAAGTATGTCATTAAAATACAGGTGTTAGTTGTGATACTGACGTGAAAATTTTAACCAATAAAAAAGTCTATTCAAATTTAGCGCGGATTTATTGGGAAGGACCTAACTCTATCTGTTTGCCGTACCGAGAGTAGACACCGAAAATGACAAAATCACAGTGGTTCGGTCGTTTAAGTAGGATCTAACTGAAAACGCATGAAAAGCAAGGCAAGGCAGAATTTGTTTTGTTCGTATTAAGTTTTGTAAAGGATGAAGCGATTATATTATAAAATACACACATCAAAATAGTCTAAAGGACAAACGTAAACAGTATGTTTGCAAACATTAATCAAAATATTTTGTGATTATAACATACCAAACGGCCATTTTGCTCTTTAGATTACTCCGTTTATGTATATTGTATTAAGAAATAAGTTGGGTTGTATAATGTCTTAGAATCAATAAAGATAGAAAGAGAATTCTTAGTCATGATATTCAGTTAAGAGCTGTGGATATGATACAGGGAGGTGTGTCTATTTGAGATGTGGCGGCTGCTGTAAATTTGTGTAAAAGTACCTTTGGGTGCTTGTGGCAACGTTATCAAAAAACTGGTGTTGTAAAAAAGAGACATTCTGATTGTATCAGGAAAACGAATGATGTACAGAATTCAATATCTTTGAAACTGAAATCTTATGGTCAACCAGCTAAAAACTCAACTACAAAATGTTCATCAAGTGGTAGTCAGTGGCCAAACTGTTAGAAATAGGTTGCATGATGTTGATCTCTATGCTCGACGTTCTATTGAAGTTGCCGTGCTTTCACGTGGTAATCACGTACGAAGATTAGAATGGGGAACTATATCTAACATAATGCAAAATGCACTAAACACCGTCGAAAAAGACGGATTTTTATTAGAGAAAGTCACAACGAAGTATATCAGGGTTCTTAATGCAACCTAACGGATGGTCCGGTCACACATGGGGATTAAACTCACAATGACCGATCATATAGATATATACTGCAATGACTAGACCCACCATTACATACTTGTATACGATGATGGAACCAACATGAAAACCACAGCTTTTCAGCTAGGCAAAGTACAGATGGCACGTCTGCTGAAAAAATGATCGATGGGAACTACGTTCACAGCAGCCATAGAAGCATTACTTTCACTTCCACCATTACACCTTGTTGTAATGATGGAAGCAAGACAAGTAGCATACAGGCTGCAGATTAATGAACACACGTCAATTACCGGATGCTGCGTGCAGAAACAATCTTAACGATGAGATCCGATTTCACAAAAGAGTATCGTATCTTAAAGAAATTTAAAATGATAATACCGCTACGAGACGATTGGACAAGAAACCTTTACCCGGGCGTGGTTGAAGGAACTATCCGATACACAGATGAGGCCAAAAATCGGAACGGTACCAGTGCGGGAATATATGGAGGCAGTCACTATGGGAAGCAACTTTCATTGACTTTTGGGTTAATATGCATCCACTTTTCAAGGTGAACTTGCTCCTATTGACTGGTGTCAGAAACATTATCAACTTTAGATCATACACAAATTGTCCGATATCGATGTCTGACAGTCAAGCAGCAGTATTGGTACTAAGATCACCAGTAATAAAATCCAAACTGAAAATGGCATGAATAAACAGTCTGGAAATATTGGTAACTCGCCAACCAGTGCAGTTAGTTAGTGTAAAGGGAAACCTAACGGCGGATGCACTAGCTAAAAAGGACAAAACTGGGACATATATAGGACCTAAACCTTTAGAAAGGCCTGCGATACCGGAAAAGAAATAATCCGTAGCAACTAGCAGCGGAACATAAGAAACTATAAAAAAACTCTTCAGGGATGAGACACACAACTTATCCTTATAGCGCCGCAATGAAATACTCAAAGTACAGTATCAAGCATGAGTCAACAAAAGTTAAGGAAATTCACAGGACTAATAACAGGACATTGTGGCCTTAACAAACATTTCTGCCGTGGATGCTTGGTGGACGACGAGACTCCGCAGCATTTGCTGTGTAAATGCGAAACATGCTAAACGCAACGCACAATGATTCTCGACATACCAAGGGTAACCGAGGTTGAGTTGAAAAAAAGAACGCTGCGAATAAGCTTCTGAAATTCATAGACGACGCGGAAATGCTGATGGAGTAAAAATCAGAGTTGCAGAAAAGGATCAAAGAGACCGCAGTGCAGGGGCTCTAGACGAATCATCACTTGGATAATATTTTAAAAAAGGGGGCGTGGAGAAGACCTAGGAATGAAAATCGTTTGGCAATTGTCCAGAAAGTTGATCGGTTCCAAGGGGGAATAGTTATGGTTTGGGCTAGAGTTAGCATTAGTCGTAGAACTGAACTCGTTTTTGATGAACGCTTTTTAACGGCAAACTCATATCGAGACACAATTCTAAAACTTGTTATCTTACCACCTGCGGAACTGTGAACAATTTTTATTGATGTTAGAAATTTTTTCTGTAAGCAAAATATCGCAGTATTGCCGTGGCCGGCGCAATCTCCCGATTTGAATCCCATAGAACATGTGTAGGATATACTGTGGAAACGGTGTCCTGAATCAAGGAACGGTGTTTCAGACAAAGGAATATTCTCAAATTGTTTAGAAGACCAGTGGCACCAATCTGATCAAAATAAAATAGCCAATGCAAACTACACTAAATTATATTTTTGTGCTGTCAACATCGCAAACGTCAATATTCGTTCGTTTAGTGTAGTTACGTAATGGGCGAAAAAAAAATTCTAGGGTGGCAAAAACTAGAAATCTACATAAAACTAAGTGTTCAAAGTCAATTATTATATTAGAACCAGTATGCGACAGGTGGAAGTAATTAAAAAAATCTTGAAATTTAGTTAATTCAAATTTGACAGATTTAGTAATAAATGTAGTACCAATATTTCTGGTGTTTTTTTAAATTTTTCCAAAAAAAAGTAATTGTACAAAAGGCGACACAAAAACTAATGTACATTACTCTCGTCGAAAGTATCATAGCATAACACACTCACATGACACGCTCGGCCGTGCGGCTTCACATCGCATTAACGTTATTTATGCTATGCCTTACTTTCAACCCTTATTACGTGAATTACTATTCTTTTCGTTATTAAAAATAAGATTACTGTTCAACCGTGTTTTGTTTCATTGATAATACTTGCAACAACGTTTATTTCTAGCTTTGTCCTCTAGATTACTTTGATGTGCGTAGAACGTTTGTTTAGTTCATAATAAGAATAAATGAAAACCTCGACGTTATAAACGCGATAAAGAAGGTTTTTAAATTATTGATCTCGATTATCTGACTTCACAAAATTTCAAAAATCTTCAACGATTTTCTAGAAATCCAAATCTACAGTCTTAACGTCTTGTATTAGAAATCGAATATCTTTGAACTGGGAACTCGAAAGGTATTTTCCTAACTGTGGTTTTTCCCTGTTTCGTCTAAAAAAATCATTTGGTTAATTTTAAAACGTAATTTATTTTTTGTAGGTACGTACTAGAAGGTTACAATGCACTATCCTGGCTGGCTATGGATTCAAACACTCAAGATAGATTATCGTGCTTACCAGTACACATACAAGTATTAGTTCAGTTATATCACATGACAGCCTCTCTGCTATAAAACACTGAAGTAGAACTAGACACGTTTTAGCTTTAAAATATAATATACTGCTAAAGTAAACATTTTTAAAGAAAAAATGATGAAAAGAAAATACTCATAGGTTGACAAAAATAATATATTTTTAATACATTTGTACATAATTTAGTTTTTAATCGCGTATTACTATAATATAATTTCCGAACGTAATGTTTTTGTACAAACAAATTGTGATATGTGATAATTATTTTACACTTGCAAAAGAAAGTCTTTTTTGCTTATTTGGAGAATAAAGCGTGAAACTAAATGATATTAATTGATTCCAAATAAGTATATTCTAGATGAATTTCATTTCTCCAATCGATTGTATCCAAAAGAAATAATGAGAGAATTTTCCGCCGAATTACTATTTAAGATTTACTGCCAGTTTACTTCAGTGTTTTATTGTAGATTTGGGATTTTTTAAGTTTTAATGCGCATTTTATTTGTGTGTATATATTTAGAAATGTACAAATTGGATTTTAGACTGAAGAGACAGGCTTTATAAGCGTTTTTTTTGTAATTTTTGGTGAAAATACAGCAATATCAAGAAATTGCCAAAGAGGGTAAATAATTAAAAAAATAACACTTTGGGTACAATTATTGTTTGTTGTCCAATGTATATAAAGAGAAAAAGGTAATAGAACAATTTGTACATAATTCTTTAATCAAAAAAATTAAAAAAATCCCAGATTTTAAAAATCTGCTAATGTAGTTTAGCAAAGTGTTGATTCATGTACGTATTAACTTTAATGTTTTAGCGTTATTAAGAAACTGGGGCCAAAAAAGTTGACGTATCTTATTTAACTTGCCTCAGATATTTGGTACCTAGAATGTGCGCAATTTTGACTAAGATGTAGTTGCGCGCATTTCATTTTGGAAAAAGGGCCTGCATGTTTTTGTTACCTGTTAGAATAGTGACAATTTATGTTATCGAGTTCCTTGCATCCCAAGCTGGCTAATTGTTACGCCGACGATTTTTACCGATTTTAACCGCGTCTGTGAAAAAGAATTTTATTTTGTTTGCAACCGATGCCGGTTAAAATTGCCGAAAATCGAAACAAACGGTTCTTCTTCTTAATAAAACGATCCTTCCATTTTGTGTAATTAATTTATAACAGTATTTGTTGAAACAATCACAATCTTGTCTTTCCTTCTTGAAATTGTAATTTATGTTTTTACGTTCATTGTAATAATAATTTATATACTTATTTAACGCCGCAAATATTTTATAAATATATATTTTTATTGTGGACGGTATAGGATTGTTATTTGTTTGAAATGTAGAAGCGTTTTTATCCAACGTAATGTATATAATAGTGTTAAACTGTTGTAAGAATATGTCAATTTTAGGGAATTGGGATTATTATTATTATATTATTATTATTATAGTTAAATGAATTTGTAAATATTTTATTGATATGAACTAGTTGAATTAGTAAATACACATAAAATGTTAATAACTTTATAAATAATTATATACATATTAGTTAGGAATTATTAATAAAGTACTCGTTGAGTATCAAAAAATAATTTTAATTTTTGATTTTTCCATTTTTCGTTCGGTTTTAAAATGTAAACGTGCAGTATGTGTCAAATACAATTATTTGTCATTTTATCATGCAGTTTTACAACCATTTTGGTGTACACGTTGTTTTAATTGTACTTTTAAAGTGTGTAAAGACAATCTAAATACAACAAAATATCGTATCTGTTGATTATTTAATTTTGGTTCAGAATGGTCAATTCGGCAGCTACTTAATGATGAAAGAGAATGGTTTTTTGATTACTTCTCGTTCTGAATAGTGTTGCCTCTTTTCCTACTAACAGTTTTTAATTAGATTTTGCAACTAGTACAAGAATAAAGTGTTTGAGCTGAGAATATACAGAAGCGTATCGTCAAGAATTAATACAAAACATGTTTTTAAAATGGGAAGACAACGGGCCAATAAAGTATGTATGCGCATTCAAAATGTATTATCAACAACGTTTTGAAGAGATCGCTTTAAAAAATAAAGTCTCAATGGAGCTAGAAGGTGACATCAATAAATTTTTGATAAGCCCAAAATAAATGTCAAAATTATGTTGTTCTTTGAGTGTTGCGGTATGTATTTTAGTTGCACCCTTAAATGTCGTTTTAAGGTTGTTTATCAATCCACAACTTCAAAGGAACGTAATTAAAATTAAACGTATAGTAGACAGAAGCAAATTAGTGATATGACAATACGTAAATGATGGTTTTAGCAATTTATTCATAATCTTACAAATTATAGTTTTGCACTATAACTATTTTTATCTATGCAACAGTGGATTTAGTGGTTTTAGTTACTGGGTGACCAAATAAGAATGCAATGTGCTATATCTTCGAAAGTATTCACTGTTACCTGCGGTAAAAAATGACATGCCTAAAGTGGCCAAAACAAAATATTGGTAATTATTTCCAGGTTTCTAAGATAGCCGCCAGGGGGCGTAACCGTTACCTAAAACTTTTAAAGTGATTTTTCAGCTATAATACCCCTAGAGCATTGATAATACCGAGATAATTTTGTCATAGAGATTGTTGAAAGCGTGTTTCTTGGTAATATCACGAGGCCGAAGGCCGAGTGATATTACCTCAAAGAAACACGCTTGAAACATTCTCTACGACAAAATTTTGAGTATTTATCAATGCTCGAGGGGTATTCGGTAAGATAATTTTTTACTACTTTCCAAGTTTTTTAATCAATTAATACCAATTAATTGTGTTTTATGGTGTATTTTCTAAAGGAATTTAGTTAATTTTGTACTTACAAATATCATCAAATCTGTGTATCATCATTATGAATTGATTTACTATCTGACATTTAATTTGACATTTCAATAGATCATGTCTGCTTTGCCTGATAACACCACGCCCGTGGTGTTATCGCTGTAATTCGTTGATGATTGGTTGAATTTTAAAAAATGCAATAAAATCAATTTTTTTTATTGGTTAATTGATACAGTATATAGTGATTTTAACAAACTCGGTCTCGTTGAAAAAAGCATTATTTGCTATATCAAACCCATCATACTTGTGATATGTCTGATTTTTAGTGATACCGCTAGAGCGCGTTCTTTGATATAACAGAAAATTGCAAAATTCTCGGAAAAATTGAATGACTTTTTTCCATAAAAATGTAGTGAAATGATACCTTAATAGACTAGTGAAAACCGTTTCTCGATATCTCATTTCTACCTAAAATTACTAAGAAAAATTTGTTGACGTAAAATTTTAAAAAGACGCTATTACACCGGTATTTATTCTTATTGATTTGTGTTTTTTCAAGAATCAATGATGAAATTTCATCATTTTTAAATAGTATTCTTAATTCAAACAATTAAAAAAAAAACATGTAGTGACATAAGCAAAAAAGACCGATTTTGAAATAAAAGACATTATTATTGTGAGATGGGGTGAGGAATATCTCTTTCAAGCACAGCGACTAGAAGAGATCTTTTGTGCTCCTGCGTTAAACTCAGCGGAGATCTATATCAGTGATGGAGTTGATAAATCCTCTGGTTGGTAGTTGAACTGCATCCTCCGCAATGAAGTATTGTTCAAGGTGTTTACTTCTTTTTAAGAATAGAGCTATACAACTCATGATGATGTCTTTTATATGTTCCATATCTTCACCACAGTACAGGCATTTGTCATCATCCACCAGTACCATCATTTTAAGGTGATACTTATAATGGAATGTTCTGTTAGTGCTCCGCACAGAAGTCTCAGCTCCTTTCTGCTAAGTCTCGTGATTTCCTTAATCTTTTTCTGATTGTGGTTTAGAAGTTTTTTAGACTGTTTGAGACCAGGACTTTCTTGTCAGATTCTGTTGACTTTTTTTATCTGCCCAGTTCTTGGAAGTCCCTCTGACCGAAGTCAAACGAGGGAGTTGGTTTAATAAAAGGTTTGACTGCTCCTAGTTTAGCTTCTTTATTGCCGTCTATTCCTTCATGTCTTGGTACCCAGACTTGCTCAACTTTGTTGTTATCTGCCAATTGGTTTAGGGATCTATGGCTTTCGTAAAGCATCTGTGATTTGAAGCTGTTACTATTGAGCGCTTTTAATGCTGCCTGACTATCTAACGAGATGCTTATTTTTTGATTGTATGTGTCCCTGTTGATCAGCTGTTCCACTGCTATGTTTATGGCGTGTACCTCTGCTCGGAATACGGTGGAGTTCTTAGAGAGGGATGAGTGTCTCTTGAATCTTGGTCCCACCACACCTGAGTTTGCACCTCTCCGTTTTCGATCCGTCAGTGTACCATTTATGAGGGTCGTTCCAGGCACATTTCGGAACTTCTCTCTACCACTGTTCCCTGTTTGTAATGTTGACTCTGTATTTATGGTCAAAGACCATTTTTGTTTGCATAGCATCACTCATTTTGGTCATTGTCATCATTGAGGTAGGTTTGGTAACAATTTCCAAGTGTCCTTTGAGGTTACCTTCTTTGTAATGATATGCCTCATGGAGTTCTAAGTGCTGTTTTATGACTTTCTCCTTAATTGTCACTTACAGATCTCCATTCCTGCCGTGGGTGTCGTTCTCATGACACCTATGGTGTTAAGGCACGCTGGCCTCTGTACCTTTGCCAGCTTGGTGATTGCCGTTTTCTGGTATACCTTCTTCCACCAGACGACAGCTGCATATAAAATTCTAGGTCTGATTACCTGTTTGTAAATCCAGCTGCTTGCTTTTGGGTTAAGTTCTTACGTTTTGCCGACCATTTGTCGACATGACCACAGTACTCTAATCTCTAATGGCTTTGTCAGTCGTTTGTGTCAGGTGACTTTCCTAGTTCAGTTTTTGATCTAGTGTCACGCTCAGGTATTTAACGTCCGTTGAAAAGGGTAGTTCTGTTCCATCAATGTGTATGCTAGGGGTGTCACTCCTTCGCTTGGTAAATGCGAACACTGATGTCTTATACGCGTTGATATACAATCCCTCTTCTTGGCACCACCTCCTGGTTAAGTTTACGGCTGATTGCATAATTTCTTCTATTGTTTTATCATGCTTGCCGCCTACTTATGGTTATGTCATCAGCATATTCAAATATTTAATGTCTCGGCTAGCTCAGATACTGAAGTAGCTCATCTACTACCAGTGACCATAGTAGAGGAGATAGAACTCCTCTTTGTGGAAATCTTCGTGTTGTTTCCACTGCATGCTTTGCAGCGCCTAGGTTGATACTTCTCTGAAATCCAGCATATGATTTACCTATTCGGTAATACATTTGTTTGTCCCTCTTGTGCTAAGAGATCTTACTATTGATTCATATGCAGCGTTAGCAAAGGCGCCTTCTATGTTCATAGAGACACCTAGTGCGATATCCTTTGATTCAATTGCTCCTTTTATACATTTAACAAGCTGATGTAATGCTGTTATAGTTGATTTTTCCTTTCTGATAGGCAAATTGGTATTTCTGTAGTACCTCCATCTTAATATACAGATCGACAAGTTACTCAATCATTTTGAACAGAAATGACGCTAAGCTTATCGGTCGATATGACTTCGCAGTGTCTAGAGGTTTGTTCCTCTCTTGTGTATGAATACGACTGTTACTTTCTTGCATAGTTGAAGAATATAGCCGTATAGCAGACTGGCTCGAAATAGATTGACTAGTGGTGATAGCAGGATGTTCACCCCATGTTGAACGAGTGCAGGAAACACTCCGTCGGGAGCTTTAAAAAGTTTAAAGGTCCTTATGGCCCACTTAATTCTTTTAGGTGTCACAATTGTTTTGGTAAGGAAAAGGTCCATCTTGATTTCTGCTCATCTTTTTATGTGTTTCCTTCCATACTTAGCTCTCTTTGGTGCTATGCAGCCTGGGAAGTTGTTACATTCCAAAATTAACACAAAGTCACTGCCTGCAATGTAGTAACATAAACGGGGGTTGTGCCACTAGCTCAATGGAGAAGGGTGGGTTTTATTTAAAATTCCGTGAAAAATTGGAAACGCGATCGTCGTAAAAATGGAACTAGAACGGTAAAATAGTCAAATAATCGGTAAGGGCGCCAATCAAGGATTTCTATAAGGGGAAGCTTTCAAACCCCTGATTACCTGAAAGCTCATCCGGTTGGTTATAACCCCAGAACTTACCTTGGGTTATAACAATTCTGAAAAAAAACACTTAAACAAAAATTTACGTATGCGGCGGCTAAATGAATAAAAGCTCTTTACATTTAACAATTTAACATTTATTGATTGAATATTTAAAACCAAGACAAAATAAAATAACAAGTACTAAATGATATCAAATAAATTTGAATAAAAGAAATGAAATAATCTTAAGCAAACAAGAATGTACAATTTACACACAAAACATTACATTAAAATTTATAAAAAAAAATGCTACTACAATAGCGTTTTCAAATATAATTAAATCTCAAGATCTTGACCGCATATTTATAACAAACAAATTAAATAACACAAAAAAAACAATACAGTTTATAACATAAATATGTCTGAACTTTAATTCGAACTAAACAAAATATAGTTTATAAGTCGTTACATTATCATATATTCGAAATACGAATCACTTCTCAAACGCAACAAAACGAAATTAATTGATTTTAATTTCGCGCAAACACTATACGTGTTCATTGAAATAATTAAATTCAACGTTAGTCGTAATTTCAATTGACTCAAAATTGAAAGCTTTTACTGCATTTTTAATCGCGGGACACTGCACGATCAAACAACAAAATCGATAAATACCTTAATTCTTAATTGGTGACACCGGTTGAACTTTGGTCCAGTGGTTTTGAAAGCTAACACCTCGATGGACATCATGTTCCAACTTGGATGAGGGTTTTTATCAAGGTTTTCTCCTTTAGCCTTCGTATTCTTCAGGAATACAAGCACTTGTAAATCCTGTATGAGTTTCTTGTTCCAGGACCGCATGCGGCTTTGGCATGCGGTGTCGAAACTGCCTAAAACATGACCAGAACAGTTCTTAGAACCGCACGCGCCGTAAAGGATTACGGAGCCACATTGCTGCAGCTTCAAGGAATTGGTAGTGGATGAAACTTTGTTTTTGGGTTTCAATAACTGTAATTTTTTGAGATGACCTTCAGTGGTTAGTCATAGAGTGGTATCAGACTGAATGTTTTTTAGAAGAACGTGTTGAATATGGAACTTGATTTTGAGGAATGCAGGAATAATGTTGTGGTCACGTCAGCGTTAAAGAGCACAAAGTTTGACGAGTTTGTGGTGAAGTTTGGAAAATCCGGAGGTTGTTCTGCCTGTAGTGATTGTTGATAAAATAGCTAAGGTTTCCACGGTCGGTGTTTATACTAAGATGAGGACGTCTACCGGGTTTGGACCGTGTCATTGTTGTAACCGAAGTTGCCAACGTCTCGCCCACTTTCGTAACGGGCTTCATCAGGGCGAAGAACTTAAAGGAGCAATCCAAATCTAACTAAGAATTTCTCAAAAGTTAGGTAATCAATTTGTGAACCAAGCCACGCTTACCGGTTCTAAGGGCAGTGGTTCGAAATTGTGTGAGTGGTATTTTTTTAAACTCAGAAGTACGTTTTTTTGAAGTGAAACTTCTTTATCGGCGTTGGAAAAAAATTTACCGTCACATTTTTTCCGTTACGCGCCATCTTTTTTTTCGGTTACGGAAACGCAATAGCGACGTGATAATTTAAATTTAAAATATTTAAGGTTAACCTCAGTTTCTGATTGAACGATGACATTTTAAATTTAAAATATTTAAGGTTAACCTCAGTTTCTGATTGAACGATGACATTTTAAATTTAATATATTTAAGGTTAACCTCAGTTTCTAATTGAACGATGACATTTTTTATTATAAAATTCTAAAATATTTTTAAATAAATACAAATTGTACAAGGTGTTCAAAGGTAGTAAAATAAATAAAAAGTTCGCCCCCGGGTGGGCTCGAACCACCAACCTTTCGGTTAACAGCCGAACGCGCTAGTCGATTGCGCCACGGAGGCACATACTATAGGTCACAAAACGGATGGTTATAAAGTACACGGTCAAAACGTTGCTATAAGATACGATCAATTGTTGTTGTAATACTCCACAAATTCTACAAAATCATCAAATATCAGCCTTCGTGGCGCAATCGGTTATTTGTATTCATGTCTATGATAATAAAATCCTTTTGTTTAAACTTTATCTAATTTAACTTTATTTAACCAATTTCTGAAAAGTTGCATGTAGATCATTTTGCGAAAAATAAGGCCATAAAGAAGTTTCACTTCTTACATGTGTACACTAGTACACGCCCTAATTTTTTTTGTAAATGTCACAAAAAAACCTCATGTATGTACAAATTGTTACGCAAGACGACTATTCGACTGTTTAATGTCAGACAGTAGCGTTCATATGACTACGCAAAGTCAAACAATCAAACAAAGTTTGTTTGAATTATCTCATCATAAAAATAATAGCGAAGACCGATGACTAGATGCCCCTAATGTTTGATCTATCACAGTAAATATAATCAGAATTTGCAAAAAACGAACAAATGTAATCATAACGGCAACGAGTAAACTGAAAGTAAGTGGTAAAGCTATGATTATACAGAAAATAACGAATTGCTTAGAATCAGTTACGTCAAATAACTGATGAAGGGAATTATGTCAGCGTACGGGCACTTATAAGAATCTAAAACAATATGCCTATGGATCGTACCATCTGTATTTTAGAGGTAATGCTGCAAGTCTTGTTCGAAGATTAGTTCTTTGTTCTATTTTGACTTGCAAAGGGCAAGGAAAAAATGCTAAAAGCTTGATGACAATGTCAACAACTACATCAATGCAGCTTATGGATTAGAGGACAATTGCAGCTTCCAAATATTATTTACGTCGTACATGGTCGTACATTTGCGCAAGCTATTGATGCAGCATGAGGACAAAAACGCTTGCATATCTTTAATGTTGTTAAGACATATTTTGAAGTAGGAAAAAGTTTGAAAATAATGCACTAATGGTGTGTGAAAAAAAACTTGAATCTTAACGCTGATAGGGCTATGTCGCGTAACGTATCGATATGGCAATACAAAAAAAAATCAAATCGATATTCCGATATGTTTCCAATCGCACACTTATATTCAGAGCTAATAAATTTAACAGAACGAACTGCTGTAAAATAGGTTGCATAACGTAAGTTTTACCTTTTTGGCCTACGTCGCCTGACATATCGATATGGCAATACAAAAAAAATTCAAATCGATATTCCGATAAGTATCGATATATTTTCAATCGCATACTTATATTCAGAGCTAATAAATTTAACAGGACGAACTGCTGTAAAATAGGTTGCATAACGTAAGTTTTACCTTTTTGGCCTAGGTCGCCTGACGTATCGATATGGCAATACAAAAAAAAATTCAAATCGATATTCCGATATGTATCGATATATTTCCAATCGCACACTTATATTCAGAGCTAATAAATTTAACAGAACGAACTGCTGTAAAATAGCTTGGATAACGTAAGTTTCACTTTTTTGACCTAGGTCGCCTGACGTATCGATATGGCAATACAAAGAAAGTTCAAATCGATATTCCGATATGTATCGATATATTTCCAATCGCACACTTATATTCAGAGCTAATAAATTTAACAGAACGAACTGTTGTAAAATAGCTTGCATAACGTAAGTTTCAACTTTTTGGCCCGAGTCGCCTGACGTTTTCATATGGCAATACAAAAAAAAAAATCAAATTGATATTCTGAATCGCCAACTCTTATTCAGAGTTCATAAAGTTAACAAGATGCACCGCTGTGAAATGGGTTGCATAACGTAAGTTTCACGATTTTGTAATAGAAGAAAATTAATGTATTGTTTTTATAGCATAATTTAAACACGTTTCGGTTCGATAAAAAGGATTCCACTTAAATGTGACCATTGGATTTTATGGCTTAGTAATAAGGTAAGTCATATAACAACGTATATTTAACAATTATTAAAATAATAGAATTCGAGTACTAATGCAAATCGTAACAATAAAAACTATATCGGCGATAAGAAATGTTGTTAAACTTGATTTAACTGCAATGTCGGGTTTATGCTTATTTTGAAGGTCTTTAAACATAAACGTAAAATTCTTAAACCTACAATAAATTAATTGAATAATAAATAATTCTCAGTCCTAAGCAATTATTTAAAATCACAATTAAACTTTAGTGTTTTCTGTGACGTTTGATGTTTTTTCACACGCACTAGAAGTTGCTACAAAAGCGGGATTGTCTACACCGTCAATTGGTTTCTCTTCGATTTCGTTCCATGGTTGGAGATCGCCAGTACCGAAAATGCAGTATACGATTCCGGTACCTACGTATGCCGAAGCACCAATGGCAAAGATAGTGTGCCACTCTTTTAGCCCGTTCTGCAAATTTTGTTTTTATTTATGTTTTTTTTATGGGTGAATACGTACGTTTTCAGCTGTAAGGTACCCCGTTATCATTGGGGTAAAGAACCCGGTCGTACTTCCAATGCAGTTAATAATACCATAGATTGTTCCCGCAAAGTTCGGGGATAAATCTTGATTATTTTGTATGTTCGTTATAGTAGAAGCACCGTTAAATCCTAAAGAACATGTAATTAAAATCACACATAGAGTTACATCACATCCAGCTAAGAGAATTCCAAATAAAAGTAGTCCAGGTATAAAATGTGCTAAAAAAATATCGCTGTACTTAAGCATATAAACCGAAGGTTTCACTTACACATCGTTACAAATGATTTTCTCGTAGCGGTTACTGATAATAAGTTTTTTTGTCGGATTTTATCACCAATGTAACCAAAAATGAAAGCCGCTATACTACGTGCTAAATAAGGTAGCGCGGCCAATATGCCCGAATGTCCTAAATTGAAACCAAGAACTTCGGACATGTATTTTGGACCCGCGGTTAGCAACAAGTATAAGCCCCACAAATTTCCAAAATGTAACACGGCAAGGGCCCAAAATGGAATCGATTTGAAGATACTTATATACGGAGGAGTCGCCTTAAATTAATTAATTAAATTAAAAGAATTTTTGTTTAATCCGTAGATGAATTACCTTAACTTTACCGACGCCGCCTCCTAAACATTTTAAAATGTAGTTTTTTTCCTCCTTTGAAATGCGTTTGTGGGTTTCGGGTGAATCCGACACCAAAAACACCCATACGCAACAAAACCCAAGTGCTAGAATGCCTTGAACGCAAAAAGCCCACTTCCAACCCCATTGTTCAATTATAGATCCCGTTAAGGGCCAAGTAAAAACGGTTCCTACTGTACCGCCAAAAAGCGCTCCGGCGAATTTTCCTTTTTCGTCGGGCGGTACCCAACGTGAAATCAACGAGTGAAAAGACGGATACCCAACGCCCTAAAAGTGCAAAGTTGATCCTAGGTTTTAGTCGAAATTGGATTAAATTACCGCGTTTAAGCCAAGTATGAATCGAAAAACGATCACAGCAATCCAACTCCACGAAGCTGCTAATGGTGTTAGAATTGTTACGATACCACTGATCAGCATTGATATTCCAACAGTTTTTGTTGGACCGAATCGTTCGGCGAAGAAACCGCCGGGTATTGACGTTATGATTGCGCCCCAAAAATACGCGGCTAAAATTAAACCTTGTTGGTTCGAATTCCATTCGTAACGTACTCCGTACTGAAAGTATTGTTTAGGTTGGGCGTTTTTAAGTTACGGGTACTTACGTCGGGTGGCGTACTTAATTCTGTTAGTTTCGTTTCGTCAAGTAAAGTGGTCTTGTTCTCGTTCATTAATATGCATTCGGCAATGTGAGTCTTGCTGTCATTGCTTACTTTTTGCTGTACCATTGCTATTATATTAATGGACATGTTTACTCTCAGCATGTAGTTGAAGAAGCATCCAAAGAAAATTGCCACGGCTATGTTTACGCGGGTTGGTATACACCCTGTTTAGGAAAAAAACATGTAAGTGCGTGCGTCACGTGAGAGATTTATTGACAATACAACTAAACGCAAACAATTAGGAGAACGTCAATGGTAAAATGTATAAAATTAAAGATAATTTAATTAGCGAGAATAATGTAATTTATTTAATTTTTTTCTTACCGTTTTTACAAAATGTTGACAACATCGTGTTGGGGCGATTTACTGTCACTTAAACCTGAAAAGTTAAGTATTTGTTAAGTACTGAACACGTTTAAGGAAAAGTCGTTAGTTTTGACTAATTACAATTAATGAAAACTATCATGAATAAAAAATCACTGTAATATGTGCAGAGATTATAGGCACGTAATTCCATAATAACACAGGAAATGAAACTACACTACTTTTTTAACTAAAAATTATCCTTGAAATATATTTTTCCAAAAAAACTAACGCGTCTACTGTTTTAAATTCGGCGGAGGGAACTTCTAAAACCAGTTTTAAATTAATTACCCGTAAATGTTTGCACTTTTTATAAATCAAATTTTGAATAATTAATTTATTTATAAAAATAAAACGACTTACTTCGGCTTGGGGTTTTAGGTGCGTTAGCACTTCACTCTGGTTAACGTATGAGAGCCATCCTCCTTTCGCACTCATTCACTATTTCTGACATGTGCAATTCTGATACCTATTCCAACATTAACAGGCTTCGAACTTTTTAAAAATCGCCGCACTTGAAGTTGGTGGCGAAAGTAACTAATTTACTTAAATTAGATGTATTTGTAAAAAGATGATGCCAAAACAGGTCCGTGCACATTCCAAAGGCGTTAAAAGTTAAAGGCGCTTCTGTTTAATCGCGCAAAAATTTTCATTTTACAAACGGCCTTGATTTGCAAATTTGGTTTTCTCGTTGAATTATTGGAATTTTTATCTGATACAATAAACTCGTTTGACGTTAGGTTTTCTATCTGTCAATAATTACAAGCATACGTTGTTGATTTTTTGTTAAATTTTGTTTTATTGCGATATACAAAAAAACGGGGCCTAATTTGCATTTTTACGATTTTTGGTATTCACCTACGAGTCTATAAATGTTTGCGTGTCTAAAAAAAGTGTCACTAGGTCAATGTAATTAGAATAGTGGGAGATATAAACTTATATTGTTGTTATCGCATAGGTAAGACTAGAACGAGAATTACTTATTGCAACTGGACCATGCACTTTAACCGCGCAAGTACAAACACTATTGTTGTTTGTTATACAATACCAAAAACATAATTTTGCCAAAATCCAATTTTACCTAACCTTACGCATTTATTACATTAAGTGTGACATTTTATTTACGTTCTTGAATGTTTTTAAATAAAATTATTAATTATTAAACAAAGTTTCTAAACGTCAGCAACCCGAGGTAGCTGTCAAGGTTTTGTTTACATCATGTATTACGAAACAATAAAAACGAAGGTTTCGATTTTCCCCAAAAAACAATTATACGAACGTTAATCATTAATTTTTTTTAATCTAAATTAAACACAAATTTAAAAATCAAAGTCCTCATCGTCGAAATAGATTCGAGAGACTGATTGAAACGCTTGCCTTGCATAAGCGATGTCCCAGGATTGTATCGAAGCTGATCCGAATATAATGTATATGATTCCTCCTAATAAATACACGCCGCCACATACTCCCATAATGATGCTCCAAGCGATAACGTGTTGCTGCAAAAATTGGTTTAAATAGAATTGCGATGTTAAAGCACCTACGTTATAATGTTGCAAAACGCAGCCAACTACGAATGGCATAATTACGCCGGAAAGTGTTATTAAAGATAGCATTGGGGCGAATATGTTTCTGGCAAAATTCGGCGTTAAGTCTATGGCGTTAATAAAACCACCACCAACAAAAGCTCCGTTAAATCCCATAATAACTATCATTTTGATAACATTCGCTATTTCGATGCAATTGGTTGTTAGCGTTGCTAATGCAATTGTTCCTGGTATTATATGAGCTGAAAATTATTAAGATGTGGATATTGCAACACCAAGAAATCAAGAAATTTTAAATGGTAACATTAGGCTGTAAATGAATAATTGATTATATTTAGTTTTAAAAATTTTATATTGTTCTGGTTCGTGTGCTCACGACAGTCGGGAGGGGTCGTGGTACACAATTTCACTTGCAATTCGTTGTCTAAAACTTATTTGTAGAAGGATATTTTGGTTTGTTAATATTTTTCACCCGTTTCTGATTAACAACAACTCGTAAAGGCATGATAATTGAGACGGTTCAGACATGTCTTTCCAGAACGATTGACAAAAAGTTATCGGTGACTTTTTTTTAAATAAAAAGTCCGGGAATACGAAGACGGATTTGAATTATTTTCTTATTGGTTTATGATTATTACTCCCATTTTAAACTACTTTTGACATTAACCAATTCAAACCTTTTCTATCAATTGTTACATTTTTTGCTATACCATTTTTTAATGTGATTTATCTTTGTTGTGGCTGTTCATACTTCTTTGGTAATTTTTACTAGCTTATTGAGGTACTCAAATTCTCTCGAGTGCGATCTGGCGAAACTCGGGCGAAAAATAATTTAAAAGCCCTCAAAGTAACTTAATAGTAACAAGAAAAATTTTAAAGCAAATCGGTAAATTTTAGAATTACCTTCGTATTCGTTACGGTTATAAATCATGTCGTGCTGTTGAAAATAATAATTTGTAATCACTGAGACGGGAAAATAATCGCGATTCTATCAAAATCAAATATTACTATGGTAAGCAGTATGTACGGAAAATACGATACGCGAAATTTCCATATACAGATGGAGATAAAATAAAGGACATCTAGGCGACTTCCGCTGTGACAGGATCATCGAAACCGCGTATTTTGTAATCAATTATTATTTACAAGCAGTCTAACATTTAGACAAAATTAAGTGTTGCAATATCGATGTTATTAAGTTTAGTTTAAAAACATACAAAAGAACGTATATCTGCGACGAATAAACCGATAGTCAGTTGTTTTCCACATATACAGGTGTGCATTTTATAACAATGACTTAATAACATTTCATTATCTTGTTTTCTTTGTTTCTCGATAAAACAACTTGATTGAATTACTCGACCATAATTGAAACTAAGGACAAATAGTTAACTTACAAAAAACGGTAAAAATCTTTCTCATAACTGTTATGGACAGCATATTGGTGATTAACAAACATTTAATAATAGGCAGGCAAACGATGCTACCCACTAATCTAGAAAACAAAGGCAGGCAAGCCCAATCGATTGCCTAAAAAAGGACTTCAAATAAACGTTCGATTTAAAGAGAAAAGTACTTCGGTAAAAGTTTTTGATGTCATTTGGTTATAGTACATAGGCATGTAGTCCATGAAAAACGTTAAATTCCAAGTGTTGCACCACATTAACAAAGCCAAAGCCCTAATCTTCGACGAGCGTACGATTTCTTTCCAAGGAGTTCTTCTTCTAATCTTTAACGTTTTTGTTAGAACAATAATTGGTAGATTTACAGTACTACCCTTAATGTATCTATCGACATTCTTTGACGAGAAATTTCGTCTAATTCCTGAAGAGTAACTCGACTGTGCATCGACGGATGATCTGTAACAAACAACATCCACACCATGCACCAAATTATAATAATCATTCCAGTTAAATATGTAGTTATATGTTTCAGATTTAGAATGATTCTTCCATATATAATAATCGTGGTAAAAGTACCAACACTAGAACCTAATTAACGATTATTAATTCAACTTTGAGTCTAACGTACCATAAAGAATAATTCCGTAAGTGTTACGTTCATTCGTGGGACTCCAGTTTGACATTAACACATTCATCATCGGGTAAATCGGACTCTGCAATCGATTGTTATAGAACATTGAGAAGTCTATCAATGTGTTTACCAAGAGCGCGCCTGTTAAAAGTCTTATAACTACCAAGGCATAAAAATTCTTTAAAACGACTGCTATTGGTGTCAGCATACCGAGTATTGCCGAACATAGCATTTCAATACCTATACACATAGTGTATCCAAATCGATTTCCCATAGTTTCCGTAAAGATCAACGTTAAGGAAGCTCCCAATTCGTACGCGGCGAATATTATAGAAACTTGCAAAGGCGTTAAAAACGCGTTCAACTCGTTGAATGCTTTCGTTGGTGTCTTATTTTTAATGGGACAGTCGTTGTTGATGTTGTAAGCGGGTGGCTCCGCAAGAACCAGCAGTATAACACTATAACTTATTCTGATCATTGATAAGTTGAAGCAACCTAGAAACATCAGTATCGCCACCTATAAAGCATATTCTAACATTTAATTGCAGAAAAGGATATTATTATCATACCAATGTTCGAATACGCATTTTTAAATTATTAAAATGACGTTTAACGTCATAGCTATTGCAAACATTGATTTTTTTAGTAATAGCTTTGGTAACAGGTACTAAATTAAAAAAATCAATAAATTGTTCATATTGAAATATTAGTATTAACCCTAAACTAGAAAATTACTGAATTGGAAATAGTCTTCTGTTACAACAAAAGTGCAATATCAAAGAGATAAACGAAAGTATCAATCATATGTAATGCGGAATAATAAATAACAATAAACAAAGTCAAAGTGATATATAAGAATGAATTGTTTACGGAAATGGTAAAAATGGAACAATCTTAAATTGTTTACATGTACTTGAGTACTCATACATAGAAGCATTGTTTTATATTTTACTGGATTTAGTACTTGTGAATTATCTTAAATAAAAATGTATGTAATAATATCAAATTGAATTTTAAAAATCTGACTGAAACATCCATTGTTCGACAAAATTTTTTCCATGTCAGTTGTTTTTGAGAACCCAACACGTTAGGCAACTTTTCGTACACAGAAAAACTTTGATCGCGAAAGTTTTAACTTTCGAGCAATTAGAAAAAAAAACTAAATTTAAGTACTTTATTATTGCTTTGTAATGAGTGTAATGACTAATTTTCTACGAGTGGATTTGCATGTGTTCTAGGAATTATTTAGAAAAATAAAATAAACATTGTTAAATTGCTCCGAATTCCGAAAAATAATTTAGTAATTATAATGTATTTTATTGTTATTTAAAACTCATTTACGAAAAATAGGTTTATGCATATTTATATTACATATACTATACTAACTATACACACACAAAAGAGTGATTGTAAGAATTTTTTAACCGTATTTTATAATTCTTTGTTACATCAAATATAACTTTATTTTTACGCACATTGTTATATGACAGTATTGTAGAATCCTCTACAGAAATTCCAGCCTTTAAAAAACATTTAGAAAGTATGAAAATTAGATAATACCATACTTTATGAAAATAAATGTTACTTTACATGATATTTAATAATAAATGCAGTCCCGCGCCGTACATAAGGGCTAACTCGTGTGGTGCACGACGGCGCCGATAAGCCTCAAAAGTAAACAAAAGATAAAGCAACAAACAACATTGTCAAAACAAAATTTATTATGATAAAAAAATCAGTAAGGAATTGCTAGCTATTACATTGTTTTTTATTTATTTTTTTATTTTTACTCTTTGAGACGAGGGAACCGAATTAAATAATATATTTTCCAAATGAGAGTACGCAATCATAGCATTTATTCGATCGAATACTTAACATGATAGCATGAATTGAAATTTGGTTTGCAACGAGCCAACACGCGTTTTTTTCCTGTCTGAGCTTGCAATGTGTATATTTAAGCGCTGCATCGGTCGCGATTTCATTTGTTGCCTCATGCCCGATTGATAATTAACTACTATATGCTAAGCATGAAGTCGGACTAAATCCGTCCAATTCTACAAACCTTATCGGGTAGTTATACCGACAAAGAAAAAAGAGGTAGATAAACAACAACCAAAAAAGCAGCAAGCGATCTGGTATACAAATGGTTCCAAAACTGCACGAAGCACTGGAACCGGATTGCTGGTAGATCAGGGAACAACTTTAGCGTAAGCCTGGACTGCCTAGCAACCGTATTCAAAGCAGAAATTATTGCAATATCCGCTTGTACTCAAGAAATAATTAGGAAATCCTATCAAAACAGGAAGATTCAAATCGTTACCAATTGACCAAGCAGCATTAAGAGCTTTAGACTCAGTAGCAATACGCTCTAGAGCAGTTATCTAGTTCGCGTAGCTGAGAACAACAGAGTTACCTTACAATGGACAAAAGGACCTCATGATCAAGAGGAAGGAAACAAAACAGTGAGCCAACCGGTGGTCTAGCATACAAGAACATTAGAGAGGAGATTAAAAACTTATTAAGACAAAAACATACCTCACTGGTTGGCAGCTCTTGAACTAAAACAGTGGAGGATTTTTATGACAAGACCATTCAGAAAAAGAGTTACTCAAATAAGTAGAGACATTTTTTTGGTTCTTAATATTTGCCCGTTCATGGTTGTTATAATACGTTTGATAACAGAGAGAATTATGTATGAATTACCTTATCAAATTTAATCTAATATTTTATTAATGATGATTGGGTAAACACTGTGCGGTTGCAGGATGCTTTTTGATATGAACCTTACTTGTATTTATGATATAGACAATTGTACATTTTAACCATTTGAGCCGCGGTAAATTGCTGGCATATCGACCCTACATTTTATAACATTTCTTCGACATAGTATTGTGTTTATCTTCGCCTTAGTTTATTTCAAATCTTCAGTTAATAGCTAGATTGCTTCCGTAACCACAACCTCAGTAACTACTGACACGGCGGTCGGTTAACTAATTTAAAGTTATAACGCAATGCTTTACGATTTTGATGCTTAGAATCTGTGTCGGCCTAACAAACTAGCAATTGTTACGGGTCACGCGCTTTTGTAGGACCTCGCACTTGTCAGCACAAAATCTATTGGACAAGTCTTAAATATTTAAAATCACAATATTCAAATATGTGAAATCTACCTTTCCTGAAGAGGAAAGTTACAACATGCATACTGCAAAAAGAAGACGTATGTCGATAGATATATACACGCCATTACTTTATACAGAAAAAAACTCTCATAAACACGCTACTATCTAGAGCGGAAACTAGCAGCGATGACCAATACCTAAA
Source organism: Aquatica leii (assembly GCA_035610365.1). Classification (NCBI taxonomy): domain Eukaryota; kingdom Metazoa; phylum Arthropoda; class Insecta; order Coleoptera; family Lampyridae; genus Aquatica; species Aquatica leii. Next base: position 38,999,246 of record CM069437.1, on the reverse strand, counting down.
CAATAAGAAGATGCCCCTTTAGAAAGCACTTTGGAAGAACACATAAAAGAAGCTACGAAGAAATGAACGATTCAGTAAACAGAAACAGAACCACCGAGAAGGACTAGCTTGTTTGTGCGGTTTGGACCACCATGTCAATGCAACAGTATCTACCAACAGCGAAAGACTAAATATGAATAACCAGAACGGAAGGTATACCGGGTGTCCCATGCTAGCAAATTTCCTCCAGAATCTCTAGAAATTCGAAGAAATGTTTTGCAAAACATCTAGATTTATAAGGGATTAATGGAAGTGTTTCTTTGTAGATAACAATTGGATGCTAAAATGCACTGTTTGGTCGTAATCTGACATCTGATTGTGTATTTTGAGATGCCATTTTATTAAGAAAATGTTGGTGCAGTTGTTTTGACTGTTTTTAATCATGTTTCGTTGACTTATATAGTTCAGTCAGAACGAATTGGTCGATATGACACTCATTCTTGGTGAATGTAATCGAAATCCCTTGTTGGCGTCACATATCTATGAGGGACGTTTTCCGAGGAATTCAAAAATGTAATAATATACAGAGTGTTCCGTTTAAAATATTGAGGTTAGCATCGATCGATGTAAGTCTTAAAATCGCTGGAAAAACTTTACTAGACCGAGAACGAAGTAACAACGTAAGACGAACGTGTATTGTGGACAACATTAAGCATTGGGTGTTAGGTAGAAACGAAGAGTGGAAAGAATATATAAATCTAATTGACCAACAAAGAATAATAAGAATAACACGTGACGAATCACCTATAGAGAGAAGTAGTACAGGAAGACCACGAAAGAGATGAAGCGACAATCTCATCATCAATCAAAACCAAGCAGGTTATGGAGAATAAACAGGCAGTTGTCTACAACAAAGAAGGAAGGAGAAGAAGAAGCATCGATTTCCGGTATAACGGAAAGTAAATAATTTTAAAATGCGTCTCATGAATTTAGATACATGGTGTACAGAACATTTCATCAAATTGGCGGGAAGTTAAATACGCTAGCGTGGGACACCCGGTATAGAAGATAACATGCCAGTGCGAAAAGTGTTACGTCTGGCAAACAAGAACAGTGAGGCAACGAATAAAAGAACACGAAAGAAACGTAAGATTGACAAAATCGGCAAAATATACTTCAGAAACGAAGCAAGAATAACTACCATTAAGAACTATAGAGATTTATCAGGGATGTCATAAGGGATAGAAAGGAACAAGACCGTTAACAGAGAAGGATATCATCTCAACAACTATTTCGTCATGGTCAATGGAACGAGGAAGACACGGTTGGATTTTACAAAGCAAATAACGACAAACAAAATGATTTCTCGTAAAACCTTTTAATAAATTATCTTAGAGTTTAAAAATATAATACTTAAATCACACAGTGTCAATAATTCATTCTTTGGAGCTGACGAAAAGTAAATTTGACGCGTTCTTCTTTCCAATCAATCTACCGATATTGTCGAAAACGTCTTGTTCGCCATACTGATGCTTATAGTTTCCAAAGAGAGTAAAACTATAAGATACACAAACTTTGATACGATCAATATCTGCTCTTGTACATAAGTTCTCATCAACGGCGTCTGGATCGTCGTTCAAACGCGAATACTTATTTTTGTCGAGTTTCGTTATACAATCATCAATCGGAAACCAATTATACGTTTCGGGACATAACAAAAACGATTGATTAATTTTTCCTTTGTATCGCATCTTGGGACACGAATGTATATAAAATCCCATGTAGTAATATTGTATCGCTGGTACGGTCGCATGAAGAGATCTTACAAATTGTATTTCGCTAAAAATATAAAAGTGATAAATTAAGATCTGTTAGCGAATAAGAACTTACCGTAAAGACCCATAAGTACCTAGCGTTAAAAATCTGTACTCTGGATCGTAAAAGAAATAAACGGAGCTAACGCAACGTGGTAATATGTCGAGTACAGCTACCGCTATTAATTTATCGTCTAACCAATACTGTTGGTGAAAGGTGCCATAAGTAACTGACGACGTGTTACCTCTTACACGAACACTCTAAGGATGTAAAATCTTAGTTTTCTTATTCAATATCAGTACGTTATATCACGCAAAGCAAAAGAATTACCTTTAATGGTGTATCGATTAAAAAGTCGCAAAATTGTTTTTCTCCGCATTCAGCAACAGGCTCGTTGTGAATGGTCATTTGATACTTTTTAAATAGTTGCCACGACGCGTGAAACGCTTTATGCGTTTTACTCATCCGTTCTTGGTGCACCTATAAAATTTTGAAGTGAACGAACAATAACGGCCACCATAAAATAGTTATTCTTTTGCTTTGCACGATTGTCGAAAGTTTACCTTCAACGGTGACGATATTAGAAAACGCGTGAAACCCGTAATCGTACATTTATCCGGAGGATCGTTGTGCACAGCCATTTGATACTTTTTGTATAGTTGAAATTCGATAATCTTATCGTTTTCTAATTCATTATTAATATGTACACTTGGAATTAGCTTAGTCTGTAAAAGAATAACTATTTTACATTTATTCAATTTCTAGGGGGTGCTTACAAAAACTATATTAGACAACAGAATTATATCATTTAAAATTAATCACAGAATACGATACCGAATAAAATTACGTAGCAAAAAAATCCTCTAAAGTGAGCATACATTGCCTCACGCACAAGAATGAAACGTTGGATAGAAATATTAAGTATAAAAGCGGCATTTGCTGGCGCCTCTTTTAACTTGATTGAACAAGCGCCTCACGTACAGAGGAAAAAATTTAAAAATTGTTTGTTGATTGTAACTGCAATAATGATGAGTGTAAATGCTGTAAAATCCGTGAAACGTATTTATGTATTGTGTTAATTATTGTCTTCGTTAATTTTCCCAAAATCAGTTGTTAATTAAATAATTAAAGCAGATAGTAGTGTTTATTTCTGTGCATTATTACTGACCTAGCTTAACAAAATGTACTTTGTGTACACGATCACATTTATCTTTGGTTGTAACCAAAACAAGACTTTAGTTTTCTTAGACCTTAGTTCAACAATCTCATTTTTTTCTGTCTCGATTTTTTAAAGGATTTCTTTAGTTGATGCTTAGTGATTCGTGTAAACGTACTCCTATTTCATAATATACAATTTAAATTTTCTTTATTATGTACAACAGTAATAGTGCTTTAATGTACGGTGAGTGTAGTTATAACCTCCACAACACACGTAGATTGTGGGTTGAGCAATATCGTATTAGACAATTGCCTTCAATAAACTTTATTAGAGAAACTCGAGGCGTTCTTCTTACCTACGAAAGGCCATGGTCGAGAAAGACCATCCCATGTATTAGCAACGGAAGAAGAATAAATCTTTTCAATAACATCAGAACATTGACCTTTGTTTTTCTTCAATGTATGGGCAGATATTGTAAATTGTAAAACATCGAGCACGGAAGTAGCACTAGAGAAATAGGCCGCGCAGCTAACGTGTCCCATAGTACATTACATCGTGTTTTAAGGAATTATTTGACAAGAAGCTATTTTCAGATGAGTGTTGTTTTACACGAAATGGAGTGTTGAATTTTCACAACATGTATATGTTTGGAATGAAGAAAACCCTCATGAAATTCACCAGTAACCTTCAGTGGTGGTTTTCTAATAATGTTTGAGCGGGTATTTTAAGAAATTGTTTATTTTACCAGAAAGACTTACAGGCGACTTGTACTTTTACAAGAAACTTTTGTACAAGAATTTGTTGACACACCCCCTGAAGTTCGCGGAACAATGTAGTTTATGCACGATAGAGCTCCTCCGCATGTAAGTCGCCCTGTTTGCAATTTTTTAAATATAATTTTAGATTAGAAGAAACGGTACCAGACGATAGTCAATCCGAAGGACCGATATTAACCATTTAGATTTTTTTCTAGAGCTATATGAAAAGCGTAGTATACCAAATAATAGACCAGAGCTGCAAAATCGATTTTTTGAAAGAGTCAATGCAATTATACAGAATGTGCCACACACACGAACAATTTTCTGCGACGTTTAGACGTTTGTGTTTTATCCAATGTAAGAGGTATTTACCTAGTGCACTTGAAAATAATTGGCAGAATAGCAACTTCATTTAAGCACAGTAATTTAACTACGCGTTATTCGATAACATTATTTTGTATTTATTTTTGTTTTTGGCGCAGCAAATCGCTGAGAAAAAATTGCACTTCTTAGAACAGTATATTTTTATTCGTGGCGTCAACAACATTCAGGAGACTACAGATCCGTAATTTACGATTTAATTTGGTAAAAATTTAGATTTTTTTTATGTTTTAATGGACCTCAAAAAGAAACCCAAGACAAAACAGCAACCCATGAGTTGAGCCATCTATCGGGTGTGTCTCCAGGTAGTGGATAAGAGGGTGGACTTTGTGTACTTTGGTAGGTGTTGCACTGTATTGCAATACTACCGCCATGTAAACCAACTCAAGTAGTAGTATCGTGACAATAATCAGCATTGGGATTAATGTTGTTCTACTGGATCTAGCTAGTGGACATGGCAGTTAAAAACTCTTTGCAGTTTTGAGAAAGTCTTACAGAGATGAGATGACAGAAGTCTTGGTTTGATTGATCGAACCCGAAAGAAACGCTCTCTTTAAAAACTTAAATATAAAGTGCAGAAAGCCCGGCCGATAGATACGTGTTGGATAGAACACCAGTTGCTGCTGGCCCCATCCGCGTGAAGTGTATAGGTGTATTGTACATGGTTGCTTGTATATACGGGTTATTCGTGAGACTAACGTGTACCAAGTAAAAGACAAAAAACATAACAGGAGTCTATACAAGAAGTCGAAGGCACAAAACAGAAATAAAAGTAAACGCTAAACTTAACAGACGGAGAATCTGCTTTCAGCGTTCCGTGCCGATCAGTCCACCAAGGATAGTTGGTAGCGGCCCTACAGAAAAACCGTTGGTAGGTGCGAAACTTTTTTTGATGGTAATGACGTATTTTCAAGACTTTCAACTTTAGCATAAACTTGGACTGGGTAGCAACTGTATTTCACCTATGGGTTGAGCTACCCATCGGGCGCGTATCCAGGTGGTGGACTGGAGGATAAATAGAGTGTCACGGTGCGCAGCTTTACTCGCTGTGCCAGGACAACTCTGTTTAGCCTAGGAGGTGTTTGAGTCGCGGCCTAAAATCCGTACGTACTTCAATACTACTGTCACGTGAACCAGCTTTCGCAGCTCAAGCTGTAGTCTTGTGGCAAAAGCCAACGCTGGGATAAAAACTGTCAAACGAACCACCAACAAAGGGCACGCACTAAAAGGCTATTTAACACAGCCACAAAGAGCGGAGACCGAGATGAATAGAGAACCAGTCTCACAACATGCTATTAAAAAGGCAAAGAGAGACTCATGGAGAAGGTACTGTAGAGACGTAGAAAATGAACCTACAAGTTATCGCCTCCAAAAAGCTCTGAGCAAGGACCGCACTGAAAACATCGGTTCCATGCTGACCGGAATCGGAAAGTTTACAAACTGGGTTGAAGGTACTCTGTAAGAACTATTGCAAAAACACTTCCCGGATTCATCGCTAACTGAAGTTCCTAGCACAAGGACCTCGAGGTACCAAACAAACGGGTACCCAAAAGGAACTGGGAATTAGCGAGAAAAAGAATTAATCCTGAAAACATAGAATGGGGAATCAGTACGTTTAAACCCTTTCAGTCTACAGGAGTCGATGGAATTTATCCCATCATGCTGCAAAAGGGATTTGCAGCTATTCGAAATTCTCAGAGCCAGCTTAGCACTTAGGATAAGCCGACGATCTCACCATTATCACAACCGGGAAGTTTGGGGCAACTGTATCGAACATAATGCAGAGTGCACTAAAGACAATCAATGTACCCAATCAAGGCGGCAATCGTTCCGTTTACCAAACGACAGAAAACGGATGACATAAAACTACCTACAATGTACGGAGTCACGCTCTCGATGACAAAAGAAGGTAAATATTTGAGACTCACTCTTGATACTAGACTGAGTTTCAACGCTCTTCTAAAAAAAACACAACGAAAGCCATCAGGGTTCTGAACACAACTAAACGTATGGTCGGGCACACGAAGATTAAAACCCACAATGACCAAATGGTTATATACTGTGGTGATAAGACTCATCACCGCTTGTATGGGGCGAGAGAACCAACCTGAAAAACACAGCTTACAAGCTAGGCAAAGTACAGAGAATGGCGTGTCTGCTTATATCAGAAGCGATGAGAACCACGCCAACAGTAGCCATGGAATCAGGCTCTAGATTAATGATCACACGTCAATTACCGGGAAAAACAAACCGGGCAGATACAACGTGCAGCGTGAAGAAACAATCTTAACTATGAGATCCGACTTCACAATAGATTATCGCATCCCTAAGAAATTTAAAGTGATAATACTCTCATGAGACGAATGGACAAACCTTGGAATGGACCTGATCTTGGGTAAATATGCGTTCGCTTTTCAAGCTGAAGTTGCTGCTATTGACTGATGTGTCAGGAATATTATCATGCGCTAATGGTCCGATATCGATCATGTCTGACAGTCAAGCAGCACTACTGACACTAAGATCGCCAGTAATAAGATCCAAACTGATTATGACATTCATAAACAGTCTGGAAATATTGACAACTCGCCAACAAGCGCTGCGCACCTGCATACCAAAAGACCAGAGTGTTAAAGAAAACCCAATGGCAGAGCCGCTAACTAAAAAGGGCACAATAGACATATATCGGACCTGAACCCGTTTTCGAAATCGCCTACGAGACCGGAATAGACGCAGCAGACTAGCAGCGGAACATAAGAAATTATGGAAAAACTATTCAGGGATGAGGCACACAAAACTCTTCCTTACATAGCCACAATCAAACACTCAAAATGCACAAAAGAACCAAGGAGACCGAAGTGCAAGGGCACTAGACAAACTAACTCTTGAATAAAAAAAAATGTATTTCAGGCAGTGTTTCATTATGTCGTAAACAGTGACCTTGAGTCGAAAATTAGAATAAATAAAATAAAAATTTGACAAGTCAAAATAAATCTTAAAAACATTAGTCTAATTAAAAGGCGTGCACGTCAATAAAAAACTTTAATAATTTAAAAATAATCACATATTTGTATTTAAATAAAAATTAGGGGACTTACAATGATACGTAAAGACTTGCTAATAACAAATATAAAAATAAAAGCAAAGTTAGATTAGAAAAAATGTATCGGCGAATCTTTGTAAGACGGATGATAGCAATATTTTGACATAAATCGATTAGAGCGCCGCAGTTCACGAGATTTCTAAAGACCTCTACTGCATTTATTTTTCAATAGTCTGTACCAGGGGTGGGCAAAAGCAGGCCCGCGGGCCGCATCCGGCCCCTTTGCTTACTTTATCCGGCCCGTTGAAAAATCCCGCAAGCAATTTTTTAATCTCATTTATGCGATTTTGTACGTACGCGGTATAGTCCTCCGGCCCGTGAGACATTTTGCAAATTTCATTTTGGCCCGCGCTTAAAAGTATTTGCTCGCGCCTGGTCTGTACCATACATTATAAGACAATTTCAACATCCTATACTTTCTTTTTGAACTAGGAAGAGCGAAAGTGAATAATCCGTCTACACTATGTAGAAAATAATAATCATTTGAGCAGAAACTTAAAATCTTCACGGAATTAACCGTCTTGAACTGTAACCTTGAACCGAAATCGGATTAATAAACTCAAAATTGATTATTTGACAAGTCTAAGTGAATCTCAAAAACGTTAATCTATTTAAAAGGCACTCACGTCAAGAAAAATAATCACATATATTAAATAAAAATAAGTTTAATTAATGATTTTTTAGGGTATATGCTGTATATTTATTTAATACAATTTGCAAAAAAGCTTTCGAACTTTTTATTCATACTGTCTGACTACATTATAATTACAATCCAGTAGGGACAGCTCGCGTCGCATTCTTTGATGTTCGAATGTCGAAATTATTGTCAATATAGCAGGACTTGGCACTCTTTCTCAGAGTTCTGAATAGATGTCCTTAGTGGTAATTACCACTAAGGCATTTACAAATAATAAAATTTTATGGTACGTTTAAAGTATTTTATATATTTGCATGAATACGCATATCACTGATAAATAAATCTTCACATTTTTCATTGCGATGCTAGATAAACGCAGTTTAGCAAAAATAAATGAAATCGATAATGTTGACATTGTACTAATTAAATAAACCTACCACAAATACTTAATTATAAAAACAAACTTAACACTAAAAGACTTTTTATAATATAAAACACGCTGTACAGATAAAATTAGAAACAAATTGAAACTCCCATGATTAAGGTTTTTGAGATTATTAAAAACGAAACAGATGTTTAAAATTTTATTTTTGAGGTTTTCGCGGCCATGATTTTTTAACAAATAATTATTTTCGGGTTTTGAACCGAGTTCCATATTTACACTTTTCACAAAATTAATAAAACTTACAAACTTGGAAAAATTTACAATGTTTGACGTTTCGACAGTCATGTAGCTGTCTTCTTCAGAAAAAACTGAAACTGAAGATATAGGATCCTGACAAGCCTTTATATTACGCCGTTTGGGTCAGTGGTTCGTGACGGTTCCGATTCATTAGTTTTCCGGAACATGTCACCACTCGAGGAACCAGGGGTCTACCACATCCCTTGTTCGTGTGAGCTAACTTACGCCCACACGAACAAGGGATGTGGTAGAACCCTGGTTCCTCGAGTGGTGACATGTGGGCTGGCTTCAGTTTCAGTTTTTTTCTGAAGCAAACAGCGACATGACTGTCGAAACGTCAAACATTGTAAATTTTTCAAAGTTTGTAAGTTTTCTAAGTTTTATAAATTTTGTGAAAAGTGTAAATATGGAACGCGGTTCAAAACCCAAAAATAATTATTTGTTAAAAAATCATGGCCGCGAAAGCCTCAAAAATAAAATTATCCGACTCTTCAGGGAGGAAGTTTTTTAAATCGTACGAAAATCCGAGACACTCAGGATCAAACGCCAACGTCTGCTTGCTCAATTAGCCTTTTTGAGCAGATGTAAAGACCAGGACATTGCCCCAGGTTTTCTGCAAATACAACATCTTATCAAGACTAGAACGGGAAAGCATATACTGCGAAGAACCAGCCGAGCCTTGTTAAGCCAGAGGATACACGAAACTAGATGCTAATTCGACCAGAAAACTACGGAGTTCTTTTCAGCCCATTCACGACTGATCAACACAATAGATTCGACAATCTGGGATTTGATCGACAAACTATCTACGGAAAACGCCGAAGAGATCGCCAAAAAGGTAAAGAAAATATAAAAGGCGAAGTTACAGGAAGTACAACATCCTTCACCGCCGCAATTAGAGACAGACCACCAAAATATATACCAAAGAAAGAAATGGTGAGTTTATTGGAGAGCACACTCAGAACTCTACCACAACATATTCAAGAAGAGGTGAAGGTCAAAACAGCCGATATTCTGAAGAAATCTACAGCACCGAAATCCAACATTAATCGAGAGGAAAGAAATGCTCGAAGGAAACTTAAGGCCAACAAAGAAATCACTGTATTACCAGCTGATAAAGGAAATGCCATTGAAGAGGAATCCAATAAAACCTCTAGAGAGAAAGATTTCGGCCGCTGTAAAATCCGCAAGCACGATCCCGGAACATCAAAAGAAACGACTAATTCCTACAGACACCAGGATGCCGCACCTTTACGGCCTTCCAAAAATCCACAAACCAGGGGTACCGCTTCGCCCAATTGTGAGTGCTACAGGTTCAGCCACTCATCCTCTGACTAGATACTTATGTACCATTTTACAACCGATTACGGGAAAAAGCATCCATCACGTAAAGAATTCCCAGCACTTCGTCTCAAGAATTAAAGAAATTAAATTGGAACCGGAAGACATTATAGTCAGTTTTGATGTGACATCTCTCTTCACAAAAGTGCCACTACAAACAGCACTGGAGATCATCAAGACCAAATTACGAAAAGCGGATTTGGATGAGGAACTTAACGGACTAATTGAGCTATGCTAAAGTCCTCGTACTTCTCATTCAACAATATTGTATACGAACAAATTGAAGGAGCAGCCATGGGATCATCACTTTCTCCAGTCATTGCCAATATATTTATGGAGGATTTTGAATAAAGAGCATTAGAAACCGCTACTCTCAAACCAAAATGCTGGCTACGTTATGTGGACGATACATTTGTAATTTGGTTTTATGGAACAGAAACGCTACACAACTTTCTGGATCACATCAACCAGTTAGATTTCAACATCAAATTCACTATGGAAAAGGAAACAAACAGAAGCATTCCGTTTTTGGACGTACTGGTCACTTGAAATATGGACAACAAATTGGGACATCAAGTATATAGAAAACCGACACATACTGACAGATACCTCAACGCCGAATCACATCATCATCCAGCTCAGAAGTTTGCAGTTCTAAAAACTTTAGTACACAGGGGCAAGGCGATCAGTGAACCAAACACGTTAAAGACCGAGCTAGGTCACCTAACAAACGCCTTAATAAAAAACGGTTTCAGAAAAGCAGACATATATCGAGTAATTAATAAACACAGTAAGGAAAAACCAAAGAAGGAGGAACCCGTGGCAACTTCCTTACTTCCTTACATAAAAGGCTGCACGGATAAATAGCAGGATACTTAGAGGGAAAAATATCAAAGTGATCTTCACTGCAACAAATAAAATAGCCGTCAATTTCTCAAAATCAAAAGAAATAGAAGCACCACTCGAGGAACCAGCGGTCTACCACATCCCTTGTTCGTGTGGACTGGCTTACATAGGACAAACGGGACGCGACATAGCTATCAGTTTAAAAGAACATAAGGCGGATACAAAGAAAAATAACACAAGATCTGCTGTTGCGGAACACTTTTTAGACACCGGTCACACGATAAAATTTGAAGAGGCAACAATGTTGGCTAAATCCCAAAACTTTTGGCCTAGACTATACAAGGAAGCCATTGAAATCCAGAAGTACGACAATTTCAATAGGGATAATGGAATCGATCTAGCGCCAATATGAAAAAACATGTTCCGCAAAACTAATGAATCGGAACCGTCACGAACCACTGACCCGAACGGCGTAATATAAAGGCTTGTCAGTTTCAGTTTTTTCTGAAGAAGTTTTATAAATTTTGTGAAAAGTGTAAATATGGAACGCGGTTTAAAACCCGAAAATAATTATTTGTTAAAAATATGTTTAAAATGACAAACAAATGCATCGAATACATAAAGAATTACAAATTTCGCAGTGCCACCTATACGAATAATGCGTAAGGAGTGCTACAGTTTGAATATGCGAAATTAAATACTGATTTCTTTATTATTAGTAGCTATCCCTACTGGTTTGTAATTATACTGTGGTCTGACAAAGAACTTACTTATAATAATTCGTAAAAACTTACTAATAACAAATACGACAAAAGCAAAGATGAGTTAAAAAAAATGTACCGGCGAATGTTTGTAAGACGATGATAGTAACATTTAACATATACGGACTACAGCGTCACAGTTTACGTCGTCCATATCGGAGGAACATCTTATATTACAGCTTCCTAGATAAAAAATTATATAACAAAAGTGGTTACGACAAATGCCGGGAAATTATTTATAGCCTTGTAGGGCGACCCCTAGAGGGCGTAACAAAATATAAAATTTTTTAAAGACTTTTTTACATTTTCAATCTTAATTTTGTTCTATCTTGTCAAATAAGAGGCGAAGTAGTTTAACCAAAGTTTACAAATTGGATCTTGTTAAAAACCGTCCCTGTCGCAAATTAGATATTTATATATTTAAATTTAAACCAAGCAAGTAACGTGAACGCTAGAGGGGACTAATTATTTTTTTTAAATGTTGAATATATTTATATCTAGTGTTTGCTATTTCCGTTGTTAATTAAATCTAGTTTTTTAAATCTCAATCAAAATTGTTTATATTTAAAATTTTTGTGAAAAAACACGATTTTTAAAACAAATTAAATGGCCAATGCTGGCATTATGGATTGAATGATTCATATTTGATTATAAAATATTGAGTATGACTTATGACAATAAACCGTTTTATAAACAAACGAACACCGGAATTGGAACATACTCTTGACCTAATTTGTCGCAATATCATTGTTACACCTTTAATCATCAATTACGAATAATTGCGATTTATTTTGTAACATTATTGTACAATCACTAAGAATAAGTAGTGATGTGACTTTAATTGCTAATACAACTTTTAAAATTTTTATTAGAACGAAATTACCATAGTTTTTGAGCATTTATATCACAATATTGTAGAATAAGCAATTGATTTCGAAAATTGTAGAATAGGCAATTGATTTCGAAAATGTAATGTGAAGATGAAACAAATCCATAGCCAGATTGGAATAAAATGGACTGAATTATGACTACAATACAAATTCCAATCAGTCTTAACAAAGCACTAAACAACATCTCCAAGTTTTTATGTTCTATTTATACTCTCACAGATTATGAAAAAAGGATTTGATCTCACCATAGTTGATTAATGTTAATGAATACGTTACCTAAACAACATGGTTATGATATAAAAGACACGAAACATCCAATGACATAAAATTCAGAATAGGCACACTATTTTTATGACAGCAGTTTTTAAGCATTTTACCTTAAATTTATACTTGGCATTCTCTGGTATGTCCTTTAAAAAATCTTCTAAACTCTTAACCTCGTTCCCTTTGGAAGCATTTGGTTCAAACACAATTCCTTTAGCCAACAACTTTTGTTTCTTTCGTTCTAATCGCAATACTTTAGCTTTTTTACTAGGAGGCTTGTTAGGGTTGGGTCCTACCGGAAGTTTATCCATTGGTTTTGGTACTTCTATAATTGATAAAATAATAGGTTTAATTAACCAAATAATTGAATTACCTATTTTAAGAACTTCTACAGATGCACTACTACTAGCTTCAGTAGCATCTTCAATTTTATCATTTAAAGCGGTTACATTTAATTGGTTATAATCTAGAGAGACGTTTGGTTTTTCTTTAATGATAATGTGTTCATGTTGAACGTCATCCATAGGTTCACCTATAACTGGGTCTTTAAATCCACTTCCGTCAGTAACAAATTTATTAAACTTCTTTATAATTTTCTTTTGCGATTTTGATATTTTGAACTGCAGGGTGTTGCATCTGTATGGGTGTTGTTATTAGGGCGTGTGAATAAATGTTGGTTTACCTGATCGTATATTGCGGACAACAGGTGAGATCCATTATCGGTTTATAGCAGTACATGCCAGATCGTCTCCAACCTCTGTCGATGAGGTTTTGGTAGTCATCAATGTTAAGCTGTTCTGCCCACATGCCTGTTTATAATAAGCATCAAGCAATTATGTAAACTTTAAGTGCTTACCGTAAGATACAGCGCCATTTTCTTTTTTGCAATAACCACATGTGTGTCTTTCTAATTCTGGAAACCAGTGGACTATGCTGATTTTTTCTATATTAATTGAAGACATCTTTGACTTTCGATGACACTTCGGTGGTTGATATTTGACAAACGTCAAAACAAGGTAGTTTTAGTTTATCGTTAACGGTGATATAGATTTCTCCTTTTAACTACGTCTGCTGTGGCTAAAGTGTGGTCTTTTAAACCAGAGGGGTGGGAAGATATAGTGACTAAACAAAGCGTTTTTGTAACAGTGGGGGACGCCACTGATTTCTGCGCCACTGGCCGCCTCTTAAGACCGCCCAGTAGTAGACGTACGTGTAACAGGTGTGATTGCGAATAAGTTCGGGCTAATGACATTTTAACTCATATATAGCTATTTTCAGTTGAAGAAATTCATTGTAATTATTTTGTTTATTAAATACCATTAGTCAGTGTTGTAACAGATACTTTTTTTCTAGTATCTAGATACAGATACAGATACTTTTCATAAATTGTATCTAGATACAGATAAGATACTTTTTCAAAAAAAGTATCTAGATACAGTTACAGATACTTTAAGAGAGTATCTAGATACATGTCAGATACATTTTTAACAAAATCATGAAATAAAATTTTAAAAAATTGTCTCTTTAGTTCATCTAAAAACACAATAACTGTATCCCAGGCAGCACATTACGTCTCATTGACGTCAAAATTACGAGACTTCATTAAGACGTGTCAGTGTCGTCATATGACGTCAATGTGCTGCCTGGGTATTAAGCAAAACATTACCTTATCAACCTTAATCACATAAAAAAATACAAATTTACAAATAAATCTTATTTTGTTTTAAAATTAATAGCATGTTAAATGTCTCGTCATTATATTTCGACGTAGAGTTAATAGTAAACTACTAACACTAAAAAGTTTCTCCACTTCTTTGCTCTATTTGAGCTGATGAAGAAATTCAGTGTTGCCAATTGACTTTTTCGCGATTCCCTGCATAAACTATAAAAGTTCCACAATGACCACAATTGTACTCATAGTTCTACAAAGTTTAAATTTGTTTTCTTTTTTTTAAGTATGAATTTGGTTTGATGGCATAAATGCTAACACGTCACATTTCTCAAGTAATACTTAATTATATAAAAGGTAGGTTCATACACGGTTTTCCCCAAAATTCCACAACAGTTTATAATACTCACAAAATACCCGCTACTACATAAAATCTCTAAATTTGGTAGAATTCCATTAGAATTGGCGACGTTGAAAGAATTGCAATCATAAAACACCGAATACAAAGTCTCCAAATTCAAATTGTAATGTACATGATGAACTGACAGAAAAAACTACCGCAGTGTTTACTAAAAACTTGTATAATTTACAATTTGAGCAAGAAAAAGTATCTAAGTATCTAAACCACTCAGATACTACGAAAAATGTATCTAGATACAGATACAGTTACATTTTATCCAGTGTATCTAGATATTTAACTAGATACTCCAAAAGTATCTAGATACTGTATCTAGATACTTGTATCTAGATACGTCACAACACTGCCATTAGTGCTTTACAACTGACGCCCAACTAGTGGCTCGAAACAAAATTAAGATTAAAAAAAAAATCGCGTGTTTAGCAGTGCACGTGCATTCACCAGAATAAGGTGCATTTTCACAAGCGGGAAACCGATTCGTTTGTGCGGTGTTTTATAAGTTTTGTGTTCATTTTTAACACGCTGAACGTGTTAATTAGTTATTGCAGTTTTAGATACGAAAGTAACAATAACCTCGCATATTTTCGCGGTTTTTCTGTTAGCGTTGTACTTACAGTGACGCGCGCGGGTGATTTTACGAGCTATTTTTGTATGTTTTAATTGATCCAACCTGGATCAGCGAAAGAACAATCACATCGTTTTTGATCGTCAGGATTCTACTGCTTTACATCGGTATTATCTACGTTCAACAAACAATCAAGAAATACCACAATCAAAGGTTAGTGAACTCGAAATGACAAACGTAGTAATGACTGAAGAAATGCTGCAACAGCTTCTTGCTGGCGTGCAAAATATGATAAGTAATGTAGGTCAACCTGTAAATCAAATTGAAATGAATACAGGAAATTTCGTTCGTTGTAAATCACGATTTTCTGGAAATCGCAACGAATGCGTGGACGCCTTTTTAGATGCAATTATCATTTATAAAGATTGTGCCGCTGTTTCGGACGAGAATGCTGTCCTTGGTTTGTCAATGGTACTTGACGGGCCCGCTGCAATATGGTGGCAGGGTGCCAAATCCGATTGTGCTACCTGGAAGGATGCTGTTGAATCGTTGCGCCATGCGTTTGGCCGACACAAACCGCTACACAGAATATATAGAGAATTGTTCGCAAATGAACAAAAAGATAGCGAATCAACAGATATTTTTGTTAACAAAGCGCGCGCATTGTTAGCGAAGTTACCCTCTAGTGACAGTCCACTTCCAATTAAGTGCCAAATAGATATGGTTTATGGATTGCTAAGCAATAAAATTCGAAAGTTGATTCCCCGCGAAACGGTGACAACCTTTCAAGAGATTATAGATAAAGCTCGATCAATCGAAGATAGCTTAAACGAAACACAGATTAACAATCAATCTAAGATTAAGAGTGAAGAAAAACAAAAGAAACTTCGTCCTAAATGTACTTTTTGCGGGTGTTTTGGACACCTATTTGATGAATGTCGTAAGCGCGCCAACGCTTCTGATGCGACCATCAAGAAGTCGCCACCCGTCAAGACGCAGATCTCCTGTTACGGATGCGGTAATCCAGGATTTATTAAATCCCAATGCCCGAGATGCAAGAAACCTTCTTCTGCCGCCACGTCAATGATGGAAGTCCTTATCAACGACAATGGTTGTCGAGTGCCTCGGCCTATGTTATGCATCACCGTTGATGAGAAGACGGGACTTGCTTTTCTGGATACTGGTGCCAAGTGCAGTATAGCTGGAACCAAATTGTATGAACATTTCTTATCTAGAAATGTCCCATATACAGTTTCAACAATGAAAATGACTTTAGCTGATGGTGTACCTAAAATTGTAACCGCGGCTACTTTTGAAACTATCGTGCACATAAATGGTCACGCTATCCCTACAAAATTTATTGCTGTGCCTGAATACACTGACAGTAAAACACTACTAGGTGTTGATTTTGTGAAAAGTGCGGGAATGATTTTCGACATTTCTAAAATGACGTATTATTTTTCCGATTCACCACGTGTAAAGTTTCAGATTACACCAGAGCCCATTAGTGCAGATTCCGAACCTGAACAGATGGCAATTGTGGAAACAGCTTCAATTGAACTCTGCCTACGTTCTGATGAGGGAAATTCTTTGTCGACGTGTCAACGTGACCGTATGGATGAATTGGTTCAGAAGAATTGTGATGTATTTTCACCTAAGATGGAAGCTACTCCATACGCTGAGCATGTTATCAATCTTACGGATGAAACACCAATATCAGTGCCGCCGTATAGGCTGTCACCTCCTAAAAGAGCTGCTCTTCAAGTCGAGATTGATTCCTTACTAGAACAGGGAATCATCGAAGAGTCTGATTCTCCTTATGCTGCACCTGTGGTAATGGTCCCCAAAAAGGATGGTGCGGTTAGAGTTTGCATCGATTTTCGAAAGCTTAATGCTGTTACCATGCCCGACCGTTATCCACTTCCACGAATTGACGATTTATTGCACTCGGCCAAAACTGCAGCCTACATGACAACCCTCGACTTACGATCTGGATATCATCAGATTTCAGTAAGAGAGTGTGATCGCGATAAAACTGGATTCATTACGCCTTTTGGACTCTACCGTTTTTGTAGAATGCCATTTGGACTTCGTAATGCCCCCGCTACGTTTCAACGCTTAATAGATAGATTTTGCGCTGGTCTCGGTGATATTACTGTATTTGCTTATTTGGATGATTTGATTTTAGTTAGCTCTAACTTTGACGAACATTTGAGTGATTTACAATTAGTTTTCGATACACTTCGTGTTTTTGGCTTAGCCGTGAATAGACCAAAGTGTTTTTTCTGTCGTAATGAAGTGAAATATCTTGGACACTTGATCACTCCTTTTGGAATCAAGCCCGGTCCAGGAAAGATTCAGGCCATTAACGACATGCCACCTCCTAGTAATCTAAAGCAGCTATTGACATTTTTACAGACTTATAGCTGGTTTAGACGGTTTATACCAAATTTTGCACGCGTGTCGCGCCCTTTGAGTGCTCTTACCAAGAAGAACTCCGCTTGGACGTGGACCGCTGCCGAAAACGACGCGTTCGAAGCGCTGAAGAAGTGCCTAATCAGTCCTCCGATACTGCGACAGGCGAATTCTGAAGAACCTTTTACCATCAAGAGTGATGCTAGTTGTTATGCAATAGGAGCATGTTTACTCCAAGGGGAGGGACCTGAGGAGCGACCAGTAGAGTATGCATCACGTTTACTCACTGCATCTGAAAGAAATTATACGACGACTGAACGAGAAGCACTTGCTCTAGTCTATGCTATACAAAAGTTCCGTGGCTATCTCGATGGTGCCACCATTTTAATCAAGACGGATCACCAGCCTCTTAGGTGGTTGATGTCATTAAGATCACCTACAGGTCGGCTTGCTCGTTGGGCACTTTTGTTACAAGCTTACGACTTACGAATTGACTATTTACCTGGAAAACAGAATGTTGTCGCCGACACACTTTCTCGTCCTATCGTTCCTAACGAGGACGTAGCGATTTTTGATGTTTGTACCGTTTCAGTACTGCTGCCCACAGAATCCAGCAGCGAAATGCGAACACAACAGATGAACGACCCCGATGTCGCAACTATCATCAGATGTTTCGAATCTGACGACTCTGACCCCGTCGATCGTGTCAGATGGGCTGACCGAGGATATGTATTATCTAGTAGTCTGCTATACCGCTACTCTCCTGAAAGCGAAGCCGAAAACGGACAATTGGTGATACCTCGCCAACTAGTGCCTACTATTCTCGCCGAATGCCACAGTTCACCTTTGGCCGGACACAACGGACGTGAGAAAACATTCCGCCGTGTTGCCAATCTCTATTATTGGCCTAGTATCCGAAAGGATATCAATAAACATATTTCCCAGTGTGTTACTTGCCAGAAATACAAGCCTAACAACCTCAAGCCCGCCGGTTTGCTTCAAACACCTATTCTCAACCAACGATTTGAAACCCTTGCTATGGACTTAGTAGGACCTCTCCCATCGGCCGGTTCTGGCGAAAGATGGATCTTTGCTATTGAAGATACTGCCACAAGGTGGATAGAATTGTTTCCCCTTGTTCAGGCTACCGCAGAATTTTGCGCTCGTTGCCTTATTGATGAGGTTATTCTACGCTTTGGAACCCCACGCCGCATCATAAGTGATAATGGTGTGCAATTTGTTGCAGAGGTGATGCAACAAGTAGCTTACTGTATGGGTATTAAGCAAAATTTAATACCGTATTATCATCCCGCTGCAAACCCCGAAGAACGGCGTAATAGGGATATTAAGCTGCAATTATCTATGATCCTTGATCCTGACCATACTAGATGGGTGGAAGCCTTACCTAGCGTACGATTCGCACTGAATACAGCAGTGAATGCAGCTACTGGTTACAGCCCAGCTTACCTCACCTTTGGTCGAGAGCTACGAACTCCTCAAGAGACCGCTCGTGACTTCAGAGCAGTTGTAGATAATGAAAATCTTATCTCCGAGATTATCCCATATCTCAAAACCATTTCCAATACTTTGGAACACGCACGCGAAACTCATGAGCACCAACAAGACCGGAACAAGAAAACATCCGATGCTCATCGCCGTGAGTCTATTGTTTACGAGCCTGGTTCCCGTGTCTTAGTAGACACCCACATTCTGAGCCAAGCCGCAAAGAGCTTTTCAAGCAAATTTGCTCCTAGACGTGATGGTCCATACATTGTGTTGCGACAAGCATCACCTACGTCATATCAGATTGCTTCCGTTGAAAACCCTGAAATTCCATTGGGGATTTATCACACTTCCGCTCTTCGACCTTTCTTTGATTCCGACGAGCCAGAAGAGGTCAACCCGATCAATCCTATTCGAAAACGAGGTCGCCCACGAAAAGAAACCTCAGCCGAAGACCTTGAATCGAACCCTGTTGTTGAATCGCTTCCGAGACGTACCATCGATTCAAAAGGGGAGGATGTAACAGTGGGGGACGCCACTGATTTCTGCGCCACTGGCCGCCTCTTAAGACCGCCCAGTAGTAGACGTACGTGTAACAGGTGTGATTGCGAATAAGTTCGGGCTAATGACATTTTAACTCATATATAGCTATTTTCAGTTGAAGAAATTCATTGTAATTATTTTGTTTATTAAATACCATTAGTGCTTTACATTTTGTTTTAATGCCAACAACTACAGGGCTGGTAAGGAAAAAACAAAACAAAGCAAGCAAATTTAGAATTTGAATTCGAAAGTTTGGTTCGCTTCGTGATTGGTTACATTGTAAAAAGCGCGAATCGCAAAATTGCATTATACTATTATACGTCGACGTGAGTACCAGTAAGTTTTGAATAAATCAATTGAAAAAATCTCCACTTGGGATGGAGGAAAAAAATACTTGTGATTTTGAGGGTACGCTAGAAACATTGCTATCGACTTCGCTCTAAGTCAGATCTATAATAGTGATTTCTGAAAATATATTTTTTTGTTTTCTTTGTGATTGTGTACTTATATGTATGTAAATACATTTAATAGAATTCACTAATATATGGGATAACAAATGTAATCGCAATGTTAAAACTTTTTTTCCGTCAAATAACAGTACAAAGGGACGTGACTATCTGTTTCTTTTTGCTAAAAGGACGCTTAAGATATCATTTAGATTTGTCGCGTTTTCCTTGTTTCGTAATTTTAATAATTTCATTTAGCATGTGTAATTTTGTATAAAACATTAAAAATTAGAAAAGTAATCGCAATAACTATTTTATACTTAAATTTAAATATTACGAAATGAAAAGAGCGTGTACCACCTGTTTCTATGTATTAAAAGGAAGCTTAGGATGAATGTAAATTTGTTGTACTTAATTTGTTTAGTAATTTCAATAATTTTATTTAGGCGCGTGCTTAACCAAAATCCATAATGATTCGGAGTTTAACCGCAATAGTTAGGTAACCATTTTATACTTCAATTTAAATATTTTGAAGTGCTAGAAGCGTGTATTATACTACCTGCTTTTGTGTTAAAAGAACGCTTGAGAAACAATTTAGTTTTTTAGTATTTTTTTTGTATCGTAACTTAAATAATTTCATTACTGCGCGATTTCGACAATAACATTAAGGATCTTAAGCTAAAGTGTGACAAGCAACAATTTTATGCTTAAATTAGATGATTATAAAAATTGAAGCCGGCGCTGCGTAAGAATTCCTTTGTTGGCAAAAAGGCGGTACTGAAATTTCTTTCTCTATTTCGACATGAGAATTAGCCATTCTTACACTAAAATCCGTGTAAGAATAAGCAAATTCTTACACGAATTTTAGTAATGTTAGTTTTTTCAAAGTTGGTATCTCTGCATCGTAAGTTGACGTTACATGAAAAAGAAATCAAAATTATTGGAATTGAACAATTGAAATTCCAATTTTGACGCCAAAATAAAATAAACACGTTTTATTAATTCAAATTTATTTACTTATAAAGGTATAAAGAGATAATTTCGTATGATTTTAGGTTAACACATAAATTTCAATATGTCAAAGTGTAAGTGTTGCCAATTCAATAAAATAATAAAGTTTCCCAATGTTCTTTTAAAATTAAAATTATACGAAAAATATTAATTATTGTATCAAAATAGAGAAAATAGTATAAAACGCACGTCATAGAATACGTTTCAATCACTCGACCGCTTCATAAACTCACCGCTGCGCGGCTCGTGTATGAAACCCGGTCTCGTGCTTGAAGCGCGTTCATTCTGTAACTTGTGTTTTAATATACTATTCCTTATTTGTTTTTGTTATTGTATTTGCATACGTATGATGTGTTTTTAAATCAATTTATATTAGTTTATTAAGTTATTTTCTTTGTAAATTATTATTTTAGAGTTTATATATACTAGTCTCTGACTTTAATTCTAAAGTACCTATGTGTAACAATTTGTTTATTTTTTTGTGCGTTTATAACTTGATAGAAAAGTCGGTCAAAGTTTGGACATATTTTTTGGTCGTAACAATTACTTATTCATGGTGATTGTAATGAGTTACATAAATATAAAAGCGATTGTGTGTATTGTCTTGTAGAATGTAAATCAAGTATTCTTCTATTGTAATTGGGCAACAACAAACGGTCGCAGGTTGCTCTATTCTATGGGACTTTTGTGTGTTTTTTAGTCGCGTTAGGTTGTTTCTATGGTATAGAACCTTACATTTTTGTTTACTTGTTTTATTTTTATTATTTGTATTATTGTTTATACAAGGTTCGCCATTACTCCGGTCTCGGTTTCTAGTACCTTTATGCAGTTTTTTAAATAGCAACTCAAAAATTTTTTTATGCTGTTCTATAAAAGTTATTTTTCAAATTTTTTTATCTGATTGCGGCGTTGCCATTTTAGAGCAATATCTTTAAAAATGCAGCATAAAAAAGATATGGTCACAAAACTGATGTTTTTTAAAATTTGGGAATTTGTTTTTGTAAAAACAAAGAAAGTTAGAAGTGCTTAAATAATCTAAAAGATTTTTTTAATTTGCCATACCTATTTTGTATGAGAGCGCTAATTTTCAAATTTTTCAAATTGCTCAAACTAATTTTTTTAAACGGCACCTTCAATTTTTTTCAACTGTTTTTAATGTAGTTTTTAATTCTCTATCAATTGCAACTTTTATTGTATATATCGTTATATTTTGTTGTATTATGTATTAATGCATTTTTAATAAATTTTTGTATCTCGTTTTGTAATGTATGAACAGTGAAAATAGGGTTGGAACCATTATGAACATTTTTTCGATGTACAACTTTGTGCCAAAATAACATTTTATGGATGTTCATCGTATCTATTGTGCATCTCTTGTAGACGTTCGTAAAACGTTCAGATATCTATACTAAAACATCTTATGGAAGTTCATAGAACATTTTTGTGCTATTAGAGTATGTTGTATAGATCAAAGTACACAAATTCAGAGAAAGACACAGGGCAATCCTATACAAGTCAGGTATGAAGAAGATGACGAAACCATCAGTAACTTAAACATCACAAAACTGAAAAAAAAAACTGATGGTCTGTGGGCGGGTTTTGGTCCGGCCTGACCCGAAACCCGGTTTGAGTTTGAACCAAATTTTGGGCTGGCCGAGAAAAAACATTCGGGCCGGGCTTCAGGTATATATCTTCCGAGCCAAACTCACGGTCACGATTCGACCCGAAAAATCGGGCTTTTCCGGCGAACCCGAAAAATACAATCCTGATTAATCAAACATGTATTTAGTAGCTATTATACAAGAAATAAAATAATACGACTTATTGTTTTTCATTATATTTTTGTACGATTGAATTTAGTTTGATTAAATCAGAAATTATATTTGAAAAACCATTTTAATTGCTTAAACGGATTTTATGATTATTATTATATATTAGACATAAAACTTTCACCATAAAACATTATTAAATTATTTTTTTAGGTAAATGGTGTATATTTATTTAGAAATACAATTGCTAGCTTTCGAACTTTGTCTAAGTTCTTCGTCAGGCAAAAATTAAATTAATTTGACAATTATAAAAACTAAGGTAACTAAAAACAATAACTATAAGGGAACTAGATAATAAGCGCAAGTATTTAGCTACAGCATTCGCTAAATACTTGCGCTTATTATCTAGTTCCCTTATAGTTATTGTTTTTAGTTACCTTAGTTTTTATAATTGTCAAATTAATTTAATTTTTGCCTGACGAAGAACTTAGACAAAGTTCGAAAGCTAGCAATTGTATTTCTAAATAAATATACACCATTTACCCAAAAAAATAATTTAATATTATTATATAGTTTAATAATATCTACTTGTACTTTTTGATAGATCACTCCATTTAATTAATTAATGTGGTAATATAAAACATATGTTATAAAACGTTTGACATTCTTAACTTTATTTTTGTTATAGCTTAAATTAAATGTGATGTATTATCTGTAGCTTCGATGTGTCTCATTAGAACGAGATTTTCAGATGAAATTATGATCTTTTGTTCTATTGGTTAATATTATTCTAAAATCGGATGAATTAAGTACGGCTAACGTACTACGCTCCTTGGATATCCATGGAATATCTTTGTGCTATGTTGGTATTAGATTACGATAGAACAAAAATATTTAGGAAAATTGTACGCACTTGTAATAAAATAGTTTAAGAAGAATGTTAGAACCAAAAACCATAATCTAATTACATTATTAATTGGTTTTAAATACAGATTAATTAAAAAAGTGAAACGAGAGTTAATAAAAACAAATTTGTATTATAATTTGCACATACGTCATTTAAACGTTTAGCTTAATTCAAAATACACAGCGAGAAAAAAAAACTGAAGATGTCTTAATTAAACGAATACACAACTTTATGCAATTATATGTTTAGAAGGTTAACATGCTGCAATAATACATGCATTATCATTACATGTAACACTGTTTCTTTTTATAGGAAGCTAAATATATAAATCTACATATATACTGGCAATTATAATATAATTATACAAAAATTAATTAACCAGAATTTTAGCCAGAATAAACTGGTAGGGTAATTTACCAAGATCCAGAAGTGTATTATTATAGCCCAAGCGGCGATATTATGTCGCAGTTATCGCGCTTCCTATATGAAAGTGGGTAAAACAAAATTGGTTTTAGTTTCTGCCAACACTATTATTATTGTTGCTACTTTATTATTGTAATTGTTTGTGTCATTCTAGCTTTAATACCTGTTACTCATTGTTGAATTTCTAATATGTACTTACTGAATATTCTGAAATATGTATACTAACGCGGAAATTGCAGGTATGGATTTTACGTGTGGCAAGGGCAGTGGTGATCTTATGAGGTTTATATGCCAAGGTATTTCTAAACTAGGCACTTTTTTTGAAAAGTTGTTTAAAATTTTACATTAAAATTTATACGAAGGTGTCTCATTTAAATCAATACCGGTGGTAGTGGACGGTTTTAATCAGTTCGACTTTTGAAGCTGACTTAATATTTAAAAAAAATTGGGTATTTGTACTAGAAAGTTTTTTTGCTGAAACAAATGCTTTCTGGATTTGAAAAATGTTATTGAGCAACAATTGTACGCATTTACCATATTTCAAAAGTACCTACTTTTATTATACATACCTGCACATCACGTTAATTTTAATTTCTAAAATGGTCATATTTAGGCAGATAAAAACGATTGTTAGTAAACTGTAACAGGTATTAAACATCAATTTATTTAAACTAACTATTTACATGTAATTTAGATATGATTATTATAAATATAACTAATTTTTAATAAATTAACTGATACTAATAGAATGTAACCATATTTAAAAAAAAACAATTTACAAGTAATTTATATATGACCATCATTGGATAATTACAAACAATGTCCTTGGTGATAACTATCACTTTTATTTATGTACACTTGATGCACTTGGTTATTTATACTTGGCACACGCGTTAAACACTATTTATTTACACCTACATAAAGTATTCTTAACACTTCCCATTTGTGACAAAACCAAGCTCTAACTTCTTTTGAATACCTTTTATATTTTTACTTTATCTGGGTCTAAAACATTTCATTTATTTTGAAAATCGTCTCAAAGTTTTCAAATACTTCGGGAGCGCCTGACTGCCTCTTCCTTAAGACTGTTCTGTTCCAACAGGAAACTACATGCGGCATGGGCAGAAAGGGCTGTGGCAATAGCAGCAGTAGCTCTCGCTATTTCGGCACCTTCCTTGAATATAAAAGTATCAGTCAATGGATAATAACGTCTGGCCACCATTGATAGAGAATGAGTATGCAGTTGATGCAAAATGGGTTTCAAGTAAACAAACGCTGCAAAATATAAATTAATAAGTAGATGGAATACCAATACCAGTACGGGTTTATGTTTTTTACAACTACGGATGTTTATGAAATCCCGTGCTCTAATCGGCTTCTTACGTTTACAATATCTGCCAAAAATTATAGAAGTAGACCTGCAAAATACATTATTTATTTACAGAACAAATTACACTTAAGCATAAACATTTCGAAGCAATGGCTTCACGAAAAATAAACGAACCAAAATCTTAAACGAACTTGACCAAGTTCGAAAGTAAAATCAAATGAAAATGTTTAGCAAGTAAATCTCAATTGGTTATAGTTTACGCTAATAATATTTGGGAAAGATTCCAGCTGTTATTAAGAAAAAGGTAACACGTTTTAACCCCACAACTTTACAAATTGCACCATTACTAAAACGCAGAATATCTTAAAAGTAAAGCTAAAAATAATATATCTGGATTTGTTGGTTAAATTTTTTTTTGATTTCTGAGGAAATTTTAAAAACGACCTTACGACGTGCATAATGGAAGCACTAAGGTTTGGCGTCATGTGCCACTTTGGCATCATAAGCTTATTTGCGTAATGAAGTTTTTGTTTTTAGTGCACTGAATACAATATTATATCATACAGTAAACGGGGGCGTAAAAACTACTAACTGTCTATCTATAAATAATTTGTAACGACTAAAAATCACTTTTGCGATTTCTGTAACTGGCGGTGAGACAATTTTGCCAACGTCGACGAGCGAATACGAAGTCACGTAAGTTAGTTAAATCTTGAGCCGTCAGACGGCGCAGTTTTAGTTCGATATTTCCAACCTCATTACGATATCTCACTTTCGATATGGAAATAAACGAAACTTTCTGTCTGTGATAACTCGATTGTTTTATTGCCTTATGTACATTTTAGGATTGCGGTTCTCTAGCCCAGACGTTCGTTTTCTTATAGGAATTACTACACGAAAGAAAAGGTGGCGCCAGGGCACGGCTCACCCGAAGAATTTTAGTTACTGCAATACTCACCACAATCTGCGAAGGAAGCTAGCCAAACGGTGAGCCGATTATCTATAAAATCTTTTTTCCATCTCCCCAATTGGTGCGTGATAAATTTAAGTTAAACTTGTAATGTATCGCGCGAGTGTTTAAAAAGAAAGAAAACCTTGTGTAACAATTACGCAGCAAAAAAAAATTCAAGTTTAACCAAACACCAAAAGAAAAGCTATATTTCATTACTGAATGTTAATTTATTTTATTATTTCTACCATGTTCGATTACTTGATGGAGGAAGAGTAGGTGAGATGTCTCTACTAGACTGCTATATTTTTATATTCATTCTTTTTAACAAACAATAAAATAAAATACATACATGATAATAAGTTCAATAGCAAAAATAGATTACGTAAGTTCATAAATAATAAATTTATTTTACCTGGTAATTACGGAATGCCAATGCATTTCGAACTAACTTTTTAATATCAACAGTTCGGTGGGATATTATTAAATACAACTTTTCTTTTCATGAGACTCTATATGGATTAAATTGGATTAAGGTTACGTGTATTACAGCATTTTTTATAACGAAATGTAAGTTTAAAAAGACTCGAAAGTTTTCCTGTTGCAGCAGCAGAGAGTTCAGAATTGCTTTGACTGGATATATCCATTAACAAGTTACTTGTTATTTAAAAAATCAATGGCATTACAAATAATGTTTCGTGCTTTGGAATGAACAATTTTTCAGGTTCTGCTTTCCATAGATTAAAACTGTTATACGAAAAGTTACTTTAATTAAAACATATTACTAGTTGTGTCCTATAAATACAATAAATAAATTATTTTGTGTTTTAAATTAAACAGAAACTATTTTAACCTAAAAATACTTACTCAACTTGAAAATTTCCCGCAGTTTTTACATTGGTAAATCAGAACCTGCTTCATTCGGTTTTTTCAACCGTAGCCGATACTGATAATCACATTGGCGGAGAATCCTAAGAATGCAACGGTCGTAAAAGTTACATTCACATCGACATTCGATAAAAATTTTGGAGAGGTGCGTCGACTTACTCTGAGTGGTTGTTTAACTATTATTTATTAAGATAAATTTGCGGTTATCATAATCCTGCCAAGGATTATTTTTGGTTATTTTTCAAATAATTTTGGTACTATGCGCTTAGTCCACACACCACTCCGGTACACAGTGGGACGTCCCGCTGTGTACCATATTACTGTCCGACTGGATATTTATTGAATCTTTTCCTAATTTTGCCGTAATTTCAGATGCCACGCAAGGCGAAGGATAGGAAAATCTCTAATTTTACGGCATAGCAAATAAACAAAACTGCCACTTTTTTCCCGAAGCGGGTCAATTCGGAAAGGTGCGGTCAAATTTCAAATCATCAAATCCACGTTATATAACGATATGTTGCCCAACACAGAACGTCTGACCGAGACGATACTCTAATGGAACCGAATTGTTCGATTAATAGTGTGTTCTCCAAAGTAAAAAAAACATCATTGACGGAATATATATCATGTTGTGCGATAATGGCATTACGGTTTAACTTCAAAATTAGTCAAATTGCTTTCCAACTAGCAATTGCAAATAAGAAGAAAGTTCTAGACTCATGGAGAACCTCAAAAGCAGCAGGGGGACTGGCTTTGAGTTTTTCTGATGAGAAATTAATTATCCGTCCGTTAAACGGAGGGATGCAACTTTTCCCGCATTACTTCCTTTAATAAATACAATGTTTTGCGGTTTTTCGAAAATTTAAAAAACGTAGTAAAAAACAATCCTGCAGTAATGGAACCGTCAAGGATATTCAACCTGGATAAAACTGGGATCACAACTGTGCAAAACACGAAAAAAGTTGTTGCTGAAAAAGGCATTAAGCCGGTATCTTCTTGCACTGGTGCAAAACGAGGCACTCTAGTAACAACGTGTGCTATTATCTGTGCTACTGGAACTTTTCTTTCCCCAGCAATGATATTTTCCAAAAAATATTTTAAATCGCATATGTTGTCAGGGGCATCTTCTGAAACTTTAGGCTTAGCCACTGAGAGTCTCTGGATGTATTCAGAGTTATTTCCGCAAGCGTTGGATCACTGCATTGTCCATTTACACAGCTCCAATGAGTCTCCATCCTTAATGATATTTGTCAATCTGGAGACTCACGTTTTAGTTCAAGCAGTGGAGAAGCGCACAGCAGGTGTCACTATTGTGACACTACCGCCTCACTGTAGCCATAAGCTGCAGCCGCCATATAAGGTGGTCTTCTTCTCGTTCAAAGCAGCTTATAACGCTGCTTGTGACGTCTGCTTGCTGAATCATCCAAGAATACTCTTAACAATTTATCAAGTTGTTGGATTAGTAAACACAGCATTTGACGCAACATTCACTCCAAAGAATATAAAGGGATTTACCCTTTGAATGTTCACAGATGCCGAATTTATAAAATCATCTGTGACAGATAGACCTACGCCAATTTAAATCCCCCATCTAAAGCTGGAGAAGTAACCGCAGCCGCAAATAATGAGAATGTCGAAATTCAAACTCCGAGGTTATACAAAAGCTCCTTAAAGAAAAATTCAGCGTAAAAAGACTCCAAGGAAAAAATTGGCCATCATCACAAGCACACCTGTAAAACAGGCTTTGAAAAAAAAAAGTGGAAAAAAGAGGCGAAAAAAAAGAAAGTGGACAAGAAAAACTATTTGTTGATCCAGACTTAGAAACTTCTATGGAAGAGGAGGAGGTTGTGTTCGATGAAGAAAAATATGATAACGATGATGAACCTGCTTGGTTCAAGTTCTGAATTAGAGCTTTGGTGCAATTTGAGGGCACGAAGATCAAGCTTTTCTACACTTAACAAGTAGTAGAACATAAGGAAGATGAGGTAGCCGTTAACTTCTTAAAGAAGTGAATAACATGTTTTTTTTTGGTGAAGGATGAAGCAATTGTTAAAATAAGAAAAGTAAAAAAAAATTGCCACAACCAGAGATCCGTAAGGGTTACTATTGCTTGAAATTACGAGCAGCTTTGAACTTGTAAGTCAATAAATTATGTTAACGTTACTGAATTTAACCCATAGAAGAATTGCTTTGTCATATTTGCATTTTTATTTGTGAAACACATGCATTCCACTACTAAAACTGTTCCAGTGTTGACTACCTCCACGTCCCTCTGTGCACTTGCGCCGGTACACAGTGAGACAGGCCTTTTTTTTTTAAGAAGTTACCACGCCTAACAGCAAAAAAGTAGAAACATTGTCAGTTGTTTTTTATGTCTAATGGATCATCATATAGTACCAGAAACAAAAACTTTGTTGGAAGAAATTGACAATTTAGTGTTTTTTGTCTTACTGTGTACTACTCTCCCCTACTGTTTATAAATAGCAAAAACCACGTGAGCTGTGATTTGAGTTACTCCCAAGTCGTGCATAACGAAGTTTTACTTAATAAACTAATTCGCCTAGTTCTTGGTTTGAAGTTTACGACATTTGTTTTTTTCCGTTTTCCGGCAACCAACAATACATGTAAAACTTTAGTTTGAATATTGAGATACTACAAACTGTTTATAGCACAATTACAATACCTAGTTTCTATGTATGAGAATAAAATTGCAATAAATGTGCATCAGCAGAATGCAAATGGAATGTGTATCTATGCATATGCTACTTAGTTAAATCAAACACAAACACAAAATGATTAGAAAATTTAGTCGCCACAAGGTTTGTTAATTTTTAAAAACAAATTTATAATAACTCAACCCCCTCTTCAGCAAGTTTATTTTGAAAACACGTTAAAGCCCCTGTTATGTTTGTTGAGCGCACAGAATTGTAGCAATTCCACGACCTTCCGTGTGTTGGATGTTTATATTTATTTTTACCATTTCTTGGACTGAGTGCTCACATGGGTGATAACTAATTGCTATCTTATCTTTCCTAAGATGCAAGGTTTTGGATGGTTTTCTTTTGGGCTAATAAGTTTTCAATTACCCTCTATTTTAACCTTCTGACAGTCTAAAACCTAAAATTTTTGTATCCCTACCAGATCAACATCACTGTAAGGCAACTGAACCTGCATTACAATGATAAGTATATCTGTAAGACTGTGAAAGCACTAGAATATTTCTCTTTTCTCAACGTCTTTGATTTAATTTTTGTTTCTACTTTGAAAATATTAATCTCTTTTCTATTTTCTGTCTCAGACGCCCAAACAAGACTCAGAAAACGTTTCGCTAATGTCTGCAATAGAAACTGTATTTTTTTCCATTAGGTTTTACTCATGAGAAGGTTGAGTTGTTATCCTTTTGGATTCTTCTTCATATGCACAACACTTCAGGTTTGTATAAGAAGCTCTGGAATTTGAACCTTTAGTCATTTTAATACTTTTTCTGATTTCACGAAGGGCTCTAGAATCTATAGTACGAGTCTAGATGATTTTGACACGTCCTTAACATCACAACGTTAAGTTAAGTTTCGCACTTGTTCAGGCTTCTTTTTCTAAAGTCTGCCCCAACCAATTTTTAGTGAAGTAAAAATCTGGAAGCAGATTCTTTTCGTTTAATGTGTTTTGAACTTGAACCACAGCTGTCTCAATAACGTTCGCTTAAGTAACAAGTTGTTACGAGGCTTCTCTCGCAACTAATATTGCTAGCGACTAACTCAGCTGAATTCGGAGATTTGGGTTGTAAACTTTGTGGTGCTAAATTACAAAACAAATTAAAAAGGCGCCAAAACGATTTGAAGCTAGAGTGATAGACACCGTTTAAGTCTATCCAATACTGAAATAGAATATACGACAAAACACTGGTTATAACGACAAATATATTTATTTTTCAATAATGCGAGAAGAAGAGGTTAAAAGTTAAAACAATTACATAATCAAGGCAGAATTAGGTACATAAATAGTAGTAAAAAACAATTCTATAAATATTACAGTTATAGCGTTGATAGTCCTGGAGGTTAAGCAACCCTCCACACATAAAGTTATCAAAATACATCCAACAGAAAAAAATCAAGTGATACGTAATTTCTTTGAGTTAATGTAAAAACTAGTGACTTCACACCCGTTGCAAATCGCATTTCACGTAAATTGACACTGTAGAAACAAAAAATCTGCATGTGTTAATTGTGATAATAGCTATATCTATGTCGTAAGAATTTCACGTTCGACAACTGTACAAATTGCTGACAAGTAAAAGAAAAAGGAGTACTTATGGTCGTCCATGCGAATAGCTATCGGCACACTTTACCCATCTCCTAAAATTGCTTAGCAAATGAAGTAAAATTAGATATAGGTTTGTAACACAATTAAATTGCTTATCGACAAACAATGAATCCTAAAATGCGCCAAGCATCGAAATGGTTTTCACTATTCTTAATGCAGATGTGCCTCCAAAGTTTTTTGAAGAAATTACGAATTACAAATATGACCAATTCCCCCAGATTGTTTCAGAAGTGGCTTAATTGTTTGTGAGCTCCTTTTTGTACGTGCTTCTAATTATATCCTCCGGCGGAAGATAATGGATTATTCATGAATCTTTTCAACAAGTGCGGTATTGTAAATCGCTATGACAATTACCGGAAAATCAACGTACGCCGCAAAAATATGAGAAGACATAAACACTTTCACAAAAGCAGTTATAACAATACACCCATTTATAACACAGATGCTTGTGAAATTTTAGAAGTGAAAACTCCGCTGGGCGCTTGCTTTAGAAGATACATGTAAAGTGTACCACAGTCACTGGAAAAATAGTTTCAATTTGACATTTTATCCCTACCCATGCGACGAAAAGTGTGCATTCCGACAATAAATTTTATACAAAGGACAAACATCATACTAAAACATTTTTAACATAACATAAAGTGAATATTTTTGGGACATAATTGCTATTCGACAAAGTTACTGAACGCTTCAAAAATGTCTATACAAATTACAACTCTGTATTTGGACGTAAATTAGCACACTTTATGAAAAAGTATAGAAAGGCTATGAATTACGATTTGTTAGATCTTCCCTTCTGGTTTGTAAATATAGCTTAATTTGCACTAATATTAAGTCTTATCTTAAACTCTTTGGTAAGCTATTTAGGGTGTTTCAGCACTAACACTAAAAACTGTAGCTCCGAATCTGATGTATTGAACTGCTGACTATTGTTTAGCTATTTCGTTAAATACAACGCACAACAAATTCACAGTATACTAAATTAAATCACAATGGCACTATCAAGTTTGCATCTATCTACTGACTACAATTTAGAAACGCAGCTTGTCCCATTTACGAAGAGCTGAGCAGATCGTTCCAAAGATTCACATTCCTCTAAAAACACTAACTTAAAGTGTGCTTTGAAAAACTAATGTATCAGAGGAGCACTATGTAATTGGCAAAATATTTTGGAAATGAGAAACATTTTGAGACGATGGTAGAAACACTAAGGTTGTTTTCAACTTGTGTATATATTTATGCTTTTTTTTGTACATCGAATCACAAAATACATATGGAATTCTAAATTTCATACACCAAAAAAAATTCTTTCTTCATTTATCTTTCTTTCCTTTTTTACCATTTTTAAATTTTTTCATCTACTCAATTTATTGTTTTGGTATTTGGACGTTACGACATTACCATTAAAAAAGCGCGTAATGCAGTTTGCGTTAGTTAGAAATTGTGCAACAAAAAATAGCGTGTGACAATAAATTGCGCCGATGAACCATGTCATCCTGTAACTTAAAAATTAAACATCAATATTGTCACTTTCTACATATGATATATTCATTCTTTGCAGCAGTTGCTCTGCGGCAAACTTAATTTTCTCATCTTGGGCCCCAACCAGCATAATCGCACCTTCTTTCAAAACTGTAGATAAAGGTGCAAGTTTTTGCGACGATAAACTGCTCAACAGTTCCATACAAGCTTCAACTGTTTCTATCCTGGCAAGTTTATAAGATTCAGCATCCTGAAAAAAACATTATAGATTAGATGAACAAATTCTAGATTTATACCTTAAAAATACTGATGGCTCTTTGTTGTTGGATTTCTGGCGGAACTGGCTGCGGAGGTGGAACCGTATTGTTGAACACGCTGACGTTAGACTTTGATTTTGGAGGTGTCAACAAGTTATTAGATTTATGCTTTCTGTATTGTTCTATTAAGGCACCAACTTTTTCTTCAATTTCCTTAGTAGTCTTCATAATCTTCTTATTAATATTTTCCGTAGAAGCAGACGAACGAATTTGCATTAGTGTGTTGGTGTCATATTTAATATTCGCTTTAAACTGTGAATTATCTTCACTCGCTTCATCATCGGTGCCATTTGGACTGTCAACATCTTTATGGGTATCTTCATCGACGTCTTTACAATCTTCATTTTTGCTCTCACTAAGAGATTCTTCGTTATTTAGGTTGGGTAAAAAATTCTTTTCCAAGTAACTTTCAGAATCAGACGAGTAAAAACTGTCGCAACGTTTTAGTTCCGGTTTACATTGTTCAGGTTTGGGTAAAGTTTCGGAAGTTTCAAATTCTTCCTTTTCTGCTGGTATGTTAATAGAAAGATTTGCGTAAGATTCGCACATAAACTCCCATTTAGTTTGTAGTTTTTGTAAAAACTGCTCAACGTAGTCTATATCCGTACAACATTTTTCTTTGTCTTCTTTAGCTAGAATTTCTTTAAGCATTTTTGGACTTATACCGTATTTCTCAATTCCATCCAGACACAGTTCGATTAGTACTATTATTTCAACGACTTCAGATGTGTTGGCTTGCGTGTATAAATTAGCCGATTTATTTAGATTACCAACTTTTTGCATTAAAAATTTAAGACCAGGTCTACTATCAAATTCTTTGGCACGTTCGTTAGACATTTCTAAACATTTCAATAAAATATTGACGTGTTTGGCATTCACGTGTGTTAAAATTCCGCGGAGACTACACGAATTTATTTGTAAAATATTTAAAATAGGCGTCACGTGGTTTAAATTTTGAAGGAGCGCGCTGGAGATTGTTTGTATGAGCATTTGATGAGCCAAGATTCCTAAGACTAAGTTTCGGAACGGTACACGTATTGTGAAAAGGTCTGGGTTAAAACTAGTGACGGCTTCTAAAGGAAACAGTAAAAAGACGTAGCTTCTGTCGTCAATTACAATGTTTGAAGTGGTTTTCTCGCATTCGCACTGTTTTCCCAAGCATTTGGTACAGTTCTTCTGGGATTGCATTAGAAGTACTTGTTGCGCAAGTTCGTACAAACGTTCGTTCTCGTCAGGGGTACTATCGCGACGCGCTGCTACTTTTACTGTAGCTAAATCTCCGTAAAAACTATCTGAGTTTGGTTTAAAAGCGGAAGTTACTTGTTGTAGCGGGCTTAAGCTTATGGCGCACGATCTGTGTATGGCTGTTACTAAAATTTCCCATTGATTTGTTGTAAGAATTTGTCCTACGTTGATAATTAAGTGCCTCATACAAGACGCACCTAATCTAGCTACACTCTCAACTGGTTGCGCAACGCACTCATTTAAAATTAAAAGTAATTGTTTCAAGGCTAGCGTAGCTCCAGGATTTTCCTTCTTGACTTCGTCTTTATCTTCAGGTTTTTGTTGCAACGTGTGTAAGTACTCGACTACAAGTTCAGTGGCCATACCACAATAATGCTTGAAGTTTTGACCAATATCGTTTTGTTTAGGTCCTTTATTGTTTTGTCTTAGCCAATTTTGCACCATCGGCAGAAGCAAATGGTTTATACAATACAAACCAAAATTTATGCCTGGGTTTACGATTAAGTCCTTCAATAGTTTAAATAGCGTTTCAAGTATGTAAGGCTGATTTTTCTCAGCCGCTAAGACGGCAGTCATCGCTAATCCTTCTAAAAGCGTAAACCATATTTTAACAACTCCGCTTGGTTTATCCATTTGGTTCAGCATCATATTGTTACGTACACAATTTTCTAAATCAATTTTCGGAGATAAAATTTCGTACGACATATGTTCAACTTGTTCAAAATACGTTGGTAGATTAACAACTTCAGGATTAGGTATTGCAGAATCGACTAGTTGTGGAGATAAATCGGTTTTGACTCGGTGATTTTGATTGAAAGTTGGACATTTAGGCATGTAGTACATCATGGATAGAATCGTAGCGCAGTTTTCTAACAATTTTAAAGATTCCATACATAAATCCACTCGTTCAACATTAACCTCTTCTGTAATTTCTAATTTTTTCTTCTTTTCATCTTCGAAAATTGTTTTTTGTGTTTTGTCGATTTTGGTTTCTGTGTCGTTATCGGCGTGTCGGATTTGCGAGAGAAGGCATAAAATGTAATCAAGAGCGGCGTTTGCAAATACTAACGTGTTATCAGTGGATAAAAATACTTTAAAAACTTCCAAAATTGCGGCTGAGTTGTGCTTGCCGTTAGCTACGCGTAAAGTTCCGAACAGTGGCCGCCAACCTGAACAAATCTCCGTTCTATTTCCTTCTACAAACTCGCATAGACATGAGACGATTTGATCCTGAACGTCGGCATCGCACATTTCCAAACAGAGAAGATTTTCAAATGGTTTGAATAGAGCTTCGTTAAAGTGGAAATGGGGTAGTTCTGTTTGCTCGTTGAGCAAAGCTGTGACCGCATCGTGAATGCACGTAACTGCTTTTTTTGATATGGTAGTGTCTTTGTGGCAAGCTGCTTGCATAAAATGTGGACCTACTATGGACCAAACTTTCATTGTGTGTATTAAAGGTCTACCCGATCTAATACACTTCAACGTGACTTCTCCTATTCTATGTAGTAGTAAAGTAGCGGGTGGTTTTTGTCTTGCTTCTAACTCTTTTTTCCACCATTTTTTAGTACTAGGAGACTCATCGGTTTTTGTAAATAACTAAAATGGGATAAAATAATGTAGGTAAGTATATATGTATGTACTCACTTGCGCATATGACGCTTTGCACAATTCGTTCAAAAAATTGCAAAATCCTGGTAACGCCAATCTAAGAGCGGCCGAATGAAAAAGTTCATCAACTCTCACAGATAAAACGCAACACACTTTAGCGGCGTACACTCCTGATAAAATTCCACGACCTGGACCGTTATGAACTCCACTACGTTCTACGATCTCAGCTATACTTGCATCGTGAGCGTTAGAGTTAGACGTATACGAAGAATTTTGGAGAAAACTATAGACGTCTACGCTGTAGATTTAAATAATTAGAAACATTAGTACAAGTATTAAAAACCTACCAAGTTTCGTCGTCACTGTTTGAATTAAAACTTAAATTTAATCGATCGGCGGTGTTAATTGCCGTGGTTGATGTTACTACGTTGTTTTGGTTGTTTTGAGCAACCATTAATAGTTGTGTTGATCCGGCTTTACTAAATAAAGCATGCTCTAAGTTTGCAATTGCAATGCACGCATTAAACACGTGCGGCCAACACTCGGCGCTATGCGAACCCAAAGCTAAACCTGTTAAAAATCAATGTAATCACTATTTCGCGTACATTTATTTTTACCTTTAGATAAAAGAACGTCTAAAGATAGAGCGTGAGATGCAGGGATTTTTGGTCCTTGATTTTTACACGAAGATGCGGAAAGCAGCGCTAAAATACTACTACTCCTTGCTTGTAATTTTAAGGTGTTGCTAAGACTTGCTGCCTAAATTAATCAAAATTTTATCGGAAAGTAGTTTAAAGCGCAAATACTTACTTTATGGAGACCTTCTAAGCACGCGGTTATGACGTCGTCTCGTATTCTTTGTCGAAACTTTTGTTTCGATCTCCTGGCTACTAATCGGCTTAAAGCGGAAGAACCTCCTCCGGTTAGAGATTTTTCTCCTAATGCGAGTCCTAAGACGGACACTACTGATGACCAGCAACAAGTTAAGACACGCCTGGATAATTTAACTCCGGCTTCTATTTCTTGACTAACATCGGGTACACCTCTAACTCTTTGTAGTTTTTGCCAGTCTGTTAGTAATTGCGTTGGACATAATCCACCTACGTCTAAAAGTTAAAATATTGTAAACGCCGTATTGGTTTTGCGATTAAAGTACCGATCAAAAGATTGATGAGTGCTGGTTGTTGCGTAGCTTTCGGGTCGTACCCAGCTAACTGAAGTAGTGATCGGGCCAAAACGTTTTGATACAATTCGCATAACCACGTAGCGGATACGTACACTAGGATCCCGCTACCGTGGATTTCTTCTACAAATTGAGCTTCTGTTATGCACACTTCTGAACTGTTACCATCGTAGTGCAAAGACTGAATTAATTTTAAATTGAGCAAGAGCGCTGAGTATGTTGCCAGGTAGATTCCATCGGCGTTCATTATTGTTTCAATTTCGTAGTTTTGAGCGGCATTCTGTTGACAGCATTTAGACGCAAACTCTTGAAGGTACTCGTCGATCTGAAGTGTAAGAAACAGTAATTAATCGTTTGAGTTTAACTGTTTTAGTACCTGTATAGAAGACCTTAATGTTAATAAATTTGGCAAAAGGATGTTTTGCAGCGTTTTTACGAAGTGTCGAGCGTTGTGACGTTCTAAATCAACGTTGCACTCTTCGATGCCCGTTCTTCCCTAAAATTTATTATTAGTACTGTAAGTATTTATTAGTGCTGATTTAAACTTAAAAAAAACTAACCAATTGCAATGATTTAGGTAAATTATGTAGTTGTTGTAACTGCTGACTGGTCAAGAAACTTTCGTCATCCATAATACTGTCATCAGAAGGATCTGGTTCGATCAATTCTTCGGGTCCTTCGGTGGCGCCTGAATCAGAATCGGATTCTCCTTCAACATTTTGTCCTCCACCATCAATGCCACTGCTGTCGGAATCGCTTTGGTACTTTAAATTAGCCACAACGTCTCTAAAATTTTTTATTAAGTGAAGTGTCTTTAAGTAGAGTAGTCTATACCTGTAAGGTTTTGGTAAACGCGCTAACGACTGGTATGTTAAAGGACCCGTATAATCGGCCTGTTCCAAAGTCGGGTAGCGGTTGTTTGCTATTTCAGCTCCTTCTTGGTCCAATCCTTCTCCATTGCAAAGTGCTTCTAAAGACCCTAACAAAGCTCCTACGCATTCAACGCTTGCTAACATGATGCTGGGATCGCTGCATTGTGAAGATTCTTCTATGGAATCTACAATTCTGGAAAAACTTTATATAATAATGCTACGATATGAAAACACTTACAATCGTATGATAGCCATGTCGTCACCGGCGTGTCGATGAAGTGGTCCACTGAGCAACAGCAAATCGGCTAATCGCGCGGGAGATCTTAAAAGTTCTTTAGCCGCGCGCAGTGGCTCTAACCTTTTTCCCGGACAAGGCAACAGTAACATACGATGAAAGAGTGCTTCAAGCATAGGCCTAAGCGCTCGTTCTCTTCCTACTAGACGCACCACTTGAATGCCAATGCTACAAAAATGCCTTATACGTAATATCTATACTTGCGCACATTTGTACCTGTAAACAATCTTGGATTGATGCGTAGTGAGTCCTTGTCGTTCTGGATCACCGGGTGCGCCCAATAACGCTAATAAAGCCGGGCAAAACCTCTGCCAAAGAAACGTAGAAAAATGCACGTTGGAATGTACCGTATTAGGTAATGTATTTACTAAAGTTAGAAGACACTCAAGCAGGAACACTGTGAGGTCGCTTGACTTTAACAACCTGGTAAAAAAATCATTAATTTGTTGAAGTTTATAAATAGCGTTTATACGTTTTTGTTTCTTCTAGTCTGCTACAAATATACTGCATAACTGGAATCGCTTCGTTAAAACAAGCAACTGCCCACGTTTTATTATATACCATTTCGGCCGTCGTGCCAGAATTCTTGTGCTTTTGTTGTTGTTGTAGTATTTCTTGACATTCTTCATCGAGGAACGTACAAAATGCTGTTAAAGTTTGACTAGCAGCTGCTTGTGCTGCAGCTCTAATGGGTTGAGTGCCAGTTTCATAAGCTTCTCCACAGCGACTTATTAGTAACATTACTAAACGCCCGTTTAGCGTCCAACTAGCGCTGCAAGCTAGATTAAGCACGACTCTTAAAACTTGTACCTGTGTATCTTCACATTGTGATAACATTGAAGAAGTAGCGTACAATAATTGCGCCGGTAACCACAAAGAGTCATCTTCTGGTTCTGACCCAGCTTGAAAACGATCATCTCTTACAATTTTCTGAAATGTGTTAACATAAACTTGTGGTTTTGCGTTGAGGATTCCACTTACATTAAATCCGGAAAGTGCTAAAGACACCAACTTACTTCGTTTTGTGTCGAGAGCGATTTTTAACGGAAGAAAACATGCCGTTCGTAATTCGTGCGAAGGATTTCTTAATAAGTTGTTTTGCGAACATAACAAATCTATAAATGTGTTGCGTAGAAATAGTGAATTATCAAAACGGGATACGTACCGTGCGCTTCCTGTGCGCTTTGTCGCAACGATACTAATTTTGGTCCACTTCCTTCTTTTATAATATTCAGTAACAAATCCTCCATTTGTTTACGTTTTTTAAACTGCACGCAAGAACAGCAACATATGTGATACTTAGATACCGCTTCCTGGATTACTCACAGGCATGTCCCAGCCGATAATCAATACGGCGACGGCGTACTAACCGTCACAACACAAACGTTTTTTTTTTAGATTACACTTATTGATATTGTTACCAATTCTATTAGGTTTTTGTTGTAAATTAGATATTCGAAAATATTTTGTTGTAGTTTCTAACATTTGTTAAATGCGACTTGTTTTAAATTTAAAGTCGTATAATTTCTAAGCTATTAATAATTTTTAGTAAATATTTTTGTTAATAACTAAGATTGGTTAAGGAGGGGTTTTTCTTTAGTAATTTATCTCTTAAAAACCCAGGAGTGTTTGTATCTATTTAATAGAAGATAAAAAAGCAATACTTTTATATTACGCAGTTTAACCAAAATACGACGACAAACTACGAAAACATAGAGCTATTACAAAAATTAACTTTTGAATATTAATTTTAAAACAAGTGCGGTATAGTTACTTATTTCACGAGTTTGTGTAAATTGGTTGTTTTTTTACGAGTGGGCATTTTTGAACCCGATTGAAACGTCCACGAGAAAAAAAACGCTCAATTTAGACAGGAACGAGTGAATGTAACATTTTATTGCTCGAACAGAAATTACAAGGCTCCGAAACAAAGTCTCAAAATCTCTCAAAAATAGTGTGACGTTTATGCTGCTACGTGCGCAAAAACTGCCAGAGACGGTTTGCAAAAGCGAAAAGTATAAATCTATGATAGTTAAGAACAGTAGATAATATTTCAGCAGCAAATGTTTTTTCACAGTTCATAAACGAACGGCAAAATTAATACAGTGAGCTCGTAAAGTATAAAAAAAAATTATTATTTTCTAAATGATAAGGTTTGAGAAAATTTTCTCAGGAACGTCGATTTTGCTTGTTTAAACTTCACTTTTTACCGCCATTGACTTTTTTGCCCGTGTTTTGTTCCTGAGTTATGACGTCATTGACATTTTTTTTTAATGGAAACCTATATTTTTTTAACGGATTTTGGTAGAATTAATACACAAAAATGTCAAAAAACGTGATCTTGAAGAAAATAGTTTCTGAGATATTCGGTTCTAAAGTTTCAAAAATATAAGTAAAAAGTATGCACTGGAAAAACTAAACGATTTTGACAGTTGTTAGAATTTTGCACTTGTTTCTCGAAAGTTTATATTATATTTTATGATTAATCATCGCTTAATAGTATTTCAAATTCATTTTTCTTTTTTTTTTTATTTGAAAATGGTGCTAAGTTTAAGTGAAAGCTTAAGAATAAAAATTTTAATGATGTCAGTTACGAAGACAAAGTTTGCACACAGTCCACCCTTAGCAAGATCAAGCAAACATTTTTGGAAGTGAGTCATGTGAGAAATCGTATTAAAATGGGTTGTTCAACAGTCCAGGAAGATGTTAAATTAAACGGTGTACTTGAGTTTCAAGAAAATCCTCCTTTGTCCACCCGCCAAGTAGCCGCAGACAACAAAATATGTCCGTCTTAAGCTATTTGAAGTTAGAAAAATTACACTCGTATAAAGTGGTTCCAGAACTAAACAAAGATGATTTTGACCACAGTTTTGCGAAACCATGTTTCGACGTCTGATGACAAAGACGTTTTACGAAATGTTGTATTTTCCAACAAGGCTACTTTTTATCTTGACGACAGATTAAATCGGCAAAACTGTAGATATTGGTCTCTTGGACATCAACACTGGAAAAAAGTTAACGTTTGGACTCGTATTGTAAGTAACCGTATCTTGGTTCTATTTTTTTAAGGGTTCGTTGACAGATGAAAGATGTTTTGAATTTTTAAGAGACAAATTAGTTCTTGCACTTACAATACTTTATCTAAATAAAAAAGAACCAGA
Source organism: Aquatica leii (assembly GCA_035610365.1). Taxonomy (NCBI): domain Eukaryota; kingdom Metazoa; phylum Arthropoda; class Insecta; order Coleoptera; family Lampyridae; genus Aquatica; species Aquatica leii. The sequence continues at coordinate 38,957,314 of CM069437.1, read as the reverse complement.
TCTGCTCAATAACACAATGTAGTCACTCCATTTTGCGTGGATTTATTTAAATCATTTATCAAATGGCCGTCTAGATTTCCTGATCTCACTCCTCAAAGCAAAGTCTGTCTCAATAGCTGAAATACCATCGACGAAGTAGAACACAGAATTCGTAACGAAATTCGGGATGGGATATTGTCAAAAAATGCTTGGAGGTCAATTCGAACATTTATCTTGATTTTTGGTTGCACATGTCTGCTTATATTCTTCAATATTATTTCCGTTGCTTGTAGGTTAATCGTTGATATTGATTTCAATAAATTAATTTTTTGAAATTAAATAATTTGCTCCTAAATCTTGTTAAAATGATCGATAAAAAATCGTTATAACTCGGAAACAGAACACCAGCAGAAAATGTCAATGACGAAAAAAGATGACGTTTAAACAAACAAAACCGACGTTTTTAAGGAAATTTCCTCATATTTTATCATTTAGAAAATAATGGATTTAATCCATACTTTACGAGCTCACTGTATAAGTAGCACTAATAAAAGCTTTTAATTACAAAAATTTTAAATATATAAAATTTTGATGGAATAAAAGCTGGAAACACATATTCTCTACAAACAGTTTGTTGGGTCGGTTTTTGCATCGCATTTGATAATCAAATAAGACGTTGGTATTAACAAATACATTTTAAGAGAGTACTCATCTCTGTGTTTTGTCGCGTTTTTTTATTTGAGGTTATGTAGTAAGTTTATGATAGGTTTATCCGAACAAAGCACAAATTTATTACTGTTTTATCGGTTTATTTTAAAGTTGAGTTAGTGAGAATTCGAAGAAACACTATGCACTATGAAAAACCTAGTCTAAGCCACCGTGCCTCTTAAGAAAAATTAGATCTGCATCTGCATTAACCAGTATTGTAGGCAATGTCACATATAGTAAGAATATATTAGGAAACAGACTGCCTCGTACATTACCTTACTAATCAATTCAAAGTAAAGTCAAAATCGATTATTTGTTCGGTAGACAAAAAGTTCTTATGTGATAGGTAACGACATATACTAATGGTTGCCATCTTGTGAGTATTTTACGAAGTACTATAGTCTGGAAGACAATCATCAGCAATTGTAAACAATTTTTTAGTTTCTTTGAATATAAACCGTATTTTATAATTCTTTGTACATTAAATGTAACTTGATTTTTTGTGCTGTCAACATCAATATTCGTTCATTGGTGTAGTTACGTAATGAGCAAAAAAAAACGCTAGAGCGGCAAAATGAAAAGTAGAAATCTACATAGAACTAAGTTTTCAAAATCAATTCTTATATTAAAACGAATATATCACAAGTGGAAAAGTCATTTAAAGAATCTTAAAATTTAGTAAAAATTGAAAAAAATACAATGTTAAAGTCAATGTCAGATTTAGTAATAACTATAGTACCAACATAATATTTCTAGAAATGAAATTTTTTTTAAAAATAATGTATCTTTATTTACCAAAAGCAACAAAAAATATTGTAAGTTACTCACGTCAAAAGTTTTATAGGATTACTCACTCACATGTAACGCTCGGCCGCTCAGCCTTTCGTCGCATTAACGTTCATTATGCTATGCTTTACTTTCGATGCTTGTTACGTAAATTAGCCCTTTATGCACATTCTTATATGACAGTAATGTAAAATTTTCTACAGTGCCGTAAAATGTGCACTAAATTCCAAGCTTTAAAAAACATTAAAAAACCATGCTAATTAGATAATACTAAACTTTATATAAATAAATATTAGTTCACATTATATATTTTAACTTTTTAAAATGCGCCACCTCGTGACAACTATGTCAATTATAATTACAGTTCGCTATTGATAGCTGTTAACTTACCAACGATTTTAGATTGTATATTTAAAAGTGCAATTTGATATGTTTTCAATACTTGTCTTATGTAAGCAAAGAAAATTGTAATTAGTAAATAGTCAGAAAATTTTAAATTTATTAAATTGCAGCGATTGTAATTATGTAAGTAAGTACCTATAATGTCAACATAAAAAAACTGTTGACGACTAAAAAAATGAATACAAAATTTGTGCGTTTAGAGATTACAACGTTTCAGCTAAATGAAAATCTTGCTCGCCAAGCTCGGTTTTCAAACAAAACTGTCGCGCTGTAAGATACCACTTACACGCACCCAATTGTAAATAAGAATTTTAGTCTTTTTCAGTGTAAATCGTATTTTATAATTCTTTGTATATCAAACGTAACTTGATTTTACACACATTGTTATATGACAGTATTGTAAAATCCTCTACAGTGCGGTAAAAAGAGCACTAAACTCCGGACTTTAAAAAACATTAAAAAAAAACTTTATATAAATAACTGTTACTTTACTTCTTTTATGTAAACAAAGTGGTTCTTCAAAAAAATTGTAATAGATAAATAGTCAGAGAATTACATTTTAAATTTATCAAATTGCAGTAGTTATAAATGCTATAATGCCAACGTTAAACAAATATACGTACCTAATTGTTGATAATTGTTTATATTAAATTATTGCTTACTAAAACGATTAATACGATTAATTTTCAAACTAAACTGTAGCGCTGTAAAATACCACTTACAGGCATTTATTTAATTATCCATGTATTTTGATTGACCTACGTAACATTATCTTATTTAAACATCTGTAAATACGTTATCTTTGAGTTACTTTGTATATTTAGTGTACTTGGAAATAATGTGCAGTTCTTAGAATAAAAACTTGATTTAACTACGCCTTCTGTGATAACATCATTTTGCATTTATTCTTGATGCTAGCAAATTACTAAGAAAAAATGCGTAGTAGACTATTGATGCAACAGGTCCGTATGTTTTGATTTATTTGGCATAAAACTTAGATTTTTTTAAATGTTTTATTAAAACTTTTATTTTGACATTTTTTTCTTGTATTGATGGTATGATTTCACCTTCTCAGTTAGCAACTTGTTAATCAGATACACGTTATATGCATTTGCTTCTTTCTAACCAACAAAAATTGTTTGTTTTTTTGGAATATCGGATATTTGTTATCATGAGGTTATTGATATCAAAAGCAATTCCATTAAGCGACGCCGAGGTGTACTGTACTATGGAAAAAGTAATGGAAAATCAGTGAAAGAGCTACTGTAGAATGACTACTTATATAGATTCATGAGAATTTGAACGTATCAGTTAAAAACTTACAGTCTCTCAAGGAATATTTACTGTAAAAAACATAACAACAATCAGTGATGTAATTCTTGTTTACTTAAGTTTTCCGATAATAATTGCATCTAGTATATACAGATTAGATAAAATTGACATAACTGCTGTTCAAAAACGTTAAGATATTGTAGCTACAGAAAACATTGTGCAAAACAGTAACAATCTATTGTGTTGTCAGTGTTATTAGAATTTATACTCACAGCAATAACTTTAGCGAAAAAACAATTATCTATTAAGTAGAACCTCAAACGGCACTATTTGAGTAACAAAAACCTTTTAGAACAGCGTTTCTCAACCAATATTGGTCGACGATAAAAAAATGTATTACAAATATAATTTTTTAATTATAATAATAATAATAAAATAATGTTTTCAAAGGTCCGTGTTAAAAAAATATATATATTATTGGTCCGCGGTATGTTTTCGGTTGAGTAACACTGTTTTAGAACGTTCGAGATAATAACAGTAGTTTTAAACACTTTATTAGTATCACACTTGCAGTTATCTAGATAATCACAACTTTTTAATTATGAACAACCATAGAAGCCATTTGTGAGATTCTGTTCTATAGTTGGCGCAACAAACAGTTAGATTAATAAACACGCGTGATGTTTACGTGCTAGCAGTAACGGGCAACTCAATTGGTTTAAAAATTCAATGCGGTATTCGATCAAAGTTTTATAGAGATCAGTGTTCTGTACACACTGTACAACTGCGCTTACCTACCTCTAACCGTTAGCCGCGTCTCAGTTTTCAGTTGAATTTATGTGAGCTATTTCTAAGATTATTTTTTGTGTTCAATATTTATTTACCGCACGATATTAAAATAAAAAGTTTTTGTCAACTTGACTTTGACAATTTAGTTTTAGGATATATTGAACTCAATTTAAATTTCCCGGTTGAAACAAATTTTTACCCGTAGCAGTGTAAAAACAGTTTTTATTCCCGATGTCACAAATATTTACGTGCACATACTGTATCTGTTGGTTGCATCAACTATAGAATTGATTGAGAAAAACGGAGGGACAGAGTGCGCAATTTATGTTATTTATTAAACTTTATTGGTGAATAAATACTTATTTTTAATTTTTTGTTATTTTTAAATTAAAATGTGCACAGTTCGCGCTAAAATATGCACACTAGCAACACAGCCAACAGCACTTATGAAAAATAACCCACGAACAGCGCTGAGAGACAGTTTTGACTGCTTTAACAAACGTTAAGCTTTAGATCTAGCTAGTCGCGCCGGTTATAATCATCTTCTCAACGGTGGTCTATATACATTTTTCCACTACTAGAATTATTAAAACCATTTTACTGGTTACTAAATAAAATTTGAAGTTTAAGATGTTCATTTCAATTTAAAAATCAAGTGAGTGAATGTGACAGTTGTCATTAGTTTAATAGAATTATTTTGACGTAATTCGTAGTAGAAGTGGATAAAATATATTACAATGCTGCTATAGATTCTCAGCCGCATGTTTAATTACCATTTATCAAATTGCGGAATGTGTTCGTGTTGCTTTTGAAAAATCTACGACTACTAAAAATCTTCCTCTCAAGTTTCAAAAAAACGGGAATATATAAGTTTGACAAAAGCGTGTTTATTGACAATGATATTATTAGTAGCAAGGTCGTTGATAAACGTAATCATGATTATAAAAATTAAAAAAAAAAATTAAAGAAAAAGGTAAACAAGTGAGCCTCATCCACATAAGCTTACGGAAGAAGTGAAACTTTTTTGCTAATTGCTAAAAACAGTAAAATGTTTTACCCATGCTAAAGAAGTTTCACTTTAAAAACCAGAAAAAAGTGTTTAGCGCACTAAAACTTAAAAAAATCAGAGAAGAAAATTTCTAGAAAATTTTATAAAAAAGAAATTTAACCGAAAGAAAAAACTTTGAAACAATATATAGAATAAAATGAAAAAGAAATTTTTTAAATAAAGTAAATGACTCAGAACTTTGGGGTATATCAATGCCTGTTACCACTAGGTTTACAATTGCGTTACGATCATGGATGAAAAACAATCATCACTACATACCAATACTTTCATTTATTAATGTAAAATTTTTTTAAAATTATTTATTTAAAATCTAAATATTTACACGATTTAAAAAAGAAAAACATTTACATCAATCTATATATCACTTATTATTACTATTACTCCAATAATAATATCCGCGGATAACTTTTGTTTATCTAAACGGGTATTTGTTTATATTAAAAACACGTACACTTACAATGCTGTATTTATTTTTTACTAGCACGTGCACTTCCTTTATTTATCCCAGCACACACGTTAATTATTTATTTAAACCCACAAAGTTTTTTTAACTTTTCTTACGACTTAATTAAAAAACTAACCTAAGCTTTCCTTGAATACTTTTTATATATTTTTGTTATCTGTGTCGAGAATGTTCTATATCTTTTGGTTATTGTCTCGAAGTTGACAATTACTTTGAGGACTTTTCATTGATTTGAGTTTTTTATTCATAACTCTTTTTTTTAAGAATAACTGTTGTATATAGAGTTAAACTATTTTGTCTTCGTTAATGTAACACTCAATGTTACACATACTGAAGCCTTCCGGAAGTATTTCAAAACTTTAAAAATTTTGTGTGATTTTACTTAAAAAAGGAATAAATATGCTTATCTATGGAAAAAAGCATTTGTTTTGTATAAAAAAACAACATAAAACTTGTCATGTCAAGACACTCAGTTACAGAAAACACCAAGAAGCAGCAGTCGAAGTGTAGTCTTTTTTAGTTCCAGTTTTTATTTCCAATTTTTTTTTGAAAGAATGTTCAGTTTGTACTTAAAAATAAATCTGTTTAGCATTCTTTTCCAAAACTAGTACTTTTTATTCAAAAAAGTATACGATTTGCCTTTTCACAAAATATATACTTTAGCATAGTACGATTGGATCCAAAAATGTTGTTTTTTATTTTATTAGTTACTAAAAAAGCATGTTGTGAAGTACGAATATGTTAATTGGTTCGGAGATTTTACAACCGCGAATTTCTAATAATGTTCTCAAAAAACCGCAACATAAAAAACCATACTGACATACTGTAATAATTGATGCAAAAATGTGTCAGTATAATTAGTGAAAATTAGTGAACGATTGTATCGTGTTTTAAGAACTTGTCAGCACTGAGAATACCTTTGCTAGATGCCTTTTATACATAACTTAATGATACATTAATTTTTTGTGCGTGACGTTTTATAAAAAAAGTTTTTAGTGTAATGCTATTCTTTTTTTCAATTGACGATTTAGTAATTAACGAAACAAACTTTAAATACTTTAAAAGCGTTTAAAAAATGCGACGTAGAGCTTTTGGAAAGGTATCGCTGGCAAAAAATATTTTGATTTTATACAGAGTGTCATTAAACGAATCATTTAAATATAATACGTGTTCAACGAAATCTATAGAAGAAAATTATCTTACAGTTAAAAAAAGCTCAATATAATAAAATGCAAATATTTATTTTATCAACGGATGTAATAAATGTGAACCGAACGCACGTGCGACAAAATAAATCAAGTTTTGCTGTTTGTTGTGGTAGAAGTAAATACAGCAATTTTAGCTTAGTTTGCACAAGCCAAAGTTTACTTAATTTGTTATTTGATTACAAATAAAATTTAACAACAAAAAGCTGTGGATAAATAATTACAAATAACTGCGAAACGAATTTTTAGTTTGAATACAAAGTTTGCTCTGTTGTTTTGTCTAGTCATGCAATGACTACATCATTATCACCTTCTAGGATTTCTATGTGCAAATATAAAACCTAGACGACAAACCAGTGTTACAAAAACAATTTTTAATTAAATTTAAGAAAAGCTTATTTTGTAAATCGATTGTGCTGTGTTAAACTTAGTACTCTACATTTGACGAAACCTTGTATATTTTTACCTAATATTGCAATCAATACATTTTGTTGACACACTTTAAAAGCGTAGTTTGAGAAACACAGCTAACTAAGTTTGAATAAGTGATGCAATGTAGATATTTATTTATATAATTAATTGTTTAACGCGTAAGTCACTTTTAACAGTTTTTTAACAATGCTTTGAATATGAATTCGTACTTGTTTCAAGTTCTTATAGTTTTTTTTATATTCATTCCGGGTTTTTATTCATAGTTTTTTATGGCATTTGCGTCATTCTTAGTGAACTTGATTAAAATATGATTTTAAAATTCGTTTACTAATTTAACTCTTTTGAATGGTATTGACGTTTTGGTCATTTGAAGTAATTTTAAAAAAAAAATTGATACAAAGAAAGAAAAAAATTATTTAAATAAACTTACAGCCGCGGTAAATGATTGGTCTTGTAATGGAACAACGGATAGTAACTACATACAATACAAATTTGCCGACGTTAACAAAGTTCACAAGAATTTATTATAGATACAGCAAAGATTAAAAAACTTTTGCATATTTATATAATGATTTAGTTACATGTAGAAAAAAAATAGTTAAAAAATGATGCAATTACAATTACAAGTAACATTATTTATAGAGAATTTAATTACAACAATATTTGACATTGTTTTTCTTATGTTATGTAACTATTACGTTCTACAGTAGTGCAATTCAGGAACGGTTAGTTTCACCAATGTAGACTAAATCACACGAGCACCTTGAAACCAGAATCTGAAATTTGGTTCGTGAGAAAAGATTTAATTTAACATAAACAAGAAACCAATTGGAAGATCTGCTAAGATAGATTTTAAGTAAAACTTCTAGTATTTTAAAGCAATCATTAAATATTCGATTTAAAGTACACTCAACTAAACAAAAAACGGAACACTTTGGTTAGTTCGAATTAAATAGTTAGTGATGTAAATTCGGCTTGTTAGCGCATGCGATCGGCAATTATTCGTAGCCGTTTGCTAAGCTATTTAAGAAATTCAAATTAGACAAATAACAAACGCATTAATAAAAAACGGTTTCAAAAAAGCAGACATATATCGAGCAATTAACAAACACAGTAAGGAAAAACTAAAAAAGGAGGAACCCGTGGCAACTTCCTTCCCTCCTTACATAAAAGGCTACACCCCAGTAAACACAAAATTGATAATGTTTAGTAACAGTTTCAAAACAAAAAATTTATGATTCACTCTTGTTTCAAACATAAAAGAAACCTAACTGCAATAAAATAGCTATAAGTCCATCGCTGTTTCACTTATTTGAATCAGTATAGTTTCGGTATTTTAAATTCAAATCTGTTGCAAACTAAATGTTGCATTCGGTTTAAGTTTTAAAAGCTTCGTTCTTGAACTGATACTAAATGATCGATACATGTAAGATTCTTTTGTTTCAATAATGAACTAAAACAATTCTTTCAATAATATAATTATACATTTTCGAATGCACTTTTCAAATTTTATTGCACAATAAATATTTTTAAATACAATATCACATTGAGTTTTTTACATATTGCAACTTTCCTAGATGTGGTCTTTTCACGGAAGCCTCGAAAACTGCATCAGTTACTGTTGGGTAGCAACTTTTAACCGCATCTGTAACATAGAAATAAATATTTTATTTATATACATACATAATCATATAGTTACACAAAATTAATTACATTTTTTTAATCAAAAACAACACAAACTTAATATAAATATCACTTTAGCAATCATAGGAAAGTTATAAAAACACTGTGAATACCTTTAGCTGTACATAATCGTATAGAAAACTTGAAGAATTGAACTGTAATTATAAATCCTAAAGTATCATCAGATTTACGCAATAATCTACCTTAACGCAACCATGTGTGTTAATTTACATTTTTTTTTATACAAATTAAAACATGATACATAAAGAACAGAAATGATAATAATATCGATTAGATTTATGGATTACAATAAAATGTTTCGACTTACCGTTTATTGTTCCATTTCGTAATTGTACACACAGCATCACTTATCAAACTGCAAGCGAACAAGTGAAAAGATATCAATTTGCAGCGCAAGCGTTGACGACAGTAATCAAAGGTATAGCAACGACTAATGCTGACTAATGACAAAGTATTCGTTTTTCCTAGAACGATTCCACTGTTTTGAAAATAATTCAATCTTATTTAATCGATCTTCAAGCAATTCTAGTTATTCAAAAAATTTTCGGTTTTAATAAATCAGTCTTTAGACGGTTGCTGATTATGGGAAAAGAATTGCAAGTACTGAAACGGTTTAAAACTGATTGTGAAAAATCGTAACTCTTTCAATTTATTCACTGTCAGTTACATGTAAATGATATAAAAATGGAACTAACACGAAACAACGTATTAAAACAATTGTTTTAATTTTGTGACTGTAACAGTTTCAATCCGTGTTTACTGGGACGGATAGAATAGCCAGGATACTTAGAGGGAAAAATATCAAAGTGATCTTCACTGCAACAAATAAAATAATCGCCAATTTCTCAAAATCAAAAGAAACAAGAGCACCACTCGAGGAACCAGGGGTCTACCACAGCCCTTGTTCGTGTGGGCTGGCTTACATAGGATAAACGGGACGCAACATAGCTACCAGATTAAGAAAACATAAGGCGGATACAAAGAAACATAACACAAGATCTGCTGTTGCGGAACACTTTTAAGACACCGGTGACACGATAAAATTTGAAAAAGCAACAATGTTGGCTAAATCCCAAAACTTCTGGCTTAGACTATACAAGAAAGCCATTGAAATCCAGAAGTACGACAATTTTAATAGGGATATTGGAATCGATTTAGAGCCAATATGGAAAAACATGTTCCGGAAAATTAATGAATCGGAACCGTCACGAACCACTGACCCGAACGGCGTAATATAAAGGTTTGTCAGGATCCTATATATTCAGTTTCAGTTTTAACTGAAGAAGATAGCGACATGACTGTCGAAACGACAAACGTTGTAAATTTTTCAAAGTTTGTAAGTTTTATAAATTTTGTGAAAAGTGTAAATATGGAACCCGGTTCAAAACTCGAAAATAATTATTTGTTTCAAAATTTAGTAGTTTATAATGAACTTTTGGTTTGTTTATTTGTCTAATTTTTAATTTATACTTTAATATCTCAAAATTTTACAGAGTACTAAAACTATCATTGAAGATTTAAAAGAGATTTTTAACTGTATTTGATTTTTACAGTTCAACATAATTTATTATTTGGTATACTAGGTATCCCACGCTAGCGTATTTCCTCTATAACTTCATTTCCGCTAAAAATCGAAATGTTTTGCACATGTACCTATCTAGATTTATGAAAAACACATTTTAAAATTATTTACAAAGATGGCAGTCTTTTGGTTATACCGGAAATCAATGCTAACTACGATATTTTATGTAGAACACCTTGTATATTATTACATTTTTGAATTTCTCGATGAATGTTAATGTACTTTTGTACCTAACAGTTTAGTCCTAAGATGCTCCGTTTGGGCGTAATTTGACATTTTCAAAAAAAATTGAATTTTGCCGCGCTTTAAGCAATTCATCATATCTCTGATACTTAATAAGTTAGAAAGTTGCGGTTTTAACTGTTGTAATAACAGAAAAAGACGCGCGTTTTGAGCTACAAGCTTTATTTTGTAAAGTGCCATAATTATGTGACATGCACCGTTAATCTTAAGAATTTTCAAACATGGATATCTATCTCCCTTCATCCAATGCAGAATTTTATATTCTTTTACTATTTTTAGCTTTTTAAATATTTTAGATTTTATATTACCATTGACAATTTTTAAGTTTTTAACAAAAAAAGAAATTTACCTTTGCGTATTGTTTAGCGGTTACCGCTTGTTTTGAGATACCATTTTACTAAAAAAAAGGTTGGTGCAGTATGCATTTGTTTTGATTGTGCTTAATCAGGTTTCTTATTGTTTGTTGAGTATGTCGTTCAGTTAGGACGAATTGGTCGATGTGACACTGGTGAACTCCATCTCTTGGCGTCACGTATTTATTCAGTACGTTTAGAACAGTGGTTTTGACCCACGAACCCTTTTGCATAGTCAAAATTTACCCACTTTGATGTCTTGAATGGTAAATAGTGACGTAAAAATAAAATAAAACATTTTGTTGAAGAAGTATTTATTGAAATTATAACTTTTGTTTTAAAATACAAAAAAAGAAAAAATGTAATGACTTCAATAATGACTTGGATGAACTTGATGGATGTTATGAGTGTATCTGGCTCAATGTTTGTGACTAGACTAGCAACCGTAAATCCCCACGAGTATTAATTTCTAGTTGTTTTTTTGTGATGAGGCTCATAACGGCACTAAATCTACGTTCTACCAAATAGGAAGACAGAAAAACAATCAACAGCTTCTGTTCTATAACACATAATGCTGGATATAAAATTGGAATCAATAAATTGCTCTTGTATTAGTATGTATTCGTCTGTATTTGTGCTCTGAGTTTGACTACTTGCAAAAAGAAAATGTCTTCAAATCTTTGGTTAAGGTCCAAATGAAGTGCCGTTAAGTGTTGACAATAAAGAAACAAATCTTTAACTCTATTTTGCAATTTTGAAAGGTTTGGAAACTGAGAACATTCTTTTCAAGTTTTGCAACAAACGCAGATATTACACTTTTAGCTTTGATTAAATTTAATGCGTCACCTTGTAGTTTTAATTTAGTCTCATTAATTCTGCCAAATAATTCAGTCATATAAACAATGTAATTTTTTGACATCAAATTGTGGCGCAAATCATTGTCTTTACTCTCCAGGAATTCTAACACTAAATCAAAGAACGAATAGAAGCGATTCAAGCATGCCCTTTTAGATAACCAACATAGTTTTGTGTTAAGTAGTAAACGATTATAACCATCATGATTTTCCAAACAAAGTTGAGCAAATAATCTCTCATTTAAGATATTCTTTTTGATTTTATTAACTGCTCTAATGACATAATGTAGTGATTCATGCAAACGTTCACTAAGGTTTTTTTGCGACCAAATGATGTCGATGAATGACCTAATGTACATATAAGGTACCTGTTCCAAATAAGGCCACGTCAAGGGATTGAAACTCCATAAAACTTTTAGCTGTCATGAACTAGTAATTTCTTTTGTGTTCCCTTTACACTGAAGTTTTTGCAATGTTGAATTGTCAAAATATTTTAGTTTTGAAAAACTAATATTAGTTAATAGAGCTTTTGCCATCATGTACCAAATTAACCCATGTATAAAAAAATGCAAGAAAAACTAAAAACAGAATTTTAAATTTTTTAAATAAGCATATTTATTTATTGTTAAGTACAAACTGGGCAGAAAACTGTAAGCTTATCTCCTCTGGCCAAGCCCACACATTCCTTATGGACATACTTTAGACATAAAAAACATAAGTTGGCAAATAAAACACAAACTTTCTTCTTTCTTTTCCTTTACCTGCGTGGCTAGTAGCTTCTTCTTGGAAGGTTGCTTGCGAAATACTGATTTTACTACAACTTGAGAAGTTAACGGCTTTGCGGCTTCTTTTATTCGGTGTTTTAATCACAGGAGTTGGAAGTAATTCGTTGAAGGTGTTCTTACTGGATCAATATTGTTTTCACTTTTGGGGTGAAGTTTACATGACATGAGGAAAAAGAAGCTGCGGTGTAGCGCTTTGAAATTTTGAACATTGAGGTTGAGATGATGAATGTTGATTCAGTGAGATAGATAGGTGTCGCATGTCGAACTCTCGAATAAGGATGTTGCAGCGTTGAATGTCTATTCTGAAAAAGCAGGTTTGCCAAAAGCACTTTATCGCTGTTTTTAGACTTATTATCTGCTGCTCAAGAGTCAGGCAAGGTATAATCAGAATCATCTTAGTTTTTAGGTTATGTCGGGTATCTTCTGCAGTCTGATGCTTTTTCGTGCTTCTTGCAGGTTGATGCTCCTATATCTCAATTTTAGTGAGAGCACTAGAAGCAAAAGCAATATCTGGTAGAATGTTTTTATTTATTTTTTTAGTCGCTTTAAATCTTGCTATCAAATTACTGAGAGTCATTACTTTTGCTCACACTTTGCTCAGAATTTTTACCAAATCTCAATCGTATGATTTTTTTCTGGATTCTTTACCCAAAATTGGAGCATCTCATCGTCTCTATGATGACTGAATGATTGAAAAACGCTTTTATCTAGTGGCTACAACTTGTGTGTAGTATTACTCGGGAGACAAATAAATGACAATAGTTTTTGAGGTAATACTGCTTTTTTGCGTTATCTCTAGTGCAGATTCAGGGGACAATGAGTCTAGCTACTCATCCTTCTTGCGTTTTCTTTTAAATATGATTATCGGCGTGGCGGCTTGCCCCACTGCGTACTCACATGGAATCACTGTAACTTTTTCTGCTTGTTTACATAACCCGGTTTCTTGTTCTTTTTTGTTTCTTAAAGTTCTTCTAGTAATACCATATTGTTGCAAAGCCCTTAGCGCTGCCATTTCATTGCTGATACTCTCTAGGGCTGTTTGAAAGGACTTATCGGACCATTGAGCCCGTTTCACTTTTGGCGTTTCAAGATATTTCGGCTAAAACAAAAAAATAAGGAATTAAAATCAAATTTTTACTTTCAGAAAACATTGGTGTGCAGAGTAAGACCAGTACATCAAATAAAGCCAATCGAGCCTTTCTCGCCTGGTCTTATTATGCACACATAACCTCTATAAGGAAATATCTTCACAAAAATGTTTTAATGAATTCTATTAAGAGTACTTACCGTACGATTGTTCCTTACACTATACCTAATTATCACAAGCGTATTGTTTATAATGTCTCTGGCAATTAAAAAACGACTCCGTATAAACTACACAACTATTACATCGGACCAGCACAGAATCAAGACTTATACACTATGTCTTTCTAGGGAATTCTAACGGAAGTAATTTTACTTCCACACTGTGCCTTTATGCTATAAAGAACATAGATAGTAGTTAATGTCTTATCCAATCCGTAGTTTTCGACGATTGGCCTTATTAAGTACATACGGAGTTATTTCGTCTGTTCTTCATACAGTATTATTACTGCGTAGAATTCTTTTTATAATACCGAAAGCTGGTTTGTGCAACACGGGACGTATTAGCTCACTTACAGCTGGTAGAATAAGTTCTTTGCCAATAGTGTGCGACTTTCTGGACTTCGCAATCATTAAAGAAATATTATAAGAAGCACGCCATCTCTTGTGATCTCTCTTAGATATTATTCCTATGAGTTCTTGCAATGTCGGTGTTTTCAAATATTTTTCTTTTTTCATTTATTTTACATAGAAGACACATAGGTAAAGTACTGTTTCTTAGTGACGAAATAATGCCATATTTCTTATATTTTACACTGTATTGTCTGCATTTTTTTTGGCTCACACATACTGTTATTTGAAAAAAGGGGCTAAAAAAATATAGAAAAATATATATATATATATATATCAAAATTTTTATTTGCAACAAACCACCGTTAATTATATTTTTTTTAATGGAAAGCTCTCTTGAATTAATTATTTGAGATATAAAGATAAAATTTCATGTACATGTCACATATTGTGTAGGTACTTATTGTGTACCGATTAATTCTTTAAGAAAAATAAATAATTCAAAAATTAATTAACAACAAAAGATAATAAAACAGTAATTCCAAACTTTGCGAATTTCGTTATTTGCGGAAGTAAACGAAATAAACAAAAATATAAAATAGTAAGCTATAATTTTTAGGGTGCAACATATTAAATGATAAAACCCAATATGTCTAAGATCTTTTACAGAATTATTAATAATATGTCATTTAGAAACATATCTGTGTTAGAAAACCTTTAAATCTCTTCTTAAGTTTTTAAAAAAAGAAATCTTTAATGAATGTTAAGAGATTACTGTACTGATAACTGTGATATATAATATTTTTAATCAACTTAAACAAAAGTATAACTTTGCTTAAATAAATTTAAATTAAAGAGAGATCAATTTTATTCATATATACTTACATAACGAAAGTACGCTATCTGCGTAACAATACAAATTATACTTCTTGTTGTCCAAGACTAGAAAAAATTGTTGTATGCACTTTACATCACGCATAACACAGAACTCTTTTATGGTTCATATTATAGACTAGATAGTACTTGTATTTTATGCACCTGTCTATATTTATATTTTACTTAGGACGTAGAAATCGATAATAATTTATTCATTGTTATTTATTTTAACTTCCATATTAATAAAAATGTGTCACGATTTTTTATTTTATATTAAACTTTGCGCAGACCCCCTGACGTTGTCTAGGGACCTTCTAAATAGCAGGGAAGTACAATATCCAAAGAAAGAAAGTACCGTTGTTATTGAGGATAACGAATTTTAAGTTTTCGGCGCAGTTGTAGAGAATCTATCAAATCCGTGAAATTAGACATAAACATGTAGAACGTTTCAAAATCATATGTGCACAGAATATTGCGGAAACATCAGTATCATCCGTATTATGTGCTATTATATCAAGAGTGAACAAAAGATGATTTTGAAAGAGAAACGGTTTTTTATCAATGCGCTCATAAAAAATTCTTCTCTGAGACCGTTATATCCTTCGACGAATCAACATTTCCTCAATTTTCAACAGCAAAGCCAACTTACTTTTTAGTTTAAATTGTGAAAATTGTCAATGCCAATAAAAAAACCAAAACATTTGAAAAACTAGCAAGAGTACACAAAAGTGGTTAAATAGTTAAAATGAAATCAAAAGAAATTAAAAGTCTGCATTAGATGGTATAAAAAATTATTGGTCGCTTCATTTGAAAAATCAAGATATTCATGTTTGAATAATCTCAAGTTTAACGGTTTATATCATACAACTACGGCGCTTCTTTCTATGTTTAATGTGGTTTAATACAACACTTCAAACCACAAATTTTTAACTTATTGAGTTTCAGAGATACATATGATGAATTGCTTAAAGCACGATAAACGTCAAACTTTTGGAAAAATGTCCAATAACGCCCAAACGGTACATTTTAGGACTAAACTGTTATGTTATGTAATAATATACAATGTCTTCTATTTTAAATATCGTAGTTAGCATCGATTTCCGTTATAACTAGAAGTCCGTTATCTTTGTAAATAATTTTAAAATGTGTCTCTCATAGATTAAACACATGTTTTGCAAAACATTTCTTCGAATTTTTAGCAGAGATAAAGTCACATAGAAAATACGGTAGCGTGGGACACTCGGTATACAATATACTTATATTTCAATTTTTTAAATACCTTTTTGTAGAAAATTATTTTTTTGGCAGTGTTCACAATATTGTATTCTATGAGAAATAAAATTGAACGACGCCAACTGACTTTGTTCATTAATTTGTTTCCGCGATGATTTTGAGGTATTTAACCTATTAGATTTTTGCCATAAATTATGATTTCATTAATTCCATTATAGATAAAAATCTAGAGAATCAATGCAAGGTGACTGTAAAGGTTATTCTCAGTGGTGAACGTAATTCAGACAATTATGAATAGTACGAATTAAATGTGCAGGAGCACCATCGTGCATAAATTATAAGTGTTTTGTGGTATTCTTATGCTGTTTTTTTAACAGTTGATTTATTAGAAATAATATGACACGACTTTGATAACAAGCCAAAACCCATTAAAATTTTCTGACGTTAATTAGTTGAGAGCTTTAATCTGATTGTGATTATTAATGCCAAAACTATTTCGAAACAAATTTACATCAAATACTTTTAGCAACAATAACAATACTTGCTAATTTATCAAGGCTAGGTTATATTTAGTACGATTATTTCCCATAGAAATAATTAAAAATCCATTTGAACTGTACTTTTTGTTATATTTTAAAGATTGGCGTTGGACAAATATTAACATTTTTGATTTTTCTAGTATCAAATAGTAACAAATGGTAATTGGATTCAATTTTAAATACTTATAATGTCTAGTTGACTAATATCAAGTATATCTTGCAGAGAATAATTACAGCAACAATACTTGATACAGGTCGTAGACATTATTGTCTGTTGTCCTAAATTATTAACACGTCATTTTCTACTGATAGGTCAAGATTTTAGATGCAGAAAAAAGCATGTTTATTTTTTTGTAAATAGTATATTATTCACGTATTCTATTTGTATATTCATACATAATTTAGATACATCAAATGTAGAAAATTGACATAGTAAAGGCTAACTCCTTTTTGACTAACAAGAAAAAACTAGGATTAAACCTAAAAAGTCTGAGTGTTCTATTACGACGCGGTCTAAGTTGCAAAAAAAGCATCTGAAAATAAAGATAAAATTCGAAGCATAAGCTCCCATAGAGAATGTAGCGACTGCGGCATCTTGGACTGCGTCTCTTCATTTTCTTGGTCTTGTGCTTCGATTGTGAGTATATGCATAGATCGACGTCTAGATCTTTTTCTTTTTACATTTCTTTGTATTGCTAAACACTTATACGTAGGCATTAATTTTAGAAAAGATACAATAACATATCTTAGGTATAAAAAAGCAAAACTTTTTTTATTATTCTAAAAATTAATAGAATGTGTTATAACGGGGGATCGAAACTATGTCCATGTCACGTGACGGTGTTGCCTATACTACAAAGTCAAGTAGTTTGAGAATATAATCTGTTACATGTCGTTATTTCGTATTTTTCAAAAATATTTATTCTAAATCAAAATTAACGGCTGCACTGCTTATACGCCCGTACTAACGTTCAAATCACCTGTACGAGTGGGGATAAGCGCGATTCTCTGTGGAACGTTTATTTTTACATTTTTTTTACCGTTTCGAAATCGCTGTTGAACGTCCTATTACGGTTAGTCCGCTAATTATAAGTAGTTTTTCTTTTTGTTGAATTTTCCTTATTAGTTATTTCGATTACCCTTTTAGCGGATGTGCTGGGATAGACTTATTCAAGTCTTGAGCAAATAAGAAATTTGGTTGATTGCTTGAGGTTCCAGGTATGAAAGTGTTGTCACGTTATCGTTTACTTTTTTTGCGATTTCCGATGCACTGCTGCTTTATTCCGATACACGGTTGACTTAGCGAGGTAACCTGTGAGAAGCAACTTTTTTAATAAATAAAGTGAAGAAATCTAACTTACATCCTCGTTTTAAGTCTCATAATCGTATACTTCTATTACTTCTATAATTTGTCAGTCAGTTTTATGTATCTTCCTTATTATAGCGTATTTTGTGATTGTGGTGCATTTGTTAACTAATTATGTCAGTTTATGTGTGCTACTTAATAGCATCGTATAATGTTATTTCTTTGTTATCTAATTTTATTAATCCTATTATTTAACCGTCCGTCTTAAGCAAAACAGTTATACGTAGAACACACTGATTCCATTTTATTTTTAGTCTTTGCATCATCTTTAACTTTATGTATTGTCGTATGAGTGCATTGACGTGACATCTGTCCAAGTTCTTCGAATCAGTTGAACGCAGTCAAGGCCAAATTGGGCATAAAATAGAAAGTTTATATACCACGCATATTTTGTTTGTAAATCAAATAATAAGAAAGTATTGAACGTTACTACTGGCGACGAAGAATTTTTTCGTTGGGTCTGTTTTTGTGCTTTTTTTTGCAACTCAGCATCATACTTGTCGATTATTGACTCGTTTTGCAACTGCAGGGTAAAAGAAGTAATTGTTTGACTAGCAGTTAAGCTTGATTAAAATAAATCATTTTTTGTTAATAAATGCATATAATTAGTGGTAAGGTGTGTTGCCTGATCGCTAGGGCTTCAATCCATATAACTGTGATACGTCTGTTAATGATAAAAAATGTTCATTTTAGCGGATGTGCTGGGAAAGACTTAAACAAAATTGTTGTTATATGTAATCCTAACGTAGATCACACTGATTCAATTTTACTTTCAGTCGCAAACTTTAACTCATCTTTAACTTTATGTATTGTCGTATGAGTATATTGACGTGACATCCATCTAAATTCTTGAAATCATTTGAACGCAATCAAGCTCAAATTTAGTCAAAAAATAAATATATACCACGCATATTTTGTTCTTAAATCAAGTAGCTAACGTTAGTACTGGTGACGAAAAATATTTTGGTTGGGTACTTTTTTCTCTTTTATTTTAACGCTTATTCTCTCTTCTTTTTCTTTTCGAAGACCTTTGATCTGTTTTTCTTCAAAATCAGGCATTTTGGTTTTCTTGGGATATGGACTGTCAGCTATCTCTCCACCGTTTTGGGGGTCTTCCTTTTGGTCTCCGTTCTTCTAATATACCCTCTAGAATCGTACAAGCTATTCTCTCTCCGTCCATGCTTTTTACATGATCACACCATTGACGTTTTCTCTGCCTTCTTTATTTTACCACATCATCCACTGCGCACGTACTTCTTATTTCGCCATTCCTAATTTTGTCTCTAAGTCTTTCTTCGGCAATTATTCTCAGCGTTCTCATTTCTGCTGTCATCGATTTTGTTTTGTTTGTCTCTGCTCTTGTCTTGATTCCGTAAGCTAGTAGAAACCTCACACACGCTTTATATATCCTTACTTTGCTATCCGTTTGTTATTCCACACATAATATCTTAATCATCCCGATATAACGTCGGCCCTATTTATTTGATGTCTTAATTCTTGCACTGGGTTATGGTAGCTCATTGTATCTACTGCAAAGTGTTTAGAATCCGTAACTTGTTGTATACTGTTTTTCTCATATTAATTTTGCATCTTACAGGGTCTTTGAATTTGATGATGTTTTAGTTTTTTTGTTGAAAAGTTTCATATTATATTTTTGCGTTGTTTGAAAGAAACGGAAACCTTGTCTCTGAAGGTCGTTCTCCGTTTCTGACATGATCGTTGCATCATTGGTGTAACAAATCATACTAAACTGCCTGTGTTGTAGCCTATATCCCAGGTTTAAAGAGTTTACTTTGTTTATTGTATTGTCCATTATTAAGTTGAACAGAATTCAATTGAGGTTGTCCCCTCGCCTGGTGTTAGTATATCTTTAGTTGTTTGATTACTGGCTATAATAATCGTCGTGTTGTTGGTGTTCAGTTGATATATAATTTAAACGATTTCTGACGGTGCATGTCGTTTTTTTAAAATAACTATTACATCTCTTAGCTGGACCTTGTCCAATGCGTTTGTTAGGTATATGAAGCAGGCATACTGTGGTTTGTCAAATTCGATGGATTTTTTTTGAGTTGTCTTAGTATGAAGATAGCGTCTGTTGTTGATATGTTTATTCTGAAACTTTGTTGTTCTGTTCTGTATTTTTCTAATTTGTATTTAATCATAAAGATGAACAGTTTTATGGTTGTGCATAGGAGACTTACTCTTCTATAGTTTTCGGGATTCGTCTTTTGTCCTTTTTTAAAGTTAGGTATGCTGATACTGTAATGCCAGTCGGCCGGAATTCTGCTTTCATTCAATAAAATTGTTAGATGTTTGGCCTGATCTTTTCTTGTTGGAAATAAATAGCACCCGAGACTTGCGACTCGCTCGCCGATTCAACTGAGTTAGTCGCTTGATTTTAAGTTACGAGAAAATTTTCGTAACAAATCTCACTGTAGTTACCTAGTGAGAAGATGTCAAAACAGTTCAGAGAAATTTTTAAATTTTCTTAGTCAAATAATATTATATTTTGAATAAATGCAACAACAAAAATACAATACAGTAATTTATCTAACAGGCGTTGGAGGTGAAGCATAGGATAACCAACGTTAACGAGACGTAAGGCTGCAGGCCGAGTGCTGCATAAATGTGAGACATGCTATGAGACTTTTGAGAAGAATAACATACATTGTTTTTTGTTTTGCCTTTTGTAAAACTTTTTATAAAATTTTAAAAATGTAACGTTGGTAGTACATTTATAACTAACTGAATCTGCCAACTTCAAAATTCGAATGTTTTATGTAGTACCAACTCTTAATCTTTAATATTTGAATTTACGATAAAGACTCTCTGAAATGAGTTTGCAAACATTTTTTGAAATGCTTTCGAATGCTGTTATCATTTGTTTCTACATATTTGCAAACAGAATTGTTTCTACAATATAATTAGGCCTTGGATAGTTATGCATTAAAAACACTTAAAGTATGCATGCAAACATAAACAAAAAACACTAAAGATGTGGACTTGAATATGTGTCTTTTATTACATTGTATTAATTTGATATAAGATAATACCTACGTTACTAAATAATCGATGGCGCAATAATATTCAATGTCTGTGAGAATGTCATTCTATTACAAAAAGACTCGTTTCTCCGTTTTTCAGTAGAAAAAGTTTGGTTATTGCAAATACTATAACTAACAAATTTGATTGGATAAATAGCAAATCTTCTCTAATTCTTTTTTCCTATGCTCAAATCTAAAATTCAATTTATTAAAAACATCTATTTAAGTTCTCCATCGAGTAATAATCGATATATACGAAAGAGTTATATTTTTTTAAACAGTTGGCGCTTATAGAAATACTTTTTTTAAGCCTATTTGTAAAAATAAACTTTTCTAGATTCTTTTTAATGAAATAAACTCATTGAGCAAAAATGACGCTTTTATTGAAGTTTCTTTAACGATACATCCAGTGTAAGGTAAGACGAAGCTACAGATACAAATGTATCATTTACTTATTCCTCTTTACTTTCCATCTAGTTTTAAAAAAATTATTAAAATTTTTAATATAAGATGAGTACCAACAAAAATATAACTATAAATAATAGCGCATTCTATTGAAATACTACTAAAAATATGGGAATCGCAAGTAAGGCATAGCATAATGTTATTGCTTTTGAGTGAGTTATGGTATGATACTTTCGACCAGAGTAACGTATATTATTTTTTGTGTTGTCTTTTGCAAAATTGCATTCTTTCTTTAAAAAATAAAAAAAAGATTGCCTAAAACATAATGTTGGTACTACATTTATTACTAAATCTGTCAAATTTAACATTGACATTATGGTTTTTTTTAATGACCTTTATACCTGCGGCAAACTCGTTCTAATATAATAATTGACTTTGAACACATATTTTTATGTGGGTTTCTACTTTTCTTTTTGCCACTCTAAAGCTTAACTACACTAAGGAACAAATATTGACGTTTGCAATATTGACTAAGAGTACCTATTAATATTGTAAAATCATCAATTATGTTTTAATGTAAATGCATAACTATCCGAAGTCTAATTATAATTTCACAACACTAATAAATAACTTTAACTATCACCATACCATACAATCTAATATATTTTATTTTTTGTTTATAGCAATTACTGTTATTGGTAAGAGTTTAAACTAATTAGTTTACATTTTACAAAAATGAATTTTTGTTTTTATAGTATTATCTTTAACATAGATTGTATGTGTTTTTCTGAAATTTTGATTTAATAAAGATATGTTAATATAATTGGCTGAAACGATGCCATACAAAGGGATATTTTAAGATTTTTGCGAGAAAAAGACAGTAAGCTAAAACAACTGATAGGTAAACAAAAAACATTTTTAAGTAAACAAATTTGTATACAAACATTTTTTACAATAATAAAGATAGAAGTTAACCTCCGACAAGTATCATAGATTAAGGCCGACCTTTTTTCTCTGTGTGATAACACGAGCTATGTTGAAATATTGAGTAAAAGTAAATTAACTAAACAAATAATTAAATCAAATTATTAACTAGTTCTTTCTAAAATAAAAAATATAGTCTACAAAATTAACAATATTTACCAGCAACACGATGTCTGAAGAAAAACGAAAGCTATGTAAACGTACTAAAAATACGAAAAAATAAAAAAAACAGTAAAAACAAGATCAATTTAATTATGCCAATTGAAAAAAAAAGATAAATTAGACAAAACTAAAATTAAAAATAATCTATGGCAAATTATAACTAAATAAATACAACAACATACAAATAAAAGAAACGATAAATTAAAATGAAATGTTGACATAAATGAAATGATAAAAATTAATAAGGGATTACACAATATCAGACAAATTAGAAATTGTATCAATAAAGACAAAACGTAAACAACTATTTGAAAAAAAAACACTTAAAAATAAGTATAATACAAATTAATAAAGAAATTTATTGCAAAGTAAAGACAAATTACAAAATAGAGCGTTTAATGGGCAACATTAGCTTTGAAAATCAAAAGTGCTGAAGTCAGAAAAAACGAAACGAATTAATTGCAAGCAAACAAAACCGTACAGATAACTAAATGAAAAAATAAAAAAAATGTCTTATCTTCGACAATGTATTGTCAATCGTAATGTATAATTTTTCTTTTTTCTAGTGTTGTATAATAAAATAATATTTTACTTCTTGCACAAGTCTAAAAAAGTCGATTGCCAGCATTCTTAGTAATATGCTTAGAATATTCCTAAACTAAAAGCGAAAATCATCTTAAAAAAACTTTTTTTTGTATTTCAATTAGTAGCAGAACATATTCCTCAAAAAATTCTAGGTTATACAAAAAGCGGACATCTTGTTAAACTAGGATTATTCCTGAGTATATGCTAAGAATCTGCTAAGAAGAATCACTTGGGGTATGAGTCTTTACAATAAACGTTTCTAAAGTAGTCACTCGTATCTCTAGATTTTAAAATTTGTTTCTGTTTAGAACTAAATTGAAAAGTAAAACATCTTAAATGCCGTAGAAGCAAAACTTTCTAAAATTAAAAATTGAATTTGTAGTTTGATTAGCCAAAATCAACCATTCCTAGAATCCTTAGAAAGCAACAACTGTATCCATACCCTCTTCAAAAAGTTCATGAGTTTCTTCCTAAAGATTTTCTGCAGAGGATAGAAACTTCTAACTGCGTTTTAGATTCGTACAGAAACGATGTAAGTTTTATTGATTTAGTTTTCTTTACGAACAAAACTAAATTAAAAACGGCATTGTAAACTCCCATAATTTGCATTTATGAAGAATGAAAAACTCTCATGCTTCTATTATAACTCAGCATTAGCATTAATTTGAACTCATCGGCGTGTGAGTCGGAATAATCAAGTAACATTTAATTGAACTATTTGTAATTTCAAGATGAGTTAACTATAGAACTATTTAGAATTTCTTCAAAACAATTTGATATCTCACCACATTTTAGTTTAGTAGTTCGAAAACATTTAAACAAGAAGTTCAAAAATTGGTGGATAGAAAGAGGAAGTAGCTTGACCTCTTCGATCACCTGACAACTTTATTAAATTTTCTTTGTGGGGTTGCTTAAAAATTTTAGTCTATTTGATGCTCATCTAATAAATAATCGAGAAAAGATTAAGGTCCAGGCATTGTGAAGAGTCAATATTTAATTCTTAAAGCTAAAATGCATAAGAGCTAACAGCATTCTCTTTGAATCGACATACAAAGTTATTTAATAAAACAACAAAAATATTTGGTTTGGTAAACACTTCATTTTATCGATGTCGATCAAGAGTAACTTTTTTTTAGTTGAAGGTTTAAACTGTTTAAAAACATTATTGTTGTGTCTTTATCGTACATGGTGTAAAAAAATAGCATTACTGTGTTTGAGCTAGTCCGTCCTTGACAAACTAAATTAACCGTATCTCCGTAGAAAGGGTTAATCGAAATGAAGATGGTTCCTTATTACATTCAGTTTATCAAAAAATTACCTGTATATAGATCTTTAAATGGATTGTCTCATCATCAGAAATTGTCATTAATGAATTCTTTAGTGTACACAGCTCTAAAATTAAAAAAAAATTAAATTATTTAAGATTATGTTAGTCTCAAACAATTACAATAGAAAAAATATTAAACAATCTATTATAAAGTTTACGTTTGCGAAACCAAGAGTAACAGCAAAATCTATGCCTCAACCAGTCTCTATGGCTTATCTACCTTATGTGATAGGTACCACAGACCGTATAGACAAAATGTTGTCTAGACAGAACTTTGTTTCTCGGTTTTCTACGTTTTCTAAAGTAAGCCAACTCTTAAATCCGGTGAAGAACATTATCTCTTTTTAATCTGACATCGTTTATAGCATTCCTTGCTCTTGTGGTCGTGCATACATAAGAGAAACGGGTACAAGCGTGAGAATTTGTATTCAAAAGCATTAAAGATGTAGTCGTCTTAAACAATCTTCAAAGACAGCAGTGACGGAACAAGAGCTAGAAACGGGCCATCAAATTATGTTTAAAAACACTAAAATTCTGGCTAATGTTTCCAATTACTATCTGCAAACAATTAGAGAATCTATTAAAATAATTAAAAATCCTTTTAATATTAACCGAATTTTTAGTTTTCCATTAGCAGAGATATGAAAACTACTTTTATCAATAAGAAGCGAATCTATAAAAGCGAAACTTTACGGCGCAATCAATCAGTTTGTTTCAGACTCTGAAGATGTCAAATGCGACGTGTGGTGAAAGCTCAGTTTGTGTGATAATTGATAACGACAACACGGAATTATCCAAAAGGGAAAATTGTATGGCTTATAACGTTATTTACTTTTTAGCAGTGTACTATTTTATTTAAAGTTGTATTTACTAAAATACATTAATTGTAACAATATTACCTTTGTAACCATAACATAAACCATTTTATTCTAATATAAATTGAAATTAAGAAGTTCGCTAGAATAAAATTTAAAATGTTAAAATTTGAAGTACTAATTTTATTAAATAAAGAAGGATCGGTACGATAAAATAGAAATCTTTGTAAGAAATCTCATGTTAGTTAATAAAAATATTAATTTCAACGTTTTGAAAAAGTATATTTAAATATTTAAAAATATTGCAAAAATGTCAAAATACTCGTAATCTATACAAAATTACGTTGTAACAGCAAAAACGTTTTTTAAGCTATCACAAAATGCTTTAAAAAGATGAATAAAATATTTTTCAAACGTAGCAAAAATATTTTTTTGAAAAACACTTTATTTTAACTACTTAAAAAAATTTCTTGCGGTGGAAACCTTATATTAATTAATACACAAACATTTCTTTTTGGGTTATGCATTAGATAATGACCGTGAAAGCTTACATTTAATTAATAATTAGCTTTGTTAACACTTTATAATGTATGTATATAGTTTGTTTAAGTTATAGTTTGTGATAATTTATTGTGTAAACTGTAAACTAATTCTAAATAAGCTAAGATAAAAGATGCGCTGTATATAACCTAAGTAAATTAAATATTGTTTATAATTATTGTATAATTGATAATAAGTAACCAGTGTTGTAACAGATACTTTTTTTCTAGTATCTAGATACAGATACAGATACTTTTCATAAATTGTATCTAGATACAGATAAGATACTTTTTCGAAAAAAGTATCTAGATACAGTTACAGATACTTTAAGAAAGTATCTAGATGCATGTCAGATACATTTTTAACAAAATCTTAAAATAAAATTTAAAACAAAAGTTCAGCTAAAAACACAATAACAGTATCCTAGGCAGCACATTACGTCTTATTGACGTCAAACTACGAGACGTCATTAAGACGTGTCAGTGTCGTCATATGACGTCAGTGTGCTGCCTGGGTATTAAGCAAAAAATTACCGACAAATAAAGGTTATTTTGTTTTAAAATTAATAGCAAGTTAAATGTCTCGTCATTATATTTCGACGTAGAGTTAATACTAAACTACTAACACTAAAAAGAAGAAATTCAGTGTTGCCAATTGACTTTGCGCGATTCCTTGCATAAACTATAAAAGTTTCACAATGACCACAATTGTACTCATAGTTCTACAAAGTTGAAATTTGTTTTCTTTTTTTAAAGTATTATGAATTTGGTTTGTTGGCATAAATGCTAACACGTCACATTTCTCAAGTAAAAGTGTAAGTTCATACACGGTTTTCCTCAAAATTCCACAACAGTTTATAATACCCACATACATACTACATAAAATCTCCAAATTTGGTAGAATTGTCGTAGCTGAAAGAATTGCACTCATAAAACACCGAATACAAAGTCTACAAATTTAAATTGTAATGTACATAATGAACTGAGAGAAAAAACTACTGCGGTGTTTAGAAAAAACTTGTATAATTTACAATTTGTGCAAGAAAAAGTATCTAAGTATCTAAACCACTCAGATACTACGAAAAATGTATTTAGATACAGATACAGTTACATTTTGTCCAGTGTATCTAGATATGTAGCTAGATACTCCAAAAGTATCTAGATACTGTATCTAGATACTTGTATCTAGATACGTCACAACACTGTAAGTAACTTTTAACAACTTTTTTAAAGTTTAAAAAGTAAATATGGTTCTAGGAAAATCAATAGATAATGTTTGTAGTCCCGTAATAGGTTGTTTAGACACTACGTGTTAGTTTACAGCGTGCTTCAAACTTAACCTTACAGTACAAGAAGTATAATGGCTTCTCAAACTACACGCGTTTTGTCAGCCGAGGAACAAAAACACACGTTATCTGGAAAGAAAAAGTTTAAAAAAACCACATTAAGAAATGTCTTAAGCACACCGTTTGCCGATTACTGGTAACGTACCCAGCACCGTTAAAAATTACTAACTAAGAGACGTAGGCCTGTAGTGACTCCACAAGATGAAACCGAGATCGGTAACATCCTTAAAAAGGACCTTAAACAGTTGAAACCACCTAAGCTAAGAGTACCATGGAACGTAATGAAGACCATACCAAAAGAACAACGAAGAGCATTTCGTATTGCACATTCATCATCATCTTGTGATGACTACAGGTATTTTACTTATACTTACTGATGCTACATAAACAAATTTAGATCGCATTTAGTTTTTGGTACAAACGAAGTCACTAAACTGCTTGAATCCAATTTAGCCAGTTCTGTACTTATATCAGCCGATGTAGATCCGAAGTTCTTAGTTAAACACATTGTTGACATGTGCGTGTTGAGAAAAGTACCTGTTCTCGCTGTACCGAATCTAAAAAATATCTTGAAAGAAGTGACGGGCTTAGTAGGTGTCACTATTGCATTTAAATGCAACACTAACTATGCCGTTATCGATGAAAAAATCAAACAACTGTATAAGAATTACCAACCTTTGATAGCTCATATCAGTACTCATACTGAAAGCAATGAGGAAACTCAAATGGAGGTTGTACACAAAGACAATAAGCCTTCGCAAACTAATGTATATTTGTATCGGAAGTCAAAAACACAGCGTGTATTCATCCCAGAATTATCGGTGAAACGAGATTCATTAAGCACATTTATTCAAACGGGTAATGAATCTCTAGATTTTATTAGTCTCGGTGACAATCCTGTGAAGATAGATACAAAAAAAGAAGTTAGAACTGGCACTAAGGTAAGTTATAAATCGTTATTACTGAAACGAGTGACGAGTAACAAAAATAGAGATAAGAAAAAAATTGAACAGTTAAAAATGAAAACGAAATAAATGTTGTTGCGCAAGTGTGATTTTTTTTAATCTCATAGCATAAATAATTAATTAAGAGGCAACAAAAATCTCATATTAGTTTTCTTCCTAAAAACTTTTTGTGGCTATAACAAAAAAGTCATTTGGTAGCTGAAGTGAAAATAAATTCTCGATTTTAAATTTAGAAGAAAAACAACTCTGGAGTATTTAATAATTTATTTACACTATTATATAAATTGACATGAAGTTTAATGCTCAAGTTGGACTAGATACACCAATGTTCTATTAATTGTTTGTCATTTTATATATTGATCTTGACTACAGAAGTTAGAGGGCGGTATGTACAATAAAGTCGGCATATTGTTTACTAAACTAAACGAAACTAAAGCAGCGAGCAATTCTTCAGTTTTACTACTTCTGTACAAATCGCTGGTTGATTATTAGCGTTAGGAAAAAACCTAATAGTATACAGAAAAACAGCTGAAATGTGATTAAACATTTATTTCATTGGGCGAAGAGGTTGTTCTTCGCTAGGTTTTTCTTCATTAGACACGTTTACTTTGTTCCATTTCTGTTCATCTCCCGAACCGAAGATTCCATAAATAATCGTTGGAATTAAATATAAAACGATGGTGATCCAAAATATTATTTGCCAGGATCCTACTGTGGGCTAAAAAATATTGATTTTTAGTTGTGTACGAGGTGTGTACAGTATATTTACATCTGCTTCGGTGAGTTTTCCGACGATAACCGGTACGAGAATACCAGGAATGGTTGCACAGGTGTTTGTGATTGCGATTAGAGTACCAGCGAAATTAGGTGCAATGTCGATATGGTTTGATAAATAGCCGCTGAACATACCACCGATTGTGGTTATAGCGAATGTCATGAGAACTGTGACCGCTACTTTATTAGCTCCGCTGTAACAAATAGCCAGGAAACAAATTAATGGGCCGATGGTCGAAATCAAGGTAGAGATTTTTCTTGCTATTGTTGTTGTTATTTTTTTCCTTCCGCGGAGGACGTCGAGAGTTTTGCTCAATATCATACTGAACAACCACATCGTGAAATAAGGAATCGAACTAACCACGGCGTTTTGAGCAATTTGATATTTTAAGATGGTACTCATGTAATGAGGTAGTTCAATCAAAACCATGTACCAACCCCAGTTGCAGCAAGTGTGTGTAACCAAAATAGCTAAGAATGGCGGCGATGTGAGAACTGCTTTCCATGGCACTTTTAATTTTTTATGCTCGCTGTCTCCGCCACCTTCGTTCAAAGACGATTGTATCATATCGCGTTCTTTATCGGAGATAAAAAGATGCCGAGCGGGAGAATCTGCTGTTAATAGTAACCATAGTACCATCCAAACTGCGGAAACAGAACCTTCAATGTAGAAAATAGCTTCCCAGCCAAATCTGTCTGCGATTAATCCAGTCACCAACGTAAATATCTGCAAAAGGTACAATTACCAATTCGCTAGTAATAAATAAAGTTACTGTACTTACTACTGTACCAAGAGCGGTACCAGCATATACAATGCTACTCATCACACTTCTTTCGTTAGGAGGTGCCCATCGTGCTAACAAAACATGCATACCGGGGAATGTAACACCACCTCCAACTCCTTCGAGGACTCTCATAAATATAAATAATCCGTAATGGGCTTTAGCACATACAGGAGTTAAAATCGTGCAAATAACATTTATAAACACTGAAAAGAACATCACCCATTTTGCGCTGAATAACTCGGCTATCCGCGCTGCCGGCAATTGAGCAATAATATAACCCCAGAAATAGGAGCTTTTCAATAAACCTTGAATCGTGCCTGGCCATACGAAAGGTCCATCCTACAAGAGACTTTAGAAAAAAAGAAATTTTGATGTTTAAAATTACCTGAGAAGGATCAACGTCGTGCGCTTCTTCGGCTGATACGGTTGCTGTATGGTTAACCATACTAACTATGGCAACGCTCAAGTTTACTTTTAAACCATATACAATTGCCATCGCCATCGATCCTAGCACGGCTAGGAGATAGCGGGTAGAAATTTTTTCTAAAAACTACTTTGTTAAAATAGATCAAAATTTAAAGAAAAAAAATTACCCCTAAATGCTTGCGACGGCATTGTGCGCGCTTAATTTTCGTCCTAAAATAGAAGATAGTGAGTAACACTTCACATTTAAACTTATAGATGTCCTACAGCTGCTTTCAAGTAGCGATAAGCGGCTTGAGTAAATAAAACTAATCGTCCATGAAGTATTTTTTCTAATTTAAAAAACAATAACTTTAGTTTTTAATTTAATTGGTCTAATATTTTGGATAAATATTGTAAATGATACGGATTTTGATTTACGTAGAAAATAAAACCTTGATAATAACTTACTATTATCGAATAAGGAAAGTGTTTGATTACCGAAACTCATTAACTAAATACGGCATAATTTACACAGATCAAATTCATTTTGAAAAAAAAAATAAGACGCGGGTGTCAACAGAACAAGTGTTTTATGTAATTGTTTATAGCGGTGATAACGCCGTAGTATTTCTGAAGTAAAAACTTGAATATTTGCCAAATTCTATAATGAGGCGAAATTTTTCATTATTTACATAAAGTAATGTGTTTTTTTGCTAATGTCACAAGGCTACACCTACACTAATATTTGTAAAAAATTTGGAAAATAGGGCGCTCGAACAATGTCGTCATCTAATGTTATCAAAATATAACTTAATTTTGAGTATTTAAAAGTGCACTTTCTTGCTTTACACCACTTAAAACTATTTCACGACATTGCAATTAGACCACAAAACACACACTGAATGGGAATAACGGATATTGCGGGTTTCTGATAAGAATATTGGAATTAAAAAATGAAGATAAAGGTTAAACAAATATCTCATAACGTGTTAAAAGAAAAATGCCATACTTGTGAAGCACTTATGTAATATTAGTAATAAAAAAATTATTTCGGCACCCATTAAAAATAATCGTTTAAAATAATGTAGTTCCTGCCCATTACCAATTGGACTCTCGCGATTATTTCTAATTAAGTTTTTGGACAAATTTTTAGATCGGTAATTGAACGCCCCAATTTCATATTTATTTTTGGAGGTCCCAGACATTGAATTTATTTAAAATTTTCGACCGAAAAAATTTATCGAAATACAATTGAAAATTATTTACATTTATAAACAAAAACATGTGTGAGAAATATGTTAAGAAATTAAAAAAAACGATTTATTACAAACAAGCGATCAGAAGCCGGTGAGATTAAACATATGCGCGTGTTTCTATTAATTGTCGATCAAAAATAATCGAAAAAGCAAAAATAGAATTAGCTAAAAGCGTTTATTTCATTCATCTTTTTATTAAAAAAATGAAAATTTAAATACTTACAAAAAAGCGCGTTATTGCAAATGAGCACGACGTCTCTCTAGGTCGTAAGGTCACCTTCTGAAACCATCTCACTCTATTGATCCAACGCATCCCTCTTCGTTTACGAGATTACGCCGTTTGTGCGTGTGGGTGAAAGTGACTCCTTACGCATATGCAAGCAACAATACATTTCGCAAACGTTTTTATAAATATCTCCGCTGCGCGTTAACTTATCGAAACGTAAAAAAAAACTTACGAGAAAAAAATTAACGCTGCTGTTAAAACTAAATCGATTTAAATCAATTTTCTTTATTTAAATTTTTTTTTTACAAATTAAGGTGATCGATACAGTAGCGCCATCTAACTATTAAAAGTTTACTCATAAATTTAACTAGGGTAGTTCTTGACATTTTCGGTCGTATTTCCTTACATTATTAAAAATTATATTTTTCCGTGAAAAATAAGTTTTGTTTAAATAATTAACCGAGATGTGCATCCGTTGTTTTTTTGTTAACATCCTGTATGTCTTAAACATTTGTTATGCTTAGTTGTTCTATAAATAATAAATATTAAATTGTTTATTAATAATTTGTTTGACGTTTTTCATGTTAAATTCAAACGTATTCAATTTCCCGATTTTTTTTGGAAACGATGCAGATCCGTACTTAAAATAATCGCATAAAACTCGTTTATATTTGTAAGTTTAAAAATAAAAAAAACTGAACTAAGAGGTTAGTGTTTTAACTATGAATTGTAATGTATGCCAATAGTAATTGCGACAAAATGTTGTTTGAATTACTTAATGGATTGTTTAAGTAACAAATTTTATTTTTAGCCTTGAAATTATATTATAAATGCGCCCGGTTAAATTTATTGTACGTGTACCGCATTCGTCTTTGCTATTAATTTAATAATAAATGAACATTTTCAACCGTAATTAAATTATTAAACGTAACGCACTTAATACCATATTTGTGTAATCTCTCAGTTGTTTCCTTAATTTTAAAATTACTGTTACAGGGTGTTTAGGGTTTTGGTGGTTTTTTGTTTATATCGGATATAAACATGCGACGAAAAATATTTTTTTATAAAATAAATAAATAATTTTTTCTGGTTAATTTTATGAAATTAAAAACTTGAGAATAACTGTTTTTGTTATATTTATAAGATTAGCATTTTGAAAGTGACTACTAAATCCTGTGTACTTTATACGAGGAGTAATTAAGAAATATTAAAAAAATTGTTTTATAGGCAAAATGAAAAAAGAGTTGAAAAATTTTGTTGCGATTTAATAAGTAGCGACTCTTTCGGTTATTGCGGAAGTTACACTCAATATTTTTTATCAAAATCATTTTTTGTTTTCAATTATGGATTTATCCAAAAAAAAATGTCTTTTTAATCGAATAGAAACAAAAATCGCATTTAAATAATTATAACGGTTATAAAAGTTTTATTTTGACAAAGTAACACGTGTCGTGGACAAATGTTAATAATTATGTAATTATGGCAGTACCAAAAACGTTTTAGAAATAGTTTTTAAGGAACCTTATCATTAATTCTTATTTAGATATGAATCTATGTAATCTTACTTTGTTGAGAAGTTTAAGCAAACATATAATACCTCGGAAATTATTAACTTCAGACATGGGAAACTTTTAAGAAAGGTATTAAAAAAATGTTTAAGTAAATATATGCCACCAACGAAATTTACATATTACCTTGTTTTTTTATACATGTTCAGCAGGCACTTAAAAACCATTCTGTACATAGAAATAAAAACGACACATTTTTGTAACAGATCATTAAAAAATTAATTTTTTGCGCTACCCTTATTGCATACCTGAATATGCGTTGGTTACTATACTTACATAATGTCGAAAAAAAACCTCTAGAGCAGCATAGTGATAAATCAAAATCTACGTAAAAATATGCTTTTAAAGTCAAATATTGTTTAAGTAGAAGTGTGTGTCTGGTAAAAAATCTGTTTAAAATTTAGTTAAAATGAGAATAAAAGCGTTGTAAAGTATACTACCAACATGATATTTATGTTTTCATAATGGTTCTTTCTCAAATTTTCTCAAAAATTTTATAAAGAACAAGATAAAAAATAATGCGGCGAATAACTCTCATGGAGTGCTCGGCC
The DNA here is from genome assembly GCA_035610365.1 of Aquatica leii. Taxonomy (NCBI): domain Eukaryota; kingdom Metazoa; phylum Arthropoda; class Insecta; order Coleoptera; family Lampyridae; genus Aquatica; species Aquatica leii. The sequence continues at coordinate 38,923,284 of CM069437.1, read as the reverse complement.
TGCTGCCTTGCGCCGTATTATCGTTCGTTATGCCATGCTTCACTTTTGACGCTTTTTATATAAACAGCTGCTTTTCAATAAAACATATTATTTAATGCAGTATCGTAAATTTTAATTCTCTTTTGATCGGTGTATAGATAATTAAAAATATAAAATCATAAATCTTTAACAACAAGAAAATTAACAGAGATTCATATAGAGAAAGTTTACATAAATAAAAAAGAATTCAAGTTTAGAATAAGGCATGAAAAAAATTTTTTTTTAATGTTTGAAGTTTATCAATAACAGCAGATGAACACCTTGTAGCAACGTACATTACTTAATTAGATCATTAGAAAGAGAAAGTCCTATGTTATAATAAAACCAAATTTTATTTTTTAATATTGATAAACACCGTATGTACAAATTTTTCAATATTATCTTCAAAATCAATTTTTTTTTTGAATTAGTGTTTTTTACAAAAACTACAAGAGAATTATAAACTTGTATAACAAAATTGTCATAAAATTAAGCATAGAATTAAAAAATACCATAGTTTTTAATAAAACCGAAAGGAATCTTGTGGCACTATCACTCAAATAAAATAAAAACACAAAATACCACAATAAACTGTTAAAACTGCGATCAAGTATATGTAGGACAAACCAAGAGACTGATTAAAGTTCAGTTTAAAGAGCATTTAGCTAACAATAAATATAGAAGCGTAGGTAAGTCCGGCGCTGCTAACTATTGCTCGGAAAAGGGCATTAACTAAACGATATATGTTAATCAAGTAAGTTAATAGAAACGAGTTGGATGCATATGAAATTCTGGAAATTATAAAACATAAAAAAGTAATGTTATATAATTACGATCGAGAACGAGTAGGTTTCTTCGAACTTTTAAACCTATATAACCGACTATGTGGATTGACGCGCACCAAGTTATAGTATAAATAGAATGTATTCATGTACCGCGGATGATGGTAGCATAGCTATCGAAACGCGTACGGTGTTTTTTGAAAGGTAACATTGTGCTTCGTTTGTGTTTTTATATTATTTTAGTGATAGAATTTTGTTTAAAATAAAGAAGTTGACGTCGGCTTTTGGTATAACCGAAAATGCAGACGAATATGCAAAAGAATGTTAAGATTTTTGTTAAGTAAATGAATAATTGCAGATTTGTGTAAAAACGTCTGAAGACTAAATAAGTTTTTATGCTGCCTTCATGGCAAACATCAATATTCATTTGTTAGTGTAGTTGCATAATAACATTGTTTTTAGAGGCTTGATTGCTCAAGACACTTTATTTAAATAACTTTTTAATTTCTTATTATAATTACGATGACATTAACTGACTACCTAACTATTCACTATTTCATTATTTAATTATATGTATATAAAACTGTCTAATAAAACTGTAACTTAACTGACCCACTTATTCTATTTATACGTAATGGAATTGCCAACGCTGCTCACTCATCATTATTGCACACAACTGTTCATTGCACACTTTATTGCATTTATGCTATCGCTTAATAATCGTTCTTTAATATGTCGAGTGCAATCACCTTTCTAATTGCTTTTATTTCTTCTACAGAGCCGCAAAGTGATAAATCGAAAATTATGTTTTCAAAGTTAATTATTCTTTAAGCAAAAGCGTGTGCCTGGTGAAAAATGCGTTTAAAAGTAACTGTCGTCGAAAGTCTCATAGCATCACTCACTCTAATAAATGTTCGTGATGCTGTGTTTCACTTTCGGCGCTAGTTATATAAATTACTATTTTGTAAATTTGGATAAAACGATTTGTTGCAATTAACTATTTAATTTTAACTCACATCTAAAATTAAACATTTTAGAATGTCTTACGTAGAAAGATTTCGGTTTTGAACCGCGTTCTATATTTTCACATTTCGTAAAACTTAAAAAGCTCACAAACTTTGAAAAACGCACAATACTTGACGTTTCTATAGTCACATGTTGCTGTCTTCTTCAGAAAGACTGAAACTGAAGATATAAGACGCTGAAAAGCCTTTATATTGCGCCGTTTGGCTCAATGGTCTGTGACGGTATTAATTCACTAGTCTTTCAAAACATGCTTTTTTATACTGGGGCTAGGTCGGTACTATTTGTAACGGTAAGAATCTAAACCTGCAGCAGGCTGCGATTACTTACCAGTAATTTAATCACCCCAAACGAAGTAGCGGCAGCTCAGGACTTCGCAGAGTGGATCGTGGACAATTAATATGATTCAGCTTGGTCTTCGCTGTGCCAATTATATTATAATGTACTTAAAAGAGCACCAAAACGGGAGAAATATATACTACAGACGCTCGCTCACATCCGACAACGCTTAAGGTAGCTAAATCGACTAACACAAGTCTAACAACGAGTATATTTATTCAACGATAGCATATGAGAATAAAAAACACAAATAAAATAAGAAACATATAACAACTAAGGGTTCGCGACCAAATCGCAGTGCACCTAATAATACAGAACTCTTCAATTAAGCAGCACCTCGTACACATAAGAAACAATTGGTTTAAAGTTACGCTGAATAAACTAACGTTGGTGAATACAACAAAGACATTGTCAATTAGCATAAAATTATGGTGATTGCACAATATTGATACAAAACGCACCGTTACATAAGGTTGCGTACCTATGTTACTTGTTATAACAAAAGTTGTATGTCGGGCAGTGCGTGTATACGACCGTCCTCAAAGCAAATAATTAAATATAGTAAACAGGGTACTTAGCGTTTCTAATATGCGATTAGCTAATGGCATGTTCAACACAAACTCCTTAAAATTTCTGCAAATTAAGCTGATACATATACACACAAGGTACTATAAATAAGAAGCTAAAAGCGCTATACGATGATTAAAACCAAAGTGCGCTAAGCTTCGCGAAGTCATTTAACGTAAATTAAACGGTGCAATATTTTGCCACAGTACTCGAAATCTAAACGTTGGTTTGAATTTCCCATCTAACGCAAGTTAACAAAATACGTTTGTGTTGTAGTTCTAGTATTCAGGGTATGACTTATTAGTTACTCATTAGAAGTTTTCACACTAATAAAAATGTGCGGAGGAGCAAATTTGTTATGATAACAAAGAGAAATTAAATCGCACTGTAAAATGAAAATGTATTTTTACCCCAGCGAATTTTTCACAACCAACACACCCAAAAACCGCAATGTATTTACTTACTACGTGGATGATGTAAGATACTTAAAATGTAAAAAGTCTTGGGCATGGCGTTAACACACGTGTTGTTTGCTTAACGTTTGAAACGGAAAAATAATAATCAGTAACCTCCAGTGCGTAAATGACTTTTATTACTAGGCGAAATTTATACAGCACGAAAACCAAGATGTTAACATAACGCAGTATCTCTGATGAAATTATAGTACTTCGCTTAACGTTGCCCCTGTTAACGATACCTTACTATACACATCATTGCTGGTCGACGAGCGGTTGACAAGCGGGGACTCCTACACACCTGCCCACTTTCTGGGGTTCTGTGGACTTCTAGTACTATAAGCTTCACATTGGTTATACGCTTTATAGCAATAATTAGTGGAAACACCGCTATAAAATCGCGTTTATTTGTTCTTGCGTTAACGCTGATTCGGTTAACGTAACGTTTTCGTGAAACGCACCTCTAACGTTAAACGAGGTATTACTGTACTTTTGGATTTTGATGGCTTCTTTGTACAGTCTGGGCCAGAATTTTATGGCGTGTCCGGTATCTAGGAAGTGTTACGCAATAGCCGATCCTGTATTATGTTTCTTTGTGTCCGCTTTATGTTTTTTTTTATCATGGTAACGATGTTATTGATAACTGTTTTAAATGTCTGTTTTTACTACTGTAGAACATGTTGAAATTGTAGCAGCATACATTAAGAGTATGTCCAGCAGAGACATCGTACAGAATTTTGCTGCTGTTCTTCGTGCTACGGGTTGTTTAAATTATGAGCACAAAGAGGGGAAAAGAAATTGCAATGCAGTAACAGAAGATTTAACGCTGAATATCTGTTTGGCGGTTGAAGGTGAAGACACCACCACTTTTGCTAGGTTGACTGACGAATTTTACGTTTCAAAATGAAAAATGTGCAACTATTGCCAATACATTACTTTCCAATAATGGAATTCTGTGAGCATTCGATTGAAAAAATAAACGAAAACCGGAATATTTTAAATAACATTTTATTTTCTGATAAGAGTACATTTACACCAAATGGTCCAGTCAACAAACAAAAAATACGCATTTGGACAAAAGAAAATCTGTACAGAGTTCAAGAAAGTCATACTCAGTGGCGAGAAAAAATCAACTTATGCGTAAGAATTCTAGACAATAACTTAATAGGACCTTTTGTTATTGTGGGAAATTTGAATCAATACAAATATTTAGATTTGTTCCTTCGATTGCTTGATCTGAGAGCCAACGGTAAAATTATATTTCAACAGGATGGAGCGCCACCTCATAAAGCTGTCATTGCCAGACAGTTTGTAAATAAAAGTTTTCTTGGTAGTTAGATTGGTCAATATGGACCTGTCCAATGGTTTGCTAGATACTGATCTGTCACCACTTACTGAAGCTTGTAATTCCATTACAGCTCGAAATTTGCAAAACATTTTCAAGATCGGTTGAACTACTGTTTTAACAGCTAAAGGAATACAGTTTTGTTTTTTGTGATCCGTAAATAAACATTTATATGTTCCATCTTTCAAGATCTAATGGTTTATTGCAGTTTTAAATCAATTACAGGTTTTTAATGAAATACTACGAGAAATAAAAATTTTGCAACAAAACAAATCAGTTTAAGAAATCATTAAAATCATTTTTAATTAATAACTGTTTCTAAAACATACAAGAATTCTATGATTTTAAACCTCAAATAATAGGATGTAATTTTACTGCTATTTTTTTTATTTAATGGTATCAGAGAGAGTTTTATACATTTTTAAAAATTAAACATTACCGTGACTTAAAACTTGGGTATCTGTCAGTTTTAACAAATATTTTTATATTTTAGCCCACTTAATCTGGACTTATTTATTTAGGTTTTTACTTTCCTATAAGAAAAGTATAGCGATCGCAATTTTTTTTCAAAATTTTTTTTTGCATAATTTTACGTTTCAAGTTTTCCTGAATCAGAAAAAATTATTTTTGAAAAAAAAAATTGGTAGTGTGTGTGTGTGTAACGATCTACCCACCATAACTCTCGAACCAAAAGTCCTATTAACTTGAAACTTCGTATGGAGCTGGTTTTTCATATTCTCTCGGTTCTATCAAAAGATGGGTCTGAAAAAGGAACCGGAAGTGGGCGTATTCGCTATTTTTAACAGTTTTTCTTATATAATTTTGTACGTATGTAAATTAGTGGAATTATTTTTACAGTTTCTTATAGAGATAATTCTTCTTAACAATTTATTCAATTAAAAAATTGTTTAACAGTTTATTAGATATTTGATTTATAATTTAAAATGAATTCGAATTAATACCTAGGTTCCAATTCTGCATGTGACGATTTTTTTAGAAAAAAAATTGAATTACTAAAGGGGAAAGCAATATCGAGGCGCACAAATATATGGGTTAGTTGATATGATAACATAACCTCAATTTTCCATATTTTGGTTATATCTTAATGTAATCGAGGAGAAAAATTTCTAAAAATTTATAGCATGTTAGAAAGTCAATACACACGTGTACATATCACTTTAAAGTGTGTAGGATGAGAAAATGTTTAAATAAAAATTGTCTAATGTGTAATACTTAGTACTTTCACTATTATTTCTTTTAAACAAATAAAATTATAAACCTTTTTTCTGAATTCTCTATATTCTTTTTTCTTCAACTTGAAAATAAAAAATATGCAGAAATCCCTTATAAGAAAGTCGTGTGGTGATCACGCCAATTTTTTTCTTTTGGGCCGGCCCGAAGCTCGGCTCGAAATCAAACCGGGTTTTGGGCCGGGTCGGTCTAAGGCCCGGACCGCAGACGATCTATAGGAGCCTACATTCTTGCTTACATATTTTATGTATAATTTTTATTATTTGTACCACAGATGTTTTCAGGACTAGTTTTTGCTTCAAACTTTTACTTTTAACTAGATTGATTCGTAACTAGGACTAGGACGAGTTCGAGTACTTGCAAGGGTTTCTTTTCTTTTCTCTATTTCTTTAAGGAAACTTTAGTTCACAGAAATTGAAAATTGTTAACGTATGACAATCGATCAAATCGCAAAAATATATTTAAAAAATATACAAGGTGTCTAATTCGGTCTAGGCTCAATCAAACTATTTAGATTTGCTTTGTTATTTTAAGTCGATTTCAGTAGTTTTATAAAAAATACTTCGATTCTTAGATATTTAATTTTCTTTTTTTGTAAACATTCTATAAATTGAAACCTAGCTAACCAAATTATTCATTCAAATAATAAAATATTTCTATACTATTTATATCGTATAACTGCTCATTTATATACAAAGAAATCATGCAAAAATGTTTCTACACTAGTAGACTGGCCATAATCGAAAAACGAATCTTATTATTGAATAATTTAGCTGATTGCGGTATGGGACGAACAAATACTACATTTTAAGATAGCACAGATTTGTTTCTACTAAATTCAATTTAAAATCAATTTTTGTTTTCGCGGATAGAATAAAAAGAAAAAATGTTATTCAATATTTTTGAGACTTCCGGCAGCATACTTATTATTACCAAATTTTACGTAAAAGTTTGATAAAACCTTTTAAATATTGAACGGTTTATTTATCCGCAGGAGATTTTAACGCGCATAAACCTATTTGGGGTTCAGTCAATACAAATGCCAGATGTCGAGTGGTCTATAGATTAAACAAAACGTGAGTTTTTAAATAAAAACACGTTGACCTTCTTATCTTTGTTCTTATTACTTTTGTCAGTTGAACTTTCTTTGTGCTCACCGTGTCTTACAATTGCGTTGACGATATAACGCTTCTAAATGACTAGGGCACTCCGCAAATCTGCTGCCAACAGAGAACAATTTTATCTTTCGAAGGGTTACCTAACTATAAATTCAGATTCAAAAAAATTAAAAAAAAACTTAGATTGCAGTTTAGTTTTAATCATTTTACAAATTCTTATTTCTAAAATTTTAATAAATTTTGGTTGCGTATTTAAGCAAATACATCCAAGACAAAAATATAGTTCTTAGACTAGAAAAAAATATTTTTAGAAATTTTGTGAGATTCAACTCTGTATATACTAAATATATAATCGTTATTGGATTTTAAACAAAGAAAACTTGAGGTGTAAACTACTAATGTATTGATGTATTGAACACCTGTTTATTGTGTAACTTATATGGAGTAGTTACCTTATTTATTTTAAATAAACGACGTATTTTTTTTACATTTATTAATAGAGTATTACATCAATTTTTAAACAAATATTACGTTTTTATATATTGAAGTACATACCGGTACGGTCGAATTGGTTGTTAGCTTTTCGTGTCTGCTTTTGAATAAATATTTGAATATGTACAGATTTATTTAGTTAAAAACGTTTTGCTAGACGTTCTCTTCAACATAACTTAATTGTGACATAACATTACATTTTTGTTAAAAATATTTGAGTTAGGCTTTGTATTTTTGTGCGGACACTATACAATTGCAAGGAATTTTAAAATTAAATTTATTTACACGATTGAATTTAGACGTGATAAATATAACTACTTTTAACTAACAGTAATAAATATCTACTGTCCGCAATTTTTGTTTATCTACACTGTCATTTATTTTCTCTTGATGCACTTTTATTTATCTTAGCACACGCGTTAAACATTGTATTTATTTAAACCGACAAAGTCTTCTTACTTCCGACTCGATTCAAGAACTGACTCGTCGGAATTTTTTTTTCTTTGCGACGCAATTGCTGAGTTTTGCACTCGGCATTAATCATAGCAGTTCTTCGGAGACATTTCGATCATTCCGACGAGTATTTCCGACACGGTTTTCTGTGCCATAGTCGTACTCTTGCAGTCTCTCGATCCATCTTGCTACTTGTCCTTCCGGATTCTTTTACACCCTATTCCATCCATCGTCGAATGTAAGCCTCCCTTAGGTTTCTGTGATCTCTTCCGGATTACAAAACTGCAATAGCTATTTCAAAGCGGCATTCGTAAAAATGTTCGTCCATACAAATATTTGTAGAAGTGTTCTATGGACTTCACTACTAACAGCTCTCACCTAGCCACGCAAGAATCTCTTTCTCGCTTGGATAAAATTTTACTAAAATACGCAATGACTTTTTCTTGTCCATCTTGCACCTGTGAAAGGACTGCACTTATGGCCAGATTACTTGCATTGGCATCCAAAACAAAATTTCCATCTTTACTTGACTAACTTAAAATCGGCGAAATGACTAGGGCTTATCTTAGTTGATGGAAAGCGTTTTTGCAGTCTTCATTTAATCTAAATTCTGCTCTTTCTTTGGTTAGTTTTGTCAAAGTTTTGGCAATATTGGTAAATCCGGGTACAAATCGTCTATAATAAGAGCACAATCCAACGAAACTTCGGACCTGATAAAAACATTTTATATCTTCTACTGTTCAATTATAATAAAAAAAAACGGTAAACTCTTTAGTATGTAAGAGAGGCAATGAAAACTACTTAATGTGTTTTCTTAAGGTGACGTTTTGTGGATCTCTGATATTGTTTTCTTGAAGAAACTGGCCTGAGGAAGTGGACACACGAGATTCACTAAACGTCTCCTTAAGAAAACACATGAAGTAGTTTTCATTGCCTCTCCTACATACTATACCTATTTTATTATATTTGGGCATGTCTGTCGGTTGGTCTTGGCCATGCTTACACTGATCGATCTTTGCCTGGGTCTGCATTTACTCCATTTTTAGATACGACGTGGCTAATGTATTGCACTTGTTATGTGCATAAATTTCAAAATCTAATACTCTGTATATTCATTACACTAAAGTTAGATTTTTACTTGCGACGCCCTTTAACGAGTTTCGTTTTACTTAATTTCCTGTCAACGCGTTAAACCGTTAATTGGTTAAAAATCGTGCTTATGATGTTTAAGTTTTAATTCATCATCTGCGTAAGGGTAAGCTTTTCCTTTTAGTTTTAGTGCAATGAATATACAGGGTATTACATTTTGAAATTTATGCACGTAACACACTTCCTTCTTAAATACATGGCACTTTTTGGGCTCAATTTTAGATTTGCGCCGTTGGAATACTTTCTTTAGCTTGTTCAAATGTTCTTCAAACGACCTTCCAACCACAAACACATCGTCTAGATATATCAAGCATGTGTTCCAAGGCGGTCCTCGTAAGATGGTCTATCAAACGTTCAAACGTTGCAGAAGCGATACACAAACCGAAGGGCATAACAGTGAACTGGCACAAACCAGTTTCAATCGTAAACGCTCAGTTTTTACGGTCGTTGGCTTCCAATTATATCTGCCAGTAACCAAATCGAACGTGGAAAACCACTGGTGCAGTAGTCTCTTTTCTATTAATTCGTCTTCTATTAGTACAATAGCGCGAATGAAGCCTTCCCGGAAGTTTCCGTTCAGGCGTGCCATCAACACATTTTCAGTTCTTCCAGGCAGGATTACGTCTTCTCTTAATAAAACTTGCACGTCTGCCTTCTCTGACGAATGAAAATGAATTTCTTTACCGCCGATTTTCAGGACATCGTTCATCATATCTAAATGGAGCCCATACTTCTTTATGACATCAATTCCCAGGATAGCTTCTTTTGTGATGTCGGTTACCAGTACTTAATCGTCGAGTACTCCATTTCCCAAACCAAATATGACTTGTACTTGTCCGTGTCAATAGCATTTCAGGACGAATGATGGTCTGCGTCGAGGCTACTATTAAAGACGTTGCTTTCTGCTTATTGCTCTAGCCATTATCTGCAGCTGCGGCTTCAAACTGTTTGTAGTATGTTGACCAAGGAGTTTTTCTATCAAAATAAGGAGATACAATCTTAAACTTGATTTCTTGTCAATTGTCCATTAGTAACTTTTTGCTCGTGACACTTCTTGCACCGTGACAATTTGTTTGGTTTATTCTTTCTTTAAGCAGTTTCATTCTGTCTTCTAATTTATCTTCTACTGCTTCTATTTTATTTTCTAGAATTTCCCATATGTCTTCTCTTAAATTTAACATATCTGTTTGAGTTTCCTGTTGAACAATTGTAGTTTGGTTTGGTTCGTAAGTATTTTTTTCTCTAAACTTCTAGAATTATCCAACAATTTTTTTGCTATTTTCTGAGTATTTTCTAATAATTTTTCTTCAATTTTCTGAGAATTTTTGCAAAACTTTCTTCTATTTTTCTAGTTTTTTTCAATTTTTGTAGTCTTTTTTTCCATTTTCTGAGAGTTTTCGGACAGTTTTTTTTTCCATTTTTTGACAATTTTTTAATTTATTTATTCAAGAATTTCAAATAGTTTTGCATCCATTTTCACTGCTCCCAAACGCGTTATTGGCATAAGTTATAAAACAAATAAAAAGTTTAATAAGATATACAATCTGTTTTAAAATGCAATTTTTGTATAACATTAAATTTTAATAGTGACCGATTCTTTATTATTAAATCATATGCACTGGTTTAAGGAACTGGAACAGATATAATTACACTTTATAAACAAGCACACGCGGGCACGTACTAATCTTTTTTTGTTTAATCTTTTTTTAATCTTCTTTGTTTATTTATACGTTAAGATTATAACCCGACACTTAACACTACAGTAACGAATTTTAAAACTAAATTTATTTACACGTGCTTATTTATTCGATTTAATTTAGATATGATAAATGTAACTAATTTTAACTAACACTAAAGTTATTTATATATCACTATCACTGTAATAAGTATTTACTGTTCGAAATTTTTGTTTATCTACACATGATGCACTTTTATTATTAGCACACGTGTTAAACACTTTATTTATTTAAACCGACAAAGTCTTCTTAACACTTCCGACACAATTTGAAAAACTGACTCTAACTTCCGTCAAATCTTTTTTATATTGTTCCAAATACTTCGGGAACACTTCACTATGAATAATGTATACACTTCGATGATACTTTTAGACTTAAGCATTACTTTTGTAAATAAATTTGGAATTTAAATAACGCGAGACCATGTAATACTTTATAAAAATTACATTTTTTTGGTAAGATTTTACCGATTTGTATAAGCAGAGCGCACTTCAGAACTCTTACGTGTGACGTAACCTACACTATACTTTTATAAAATTATAAGAAAATATAACTTTTACAGCAACTTTTATTTCTTTCCGAATATATCGTACATTTTGCACATGTGCTACACTGACTGACATTCCTAGACCTCTTCAGGCCCCCATCAAGAAAAATGTAACTGACACATAATAATATCTGTTTATGCACAATATGAATAATTCAATATTTAAAAAAAATACGCTTCGCCATGAGCTAGGATGTAGCACCCCACTTTTTTTTAGCGCGGATGTCTAGTTACGCGCATGCTTATCGGTTAACCAGTTTATAAACACCTTACTGATAAAACATTTTTGTGTTTTTGCGAAACCATGAATGTAGAATGTAGCTTAAATATAGGAAACTTTGATAAAAGTTGTGCTGTTTACGCATAGATGTCGTGTAGTAGCAACAAATGATTAAAATTGTCCCAAGTTACTTTAGCTGTCTCAAGGAACAACAGATTACGGCACCGTGTTGTTCGTAGCGTACCAAATTTTGTAATGTTAAAGTTGATATGATTTAGTTTTTATTTAAATTAAATTTAAGGCTGGTAGCTTAAAGATGACATGATTTAAAAGATAAACACTTACTCTTGTAGTTGAAGGTAGGAAGATACTAAAAATGAATAAGATTGTTTAATAGAAAATTCATGTAATAAGCTATTCGTTTGTTTTTCTATTATTATAAATGGGACTCTTTTGGTTGTTAAAATTTACTTATTGATAATAGTTAAAATAGATTTGATAACAAGAAAAAACACCAGCGTATGTATTGTCTTGTAAAATGCAAGGTATATTTTACTAACCGTGATGGATAAACAGCATGTGGTCGCAGGTAGCTCTCATATTATGTGGATTTGGGTTTTTATTTGTAATGACGTATCTTGAATCTATATTATAGATAAGTGCCCCTTTTTATATATTCGAATTGCGGTATGTTGCATCCATGATAATGGGCTGTACATTTTATAACATATACCTATCAAAAATTCAATACTGTTTGTGCGAGTTCTCGGCAGCATCGAAAACGTCGGAATGCTCTATTTGGATACAACAAAGATAAAAGGAAAGTACAAAAAACCCGATAAATTGAGTTGTCTTAAAAATAACGTGCCAATGTTTAAATAAATAAAGTGCACGTTCAGTGTTACGCGCGTAACGCAGAAATACATATACGTAAATGAAGTTAACTTATTGTAACCCTTGTTATATAAATTAATCGTTCATTAATTAGTAAGTTATAATTTTCTTAATTGCCTGAGTTGTGTTTTAGTAAAATTAGTACAAATAGTTTAAATAGATTAGAGTTTAAGTTTGCAACAATATTATATTTGTATTTTACCCCACATTTGTTTGTATTAAAATTTCAACTCTAGTTGGGTTTGCTTCTGTAACCAGAAACTCAGTACCTACGGACACGCCGTCATTTACTAACCTTTCTAATGTTTTATATAATGATGTTTTTGCTCGTAATGTGTGTTGGGATTTAAACTTTATATCGTATTTGTGTATTTGTTTAATTGGTTTTAATTTGGGTTTCTCTAACTTTCCGATGTTTATTGATATTTTTGATTACAAGCCGATTGCTTTATTAATATACATTATGTAATTATTTACATGTGCACTCAATTAGATAACCTGGAGGAGCTTTTCCGTATTCTTTAGCTTTAACTAATGGTTCTAGGAAACACGGGAACTTTAGGTCAAAATATTTTTTTCCAAGTCCGGGTTTTTTTTGTCGAATATCTAATTTATTTTAGCATCGAAATGGTAAAATAAATGTAAATGAATGAAAAACTATCGTATGTAAGCTTTAGTATGTTCAGTTTTTAAGATTATCCTTTTTAGTAGCTGTCAAAATTTTCAGTTGTTTTTAGTATCGACGTACTTTTTTTGATATGTCTAAATTTTGACTTATTTGCAATTACATACGTACATATGCACTATCTTGAAAGCATATTTTTAGTATTACACCGCCAGATCAAGCGGTTTTTACAGTACTCTAATTGTCTTTCTCGAGTCTTGCACATTTTAGAAATTACTGATAATAAATTCTGAAACTGAAAAATGCTTCATCTGATATTTTCCGTATGAGGTTTCTTTGTCTCCTGTGAGTTAGGAACCTCATAGTGCATTCAGCGCTTTATAACAAAATCAAACCTTAGAGTTTTTTAATCAATTACTAAATAATCTAAAGTGATAATTATTGAAAATGTTTTATTTCTAATAAGCACTATTTTATTTTCTCGAAACCTAAATAAACGCTATTTTTGTTTGTGAACACTATGGTTTTGGAAACTACGGTTTATACATTTGTACATTTTAAGAACTAATTTTTGACAAGTAATCCAATGGATCGGTTGGTTTTATTGTCAAAATTATCATATCATATCAATGTCATTTTGTTTATCGAATAATCATATTTCTATAAATTCCTCTTGAAGGTTTTAATGTTTACTTTATTGTGTGCGTTATCTATAGATTTTTAGATTTTTTTAATACATTATTTCTAATAGCTATCTTCAATAATTAAATGTTCCAAACATTTTCCCCATTACCCGCCGTTTTTGGGGGAGCCCTCTCTATTTTTATCACCTTCCGATAATAGTTATGATCATTAATTTGATTTGGAAGGATAAAAAGGATTATTTTACCTATGAAGAATAATCATACTTTTGTTCTCTGAAGTAGAAGTTTCTTGTACCAAAGATCAACAATACTTAACCGGCTCGAAAATGAGCGGCGTTTCTAGCTAGCCCCGGTCAAAACCCAACATTTTTATATGTATAATTTTGCTGAGCTTACGTTTTTAAAAGTAGTTTACGATCTAGGTTTTGGTTTGTTCGAATATTGGACATACAGTTAGGCCGGGTCTTAATTATATTTTGAGATTTTAGCTCGATTTTGAAACATGATAAGTCGCAAAAAATGATTATAGTTTTGTAACGATTTAAATTTCAATTTGGTAAAATTCAAGTTGGAATGTAGGCACCTTTTTACTAACAGTCGTGTGTGCGATTAATTTTCAATTTTCCCGTTAAAGATTTTTGTTTTGCAAACGTCCGGCTTATTTAAAACTGTTTAGAAAAAAATATTCTAGATACAAAATGTATAACCATCTTTATCGATGTAGAGTTTTATTAGGGGTTGATATATTAAAGGTTTGCGAGGACTTTGGTTTACAGGGGGTGTGGATGCCACACGTTTTATAATTTTTAGTTCCCAGCTTGGGTGCCCCTGTTATTTCTCTTTGCTGGATTTATGTTACTTCTGGTATGGGTTTTTCCTTCTGATGCTACCGTTTATGTATTTTATTTGTAACGAAGAGATTTATTGTGAAGAGTTGCCATTGGCGAATAATCAGCAGTGGAAGATTTTTATACCAAAGGTCAACAATACTATGCTAACATGCTTGCATTTTACTTTTTTAAAAATATTTTTTAGATTTTAGTGATATCTTGATGGAACCGGTCCTCGTGTTCATCGGAAACTGTTTTTAAATTATCAGAAAAAAGTCAAGAGATGGAATCGTGTCGGGTCAAAATAATTAAATAAGAAGATTAGATTCGTCAATTAGTATCACAGTTATATCGATGGAAGCCCTATCGATCAGGCAACGCACATTTCCACTAATTATCTGCAATTACTAACAAAAATTCTAAGCTTAACTAGTAGTCAAACAATTACTTCTTATACCTTGCAGTCGCGTAACGAGCCAATAATCGACAAGTATGATACAAAACAAGATAAAAGTACAAAAACTTACCCAAACGAAAAATTCTTCGTCGCAGTAGTAACGTTCGATACTTTCTTATTATTTGATTCACAAACAAAATATGCGTGGTATATAAACTTTCTATTTTGTATCCAATTTGGCTTTGACTGCGTCTAACTATTTTGAAGAACTTGGACGGATGTCACGTCAATGTACTTATACGACAATACATAAAGTTAAAGACGAGTTCAAGTTTGCGACTGAAAGTAAAATTGAATCAGTGTACGTTAGGATTACATATAACTATTTTGTTTAAGTCTCTTCCAGCACATCCGCTAAAAGCGTGATTGAAATAACTAATGAGGAAAATTCAGCAGAAAGAACAAGTGCTTACATTAGCGTACTAGCCCTCTGATACGAAGTTCAACAGTCGATGAAGTGAATCAATTGAACGCTTTTTATCATCGATAGACTTATCATTTGATGATCTAGGCTATGGCCCAAAGTGTTCCAAGTCCGTTTCTAGCTCTAGAATATAGTTTTTTTTGTGGGGCACTGAGATTGACAAAAGTTTGTTGTGAGGAACTGGTCTTAGAGCTGAAGTCAGAGCTGGGCAAGTTACTTTGTAAAAGTAGTTAACTGCTAACTAAAGTTACTACTTTTTAAAAGTAGTGTAAGTTACTAACTACTAACTACCGTAAATCGAAAAGTAGTTAGGTTACTAACTACTCAACAATTGTATTCTAAAATATAAGTTATTTTTTCAACTACTTGTAGAAAAAGTAGTTCTGAGACGATTTATGTTATACCACTTTTAGTCATATAAACATAAGTACCGATAGACACTGAATTGTTATTACATTTAAAAAAAAACAAAGTAAATCAATCACGCTCACACGAAAACAGTAAAACAATTTTAACGTAAGTACTATTATTCTATTTTATTACAAATTCTCAAAAAAAAAAAAAATAAATAAAATAAACCTTTAAAAAAACAGAACTTAAAGTAATAAACTTGTTGTGGTATTCAATATTGATTTCCTTTTCATAAAAGTAACTTTTCAAAAAGAGCATCAACCAATGCATTTCTTTTGAGCGAATTTATGAATGAAAAACGAAAATAATCGTTCGACAGCAGCCGATGAAGGTAAAATTGTACTATATCTAATGAACATTTTTTTTAAATCTTATAATCATCTGACGTAGATATATGAATTCTGTTATCTTCTAAGTGTTTTAACAATTCCAGTTCTATTTTTCTGGTTTTGTGAGCATGTTCATTCTCAGTATCAGAAGAAATGTGTAACTTTTTAGACAAACCAGGTTCATCAAAATAAAAAAAACCTTCATTTTGTTGGAGTAATACTTTGTTTACGGTTAGATCAGTGGCATTTAACATTTCAAAACAAATTAGGTTTGCTGCATTTATAAAAACTTTTTGAATAGTCTAATTCATGTTTACTTCTGCGTTACCGTTCATCACTTGAAGGACACGTTTTAACCTGCGAAACTGCAATGCAAGCTGAATACTTGTGGCCATTGCATGTAATTGAAGCCGCTAATAAAGTAGTTTAATTATTAGTAAAGTAGTTAAGCTATTAACAATGTAGTTTAACTATTTTTGTAGTTAAAATAGAGTAGCTAACTACTTTTTAAATACGATTACACGAAAAAAGTAATTTATTCTAACTACAGTTACATCATTAAATTAAAGTAACTTGAATATATAGAATACAACTATCGTCAACAATAAAGTAGTTAGATTAGTAGCTTAACTACTTTGTAGTTAACTACTGCCCAGCTCTGGCTGAAGTCATATTAGAATACTGAATTATATGCTTACTTACTAGAGAACCCGACGGTAGAAGTAATACAAAAGTAATAATCTGTGAGATGACAGCGAGGTTCGAGCCAAATCATAAACACAGCAAATGGCATTAATTTACAGGCTTCTTTGAGTTATTTGGTCAAGTTACTATAGCAAGTAGTGCAGCAGACTGTTGGCGCTTAAGTCTTGTCCTGATCGCAAGCTTAGCAAACTAGCGAGAGCAAAGTATTGAATGCGTGAGCGTGGTTCAGCAAATCTTCAATATTGATTATTTTCTTACAATTTATAGGGGCATATCCTCCCCCACCCTGTGAATATACCTCTTTCCTTTAATTTTGCATGTTTTAAAACTTTATATTCCTCCAGCCGCTCAGCAGAAATTTCAAGGCTGAGATAATCTTTTGTATCCCATCCAAATCAAATTCATCACCATAACATTATCGAAAAGTGATGATATTAGATGAGAAAAAGGCTAACCCTGAAACGGTAGGTAATGGAGGGCAACGGCGTCATATTCGCACTCAAAGTCATTTTACATACGAATCAGCAAGAATGTAGTCAGGGTCGATTTTCATGCAGAAGAGGACAAGTTTTTTATTCTAGTAAAACGCTGCTGCTGTAGATTTATTTCCGCATACATAGCATTGTGAATTAATTATCTTGCAAGGTGGAGTGAGGTAGGCACGTAAATGATAAGAAAATAAAGTGTATTTAATATCTAAACTACATTTCATATTGTAACGATTATTTTTGTTCTGATGCCGATATTATCCAAGTATTATTATGGCTAGAAGTAACATGGTGAGTATTTTAGTTATCCAGTCTGTTGACATATTAAAAAAATTAACTGGTTCGGTCACTACGTAACTGAAATTTCTTATAAGAGTAACAATTAAGTTGTAAATTTATCGTACGGTTTTGTAATTTCTTGTATTTTACGAAATATTATGTTTTGTGGTCGAAACTGGTACAAAACTTCAGAAGCAGCACGATACCCAGCTTGAACCGCTCCTTCCATGTGTCCGCTCCAACAAGTACTCATTTCAGTTCCTCCAAAAAATAAACTAAAATAAACTTAACCTACATTCAAAATTTAGTATATTCAAATTATCTTACTTCCCTAAAGGACGCCTTAAAACAGAGAAATCGTTCATATCTCCAAGTTTTGGAACGCACATGACATATGGATTTGTGTCTCCCACAAAGTTTTTTTCAAAATAATCAACAGGATGTAATGCATCGGATCCGAAATATCGTGCCAAATCTTCTAAAACTTCGTCTTTGTTATAAAGTTTCTAAAATGACTTCTAACTAATCAGTGTAATTGACTGTATAATTGTTTTACTGTTTTGCTATTAGAATTTTTGCTGACGAAGTAGCCGCACAGTGCCGCTGAATTATTATGTGTTACATCAACGCACCACTGAACGTAACTGTCCGAATCTATTTTTCCACAACTTATAATTGTTCCGTTATAACCCATTCTTCTCCAAAACGCCTGTGCATCTTTTTTAATTTAAATTGTTATAAATAAATACGCAAGCAAGATTACCGTTTCGTAAGTGACTGTGAATTTAATTAGGTTTCCTAAATTCAGATTTTTTAAAACGTTTAAACGATGTTCTTTAATACATGGATCGAAATTAATCTTCATTATAGACGCAGGTGGAATTGCAAGTATCGCATACTTTGCACTTAAAAAGAAGTACATAATCTAAAACATTTGTTTTATAACCACTACAGTACCTATATATTTCACTGTCCGTTCCAATTATTACTTGTGACGAATCCCAACTTATTTCTATAACGGGACTGTTTGTTTTAATGTATTCTTTGCCTATTAGCAAAGCAATTTTGTCGCATATTTGATCAGCTCCTCCCTAAAACAATGGTTACATTCTGATTAATCATAAGCAGTGACCGGGGGGAGGGAGTCTGTTTACCCCCAGTAGATAAGTTCTTAGCCCTGTACGTATCGATATTTCAATACGTATGAATATTTCGGTACGTATCACAATACTGCGATACGTATCGATATTCCCATACGTGTTGATACTGCGATACGCATTGATATTCTAACGTATCGTTGTTTCAATACGTATCGATATTTTGATACGTATCAATATTCCGACAGGTATCGACATTCTGATACGTATCGATATTCCAATACGTATCAATATTCTCATACGCGTTGATACTGCAATACGCATTGATATTCTAATACGTATCGTTGTTTCAATACCTATCGATATTCCGATACGTATCTACATTCCGATACGTATCGATATTCCGATACGTGTCGATATTCCTATACGTGTTAATACTGGGATACCCATTTATATTCTAATACGTATCGATATTTTGATACGTATCGATATTTTGATACGTATCGATATTTTGATACGTATCGACATTCCGATACGTATCGATATTCCGATACGTGTCGATATTCCTATACGTGTTAATACTGGGATACCCATTTATATTCTAATACGTATCGATATTTTGATACGTATCGATATTTTGATACGTATCGATATTTTGATACGTATCGACATTCCGATACGTATCGATATTCCGATACGTATCGATATTCCGATACGTATCGATATTCCTACACGTGTTGATACTGCAATACGCATTGATATTCTAATACGTATCGTTGTTTCAATATGTATCGATATTCCGATACGTATCGACATTACGATACGTATCGATATTCTGATACGAATCGACATTCCGATAGGTATCGATATTCCGATACGTATCGATATTCTCATACGTGTTGATACTGCGATACCCATTGATATTTTATTACGTATCGTTGTTTCAATACGTATCGATATTTTGATACGTATCGATATTCCGATACGTATCGACATTCCGATACGTATCGATATTCCGATACGTATCGATATTCCTACACGTGTTGATACTGCGATACGCATTGATATTCTAATACGTATCGTTGTTTCAATATGTATCGATATTCCGATACGTATCGACATTACGATACGTATCGATATTCTGATACGAATCGACATTCCGATAGGTATCGATATTCCGATACGTATCGATATTCTCATACGTGTTGATACTGCGATACCCATTGATATTTTATTACGTATCGTTGTTTCAATACGTATCGATATTTTGATACGTATCGATATTCCGATACGTATCGACATTCCGATACGTATCGATATTTCGATACGTACCAAGTGTACGATACATATTGTTACTGACGTATCGACTTTTTTTATACGTATCGGTGTTTCGATATATCGATACCCAGCGACGGCGCCAGGATTTCTTAGATGGGTGGGAACAAATGAGCAGCATATTTTTAAGTGGGCACAGTTATTTGCAAAAAAAATTTTTAGATAACTTTTTTAATAAGTTTAAAAAAATTAATAATGTATTTAAAAAAAATATCTTTTCTAATAAAATCAATTTCATTGAAAAACCGTTTCTTCCAATTTGGGTACGTATGCTGGTGGGCACCTCAATAAACAAGGTGGGCATGTGCTTACACAGGGCACACCTGGCGCCGTCGCTGTCAATACGTATCAATACAAATCGCGTAACTATATTCAATACACAAAATCCTGTATTGCCCACCCCAACTTATAATACACCTAAGAGTGTTGTAGCAAAAACACTTTGTTTATCAAACGTTTTGCTATTGTTTGTTTAATCGAAAAAGTTCTAACCACTTTGTTGCGGTGTCCGCGACAGCAAAAATCCAGCGTTATATCAGTAACTGGAAAGGGACGAAAAATAAGTCTATCGCGGAAATATCAAACCTCGGCGCAAGTACAGTAGTTTGCAGTAAAGTCGCAAGCTTGAAATTACTAGGCTTCAAAATGTATACATATTAGTGTTTTGCCGGAGATGTGATTGCAATAAACAAAGTTGGAACCGCTATGATAAATGTCAATGCGTATGTGAAAATATGCTACCAGAGTAAACCACTGGACGGCCGGTCGCTCTTTTTTGTTAACATATTTGAATTACGCGGGTATAAAATCAGCTTTCGACGTTTTCATCTCTAGCCATTTACATACTAATATTCATGCATAGTAAATTTATACTATGAGACTAGACTAGAGTTATAGAACTGTCAATGCATTTTAGGGAAGTACAGTAGAGTGTTCTCTCTGAAGATCCCCAAAAGGGCGAAATGTCGAAGAAACGCAATTGTAATAAATGTTTTAAATGATTGCAAACGCACTTATAAATACCTGTTAACATTGGAATGATTTTGTGTCAAAAAAGATTTTTGCTGCATTTTATTTTTATACAAAATATTTTCGTGTATAAATAAACGGTTACAATCTTTGTAAAAATAAATAAATCAAACTTAATGTGTTATTGTTTTTCACACGTTACCATCAATAATATATCAATAATAATTAGTATTTCTCCTGTCACTCATATTCTGCTTTACTATAATTGGATAAATAATTGTTCTGAAAAGTGTCCGCTACACTTTTTTGAGCTTGTGTAATTAACTCCATAACGGCTTTTTAGAGGTCGAAATATTTTTATAAGTGTGTCATTTAAACTTTTAAAAGTTTTTTAGTCGCTAAAAACAGCACGACTCCAAAAATCCAGCGGTTCATTGACGTAACGTTTTGCAATTTTTTAGACGCCTCTTTTTATTGTCCTCGCCAAACCTTTCGTAAAGTTGTAAAAGGATTTTGGGTAACATGGCACATGGCACTAACACCGCATCCTGAACCACCGTAGACACTCTTTGTTTGTCACTCCTGATAGTCCTGTTTATTGTGTGCTTGCTATACCACTTAACTCGAATACGTCTCACAGTACTATGTGAAATCATAAACATTCGAGCAATTGTTAGAACACTAACACCGCGCGCTAACTTTGCGATGATTTCAGTCTTCTAATCAACACTCGCATGTGCAGGCATTATCCACAACAAATACTTCGTTGATCTGAATGGACATTCTTAAAAAATACAGTAAGAATGATTATTTGTCGTATAGCGGGATATGGGTTACAGAGGAATACGGATTTATTGCTTATCATATTAGTGATAGTGCCTCCCCCGTTCCTAAAGGAGCATAACGTGTGGAAATTCAATAACACATTAAGTCTTCCGGGTTTTGACTTTGTCATTGTTGTAACCGAAGTTGACAACGTATCGCAAGGGGATTCATCTGTGCGTGAGACAAATCGAAAAACTCAAACAAGCAACCAGGATCTAACTAAGAACTTCTCAAAAGTTAGGTAATCCATTTGTGAACCAAACCAGATTCTAAACTCTGAAAAGATAAAGAAAACGATAAACTTGATATAGCAAACGACAATCCAATAAATAACCACTACAGAGTTAGGTAATCAACTTGTGAACTAAACCAAATTCTAAACTGTATAGAAGTAACTTAAGAGCAAGTAGTCTTACATAAAGAAGAAGTGTCATCACGGCTGGTTAAGCTCGACTCTGATTGGGTTACAGTTGAAAAGGAGCGTGGAGTAATGATCGGGAACCAAAAAAGGAATAGCCCGAAACTATGATCACGATTAAAGTTATTGGGGTGTTTGATGATTTCTATGTTCTATCAAAATCCATCTTGTGATCTGTAGTAAAATGATGGTCAGCAACCGCAGACTTAGAAATATGCCTTTTCCGTATACAACGATCATTTTCTGAAATGCGAGTAATGACGGAACGACCGGTTTCACCAATGTAGACTAAACCACATAAACAAGGAATATACACCTTGAGATAAAAGTGTAGAAAATTTGTCCATGGGAGAAGGAAGAACGTTGAACGAGGGCGTGTTTTCGATAAAGGACTAATGACCGGGAACCAAAAAGGAGATAGCTTGGAACCATGATCACGATTAAAGTTATTGGGGTGTTTGACGATTTCTATGCTTTCTGGGATTTTCCGATTAAAGAAGAATTGAGATTTGGTAATCAGCATAACATTGTCGAAATCTATATTGTCACTTGTAATAAAATAATGTTCAGCAACCACAGACTTAGAAATATGCTTTTTTTTATACAACGATCCTGTTCTGAAATGCGAGTAACGACGGAACGACCGGTTTCAACAATGGAGACTAATCCATATGAACAAGGTATTTGGATGCACCTTGAAATGAAAGTGTAAGAAATTTGTTCTTTGGAGAAGGATGAATCTGGAAATTTTGCCTGTCGAGTTGAATGCGGGTTTAATACCATTCTTACGAAGAAGTTTTCCTATTTGATTTGTAACCTTGTGAACGTAGGATAAAAATGCTAATTTCGGATTGGATTTAAAGTAGAAATGTCTTTAAGTAATCGAGTACTTGGGCGTAAACAACAATTAATAACTGTATGAATACCTAGTTTCATATAACATTGTTTACTAAGGTTTTAGTAAGATGACAGAGTTCTGAGTCTAGATTCACAGGTTGGCAAATAGAAAAAGCGCGATAAATCAAAGATACAATAACAGAACGTTTCTATGCAAGATGATGCTGAGACGAAGCATGAAGGTATCTATCGGTATGAGTGGGTTCGCGATAAATAGAATGGCCCAAAAATCCGTCAGGATTACAAGTCACAAGAACGTCGAGAAATGGGAGAGAAGCATTAGTTTTGATTTCCATAGTAAATTTAATATTTAGGTGTTTATTTTTCAAGAAAATATTGATCAAGAAAATTAGACAATTTGAAATGACCATGAGACTAAACTAAACTTTAGGTTTCAATATATTCGTTACAAAAGATTCCTTAAAAAGTTTAGCTACAACAGGTGATAGAGAAGAACCCATAGCAGCACCAGAAGCCTGTTTGTAAAACTTGTCATCAAATTGGAAATAACTGGAGGATAAACACTTGTCATTAAAACGAACCAAACTCAAGTTCTTGCTATGTTGAGACAGAATCTGTTCGATGATAATAAGCGAATCCTCAATGGCAAAAATGAACTGCCATCAAAACTCACAAGAAGTGAGGTTTAAGTTTTATAGTTTCTAAACGTTGAATAAAATGCTGAGAGTTGAGGGAGTGAGAAGAGCTTTTACCTGTAACTTTGCAAAGAATATTAGACAAGAAGCTTGTAGGTAGGAGATTGGATAGTACTGACAATAGGTGAAAAGGGAATACCTTGTTTGTGAACTTGAGGAAGCCCGTATAGACGAGGTGGCTTTGAATCTTAAGGGGTATGTCGATTTTTAGTTTCTAGAGGTAGATTGGAAGATTTGGCTGACCTCACGTTCAACCCTCGAAGTAGGATTACGATTTAGAAGAGTGTGCGTTACCTCAGACAAATAAAATGGATTTTCGCCGCATAATCAATTTGGTTCAAAACGACAGTAGCGTTGCCTTTGTCGACTGTAAGAACAATAATATCGGGGTTCCTACAAAAACTTTGTAGGGCTAACTCTTCTGAAATGTTGGATTTAGGAACTTTAGAAGATTTCAGGATTTTTTCATTGTGAATACGAATGGAATCTGAGATGTGGCGAGGAAGATGTCTTATAGAATACTAAACAGCACATAAAATATCTTCTTTAGGAATACGTTTGGAAGCAACGGCAAAATTCAAACCCTTCGATAGCACCGATTTCTGTTGTGAAGTGAGAGTCAAACTAGGTAAATTGACAACCGTGTTCAAGGAGTTAGTGGATGAAACCTTATGATTCTTGGATTCCAATAATTGAAACTTTTAGAGATGACCTTCAGTGGCTAGTCATAGAGTAGTATCAGACTGCTGGTAAGTAATGTTGCCAAAAAGATTCCAATCATCAAGGTGTTCCGTTTTTTGTTTCGTTGAGTGTACATGTGTTTATTATTATTGACATTTTTTGGGAAGTAAATACAGTTGACGTACTACTATTTAATACGCGCAGACCCATTGATTTGACAATAGAGACGTTAATCTGCTTCGGTCTCGTAGTAGTTTGCTCTAAATGAGCAACAATCGCGCTCATCACTTTTGCAAACAACGCGTTAATTTTATCTTCTGTGCTTTTTACTAGTCGTTTCCGAATTGTTTTCAAAACTCATTATAGATCAAATTGGATTATGCCTGTCGTTTGGAAACCAGACACGATATTATCGGACATGTGACCCTTTGATTTTTCCAAAAGCTTTTTTAGCAGAGAAGAAAAAGCGGATTTTGGTACGACTACTTTCTGAGTTCATTTCCAGTCAGTGAAAATTTCTCATGACACCAGTTTTAAAGATCTAAATATTATAACGCTAAGAAAGTAGGATTGTCAGGTTGTTGGTCTTTTCTTGTCGCAGATATAACTTTATGTTATGTAAGGCCGCAGCCACATTACAACCACAACCATTTACTACCACCAGCGACCACCAACTACAATCAACTAAAATATTTGTATGCAGTCGCACTGTACCAACTAGTGACCACTGATATACAATCATATTTTAAATGGCGCTTACTCATCTACCGTTCATAATAAATTATAGTGTTTATTTTTACAGGAGACCATGAGCATAATTTCTCACTCATTTCACGCGCTGGTAAATAGCCACTACAATAAAACTAAATAGAAATACGGTTAAAATGTAAACAAATCAGATGTTCATAGGCGCTTACGCATTTGCAACCACCGCCGACCACTAAATTTCCGACAAGATGGAAATTTTAAACTAGTGGCCACCGTTTGATGGTTAGCAGTAGCTTAGTGTGACCAGCGCCATTCGCCATTTGTTTATAAGCGCTTGAAATTTTGTTATTGGCTGTGGGCGGTTGACGGTGGTGTAGTGTTGGAGTTATTTCTCCGGTCCGGATAAAAGTTTATATTTTGTACACCACGTATGGAAATAAACAAGTGCCATCTCTAACCGCAGTGAACATAACAGACGTCAAAATTTTGAAAAAATTTATTATTCTTCGTACTTTCTTTTCTCCACGAGGAATAAAAACTAATTTTTTTACCAGGATTATCCGTTAAGCTCGTTTCATTCATATTAACAATATTTTTAAGTGGAACTCTCTGGAGTGTTTCGTTTTTTATGTAAATGATTGTGCTCACACAAAAAAAATATCGTGCCATTTTGTGCCGACTTATCTAAGAAAACCTAGCGCCACCTGTGGCGCCACCGCTGGTCCAGGTTGATACAATCATGTACAGATAATATGTTTTAAAAATATTATAGAATCATTTCCGCGCAGTACATAAGGGCAAAGTCGTTGGTGCACGACGGCGCCGAAGGCGCCCAAAAGCTTCAGAACTCAAAAGTAAAAAAAAAAATAATAAAGCAACAAACAATATTGACAAAACAAAATTTATAATGATAAAAAAACCAGTAAGGAATTGCTAGCTATTACATTTTATTTTATTTGTTTATTTTTTAATTTTTATTTTTTGAGACGAGGGAACCGAAATCCGAGTCTACTTTTCCAAATATTAATAACAATAATACAGCTGAATTCTAATATTCTGAACCTGTACTTGAAACAAGTATCAGCAGCAGACAAGCAAGAAACTGATCTTCTAGAAAGCAATCCATCAACATCTTCAAGTTCTGCTGATAATGAGAAATCAACACCTTTAAAAATTACCAGAACGGAAAATATGAGTCAACTTTCGAAAGATGCTGCACTATGGCCAAAGAAATTACGTCCTAATAATATTCAAGAATTATTAGAAGGTGGCCGTGCCCATTATCAAAACAAAAAGGATATTTATCCGAGAGATAGTTTGGAGTCGGGGCGTAAGTTTTCCAATAGTTACTTTACAAGAGAAGATTGAGCGTTTTTGGTTGTTGTATTCCGAAACAAAAAATTCACTCTACTCATTCTGCTGCAATATTTTTAATGACAGCGATTTGAAATCTGTTTGCATTAGTAATGAATCTGATTACAATGTCTGGCAGCATTTAAGTGAACATTTAAGCATTCATGAAAAGAGCAAGTTACATATCGAAAATGTTCTAAGATTGCTAGATCTTTTTAACCGTTTTAATAAAAATGAAATAATTGATTCTAAAATTCAAAATGTAATAAACAGAGAAACTAAATACTGGCAAGCTGTTATAGAAGGAATTTTCTATGCGATTTAGTTTTTAGGTGAGCAAAATTTTTGTTTTTCGTGGAAGTAGTAATAAGTTGTTTGAGAAAAACAATGGTAACTTTTTATAATGCATAGAAATGATTTCCAAAATCGACCCGTTTATGTCAGAACATACAAAACGTTCTCAAACAAAGATCACAAAAACTATCTCGGGGATAAAATACAAAATGAAATAATCAACTTGATCGGTGAAAATATCGAATCCTAGATTTTAGAATTAACTAACACACAAAATATTATTCCATATTATTAGACTGTGGTTCGAACTATTACGGCGTGTACTGCCCTGTCGTTCTTTAGTTGACAAAAGTAAGGTAGCTGGCTTTATTGTAATTACTTATTAGTCTTCGTTTAAATAAGAACAGTTGAAATTAGCTTTATTTCTTGCCAACGTACAGGCACATTCAGTTATGACAAATCAAAATTTTAGATTACAAAAATTCTCCCTCTCTATGGACATACGTCATGCGCAGACACATTAAATAATTTAACTTAAAATATTCGAAACAGACTGCACTTCTGATTCTAGTCACCAAGAGCAAATTTCAGTTTGTATCAGATTTGTTAATTTAAAGAGCACGGGAGTTAGTATAGAAGAACGTTTTTTATTATTTTGTCCTATAGATGATGTGTCGGGTGAAGGCTTGACAAAATTTCTTTTGTCGGCGTTAGAGAAAGAAGGCTTAAATATCAACGATTTGCGGGTCAGGGTTACGGCAATAGGGCAAATATGCGTGGTAGGCATAATGGTCTACAAAAAAAAATTTGGATTTTAATCCGCGAGCTTTTTTTGTTCCTTGTTTCAATCATACCCTAAATTTAGTCGTCAATGATGCCGCAAAATCGAATACTTTGAGGATCAATTTTTTTTCTTTAGTTCAAGAACTGTTTGTATTTTTTTCAGCTTCTACTAAACGCTGGTCAATTCTGAAATCTAATTTATCTAATGTAACAAATTTAACTTTAAAACCTTTATCGGATACTAGATGGTCTAGTAGAATAGATGCAATAACTCCTTGTAAGGTATCAACTTGGGGAGGTTTATGATGCTCTGTTTGAAATAAGCGAAGGAAACTTTGAAAATAACGTTAAAAAATGTAGCTGCATCGTTGGCCAAAAAATCGCAAAATTTTGAGTTCATTTGCTTTCTTATATTGTGATATAATATTTAAAGTAAAGTTAACATTGTTAGTAAAATTATTCAAAAACCGAACTTTGATGTTGCTCAGTGTTGTAATAATTTAAATAAATTAAATAATTTTTTGAAAGCTTAATGCTCCAATAAAGGTTTTAATGATCTATTGATTGATGCTAAAGAAACAGCATCCAGCTTAGACATAGAACCTAAATTCGAAAAACAAAGAAAAAACTTTGATTATGAATGTGACGATGAACCGATCCACAACGAAACTTTAAAGTTCAAAGTTGATTGTTTTTTTAATGCTCTAGATGTAATCATAACATCACTGGTTGAGAGATTCCAATTACTTTCTTTTTTCTCTAATAATTTTGCGTTTTTATGGAATATTGATGAATTTAAAAATCATTCTGAAAACGAACAATTAGAATTACGTCTAAAAGTTGAAAACTTATTAAACGACAAAACTCGCAACGAACCAGACATAACTTCCGTGGAACTTGTTAAAAAATTGAAATATTTACAAAATTTTGATGAAAAAGTTATTGCGTCTCCAGAACAAACTTTAAAATGTATAACAATTAACAACTTAGTGGATAATACTTCGTTTCTGTTGCTACCGCAGAACTATTTTTTTCAAAACTCAAAATAATAAAAAATTATTTAAGATCGACCATGAGGCAAAACCGACTAAGTAATCTTGCTATCATTTCAATAGAAACGGACCAGCTAAAAGAATTAGACACCGAAGATTTAATTAAACAGTTTGCAAAAATTAAAGCACGGAAAGCTCAGTTCACTTAGCTAAAATATTAATAACAATACCTAATACCTGGATATTAACCTTTAAAAGGTGACATGTTATGTTAAAATAATATATTGTTTTGTTTTTATTTGTCGATCACTTTCGTCCTGTGATATATAAACGAGTATTTTTGATGTTTTAAATATTTTTTTAATTTCTTGTACTTTTGTATCATATATTACATTTGAAACTAAAATAGAAAAAAATTGAGTTGTAATACTGTTAGAATATATTTCTGTTTTCTATAAGTTTATAATTATCTTATGTACCTCGATGAAAAAATACTTTTATGGCTTATGGCTTGTACTTGTAAAATATAAAAATGAAAATAAATTTATGAAAATACTTTTTAAAATTATTTTTCAATAGTGGATAATAATACCTAACTTAACCCGTATCTGTACTCACATATGAACGTAATACAAATTTGGGGCGTTGTTTTAAATTTGCACAAGGGCGCCAAAAGTGCTAGGTGCGGGCCTGTATAGAATACTATAGAAAGCTAATGTATTAGGTGGTATTAGTGCAGTTTCTTATAAAGTTAAAAATAATAATCGTTATCTTTAAACATTAAAATACTTACTTTAATCCAAGTTAAATTTTTAGTATTTAAAAATACTTGATTTTGCATTCCGCCAGTTGCATTGCAATAAGCTAAATAAAACAGCACCGATATTTGTGAAGCTTCTAATCCTAAAACTCCAAGCTAAGTAAATTGTATTTTACCAATAACCTTTCATACCGCAGGAATTCCGCAGGACGTGTCTTATGAAATTCTGTGATAGAGGATGTTCTAAATTTGACATTATAAATTCTTCCATCGAGGTATAGTCCAGCTTAAGACTTTGTTCGAAAGTGTGCGGCTCTTGAAACGTAACCTTTAGACACATGATATTAATCTAAAAGCATTCTATACAGCGTTACGCATTAGAAACTGATTAAAATTTACTTTCTTAAAAAAATTAACGATTTCCAACCATTCTACTGTTTTGGTAAAGTCGGATAAAGATATCGGTAAATAAGCTGGTAACTTTGGTTCTAGATCAAAAATAATTTTACCTTCATCTTTTTCTGTGTTGCTACTTATTACTTCCAACTTAAGATTTTTTACCAAGCTGTTTATAAACGGTTGAGATGTAGTTATAAATTGAGCACCAAGATCAAAACAACGTAAACCACCAGTTGGAGATGTTTTTAAAGGTAGCGTTAAAGTTCTTCCTCCTACGTTATCTATAACAATGTTCTTGATTATAAATAGCATTAATTAATCGCTTAAGTCTTTACTCTTAGCTTCTAATACTAATACGTCTAAAGACGGTTCACATTGGAGTATGTAATAAGCTGCTGACAGTCCCGATATTCCACCACCTATAATAATAATATCTGCGTCAAGCTCATTTGGACTAGTATGCATTCATGTTTGTATAAATTATTTTTAATGCATTATGAATGTATGACAAGTTTGACATTGTGAATGAATGATAAACTAGAATTTTGGTTACTTTGTGTGTCGAATAGGTGTGCTAGATTATAATGTTTTAAAATAGTGTATGTTTGTTACGCAACAGGTTCTCATTTGATCATTAGCAAAGTTTAATGGCTGAGCCATCTTATGATATAAATTACTATGTATAAAAGGTAACTGTAAATAGCTATAAAAGCGGAGAATGTTGTAAGTTGATTTTACAGCCGCATATTTTGAAATAGTTTTGAATAAAATTGCGCGTTAAAACCACAACCTATTGTGGGTATTGGGAGTAAAACAATGTCAATGCAATTGTGTAAATGCCAATAGAGTGGACTACTGGACGGCCGTTTTGTTTTTTTGGAACTTATCAGCAGTAGGAGGCACACTCTAATGCATTTCCACAATTACGTCCACAAACCTTATTGCTCTTTATATTCACGTACGAAAGAGACGACCATAACCAAAGTTAGATGATGTTAGCCGTCTTATAGTATAAATAAGTATGTATAAAAAAAACTGTAAAGGTCTAATGTTAGTCGACTTGATTCTGTACTATCTAAACGAACCGGACCGTTTTGCCATGTGGCTGTTGCCTTTACGGCTGTACAAACTCTACTGAATTCCGGGAAGCGAAGCATAGTAAAGAGGGGGGGTTTGTTCTTTTAGAAGCGACAGCGTTGTGGTAGTGATATGCGGTCCAATATATTTAGGGTCTACCTTAGTTGCCTTATGTTTTAGACCCAAAAAAAGTCCAGCAATTTACCCGATTTTAGTATTCGTACTGGTGCATTTATGTGGACAGGACGAGGGCTGTACTCACATTGCAAGGTAGCAGAGGAATCCGTTTTGTAGCATAGAGGAGACTGCGACGGTGACTCGTCAAACGTAACCCGGCAGCAACACCTAGAGAGATAGAGACCCACATCGAAAACGTTCGCTATCCGGTGCTCAATCTATTTGGTGTCTGTTTTTCGGGGGCTTGAGAACTAGTTTAGGTTCAGGATCAGTACTTGCACCTTTTTCTAATAGCATATCGATCATCCGTTTACAAAAGCACATGCCAAACACCATCCTGTGTCATGCTGGGTTGCAAAATACGACTTCCATGCGACCTCGAATTTCTACCGGCTGGAAGAAGAAGTTACTGAAGAAGACTACGTCAGCAAGCTGACTAAGAGGCTAGACGAAGTACATGACGCAGTCTGTAAAAACACACAAATTGCCAGCGACAGAATGAAGACCAGATATGACGTCATGGCACGAAATCGTTTCAACCCGGCGATATGGTGTGTTTGTATAACTTCCAAAGAAAACGTGGATTTTCACCGAAGCTGCAGAAGCAATAAAAAGGCCTTTATGAAGTCGTGCAGCATATTAATGAAGTCATATATCGCATCCGAATACCTGCCAGAAGCAAGCCAAAAGTGGTCCACATCGATCGTCTAGTCCCGTTTGCTGGTGATAATCACAACATCCATTGACTGCTACTTTTATGCTAAAGGAAGTTGCCAAAATGGAGAAAGCTGTCTTTATCAGCACGATCCTTTCCACCGGTGTCGCAATCCAGTTTCCTGTTCTGTAACAGAAGAGTCTTAAAAAGGGGGCAGAGAAACGTTTGCGAAGTTATTGTCAACTTCTAGAACGTTCACGAACTTGTCAAAATCATAGGTGAGTTTTTCAAAGTCGGAAGTATTAAGAGGATCGTTTATAGTTATTTAACGAACAATGTTGTTATTGATAGCGATTAATAATCGATACATTTTAACGCCGTAAGCGAGTGTAGTGAGTGAACGCGTTAATATTGTAGAGATTATTTATCGCCGATTAAGAAACGAGTTAATTTTAAAGTTTTTCCTTTGATCTTACGTTAGTAAAACGCGTGAAGTTATAAGGAAACTAAAGTATACGTATTCCTTTGTTATACCTAGTAGTCGTGTAACATCGTTAAATTAGTGGTTGATAACGATTTTATTTGTTGCTATACAATATCGTTCATTAATAGGGGTTATTAACGATTTATTTCTAATATATTATTATACGTTAATATTACTAATAACAGACGATCCACGGAAAAATAAATAAGTAATCAACGCGTCTGTTAGAGATAAATAAAACGGAGTTCAAACGTACGTACCTTTAATGCAAACAAGTATCGGTTTAAGATTGTATTGGTATTTTAATGTTTTGTCCTTTTCTTCTTTAATTTTTCATTTTTAGGGTTAGATAAATTTTGAATAAAGCTCGCACGATCTCTTTTTTTCAGGACTTCTGAGGAATTTATGCACTAAAGGACGCAAGGCTCTTTAAACATACAATTTATTAAAACTACTAGTGAACATTTAAAGTAAACAGGACATTCGCCTTAAAATCACGAACATACGCATATGTGAAAACACAAAATAGAATAACTCTAACCTTTTACTAATAACAGCAGGTGCGATCGTATTTTCTTCTTGCGCTGGTTCTTCCCATGTAGCTTGTTGCTATACCCAGGGCGCTGGCAGGTACCGACAAATGCAACCACGGCAAATTCAATATGTTAAGATCAGAGCGGTTAATCTTCGCTAAGTACTTTTTTCCATATCAATCACTTCATACAAAATTGCACCACGCGTTGTGTACACATATATTCAGGTGCACTAACTGTAAACATGCACACATGCACCTTATGCACCTTATGTTTTTTCTTCCTTTTTTTTCGTTGGTGCCCGCTCCCCCTCTTCATTTTCTCCTACTTCCACCTTTTGTTTTCACCTGCGCACTTGGAAAACCTACCGTTACAAGATAAACAAAAGTTATACGCGGACATTATTTTTTGAGTGATTGTAATATATAAATTAGTGTAAGCGTTTTTCTAAAATATCGTTATATTTAATTAGTTACGTGTAGTCATAAATGCGTAAATATTTCGTTATAAATAAATTAGTTTTCAAATTGGTTACAGTAACTATCAGTACCAACATGTCTTACTATATTAACTAGGGAAAAGTTACCTTCGCAAAGCTCAAATAATAATATTGCGCTCACAAGCATGTTATGCGAGGAAAGGTCGAAAAATTGTGATTCACGTCTACTGACTCATATTCTACTGGCTGAGATACGTTTGAAAGCATTCGGATAAATGTAAAATTTTCTCTAGGCACAATCAATTTTAGAGCCAAAATGGAGCTTTCAGAAATTTAGCCAGATTTTGATTGAATACGCTTAGATTAAATAAATCATGCAATGATTAAATAAATAATTTATATTGTGTGATTCCTGACAACTGCTTCACCACACTCTGACTAATTGATGCGCATTTTTAAAAAAACAACAAAACTAAGTGATTACTGGATTTTACCCGAGTTTTATGGCGGTTCACAGTTCTACAGCTTTTAAGATTATAACACGATTCGAGCTACGTTGTCACATCCTTTCAGATGTAAAAGTTGCAAAGTGGAGATTTCATCTTTGGAAATGTACATCCACAGTTTAAAAATTGAATTTTTTTCAACAGTTTGTTGCCTTCGCGATTCCTTGTCATATCTAAAGAAAACTTACAGCAGATTGGACTCCAAATAAAAACATTTTGCGACGCGAAATAATCGACATTAAACAAATGCGCTACTGACTATAAGAAAGCATTAAAGAGATGAACTTTACTTTAACATGAATCCTTTCTCTAATCTTAACAGATTTATAACGCTAATAATCTTCGCAATTGCTTGACTGTTGATGCAATTTCGACATTAAAAGTTTACTTAAATTTTATTTTACCTACTTTCGTCCTCTGTTGATAACTTTACAGTGAAATCGTTTATGATTTAAACTAGTAATTACTGATAGCTTTTATTATAAAACTTTATAAATTAGGTTTATTAAATTATTTTGTTTACGCATTTTAAAATTTGAACATAAATTATCGGTTTAGTAGAACATGTGTGTTTCGGTCGAGTTGCGTTTGGTGACTCCCGCGGCTTTTTTTGTGGCTAAGGGTAGCTTTGTCGATGTAATATTACACTAGCATCGAAACCGCACAATTTTTGTATTGAAATGATTTGCCTAATAATTTAAAATAACCAATAAACTATTACCCTAAAACGGTGCAAGGTAGAAGAAAATTGCACATAGACATTTTTATAGAGGACAAAATTTACTATAAAAAAGTCGACAGAAGGATACAATTACGTTCAATAGTTTAGAAGATACACGTGTGCAAAGTTACACGAAAATTACATTAAAATTTTGTAACTCCTAAACTATTAGATATAATATACACTCTAGCGGACTTTTTTGTAGTAAATTTTGTGCACAATAAATTGTTTATGTGCAATTTTTATCTATATTGTACCGTTTTTGCAGCGTAGAAGACGCGCGGATCTAATTTTGCAATTACGATAATTATTTTTCATCACTGCTGGGTGAAATTAAGACTTATTATATTTTTAAAACATAAAACGAATCATAAGGAATATCTTGTTTAATAATAATAAACACTGCATCCGAAAAATACAAAAAATGAAGTGAAATTGGGCACCACTGCAAGTTCCAGATTTGTTTCATCTCAGCGTTTCATCGTTTCGTTACACAAGCTTTTGAATCAAGCTCCTTATAAGTGTTTTCAACACTAAAAACAGCTTCTTCCACACTCTTGATCTGTAGTGACCATAACAAAACCAACTGTAATAATAGTTTTGCATAGCGATTTATTTCTGAGTAAAATTTTCTTACTTTTTGCGTTAACAGATTTTCCATACTGATATTGAGCATATTAGTAGTTATATTTGTATATTTTCTAGAAGTGTCAATTGCAACGAGCGCTGTTTCATTACTGTCAAACATTTCTTCAGCAGGTAGTATTTAAAAGTTTATTTTTCGTTCTATTACGTTTTTTTAAGTTTTATTTGCAAAACTGTAAACATAATACATAACATCATTTTTTGAATTATTAGATATCAGTTAATTACTGTTAAAGAAAACTACGTATCTGAAATTGATACTTTTTCTCAAGAATGTTTATCTCTACTACTTAATATATTAGATCGCTAACCCGAATATCAGCTACATAAAAAAAGTGAAGTCAAAATCGACCATTAGTAAAGTAGACAAAATGTTATTATCGGTGAGTTTAAATGTGATTGTGTTAGCGACATATAATGATGATTATTATCATGCAGGTATCTTAGAAATCAGTATTGACAAAAGTGATAGTTTTATATGTTGTGATGTAACCCGCTCATATTCGAATTCTAAAACCCGCAACCAAAATAAATATAACGATATCTCGCGGTGGCTGTGATCGTCAAGATTTTTAATCATCATTTTTGCTACTTTACTGATAAGTATAATTACATTCACTGAAAAGTAACACTGATTTGTAAAGTATGTATTGCAATGACATTTTTCAACTTTTTTTTTACAAAAAACTGAAGTAAACAAAAATGTGCAAACTTGTTAAATAATACGGAAAAACGTATTAGAAAGTGGGATCTCGTGGTATTTTTGACTTATGTAGTGTTAAACATTAAAGTTTGAAACCGGAACATATAAAAAAACTTATTCTAAATGTTACATTAGTTAAGCAAGAAAGAAAATTAATTGTCAACAAACGTTCAAAAACACTCACTTTCGTTAGGAGAATCCATTTGGTTTCAATTCAGGTCACGCGCGGCGGTCGTAAAACAGTGAGTGTCAAGCGCTGGAGCAAGTTTGACATTTATAAGAGGCAGTTTCTAATAGGCCAGACACCAACTTACATAACTAATACTCCAACAGTTTCCAAATAAAAGACTGGTTCTAGAGAGTTTTGACCACCTTTTTGGCATTTGAAACCACTGCGCGCCGTTTATTTCTTAAAAAAACAAAATAACAAAGACTATCCACAACAAATAGTAGTATTGATTTGTTCAATATTTTTTTGATATTACCTCGTATAAATTTAAAAAAAAACATAAACAATGTATATATTTGATCTATCAACGATTTATATTTTACAATTTAAACGCAGTTTATCTAAAATAATTAAGTAACGATATAATAAAATTGACAAAACTTTCAAACATTTTTCAAAAATTTAAATTTTAATTAGTCAACCTAGAAACAAAAATAATTTTACATTGTGTATATTTTAAAACCAGGTACAGTTTTACGAAGTCTATTTGAAACTGTACCAAAAAATTTAAGAACTCGTGTTCACATTATTAATAGATTTACTTTAAGAAAAATTTCGGACAGCTTTTTGTAGTTAGGCAATATAAATAAACATTTCAGAACTTCTTTGTTACTAGAATTGATTACATCCTAAAAAAGTGTCTATTTAGTTGTGTCTATTATTTGAAATAAATTAATTTTAACATCAAATTTTAACAAGTTTAAATAAAAATCCTATAGAGGTCGCACGGTTGGCAGTGGCATTGATATCTCACGATATAATCAATTAATTAAATTTGGTTTGAAAACCTTAATTTTATTTTTAAAAAATTATTTTTAAGCAAAGAAGTATCTCAAATAATAATATTAGATTTTTTGTTAAATATAGAAATAGATACCTACAGACTTAAAATATCAAGCAATTTAACATAATGAAACGTTCGAGAAATTATGCTCAAGTTTGAGAGTTTTAACGAAGTTGTTATCAATTTCCAGAACAGTCACCGAAAGATGCAGAACATTCGCGAAAGATGATCAAATTATATAAAAGCGATACAAATGAATTATAAGTCAGTTATTTCAGTAATTCGAAGTCGGCAGTGTTAAGAAGATTATTCAAGTTTAAATAAATAAGTGATTAACGCATGTCGAGATAAATACGACGAATTAAATTCGTGCGTGACTTTAATTATATAATTAGTTATAAACGTGTATATATTTTTAGTATAAATAAATTAGTTTTTAATAACCGTTACAATAATTTTTTTTGTTAATAACACAAAAAATATCGAAATATCGACAAGTATCGAAATATCGACATGCATCGATATACCCAATACGTATCGCAGTATCGATACGTATCGCAACATCAATGTATTTGTGTAGTAGATAAGTTAAAATTCAATCATTCATATTTAAACGATGGTATTTTTATCCGTTACGATAGTTTTCGTATATATCGAAATATCGATACGTACATACATCTTGCTGTAGCTGTGATCGTCAAGCTACCCTGCCCTTTTACGTTTGATTAAGTTTGTTATACACTGTGATACACTGCTTACTCTCGATATTTACGGAATGTGTAAGTTCGGATGTGCGCATCTTTTGAAATTTGAATTTCGTGTAGGTTCGTGTAGGATAGGGTTTTCATTTGTCTGCGATTTTGAAAATTTGATTTAAAAGATTTGAGTTTTGGTTGCGTTCGTGTAAGTTCAGGTTGGATGAGAGATCTAGATCTAGTTAGTTCTGCTAGTAATTATTTTATAAATCGGAGTGGTTCCTCACAAAATATCGGAGTAGTTCCTACCAATTTTTTTTAAGACTACTTTAAAATCAAATATCAGATAATAAAGGACTCACAAGTGTTTGATGGCAGAGCCATCTCATAGTATAAATTTACTATGTGACTAAAATTAACTGTAGATAGCTATAAACGATGGTAATAACGTTGAGTTAGTTTAACACCCGCGAATTTCAAAATATGCTTTGAATTATTCGTCGGGATAAAACCACAACGTAAAAGGACATTGGGGGTGAGCAATGTCAATGCAATTGTGTAAACTCCACCAGAGTGAACTGCTAGACAGCTGTTTCGCCCTTTTGGGGGTCATCAGTAGTAGGAGATACACTCTAATGTTGTTCCCACAATTGCATTGACGCCCCTTTATAGCTTTATAATTAAGAACGACGAACTTAACATTCACAAGTGTTTGATGGCAGAGCCATCTCATAGTATAAATTTACTATGTGATTAAAATTAACTGTAGATAGCTATAAACGATGGTAAATACGTTGAGTTAGTTTAACACCCGCGAATTTCAAAATATGCTTTGAATTATTCGTCGGGATAAAACCACAACGTAAAAGAACATTGGGGGTGAGCAATGTCAATGCAATTGTGTAAACGCCACCAGAGTGAACTACTAGACAGCTGTTTCGCCCTTTTGGGGCTCATCAGTAGTAGGAGATACACTCTAATGTTGTTCCCACAATTGCATTGACGCCCCTTATAGCTTTATAATTAAGAACGACGAACTTAGCATTCACAAGTGTTTGATGGCAGAGCCATCTCATAGTATAAATTTACTATGTGACTAAAATTAACTGTAGATAGCTATAAACGATGGTAAATACGTTGAGTTAGTTTAACACCCGCGAATTTCAAAATATGCTTTGAATTATTCGTCGGGATAAAACCACAACGTAAAAGAACATTGGGGGTGAGCTGGTGGCGTTTACACAATTGCATTGACATTGCTCACCCCCAATGTTCTTTTACGTTGTGGTTTTATCCCGACGAATAATTCAAAGCATATTTTGAAATTCGCGGGTGTTAAACTAACTCAACGTATTTACCATCGTTTATAGCTATCTACAGTTAATTTTAGTCACATAGTAAATTTATACTATGAGATGGCTCTGCCATCAAACACTTGTGAATGCTAAGTTCGTCGTTCTTAATTATAAAGCTATAAGGGGCGTCAATGCAATTGTGGGAACAACATTAGAGTGTATCTCCTACTACTGATGAGCCCCAAAAGGGCGAAACAGCTGTCTAGTAGTTCACTCTGGTGGCGTTTACACAATTGCATTGACATTGCTCACCCCCAATGTTCTTTTACGTTGTGGTTTTATCCCGACGAATAATTCAAAGCATATTTTGAAATTCGCGGGTGTTAAACTAACTCAACGTATTTACCATCGTTTATAGCTATCTACAGTTAATTTTAGTCACATAGTAAATTTATACTATGAGATGGCTCTGCCATCAAACACTTGTGAATGCTAAGTTCGTCGTTCTTAATTATAAAGCTATAAGGGGCGTCAATGCAATTGTGGGAACAACATTAGAGTGTATCTCCTACTACTGATGAGCCCCAAAAGGGCGAAACAGCTGTCTAGTAGTTCACTCTGGTGGCGTTTACACAATTGCATTGACATTGCTCACCCCCAATGTTCTTTTACGTTGTGGTTTTATCCCGACGAATAATTCAAAGCATATTTTGAAATTCGCGGGTGTTAAACTAACTCAACGTATTTACCATCGTTTATAGCTATCTACAGTTAATTTTAATCACATAGTAAATTTATACTATGAGATGGCTCTGCCATCAAACACTTGTGAATGCTAAGTTCGTCGTTCTTAATTATAAAGCTATAAGGGGCGTCAATGCAATTGTGGGAACAACATTAGAGTGTATCTCCTACTACTGATGAGCCCCAAAAGGGCGAAACAGCTGTCTAGTAGTTCACTCTGGTGGCGTTTACACAATTGCATTGACATTGCTCACCCCCAATGTTCTTTTACGTTGTGGTTTTATCCCGACGAATAATTCAAAGCATATTTTGAAATTCGCGGGTGTTAAACTAACTCAACGTATTTACCATCGTTTATAGCTATCTACAGTTAATTTTAATCACATAGTAAATTTATACTATGAGATGGCTCTGCCATCAAACACTTGTGAATGTTAAGTTCGTCGTTCTTAATTATAAAGCTATAAGGGGCGTCAATGCAATTGTGGGAACAACATTAGAGTGTATCTCCTACTACTGATGAGCCCCAAAAGGGCGAAACAGCTGTCTAGTAGTTCACTCTGGTGGCGTTTACACAATTGCATTGACATTGCTCACCCCCAATGTTCTTTTACGTTGTGGTTTTATCCCGACGAATAATTCAAAGCATATTTTGAAATTCGCGGGTGTTAAACTAACTCAACGTATTTACCATCGTTTATAGCTATCTACAGTTAATTTTAATCACATAGTAAATTTATACTATGAGATGGCTCTGCCATCAAACACTTGTGAATGTTAAGTTCGTCGTTCTTAATTATAAAGCTATAAGGGGCGTCAATGCAATTGTGGGAACAACATTAGAGTGTATCTCCTACTACTGATGAGCCCCAAAAGGGCGAAACAGCTGTCTAGTAGTTCACTCTGGTGGCGTTTACACAATTGCATTGACATTGCTCACCCCCAATGTTCTTTTACGTTGTGGTTTTATCCCGACGAATAATTCAAAGCATATTTTGAAATTCGCGGGTGTTAAACTAACTCAACGTATTTACCATCGTTTATAGCTATCTACAGATAATAAAGGACTATATATATGCAATTACATATTTAGTATTTGAAAACAATCAAAATTTAGAATGTAAATTTAAAATAGATAATGAATATTTAAAATAATTACTACTACAGGTCGGGAACCTTTAATGATTAAATTTATTTGCTATTAAATACACTGCCACCAACTTAAGATAACAAAATTTAATAAGTTTATAAAGCGCACGCTATAAATTTCATTAAAATAATAACTAAAATCAATACATGTAACTTTGCGCAACTGTTAAGATTTAAGTTTGGGTAATCGGATAAGATCAGATTTCTTGCGCTTGTTTAAATTTACATTTTGGGTAAGATGGCCGTACTATCAAAATTTCCCGCGCTTTTTAAAATATTCGAATTTCGTGTAAGTTCGGGTACTTTGAATATCAATTTTAGGCAAGATTGGTGGCGCTTTCGGTAAGAGATTGTGAAAAATTGGCTGAGTCGGATAAGATCGTTGAGTTTTTCTTTCAATTACACACCAGCTCAAAACAATTAAAATATAGAATGTAAAATTAAAATCGTGAATGAATATTTGAAATAATGGTGCCTTATTTATTTTCACTATTTTACAGGTCGAAAACCTTTAACAATAAAATTTATTTGATATTAAATACTGTCACCAACGTAAGATAATAAGTTTTAATAAATTTTTGTAGCGGAAAATATAATCTCAATAAATTTGACTCGCTCTGTAAATTTGATTAAAATGATACTTAAAAGCAATACAAAACGATGGAAATTAAAATGAATAAGTAATAAATAAATAAATTTGTATTACACTTTGTTAAATATAAAAATACAGTATTTTATTTACACGTTTAAATAGCTATCAATTGCATGCTCAGCAATTTTTTTAGTCATTTACGTGTTAAATGCAATACTATCCAAAAAAACTGGATTTTTAAAATTATAATTATAAAAAAAAAGAGAAGTTAGAACATCCCAAACTGAAGTCAATTAAAATATACTGATATGATAACAGGTTTAAATCCCAACACATATAAACACGTGCATAAACATTATTATATTAAACAAAAGAAGACTTAGTTAACTGACGGCCTATTAGTAGGTATTGAGGTCCTAGTTACGGAAGCAATCTAGTTAAAATTGAAGTGTCGGTACAAACAAACGTAGACCAAATGTAAGGTCCATTATCATAGAAGCAACTTAACGCGGCCTTAATACATAAAAGCAAGCACTGGTCTATATCATAGACCCAAGATAAACTATTTCACATAAAAGTACAAGGTTTCCATAGTATGACAACCACCTGCGATCACACACTGTTTACACTGGTGTTTTTACTGTCGTCAAACTCAAAACATTTTCGTATCATCAAATTATAAACGCAATAAATTTTCGACGTTTAATGTTGTGTTTAAAATCACACATAAATGAAAATATGAAATAAAGAAAATACGAAGAATCTAAATTACAATTCTTTCAAGAGATGTTAATTTAGTAATTTTAGCTTTTAATTCATAATTTGTGAACATCGTTTAATAATTCCACGCAAATGACTTTCGAAATGCTTGGTACTTATACAAATATAAAAACAATTGAATCGACAAAATTTAAATGAGCGCCAATGCATTTGTTTTAGCAAAGCATGTGTTTCTATAACGCCGAAAATTTACTACAAAATAAAATAATATAAAAACGCCAAAAACCACAATATTGATTTTTCAAAAACACCGTACGCGCTTTGATAGCTATAGTACCATCATCAACCGTACATTAATACATTAAATTATAACTATTCTATTTGTACTATAATTTTGTGCGCTTCGATGCGAATGATCGGTCATATAGGTTTAAAAGTTTGGAAAAACCTAATGGTCCTCGATCGTCATTATTTACCAATACTTTTTTATGCTTTATAATTTCTAGGCTTTCATCTGCATCAAATTCGTTTTTATTATTAACTTGTTTTATTATGGGGTTATTCGTCCTTAAAACTTTCAAAAAGTCAATTTTTAAGTTTTTATTATTTTTTTTGAAAATTAGCTCCAAAACATCTTCACAGTGGCTTCAAAACTGCCAACGTTGCAACACAACGAGGAGAGAACTTCATTGTTGGCGGTCACAAACGTGCCGGAATAAGCATCGACCTGATTGCTAGGATTCAGACGCATTGTGGATCCCAAACGCTGAACGCACAATGTCTAGGAATTTGAGAAGAGCTGTCGACGAGCACAAATCAGGATCAGGAATCGATTAAATCTTAGAAATCTTTTCACAACCATCTCAATCATGATTAAAAAAAAATGCGTTATTTTTATTTTTAATCCACCATTTTTAATTATGCATAATAAGGATAATCTGATACCAAAATCGTCTTCAGGCAATTTGAGAATATTGAATTTAACATGCACTGGACGGACAAAAAACAGACTGCCAAAAACTTAAACGCGTTTTTCTTGAAACCACTTTTTTTCAACTAGTTCATGGATTTCGGCATATCGTTTAACCGATTCACTTTGACTTTCTAAATAAAATTTATTGGATCTTATACTTATGTTCAGTTAAAAAAAATTCAATATAGTATTTTTAATTGCGGGTTAAACACACGTTTTAAATAAGTAAGAACGGTCCTACACTTGAAATAGTCAACTCCTGTTATCGGTGCAGTAATTCAATATGGCCGCCGTAGTCACCATCTATCTTATTTTTTCTCAACATAAAATTTGTGTTTAATATACAAGAAATAAGTTGGCTTAGTTTTCAGGTCTCCAAGAAAGAATATCACTTTAAACCAATAACGTTTACTTGATGTCCTTTTACGAGCATATGGCTGGCAACGCTGGACTTTACGTTCCGTATTTAATATGTGCTAAATTCTCTTTAAGCCAAACTTTAATCGGTCTTTTGGATTGTCCTACATATACTTGTTTGCAGTTCTGACAGTTTATTTTATACGTTCCTGATTTATCAACGTCTACTGAATTTTTTGGGGTTTTGTAAATAACTTTTTCTATTTCGCGACGGTTATAGCCTTATATCCGTACTGTAAACGATACGGAAAGAGACTCTCTTTCCGTACTGCTGTAGTGATTAAATAAATTTAAGTTTGCAATACTGTAAACCCTATCTGACTGTAAACCATAACCTAACTAAATATATTACAGCTGTATTTTCTGATTAATGAAAGTTATTTTGCTTTAAATTACAGTTAATTTCGATATTTAAAGGTTAGTTTATAAAGTTATATTTTGAAAATACGCCAATACCACATTTTCTGTAATTGAATTTACATTGTTTTGATCACACCAAGTTAAAAAGTTTTTATATTCTTTTTGATATTTTGCACGGGATTATGTTGGCGTCAAGTTATCTAAAGCTTTATTAGCTAGTTCTTTTACGTCAGGCGGAGTACAACTTAGAGATTCTATTTTTACAACTTTTTAT
This sequence comes from Aquatica leii, assembly GCA_035610365.1. Lineage (NCBI taxonomy): Eukaryota > Metazoa > Arthropoda > Insecta > Coleoptera > Lampyridae > Aquatica > Aquatica leii. Next base: position 38,879,364 of record CM069437.1, on the reverse strand, counting down.
TAAATTCAGAAATAATTAAAAATTTCAAATTTGAATTGTCAAATGCCACAATTACCAACATAATTTTTAAAAAATCACAAACAATTAAGATCTTTATTTATTAAAAAATTTAGAGTAAATGCACGCGAAATAGAAAAAATAGTATGAAAAACACATGTCACAACTTCTTTTTGCCGCACTCGACCATTTGCAGACCTCCTTTCAGTCGGTCTGCAAACCTGGTCTTCGTGCGGCAAAAAGTCTCATTGCGACATTTGTTTTCCAATATACTATTGTAGGCTATTTTTGGAACTGACAACTGTTTTGAAGTCAAATTTTGTTAATATTCTAAATAAAACTTTTGTCCAAGCAGAATAATTAGTAGTAGTACATTGTTTTGTTAAATTGTTTAAAGTCTGCATTACAGTTGAGATTATAAATTTCGTATGAAATCGAACTTCTGGCTCACAATATCATATAATAAATTTAAAGAACACTTTAAAAAAAAAATTAAAATTAGAATTCAATGTAATTATTTTTCTTTCTTATCCTGTCAAAGTGAGAGACTATCAGATGGTTGAACTATTCCCGTCACCGAGATTTGAAACTCGGTTCCGTCAGCGTATTAAACGATCAAGCAAACATTTTGTTCACTACATTACAGCGGCTGTAAAATATTCCGTGATTCAAATAAACAATTCAAAATTAACAGATAATGCATTAATTATGAGTGGCTACTGTAATAGGTGATGCTTTCGATTGACGGCGATAGAATGTATGAAAAATTGAAATAAGAATAAGACAATGTTTGCAAGTTTTAACTTGACCTATCTAAAAAGCGTAACTTGTTAATCTTCCTTGCTTGAGTCACATCGAAAAAACTATCTATTTTTTTCATCTGATTAGAAATTATTTAGTTATTCATTATTTAAATATTTTAAATTATTTATTATCGAGATTTTTAACTAGAATATAAGCGTGTTTATTATTTTGTAAATGAAACCGAAAGATAAATTGCGGTTCTGATTCAATAAATCTACTTTGAATAAACATCGATTCTAACTTAAGTTCAGTCTTTGATAGAAAATAGAATCACTTAAATTTTTTATGTTCTGGCAGTTTTTACGCCAATTTTCTAGTAATTTTAATAGCGACGACTAACTCAGTTGATTCGGTGATTGGATAGTGAGTCTTGATGTGCTAAATTATAACGTAATATTAAAAAAACGCCAAAACGCTAAGAGATTACCGTTTAAATTTATCCTAAGTTGAAATAGAACAAATAACAAAACACAGATGGTGAAGACGAGTAGATTTATTTTTTCACAGTAAATAGAAGGAACAAAGTACTTTACATAGACGCGATCAAACGGTAGAACGTAGTTCGATATCACAGACAAAATAAGAAACTAGCCCCCTTCGGTTGGGCAACATGTCGTACAACAAAGTGAACCTGTCGGTCTAAGTTTTACATTACGACACAAACAAATGTATAGTTATAAATTATAATCCAAAAGTACAACTCTCGATAATGTAGATAACCAAAGCGCTCTGTCTATCTTATATTACACACAAAACAAAATTTTATCGTTAATTGTGACAACTGAATATGTGCGTACAGTCGTGTGTACAACCGACTAACAACGTAAAAAAATTAAATTAGAAAATAATACTCACAGTTTAGTTTTCCTTCAAAGCTTGCTACTAACTAGCTAGAAGCATCTTCTTAGTATTTCCTAAAATTGTCTGAAATATAACTAAGCGTACATATGGTATAAATCCCATACGACATTATACGATTACTGAAAAATAATCAATACGCCGAGTTTCTCCAAAATTAAGTCACCAATACGGTGACAATTACATCTAAACACTCGTAGGTGTACATAGTGTAACGAACTTTATTATTAAAACTAATTTATTTATACTACTAAAAATATTTGTTACTTATACTAGAAATATGTACACTTTTAAATTAACCGAACTAATTAAATCTAATAATATTTAATAAAAACACTTACATTAATTAAGATAAGATAAAGTCCGCGGATAGCTTCACACGCTTGTTTACACTAAAATCACGTACAAGATTATTCTCCGTATTTATCTAGACACACGCGCTAACGACTTATTTATTTAGACTTGAATAATCTTCTTAACACTGCTGTCTTCGCATTACGGCAATAACTGACCTACGATTTGTTTCGTCGGTATATATACACATTTTGAAAATTATTCTCGAGTGTTCCATATCTTTCGATATACGTTCTAGAAGATGGATAACAATTTCGACAAGGATCTCGAATTTGCGAATAACTTCTCGAACGTTTCAATAGCGTTATCTACGGTCACATGACGTCATCATAAAAATGTTCCCAATCAGAGTATTAGCTTATTATCTCTACAGTCAAGGTACACGTGTTGAGGTTTGGAAACCCGTCCAATAAAGATTTTCACTGAAGTTGTAACAATATTTCGTGTAATACTCGAATGGATGCGTTTGAATAATTAGCAATGAAAGCCTCGTTGGGCGGATCTAACGTTAGATGATGTCTGTCACTCTTATATTACCGGAAAAAAGATCGTTTTACGATTTGACATTTATCTCTGCCAGTGCGGCAGTAAGTGGGCGTTCCAAAAATAAATCTTATACGGGGTACAAACATTATACCAACACAATTTTAACGTAACACAATTGAATCCTAATTTCAATATTTGTCGACTAAAGGGGTATTTAAGAATGGCGTTTTTTTACATTCTATACGCCATTATCTGAATAATCTACACATTGTCTGCCTATTTTCTATGTACACGCGTAGAAAATTATTTTCTACGTCTATTTGCTCATCACTGATACAAACGCAATCGAGCACAACACACGCGTCGAAAATGATTGTGATCTATTGGTGGTGGCGGTGGTGACAACGTGGGGAATTGGCGATACTGCATACGCAGATGAAAAAAAATGATGAAATCCTTAAACTATCTACTATAACGTTTGTCCGAAACATTTTTTCGATCTGTTTTAAAAAAACAAAGTAGGCTAATGAAACAATAAACAATGAAACAACAAGGGAGAGGTTAAATTTGATTTTCATAATGGTAACTATTCGTACCAACGTAATTACCATTCTAGCCATCAGTTCTAATTCGATATTTACTGGTGCTTTATATACAGAGGTCTTCATCTCACCGCAGAAAAAAAATCTAGGGGATTTTAGTTGGAGTTCCAGGCTGGCCACGCAACAGAACCTCCTCTCCCAATCCACTTGATTGGATATTCTCTATTTAGTAGTGCTATTACTTTTCGGGTTGTGTGAGCCAGTGTTTCATCATGTTTAACCTAAGGTCTTTGTCTGATGTTTAGCACGACGTTATTTAAAAAATCTTAATAATGTTTACTATTCGATTGGGAGAATGTAGGGTTCAATAGCATACTCTCCTATGATTCCAGTCCATACATTTACTGAAAAACTTCGTCGATGCGCACGAATAAATGTTACGTAGAGATTTCCATCACACCACATGTGATTATTGCACTTTTTGTCTAGAAAATGAATAGAGACCTTGTTTCTTCATAACTTGCCAAACTGTCACGTTATTTACATCTAATCTATTTACTATTACTCTTGTGCTCGTCGTTGGCTAATCTTCAATAATATTGAGAACAGCTTCTTCAAATGCAGGGTTTTGATGAAATTTATTGGAATTCCCGTCCATTTTTAGATGACAGCTTCCAGTCACTGACAAACATCTACATATTCTTTGAAGAGTGCAGCAACTTGGTTGCTGACGATTTAGATATCTCCTCCGATAAATTCTACGAGCTCCAAAAACCTAAAGCATGTCAAGAAGTTTTGATAATTTCGTATTTTTATACACAAACTATGCAAAATACGCACACAAGTGATAAACGTGACAGAAACTGTACAAGTTGAAGCAGTAAATAGAATAAAGATATTTGTAAAGAATAAGATTAAAAAGTATTTAAATTTGAGCGTACAAACTAGAAAACACGTGCCTCAAGTTTGAAGTACGCATTTATTATTCGGCTTTTATTTCATTGTTTAATGGCAGCGAGCCTACTTTGTTTTAAATGATTGTTGAAAAGTCTGTTAAAGTTTATCTCGTAATTCAATTCGAATAAAAACTTTTTTTGGACAGATCGAAGAAAATGTTTCAGTTAAATGTTATAGTAAGGATATTATAAATGTTTTATTTTCAAAAATCGATCGACTGGTTTTCAGTATATCTTGTTTTGAAATTTTTGAAAAGTTATTTGTTTTAACAAGTTGTAAATGTTTTACAAGTTAGTGTTAATACCTTGTATATTTTGATAACAAGAAACAATCGACATAAATATTTTTACCTTTGGATTACATCGAGTTTTCAAGGTTTTTAGTATGGAACAAAAAACAGAATTAAGGGCAAGATACTAAAGACCTTTAAAATGTAGGTTTTGTGAATACACTCTCTCAACTTTTCAAAATTTTTTGCTATTTTGAATTTTTTTAATCTTAATTTCAATCGGAATCTTTCTCTTTCTCGTTTAATTAAAATTTTTGTAAATATTGTTATCGAAGGTTTTGTCAGATTGAAATAAATTTAGCTGATATTTAATTCCAGTCAAATAACGATTAGAGTTTAGAAGTATTTATTGAGTAAATACATAGTACAAGATTCTCTGAAAAACTTTATAACAAAATATTTGTGAAATATAAAATTTTTACTTTTGGATTCTGTAACGTCTTCGGATAGATGCTTTCCTAATAGAATTTTATGTAGAGTATGTGTAATTCGTCGTTTATTTACATTATCCCTTGCGTAACCACTCCTTCACACGTTGATTTTAAACCCACTTAAAAATTATCTTAAAGATTACGTTAAGCCGATAAATAGCACCAGAATCAAACTCTGTAATTTTGGGAAAACTTTTGATTGATTGGCAAAAATTTACGGCAATATTTTTGTTTTGGAATATCCACGAGTAAGCCTAGAATTAATTAAAAATTTTTTTTTCTTTTTGTGTGCATTCTACGAGTCTGAGTTTTTTCTATGTAACAATTTTATTTCATCTTCGTTTTGTGGTTTGCATTTTTAGGCAAGTAATTAAAAAAAAACTTTGATTATGTAATTTCCAAATTGCTTGGATCAATTAAAATCGACAGTTTATAAATTTTGATTTGATGTTTCAAGAGCCTATTAATAGCTTATAAATATTTCATAAACATTTGCCAATGATTTTTTTTATTTTTAGAGGCGGTTAGTCTCCATAAAAAACCTATAAGCAAAGGTTCAAAACAATAGATTATTCCAGACTCTGACACGGGATTATCCATGATGGAAAATTGCTATACAAAAGTAACCCTTGGAAAATAAGTAGATAATGTAGATTATGTAAACAATGGCGTATAGAATGTAATTTTTTTAAAAACTCCGTTTATATGCAATTGTTGAATCTAGAATTCAACTATTAAAGGATTTGAATGATTCCATTTCCTATCAGGGACTTCGATTTCATCAAAACTGTTATTTTTACTTGAACGGAAGTTAGAAGTTAGTTTTATAGTTATTTATAGTTAGAATCAACGTTTAAAATAGATTTATTTTGAAGAAAAACCACAATTTATGTTTTGGTTTTATTTTTAACAGTATAAATATTTTAACGATTTAAAATCCGTTTTAGCACGTAGTAACTATCGATTAGGCAACTTAGCAATCGTAGTCGTCTGGGGATAAATATATCGATGATTAGTAAAGTTTTGAGCCGTAATACGGCGCAACTTCTGCTCGATTTCCGGATGCGTTCAAACGCCATTGTTACTTTAATTGTGGTGCTGGTAGAAGGTTTTAGAACACAACTCTGTAAAGGATACATTTTGCCATCTATCAACACTATGGATGTGTTTTTTGAAAATCCTTCTTGATGCATCGCACCTAGTCTTTTACGTTCGACTGAGGAGTAATTTTTCAGGTTGCATGTTTGATACGTGCTTCTAATTATAGTTTCCAGCGGAAGGTAATAGTCATGAATCATTTTAAATTGGCCAACACGTAGCAATATCCCAAATTACTATCACAATTACGGAAAAATCAAAGTAAATCACAAAAATATGAATCAATGCTTACCCTAGGAAGGCTTTCACAAAATCAGCAAAAATACTACACCCCATTTATAACACGAATGAGTGTGGAAATTTAGAAGTGAAAACTTCGCTAGGCACTTACTTTAGATCATATCCGAAGCGTACCACAACCACCGAAAAAAGAGGTTTTTTCCCTTGGAAAATCTTAAATGTCAAGAAGCAACCATTTCTCAGCGCCTCGCTCTAAATTTTTCGATTAGTGGGTGAAACTAATACGGTACAAAAATTTATATTATGTAATTATTTTATATTTACATTCAGTTAAAAGGCCGGATATGTTTTTTTGCCTGTTGTTTCCATTCTACTACAGGTCTCACCAAACAGAGAAACTTTTTGATTAAAATTTAATAAGATATACTTGAATAAAAACCACAATTTATCTTTGCTGTGTGTTTTATTTAGCTTGATACAGCTTTCTTACATAGCGAGAGTAAGCAGAGTATAACAAATTTAATGCAACGTAGAACGGGGAGGGGGTCAAAAACTTTTTGGTTTAACGTGAACGGGTTAAATCACAAACTGGCGTGAACAGTCGTACAAATACACGTATTTTTTCAGCAACAGTTCCATTGTTTCTCCAATTAAAAAAAAACTACAACTAATGAGAATCGCGCGATAATTTTGTAATTGCAACGATTTCTGACCGCGCGATTCCCCGATAGGATTGTATGACGCACCAATTCAGTGGCGACTGGTGGTCAATCGTACAAGAGGGTCATTTAAAAAAAACGCAATTACTGATAAAAGTCTAAAAAACATTCTTACAACAACTCGATTTATATATACGATTTTTCGATGCCAGTATAAAAATGCGCACAACCTTTATTGTCCCAGAGTATTGCCGATTGCGTAGAATTGTTTTAATTTTTTTTAATGTAAGTAAAATCAATCAAAACATTTACATTGTGATCTTTAATTGGCTTTCGACAAGCGCTGTCCAATTCTAAGCGAATATCAACGCTACCAAGAGTAGCATAATTCATACAATTTTTCATGTGATTCACCAATAACGAGTGCTTTTCGCGTTTTCTTTTAAAAGCTATAAATCCGTAACATTATTTTTACACCATAATGATTAATGAATCATGTAAAAACAGTAAACGTACAAAAGATTGAAACCTATTATTTATTTTAAATCCACAAATCCAATCTAACGAATCATAGATTCTTTAAAATTACTGTTGACTTCTTTATTTTTATATGTTTACTGGTCTGTCGAATTTGAAGTAAAGGCTGAGGACGAGCATTAAACTTAAATTCTAAACGTGTAAACTATTATTAGCTATTAATTTTTTTATGTCTTGTACCACCGTCATTATAAAACAAAAACGATAAGTCGTCCCTTACAAATGAATATTATTGATCAACTAAGAAAATCAACTGTAAAGTTTGTCATATGTGATAAATAGCTACTTTCTTTCGACAAAAATATTCAATCATTCAATTCATATTTACCGAATCGATCCGATGGACCAGGAGTCTTATTTTATAACGAAAGAACAAGTACGCCATATGACTATGACGTATGTCAATCACGTTGTCTAGAAATTATTTTTTAAGATTATTTTGTTTTGAAATAGATTTTTATATGATAAAACCTGTAATTAGTGGTAACATTATTCACTTAGTCGAAAATCTTTAGAATACTTGTAAAACAAGACATTTTTCCTTGTTTTTGTTTACGATCAACAAACTCAAAACAAAAAAAATGCGAATTTGAGGTTACAAATAATTGATTGGATTCTGGATTAAATGCAGTGAATAACGAATTTTTAATGTTCCATACGGGTAGCGAGATTATCGAGCATGACACGTTCTGCAACTCAAGTGGTGACGCATCTCGCAACGCCTTAACGCAAAAGAACACGATCTACGATTAAAGCGCGTTTGGATCCTAAAGTTCGTGTCGGAAGAAAGTATCTAAGAAATGTGCATACCAGCATCTGTGTTTTACACACACGTGCTGCAAAGATAATCTTTTTTTAACTCACATAAAATTATATTCTGTGTGTCTCGCTCCTTACTACAATAACTATAATTTACGATTCGGATTCAGCATAGTATACATGCGGGCATAATTGGGGCACACGTACGTATCAGCCTCGGGTAAATTCGTGAGCTTTTGTATCTGTTGCATTTAAATTGACAATTATTTAAACGCATGAAATTCAAACGCTGCAAATTATTGTAATTTTAAAGTAAACAAAATACCTTTCTTATTCATTTTTTGGAGGGTGATTGACCAAATGATCTAATATAGAAGCCTCCACTGCGCAACATTAAATTATCTCTGTCAGACCCGAATTATTGCAGCGACCCATTCTTGACCGCAACAAACAATACGTTTGTACAAAAGGTTTTTTCTTGCCACAAAAAACCAAACTGATAAAAGAAAGTACGTGTATTTGTGCGACAGTTCACGACTTTGATATGCCCCAACGTTCTAAGCAAGACTAAAGGGCTTCTTCAATAGTTTCCACATCTCGTCTATTGAGTTTTATCATTTATTGCAATGTGTAGTTAGAACTTAGTCTTGTTGATTTATCCACGTATCATTTTGTAGCACATTAGAACGATCATAAGGGACACTCAGTAATTTTATGACAAATGAACCTCAAGAATTTACGAATGCAGTACTTGGGTGCAATACAAACAATTATACTTATGATAAACAATTTCGTTTGTTTAAAGTTCTAGTAAAATAAATAATGTCATTACTAAATTTATATTTATATTCGTATTTTTAGCTGCATGGTGTAATGACATAGGTAATACAGACTAGACTAAATAACAAAGGTTTCCGATAAGAAAATTGTAGTTTAAAAATTTGTTAAACCTTTTTTTTTAAATGCTGTAGGATGAATTTTAAACAGATTTTTAAATGTTGCTAATTTTATTTTTAAAATAAGTGTAGGATGACCAAAGACAAAAAAAACTTAAGAATATTAACAAAATCACAAAAAAAACGTCTAACTAGAACAACACACAAATTCGTAATGCTTATTAAAAAATGACGACCTTTTATGCATAACGCGCATGAAAATACAAAACTACCAACAGCTATATTAACTTAAAATAAGGCGGCAGTTTCAAATTCAAAAATGCACTGCCTACAATGCATAATAAACAATAATTTACATGAGAAAAACATTTGAATTACTTTGAAAATGCAGTCAGCTTAAGCAGATAATTAAATTACATTTGAATTATATTTAAGTAGCCGTTAAAAAATTGATTTGCTGCCTAGAAACTGCATTATACTCAAAGAAATTTGAATTTGGCGATACAACACTATTTTCAAAATGGCTGAGTGTCACTCATTTTCTGAACTGGGATATCAAAAATGCCAAAAGTAAGTGGTCCTTATGGTTATTATGTGATTGTAATGAATTTTGAATCTGATGTATGCAGTTGTGTTGGACGAATTAGTGAACATTTTACTTACACTAAAATCTGTGTAGAATTAGCAAATTCTTACACGAATTTTAGTACTGTTAGTTTTTCAAAGTTGGTATCTCTGCATAGTAAGTTAACGGTACATAAAAATAAAATCAAAATGATTGTAACTTAACAATTGAAATCCAAATGTTGATGCCTACATAAAATACAGACGTCCTATTAATCCAAACTTATTTACGTATCAAGAGATTTTAGGTTAACATGTATAAATTTCAATATGTCAAAGTGTAAGTGCTGCCAATTCAATAAAATAATAAAGTTTCTTAATGTTAGAAAATTTAAATTATACGGAAAATATTAAAATTAAAGCGAAAAAGAGAAAATAATAAAAAACACGTCATAGAATACGTTTCAATCACTCTACCATTTAGCAAACTCGCAGTTTTTGTTTGTCTCGATAACGACATCATGTTGCGCCAATTATTGTCATCGATTGACATTTAGTTTTTTCAAGTTATTAATGCAAACTACCAACATCGCATAGTGTGTTGTCTATGATACAGGATCACGTAGTTTTTTTTTTGTATTTAAAATTCATGTAAAATAAGTTGTTTTTGAATCTCCTTTACACTGACATTTACTCTTCGCATAGCAGTTACTCAACTATGCGAAGAAAAGTCCTTTTAAATTCATTGATTTGTTGAAGTTCAACGAGTTTTTTAAAATATATAAAGCGGCGACGGTTTATTGCCACATACTTAAAAATGGAACGTTAGAACCCATTTATTTTTCAGATACATGTTCGAACATCTTATCCAAAACTTTCGTCGTCTTTTTTGAATTGTATTTTGCCATGTTACACATGCTACATCCTAGTTTTCCATCTTTGCAAGCCAACCGTAAATCTTTTGACTGAAACTCTGTCTTCTGCTGACTAGTACACAATGAAAAACAAATTTGGGATGTTAATAAAACATCTTGACCACAACGAGAAGCAACATTAGGATTTGTCAATATACTCTGATGCATAACAACATGGACATTAATAGCCTCCCATTTACTTTTCTTAGCTTGACTCGTAGAGAAAAACTAAGGAGTGTGTCCAGATTATTACAAGTTGAACTCATTCTGGTAAAAACTAGTGATTACCGGTTACTTTTTGGTCACAGGTAAATTGGCGACGGTTACTTTTAAGTCACTGTTATTTTTACAAGCGACCGATATCGCTTAACTCGTAACTAAAAAAAAACTGGTGTGGTCACCACACGACATTCCTATAAGGAATGATGAAGGAATGTCTACATATTTTTTAAGGTTATGTTGTCATAAAACCACTTTGAAGTGATATGTACACGTTTGAATTGACTTCCTAGCATGCTATAATTTTTTTTAAATTCTTCTCGTCGATTTCATTCATATCGACTAACCCCTATAGTCGTGTGCTTCGATATTGCTTTCCCCTTCAGTAAACCAGCAAAAATTACTCAAACGTTAGCGAAGTTGTCAGCTTCGAGAGTGTTCACGAAGTTATTATTATCGATTTCTAGAACGTTTGGGAATGATGTAGAAAACTCTCGGAATAGATAACAGAAATATATATAAACGGTTCAAGATGAGTATAGGTCAGTTATTCGAAGTCGGAAGTTGTAAGAAGATGTTTTAATAAATAAGTGATTAACGTGTGTCTTTGAGATAAATATGACGGAGTTCAAGCGTACGCGCCTTTAATGTAAACAATTGTCAGTTTTAGATAAACAGAAGTTATCCGTGCACATTATTTTTCGAGTGATTGTAATATACAAATTAGTGTGTTTTTCTTAAATATTGTTAGATTTAATTAATTCGTGTAGTTATAAACGTGTAAATATTTCGTTATAAATTAGATTTAAAAATCTTTGCATTATTATTTTTAACGTATCTTGTGTTATGTTAAAAAGTTGGTAGATTATTTTTCGTAGTCGGTTGCCAAACGAATTTACTTCCTATTAACGTTCTTATCTCTGACCCAACAAGGTTTTCATTATTAAATTGTTTCACGCCTTCTCACGTAAATATGTGGACGAATTCTGCGTGTACTGTTGAGTGAAAGTTTATTTTAGGGTATGTGATTTTATAACGTTTTTTGTATTGAGGGCTTAAATTAATTCTTTAGCGGGTCTGATCCCTCTACTTGTAACCTTATCAGTTACGTTGGTAGCACCTGCTTGTCGAAAAGTTTTCATGATGTCAGATCGCTGAAGGCTAAGGGGTTGAACGCCATTTTATGGAAAGAAATACTTACACAAGTGTGAAGTTAATTAGAGGGAAACTCGCCGCATTCTTTTACGTCAAGTATCGTATGTATTAAATCAAATTACTTGTGCTAACATCGTATGTACGCTTTGTGTCAAATTGCATATTACGTTTTAGGTCATACTGGTACGAAATTAGCTAATCCCCTACTGGATAATACACAACTATAAGTAAGTATTGCATTTTCTATTTTACTTCGTTGGTCATGTCGATTATTGGAATGGCCACACGTACATACTAGGTTGTAATCACAATTAATGTTCAAATCTTTTTTTGTGTCTCACATACTTATCAGGTGGGCTTTGATTCTCTATACTTTTGATTTTTGTATTCTTGTAATTTAACTTAATAAAGTAAAGTCATTCCTTCGTTAAATGTAAAAGTTAGATCGATTAGGGCACTTTAATGTGCGACGTGTTGTCCAGTCAAAGGGCGTAACTTATACTTGGCCTGTGATATCAACCCATGTAATATTGTTTGCAACGTTTATATAACTATACTTATGTACTGTCTTTGTCCTCTTCAACTACTTCTGTGATACAATAAATATATATTCTGTGTGTTATTTGTTCCTTTTCAGCTGCGGGTAGAGTTAAACGATATGTGTATAACATTTTATGTTAAGAACATTAATAAATTATTATTATATATCCCTAATAAAGTTTTTTTCCATCGTTTTGGCGCCTTTTTATATTTAATTTATAATTTAGCATTACAAAGCCTGTGACTCCCTCTCCGGGAAAACTATGTTAACCATTGTTTATTCTTTGTTACCAGAAAACCAGTTTAACACTTGCTTTCCCTTCTAGATATGGATTTAAAAAAAAAATGTCGTGGGCAGGCAGGATTCGAACCTGGATTATATTTATAAATTCATTTTAAATTATAAATAAAATATCTAATAAACTGTTAATGCTAGAAAAAATTTTTATTTGAATAAATTGTTAGGAAGAATTATTTCTATAAGAAATTGTAAAAATAATTTTAATAATTTACGGTCAAAATTATTAAAGAAAAACTGTTAAAAATAGTGGATACACCCGCTTCCGGTTTTTTATAAGAGAGAATGTGAAAAAACAGCTCCATACCAAATTTCAAGTTACTAGGACTTTTGGTTCGAGAGTTATCGTGGGTAGATATTGTTACACACACACGCAGACACTCAAGATTTTTTTGTTAAAAATATATTTTCTTGATTTAGACCTTGAAACCTAAAATTATGCAAAAAAAATTTGAAAAAAAATTGCGATCGTTATACTTTTCTTATAGGAAAGTAAAAAGGTCGGAAAAATTTTGACATAGGTAAACAAAGAAAAAGTTAATAATTTGACCAATAACTGGCGGTAGCTACAGAATAAGTGGTTTTGTATTTCTATTAGTCACTGATATTTTAGTGATCAACAAGTAAGAGCGACAAAGTCACCGGTAACGATATTTCGCCCATCACTAGTAGAAACTAAGCAACTAAAGTGACTTATTGTAAACTGTACAATGTACTAGTCCATTATCCAACTAATCGCAACCGTCAATTCCAAACAACTGTCTGCACAGTATCTTTGGTCTGCACAGCTGCACTGCAAAGGAGAAACAGTGGGGTGGAGCCAAAATGATGCGTACGTCGCGGCAATATCGCGCGGGTAGAAAAACAATCTTTGCTTTACCTTAACAGCAATGGCGGGGGTTTGATAAAGAGTATATTCAATAAGTTCTTAGTAGCATACGGCGTATACCGGGTGTCTCACGGTGACTGTCGGTTAGAAGTATATCTCAAGATCTGTTAAAGCTAAAAATTTGAAATTTTGCACGTGAGTTGCCGTGTTTAATCTGTTGAATAAAAATATTTTCCAAATGACAGCATTTCTTTCCCGGAAGTAAACATCAACATGTTTACTTTAAATACAAAATGAATAAAATTTTTTTTCACTTTCTGATCTGTCATAAAATGTTTAGTATGTATGCTTAAAATAAACGGCATATCACCCAGAAAATTATTTAGTCAGATAAATCAAAACTTTCTAAAAAGGGCATTATTAATCGACTTAATTTACACATTTGGTCGCATGAAAATCTATTTGCAATTAGGCGAAACAATTATCAGCAAAAGTTTAGCTTCAACGTGTTTGCAATGTTAATGAACCAGCGCGTGTATTATTTTATTTATGACGAGAATTTAAACGGTGAGAGATATTTAAGAATTTTAAGAAAATTTTTTGCAAGCTTTACCACAGGCCGAGTTAGAAACATGCTGGTGCTCCAGCTGATTGTACCGCTGCAGTCGGTCATCAATTGGAACAAATGTTCAAAAACCGATGGATTAGACGTCTGGGTCCTTGGTTGTGGCCAGCAAGATCGCCAGATCTAACGTTATTGGATTCTTATTTGTGGGGCACTATTAAATCAAAAGTGTACGAAACTCCTGTTAATACCAGAGAACTACGGGGTCGCGTTACCGCAGCATTTAATAACTTAGATCCTTTAGAGATCAGTAGAGCAACGATTCAGGGTGTTGAAACACGTCTTATGAAATGTATTGAAACGTTCGAGAAATTATTCGCAAGTTTCAGAAACTTCTCGAAGTTGCTATCCATTTTCCAGAACGTTCACTGAAGGATGTGGAACATTCGCGAACGTTTCGCCAAAATGTATAAATCCGGTGTAATCAAATCATAGGGCAGTTATTGCAGCAATTCGAAGACGGCAATGTTAAGAAGATTATTTAAGCTTAAATAAATAAGTGATTAACGGGTGTGTTCGAGATAAATCTACGAAGTATAAACTTGTACGTGCGTTTAATGTAAACAAGTGTTTGTATCTTTCAAGTGATCGTGCGATATAAATTAGTGTGTTTATCTTAAATATCTTTAGATTTAATTAGTTCGGTTGGTTATAACCGTTTACATATTTTTAGTGTATATAAATTAGTTTTAATAATAATCGTTACAGTATGGAAGTGAATGGTACCCATTTTGAAAATTTAATATAACTAATGGGTTTAAATTAGTCAAGAGGCGACATCAAATACAAATTCGTGTAGCGGCCTAGTGATTCCATGATCCGGGCAGCGTAGAACATATCGCATACGTTTAACTTAATATTAATTTGTTGTTATACCTTACATACAAATTTTAATTATAATTTAGTTATAGTTTGTTTGAAAATTTTCAAAGCCAACCATGTTTTGTAAAGTACCTATCTAATTATAAATTTGAATAGAGAAATGTAAATAACTCTGTAATCATTGATTTTACGTATAGGAACATGGTATATCAATTTAAAGGAAATTTATTTATGCATCGAACGGACTGATAATTAAATAGGCATTCTATTTGAAAAAAAAACCTTTTTAAAGTTTTTCTTAAATCTGGAAATAACGTCAAATAGATACGTAACCGCGGGCAATTTTTTATTATACATTACAGATAATTGTGTCTCGATCTTTTGACATTGAGAACCTAAAATCCCATTTCCGCAACTTTTACAACTTTCGATTTTCAATTTTATTTCCTAAACAAGATTTTGAAATTTTTCAGTGATCATCAATCACAATTGATACGCCGATTATTTTCAGAATATATACTAAACATTTTATAACACATCAGAATGTGAAAAAAAATTGTCTGGTTTGTATTTAAAATAAAGATGTTGATGCTCACTTCTGCTATTTCCGGAAGTGCTGCCATTTGGAAAATATTTTTATTTAACAGATTAAACACGGTATGTCGCATGTGCAAAATTTCAAATTTCTAGCTTTTACAGTTCTTGATATACTTCTAACCGACGGTCACCGTGAGATACCCTGCATGTAGTATATCATATTGGAACACCTCTAGCGAGAACATTCGCTCTTCACTTTATTTGAAAAAAGTAATCCTGCCATCACAAAGATAAGATTTTAGTCACCTTTTGAAGATTCATTAAAACTAAATCCATTTTAACAACCTATTTGAAGACCAAAAGAATGCAGCACACTGTTGCTAGAAAAAAATTGTAAAACTGCCCTATGTATGCTAAAACACAAAAATCCCAGCAGCAATAATTTGAACCAAAATTCTCATAGTTCCTTACGCAAAAGCTAAATTACAAATTGTTGTGACTATTATATATCCAAACTAATTACTCAATAACTTTTCCTGATAGCAATAGATAACCTTTTAGATTTAAAAAGCCACAGATATATAAAAAAAATCGTTCACTATTTCGTGAAAAGCGCGTGCTCTGTTTCCATGCTGATATTCCTAAGACCAATCGTGTTATCAATTGACCCTTACATGCACCATATGTTTAAGTTGCAACAATTCTCGTGAATAGTTATTCTGCAAAAATAAAATGATTTAATAAATAAGATTGTTACAATATATATTCATATTCAACGTTTAACAGACGCATCTTTAATAACTTACATAAAAAATAAATATTTCAACGACAATCATGCGGTTGCACCTATTTCGTTACAACAAAAATCACTTTTGTCTTATAGAAAAGAGTAGAATAGCAACAAATTATTTATAAGTTCTATTTAAATATTTGGCCCAAGCCCAATACTAAACGTAGAAGACTTGTCGCCGATATGTAATTTTTTTAAATTGCCTATTTTTAACTTCCAGTTTTAATTTGTATGCCGGTATCCAAATTAAGTACTTGCTTTACTAATTCGTACGTAGAAAATGAGATTGCCATCATAGGAGTAGCACGCAGGTAATTAATAGACATTCCTCGGTATAAGCCTTTGACGATTCCATGGTCTCGATAAACTCGTGCTAATGTAGAGAACATACTATGTGCATAGTGGCTTGTTTCTGGATTCATTAGAGCTAGTTGCATACGTCTTCTGGTTACTTCCATTGGATAGCTAATACTCTGTGCTAGAGCACCGGCAAAGCCTCCACACAAAAGTTTTGCAGGGACTGTTAGTACTAAACCACCAGTGTTTTTCTGACAAGGATTGCACGTAAACTGAGGTAAATACTTCATGCACCCAAATTTGAGATACTCAAACATGTAGAAGGAAGTACCAGCATAAGGTACCATTCCCATCAACGTTGGTGTAAAACCTCGGTACAATGCTCTAATACCACCTTCTTCTTTAAATATAGTTGTAGCTGCATGTACAATACCTGTGTAGATATGTTCCCCGCTTATCTTTAAAATCATTTAGTTTAATCTAAACTAGTTAACAAACAGGTACTTACTTGAAAAGCGAGTCGTGCTCTAATTGTGTCTAAAGGATATGTAAGTGTAACGGCAGTGACACCAGCTCCAGCTCCGGCAATGAATTTATCGATGTGTGAAGTTGGACCAAAAAACTCCCCCAGTTTCTTTTTATACATCTCAAAAGATGTGAATTGTGTAGCTGCATAAGGAAACATTCGTACCATTTGTGCACCATTACCTTTATACAATGCTAACACAGATTCTTTTTGTACTACATGGCGTAACGCTCGAAGTACACCGTTTGTTTCGTGATGTGGATTGTGTGCTTGTAACAATATTTTAACACGATCAAGAGGTGCCACTGCAGATTTTGACACCATTCCAGCGATGCCTACAAAAGTAATTGTGAAATCGATTTAAATATAATAAGTTAATTTACCTCCGGCTGCAAAGCTTTTCGCTATAAAAACCAAATTTTTATTTTCGGTCGTTTTAGTTGCCATTTTTTCCAGTTAATTTCACTTAATGGTTTTCTTTAAAAAAATTTCACCTGATGTGAAACCTCGTATTGTGGTGAGGAGTAGGGACTAACTTTCTCTAAGTCATCTTTTTAATTCACTGTAGTAGTAATAATAATAATAAATTTATCTGTATATAATTAAGTCGCGTAATCTCTTGAACAACTAAAAAAAAATCTAAACACTTACTCGTTTGTGGTTTAATATTTCGGTTTAAAGGTTAGGTTGCCTTGACCCTGCATGAATATTTATAAATTTAAATTAGGTTGACACACTAAAGGATTTACATTTTTTTTTTGTAAGAGGTTTTTTATTTTTTTAAATTTTCAAAAAAAAAAATTCAAAATGTTACACATCACGCAATTCTTATTGGCATAACGTTTTTTTGACTTTCTATTGGACGGTGTAATCACAGTATGTATAATAAACACCTCCTACTAACCAGCGGTCTTAAATTTGTTTGATAAAATGATAACGGACAGTTACGTCAATGGCCCATATAATGACAGTTGTTGAAAAATATCTTTCTATTTGCATAAGAAAACCTAGATAAAAGTTTACGAAGAAACTGTGCGATAAACAATGTATTTACTTATTTCGGTATTTTTTTATACAAAGTCAAAGTTGATTAAGAAAAACATGTTTTGCTACTCACTTTACTTGAAATTAGAACACGAAATAATTAATTTTTATATAGAAGAGTACTAAATTTTAACCAAACTATCTTATTGTCATATACAATAAAAATTATATAGCGACTAAATGCGGCTTAAAGTTTTATTATATTTAATTCAGCGTAGTTTTGATAAGAGTGCATGCACCAGTGGCGGCTACTAGTCAATGCTGAAAGGGGGTAATTTTAATATTAAAACTTTAAACAAGCATTATTATCTAAAAAAGATTTATATTTAAAGTCAATTTATCTATCTTTATCTTTAGAATTGTAAGTTACTAATAAAACATTTTTTTGGTATTTTTATGTAGGGTCATTAACCAAATGACGTAATGGAGAAGCCGACACTGCTATGCACAGTCCCGCGCCGTACATAAGGGCAAAGTCGTGTGGTGCAAGACGGCGCTGAGGCGCCAAAAAGCCTCAAAACTTAAAAGTAAAAAAAAAGATAGAGCAACAAACAACATTGTCAAATCAAAATTTATAATGATAAAAAAACCAGTAAGGAATTGCTAGCTATTACCGTCGTCTATTACATTGATTTTTATTTGTTTATTATTATTTTTTTTTTGAGACCAGTGAAGCGAATTACTTCTCGAAAATAATACATTTTTCAAATGAGAGTATGCAATCATAGCATTTATTCGAACGAATACGTAACATGAATTCTGTGAACTCAAACAAATTTGATTGTATTCATGCTTGAGCTTGAAATTTGGCATGCAACGAGCCAACGAGCGAACAAACGTTTTTTTTTTCTGTCTGAGCTGCATCGGTCGCGATTTCATTTGTTGCCTAATACTCGATAGATAATTAACTTAGCGAAGTGAAAAGGTTCATGGGGTAAAACATATCTGCTTTTGAAACTTTAGGTTTTTGTAGTGTTACAGACTTTATAGTGATGTGTTTTGTGTTGTGAATTAAGCTGAGTTCATCTAAAATCTGTTTTTTATTTTAGATTTATTAAAACATTAAAAGCAAAATACTTGCATCCCAAAAATCCTTTTATATTTGATTATATAAACATAATTTTTAATTGAAGTAAATTCAAACAGAATAATTGATAAGCACTAATATTATTATTTATAAAAATTTATAAATTTTAAAATAACTTGAAATAAGTAATGTTGAGAAAATACTTTCGAGTTTGAGTTTGAGACGTCGAAACATTTCCATTTTTCATGAATAATGTGTCAATTTGTTTACTTACGTATTAATTTCTTTACAGTATACAGGATGTCAGAAAAAAGAAGAAATTGTCTAGATACCAAAATTTGCTGAATAAAAGAAAAAGAAAGGAAGAACTGAAAAGCCATGTCAAAATTACGCATTTTTTTTTGCTTTGCTTTTTCTACTTTGCCAAGTATTAATAACAACAATAATACAGCGGAATCCCCGTATTCTAAACCTGTACTTGAAACAACTATCAACAGCAGACAAGAAACTGATCTTCTAGAAAGCAATCTTCATCTTCAAGTTCCGCTGATAATGAGAAATGAACACCTTCAAAAATTACCAGAACGGAAAATATAAGTCAACTTTCGAAAGATGCTGCACTATGATCAAAAAAATTACGTCCTAATAATAATCAAGAATTATTAGAACGTGGCCTTGTTCATTATCAAAGCGAAAAGGATATTTATCAGAGATAGTTCGGAGTCGGGGCGTAAGTTTTCCAATAGTTACTTCTTTAGAATTTTACTAAACAAGGAAAAAATTGAGCGTATTTGGTTGATGTATTCCGAAACAAAAATTTCACTTTACTGCTTCCGTTACAAAATGACAGCGATTTGAAATCTGTTCGCCTTAGTGATGAATCTGGTTACAATGACTGGCAGCATTTAAGTGAACATTTAAACATTCATGAAAAAAGCAAGTTACATATCGAAAATGTTCTAAAATTGCTAGATCTTTCTAACCGTTTTAATAAAAATGAAATAATTGATTCTGAAATTCAAAATGTAATAAACAGAGAAACTAAATACTAGCAAACTGTTATGGAAAGAATTTTCTACCTGATTTTTAGGTCAGCAAAATTTAACTTTTTGTGGAAGTTGTTATAAGTTGCTTAAAAAAAACAATGGCGACTTTTTAAAATGCAAAGAAGTGATTTCCAAATTCGACCCGATTATGTCAGAACATAGAAAACACTCAAATAAAAGATCACAAAAACTATCTCGGGAATAAAATATAAAATGAAGTAATCAACCTGATCGGTGAAAATATTAAATCCAAAATTTTAGAACTAACTAAAAAGGCAAAATATTATTCCATATTATTAGACTGCACTCCTGATTTTAGTCACCAAGAACAAATTTCAGTTTGTATAAGATTTGTTCATTTAAAGAGCGCGGGAATTTGTATAGAATAACATTTTTTATTATTTTGTCCTATAGATGATGTGTCGGGTGAAGGCTTGACAAAATTTCTTTTGTCGGCGTTAAAGAAAGAAGGCTTAAATATCAACGATTTGCGGGGTCATGGTTACGACAATGTGGCAAATATGCGTGGTAGGCATAATGGTCAACAATAAAAATTTTGAATTTCAATCCGCGACCTTTCTTTGTTCCTTGTTGCAATCATACCTTAAATTTAGAGGTCAATGATGCCCCAAAATCGAATATTTTGAGCATCAATTTTTTTTCTTTAGTTCAAAAACTGTTTGTATTTTTTTCAGCTTCTACTAAACGCTGGTCAATTCTGAAATCTAATTTATTTAATGTAACAAATTTAACTTTAAAACCTTTATCGGATAGTCGATTGTCTAGTAGAATAGATGCAATAACTTCTTTAAGGTATCAACTTGGGGAGGTTTCTGATGCTCTGTTTGAAATAAACGAAGGAAACTTTGAAAATAACGTAAAAAATTTGGCTGCATCGTTGGCCAAAAAATTGCAAAATTTTGAGTTCATTTGCATTATATTGTGGTAATATTTTAAGTAAAGTTAACATTATTAGTAAAATTATTCAAAAACCGAACTTTGATGTTGCTTAGTGTTGTAATCATTTAAATAATTTTTTGAAAGCTTATTGCACCGATAAGGGTTTTAATTAAAGGGGTGTAATATCGCGAAAAATAAAAAAAAAACATTTGCATTATGAATGTGACGAACCGATCCACGACGAAACTTTAAAGTTGATTGTTTTTTTAATGATCTAGATGTCATCATAACATCAGTGGATGAGAGATTCCAATTACTTTCTTCTTACTCTAATAATTTCTCGTTTCTATGAAATATTGATAAATTTAAAAACGAACAATTAGAATTATGTCAAAAAGTTGAAAATTTATTAAACGACAAAACCCGCAATGAACGAGACATCATTGCTGTTGAACTGCTGAAAGAATAGCAATATTTACAAGATTTTGATGAAAAAGTTATTACGTCTCCAAAACTTTAAATTATATAACAATTAACAACTTGGTTGATCGATCTTTTTCAAAACTCAAAATAATAAAAAATTATTTAACATCGACCATGAGGCAAAATTTACTAAGTAATCTTGCTATCATTTCAATAGAAGCGGACCAGCTTAAAGAATTAGACACCGAAGATTTAATTAAACAATTTGCAAAAATTAAAGTACGGAAAGCTCAATTCTCTTAGCTAAAATATTAATAACAACACCTAATACCTGGATATTAACCTTTAATAGGTGACATGTTGCATTATTAAAATAATATATTGTTTTGTTTTTATTTGTCGATTAGTTTCGTCCTGTGATATATAAACGAGTATTTTTAATGTTTTAAATATTTTTTTTTATTTCTTGTGCTTTTGTATCATATATTGCATTTGAAACTAAAATACAAAAATTTTGAGTTGTAATACTGTTAGAATATATTTCTGTTTTCTATTAGTTTATAATTATGTTATGTACCTCAATGAAAAAATACTTGTATGGCTTATACTTGTAAAATATAAAAATGAAAATAAATTTATGAAAATACTTTTTAAACTTATTTTTCAATAGTGGATAATAATACCTAACTTAACCCGTATCTGTACTCACATTTGAACGTAATACAAATTTGGGGCGTTATTTTAAATTATAATATAATTATAATTTAAATATACAAACGATTTTGGTCGAATAATATTTTAAAGCGTAAATTGTATTTCTAAAATATTTTTTATGTTAAAATAATCAAATAAAAACTACTAAATGTATGAAATATTTGTATTGAACGTATACCTACTATAATACTCAAAGTTTTATTTAAATAATCGTCTATTCTGCAAAAACTATTGACAACGACACTAATTACAACACTGTTATTATAAAATCAAACGCGTTTTGAAAGCAACAATAAACTAATCTAATGTCGATAAACTAATTTATTTACAGTATAGTATATTGACTATGAAATAACAAAGTTCAAATCATTATAACAAAGTAAACGATAAAACATTATTCTCTAAGTTAACTTTCTTTGAAGATGTACCCGGATGTAAAATAAAATATTTAGCAAAAGAAACTTTAATAAAAAGTTTTTTAATATCAGAAAAGTGTTTACATATTTTTTTTTAAGTTTGTGTTTAGCTTGATTTATATAAAAATCATCACAATTATTACGTAGCACTATTAGAATCTTCATTCAAGGAGGGGCATAAAAGACTGCTAAAACAACGCTAATAAATTGCAGTGGCCTGATGAAGTGCACATCTAGTGCACGAAACGTCGCTTCAAAAAAAAAAACTGAGCAGTTTTTTATGTCCCTCCTTGAAAGAAGATTCTAATAGTGCTACTTAAAGTTTAAATAAGGAGGATAAAGAAACCGTACCACAATTATTACATTTTAACTTTGTGTTTCTTTAATTTTTTTTTAAATTTTACACATGTTTAAACATTGTATTTGCTAATTATTAAACTATAAAACAGTATCTACCTATTAGCAATATATATACAATGCTATTAGACTAATCTAAAGACGAGTAATTAAAGTATTATTTAGAGTTTTTACTAAATTAGAAATTAGGGCAACGTACTAAAATTCTTTAAAAAACTGTTAATTATTTAACATAAGTTACGGTTATACGTTTTTGTAAGATCTATATACTGCGCACTTATAGTTTTGTTTTTTCGTGCGTTTTTATCATTACTTTGTAGATTTTATGACTGCTACAATTTTTCCATTTTCATTGAGAAAGTCGTTATCGGTAGACATCTTGGTAAATTACGGTTAAATTTTATTAAGCAACAAACTTATCTCTGTTGCGTTTATAATCATGTATCCGTTCTAGTTTTTTCAATCGACAGTTAATAAGATATACATTATAATAAATTAGCAAACCGTTAATTATAAATAAAAAAAACGACTTGTATTTTGTAGTTAGTAGAGCATTTGGAACGATGTTTTAATTTGCACGCAACTGCACCTCTGTTAATTATAATATTATTGCAAAAGACCCCAAATTAAGATATAGAACAATAAAACATTTTTTTTTGTTATGTCTAATAAATCTATTATCGTGAGTACCTAAATGAATATTGAAACTCTGGTAAGTATGATTCTTGATTATAAATTTCCAAAGAACTGTTATTTTGTTATTTTTAGTTGCAAATAGCAAATTGAGGTAAGCGAAAGTTAAAGAATGTCGTATTTAAATTGTTTAAGGATTGGCGATATTTGGTTTTTGGCATCCAACATTCCTTACCAAAAATCCTCATTATTTAGCAAATTATAGTTTATCATTATTTCTATTACGCGTATTCAGCATACAAATTATGATATTAGTTATAACTAGACTTTGGATAGTTAAGCACTGAAAACATTTAAAATATGCACGAAAAAAACTAAAAATATGTATCTTTTATGGGATTTGTTAATTATTTTCTATGAAAAAGTTAAAAATATTGATTAAATTTGATAATTACATAGCGGAATTATGCTTCACCTGAACAAAGTAACTCTGTGGTGCTGTTAGGTGGATTAAGTAGCCCAGCAGGTATCACTGACGGTCCCACGCCCGGGTACAGTAAAGAGGGTTTTTGAGTTAGATCAGCCTCCTGCCAAATCTAAAAAAATCAAGACGACTCACAGATCAGGCTTTGGAAACTGGACGGAAACTCTCGTTGACGACAACATCAAGAAAGATGACACGATTATGAAAGAGAAATAACATAACTAAGATAGCATACTGGAACATCCAAACATGGAATACAAAAGATTAAGATATCATAATAGAAATGAACAAACACAAAATACATATTTGTGCTCTTTTAGAAACTAGAAATAAGAGACAATGAACAGCAAGCTATGAAAACTACACCCTGATATGTAATAGCGAAAGCTTCCACGACCGGAATCTATACTAAAATAAGAATGTCTTCCGGGTTTGAACCGTGTCATTGTTGTTGTAACCGAAGTTGCCAACGTTTCGCTTTCGTAAGAGGCTTCCTCAGGGCGTGAGATAATCGCAAAACTCAAACAAGTAACCGAAATCTAACTAAGAACTTCTCAAAAGTTAGGTTATCTACTTATGAAACAAGCCATAATCTAAACTTTGAAAAGGTAAGAAAGAAAAGGATAACTTGAAAAAGCAAACGAAAATCTAACAAAGAACCACTACCGAGTTAGGTAATCAACTTATGAACCAAGTCAGATTCTAAACTCCGTAGAAGTGACTTAAGGAATCAAGGATTTTACCAGTGTTAATATTCGAATGGGATCTGAGATGTGGCGAGGAAGATGTCTTATAGAGAACTCAACAGCACATAAAATATCTTCTTTAGGAATACGTTTGGGAGCAACCGCAAAATTCTTTGCGAATTTACAGGTAAAACCTCTTCTCGCATACTCAACTCTCAGCATTTTATTCAACGTCTAGAAGCTATAAAACTTGAACCCCAAGATCTTCTCGTGAGCTTTGATGTTACTTCACTTTTTACTAAAGTTTCTATTAAGGATTCGCTTATTATCATGAAACAGATTTTGTCTCAACATGGCAAGGACTTGAGTTTGGTTCCTCTTATTGATAAGTATCTATCGTCTACTTACTTCCAATTTGATAACAAGTTTTACGAACAGGTTTCTGGTGCTGCTATGGGTTCTCTTCTATCACCTGTTGTAGCTAACATTTTTATAGATTCCTTTGAAACGGTTGCTTTGGAATCATCAATATTAAAACCTAAAGTATGGTTTAGGTATGTGGACGACACGTTTATTGTTTGGTCTCATGGTCATCTTGAATTGTCTAAGTTTCTTGATCATCTTAATAATCAACACTTAGATATCAAATTTACTATGGAAATCGAAAGCAATGGTTCTCTTCCATTCCTTGACGTTCTTGTGACTCGTAAGCCCGACGGACTTCTGGGACATTCTGTTTACCGTAAACCCACCCATACGGACAGATACCTTCATGCTTCGTCTCATCATCATTCTGTGCAGAAACGTTCTATTATTGAATCTTTGGTTCATCGTGCCTTTTCTATTTGCCAAACTGAGAATCTAGACTCGGAACTCCGTCATCTTACTAGAAGCTTAGTGAACAATGGTTATGTAAAGCGAGATATTCATGGAGTTATTAATCGTCGTCTACATCGACGTACTCGATTACCTAAGGACATTTCTACTCCCGAATCCAACCCGAAATTGGCCTTTTTACCCTACATTCACTAGGTTACAGATCAAATAGGGAACCGTGACAATCCTTTTCCTTTAAATACGGAGACTGTTTCTTCTTAAGTCACTTCTACGGAATTTAGAATCTGGCTTGGTTCACAAGTTGATTACTTAACTCAGTAGTGTTCTTTGTTAGATTTTCGTTTGCTTTTTCAAGTTATCGTTTTCTTTCTTACCTTTTCAGAGTTTAGATTATGGCTTGTTTCACAAGTGGATAACCTAACTTTTGAGAAGTTCTTAGTTAGATTTCGGTTACTTGTTTGAGTTTTGCGATTTATCTCAACCCCTGATGAAGCCCCTTACGAAAGTGGGTAAAACGTTGGCAACTTCGGTTACAACAACAATGACACGGTCCAAACCCGGAAGACATTCTTATCTTAGTATACACCCTGATATACTCTGGCAGACCTAAACACGCTAGAGCGCATTCAGGAGTAAGAATACTACTTCATAACAAATACATAAATTCTATTGAAAATATCGAGTATGTAAATGACAGAATACTGAAAGTAAGTCTCAAACTAAACAGGAGAGTTCTACGAGTACATCTAATTAGCACATATACACCTGATATAACAAAATCAAGAGAAGTAATCTAACAATTCTACACAAAGTTACAAAATATACTTGTTACCACAGACAATATTCAGAAAATGATCCTAATGGAAGACCTAAATACCAGAATAGGGAATGACAAGATATCAATGGCAAAACTTTAATGAAGTCATAAGCAATAAAACGGCAAACAGTTAATCGACCCTTGTTGTAAAAATAAACAAACAATACATTCCTTCAACATAAACAACAACATAAATATACGTTTAATAACTCGGAGGGAGACAAATCTATAATTGAATACATATAACGAATAAAGCCATAACACCGTCGAATATACTAAATACACGGTCGCTGATCTCGGACAATATAGTGTAACGAATTTTATTATTAAAACTCATTTATTTAAACTACTAAAAATATTTGTTCTTAAATTAAAAATATGTACACTTTTAAATTAACCGAACTAATTAAATCTAATAAAATTTAATAAAAACACAATAATTTATATCACTTCACAAAGATAAGATAAAGTCAGCGGATAGCTTCACATACTTGTTTACACTAAAATCAGGTACAAGATTATTCTCCGTATATTTATGTACACACACGCGCTAACGACTTATTTATTTAGACTTGAATGATCTTCTTAACACTGCTGTCTTCGCATTACAGAAATAACTAAGCTACAATTTTTTTGTTCAGTATTTATACACATTTTGGAAATCCTTTTCGAGTGTTCCATATCTTTCGGTATACGTTCTAGAAGATGGATAACAACTTCGAGAAGGCTCTTGAATTTGAGAACGTTTTAATAGAGACAGATAATAATCTTGTCTTCTATAAAATAAAAATAGGAAAACCATAAAAAATAAATCACGAACCAAACTACATAGAGAATCACACTTTAGAATCACTAGATGTAGAAAACACGAGAAAACTATATAAAAACAGATTACGTTGTAAATTGACAACATTACATTTTAGAACTCACGATGTAAATACTATATGGGCTAATCTGAAAAAATGCATAAATAAATAGGAAAAATAATAATAATGATAATGCTCTTGCAGACGATCGGCTTAGAAAAAACACTCCGTTTTCTTGAAAAACTTATACGAAATTTGTTAACGAAAGTGTTAAGGTCTGGTAAAAAGTATATTGATGAGACAATAGTGCCATTTCGGCGTCTACAATTTCGACAATGCATTAAAAATGAAAATAAATAAAAGTTTGGCATACGACTATTCAATTTGTGTACGGAAAAAGAGTACACCTATAATGTTCGAGTTTATTGTGGTACAGATAAAGCAAACGGCGCCGACGGTAAGGCATCTTCAAATGTAGTGCTTGCGTTAATAAATAACTTTCTGGATTCTAGGATTCTAGGAATTTTATACGGTTAACTCAGTCCCGCGCCGTACATAAGGGCAAAGTCGTGTGGTGCACGACGGCGCCGAGGCGCCGAAAAGCCTTAAAACTCAAAAAGAAAAAAAAGATAAAACAACAAACAACATTATCAAAACAAAATTTATAATGATGAAAAAACCAGTAAGGAATTGCTAGCTATTACATTGTTTTGTTATTTGTTTATTTTTTAATTTTTACTCTTTGAGACGAGGGAACCGAAATACTTCTCGAAAATAATATATATTCCAAATGAGAGTACCCAATAATAGCATTTATTTGATCGAATACGTAACATGATAACATGAATTGTCTGCACTCAAACAAATCTGATTTTATTTATGTTTGAGCTACATCGGTCGCGATTTCATTTGTTGCCTGATGCCCGATCGATAATTAACTTAGCGAAGTGAAAAGGTGCATGGGGTAAAAGATATATGCTTTTGATACTTTAGTTTTTTGTAGTTTTACAGACTTTTTAGTTATGTGTTTTGTGTTGTGAATTAAGGTGAGTTTATCTAAAATATATTTTTTATTTTAGATTTATTAAAACATTAAAAGCCAAAAACTTGCATCTCAAAAATCCTTTTATATTTGATTATATAAACATCACTGTTAATTAAAGTAAATTCAAACAGAATAATTGATAAGCACTAATATTACTATTTATAAAAATTTATAAACTTTCAAATAACTTGAAATAAGTAATGTTAAGAAAATACTTTCGAGTTTGTGTTTGTGATGTCGAAGCATTTCTATTTTACATACAAGATGTCCGAAAAAAAGAAGAAATTGTCTGGATACCAAAATTTGCTGAATAAAAGAAAAAGAGGGTAAGAACTGGAAAACTGTCAAAATTACGCATTTTTTTTGCAAAACCCGAGTCTATTTTGCCAAATATTAATAACAACAATAATACAGCTGAATCCCAATATTCTGAACCTGTACTTGAAACAAGCAGACAAGAAACTGATCTTCTAGAAAGCAATCCATTAACATCTTCAAGTTCCACTGATAATGAGAAATCGACACCTTCAAGAATTACCAGAACGGAAAATAGGAGTCAACTTTCGAAAGATGCTGCACTATGGCCAAAGAAATTACGTCCTAATAATATTCAAAAATAAGAGTAGTACGTGGCCCTTCTCATTATCAAAACAAAAAGGATAATTATCCGAGAGATAGTTCGGAGTTGGTGCGTAAGTTTTCCAATAGTTACTTCGTCATTCAATTTTTAGGTCAGCAAAATTTAACTTTTCGTGGAAGTAGTTTGAGAAAAACAATGGTAGCTTTTTAAAATGCATAGAAATGATTTTCAAGTTAGATCCGGGGATAAAACACAAAATGAAGTAATCAACTTGATGGGTGAAAATATCAAATCCAAAATTTTAGAACTAACTAATAAGGCAAAATATTATTCTATATTATTAGGCTGCAGTCCTGACTCTAGTCAACAAAAACAAATTTTAGTTTGTATAGGATTTGTTAATTTAAAGAGCACAGGAATTAGTATAGAAGAACATTTTTTTTTTATTATTTTGTCCTAAAGATGATGTGTCGGGTAAAGGCTTGACAACATTTCTTTTCTCGGCATAAGAGAAAGAACCCGTGGGTTGAGCTACCTATCGGGCGCGACTTCAGGTGCTGGATAGGAGGGTAAATAGGATGTAACGGTGCGCAGCTTCATCAGCTAACCCGGGACAACCCTGTTTACCTTGGCAGGTGTTGGAGTCGCGGCCTAAAATCCGTATATACTCCAATACTATTGTCACGCGAACCAGCTTTCTCAGCTCAAGCTGTAGTGTCGTGGCAAGAGCTTACACTGGGATAACAATGCCTGCCGCTTCTCTGCTGACTTTGATTAGCAAGCACGGCAGCCAAACTCAAAACTCTTGCTGCTGTGGACATGTCTCACGAGCAAGCGGTGTTGGGGGGTCTTGGCTTAATTGTCCGGACCAAGAAGAGACAACCTCATCAAAAACCTTAATCTAAGGTTGAGAGGACCAGGCCGAAAGATGCGTGACTGGATAGAAGACCAGTCGTCACTGGTTTCAACCTCGGGGCACCAGGCGAACCCCGTTGTATATAGCCTTCCGTGCGTATCGGGGCACTGCGCACGGCGACCTTCTTTTGCTCGGGACTCGTGGGAACATATATGGAACCATCGACCCAAAATTTAAATTTAAAAAAAGATGGAGACTCTGAGCAGAACCCAAAAATAACGGCTGACGCTAAGCGCACACCCTAAAAGCCCAAAAAGCTTTCGGGGACGGCAAGGCAAAAGCTTAAAAAACAAAGAAAATCGGGAGCGCAGGCAACCGGTTCCACTTCAATGGCGGGGACGCGAGAGTGAAACCCACTTATACAAGAAGCAAAGGCGGGCACATCAGGAACGCAACAGCGACACCAGACGGCGCACGCAACTGTTGGAACAAAGACGCAAAAACGTACCTTTTCTAGCAGTAGCACACCGCTGTCGCAGAAACGACCGGTAAAGCAAAGTCTAGGGGTCGAAGAAACCCAAAAAAAGACATTCAAAGACACTCTGACAGGAATTGCTTTTGCAATTATACCAAAAGAGTTCCCTAAAAACACCATCAGTCCTGAAGAATCCGAGGTCATAAAAACCTCGATACTTAAATAGATTGACGAATTGAAGAAGGGACAAGCTTCTCCGCGTTTTCAGGAATGTACCCATAAAGGGGGATTTCTGAAAATAACGTGCGCAGAAGAAGCAACCAGAGAGTGGCTAGTCGGCACGTCAAATATTAAGAAACCACTGGGGGAGGATAGGGAACTAGAGATTATTTATCTCAAAGACCTTCCTGCACCCAAGAAGGTTATGACTTGGGTCCCGGGAACAGCACTGGAACCGGCCACCCTATTGAAAAGAATATCGGTACAGAACAACATCAGTACCGAAACGTGGTGGGTAGTTAACTCTGAACCAGATCCTAAAGGAACCCAATACGTCCTGTTTATAGACAAGGGGTCCTGGCAGAAGGTGGAAGCGTCAACTAACCAATTGCATCTTGGGTTTTCAAGGATCACTCTCCGGGCGCTGACAGACTCCAAAAAGGACAGCAAAGAACCGGTTGCTACTAGGGATGTCCACAAAGCAATGGATGTAAATCCAGAGCCAGAAAGAACTTGCTGACGGCAAATCTAATGCTGAAAGTGGTTCAGATAAGCATACATCACTGTAGGGCAACCTCAGCGGCCCTCAATGCTCATATCGTAACACGCTATATTGACATTGCCCTTGTCCAGGAGCCATGGATTCACAAGAGAATAATAAAGGGGTTGAACTGTCCAGGCAGTGGCTGCTTGCGGTCCAGCCTGTGCACAACCCTCGTACATGCATTATTATAAAAAATGCATTAAACTTAATGCCACTGTGGGATTTATGTTCTAGAGACCCAGTGGCAGCTAAAATATCTGTAGTAGAGGAAGGCAACCGGAGGGAGTTCATTATCAGATTCGTTTACTTCCCCTACGACCAGAGAGGATCACCGCCGCCGGAGGAAATCTACAGGCTGATTAACAGTGGGGCCAGCAAACCGCTGATTCTCGGATGCGATGCTAATGCACACCACATCTTGTGGAGGAGCACAAACACCAATCCAAGAGGTGAAAAACTTTTAGAATTTATTTTAAAAGGCAATTTAAACATAATAAATAACGGAGATGCGCCCACGTTCATAACCGTGTCGCGCAGTGAAGTTATTGACCTTACGCTTGCTAGTCCAAATGCGAGCAAAGCGATAAAAATGTGGCATCTATCAGATGAACTTTCTTTATCTGATCATAGATACATTCGATTCTACATTGAATCAGACAGAGAACTCGTAATGGAACACAGAAACCCGAAAAAAACCGACTGGGATTTGTTCAACGAAACTTTAGCGAGGCAAATCAGGGACTTTCCCACAGTTGCAAGATCAACACACGAGCTAGAACTAATGACGGATAGTATTATTAATTTTATTAATTCATGAAAATCCGCATTTGAAGCAAGTTGCCCAAAAACTGTCAAACGAACCCCAAACAAGATAATTTGGTGGCACAGGGAGCTTGACAAAGCAAAGGCACGCACTAGAAGGCTATTTAATACAGCTAAAAAAAGCAGAGACTGGGATGAATACAAAACCAGCCCTACAACATACAACAATGCCATAAAAAAGGCAAAAAGAGACTCATGGAGAAGGTACTGTAGGGACGTAGAAAACAAACCTACAAGTTCTCGACTCCAAAAGGCTCTGAGCAAAGGCCGCACTGGAAACATTGGTTCTTTGCTGACCGAAAACTTTGCAAGAACTACTGCAAAAACACTTCCCGGGTTCGTCGTTAACTGAAGTTCCTAAGCACCAGGACCTAGAGGTACCAAACAGACGGGCACCCGAAAGGAGCTTAGACTTAACAAAAAAAATAATCAATCCGAAAACCTAAAATGGAGAATCAATACGTTTAAACCCTTTCAGTTTAAAGTTTCAACATAATGCAAAGTGCACTAAACACCGTCGAAAAATGGTGCAAAAAAGAGGGACTATCAGTGAACCCAACTAAGACGGCAATTGTTCTGTTTACCAAATGACGGAAAACGGATGACATAAAACTACTTACGATGTACGGAGTTACGCTCTCGATGACAAAAGAAGTCAAATATCTGGGACTTACTTTTGATACCAGACTGACTTTCAATGCTCATCTAGAAAAAGTCAGAACGAAGGCCATCAGGGTTACATACAACCAAACGGATGGTCGGGTATACATGCGGATTGAAACCCACAATGACCAAATGGTTATATACTCTGGTAACAAGACCCATCATCACATACGGCGCGTTTGTATGGGGTGAGAGAACCAACCTGAAAAGCACAGCTGCAAAGCTAAGCAAAGTACAGAGAATGGCATGTCTACTGATAACAGGAGCGATGAGAACCATGCTCACAGCAGCCATGGAAGCACTACTTTTACTTCCACCATTACACCTCGTTGTAATGATTGAAGCAAGACAAGCAGCATACAGGCTGCACATTAATGAACACGCGTCAATCACCGGGAAAAACAAACTGGGCATATACAACGTACTGCGTGAAGAAACGATCTTAACTATGAGATCCGACTTTACAAAAAATTATCACATTTTAAAGAAATTTAAAGTGATAATACAGTCACGAGACGAATGGACAAAAAACATTTACCCGGGCGCGGTTAAAGGAACTATGTCGTACACAGATGGGGCCAAAAATTGCAACGGTACCGGAGCAGGAGTATATGGAGACAAGCACCATGGCAATTTTCGCTGACTTTGGGTAAATATACGTCCGCTTTCCAAGCTGCTATTGACTGGTGTGTCAGAAACATTATTTTTTGAAAGCTTATCGCTCCGATAAAGATTTTAATAATCTATTGATTGATGCTAAAGAAATAGTATCCAGCTTAGACATAGAACCTAAATTCAAAAAACAAAGAGGTCTAAGACCGCGAAAAATTAAAAAAAAAACATTTTGACAATGAACCGATTTATGACGAAACTTTAAAGTTCAAAGCTGATTATTTTTTTTAATGCTCTATATGTAATCATAACATCAGTGGATGAGAGATTCCAATAACTTTCTTCTTACACTAATAATTTCGCGTTTCTATGAAATATTGATAAATTTAAAAATTATTCTGAAAACGAACAATTAGAATTAGGTATGTCAAAAAGTTGAAAATTTATTAAACGACAAAATTGGCAATAAACTTTAAATTATATAACAATTAACGACTTAGTGGATTCTTTTCTGTTGCTACCGCAGAACGATCTTTTTCAAAACTCAAAATAATAAAAAATTATTTAAGATAAACCATGGGGCAAAACCGACTAAGTAATCTTGTTATCATTTCAATAGAAACGGCCAGCTAAAAGAATTAGACACCGAAGATTGAATTAAACAATTTGCAAAAATTAAAGCACGGAAAGCTCTATTCACTTAGCTAAAATATTAATAACAATATATAATACCTGGATATTAACTCTCAAAGGTGACATGTTGCATTATTAAAATAATATATTGTTTTGTTTTTATTTGTCGATCAGTTTCGTCCTGTGATATATAAACGAGTATTTTTAATGTTTTAAATATTTTTTTTTATTTCTTGTGCTTTTGTATCATGTTACATTTGAAACTAAAATAAAAAAAATTGAGTTGTAATACTGTTAGAATATATTTCTGTTTTCTATAAGTTTATAATTTTGTTATTTACCTCAATGAAAAAATACTTGTATGGCTTATGGATTGTACTTGTAAAATATAAAAATGAAAATGAATTTATGAAGATACTTTTTAAAATTATTTTTCAATAGTCGATAATAATACCTAACTTAACTCGTATCGGTACTCACATATGAACGTAATACAAATTTGGGGCGTCATTTTAAATTTGCACAAAGGCGCCAAAAGTACTAGACGCGGGCCTTCTTTTGACTTTTTTTTACGATATGTCAACGTTTATCATGTGTTTTTCTATGTTTTGTGTCTCGCAATGTGTATGTGAGACATTTCTTTTTTAAAAGCTTTATTACAATTTATCTTTGATTTACATTGAAACAGTTAATTTGTAAAACGGCAAACAGATCATTTAAGTTTGCTTAACTATATTGCCTTTCTTTCTTTTTTCCTATTTTTTCATTTATTGTTTTTTCATTGTCAGTAGAATGAAATCAGCGTGTCGATTTAAGTGTTATTTTTTAAAAGTTTTTCTAAAAAAAATATAGGAGCGTAGATCGTTTCCAATTGTACCTACAATTATTTCCTTCCTGATTGATTTTAATGAATTTTAACTTATATTTTTAGATGTTTGAACAAAATTTAGTTTGCAGAGCAAGGATTAACAAGTTTAAAATCACTTTTACACATATGCTAATCATATAAGTATTCAAACGTAGCTACTTCGCCTACTCGAAGAAAGTAAAAACAGTTTTGTTAGTTTAAACCAGTTTATGAATAAGTTTATCCACGACACTTGACCGTGTCTCGGAATTCGGTGAAAGTTGACATACAATGTGATTACGTGAAAGTATGTGGTTAGATATGATTCTTTTTTGTGAGTAACCTTGACCCTGTGTTTTCGTTTCGTTTCCTTGAACTAAACTTGGTACACAAATGATCTTGTTGATCCGATAGGTAAGTTACATAATCGGCAAAAGTGTGTCAACTAGATGTTATTGATATAGGTAACTATTTATTCATATGCACAACAGTAATTTGACAGAGTAAAAATTCTTCGGTTAAAGTCAACACAGTAGTAGAAGTAGTATGAAATAGTTGTGAAAAAATGTCGAAGATTTGATTTTCTCTTAATTAATTTACAACGAATTAATTACTCTCATTGACTACAACAGTAGTTGAGAAAGTATACGTCGCTCAAGTTTTGGAAGAAAAACAGCTGCCTTCACTGGCCTCATCTTTCTTATAAATGTTCTACTAATTTTCTTGTGTGTTATTGTTTCGGCAAATTTAATGTTTTTAACTTTCACTTATAATCATGCAATTATAACTTTCCATTTATTAGGTCATTTGTTTGTTTAAGATCAGGGTCCAAGAGATTTTAAAAGACGTTATATAAATCACAACGAAGTCGTTAATTAAAAATCTGGGTAAATATTTGCTACGCGTTGCAGACGTAACATTACTTAAAACAGTAAATAAATCAGTATTTAGATATATAGAACGCGGTTAAGAGATCAACGAACAAAGATCTTGTCCAAAACGATACTGTTGAGGAAGGTCAACATACTATAGTTGCGATAAACCAATTTACTTTGTTCTAAAATGTATAAACAAATTTTAAAAAATCTTAATTTGTGTATCCACGTTTTTTGCGAAAAATCTTAAAAATTAGTTATCAGTTGTTTTTGATCGTCATATTTTCTATTTTCTTTATATATGCCATATCTATCAATTATAACCTTCTGAGGTCTATCTTTCTCTCTCTAATTTTGATCTAGAACCTATCGGTATTTTGTTGATCTAGAAGATATTATGTCTTCTTATTATTATATTTGAACATGATTTCATTTGATGTATATATTTCGTTTCGAGTTTTTGAAGCGTTCTCGAAGTCATTGAAAATTTGGAGACAATGATCGAAAAACGTGGAACATTTTGTATGCAAATAACGGAAGAATATAAAAAGTGTTTGGAAGAAGCCGGGGTTGGTTTCTCGAATTGAATCGGAAGAAGACTTTGTCGGTTTAAATAATTTAAGTATTTAACGGGTGTGCTAAGATAAATATAACGTCGCGAACGTGTTGTTAACATAAACAATGACGATTCAAAAGTGTTTGATGGCAGAGCCATCTCATAGTGCAATTGTACTATAAATACTATAAATAGCTATAAACGGCGGTAAACACGTTGACTTAGTTTAACACCCGCGAAATTCAAAATCAGCTTTGAATAATTCGTCGGGATAAAACCACAACGTAAAAAAACATTGGGGGGTAAGCAATGTCAATGCAATTGGCCGTTTCCCGCCGTTTATAGCTATTTATAATAAGCAATGACCAGTCTTATACATAAATAAAAGTGCGGACAGTAAATACCGAGTGATAGTACTATATAAATTAATGTAAGTCGTTTTTCTGAAGTGTCACGAGCGAAAATGTTATGTACCATTGAGAAGAATCCACGCACAAGTTGAAGATTTTAAAGTAAAGTTCAATGATCAACCCACTACAAACAGTTTGAAGCCGCAGCTGTAGCTAATGCTTGGAACAACAAACCGAAAGAGACATTTTTAATAGTGGACGTGGAGAAGCGCTTAGAATTTTGCAGACTGTTCATGGCCACCTCTTAGGAAACTACGAACTCTTAATTTCACGTTTAGAAATGAGATACAGAGATACTCATCTTCAACAAACAGGTGTCGTGTTTAGAAAGCTGCGGAAAATCTTTAAGAGTTCGGGGCTGACATCGCTTGATTGACATGGCTTGCGTATCCTACAACATCAGATACCTTCCTGGAGCAATTGGTTATTCAAATATTCGTGGACGGCCTCCGAGACAACAAAACGCAGCAAACTCTACTGTTAGCTAGAGGTAAGACGTTGGATGACACTTTAACCTCTGCCTTGGTGTTTGAGACAGCGTCGTAAATTTCGCTGTGCGGTATATGTACCCGCGCAGACACAGGAAAGCATCGAAGAAATAGTGCGACGTGTATTCCGCGAACAAGTAGCTCGGAGAAGAGAAGGAACGTGCTGAAATTGCGGCGAATTGGATCAAAAGTGCTCAATTACTGGTTGACACGGGAGCGACAAAAACCATCATTCGCCATGGTATATCACTGGAAAATGAGAAGACCTCACCAGCGACAGTACGACTTCGAAAAATTACCTACTCACGGACAAGTATAAGTCGCCATTGGTTTGGAAAATGGAGTACTTGATCATCAAGTACTGGTAGCTGACATGAC
The DNA here is from genome assembly GCA_035610365.1 of Aquatica leii. Classification (NCBI taxonomy): domain Eukaryota; kingdom Metazoa; phylum Arthropoda; class Insecta; order Coleoptera; family Lampyridae; genus Aquatica; species Aquatica leii. The sequence goes on along the minus strand of CM069437.1, from coordinate 38,842,148 downwards.
GGAAAAAGTTATCCTGGTAATTGAAATTATAAAGATGTATTGGGTTCTTTTTGGATTAAATGCAATGCACGCCAGTATCTCAAATTGTGAGATGCGCGAATTCTAGTGAAGCTACGTCGCCGAAAAATGCCTACAACATCTATTAGACATTCTTTCCTGCAAATGCCAAAACTGTTTTTTTTTGGGTTAAATTAACATTCTTTAATTGCAGAATTTTTGTAATGACTTTTTAAATTGGAATAGGTACATGCTGATATAACAAACTAAGAATGTACGTTATGTTTATTGGATGTTGTAAGTTCAATGCTAGTAATTTCTCAATAAAATTATAACCAGCTTACTAAAGTGGTGATCTAGCAGTATCCAGATGTTTTTGCACTAGAGGGTAGCTCCAAAGAAAGAACTAACGTGGTAAAGTACAAAATTAATACCGGCGATGCTCGGCCGATAAGACAACATCAACGCCGACCTCCTTTGCCAAAACAAGAACAAGAAGAAGCTGAACAAATTATTGAACCAGTGGTGCTAGTGAAGAAGAAAGATAGATCAACGAGTTTTCTACGTTAAATTCAAAAAGTGGTTAGTGGCAGGTAGAATTAGAACCCAATAACCGTGAAAAGACGTCTTTTACGATTGCAACTGGTTTTTAGCAGTTCACTGTTATGCCCTTCGACCTTTGTAACGCTTCTACAATGTTTGAGCCTTTGATAGAGATCATTTTGCGAAGACTATCTTGGAAAACGTGCATTATTTACAGAATATATATCATGTTGTGCAAGGGTGGCATATAGTCTAACATTAAAATTAGTCAAAAAGCTGGCTTTCCAACTAGAAATTGCAAATAACAAGAAAGTTTCAGAGCCATGGAGAGTCTCAACAGCAGCAGGGGAGACTGGGTTTGAGCTTTTCTTAAAAGAAATCAATTATGCAACCGTCAAATATCCTTGATATAATATCAAGGATATTTAACCTGGATGCAACTGGGACACTGTGCAAAACCCGAAGAAAATTGTTGCCGAAGAGGGCATTAAGCAGACATCCTCTTGCACTAGAGCGGAACAAGGCACCTTAGTAACAATGTGTGACCTATTGGAACTTTTCTTCCTCCAGCAATATTTCCCAGAAAATATTTTAAACTGTATATGCTGTCAGGGGCGCCTTCTGAAGATTTAAGCTTAGCCATTAAGAGGCTGGATTTCTTCAGAGCTATTTCCACGTGTTGGATTACCGATTCACACAGTTCTAATGAGAATCCATCTTGATTGGTATTTAACAATCTGGAAGCTCACGTTTCAATTCAAGTAGTGGAGAAAGGGCGCACAGCAGGTATCACCATTGTGACACTATCTCCTCACTGTAGCCATAAGTTGCAACCGCTAGATAAGGCGGTTTTCTCCTTGTTCAAATCAGCATATAACTCTGTTTGTGACGTCTGGTTGCTGAATCATTCAGGAATACTTTTAACAATCTATCAAGTTGCTGGACTAGTAAACACAAAATTTGACGCAGCATTAACTCTAAATAATATAAAATCTGGATTTTCTAGGACAAGGATTTACCCTTTAAATGAGAACATGTTTACAGATGTCAACTTTATAGAATCATCCGTGACAGATAAACCTCTGCCAATCCAAAGCCTCATCTAAAAGAAACTTGAAGAACTAACCGCAGCCGCAAATAATACAATGCTGAAATCCAACCCATCACACCAGCGTCAAACCCGTCTGGAACCTGGTGTGTACTTTCGCCCGATGAACTTCGAGGTTATTTAAAGGCTCTTGAAAAGAAAACCCAGCGTAAGCAGACCCGAAAAAAAATCGACCATGATCATAGGAATACCTGTAAAAGAGGATTTGAAAACTCTTTGTTGATCCGGGCTTAAAAACCTCTATGGAAGAAGAAGAGGTTGTGTTCCATAAAGAAAAATATGATAACGATGATTAACTCTCTGACCTGCTAGGTTCAGGTTCTGAATTAGAGGGTGCAGACGAGGAGGATTTCTTCGACGTATATATATTCCAACGCTTCACTTATGGATTTTGGTGGAGTTTGAAGGCAAGAAGTAGAACAGAAGGAAGATGAGGTAGTCGTTAAATTTTTGGAAAAGCCTAAGCATATGTTTTTTCCCGTGGTGAAAAATGAGGCAACTGTTAAAATAAGAAAAAATAAGAATAATATTTCCCACAGTCAGAAATCTGTACAGCACAAGTCCAAACTGTTGTTCCTAACTGGACGGACACCCCTGCCAGTTATAATTTTTCTTTTTCAAAAACGAATCAACTTTTAGTGCCATTTTCTGGCAATCAACCAATGGTTTTTTTTTCGTATTATAGCCGACGCTGAAATATTAAATTTGTTTGTGACGGAAACAAATCGGTATGCTTAAGAGGTAATTTGTTTACCCGGATCCAGCAAAATTCAGAATAACGCGTTGGAAGCCGGTTACTTGTGAAGAAATGCGGAAATTTATGGCTCTGGTGTTCCATACCGATACCTTCAAATTAAATAGGCTCAATGAATATTGGAAAAGACACTCTCTTTACAATTTTAAGTGTTTTTCTGCACACTTGAGTAGAGATCGCTTTCTGCTGATAATGCGGTGCCTACACTTTGCTAAGAATCCGGCCGAAACATGACAAATTGGTTGTACGGCCGGTTTTATATTTTTTTAACCGAAGAATGCAAACTATTTATCATCCGCGTGAATAACTATTACTTGATAAATCAATGGTTTTGTAGAAAGGGGAGATTGGCAGTACATCAAAAATAAAAAAAAAAGAACCCAGCGGTATGAATTAAAATCGATGCTGTATACTAGAGCACTAGATGATAGTAGCAGAAAAAAACATACAACTAAGCTGGTAATGTCAGCAGACACATACTTGAATTCAGGTCATTCGCTGTATATGGACAATTTTTATAATTATTTTGAATTAGCTCACATGCTGAGCACTTACTGTACTGACACACTCAACGTCAAAAGGAAGCAGAACCCTAAGGATGTCTTAAGCAATAAACTGAAAAAAGGAAAGACTACTGCCAGATATTTTGACGCAATGATGGTAGGTAAATGGAAAGACAAGAGAATGGTTCTCTACATTTCTAATGAATATGACAACGAAATGATAAAATATACTAACAGGAAGGGACGCAATAAAATAAAACCAGCGGCAATTTTGCACTACAAATCGAATATGAGCGGCGTCGATAGACAAGACCAGCTAAGTTTTTACTACTTCTGCGACAGGAAAACACTTAGGTGGTATAAAAAAATTGAAATTCATTTTATACATCTAATGCTACATAAAAATGATTCAACCCAAAAAACGTTTTTATATGATTTCCGTCTATCGGTTCTGTGTAGTCTTTTGCGTATTGAAGAAACCAAACCGGCTCACCCCAAAAAAGCTTTGTCTAAACACTCCTTGACTAAAATTCCATCAAAAGCAAAAACGGACCCGTGAACCAAAAATGCTGTACAGTATGCTCTGCAAAAAAAATTCGCAAACAAACAACGTACTATTGCGAAAGATGTTCAGGACGACCACCAATTTGCGTTGGGGTATGTTTCGATAGTGCTCATCCGTGAGGTGCAGTTTGTGAGTGTTTTTGTGTCAAGAATTTTTTTTATGTATATATTTTTATTTTAGTATTTGTGTTGTTTCCGTTAATTCAAGTATTTGCGAAAAAAAGTAAAATTAAATTTATAATAAAAATTAAAATTAAAATTCTATACGTGTCTACGCTGCAGTATGGTAATACATTGATTAAATAAACAAAACCAGTAATAATTATTAACTAAACTAATATTTTATATTACAGCTTTAATCCATGAAAAGCAGAATCCAAACAATTGCTCATTCCGAAGCACGAAAGATAATTCGTTATGTCAATGGCTGCGTTCCAAACAGACATAAGCATACTTGTAGCAAAGTTTAACCATCTTTTGGATGATAAATAACAGAACTGTTAAATCTTCTAGTTGTAACAACAATTGCTCAAAATTAAGAAAAATGAAATACACTTAAGAAAATGGCGACTGCTACTAAAGCGCTACAACGTAGCAAAAACGATTCAAACACATAACACAAAGCAAAAAATAAACGTGCTTAATGTATTTTATATGTTTGTATAAGAATTTTGTCAATGAATGCATTCATTTAAAAGAGATTTTAAAATTCCTGCTGCTGCAATAGGGAAATCCTTGAGTTTCTTAATACTTGGATTTCATTAGAACAAATAATGTAATACACGTAAACTTAATCCAAATTAATGAATGACAAATATCGCACAACGAGGTATTGATATTAAAAACTTGGTTCGAAATGTATTTTCTGATTTAAGAAATATAGATTGGGAAAAGCATTGCAATCATGTGTTTTATCTTTGTAAAGAAACGTGAAATGCAGATAGTTTAGTTATTAAGGTTGTGGAAAATTTGACGTTTACAGTAAATAATGATGATTCAGGTGACGATGAGCGGGCAACTGCGAAAAGTAAATCTTTATATAACGATGATTAATTAATTACTGACTTCACCGGTCATATTGTATGTCATTTAATAAATACAATGCGTTGTATTTTCTACCAAAATAAGTATGTTTTTTTCTGCTTTGTAAATTTTTTAATAAAAGACTTCTTAAAAAGGCGTGCTAGTTGTGGCTATCATAATTGTAATTAATGATAAAATTAAAACAAGATGTTTATATAGTGATCAATATTAACTTATGCAAATTATACACAATCGCGTATTAGTCATTTGGGTTGCTTTACATTTTCTAATTTAAAATAGTAGTCCCCGAAACATTTTACTTTTTCATCAATTAATAAAAATTTAAAAAAAAACAACAACCCAAAATGATATTTCTTTTAATTCAAGTTTTCAGTAATATCTGTCACAAACGGCAAGCACTTAATTTTTTTTTGCTCACGTTCAGGTTCACATACTCAAATTTATTACTCATGGTTATTTAGGATACCTTACAAAAGTAGTTACTCTAGTAACGTAAAAGTGATATAATAAAAACGCGATCTAGTGGGGGCTGGGTTTTTGAACAAATGCAAAATAAGCTCTGGTCCAAAAAAATATATTATTTGGTACAATTAAGTTAATTAATCTTTACATTAGCACAAACAAAAGAATGCTTAGAAAATTTGTTTCTTTATATTTTTTTACTTACTTTTGGTGTTTTCGATTTTTAGATGTTTGTTTAAAGAATAAAAAAAGTTGTACTCAAACAAAAAAACAAAATTGTCTACAAATTTTAATATTCTATTGTGCGTATTTTAATGTTTGCATAAAAAACGTATAATCTGATATGTCCAATTAAGTAGGGTAATTATTTTATTGATCGATTTTTAATAAAAGCAGATGACACAAGGATTATTAAAAGTCAATTTATATCATCAAGTTACAAATGAGTGATATCCACCAAATAAACGTTTACCTTAATTGAAAATCAATAACAAAAAGAACTATGGATGTGTTAAGTAATTAAATTTTTATAAAGCTAACGATGAGTTGCAATATAGTTTTTGTTTTACGCATATTAATAAAAAAAAATGCAAAGTTGTATTTAAGGCAAGGCTGTATTGAACTACAAAACAGTATGTATAATTGGATTAGTTTTTGGTTGAAACTAGTTTCAATTTGTTTGAGTTATACTTTTATTAAATTGTAGAATAGTAGGTAGTTGAAGTAAATTACTTTTTTTGAATATGCAATTATTTTCAGAAAAGTAGTTCGTTGTTTATGATTACTTACAAAAAAATTAATCTATTTTATCAATAGCGTACTAGTTACTTCACAAATAGTTTTATTTACATGGAACACAGCCCAATCAGCAAGGAAACGTTTTTTTCATGTTTTGAAAACGTTACAACGTTTTAAAATAGTTGAAATAAAAAATGTTTTTCAAAAAAATATTTTTGGTACGTTTTAAAAATATTTTATTTAAACATTGATATTGAAATACTTTAAAAATGTTTACTAAAACATTTTTTAGTAACATAAAAAATTTTTACTTTATTAGAAATTATACTTTTGTCTGCTTTCACTTATACACTCTTTTCTTTTATATATTGTAACAAAAACACAACTATATAAAATTTTGTTACATATTATTAATAAATACATATTAAACCTGTTCGTTTTTCTAAAAATTTTCTTGCAAATTTGAATTAAGTACTCAATAACCGCGTTTGCGCAAAGTACCAATATCTGCGTGAAAAGATAGCGATTTTGTATATTATAATTGCATTATATTTTAAGCTTCCATGGTATTACTCGCTATGCTGTGTAATGTATTGTTAGTGTATCAGTTTAATCGTTTTCTAATTTGAGTTCTAGTTAAACTCAAATAGATACTTTTAGTATATGTCAGCATTTATTATGATGGTACGTTTTTTGATGCAAAAATTTTTGCTGAAGTTCAATATTATTTGTTACAGCAGTGGTACACTAAAATGTTCATTCTATGAATTTCATGATTTCCATTCTGATATTTTAAGGTTATCAAATTGATATGATGTTGGCCAAATGGAAGATTTGATCGTGCACAATAACCAGTTAATCTTGGTTTCAAAATCTTGGATTGTTAGTTGTTGTGGTTTTGGTTTTTACACAAAGAGGTACATGCATAATTAGTCAAAAGTTTTCTTATTTTATGGATAGGATCCTTCGGTGTGGAGGAACGGCAACAATAAAAACAACATTTATTGTTCAGGTCTTAACAACAGATAAAGGTTGTTTTTATTGTTGCCGTTCTTTCACTTCGAAGGATCCTATCCATAAAATAGAAACACTTTTGATTAATTGGAAACTTTTGTGAAAATTGTTATAATTATTTCAATTAATAAAGTAATTACATGAATATTGCTTGTTTTACTTTAATTTTTGTTATAAGTACCAAATGGGTTTGCAGCCACAAGAATTTGAAGTTTTTGTAGTACACAGAGTGTATTATCCATCTTTTGTAATCATTTTATAGCTGGTTCTACCCAGTAAACACACGACGTCCCAGGGACGTTCGTTTTATGTCTAAATGATGTCTTTACCTCCCCGGGCTTTAAAACGGACCTCTTTAGGATGTCTTTAATAAGACGTCCTTAGGATGTCAATGAAAAACGATGGGATGTCCTATGCGGGAAAACAAATGCAAACTTCTTGTTCTCTGGTGCCTACTCAACACCCGTACGCTCCTTTGGTATATCAAAGTGGTACACTCTGTTTGGACCGTTTGCACTCTGTATTTGTTTTTGTTTGTATTCTGACTACTTTATTTATCTGTTCTTTATTTTATTGCCTAACGTTTTTAGGGTGTTTTAGTGCATAAACAAATTTATTTGGTAAGTTTTTGGTACCTTGTATTTATTTAAATTTATAAGAATCATCATTTATAACTATTATTTTGAATTACAAAAAATTAATAAAAAGCTTATCGAAATTAAAAGATCACAAGCATACCTATGCGGTGAATTGAAAATATTTATTTTATGCAAAAAAAAATTTTTTTTACTCAAAAAATTATTAAAAAAATGTTTTCTTTGTTTTAAAGGTTTAAAAGCGTGACATTATCTCACGACTTTTATCGTCGCGATTCACAATAAGTCATCCAAAAATTTACCCAATATCTGTCAAATTGACCGATAAGCCACAAAATCTATAATCTAACTAAGAAACTATAACGTTATCGCGTTGAGGTTTTATCCCGACGAATTATTGAAAGCTGATTTTGAATTTCGCGGGTGTTAAACTAATTCAACGTGTTTACCGCAGTTTATAGCTATTTATAGTTAACTTTAAATACATAGTAAAATTGAGATGGCTCTGCCACCAAACACTTTTGAATCGGTTCTTGGTAACATTAGTTCATAGTTATGATTAGTGTGCGCATTTCTCGTATTGTATTACTATTTCCACAATAATTAGTTAGGTAGTTAAAAATACGCCTAGAAATAATTTTGTTTTTACCACATTCCTCTGATGAAATGTAAATGCGAAACGTATAAAAATTCTTAATGGATTTGCAAAACTGACGCGTTTACAAAAATTTCGTTTAAAAAACGATTTAAACAATTTTTAACTGGTTATAATCGATCATCTCTTATGATTTAATCAATAATAGATTCATCAAATCGATCAATTAATAATTCTACAAAAGAAGTATCAATTTATCAATTCTTTAATTTACAAAAATAAAAATTCTCATTGCATAGAAATACCAAAATAAGTTTTTTGTATTAACTTTTTTATCGACTCTACATGACGATTACCATCTCTTATGTGGTTGCATTGTTTCAAGCGCCACTTAAAAAAATCGGGAAGAAAGTATAAAAAACTCGCTAAAGAGGGCCAAAGAACGCCGGGATCGAGAAGATAAAAAAATGAAATAATCTAAATTTATTTTAATTGAATATAATTTGGATTATTATTTAAAAATATAGTTTTATGTAATAATAATTTGTATTTTATTTGATAAAGTTATTTTTATTCATTACGTCAAGTTGCAGAGGATGTTACGTGCATAAATTTAAATAATGCATTACCCTGTATATTGGTTTAATTAAAAATTACTTTTATATTTCTCGACGCCATCTATTGGGTTCGTTGGTCATTTCGTATTGAGTAGGCGATATCCGGCGAGATACCGGCATTTTGACTTTGACATCGTTCATGTTATAACCTATGTCTGCGTGAATTAAAAATCGTTTTCTCAAATCATCCACGTGTTGGGACACGATGGAAAATAGAAGTCTTCTGAATTAACTGCTTTAATCCACGCAGAGTAAGTGGTTTTTGTTCTTTCTTTGATTAAAGGTAATTTTTATGTCTTTTTGTTAGCGCCATGTGCTACCTTCTAAATGTGGGTATTCTGGTTGTAATTTAAAACCTACAAGGAAAAATTATAACTTCTTTACGATCATAAAGTATTCGAATCGTCACCGGCCGTTCCACCACAATCTGGCCCTGGTTCTAGTCGATACTGAAGTACGAGGGATGAACCTCGACAAATATTTTGATGGGACGATGCTAACTATTTATAAGGCCTACGGTTATAACTAATTAAACCACAGACAAGGGGTACAACAGCATTCGACAACCGGGTTATATTATATATACTTTCTTGTACCTTAAGTAACGATTTTTGTAGATCTTGATTTCGTGAGGTATTAGTTTGACACGATTTGCGATTCAAATTGTTTACAGGATTGCGTGCCGGGGAAAGCGCTTTCTTCGCACAAGTGGAAGTTCCTGTGTTAATGGTAAGTGTTTTATGTACCTTATTTCGTTGTCAACAAGGTCACTCACGAAACTTTTGCTAATATTAGTTCTGTAATTATCGATATTGTTGTTTACCAGTTAGGTAGTAATTTTTTACTTATTTTGAGTTGCGCATGCTGTGTACTACCAACGATTAATTAACGTTAGTGCTATCTTAATTCCGCACGCTCTGTTACGATAGGTTAACATTAATGTAGTAATTTATTATCACTGTGTTTGATTGTCAGTAATGCCATATTACTAATTATTTTGTGTACTTCGCATATTGTATACAGACGAAATTTACTACAAACTATTCTTCGCTGTTCCTTTCAACGTAATTTATGTGTAATGTAAGTTGCCGATACTTCTGATATTCTAGTACCTGCTTATATTTGGCTATTTAACTTTTAATCTATTTATCTTGATAGAGTAATTAAAGTGCAATTGTTGTTAACGACTTAGTTTCTTTTTTTCGTTTCTTTCAGCCTTACGAACCTTAAAGTGAGTTACAAGTTTATACCGTCTGTCTTGAGCGGGACAGAAGTGACTTTGGATAAGCTCTGGCGCCCTTAAGCACATTTTTTATTTTATCTGTGAACGCCCCCCTCTCCCCGACTATTGTGAGTTGGCCGTGCAGGTTCGTAAAATACCAAAAGCTTGTAACAAGGAGTACGTTAAGTCTCTTTACTGAATAAAAAAAAACAATAGAAAAAACCACAAAGTAGATGTACTTTAACTGGAAATGGTACTTTTCTTGATAAAAATATAATATACATATATAGTACATATCCTACAGTCATCTAAAAGAGACGTCCCGTTGCGGATACGCAAGGATGTCCTATAAGGACATCGTAGGGATGCACACACTTGTGACAAAAAATGTCCCATGAATGTCCCTAGGACGTACACAGAACCAAAATGGGATGACTTTGGGACATTTAGTGATCCGCAACATCATGTCCCCGGGACATCCTTGTGTTTGTTGGGGATCGACATATAAGTTGTTGTTTACTTAACTGAGTCACTCGAGCCACAGAATACAATCTGTGCTCGAGCTCTGGTAATTATACTATATATAAATATTTTTCCAATTCAATATGTAGAAAAGGGGAGGGATGGCTACCTCCTACACATCATGCTATAGTCATCTAAAAGGGACTTCCTGTTGCGGATGCGCTAAGATGTCCTATAAGGACATCGTAGGGATGCACACACTTGTTACAAAGGAACGTTCCATGAATGTCTCTAGGACGTACACAGAACCAAAATGGGATGACTTTGGGACATTCAGTAATCCGCAACATCATGTCCCCGGGACGTCATTGGGACATCTTTGTGTTTGTTGGGTATAATAATGGTATAAAGTCAGTTAAGTTATACTTAGTTTGATTGTAAAATGCTGTCATTATTGGCTGTGTTATTTGTAGAACTGCCTTTAAGCATATTGCAATATTAAAAAAAGCGTTGATTATACATTTTTTATACATTAATGTAACATCTGTAAAATATTATAAATATACGTATATAAATAATATTTATTAAACATTTTTAGAATGTTTTTCTAATATCGACTTTGCAACGTAATTCTGGCCATTAAGACGTTTTTGCAATGTTTTTAAAAACGTAAATATATCTTTTATAAAACGTCGAAAAAAACATTTCAAAAATGTTTCTTTGTTGATTGGGAGTTATTCAGTTTGAGTTGCAGTACAATATGTTTAAGTTAAAGTGTTAAACCAAGAGATGAATAGGGGAGAGTGGGCCACAGTGTGGCATAGGGTTCAGTATGTCAGTTTGAATTTTCCGTCTAGAAATAGTTGTAGATATGTTTATGTTTGACAGCAGACACTTACATATGAGCAGCATAACCGTATCTATTACTACTTGTCTAGTGGTTAATGTAAATCGGGTTCGAGATTATTTTATGTTTATTATAGAAAAAAAATAATTACAGTGAATATTAAAACGTAGAACTTTGGTTAATTGCCGAATGGTAATTTTGCATTCATGTAAGTATAATTTTAATATTAATATTACTAGGTATACTTTTGTATTAATCTAAAAACGTTTTGTATAAGCATGACGGCTAATCTATTGCAAACTTGTACAGTGGGGACACAGTATGCCATTTATAAATGGGGTACACTCTGTCATGACTCATTGTACCCCATTTCATATTCCTATTTTGTTTAGGATATAAAAATCGTTAGAAATAAAATTTGAACCACAAATGTTGGTCTTATAAATGCAAATGAAATGCGAATAGCAGTTCTCCGCCGTGTCGTCAATAAAAATTGTAGTGTCAGAAGTATCGCCGCAGATTTAAATATTAACAGGACCATACTACAACGATATGTTAATAAATGAAAATCTTTAACTCTGGAAGAACGTGAAAACTTCAGATTTACACCAAATTACGGTGTTAACAAGGTAATCGATACAAGTTTTGTTCTACCTTGCATATTTAGTAAATCCTATGGATCAGTACTCACGACAAAAAACATATCAAATGGTTTTTTGTCAACACGCATTTTGCCTTTTAATAGAAATATTTTTGACGAGGAAGATTTTTTAGGATTTGGTGTAACAGACAGATCTCAGAATTTGAATAATGAAACTACTCCATGCAATGCCAGTACAAGCCACAAAATAACACCAGAGAAACGAGGTTTAAAAACATTGATAGCACCGCAACAATTAAAGCCTTTTCTGAAAACTGAATTGCGAAAAAATAACACACAGAAATGCAAACGAAAAAGCAAAATTTTAACAAAAACACCTATCAAAGATGTCATCTGTGAAGCAGTAACCGAGAGAATAAGAAAAGAAGCAATTAAAAAAAAAACTGATGTTAAGAAAAATTTGTGTACAGCGACGAAGATTCTTATGAAGAACTAAGTTTGCACGTTGAAAGTTCAGGAAGATGAGAATATTGAAGATGAATCTGGACTAACATTTGACTTCAATTATAAACCTGAACCAAAGGATTTTGTATTAGTGAAAGAAGGTGTGCAGCATAAAAACAATATCTATTCCGTCGGACAAATTGTTTTAGTAACTGAGGAGGGGTATGATATATTGCATTTAAAAGTAACTAAACGAGACAACTTTATTTCTAGTGAAAATGTTTTTACATTTTCAAAAGGAGATGTAGCATTAGCAAAGTTACCAAACCCTAAAAATATTGATAAAACTTTGCGAACTTCAGAAATGTTCATTTTTCCAGTATTTCTTCTGGATTTAATATTTATTAGATCTTAAACTAGGTTAAGAAATATATTCTCTTGTGTGTTTGTAATAAAATATAATGATATCTACTGAAGAGGTATATTTTTTGTAGATCTACTATACCCCGTTTGTCGTCCCACTGTGCCCCATAAGTAGGGAAGGGTGTGTGATTTGTTATCAAAATGTATATATCACTATTCCATAGTCTGTCAAAGAGATGTGCGGGTTGTTGGCATCTCATAGTCTACTTAAATGTAGTTCTGGGTGATCCAGTATAAAAAAAACTATGAGAAAACACAACCTACTTTTGACATCTACTCGAGTTAAAAATGAGTCACTGTCACTGTGCACTTCAACATTCGTTGGATATACATTTTAGATTTAAATCATTGAACAAAGACATCTAATGGCAAAAAAATCATTGTAGTTAAAACGATTACATTTTTTGAATGAATATGTTTTAATAAAATATTTGTGCAATAATACGGTATAGAAAAACAGTACACATTTTTTAATTACGAAGAATTGAATAAACCTATTTACAAAAAATTCATAATTGTAAATTCATTTTATAAATATTAAGTAAAGATTGTTATTGTCGATTTCGCTCCAAAAATAGCGAAAATATTGAGAAATAGCGCATACCGTTACTTTTACTGAACGTGACCATTTCATTTGGTTATTCCCAACAATAATACATTCACTATTCACAGTTGGCAGCATAGGTTGGCAGTAACGAAAAATGTATACAATAACCAAACATTTTGTAATCTCCGTAATCCCACTTTAACAAAATAAAATAATTATGTCGGATTTTACTGCCCGCCGCGAAGCAAGAATTCGCAAAATTCTAGAAAATTCCAGCACTAGATTAAAAAAAATTGCAACCGTATCTGACGATCTCACAGGTAGACACTGCAAATGTAATTTCTTGTTATTAAAATTTGTATTGTTGCAGATGAACAACCAAGTGCAAGTACCGAAGAACTAGTTCCTTTAAAAAGGGAAAAGCAAACATTTAATGAGCCAGTGCCTGAAACACATTCCAATAATGATGACGATATAAACGTAATTTATCAAGATGATGAACATAGTTATAGATCTTCCGAACCTGCAATAGAAATACCTGATTCTTCTTTGCTTTGCTCATCAGTACGTTACGTTTTAATTGTATTATTGGCTATATTTATTAGACACATGATTCTTGTAGCCAATTATATGCAGATAATGGACTCCTTAAAATATTATCGATTGAATAATATATTTTTACCTTTTTTCACATTCGAAGTAATCGATTTCACATTTTTTAGACCATTTATCCAACGATTTAATTACCTGAACATATTACATCTATTTAACTTAGGTTTAAGTACTGAATCTGTAAGTAATTTTATAATTGTAGCGCAAATAATGTTGCAAGTAATGCAGGATGTAATGGTTTATTTCTTTACTTTTATTTGTTTTGGCGGAATTATCGATTTAATTTCCTCTTGATAATAAAAAAAATTAGTATAAATTCATTAATGTATTTCAACTTAGGAGTATAATCAAATAAAACATTTAAATTCTTAAACAAGTTATTTAATACCGATTGATTCAGTATACTTATTCTTTTTAATACTTGAGTGACAACCAGGACAAAAAAATTTGTGTTTAAACACTTATTTCGTTTTCTTATGCTCTGATTTAGAATCCTGGCTTGTTTTAAGAGGTTTTGCGGTTAACAGTTGACTGTCTTTACGTATTATGTCACTCTTTCCTGCCTTAATCATTTTTGTTTCCCACCTTTCCATTTCGGTTACATATCTAATTTGATCTTGCTTATGCAGTTTATTATATTTTTCTCGTTCTGGATCAGTTAATTTACTCCATTCTCCGTTGTAAGTTTTTAAAATATCGATGAATTTCTTGTCTTTGTTCTCAGGAAGTTGCAATTTTTCTTTAATGAAATATCCAAAATTACTAATTGGTCGTTTTGGTTTATCTGCATCACGTTGTAACTAAAATTAGTATTATTATTACAGCAAGGTCGTAAATATAAGCCCACCTTTTTAAGGATTTTGTGGTTTTTATTTTGTTCTGTTTCTCGTTTTGCATTTGAGATGGCTTTCTTTTGATCAGGGTCTAACGACTGCATAAATTTTTTATGTTTCTCATGATATTCTTCTAGTTCCTTATGATAAGCTTCTTCATATTTATGTCTATGATCTGGATCCATTGTGTTCCAATCTTGAGCACATTGTTTAGTTATATTGACTAACGACCAATCGGGATGTTGTTTTTTGATTAACGGTCGATGTTCAGTTAGAAACTTAAAGTATGATGTCAGAGGTTTCTTGGGTTCCTCGGGAACCTTCAGTTCTTTTAATTTGTCGTGGGCTTTGGATCTTACGTTTAAATTAGGTTGTTGAAACGTTATTACAATCCTAAAGGAAATAATTGTCAAGGCATCTTTAGGTTATACAAATTTCTTACCTATTTCTTAAAATGCCTCGATAATAAGCGCAATTATTTATAATATTCGATAACAATGCGTGGGTTACCATTATAAAAATATTTATAAAAAAAATAGAAACTTAAACGTAAATCGTTATTTGAAAAAAAAACCTTGTAGACAAAAACGTATTTGTTGTTTACTTCCTTCCATTAATATTAATATCGGTGTTGCCAAATAGTCACTGAGTGAAAACTAGTGTTGCCATGTATTAAAAAATTAACTCTCACTTCTTCACTTCTGTTTATATTGTAATCATAATTTTCATTTTTTTATATAAAGAATAAGTGAATAAAAAACAGGACTTTAGATGCAGTTAAATTAAATAGTTAATATTTATACGTTTAATTAACATATATTGTTTAATTACTTAATACAAAAGAAAAAATAATTATTTGACAACAGCATGATCTAAAACAGCAAAAATTGTCACGTAAGTTGCTAAATTAACCACCAATAACGTTTAACCGTTATGGCATAATAGTAGACACGGCAACTACAATAAGCTCAAATTTGACAACATTTTTGGCGGATTTTTCTAATATATTTACACAATGCGCAATAAGTCTCAATCGCAGAGCTCGCAGAGTCGAAACGGTACTCAAGCAAGTCAAAGTCAATTATCTCAATCACAAATACAAACTCAACCTTTGACGATTGAAAATGAAGACAAGTTAATCCAAAATTGTGTTCGATACTTTCTATACAGGGCTGGAACTGGTTTACCAATACGTAAGAGTGACATACAAAAGCAGGTATTAAAGAATGTAGGCAAAAATTACTCCAGTATATTCAATAAAGCTAAAGCAGTGTTGAAGGAGGTAACAGCATCGAAATGTTTTTTCCTTTAATTTCAATTTGTATTAGGTTTATGGGTATGATGTATACGAATGTGAAGATGGTCAAACGGTTGTACGTTACTTAATATCCAATTCTTTAACATACAAAAACAGCAGTGATTTAAATAACACCACCAATCAGTCATTAAACGATGACGATTTGGAAATACCTGAAGATGTGTATAAAATACTAGTCATGCTTGTTTTAACTCATATTTTTATGTCGGATAACAGTGTTACACAAAGTAATACAATATCTTTAAACTGACAGGATATACCTAATACTTAATTTTAGATGTACTATTTGCATTTCTACAATCTGTGGATATAGACCCTGAAGTTAATCACGAAATCTTTGGCAATGTTAAAACTTTTATAACTAACACTATGGTCCATCAAAAGTATCTAGTTGCAGAAAATGATGAAATTACACGGCAAACCACATACAAGTGGGGTCCTAGGGCAGAACATGAGATTTCAAAGCATGGTTTGTTGAAGTTTGTTTGCAAGGTAACATCATTTGGGGGAGAAAACTGTTTTTAAAGTTTTTTTTTGTAGATTTATAAGGATCGGGCTCCAAAATCATGGCAAAACCAATTCGAGGTTGCTAATGCTCAGTTTGGAGAATCAGGTGCAGAGCAAAATGGAATTGAATCTATGGATGTAGCTGACGATTAGAATTTAAAAGTTTTATTGCATTTTGATGTACAAAATAATAAATAGATCATAAGGTTTTTTTTGGTTACAATTCCTTGTAAATTTTAGATTTCTAGGGTTACCACTGACCTAATGTCAATGCTGTGATAGTACCAAGTCTAATAAAATGTCTTGTTTTTTTTTTACTTAATAAAATTAAAGTTTTTTAAACTGATATAATTGTATAATTTCCAAAAATGAAATGATAATGGCATTACTTGAAAATATGGAAACTAGGACAATAAAAATCTTGAGAGAGGAGTAGTCATAGACTAATATGATTGGTTCAATTATAATCGATCAAACGCCTACTCAACCGTTTTTAGAGAAGAACGAATGCCGCTGCATTCAAACGTACATTTTTACTAACAAGTAGTATCTTCGTCATATGGAACGCGTACATCGTCAATATAACACCACATATGGATATTTATTGTAACGTTTATTAAATCTAATTAATTTATTTTAAAAGTATCTACACGTTTATAACTAACCGAATTAATTAAATCTAATGATATTTAATAAAGACACAAACTAATTTATATCACGTAGACGAAGATAAGTCCGCGGATAACTATTTAGCACTTATTGTTTGTTTACATAGCGAAACTCCATTTCTCTCTTGAGATTCCATAATCTTCGCCAAAGATTTTCGTATAACGGCTTGGTACGTGAGTATTTCTTGGTGACCAGATAGAAAGCGAAGCGTCTGTCACCACGTAGTCTTAAAACTTTTCAGAGTGCCGGTTGCTGTCTTCGTAGTTCATCATGCCATTAGGAAAAGGTGCAAGTACGGATCCCAGTCTCTTTGGTGTTCGGACACTACTTTGGCAAAATTTTCCCATTGTTCGATTCATCCGCTCAACCATGCCATCGGATAGAGGATGAAGAGGCGTCGTCCTAATTTTCTTAATTCCCAACAGTCGGCAAACTTCTTGAAACAGCCCAGACTCAATGTTGCAACCTTGATCGGAGTGTATTTCAACGGAACTCCAAACCGACAGAAAAACTCTTTTACTAATACGTTTGCGACTATAGCTTCTTCTTGATTGGGTATGGCATAAGCCTCCGTGCAATTTGTGAAATAATCTATCGCCACCAGGATGTATTTATTTTCCGAATCGGATTCTAGGAACGGCACTGCGATGTCAATCGCTACTCTTTCTAAAGAGCTTCCTACGTTGTATTGCTTTATCGATGCTTTGCGCTTGTTCGCTAGACCATTTCCTGATGCGCAGACGGTGCACTTACGGCACCATTTCATGACGTCCTCTTTGCAGTTTACCCAGTTAAATCGTTTTCGAACTTTTCCCAATGTCTTTTTAATGCCAAAGTGTCCTCCTTTCCCGTGTTCTTGACACTCTCTAGGGATCGCTTAAGAAGACCGTCTTCTACTATCAAAAAGTCCCACTGCGCCCAATACGCTTTGATGTTTCTGCCCAAAGCCCAGGTTGGTCGTCGCCCGTTTTCTTTCCAGTCCAGGAGCGGTCTTATTTCAGGATCGTTTTCTAGTTCGCAACGCAACTGCTCAGGTTTCCACTCGTTATCAACCATAGCAGTTCTCCGGAGGCATTCGACTTTTTCTTTCAAGTCGCGAACAATGGCTGCAGTCTGCCCGGCATGGTCTTCCGGACAAGGCATCAGCGTTGTGATGACTGCTACCGGCACGGTGTTCTGTGTCATAGTCATACTCTTGCAGTCTCTCAATCCACCTTGCCACTTGTCCTTCCGGGTTACGGAACTGCAATAGCCATTTTAGAGCGGCGTGGTCCGTTCTCAGTAAAAAATTTCGTCCATATAAATATTTATAGAAATGTTCTATGGACTTGACGACTGCTAACAACTCTCTCCTAGTCACGCAGTAATTCCGTTCTGGCCTAGACAAAATTTTGCTAAAATACGCGATAACTTTTTCTTGTCTATCTTGAACCTACAAAAGGACCGCGCCTATGGCCAGATTGCTGGCGTCGGTATCCAAAACAAATTTTCCATCTTCTCTCGGATAACTCAAAATTGGCGAAGAGCCTGTTTTAGTTGATGGAAAGAATTTTCGCAGTCTTTATTCCATCTAAATTCTGCTCTTTCTTCCTTCAATTTCGTCAAAGGTTTGGCAATATTGGCAAATCCGGGTACAAATCGTTTATAACAGGTGCACAACCCAAGGAAACTCCGGCCTGATGTTTGTCGATTGATTTTGTTTGTCTGGGCCGGCCTTTACTCCATCTCTAGACACGACGTGGCCAAGGTATTGCACTTCCTTCTTAAATACGTGGCACTTCTTTGGGCTCAGTTTGAGATTAGCCCCACGTAGTCACTGGAACACTTCAAGTTGTTCAAGTGTACTTCAAACGACCTTCCAACCACGATCACGTCGTCTAGGTAAACCAAGCACGTCTTCGAAGACAGTCCGCGCAAGATGGTCTCCATCAAACGCTCGAACGTTGCAGGAGCGTTACACAGGCCGAAGGGCATTACGGTGAACTGCCACAAACCAGTTGCAATCGTAAAAGCTGTTTTTTCACGATCCTTGGGTTCCAATTCTACCTGCCAGTCACCACTCTTTAAGTGTAACGTAGAAAACCACTGTGATCCTGACAGGGTGTCTAACGTATCGTCAATTCTGGGTAAAGGGTAGCTGTCCTTTTTTGTCACGTCGCGTTGTTTAGCTGTCTGTAGTCTAGGCAAAATCTCGCTGATCCATTCTTCTTCTTTACGAGTACCACTGGGGACGCCCACGGGCTACTTGAAGGTTCAATCACGCCTTATCTCTTTATATCCGTAATTATTTGTTCGGCTTCTTCTCTTTTTGCCAAAGGAAGTCTGCGTGGATGTTTTCGTATCGGCCGAGCATCTCAGGTATTAATTTTATGTTTCACCACGTTAGTTCTTCCTGTGGTCGACTTTCGCCTTATTCGGTCAATCCGTTCTAGTTTTCCGGACGTTCTTCTAGTTTTCTTCTGGGCTCAGTACAGCGTCGTCGTACGTGGCCCACTTCCCCGCAGTTCCAGCACGTCAGTTCTCTTCCTTGAGCTACTCGTTCCCGAAATACCTGTCGCACTATGTCTTCAATGCTTTCTTCTGTGTGCGAAGATATTTTTGCAGCACAGCGGAGCTTATGGCTGCCACGGTGCGACGCTTGTTTCGCCGCGTCGAACTCCAAAGCATGGCTTAAAGCGTCATCCAACGTCTTTGGTCGAGCTAACCGGAGAGTCTGCTGCGTTTCGTTGTATCGGAGGCTGTCTACCAAAGTTTGAATAGCTAACTGCTCCAAGAAGGTATCTGGTGCTGTAGGATACGCAAGTCGTGTTAATCTGGCGATGTCAACCTCAAACTCTTGAAGACTTTCGGCAGCTTTCTGAACCCGACTTTGAGCTTGATACACTTGTTGAAGATGAGCATCTCCATATCTCATTTCTAATCGTGATATTAAGAGTTCGTAATTTTCTTGTAAGTAGTCAGGAACAGTTTGTAACATTTCAAGCGCTTCTCCACGTAAGGACACTATTAAAGACGTCGCTTTCTGCTTGTTGCTCTAACCATTAGCTGTAGCTGCGGCTTCAAACTGCTTGTAGTAGGTTGACCATCAAAAGTTGGAGATACAACTTTAAACTTGTAAGTGGTTTCTTCCCCATGGTCCATTATTAAATCTTCGCTTGTGACGCTTCCTTCACAGTGACAATTGATTTGGTTCATTCTTTCCTCAAGCAGTTTTTTTCTGTTTTCTATTTGTCCTCTATTGCTTCTATTTTCTCATTCACAGATTCGCAAATTTCTTTTTTTAAATTTAGCTTATCTGCTTGGGATTCCTCTTGAACAATTTTAATTTGGTTTTCTATGCTTGTTCGTATCTCTTCTTTCAGACTTCTAGAATTTTCTTCCATTTTCTGCAAATTTTCCATTTTTGTATTCATCGATTGCTGACCATTTTTTATTGATTCAAAAAATTCATATAGTTTTGCATCCATTTTAGTTAGATAACGGGTTACCGGCATAAGTTTAAATATAACAGGAATAAAAAGTTTAAATACACTACTTTAACAAACTGGAATAGCTATGATTACACACATAAATAAACACGCGTATCGAAAACTAACGCTTAACACTATAATTTATGTATAGCACTATCACTTACACGAAGATAAAGTCCGCGGATAACTTTTATTTATTTAAACATTAACACTTGTTTACATTAAAGTCACGTACAAGGTTATACACCGTAGATTTATCTTACACGTTTTAATCACTTATTTATTTAGACTTGAGTAATCTTCTTAACACTGCCGTCTTCGAATTACGGGAAATAACTGACCTCTGATTTGTTTGAACCGCATTTATACACATTTTGGAAATCCTTCGCGAATGTTCTATATATTTCGGCAAACGTTCTGGAAAATAGATAACTTCGTGACATCTCTAGAACTTGAGAATAATTTCTCGAACGTTTCAATATCAAAAATTAATAAAGATAATGACTGGGATAATAAACTAAGTGCAGTCGAACGAGATTTGAATTCAGCTGTAAACGCAAACACCAAGAAAACCACGTGTGAAGCGCAGTTCGGTTACCGACCGAATTATGATGTGCTATTTGAAGAGCTCATAAATGGTATTAATTTTACAGAACCAGTCAACAACCAACAGAACGTGCGTGACAATGTGTTAAATGCCCAATTGAAGTACAAGCAGAGATATGACACAAGGCACTGAGTTGGAAATCATTACGAAGTAGGTATAGCATTGTTTTGATTAAAAGTGCTCCGGTGCCTGCTGGCTAATCTGCGAAGTTACAATCAAAGCACCGCGGACCGTAAGTGATAATTGAAGTGTAAAATAAGAGATTTCAACCGTAATCACGACGAATCAGAACCAGACACCGACTCGGAAAGCGAAGATGAGGTAAACAACCGAAATCAACGGATTGTGAACGAAGTAGAAAATGAGACGTTAAAGAATGTACATGGCGGTGAAGAAGAAAGCGGCACCACTGATAACCAGGAAGGTGAAGTTCTCGATAAAGTTGGTGTATCGTATTGCTCGCCGCGCATAGGTCCAAGAAAAAAGAAATCGTCACGATATTTAGAAGAATACAAATTATAATGTTTATTTTGCTTATTGTCTATGTTAATTTTCAGTTTTTTTAATAAGATTTTTGAAAAATTTTGATATGATATTAGGGTGAATATGTTTTCAGGGTGGCCGAATGATAAAAATAAATATGCACTTAAACGAATGCGCGTGACCCTGAAAGGAAGAAGTAGCAGAGGGTCGAGGCAGAACGCGAGCTTGCGAAGACATTCGAGCGGGTAATTTTGAGTAGAGCTAACGATGCAATAAATGCCTACATTTTTTGTGCTCAAGTCTGAGTAGTTTTATTGAAAAAGTCCTTATTATACCTTTCTCCAAAGTATAGTAATATTACTGAAACTTTGACGAATTTCAATGACAACCAACGTTAATATATCTGTAAGTAAGTAAGTCTTGCGATTACATAAATCAATAGCATTTTTACAAATTTTAAAATTTGCGTGACAAGGGACTAACATTTCTGCAAATTCAAATCTTGTCATGGCAAGACGTAACGATATTGCTACAAGTTTGTCGAGACAAGGTTGTCACAAGCTTGTTATTGCTTCCTTAGTCAACTTCGAGCAAACTTGCTGCAGGCCTCTAAATTTGTCATGACAATATTACTGCAAGTTTTATAGTCGTCACGAGAAGTTTGCTGCAATCTTGATACAAGATTACATTGCTGTTTGGGAAGTAGTAACATAAAGTATATTTATTTTATCGCGGACTACAGTTCATGTTAGAAGAAAGTACACACGTATATTTATAAAAATTTTATCAAACGTTGCCACGTATCACAGACAAAATATAAACTACGCTTTCGACTGGGCAACACACAATTAATTGTGTTAACAACCTAACATGTACGTACAGTTGTTCTTACAATCGACTGATCACCAAAATCCTAAGCGAATTACGACAGAAAGTATAATGCTTACAATTAGTTTTCCTCACAATATGCGACTAGCTAGTGGCACAGTACCAGCAAAACTTAATTGAAATTTAACAAAGACGTATATACGGCGTTAACACAAGTAAACCCCTTTTATTCATACAATCACTAAAAATAAACGACTGCGCAGAGTTTCCCTTAAACTGATTTCGTAATTTTTGGTAAAAGTTTCTTCCGATACGATAATAATTGAATTCAACCCGTCGAAGGTGTAGATAGTGTTAGATACAGCAACGTGACGTTTCCACCAACAAAGAAAATGTATGGAAGTATGGAAACCCGCTAAGGCAATTACAGAAGAATTTAATTAAGCCACAAACACAATAAATAAATTCTTATTCCAAATAAAGACTTTCACACAGATCGCAACAATATTCTATTTCATATTCACACGAAAGTGCGTGAAATACTTAACAATGAAAACTTTGTCGGGTGTACGCAACGCTAGATGATGTCTGCGTTCTTCAAACTTTACCGGAAGAATAATTCGGGTTTAAAATTTGACATTTTGTCCCTACTCAAAGAACTAAAAATAGGCATACCAAAAATAAATTTTACACAGGGGACAAACATTATACTAAAGCATTTTTAACATAACAACTTGCGCAATTTCGTAGTTATCGTTTCTTCCGCCAGATGACAATGCTTACGTAATTTCGCGGGTTTTTAATTGGCTTTAAATTTGAATTGGATCATCCTAATAAGATCAATATTTTACTAACCTAACGCGTTTTCTTTAGATGCAAGGTACACGCTCGCTAAGAAGCCTATACTATGAATAGAACTTCTGATTCTTGCGATTGAGTATAGTTACCCTTCAGTCATTTAACTTATTTGGCCGTCATAGGCAAATTCTAGAGGTAGTGTACCGTAGTAAAATAGTTCATCCGAAAGTATAAAAAAAACACTACCAATCAGGATTCACAGAAATAGTTAGTGTTCATCTTCCAGCGTGCAGCTATCTTTATAGTGACTTGTTGCCTAGAACGGCAGATCTTAATCTTTTAATAGTCCCGGCTATCTTACATTTCTAATTAATGTTTTGACAACTACCGGAAGGTTCTACTAACACTTTCGTAGCGTCTTAGAAAACAATCAAAGCGCTACCGGTTAAGAATCCCTGGCCTACAGAATAGACTGAGACAAACACACACACTTGCAGAAACTCGCACCTATGTTTTAACGGCTTATTGCATTAATTTATCGAGCGTAGTTTCTAAGCATCCCCCGCTGCACCCGTTTTTGCAGCAAAATTTGCTTTCTTTAGCATATCGGGTATGATATTACTTAATAAAGAGAAAGAAATGCGTCTAATCCCGGAGTGCAAATGTACCAAGACACACTTAAGCATACGTGGAACAACAGAACTAAAATGTTGGGATTATACACAACCCGAACCATTAAGAATCTTTCGAGATATGAAATCAATACGCGATCGTTGTAGAGCCTGTCGTGAACCCTAACATCGCTTTACGTTGTATTTATCCCCAATAAACATTTTTATATTCAAGTAATATCGCACCGCTATTATAAAATGCTGAATATGTGCAAATAATGTGCGTTAGTATGTGAAATGAATATACTTTTTAGATGTTAATATTTTACTGTGCTGGATACGTGCAAATCATATGTATTAATATGTGAAAACAAAATTTTGTATATGTTCTAGATTAAAATTTTAAATGTAGGTTTTGCCTACGGAAGTGAGCAAAACATAGACAATTTTTACTTCTAACATTAGGATGCGTTCAGCCGGGACTAAGCTGAGGTAGCAAACAAATTAAACAACTCGCTCCCCAATAGCGCTATAACAGCAGTCGCCATTTTTTTCAGCAAATTTACTTTTGCTGCTTTCCCGCTATATTTTCAGTAAGAATTGTCGGGATAATAAAATGTTGCTAAAACGTTACAAAACTCCAAACTAAAAATAACCGACATACATATATGACCGTTTCGTAAATAATTCAATCGCAATCTCAGCGCTGTTCTGGCGAGACGCACGTATTGACACGGTTCAATCCCGAAAGACATTTTTAGTACTTTTTTGTGATTCTGTTTTTTTTTAACATATGTTTTAATAAGAACACACTATTTGTCATTATGTATGAATACGTAGTCTAAGTCATTAGAAAGAGCGCAAATTATACGGACTTATACACGGAGCGCCTTTAAGTCTGACGGGGGTCCTAAATCCACACCAGATTCTAAGTTTCAGAGAGATATTCTTAGTCTAGAATGGACATAATCCAAGCCCTTGGAAGATATGGTATAAGTATTTTACGCGATGTTGTACGTTTAAAAGCATTTTATTAGTTGGAATAATTTTCTTTGCCAAACTACTACCCTTTCATTACTGATAATTTAAATTAAAATATCTATTTAAAAAAAAGATAATGCTAAAATGTTTTTATAAAAAGACTTTTGATGTAGTAAACTAAATAAAACCTTACCGACTTTTTATTTGACTTATAGCAATTAAGAAAATATATTGAAGGTGTTTATTTATTTATACACTTATTAATATACCAAACTAAAAAATTATTGAACACACACACTAAATTAGTTGGACCAAAGCCAACCAGACTAATTCGATATATTTTAACTGATATTTCCTCAATAACTGGATGAATGTATTTTTAAATCTCATTTTTCATTTCTAACCAGTAAGGTACGAATCTCCCTTTATCGTTATTAATAGCTAACATTGAAACGTGACTACATTTATGCAACGTTTCAGGAGTTTTCACATATGTAGAACATTAAAAAAAACTTAGTGCATATTTTAAATTTTCAATAAAAATTAACTACTACTATAAAACTAGTGGGTTGAAGCAAACTTCTATTTTTACATCTGTAAGTTTGTAAATTATAAACACTCATTCATTTAGTAACTGTGAATGCATGTGTGTTGCCTCCAATGCTCATGATTAATATTAAGCCATTGTGCTGCAACATAACACATGCCTTGTATTGTGAATTAAATTGATTCATTCAGATTTAACATGAGTAGAAACGCGTGCTCGGAAGAAGTTTCGAGTTCTGACAGTGACGATGATGTAGGTGATTGTGCAAATCCAAGTGCAACTGCAAGTACCAGTCGTCACAGACGGAATGTTGAATGGTATGGTTTCAAATGATTACAGGAAACGCTAATTTATTTTAATTACAAAAAAACGTAGTATTCGAAGGACCAAAAATTAAAAGTAATTTAATTTCGTATCGCAAAAATAAAATACGGGCGCGGAAATATATATAAATATATTTTAAGTTTAGCGTATTGCCCCCGTTGCTAAATCTAATCATTGAAAAATTTGGTGCAATAACAATTATAAATTAGGTTTCGATTTGCTGAAGCGCACGTAGGAGGTATTACGTACATTCGCTTTATAATTGTACAGTCGACAGCAGTCTGTCTCAATAAATTTCTAGTTTTAATTTAGTAACGATAAAGCTTATAATACGTAAATGCTGGTAAAATAACTTGATTTTTCTAACAGTAAACGAAATCCTAAAGACATTGTAAACTACTCACAGTAGATTTTGATATAATATTCGTTTTTTGGATCAATTTTTTTGAATTAAAAACAATAGATTTTGCTCAAACATAAACTAATAAGAAAATATTTCCTTGTTTATATTTCTGTAGTTTGAGTCGCCTCATCTGTTTTATTTCTCTGGCCTACAAAGCCAATCCTTCTTCTATGGTACTTTAACTTTTTAGTTTGTTTTTATATGTTCTTCTAATCGATATTTGTTATTATATAAAGAAATTTAATAATATTGGAAAACGTTTATTTAAATATATTAAACACAGAAAAATTTTATTAAACACATAATAATGTAACTAATTTATTTATAAACGAAATATTTACACGATTAGAACTAAATGTAACGAATTAAATCTAACGATATTTAAGAAAAACACTTTATTCTACTTGGATGGTAACTGCAGGCCCACATTTAAACGTCTGTTCCTCAGAAGACGACCTCCTATTTCGAACTGTCCTCCAATTCAGTTGATCTAAGCCACAACCAAGTTTGGCTACTGCCAATTTCTTAATATTGTTGAACTCCATTCTTTTCTTGAGATTCCTTAATGCTCGAAAAACAGATTTTCATTTATAAGAAAATCTGTTTTTCGAGCTTTGCACGTGAGCACTTTTTGGTGACCAGATAGAAAATGAAACGTTGGTCATCACGTAGTTTTAAAACCGCCAGTTGCTATCTTCGTAGTTCATCTAACCGTCCAAACTTTTTCTTAAATACGACTGCAACCCCTCTGGAGATTTCAAGATCTTCACTCACGCATTGCGCAATGGCGTAATCTTTTCTTGTTTGGAACAGAACTTGTTGTTTCTCGGTTGTACCTCCGAATCTGGTCTTTCAAGAACCCCCGTGAGTGAGTAGGATCTGTTTTAGTTGATGGAAAGCGTTTTCGCAGTCTTCATTACATCTAAATTCTGCTCTTTCTACAGCCAGTTTAGTCAAAGGTTTGTCAATATTGGAGAATTCGGGTACAAATCGTCCATAATAAGTGCACAACCCAAGAAAACATCGGACCTGATGTTTGTCGATTGGTCTTGGCCATGTTTGCACTGCTCGAACCTTTTCTGAGTCCATCCATCTTTAAATACGACGTAGCCACGGTATTGCACTTCTTTTTTAAATACGTGAAACTTCTTTGGGCACAGTTTTAGATTTGCCCCACGTAGTCGTTGGAACACTTCTTTCAAGTTGTTCAAGTCTTCTTCAAACGACCTTCCAACCACGATAGCATCGTCTAGGTAAACCAAGCACATCTTCCAAGACAGCCCGCGTCACCTCGTTAAACTGTCTGTAGTCTACGTAAAACCTCGTTTATCCATCTTTTTTTTATGAGTACCCCTGGCGACGCACATGGGCTGCTTGATGGTTCAATCACACTTTCTCTATGCATATCTGTAATTATTTGTTCGGCTTCGTCTCCGGTTTTAATTTTATGCTTCACCACGTTAGATCGTCCTTTGGAACCAGTTTCCAGCGCAAACACATCTCGATACTGCTGGATCAATACTTTATCGTTAGCCAGCTAGTCTTGGCTGAGGTTTTGGCATTTGGAGATACTGGCATGCATTGACCTACCACGGTCTTCTTTTTCAACGTTGCTGGATCTGAGTTGCATTGAAGATCTTTATTGGCACCGTGTTTTTCACTTGTACTAAATTTCTGCCAACAAGTAGTTCTTTTTTAACTAAGCAGCTTTCTGCTGACTCTGAGATTTCTATCTAGGCGTCGCCGGCATAAACTAAAAATCGAATAAGAACTTTAATAACACTAAATTTTAATAACGGTCGATTCTTTATTATTAAATACACAACTTTAACAAACTGGAAAACTATAATCACAGTCTATAAACAAACATACGCGAAGCGCAAACTAAACACTTGTTTATTTACACAATATCAACGAGTTTCGATACCGCACACCTGTGTCACCAATATAACAATTTTTAAGACTAATTTATTTATGTACGAAATATTTACACAATTAGAACTACACGTAACTAATTAAATTTAACGATATTTGAGATAAACACTTATGTACATTAATTTATGTATTACTATCACTAGGTTCGCACTTTTTAATTATATCTAAAACTGACTTGTTTATGTTAACAACACGTACCCGACGTATTTATGTTTCACTTTATTTATTTATCTTTGCACACACGTTAATGACTTATTCATTTTAATCGACAAAAAATCTTCTTCTTGATTCAGTTCGAAAACTGACCCTAGCTCATTCTGAATACTTTTTATATATTGCTGTTATCTGTGTCGAGAATTTTCTACATCCTTCGGTTATTGTCTTGAAGTTGACAATAACTTCAAAAACGTTTCAATAAAATTGTACTTAAATAACGTCTTTTGTCTGTGTCATAGGGTACATATAAAATTTCTTGTTTCTATGTTATGGTTTGCATAGGTAAAACTGGTTGTCGGTACTTAAGCGTTGTGTAAAAGTCTTTGTTTACATAAGTTCTAGTTTACTAAAAGTCAAAATAGTGCTCAGGAAGAAAGATCGGAGCAGCATTTTTAAAATTTTGAATATCAAAAAGACTTAAGTCACATCTATAGGTCTATGGTTACTACACCGATGTTAAACTTATGTCTTTATTTACACAATTTTTTTTAAATGCGTCTTGATTTTATTTCATTGAAATTAAGCATGAATATTCCTAATGAAAAACTTACTTTTGCTTCAGTTGAAAGAAACCTGCTGTGGTTCTTTGATATTAATCTCATAACGCGTACAGTTTGTACAGTAATATACACTTCACTAGCGGCTTATGAGGTCGAGTTTAAATTGGGCTACATTTTTAAAAAACTTGTAGCTAAGGTAAACGTTTTCTGATATCATTATGGCGTTATGTAGGTAACTACCAAAATGTTTTATCGGCTCCATCGGAATAAAACAATAAACATGGGAAACAAAACAAGGCGTTAACATATCCCATCCACATACCCACTTATTTTTCAACCGATTTCCAAAAAAAAGGCTGTTCTCAATTCGTTGGAATATGTTTTTTTTAATGTATGGTATGTTCAGAGATCATTCTTTACGACGCTGGCCGATTTCAATTATTCTTTTTTTTTCAGAAAGAGGGTAATTTAGTAGTGGTCCCATTTAAGTTTGGTCAAATTCTGATAATGGGATCCATGAGAATTTCCATCGACATGAAATTTGCTTAAACGATGAGTATTTTCAAGGTTTTCAGTGACTATAACCACTGTTAAGATCACTAAAAAAAATATTTTTTTAACAAAAAGAAATAATTGATTTTAAAAAAATGCACTAAATAGCAAAAAATAATTATTTAATTGATTTACAATTAATCAACAAAACTGCCAAAAGTAATGTTAAGAATTAAGCCTAATTCTACGTCAATGTCATACATGGCATCGACTTCAAAAAGTAAGTTCATGTAAATATAAATTTCGTCATTTTTAATTGTAACTAAATTAAACTGCTTTTTACTTTTTAGTACATTTTTTTGAAGTTGGTCCTTTTTTTTGTTAAAATAGCTTGATTTAGTTCCAAATTTGGAGTAGGGCATCCGAGAGATTTTATTTTAACCTTTCATTCTAACGACAGTCTTACAAAATCATTGTACACTTTTTTTCGTATTTCAAAAACTACGAACGACAAATATATCGTTTCACTTAAAACACGCTGTACACGTTCTACAAATCAATTAGTACTGAACTGCGGGCTATAACAGCGCGAGTCCTTTCGCAAGTTAAACCTACATATGAAAATCTTGTAGCGGGGATCACAAAATCACGGTACCATGCAAATAATTGTAGCACGAACATAAAGAAATATCTGTTTAATTTACGTTACTTTGAACGACGACAAAGAGTAATAAAAAGTAGATGACATACCTATATCCTATAAATATGTTTAAATATTCTAATTTATAATAATTTGTACAGTTTTGTTCTTATAAGAGAGACTTGAAAATTATGATGCATTTTTGGGTTTTTTAAGCTTGTATTTACCAATTGTAAAAATGTCATTTGCGACATTTATTATCGGTTATTGTTGGTCACTCAGAGACCTGTTTTCTTTTCATTCGCGCTAGCGATAAATCACTCTGCTGTGTTTTATTTTGATTTCTTCGGTGATTAGTCAGAAGGTGTAGTGCAAACTATAGCGTTTGCAGTATTTGTCTAACAATTCACCTTTAAATCTTGTTGATGTGACAAGAATTCTAGCAATACTAAACGATGAGCACGAACAACGTAAATTTGCAAGAATTATTGGTAAAGAGGCTTTTTGCTGTCTAAAAAACATACCATCGTTATGACGAACCTGGTTTGATAACCGAGAGACCATAATTCAAAGAAATGGCCGTTTTATAGAGTATGCATGTTTGAGGAACCAGAACATCTTCAAAATCAATGTCAAGTGAGAAATGTGAATATCGGTGACCGTAAGGAGAAGAAGTAGGATAATCTTGTAGGAGTATGGTTTTCCATAGTGCGTTGCAAGCGTCGCGCGTCGGTTGCAGTTGTCGCATGTTTGTGATGGAACTCTCTGAATCATTGCTGACGTTTTTGTTTTTGCCGAAAAAATTCTCCGGGCTGGCTAAATGTTTCTTTGTACAATATTCCTGTCAGAGACTTTTTTAAATTCTCCTTAAACGTCGAGCAAAAACCGAATAGTACCATTACGAAAAACGCCAACCCATTTTTCAGTTTCGTGACACATAATGGCAGTTTTGAGCGTTCTGTACACCAGCGTTATAGTTATCCCGTTGCATTTTGGGTCGTATGCTGTCGTTCTTGTTCGTTTTGTCCTCAACATATTAGCTAATGAAGACAAAAGAGCTGATTTAAATTGTCATCCTTAATCCGTAATAATGGATTTAGACTCCCCCCATGGCTTTTACGCAAGATAATGCTACACCGCACGCAGCTGATTTGATTGGCCAGCCTTGAGTCCGAACATGACTAGAATGAGTTGAAACAACGTATTTGAAAGTATACACCAGCTCCAAGAACTGGCCTGGAGCTCAGAGTCGCTACTGCAGGAGTGGACTAAGATCGACCAGAATGTGATCTTAATGTAACTATTTTTTTTATTTTTTGTAGTGTAAATTTGTTGTTTTTTGCGAATAAATTTAATAACTAAAGAATATACTTTGCGTTTCAACACTAGATTTTCAGATCATAGCAAATACAAGGTTATTAAAACAAAAGTACATCATAATTTTCAAGTGACCTTTTTTTTCCTTTCATCAGTGTAGCTTAAAAAACTTAAAGGGTGTGACACTGTCAAGTTGATCTTTCTATGAGAAAACGACCATAAATCTAATTACTGTCAACGTTTTTCAGGTGCGGGGTAGACACAGAGATTCACTACAGACCAAAAGTAACATGGCCCCCAACTCCAAATACAGCTGGAACTCACAACTGGAGACACTTACGACCAATCAGACCAGGACATCCATTATCAGGGAACAAAATGCAACTATTTTCAAAAACAAATTATAATTTAGCCGTATACGCTGATGCACAAGTCCGTGGTACTCGCGATGATAACGATCTACACAGTAAGTACCTAACAAAAACTCTGAAACAGTCCATCATATCAATTGCAAACAGGTCATCTTGAAATCATTTCTGCCGGGTATCCAGGTCACGTGCGTATACAAGGAATTTTAACAAAACTGTTTATAGCAATGGACGATAGAGGGCGCTTATACGGAGAAGTAACTTGCTGTTATAAAAAGAATAACACTTCTCACATATTTTTTTAGCCCGACGCAACAGAAGAAGGTACAGTATTTATTGAAGCATTTCAAGGGTCTTACAACACGTATTTATCGAGAAAGTACTCACATTTAGGTTGGTACTTAGGCATTAAAAAATCTGGAAAATTCAAGAAGGGTTCCAAAACTACTTATAAACAAAAAGCAGTATTGTTTTTACCTCGGCGTTCAAGATTCACTTTCGTCTAGTACACATTTTGCATTTGCGGTTTCAAATTTCTATCGGTTTAGATGCTTATTGTCCAAACTTTCCATTTTAAAAAATATTGAGCTTTTTAGGACTACGGCGATAGTGACGGAGAAAACAGTATTACTCTTTATGTACAATAATTTATACTAAGAAAACATATTCTGTAAATATTTTATAAATTAATACTACTTATTGTCTTCAATAAAAAAAGTTTCTATAAAAATATTAATCAGAAACCAAAATAAAAATATTAAAACGTATGGCTTTGAAGAGTAGTGTGCGCATCAAGATATCTATAATAGCAACACTATTTATAACACCATTTACTCCAAAACAAAATTAAAAGACAAACGCAATGTTATACACAGAATCTAGTGCGTGGGATGCAATAAATGTTATATAGGACAAACCAAACAATCGGATTAAAAATCATCAATATGATTGCAAAAGAATCGACTCTTGCTCTGCATATAATACGAGATTAATTGCCGAGATAATTTTAATCAATAAATATGACAATGTGAATTTCAATACAGATATTAATAACCTTAGTACTGTATATAACAACCTTAACCTTAGCAATAAAATGTCACGACTTTGAGTTTTCACTTGAATTTTTATTCAGTTAGTTTTTGGTCTTTTGTGAGATCGTTTTTAACTATTGTTTGTTTTAAGTTTTTACACCCTAAATGTTTTTCTGTTACTTATTAACGTTTTATTTTTATGACTGTGTTTAGCTGACCATTGCTACTTGTTTGTTTTTTGTAATGAATTTTTGTTTTATACGCCCGACTGTGGTTTTTAAGTTGTTAATTACTTTAGAATATCAAATTTTTTAGTTTTTATAGTTACTAATTATCTTCTAGTTCTATCTACCCGTGTTGTTATTACCTTTGTGAATTACATAGTTGTGTTTTTCTTCTTATTAAACGCAGTGGCCTGAAGAAGTAGGCACACTGGTCCACGAAACGTCGCCCTAACAAAACATGATAAATGTTTGAAAATACAATTAAGTACAACTGTTTTGTGCAAGGTGTACAAGGTCGCTGATAAGTCTGGAAATAGTCCACTATCGGGGAAAATATACAAAGTATCGAAAAAAGTTTCGACAGTATAGCTGATGGCCATTCAATAATTCCCCTGCGCCTTATCCATCTGTTAAGAAAGATTTGATTCAGATATTCTCGTACCTCAATTCCAAAATGAGGGGGTGTCTCATCCTGCTGAAACCATATTTCTTCCGCTGTAGATAATTCATCAAGGTATCAACATTCATTTAGTGTCAACTGTTTTTATGCAAAATGGCAAGTTTGAGTGAAACCGAACGTATCGAAATCTTATTGATGATGTGGTATATAGTGATAGAACACGAAGCTTTGCTCAAGTGGTGATTATGTTCAATGAGTTGCATCCTGACCGGGAATCAATCTCTAAATCCAGTTTCAAAAACTTTACATCGTTTTCACGAAACTGGTGGTGTCAAGGATAGACGTAGAACTGGAAGGCTAGTATAACCGTTACAAATGAAGAAAATTTTTTGAATGTAGTGGATGTGGTAGAAAATCCAAAAAATTCGATATAACAATTGGCTTTAAATCACAATATGAGGCAATATTTAATTCAAAAGATTACGAAGCGGGAAAAATTCCGTCCATATGAAATTCATCTATTGCAAGAACTCAATGAAGACGATTTTTAACATTCTTCTTATATACTATCAAGATGACCACAGCTTCCTTCTTTGATTGGCTGTAGGTCTTTTTTGCAAAGTAGGACAGTTTTGATCTAAATTCCTTTTTTTTTGCTTCACTTGTGACAAATACCAACTTGCTTTGTTAACCCTTCAAATAACTGGCGTTCAAATTGCCGACCTCTGTCTGTTGCTATTATGGAGGGTACTACAAAACTAGCAATCCAAATTGACAGTAAAGTTTTTGCCGAGATGTCGCTGATTGGTGTGGCATCCGGCCATCTTGAGAATCTATCTATTACCGTTAACAAGTATGTGCAGTTGTTTTATGGTTGCAAAGGTCCAACTATATCTACGTTGATCTCCGAAAATCGTTTTAGAGTTTTATGGTACGCCCCAATTTTACTGTGAGTGTGCCTCGTTACTTTAACTCGTTGGCAAGAGATACAAGTCTTGGCTCATCGCGTTACATCTTTCTGAAAAAAAGGCCTCACACATCTTTTGTGCACCAGATCTACTGAGCCTTTGGTACCTGGGTGTGCCAAGTCATGCAGTGGCTGAAAGACAGGTTGTCGCAAGGATTGCAGAACATATGGTCTGAGAGTTTCTGGTTATCTTCCAGGATTATGGTTTGAAGTTGCAAAAAGGTGGGTGAGTCTTTTAATGCCCGTAGTTCAAGATCTTCAGGTTGTAGATTAGCCATTTGGTGAATAAGTGATATGCTGGAAGGTACCTTTAATGCAGAGATACGTGAAAGAGCATCGGCTACTATGTTGTATTTGCCAACCACGTGACGTATTGATGTTACAAATTGCCCAATAAAATCAAGATGTCTGAGTTGCTGTGGTGAAGCCTTCTCGGATTGTTATTGAAAATCGAAAAGCTTGTGGTCCGTGTATATAGTAAAATTACGACCTTATAGCATATACCGGAAATGCTTTACTGCAGAGTATGCCGCGAAAAGTTCTCTGTCGTATGTGCTGTAACCCGTTTGGCAAAGCGTTAATTTTTTTTTGAGAAAATCTGCAAGAGGTTCTGTTACTTCATTTCTGATCTAGCCGTGTTGCGCCTATTGCACGATCAGAAGCATCCACGTACAAGAACCACGGTAACGGGTCAGAAGGATAGGAAAGTAGAATAGTACTTGCAAGTATACTCTTGTGTTTTTCGAATGTCTGAACAGTATCTGTAGTCCATTCTACCGGCCTTTTATCACGTTTCTTAAGATCCTTGGTAAGGTTGAATAATTATGTTTGTGTTTTAGCCGAATCGGGAAGTGATCGCCGGTAAAAATTTATCATACCCAAGAATCTTCTTAACTCTGCTACAGTATTTGGTTATGCAAACTGCAGTACAATTTGTACCTTTTCGGGCAAGGATTTGATGCCTTCCGCTGAGAGTAAGTAACCTAGAAACGATACTTCTGAAGTGCCAAATACACATTTTGAAGGGTTGATTTTAATATGGGCCTCACTTAATCTTTTAAAAACGAATTCTAAGTGGGCTTTGTGATCTTCATTTGTTGACGCTATCAACAAGTCGTCCATATATGGAAATGGCATATCTTGTAAAATCGAGTGAATATACCGTTGAAAAGATTGAGCGGCGTTACGTAATCCAAATTAAAATCTAAGAAATTCGAATAAGCCAAACGGAGTGATGACGGGTGTTTTCGGTATGTCTTCAGGAGCCACCGGGATGTGATGAAAAGCCCGGATTAAATCAATTTTAGAAAATATAAATTTTCCAACAAGCTGGTTGTTAAAGTCTTGCAGATGAGGAATAGAATACCTGTGCGGCGTAGTAATTGCATTTAAGGAGCGATAGTCGCCACGTAGATGCCAAAAGCATCTTTCTTACAGGTCATGTGAAGATGACTGACTCAGCAACTTTCAGATGGATGAAATATTCCTAAATTTATCATTTGTTGGAATTTGAGCTTGACTGCTACTAGTTTTACTGGCGGAAACCGACATGCTCTGGCCGTGACAGGTAGTCCAGTTGTGACAATTGAATGATATATGCCATGAGATGTAGCAACAAACGATCTGAGTATTTTTGTTGCGGAGCTACAAGATGCACTGTTGTGCCATCTAAAGAAGCTATGATTCCTAGACATGCCAGTTGAGTAGTACTGTCTAGTAGTCGTTTATTCCTTAAGTCTATGAGCAACTGCTGACTTCAGCAATGGTAAACGGTCATTTGTACTGCCGCTTTATGATTAACTCGACACTTAGTAGTTTCTCACCGAAAATTTGCAGCAATAGTTCACGTTTACTCACAGCAAAGTGGTCCTGTTTTCTAGCCGCTGAGAGGATTGAGCCTACTGGTATTTCCGTTTTCGGAGTGAACGAGCAAGGGGCGGTGCATTTTGTGCTCGTTGTTAGAAACTGCGATGGTACCAACATAATTCCTGTTGGCGACGTTGAATTGATTTAGATCTTCCTCTGTGGACGCGTCCGCGCGAGTTTAAACGATACCGCAACGAAGATACAGCCATGGTTAACTTTCGAAGCTGTTTGTCGAGACGACTAAGGCGGTCACACCCTCGGTCTTCAGTTTTTTCTGTAGTACTAACAAACGAATTCGTATAGGTGTTGCTAATTTAAGAATCTTGTCAGTCATTATAGTAACTTTGTCCAAACTGTCTGAACTAGTGGCCAGCACTGTTCTTGCATTGGTAAGCAGGCGCTGGAAGAACATTGTGCGTAAAAAATCGTCTTTGATTTTTTCTCCGGATGGGGTACTCATCTTGCGCAGCAAAGCAGACTGTCTTTTGTCATCTAATTCTAAAATTAGCTTTTTTGCTTTAATGCCTTCAGATTCTTCGAACTCGGCTATTAATTAATCTGGTTTTGAGATTTCCGTGCATCATGATATTTTGTTGCTTCGTTTGTGGACATTTTTCCTCAAAAATAGTGGAATTTTTTCAGAAACAGCTGCAGTCGACGGTTGTGGAAAACGTTCGTTTGTTGTTAATTCGTCGACCATGTTTATTATTGCATGTAATTTATATCTTTAATAACGTTTGCGGTTACTTAATTCACTATTTAAATAAATAAAATCCATCACACATATGTATTCGTCTAATTTAAATTCTTTATTCTACTCACAATTGATAGACATATTAGCTTATTTGTCTATATTACGAAATCACGTCGAGGTCATCACTATGGTTTAGGTTACATATAATTAATTATATTTTCCGTCGATCGTTTATTAATACTTGTATTAACGTATAATAATGTATCAAAAGTAGTGCGGTAATAGCCCCTATTACCGCACTACTTTTAAACCAATGAAATCAACGAATTTCTATTAACGCTCTATTTTTCTAACCAATAAAATCGTAGAAAAGAATTAAGATTTTTATGAGGTTACGTATATTGTATTAGTTAACGTTTTTATATAAAAAATAAATTAAAAAATTCACCCGTGCATTATTATAAGTAAACATTTCCAATAATTATAGGTTAAGTAACCTGATCACTAAAATGAAAACAAAATGATATACTTTGGAGTTACCAAGATGCTAAAAGAAGCTGATAAATAAAGTCCTTATTAACAATAATTGTGGTCTACATCATCTGACTATTTTATGAATTTTACGAATTGTCAATTGGTTTTTATCGATGATTTTCAGTTGCTTTTGCGGAGCCTTTTTGATATCAAAGTTGTGATGTTTGTATGTTATATGAAATGGTATATAAAAATAATCATAAATAGATTTTAGTTTATTACATAAATAACAACGTATATTTTGTATAAACCAATACTTATTATATAACTGTGTTGTAGTGATACTCGTGTACTTCTTTTGCATACATACCAAAAACATTACGTATTTATAAAAATAAGACAAAGAACATTGAATTATTGTTACTTTCTTCGACATTACCTTCTTCATCTAAGCAACTACTTCTCTGCCATTTGCACTAATTTGTAAAACAAAACAACTACAAATGAACTTTTATCAGATTCAAATTGTATCGATAAGTTAGTGAACAGCATTTTTATAGTAAATCATAAACTAAAAAGATTTACTAAACAATTGTGTTACTAAAATTCAGCTTTTTGCATGCTGTTCATTTAAAAACTACAATGTGGCACATTATGTTATGGTTAATATGACAAATCTATAATACGAACAAACGATTATGAATTTCTTGTGTGTACATACCAGATTTTTTTCTTTAAATTGCCATTACGTAATTATTGTTATAAACAAAAGTAACACAACAATCAATATAGAAAATATATATTTAATTTATAAGTAGGTGAACTAGTTTCTTCTCTCTAAAGCCATCATTCAAAACCCCCATCATTCATTAGCGACAACACTAAACTATAATTCATCGCATTTTTTGCACTCAAACCCAATCAATCTGTCGTAAGAATTTGTTTATGACATCTGGTTCACCGTTGTAATTAACATTCACTTACATTTTCCAAACTAAAATGTTTATTGTTAAAACTTTCTTATCTACAGAAGTAAATATGTATTAAAATTACCATTGTTTTTACCGTAGATTTTTAATGTTTCCTGGTTTTATTCCTAATAACAATATTCGTCATTTATGAACCATTTTTAAACGTATAAACACTTTATTTGCTTTATAAATAATTTTGATTTGCTTTTTACATCAAGTGCAGCTTCTGTGTAGAAAGAAAACAATCCCACGATTACCTTTCGGCTGATAAAGAAAACTTTTTAATGTTTCGAGATGTAATTTTTTTCGATTTTCTAGCATACTGTTAATCACATAAAACTAAAAAAATTTTGCAATCATTGATATTTTCAAAACTAATTATAATCAATCCGATTAAAATTTAATTGACGCGTTGAGGTTATACAGCATTCCCATTACTTAAAAATCCCACTACCGTTGATACAAAAATAAAACAATTGTTCAGTAGATAAAATTATAAGTAAATGCAAAAAATTAATAAGATACGATCGACGGAAAAACTTAAAAACCAACTTGTTTGATAATATGCAATTAATAATCTCGACAACATTAACGCTCTCGCTCGCTGCGCTCGCTCGCGCGTGAAAATGTCTCGATTATTAATTGCCTTCATTACCAACCTTGTTGGTTAAATAACTATTAATATTTACGTATTTCTTATTTTAGTCTACCGAGATACATTTTATATTATAAAGTTCTATACCGCCAACGAAAATTTTGCCGCCATAATCATAATAAATCATATAAAAATAAACTTTTATAAAATCACAAAGGGTACAGAGCATTGGTAATTTTATAGTTAAGAAAGTGATACTGATAACAATGCACGATGCACATTTAGAGTTTTTAAATGGCATAGCGTTATCTATACTAATATAAAATTTAAATATTGTATGATCTAAGAAAAAAACAACCATTAAATCAGAAAAAAAACATTTTAATTCAAAATTATTTTACAATAGATATTTTAATAAATTCGTTAATTCTCGCATCAACACAAAACCACAAAGGCAAACCATCATTATCCTCATTAGAATTATTATCCAACTTCCGACACTTTAACTCCAAATTTGATAATCGACAAGTGTTTGTTGTTTGGATTGACGTTTTAAGTGCTTCGCAAAAAGCTTGTATATGCACATCACCTGACTGATTCATTTCAGAATCGTTATACACATACTCTTTCACTTCCTTAAACGCATTACACCAAATTTTCCATTGTCCCGGTTCGAGACCTAAAAGCAGTCGAAGCAGCTCCATACTCTTACTCAACACAAGTGAGCTACCAAACTCATCAGTCGTGTAAAATCTACAACACACATGCTTTATTTCTACCCGATTTATGTTACTACATACGTAAGAGTGGTGTTGATCGGGCAAGCACACTCGTTCTGGCACCCATTGCAACTATATATAATTTTAAGCGAACGCACAAACAAAACCGAAACACGACTCCAGACTAATACATTGCAGGGTATTAAATCACCCCAACCTAAATACGAATACTTATCACAGCCACGTTCCACATTTTGGCACCTACGATTTTTTCAATTAAAAAACGTAATCACTGAAACAGCCACTTACAGATTGACGGTGTCGAAAAGAACAGGTGGTTCATAAGAAAGAATTTCAAAAGATGTAAGTGCGGTAGATTTAAGATATTTCTTATGAAATAAAACGTTTTTTACGCATACTCTCATTCCTGGAATTAAACCTAAAGGCATTTGCAAGTTCTCCCAGTTGTTTACATACAGAAGCACGGTAGAGTTTCCTTGATCGTCCTCAAATATCAGTGTATGTGTTGATGAACCTAAATACATAGTTTATGTGTACAGTGGATTGAGATTTTAAAAAATCCTTGTTTCAATAACAGAGTTTAATAGATCCCGATGAATACAAAACAAACTTGTCAGACTGGGAATATTCCTGTCGAGACTCCTAAATTATAGAACACGATGTACACTCAACTAAACAAAAAACGGGACACCTTGGTTAAATCGATTAAAATAGTTAGCGGTGTAAAGTAGGCATGTTATCGTTTTTTAGTTTTTGCGGCTAAACAATTTGACCTACTGTTGTCAATGTTTATTATTTGTCTGATTTGAATTTCTTGAATAGCATCGCGAACGGCCACAAATGATTGCTGATCGGACTCGCTAAGGAGCCTAGTTTACACTGGTAACTATTTCATTCCAACTAACCAAGGTGTCCGTTTTTTGTTTAGTACATTGTCCATAAAAGCACAATAAAAATTTGTACAAACCTGGCGTTCCAAACTCCTTCAAAGTCGAATTTTTTTTGGTACGCGAAGACAAAGCTGGTGTTAGTTTCTTCACGCTTAGTATTCCTTGCATCGATATAAGACCACCGTTAAATTCCTTGCCAACAAGATCAGCAATGCTTAACACCGAATACGACGATTCCTCTGATACACGAACAAAAATTGCATTTTTTTCTTGAAATTTTAATACATTCCTAGTTGTTATCCTCGTAATCTCCTGATTTACACACTCTATTCTGTAAATATAATTACTGAAGTTATTCTAAGTTGTTTTATAAAGAAAATTGGTTTCCGTAGTATTACCACAAAATACAGCCTGCATGAATCTTTTTTAAATTTTAGATAAAGGAAATACAACTTGTAAAGAATGAAAAACCTTTCGCCCTTTAGTCACAATAGAACAATCTCCAAAACTAGATTTTGCTAACGTTTCGGTGATTGCAAAATCTTTATTCTTCAATAGAAAAATCCAAGTAACCATAGAAATCCCCACTTTGATTCCCGATTGTTACTTATTTATTGAAGGCATGCCCCCTTTCAACCATAAACCAATCAGAGTAGCGCTTAACTAACGCAACGATTTTTCTTTGTTACGTACAGAGACTACTACTCTCATCTATATAATTAAAAATCAAATGCTGTTCGTTGGTAAGCGTATTAATTGAAAATGGCTGTACCAATTTATGTATTTTTTTTACAACTTCGTAATAATCCAAATTAGGTTTTTCTGCAAAGAAAAATTGTCTGAAAAATTATTTAATTCTAAAAAAATTTGCTAGTTCTTTTCTATGGAATTTTTGTATTTTTGTTTCCAATTATAAAAAAAAATCGAAATTTTTGAAAAAATATCGAACAAGAAATGTGTCTTGTTTTGACATAATTTAATTTTATTGCAATGCCGCCAATAAGACGGATCAATTTAGATCGCAGAAGTAGCAATGCTTCAAACTAAGCGAATTTTCAATCTAATCGAAATGCAGAGCAACGCGAAGAGCAAAATTAAATTGAATGGAATCGATTATCAGAAACACGTTCCAGCGCGTACACCAGAAGAAAGACAAAATACGAATGAAAATGATATGCATTGAGTGAAACATTATCGGTCCGTAGGAACTAATGAATAATAAATGATCATGTAAGAAGGCAAACAAATACAGTGCAAATAAATGAGTGTTGTGTGCTCACATTGTAAAACATTGGCACCATTGGTCCCGCCACCAGAGCCATTGCGCTCATTAGTTTTTGAAGCAGGAACAGATTTCACACATTTCCTGACACAAATATAGAAATATAACAATTGACTTCATTCGGCGCGATAAACGTCATTCGGGACAATTTCACGCCCACTGTTACGGTTATTACAACAAAATAATCTTTTACGTCATTCGAAACTTCAATATAACATGATTCCTTATAGATTCCAAGTCAAATATATCATTTAGCAGGTTCGCGATTGCCACCGCCGGATGCAGACCATCAATTTCTGCAGATTTATTTCATGGGAAATTCACCACAACAAGTAAATCGGCGTTGCGCACATAG
The DNA here is from genome assembly GCA_035610365.1 of Aquatica leii. Taxonomy (NCBI): domain Eukaryota; kingdom Metazoa; phylum Arthropoda; class Insecta; order Coleoptera; family Lampyridae; genus Aquatica; species Aquatica leii. Next base: position 38,800,119 of record CM069437.1, on the reverse strand, counting down.
TAATTCGGTAAAAAGGCCAATCTATCAACCTTCGATATGACATAAATGCTGATGAAAACGCACAGAATGTTGGCAGAATGATGATTCTCGCAGCAAGAAACGTCGGAAGTCCGCGACATGTATGAACTTTGTCTATTACGTTCACATGCAATCCGCAGTGGATAAAAATTCGACAAGAATTATTTTTAGACCAATAAAATCACCGCGAGTCTTCAAGTCAGGAATTAATATCGCTGATAGATTTTATTGTGAAGCATCGCGTGTTTGGTGAAACGCGCTGCTGGGTGTATTCAGTGGAGTGGCAGAAACGCAGATTGACACACCTACACATTTCTCATTTGGTTGATTGAGAAAATATCAAATGAAATCGATCCAAGATTTCACGAGGTTGTTACTAAAAAATGATTCATAGTCCATGCGGAACACTGCTCTGTGTATAGTTCACGGAAAATGTTCGAAGCGTTATTAGGCCAAACAATTACTGGAAATGACTGTTATCGACTGTATCGTCGCCGATCGACAACAGACGGTGGAAGGAACATCAACAATTGTCAAAGTGAATCAACAGAACATTGAAGTTAATAATCGTAAATTTTGACATTCCGTGAAATCGAACAAATATACATCTGCAAGTATCTGATCAAAGGAAGTGACAGCTGTGATTGGAGTTGGTGCGGAGAATTGCAACGATGAAACCACTCAATGTAAAAAAAAATTTGGGGCATTTTTTCATTGGCCATCCATGAAAGACATCCCAATGTTGTTCACTTGGTCATACATCTGGCAAATGGTTAAAGAGTATATTTCACTACGGTAAACACACGAGCTACTCAACTGCCATCTACAACATTGATCAGTTTTTTTTTAATGTGCCAGAATTATGATATTCCCCAAGAACCTGGAATCAAGCGTCAAAGAAATTTTAACGACGGAAACAAGAAAATCCAGTTCCAGTATTTTTCACCGATGCATTTGGTCGCATTCACGCAGTCGATCCATGCAATGACGAATATTTTTATTTGTCTTTGCTATTAGTAAATGTTCTGAGTCCAACATCATTACAACACCTACAAACTGTTAATGGTGATTCAACATGCTCTCCATCGAAACCGATTGATTTGTGAACCAAATATAAAGATGACCTGTGTAATGATATTTTGAATCAGATACGTACTATAACATCAAATCCAGATTTGCAACTAAGTGAGGAAATTCACAACGAGCCATTAACATCAATTGAAGACATGTGCTTAATAATGTCGAACAAAGTATTACTTCAATTAAGCATGACAATACCTAATCGTCTGATGCACAATGCATTTGAAGAATTGAAACGCGGATGAGAATATGATTGTGATCCATTGAAGGAATTACTTCAAACGAACGTCCAAATGTTAAATCGGCAACAAAAATTACACTATGAAAGTTGTAAACGATGGAACTGGAGATTTTTTTCTTAGACGCTTTTGGTGAAATTAAAAAAACTTTTTTGATCGCATTGGTTTCGGCAACGATTCGCTCGCAGAATAATATTCAACTTGCATTTGCTTCACCAGAAATTGTAGCTACGTTAGTGGAAGTTGGTCGTACAGCTCATTCAGCGCTAAAGTTGCCGTTGAATATGCAAACCAACCTGCAACTTTTCGAATAAATGTGCGATGACAAAAGTGTTACAGCAATGTAAATTAATCGCTTGAGATGTGTTCCAGTCTGCAATGCGGGTCCCCGAAATTATAACTGATTGGTTATCTCCGATATTTAATATACAAAAATCGTAAAATGTCAAATAAAAGCATTAGAATACCTGCGGCAGCTTTAATAACTGTGTCCTTAGCACGAATAAATCAGCGCATTTGTTTGAAATAAAAATGTTCAAACAGTAAGGTATGCCGCCCGGCCCTTCGTGGTCCCGGGCCCCTGTTTCGTAAAACTCACCGAACCCAGCTCAGTAGCGGTTTGATAGTGCGATAATGCTGTTGGCAGGTGATTTTCGTCAAGCATTGCCAGTGATTCCAAAATCAATGCAAACCGATGAATTTCAAACTTTCGGCTTAGACAGCGTCGTAGATAAACACTCAGACTTTTTAGGCTTGGTCCTAGTCTCTCCTTGACAGCCAAAACAAGAAGTAGAACTTGGCTTTTGCCGCATTGTCGTTCGTGAACTCAAACAAACTGACGTTTCGCAAGACACTGCAGCTTGCATCTTAAGAGTGGTAAAAATGTCCTTTCCAATAATGTTGATTTTTGTATTAGCGAATGTAATACTGGGAGCCCACATTTGCTGAGTCTTAAACTGTCTTCGCGGTTCATATTATATGGAGGTTTTCTATTTGCACAGCTTTGCGAATTAGTCTGGGAAAGTAGAAAGGAGTTCTAGCCAACACTTTAGTTTGGTCAAAGTTTAGCGTGTGTCCTTGATTCCACACGTGTTCTGCCACTGCTGATTTTGTAACTCTGCAGTGTTTGCAGTCAGCCATATGTTCTTTTACTTTAACTTCAATAAAGCGTCCCGTCTGTCCTATATAACTTGATCTACAGGAACAAGGAATTTTCTAAACTCCGGCATGTTTTAGAGCCCCTCATTTGTCTTTAGCAGATGTAATCCAGGTGTTCAGGGTATCCCTAATCGTAAAAACAGCTCTAATTTAATTTAACGTCAGTTGTAGGTATTCAAGTGACACGGAGCCATATTTGACGTCAGTATCATGTCATATTAACATCACAGACCGTAACATCGCTATGAGATCATAAAGAATGTCAGTTTTACATTACTTTTATATAAATTTCCGTGACTCGCATACAATCTATGTGTGATCTCAAATTAAGATCGTGTGTTTACTGAGACCTTGTTACACAACGTTCACACTGTCCACACCCGGAAGACGTTCTTATTTTAGTATAGACTTCAGAAGTAAAAGCTTCCACTGTTATATTAATAATTTCGACGAGGAAAACCTTTGTGCACAAATCAATAAACGTTTGCGCACTTTTCTTAGTCACTCTGGCGAGCTCAACATCATTCCTACGTTCCTACATCTCACTCATTCAACAATGACACGTTCACTTTCCACTGTAGCTTAATCAGCGCCGATTTTTCTATATATACGGAAATTGCTTGTTAAGTTACTGCTATAGAGTTTAAATTCTGGCTTGGTTCACAAGTTGATTACCTAACTCTTTAGAGGTTCTTTGTTGGATTGTTGTCCGCTATTCTTTAAGTTAATCAATTTCTTCCTTACTTCTTTGAAGCAATTGCAAAAGTGATTTCATATCTTGAAGAAAATTCTGAGGAATGCAAGTTTAGCATGGGGGACAAACTTTAATTTTCCAACAGTATATCAATCAATAAAATTTGATTCAATGTTTTTTTCCTATTAGAATGATAATTTTACAAGTGTATAATTTTTTTTAAGCTAAAGAAAAATATTAAGAACTTTATGTGACAGAATCAATTAATTTTGTTTGATAAATGTAATAATCAATGCTCACGCTAAACTTAGTATCAGTAACATTAGACTTAACTAATTTAACTTCAATGCAGGTTGGGCAACTTACAGTTTATCCGAGTGATATACTTCGTACAAGTGTCCTTCTTCTAGTAAAGGTATAAGTTGTACCTGATATGCATTGAACCCTAAGTAGATTTGTTCCGATTTTTCTACAAGTAAAACTTCTAACCAACATTCAATTTGAGATCGTTTGTTCACATTCACCTAAAAATAATAACTTTACCACAGAAAATTTCTCTACTGAAAACAACCGACAATATTTACTTGGTTGCCAAATTTGTATTAGTTACTAACCGTAGCCTTTTTCAAGAGCTGAAACTTAAATTTATACACGTAAGAAAAATTTTCTGGCACTTCTTTCACTATCAATTGCTGCATATTCTCACAATTCTTGTGACATAAACCCTCTAAGACCAGCACATCTTTAACATCGAAGAAAAGATACTCCAAACACGGTACTTCATTCTCTCTATAAAGTTCGGTGAAAACACGAAAATTCTGAATTATTACAAACTTATTCACAATATCAATCACGTTTATCTTAGAACTATTAACCATCACACAAGGTTTTACCCCATTCACATCTCGTAATAACAATATACCATAGCGTTTATTAATCTGTAAGTAGCCCAACAACTTATCCTTTTGATATTTAGAATGTGATCCAAAAAACCACACTGGCATTTTTTCCTCTTTATTCGGGTATGAATCAACAAAATTGTAATCCGATATTGTTTTTATACTCAATGGAGCTATAATTTTGTTTAAGCATTTATGTCTGTTTTTACTTTTATCTATATCTGCAAGAACCTGAACAATTTCAAACATAATTTCCATAGCAGAATTTTGTGATAAATCTTTTATGTGATCGGTAATAACTGGTATGCTGGCATCGATTACTTCGAGATCAGAACAACCAAGATTGTAATCGTCAATCAATTCTGGGAATGATGTATCGTCTGCATCAGTGTAATGTTCACAAACTATTTTACCACGATCGCATACAAACAGCTTTTGTACTTTGATTGACGAAGAGAGCATAAAGTGCGCATTGTATATATTTACATGCTCGCCTATTTCTGGTAGATGGTATTTATTTGTTCTAGCAGCAAGATGTCCTGTATGAACAGTAATATTGTTGTCAACTACAAAACTCATTGTAGTTACGTTCAACGATGTTACTCGTCCCTAAAAATAAGCATTAATGGGCATTTTATAATTAATTATAAAAGTACTTCGTAATTCATTATTAGTTAACCTTAATTTAAAATAAATTTGCGCGTTTTTAGTTTAAACTTCAAACAACTTAGATGTGCAATGTTTATTATACTGTTCATTCTGCATACCAAATTTTTTTAATTATACTAACACTATTTTTTCAAATTGTTTGTAATTACATATTCAAGACATAAAATTCTTAATATTTAAGTTACAAAGCGTATTAAACTGCACATTAAAGTTTTGTCTAAATTCGTTGTTTTTGCATCTTTGCTTTTGATTATGTACAAAGAATTTCAAAATTTTGTGTTAGCTGTTATCTTCTAGCTGCTACTCATCGAAGCAATTCACTAGAAACAGAAGTAAAAATGTCATAGTTAGCCACAGAACGAATGCCCTCTCAAATTAAAAACTTTATTACAAGACTTAAATGTCGACAAACAGAAAAGCCGAAGAAAAAACCCAAATCCATAAAATTATAGCTAAAGATAATCTTATAAGTTATCTACTAATCTTAAAAAATAACAATTAGATAAACGGGTATAACTATATATATACAGGGTAGTCCAAAAGTCTAGAACAAAGTTCATATATGTTCCAAAATAATTATTTTTGGAAAAATCTTTGGCACCGGTCGATTTTTATTTTTGGTTGGACACAAAAAATTTTTACCAAAAATTCAAAATGGTTGTCACGCGACATTTTGCAAAAAAAGTTAAACAATAAAAGAAGTCACATCGTTGGAAGACTTAAAAATGGATATTCAAATCTTAAATTTTAAAACAATCGATTCGTTTGCAACCTTTTAAACTATTCTTATTACATTTTTACATTAAACACTAATTATGACATTAAATCAAGTTAATGGGACAGTTGATGTTTTTTGAAACATTTAAATTAGTAGTTTTATTCACGATTAAGACAACAACAGTTGAAAGTGCATCGCAAGAATGATTTCTTTAAGTGCAAAAGAGAGAGTTCAAATTCTCATTATGTTTGATTTTGGTGACAGAATGCGTACCCATGCGGTAGCTTACCAATTGTTCAACACGGAAAATCTAAACCGTACACCAATTTTGCACTCAACAGTAAACAAAATTGTGGTAAAATTTGCTGAAACTGGTAGCGTGGGTGGCAAGCCCGTCAAGGTCGTTCAACAATTGAGGAAGTTACTAAGTTAAACATTCTCTTAAAAGTTCAAGACAACCTCCACATTTCCACAAGGAACATTGTCCGGGATAACGCAGTCGGCAGTACCACAGTCAAAAGGTTTACTTACACAGTCCAACTTGTTTAAGAGCTGAATGAAGACGACTTTGACCGTAAACTCGAGTTCTGTGAAGAATTGATACTGCGATCCGATGAGAATCCGTGCTGTTTAGTGACGAAGCAACTTTTACCTTCAATGGTGAAGTCATAATTGTAGATACTAGTCAAGCAAAAATTCTCAATGGGTTCAAGACAATCATGCCCAACACCACCAAAAAGTTAATGTGTGTTCGGGACCATTAGCTGCGTTCTGGGACCTGTCTTTTTAGAAGCAAATTTAAATAACCAGCATTGGCTGAGTTGTTTCCGGATGAAAACAGTCCGAACTCGATTTTTTTCTATGAGGTCATGTAAAGTCAAAAATTTATTTAAGTAAACCCAATGAATTAGATGGGTTTAAAAACCGAATTCGTGTTAAAATACGACATATAGACCATCCAACGTACCGTGGAAAAGGTCTACGCTCGTTTTGAACATTTGAACATCCCCGGTGATCATTAGCTGACTTATCATACGTCTCATTACTTTGTTAGAGAAATAAAATTTTCTGTCTTGAAATTCAAAAGTGTTTTTTTAATTTGTTGTGCGTTTCAGAAAAGAGCAAAGTGACGCATCAAAAAAAGTCGCTAATTTGTTATACCTAAATCGATTTTTTTTAAATTTGGGAGTTAAATTTCCATTGTTAAGAACTTTTGAACGATGTGCCACATAAAACCCCTTTTACACCTGTGCGCGGAATTTTTCCAAAAATAATAATTTTGGAAATTATGGATTTTGTTCCAGACTTTTAGACTATCCTGTACACAAACAAAAAGTAGTTTGCTCTGAAGTAAGATATGAAACATAAGAGAATGATTAGAGAAATAAAACGAAGCACAATTAGAAGTGTCGGAACAAGTAAGTGTGGACGTAAGAGAAACAGACCAGTAACTTTAGATAATTTCACAGAAGTTTTTTGAAGTAAGCTTGTAAAGCGACGTCCTGGTAACACTACAATGACCGGAAGTGGAATGAACATGATGATCGTAAATAATTGATTTACTTTGGTCGTTCGGAAGTACTAACTTCTACAGATGTTTATCGTACTTGTACTCGCTTACAAAGACTGTAAAACTAACCAACAAGAAAACAGACGCACTAATTGATTATACCATTAGTCTTTAGACAAACCAGTAGACGAAACTAAAAGAAAAGGAACAAAATGTTAAAACTTACTTTGAGAACGATACTGAACTCGAGCATTTGAAGCAGGAAAAAGTAGGTGGAGAAAGTGCAAGACAACTGAGATCCCGTTTAAACTTAAATCTAATTAACAGCGCACAAAATTTCGTAAGCATCGTCATCTGGCGGAAAAAAATATAACTACGAATCCGCTTTAAGAAGGGATTGCGCACGCTAGAGGTAGAACGTGAATAATAAAAAAGTGCCTACCTGTGGTACAACAAGCATTAATAATAGGTATAAAATTTGTTTAACGTTTGGTTTTCTTGGTGTTTTGTGAAATTGTATGGGTATATAACATTTGTTTGTATCGACTTTTCAACTATAATGTAGCACTGTATTTCAGGCGTTGCCGTGTCACAAAACTTTCGCTTAATGTTTTGCTGATCATGCTGTTAGCTTCTTCAGAAGATTTATAAACCCGAAAAACAGTGCTACATTAAACTACGGCCGTGAAAGCTAGCATTCTTCAACTTTAGCTAAATTGCTTCCGTAACCAAGATCCTAGTACCTACTGGCAGACCGTCAGTTAACCAACTCTTCTTTTGTTTAATATATTGATGTTTGTGCACGTGTTTATATGCATTACAATTTAAATCTGTTATCATATCTGTGCCGTGATTTCCTTTTTTTTCACCAGCAATGTTAATTCTAAATAAATAACTGAGCATTCGTTTAATTAGCTTAAATTTGGGGAATGTTTTAATTGATTACTTTAATTATAAACTGGTTACTTGATAAATCAAATTATGTAATGATCTTGCATTTACATGAGGTTTAGAAGACTGGAGGGGTTTCTCGCTTGTTCTTTCCCTTCTACTGCGGATTCCACCAAACAGAAGAAATTTGGGTTAAAATGTAACGATGAGTTCTACTTGAAAAAAACTACAGTTTACCTTTGCTGTGTGTTTTATTTAACCAACTACAGCTTTCCTCCATATCGAGAGTAATCAATGTACAACAAACTTAATACAACCTAGGAAGATGTAGCTTGACGATTATAGCCACTGAAGCCCACACAACAAAAACGCATTCAGTAAATATTTAAGAAAAAATATTGAATGTTTATAAAACATACATGTTTCTACAACTAATTTGTATTAATATTCTGTGAACATTAAATGTCTCACTAGCGCATATTTATTAAATATTCCAAATGAGTATTCTGTGAATATACAAATGACATTAACTACATGTGTATATAATATAATTCGAACAAAATAATTTTTAACATAGTACACTGATATGATTGGATTCCTTCTTTCAACGCTGCTTTTTTAACGAACAACCAGTGGCGGCCGATCCATAAGAGTTATAGAGCGCGAGCCCCTTAGATTTTTATTAAAACAAAAAAAAAACGGTACAAATTATTATTAATGAAAATATTTAATCATATTTAGATGATATAAGTATCATATACTTTTCATTACTCTAAAACATTAATTAAATATGGTCGTCATTCAAAGCAACGTATATTAAATAAGTAATTTCTTTATGTTGGGGCTACAATTATTTAAGCCCATGGTTGTATATGTATGTAGCAAAGCATTCTAACGTGACGTCGCGACCCCCACTAAGAGATTTCATATGGAGTTTTAACATGGGAAAGGGCTCACGCGTTTGTAGCCCGCGATGGTTTCAATTCAGTGATCACGAAGTGGTAGAAGTTATGCCACGTATTGTAAGTGGTTTCCGGTTGAAAGTAGTAAATTTAAAAAAAACGCTTTTATTATTGTTTTATTGGCAAAAATTTTCAACTATTCAAAAAAAAATAAAAAAACGATACGTATTTCAAATTATAGTTAATCGTTAATGTTAATATACATTTTTTCTTGTAGTTTTCTTAACTTAATTTAAACTATACAATTTTTAACATAGTACACTACGTTTGATTCGGTTACTTTTTTTGATAATGCTTTATAACAAACAATTCCTAAATGTTAATAAGAATATTAATTATTTAAGAATATAAATCTGTTACATTTATGAAACACAAATTTTCTCAAATGTAAGACTTCAAAGTCGGTTTTTTGTTTTACACCTTCCCACGACTACAAAAATAAGCCATTTTAAGGATTCTGCACATACTTTTCGTTGTCTTCTTTATTGATTTGTTTCTGATTTGATATAATTCCCTAGTAATAACTATTACTATTGCTTCAAACTATTTTTATGTTAAATGTATCTTACCATAACATTCATATCATTATCACAAACTAAGTAGTATTCGAGTATTTTTTCATTTCAATTTTACTTACCACTAATACTTTAACTAATAACTCGATCTTACATTCCACATAATCTCAGTTTACATTAACAAAAAAAAATCATTTAAAGAGTCGATCGGCAGCCATTCCACAACTTCACATTTTTGATTTTTAATAACAAACAATATGGCGACATTTGCCGAAAAATATAAACAGGAGTATATGAAACTACATTACAGATTAACTATTTTTTTTAAGTTTACATAACTATGTTAATGTATAAACTAGTAAACGGTTTTTATTAGTACAATAGTAAGAAAAGATATCGCATAGTAGTAGCCCTGACGTTGGGTATCCAAAATCTGTAACGTGTACTTGGCTGAGAGTGCTGCCACTACAGAAAAAGATAATAATTATGCGACAGAAGCTCTACGATTGTCAATGATGGCGTAGTTGACAATGGTAATTAATATGATCAACAGTACATAAAAAGAAAAGTTACTAGTTGCTCACTGAAACATTTTGCTAAATTTTTCAGATTATGTAGAAACTTAACGTTACAAACGGTTTGAATTGAAAGTGGCAGACTGTTTATTTTCCTCAAATATAGCCGATAATTCCAATTTACGCTATTGAACACCAAACAGTGACACGTAGTGAATGCAACAGTTTCTGATGGATATTCCAAGGACAGACGCATGTTTACTTTCACGAAAATTACATGGGTCGCAAACTAATTTTTAGTGCTGAACAGGAAAAAGAAATTCTTGATCACGTATTACGTTTAGCAAAAATGTTTTACGGATTAATTTAGCATACCAATATGCGGAAAAAAATATAATAAAATATAGGTTCTGTGCGGTACTGTCGCTCATTTCCCTTCTTAGGATGCACGATGGCGGCGTGGATGAATTTTTAATAACTAAACTCACTTTCTCGTAACCACCGCACTGCATTAAGTGGACTGTATAAATTGAATTGAATACGAAAACTTCCGTTATAATTTTATACTAATAAAAATCGTACTTGCTTTATAGAAGTTTTAATTGCTACTCCTACTATATACAATTCTAATTTCTAAAAGCATCCCCTAGTACGGACATGCGCAGTTTATATATATTTGGCTTAACCAGGTTCAATACTGCCAATCAACTTGCAGGACTCGACTGGTTAGAAGATTTTCTAAAGAGAAATCCGCAGTTTAGTTTCCAAAAACCAGAATCAACCAGCTTGAGCAATTTAATGCAACAGAAATTTATGACAATTTAGAAACTGTTATGAGCAAATTTAGCTTTCCGTCTTCAAGAATTTTTATTGTCGACTAAATAGGCATGACAACGTTACAACACTGCAAAAACCAACAAAAAAGTCAGAAACCGGTGAGATCTGCCACTACTTGAAAGCGAGGGAAAAATATAACAGTGTGCTGTGCAATGAATGTTGCGTAAATTATCGTTCTTCTTTTAATTATATATTTTCGTAAACAAATGACACTTTTGCTGGAGAAAGGTAAACCAGAAGATGCCGTTTATAGATGTACTGACAACGGGTGGATGAATGAGGAAACCTTTTTTTGGCTCCAGAATTTTTGCCAAAACACAAAATCTCAAGCAAATGAATCTTTGCTTTTAATATTAGACAATCACTACAGCCACACTTCGCTAAGAATATTTGAATTATATAAGACAAAGTATCACTGTGGTTTCAATTCCAGTCCACAATTTACATAGACTCCAACATCTGGATATATCGTTTTATAGCTCATGAAAACAAATATTTACTAAAAAATTACCCCCTACGATGTAGCATCCATATTCAATGTTCATTGAATAAGGTTGCGCTGGTGGTCGCAAATTAGTGATATTAAAGCACTTACGAATAATCTGCACAGGCTCAGAATGGTGGCAGTCTTCTTGGTCAATCTGGCCAGATGACACACGTGAAGCGAATTCACCGAACTAATATTTCACTGCCGCGGAATGGTTAGCACAGTTCCTTTTTAAAATTACGATGCGTTGTATGTCGAAACTAGGAAACGAATAGAATGGGAATGTGGTGATAAGGATAAGAAACAATGAAAGGAGGAGAAAGTGCAAATTGACGTACTTGGCGTTAACATACCGCCCACCAAATTAGAATAATTTCATATAATGTAAAAGGGTTAAATTAAACTAAGAGCAAAGCAAATTAAACTTAATTGCAAATAAACTGTAACTAACATAAAAAAATAAAAGCAAATAAATTTTAACTATTAACTAATTTGAGGATACCGGAAGAGGTACAAGGCTTGCGACTGGACGAGTGTAGATACCACTACCTGTACGAATTAAAGCAACTCTAGCTATAGGGTCTGAACCTGGATACAAACATTCAATAAGGCCTATAGGCCCAGATAAAGGATGCGACGCAACTCCTTTCAGTAACACGATATCTCCAACATTTGGAATCGATGTGTTAGATGTCCACTTATTGCGTTGAATCACATGGTTCAAGTACTCTTTCGACCAACGATTCCAAAACGATTGAAGAATCTGATTTGGTCTTAACCAACGGTTACGCATGTTACGTGACTCAGGAATAGGATTTTCAGGTACAGAAAGTAAGGGTGACCCTATTAAAAAATGACCAGGGCTCAGATAATCACAAGACTCCGATGGATCTTCAGATAAGGTGCACAAAAAACGACTGTTAAGAACAGCTTCGATTCTAGCAAATAAGGTAGCGTATTCTTCGAATGTGGCTGATGCATTACCTAACAAGCGATAAAGCAAAGCTTTGGCAGATTTGATAGCTGCTTCCCACAAACCTCCAAAATGAGGGCTATATGGAGGAGTAAACTGCCATTTTACTTGTCGTGCAGATAAAAAATCACAAATATCTGTGATATAAAGAACTAAAAATTTGTAAACTTCCGTTATGTGCTTACAAGCTCCTATAAAGTTACGCCCATTATCAGAGTAAATAACTGATGGTAAACCCCGTCTAGCTACAAATCTATCAAGAGCAGCTAAAAAAGCATCAGTGCTCAACTCAGATACAAACTCAAGATGTACCGCTTTAGTTATAAAACAAATAAATAAACATAAGTAACCTTTAGTGACCACTGGTCTACGTAAGCGGTTAGATCTTACTGAAAAAGGCCCGGCATAGTCTACACCTACTTGTGAAAAAGTAAAGTAAAACATTCTCAATTGCATTTTCGAAGCAAACCACGAAGCGATAAAATCCAGAACTTTGTTCTTGAACAGTGTTAGGACCAGAATGTAATGACAGATGATGATAATAAAAACATATTAATTTAGAGATATGAGCATTTTTGGGTAGCAATAACGGGTGCTTGGCTGCTTTATGCATAGCGGAGTAACTTAATCTTCCGCCCACTCTGAGGAAACCAAAAGAATCAACAAAAAGCGATAACGATGCTAGGTTGCGACTTGCGTTCGTTTTATTTTGGATTTGTTTTATTTTAGAATGAAAATAATGATTTTGAGTCATTTTTGTAAGGGATAATGTAGAACTTTCTAATTCTGCCACAGATAACGATCCAGAAATACGTACGCCATCTCGAAGCCTTGAATTGTGAATAAAACGTCTTATCAAAGTAAAAACACGACGTAATCTTAAGAAACTTGAGGTATTATTTATTTTGTCTAATAACGGATTTGAGGTTGTATGCTTTGTAAGTAAACAATTGAAGTCTTGTTTCATTTCCGAAAGCAAAAAGGAATGCTTATTATGCATTTGAAAAGGAGGTGGCCATTTTGAAACTTCTTTGTTCAAAAATGAAGAACCATTAAACCAAAATATTTTGATATCAGGACTAAAAAATTGAGATACAGTTAATCCTCGCGAAGGAAGGTCAGCGGGGTTGTTTTCAGATTTAATGTAAGACCAAACACACTTTGAAGTTTTTTCTGTTATCGTAACAATCCTATTACACACAAACGTTTTTAATAAGTGTGGTGGAGTCATAATCCAAGATAAAACTATCTCTGAATCTGAAAATAAGTGAACAGATTCAATGAAAAATGGCAAAGAAACAGTCACTACTGATTCGACTAAATTGGCTAATAAAACGGCTGCGCTCAACTCCAAACGAGGAATAGACATGATTTTGAGTGGTGCTACTTTGGTTTTTGCCTTCCAAAAATAGGAAAAAAAATTTGAATTTGACTGGACGCATAAGTATAGAACAGCAGAATAACCCTTTTCTGAAGCTTCACAAAATCCCGCAAGCCTAATTAGAGCAGGTTTTTTGTGGAAGCACGCACCTAGGGATTTTAACGGTAGCAAGAAAAGAAATGTTTTCTGTAAATAATAACCATTTTTTTTCTACCGCTGGTGGAATCAAATCGTCCCAACCAACTTGGGCTAACCACAAATGTTAAAGTAGAACTTCCATCAAAAAAACAACGGGTGCCAAAAAACCAAGCGTGTCAAAAATTTGTGCGATATACGATAACAAATTTCGTTTTGTAATATTATTATCGTAAGGCAGCACTCGAAACAGAAGAAAGTCAGAGTTTGGATTCCAAGATAATCCTAGGATTTTTAAAGAATTTTTCTCGTCAGAAAAATCCAATTGCGATTCTATATGAGCTTCAGGTAACTCGGCTAAAACTTCTGGATGACTACTAGCCCATTTTCTGAGTTGAAAACCTCCGCCCTTAAATATATCAGTTAACTGGTTTCGTAAATTTATAGCAGAAGAAACATCTTGATGACCAGTTATCACATCGTCTACATATGTAGAGTTCATGATGGCACAAGACGCGTCTGGATATCGTGCACCATCATCGTGAACAAGTTGATGTAATACGCGTATTGCCAAGTAGGCGGAAGAAGTAAGACCAGACCATAAGTAACAGTATTGAGTTCAAACTTTTGTACATTGCCATCAGAGGAAGCGCGCCAAAGAATACAGCTCTATCTTCCTTTCGAATTGTTATCTGACGGTACATTTTTTGTATATCTGCACATAATGCAACAGGATAACAACGTACTTGGCGTTAACATTCAATAAGACTTACATGAGAGTAGCCATCATAGACAAAAGTGTGTCTGGAAATCGTCGGGGATATATCTTTTGAACTCTTACAGATTTAGTGAGAATGATTTTGCACTAGCCCTTAACCAGGATCAGCAACATGCGTTGTTATTTAAGGAAGGAGGGCTTCTATTTCATCGACTTTAAAACAGACGACGTTCCGCGTCCATGATCTCTTACCAGTGCCGTATTTAACATCCAAGATGCAAGGAAAACAACAAAATAGAAAGAAGCAGCATTTCTAAATAATAACTGCCAATTCTAATATTCCCCTATTCTCCCCTAAATAAGTACAAAGCCAGATTAGTAGCTAAACGCTCTACTCAGCGTAAAGGTGTTGATTATAGCTAACTCTTCTGTGCTTTTTTGTTTAAAAAAATTTTTTTTTCGTTCGATGTAACTGTAGAATCTTTCGTTTTCTTGTTATTTTTAAGTAAACTAAACAATTATAAAAAAACTGGTGTGGTCACTACACGACTTTGTATATGTACACGTTTGTATTGATTTTCTAGCATGCTATAATTTTTTTTGAAATTTTCCTCCTCGATTTCATTAAGATCATATCGACTAACCCTTATATTTGTGCGCCTCGATATTACTTAGTAAATGAGTAAAAAAATCGTCGCAGGCAAGGTTTTCAAACCATTGTATACACCAGTCATGACATTTGCATCGTCATACGCTTCCATTTACATTTATATAAATTTATTTCCTTTTGTTTAAAATATGTTATAATTAAATATTTTAATCCAAAAGCAGTGTGATCACTTACTGGTATAAAACCAAGAAAAGTTTCTTTTATTACCAAATCGATTGGACTTTGGTTTTGATTATGTATTATTTTGACCTATAAATATTATACTGATTTGGTCTGTCTTAGATATATCAGTTATCGTGTCAAGTGTAATCAAATAAAAAGGGTCAGCCCTTATTTCATTTATTAAGTTTCGCTCAACAGCATTG
The DNA here is from genome assembly GCA_035610365.1 of Aquatica leii. Taxonomy (NCBI): domain Eukaryota; kingdom Metazoa; phylum Arthropoda; class Insecta; order Coleoptera; family Lampyridae; genus Aquatica; species Aquatica leii. The sequence continues at coordinate 38,784,685 of CM069437.1, read as the reverse complement.
ATGTAATAGTGATGAGTTCGTTTTGAATGTCCTTACTTAAATATTTTACATCGCCCTTTGACTTTTCTAATAGTTTTTTTAACACAGGGTCATAGTTAGATACAAGTCCTATAATCGATAAAAAATTTCCCTCTGATGCCGCACCATCACCAACAAACTCTCTGTAACCCCTAAAAGCTAAATTTTGTTGACATAAAAATAATGTCACCTTCAGGAGACGATGTAAAACTTATCTCCAAAAGTTTGCTTCCTTCCTTATTCTTGATTCTAAAGTAGTATCAATTTTGTTTCCTGCTTTGCATTATAAACGGCGCAAGCCTCTAAATGAGAATCCGATATTTCATGAATACTTATTTTCTTGCTTAACCTCTTCCAATCATTAATTCCATCAATCCAGCTAAAATTAGAATATATTTTTCTTCTATCGGCAAACAACCAACATGGTTCACAATAGCACTTATTTAATTTCGGCGAATAACACAGCCAGATCCTTTGTATTTCAACGCCAGCTTTAGTTTTAATAGTGTAATAATATTCACTAAACAAACGGTTTTCGTTTTTATGGTCAACAGGGAATGGTCCTCTAGGACGACATGGTCCACATTCTAATATAAAATTGTTGAGTTTTTAGAAATTAAATGTCTTTCAAAATGCCTTTCATTTTTTAAAAGGCTAGAAATTATTTCGTCTGCATTATTATTACTATTAATGTTGTTGTCATTATTTTTATATAGATAATGATGTGCTTTTAGCTCTGTTGAAGATGAGGATGCACTTGAATCTTGATATTTGTCTAAATCTTTTGACGATGAGAAATTATTTGAACTCTGTTGTTCTTCTGACTATAAGAAATTACTTGGTTTTTGTTGTTGTTTTGGGATTGGGGAAAATGAATTATTGAGTTTTTAGAAATTAAATGTCTTTCAAATTGCCTCTCATTTTTTTTAAAGACTAGAAATTGTTTCGTCTGCATTATTATTACTATTAATGTTGTCATTGTTTTTATATAGATAATAATGCGCTTTTGGCTCTGTGGAAGATGAGGATGCACTTGAATCTTGATATTTGTCTAAATCTTTTGACGATGAGAAATTATTTGAATTCTGTTGTTCTTCTGACTCTAAGAAATTGCTTGGCTTTTGTTGTTGTTTTGGGATCGGGAAAAATGAAGAAGAAAGAGTTTTGTGTGCAACTGTATTTGAAAAAAAGCAACTGATTTTATTGAGTTTATCAAGGCGTTCGTCCTGTTCTCTCCTTTTTTTCGGTTTTCGGCTCCACTCAGTTTCTTGTGTCTTGACATATTTGTACCTAGATAAGTTAGAAAAAAATATTGAAAACAATCTAAAGAATCAAAATACAAAAAATGAATAATAATAAAAAAACATTCAAAAAAAAACCACACTTTAATAACATCTGAACACGAATAAATTGAAACATGACTAATACTGTAAGCAAAGTTTAGAAAATGAGAGAGAGAGAGACGCCGGTCAGAAAGAGCGAATGAAATTATAAGGTAATAGTGTAATAACTCCAATTTAAACGAATATGAAAATGTTCGAATTTAATTCAATTTTGACCATTTCGAACTTAGCATAATGGATTCTGGTTAATGGTTGATTTAGTCCATAACATATTCTATTATTTGCCAAAATTTCAAATGGAAAAACGTGGTTTAAAAACAATATCGAAACTCAATCTGGTTAAATATTGCTTATTCTAAGTTTTGTTATCATGTATTATAAACTGAAATTGCATACTCTTTTTCTAGAAGTAAAATGGTATCCAAAAACAGCGAAAACTCCGATTTAAAGGACCAAGTTTTTGTACCTACTTAATGTACTAGCTGCAAAAAACGCAAATAAACATAAACTTATCTTCATAAGTAATTTATCTAAGTTCCAATTACTGATGATCACAACTTAAACTCAAAACTAAACTCCCAGCAAACACAGATGGACTTAAATTACTGTTGAATTGCCATTAAATTACGGTAATTTAAGTAGTAATTTAAACAGTAAAAAGGGCGCCATTAAGCAACCACTTAAACTACCAAGAATTCATTGACTTCTAAATTACTAATAAGCTACCATTAAAATACTGTTGTTATATTACCATTGAATTACTGTTAAACTACTGTTTTGAACTACTAGCAAAACTATTAAATTATTATTAAAACCACTAACACATTTAAAAAAATCGTTTTTTTAGTTAATTATTTGTTTCTGTAATTTTTTATTTATTTCGTTTACAGAATTTGACGCACATGATTGATAAATTGTGGAATTTTTTTTAAATTAGAAAATTTAATTTAAGTATTTACCTGGGGTTTGATCCCACGAACATCCCTTGCAACCTAAACGTGTTAACCACTACTCTACCTGACCTAATACTATAAATGCTAACTACATGTTATATATGTTGAATACAAAATCGAGTAACTTATTCGTAATTTAATACTTTCAACGTGAACCATTAAATATTTCACATGACAATCAGATTGATGATGAATTAGTCCTATCTGTACATTTGCATCGCTACGTATTTATATACTCTTGCTGTTTTTGTTATTCTGTAATCAGGATAATTCATGTTTTAGTTGCTTGAAGTGGTTTATATAATCCGAATATTTTTGGATACGGCAGATACATAATTTCATGCAATATTGATATTCTTGTATCAAAAGTTGTAATATTTACTTTTGTTTTATATTTATATTGCGTTACTGGATCCCGCAGATTGACCAATGCTATTTGACTTTCCAATATTAGTATTTTCGTAAACTGTACGCAATCTTTTTAGTTGTCGATAATAATTGCCACTTTCCTTCTTTCTATGCATTCTTCAAGCATTTGTTTGATAGCAGACTTAACTGTTTGGCAAATATAACGGCTATTTTTAAAATAATTTAGCTTAACATTTATATAGCAACTCTACTGACTATTAATTTACTTTGTATTTTAACGGACATTCAATTACCATTAAACTCCCCAACCTAATTCTGGAATTACTACTAAGTTACTGAGTAAACTATTCAAGCTACCAATCATTACATTACTCCTAAATTACTTTTAAATTGCTGCGTAGTATAATGGTAACTCAATTACCGGTAAACTATAACGTTCAATTTTTTCATTACTCTTAAGTTACTGGTTAAACTATTTTTAAGCTACCCACCATTACATTACTCCTTAATTACTTTCTAATTACTGTGTAATATAACGGTGACTCAATTACCATTAAACTACAACGTTCAATTTTTTAATTACACTTAAGTTACTGGTTAAACTATTCTTAAGCTACTCACCATTACATTACTCCTTAATTACTTTCTAATTACCGGGTAGTATGATAGTGACTCAATTACCATTAAACTACAACGTTTAATTTTTTAATTACTATTAAGTTACTAATTAAATTACTTTTATGCTACCACAATACTGAAATACTCCTAAACTACTTCGTACACTACTTTTAAACTAGTAACCATTTAAATTACTGCTAAACGTCACCTTAGACTACTCTTAAATTACGAAAAAAATTAAATTACTTATAAATGACTTTTTAATACCCAATAAACTACTAAATTAAGCTACCTTGTGTTTGCTGGGCTGTGACTAAACGAAACACTTAAGTGAAGGTGTGAATGAGTCAAATGATTTATGAAGTGATGATTCACAAGGTTACAGATCAAATAGGGAAACTTCTTCGTAAGAATGCTATTAAACCCATATTCAACTCGACAGGCAAAATCTTTTAGATTCTTCCTTTTCCCAAAGACAAATTTTCTACACTTTCATCTCAAGGTGTATACCAAATTCTTTGTTCATGTGGTTTAGTCTACATTGGTGAGACCGGTCGTTCCGTCATTACTCGCATTTCAGAACATGATCGTTGTATAAGAAAAAGTCTGCGGTTGCTGAACATCATTTTACTACAGGTCACAAGATAGATTTTGATAACGTTTCGGTGATTGCCAAATCTCCATTCTTTTTCAACAGGAAATTGCGAGAAAGCATAGAAATCATCAAACACCCCAATAACTTCAATCGCTATCATGGTTTCGAGTTATCCCCTCTTTGGTTCTCGGTCATTAGTCATTTATCGAAAACGCCCCTTATCAATCGTAACCCAATGAGAATCCAGCTCAACCATCCGTGACGATCCTTTTCCTTTATATACAGAGACTATTTATTCTAAAATCACTTCTACGTAGTTTAAAATGTGGCTTGGTTCACAAGTTGATTACCTAACTCGGTAGTGGTTCTTTGTTAGATTTTCCTTTGCTTTTTCAAGTTATCGTTTTCTTTCTTACCTTTTTAGAGTTTAGATTATGGCTTGTTTTACAAGTGGATACCTAACTTTTGAGAAGTTCTTAGTTAGATTTCGTTTGCTTGTTTGAGTTTTGCGGTTTATCTTACGCCCTGATGAAGCCTCTTACGAAAGTGGGCAAAACGTTGGCAACTTCGGTTACAACAATCACACGGTCCAAACCCGGAAGACATTCTTATCTTAGTATGATGATGAATTTTCAACATCCGGTAGCACTTTTATTTACAGTTTGCAAATAAAGTAAACATCATCAAAAACACTAAGAATTAAATAAATTACACACTGCAGTCATATGCGACTTAATAATTCATAATTTTTACTAAAATGTAACATAAACAATCTTGACAATTAAGTTATTTAAAAACCTTGTTTTAACACACTTAAGCTAATGAAGAAGACCGAAGTAACAAGTCGTAATCAATGTGAACATAATCTTAGGCAGACACACTCTGACTTGCTTTCATATTCCTAATTTGCGGTTATGATTTTTGATCTCAAACCGTTTTCCCATCAAAAATATGTAGTATTGTTTCATAGTAATTTCATTTTATTAGTGAATATTTATACCAAATTTGAAGTTAGTAGGACTTTTGGTTCGAGAGTTATTGTGGGTACATCGTCACACACAGACACACATACCCACACGCACACACACACACACATTCAGTAAATAGATCTTCTTTGATATTTTTTGTATTTGTCTACTGTTGTTGTCACATAGCTTAGGTGAAAGAATATCACAAATAGTAAAGCAATAATAAACTTTCAAAACTGAAAGGTGTACAGGATGTCAAGGGCGCCGTTTGCGAGAGGGAAGAGTGGGCAGTTGCCCCCCGTCCCGGAAAATTACACTTCATACAAAAATATACCGACCAACAATATAAGGGTAAATATGGAACAATAATATTTAGATTTTTAATATATTGCCCCCCATTAGTTTTTGCCTCCACGGCGCCCATGCAGGATGTAATGTAATTCTAATTAATATATTTAATGCAGGAAGTGAATAGTGATTTATTTAATCAACGTTAACATTTTTAGTTACAAAAATAAAGACGTACATAGACGTATAACATAAAGTAGAACGTTATTGCATTTATGTATTATATTTAATAAGTTGTGATTGTCGTATCCGATTCATTGCTTTTGATTAGAATTTATATTTAATCGTTGATACGGTATCGGCAACTTCGTATTACGATGCTACAACAAAACAAACTAAACTAAAGCTTACATATTTGATTGCGTATATGTGTAATTGACAATCGAAAAGGACGGCGACCATTCGATATGTTGTACCAACAATAATCGTAATAACAAGCAAAATAAAATATTGGAAGGCTATCTAGGACGGTTTAAATTTACAACGAATGGAAAAAATATCTACAGTTAAAACGTTAACACTAATCTATTCACAAAATATTATTGCTATTCATTCACCTAATGGCAAGTAATTATTTGACTTAGAAATTTGAGGCATTTCGTCTTCGACAATGCAAAACTTCGAAACATGTTTTTTGAATACTTTTGTGGGATATGATTGGAAAGTTCTTACAAAAGTTAATCTAAAAATTGGAATAATTTAACAATTTCATTAACAAGTATTAAAATATTTTGGGCAATTAATTTTATGTACAGTACAGTTATAGTTTAATCAAAAGAGAATGTTCACTGTCTCTTTTAACAAAACTTAATTGCATTTTGTTTATTCGAGTAGAAGAAAATAGAGGATCTTATTTGGTCCAAAATTTGGCTCCACGTGCTACATCTACATTTTTTATATAAAACATTTAAAGCGTGTATAATGCAAAATTATTAAACTAAAAATTCGCGCTACCGCAAAATTTTTATAAAATTCTCGCTATCAATCTCTTCTACATCCTCTTCAATTATGTCTTCTAACTGTCTGCATTCTACTGCTCTTCCTGCGTTACTATAAAATAAAGATTGTAGTAAAGAGTGATGGCAATTAAGCCTAGTTAGAAAGTGCTCTTACCACACATTAATTAAACCAAGACATTTCATCAACATTAACATCATCTGCATCATTACTATCATGATCACCGTTATTATCATCGCCGCAGTTGAGATATTGCCGACTGCATGCAAAGCAACATAATAACATGCACAATACAAGTCACTAAAACTCACCGTCTAGTTGGCAACATCGATTTTTTTGCGACTTCTAACAATTCCAATATTTCTGGCGTAAATCTACTTTGCATCACATTTATACCACGCAACTCTCTTAATTCAACACCGCGAAATAAATCGCAACAAATTAGTTCTTCTAAACTGGGTAGTTGTTGAATATTTTGAAAAATTAATCTTAGAACGTCGACAACTCTAGGCACTCTTTCTAGTTCTAACTCTAAATGTGCAGGACTTGGAGGTGTCGACAATTCGTAGCCCGTTGTCATTTCAAAAAGCAAATGACCGAAACCTAATATATCAGGAGCGTTTGGTAGACGCGACGATAAACCCAAAAGGCTATTTTCTAAACCAGCCAAACGTGCTACACCGTTTTGTAGTATTACATTGCCGGAGTGTAGATGGTGTACTGGTGGAAAACTTCGATCGCGGAGAAATAACATTGCTTCAAGTATTTGTCGACCTAATCGTTGTATCTACAAATCATTCGTTACACACTTAAAACATTAAAGTAATTAAACAAACCTGCCATAGTGGAAGACCTTCACCTCTACCCGAATACTTTCTATCACAATCTTCGTGCCAGGGACACTGGTATATTAAATCTCGGAGGCTTCCACCGTGATTCAATGGAGAAATTAAAGCCGCTTGGCTTTCGAGAAATTGTATATCTAAAACTGGGTATATATAAGGATGTTGTAGGCCTCTAAAAAGTGCCAGGACTGTTTCGCTAGTAACTTTAGACGGTTTAATAGGACATGACGCTGATAAATTTACAAAGCACAAAAGTCTTTCGGCGTCTAAATTAACATCTTGGACTATAAACCTACAAAAACGTTTTTTGATGATTAATAGCACTAAGATACGAACTTACCAATGCTTGTTAGACCTTGATCCGATTCGTTCTAATTGCGTCTTTAATTCGTATCTGGTACTTCCACTAAGAAATTGGCGACACGCTATAAAGGCTCCATCGTACATTTCAGTATCTGTGCAATTACTTTCGCCTCCGCTGTCCGTTCTTTTCAAAGCACTGTATTCATGTCGCCCTACGCTACTGCATCTAAAATAACAACAACAGATTTTACAAAACAAACGCAGTCTTATACCGCAAAGTAGAAAAGAGGGATTTAGTTAACGGTGGCGTTTTAGAACCATCTTTGCTACTTTTCTGTTCCGAACTGAAACTGCGATTTCGAAACGCGTTTCTTCTAGAAGCGGTCGTAAGCCCAGCACTAGAAAATTCGGCAACGCTTTGCGTACGTTTCGGTATTCTTTTTTTGCGTTTGGCCGAACGCGATGGACGTTCTTGACAAAAACGATCGTGTCCTATAACGTCCGGTTCTTTTCCTTCTTTGTCGTCGTTATGACGATTAATTTTTTGGTACATATTAAACATTTTCGCGAATTTTTTGAAAAACAACGTTTTGACGATCAAGCGTAACTGCTAAGTGAATTAACTTAAAAACTTGAACATAATGCTTTAATCCTATTTTAATTATTTTTATAAGGTTTCTTCCACGTAGTGTAATTGCGATTTGCGTTTGCAGTTTCAGTGGGAAAGTGAATATACGGCATAACACACTTACTTGCATTTTTTTATCCAAAATCCAGCCACGGCTAATATGCCTAAGCCCAATATCATACATAAGGCAGTGATCTAAAAGAAAATGATATTAATAGAAAGCATTAATGAAATTAAATTTATACCCAATGGTGATGAATGACTGGAGCATGGATTTCTGTTTTGTGAGGCACCTTCATATCTAAACATGTTTTAAAGTTCCATTTTGTTTCAATTAAAAAAGGAAGTACTTTGATTGGTATATTACCAAAAACGGCTTGTCAGTTTGCTTAATCAAAACAACGAGGAATTACGGACGTTTTATTGCCTGACATAAGAAACGCCTGGAAACATGCAATTTCCTTTGCACGCATGTTTTGTAGTATGATAACAGCATTGAATTGCAGTCGATATGAAAAGAATCACGCATGCGTGATGTTGCGCTCTGTAGCAATATACTTCGGATAAAGAAGTATTTTGTAGAGGAAAGGGTTCAATCAATAATTTATATAAATAACATTCTTAAATTTATTGCGTGATGCCTTATAATTAACCGAAGCTTAAATTAATATCTACTACCTACGGATACGTGAATTGACCTTTTATTCGCGTTTTTGCATATTTAATTATGCGATCCTTCTTCATCTCATTAGTAATAATACAATAGTACTTGACCTTTTCTAGAAATTGTTTTCTTATAGGTACTTGATTCTTTAAGTTGTCATTGATTATTCATTATTACGATGAGGTCTTCAATTTCCGTGTCCAATTTCATTAGATCCTGCTAATAAATTATGCAGTAAAAAGTGGCCACTTGCTTAGATGTTGAGGATAAAAATAAAGACCTTTACGAGAAAAACTTTCACTTACAAGCTCAATTGCACGAGATTCCTTGCACAAGGAAAACGACGTCACAACTAAAAAATCGCAAAGCTAAATATACGCTTATAAAAGGAATCAAATGAGTGGGGAGCAATAAAAACGTTAAAAAAAATGAAATTCATCTTTTATATATTAATAACTACACAAAAAAAAACAATAAAAAAGGGTTAGAATTACAACTGGTAATAGATGATTTAGATTATTTGGAAGAATTTTAGTCAATGTCGAATTACTACGTGATGTAAGCAATGATCTAAATCTACCAAATATCCGTTTGCTCATTGAGATACATCTAAAAAACGTTTTTCTATACTTAAAATTGACAAAAAAGCTGAAGCATTACGAATGAGTAAAAAAACCTCTTCAGTAGTTGATTTTTTTTAAAACGACTACTAGATTATGCAGTCTTAATTCTTAGAAATGACATGTCGTCAGGTATATTTTTTGTTGCGTTTTAGTTTTTATGCTAGAATCAGAACCAAACACAAACTGCTTAAAATGCCGAATCAATATTTTCTTCAAAATCTTGACTCTTATTCCGCTTACTACTTTCATAACGCCAAACGGTGGGTATGCGTTTAAAACGTCGACTTGTGTATAAAATGGCAACCGATGCAAAATAACGTCAAATCGAACGTAAGGTTGGCATCGGAGCCAAATACACATCGATTTTGGATTTGACCCAAATTGTGTTAAATTTAAACCGCTAGTGTTTTTTGCGTATGGTACTACGGAAGAAGCTAATAAATCTTTTTCTAAAAATTATTTTATCTTTTGACGGTACTCACTATGTCCAGCAAGTTTTAAAAAATATAAAAAGTTGTATTTTCTGCTCATCAAAGACTTCATACTACCCAGCAACTACAACATGAAAAACCAATAAAACACTCATAAACCAAGTTTTGGAAATACGTTATCGAAAATAAGAACATCTCTAAGTGAAATGAAAAATCACCGAGCACCAGGAGATGATGGATAGAGACGATAAAGTCAAAAGGAGAACATCTCATAAGATTCCTAAAAACGTTTTAAAATATTTTTGAAATACCATCCGGTGGTAAAAATACCACGTATGATAATATAGAAAACTATAAATCAGTACGGAAGGTAGAAAAGTTGTCATTGGATTTAATGACAGCGAAAGTCAATGATCTATTGACAAGTGACGCTGTCAAAATCCCAACTATAAAATAGGTTAGAAACAATGTCAGTATAATTGTGAAAAACATCAGAACTAGCGGACAGCTGTTTCGTTCTTTAGGAACTCGTCAGCGCTAGAATACACCGATGTGTTTTCACAACCATACTGACAGACAACTGTACTCTTTTATGTCGTTTCTTTCGCTGTCAATAAATCCAATGACTTTTCTACCTTCCGTACTGATTTATAGTTTTTGACTAAAAGACGTTCAACTAATGTTTGGAACAAGCATTAATACCACTGGTCTGCATGAAAATCGGCTCTTATACCATTCTTGACGATCCTTATATAAAATAATCTCCTGAATCTAAAAATGAGCTCCGTTTTTACCCATCACCCACCTATTTTGGGGGGACCCCATTTTTATTTTATTTTTTGCATTTTTTTTAGAATTTTAACTTATAGCCGTTAAACATCCCAAAGCAGGTAATAAAATTTATACCAAAGTATATGGCAAAAGTTTTGCTATAAAATGTATATAGAAACAACAATAAAATATAAATATATAAGAACAGTAAAAAAATATCAATAAACAGTTAGGAAGATTCACTGCACGAGGCTGGCGATCTCAATACCACATACAGGTTTGAACAGGAATTTTCGACAGGCTTGAACTTGCATTACTCTTCTCATTATAGTATATTACATTGTTTGCTTAACTGCTTCGATCAGTACATCTATAGCTGTTACAGAGTTAACTTGCCGACGTTTTAAACGTGCTGAATTTTGTGTTCATTTTTGTTCATTTGTGTAAAACAGTAAAACTACTTTTACTCCGGATTTTTTCAAGTGACTAAGTGTGATTTGTGGTTAATGTCGGGCGTTGAATTACTGTTTAATTATGCCACGCCAGTGTAAAAATCATCCCGATAGCTTCTGCTATGTCTGCGGTGAATTAACTTTAAAAGCGCAACGAAAACCCCTTTCTCCGCTTGTTAAAACAGCTTATAAATTGTACTTTGATTGTCAAGTTGGCGACCAGGACAAGACTTGGGCTCCATCAGTTTGCTGTACGACTTGTTACAGTAGTTTGACCAAATGGCTCAAAGGTACCCGCAAATCAATGCCATTTGCTGTGCCCATGGTTTGGCGTGAACCTCGCTGTCATCTTACAGATTGTTACTTTTGTATGACTTCCACCGTCGGGTTTTCGAGCAAAGGTAAGCATACAATTCAGTATCCCAATATTCCGTCAGCTCTAAGACCTGTTCCTTATAACGATACTTTGCCAATCCCAGAGCTCTCAAACACTCATACTCCAGAGCCGGAAATTGATTTAAAAGACTCTGAGCCACAACCTGGGGCTTTAAAGGATACGTTCAATGATGATGAAGAGTATTCCTCAAATTTAGTTTCTCGGCAACCTCACCTCCACACTCAATCGGAATTAAATGATCTTGTCAGGGATTTGCAGGTACCCAAGACTAAATCTCAGCTCCTAGGATCGCGACTTCAACAGTGGAATCTCTTAGAAAAGGGAGTAAAAATATCTTCTTACAGGACCAGACAAGCAACCCTGAAATGTCTTTTCTCAGAAGATAAAGGTTTAGTGTTCTGCCCTAATGCAAATTTATTGATGACAGAGCTACATATGCCATGTGACCCAGACAAATAGAGACTGTTTATAGGCTCATCAAAAACAAGCTTAAAAGTTGTCCTGTTGGCAAATGGGAATGACTTCTCATCAGTTCCAGTTGCATACTCTGTTGATATGAAGAAGACGTACGAAAACATCTTCAGAATCCTTGATAAAATTAGTTATCATGATTATAAGTGGAAACTTTGCGCTGACTTAAAAGTTGTTGCTCTACTCCGGGCCTGCAATCAGGATTCACAAAATATTGCTGCTTCCTTTGTGAATGGGATAGCCGAGCCCGAGATAAACATTACATCGTACGGGACTGGCCTCTGCGAGAAAATCTTATTCCTGGTCAGAAAAATGTCGCCCACAATCCTTTGGTTCCGAAGTAAAATATTTACTTACCACCTTTACACATCAAACTTGGATTGATCAAGCAGTTTGTAAAATCAGTGGACAAGACAGGTAGCGCATTTCAATTTTTGAAAACTAAATTTCCTCGTCTTAGCGAAGCTAAAATCAAAGGCGTTTTTGTTGGTCCACAGATTAGACAATTCTTCCAAGATTCGACGTTTATTGAACAGCTAAATCGAAAAGAAAAACGAACTTGGCTTGCATTTCAAAACGTTTGTAAGAACTTCCTGGGTAACCACAAAAGTGAAGATTATGTCGCTCACGTCGAGGAACTACTTTTAGCGTACAAGGACATAGGATGTAACATGTCTCTTAAAGTTCGCTTCCTTCACTCGCATCTGGACTTTTTCCCTGAAAATTTAGGAGCAGTCTCGGATGAACACAGAGAACGGTTCCATCAAGACATCGCTAAGCTGGAGAAGAGATTTTCAGGAAAGTGGAATGCCAGCATGTTGGCGGAGTACTGCTGGTTTTTGAAACGAGAGAGCTGTACCTCAGGATATAAAAGAAAAGCAAGGACCAAGTAACGATGAATATCTTTTTATTTATTACTGTTTATAGCTAAAATAGTTCTTTTTCCCATTTAAATTAAATTCATGTCCATATATTTATTATTATAATAATTATTATAATTATTATTATCGTTCGATAAATAAATTATAATTAATTTATCGAAAAGTGGTAAAATTAGAGATTTGGGGCTCCCTCGAAAATGGTGGGTGATAGAAGAAAACGGAAGACATATTTGGATTCAGGACTACATTTTACATAAGAATCACCTGGAATAGTGTCAGGGCTCGATAAAAAATATTTTTTTGCTGACCAGTGATACTTAATGAGTGGAACAATGTAGTGTAATATAACGAATCTAACTTTAGCCTCTTTCTCAATTTGCTGACGTAGTCTTCTCTTTGTGGTCTTCTCTATCAACTTTTTCTTCCGGTCTTCATTTAATTTCGACGTCGTATGGCGTATTTTGTCGTTTAGCCTGTGCTTTCGTGAACAGATGATCGGTATGCCATTAAGAAAAGGTGCAAGTACTGATCCCAATCTCTTTGGTGTCGGACACTACTTTGACTAAGTACTTTCCCATTGTTCAATTTATCCGGTCAACCATGCCATCAGATTGAGTATGGAATGACGTTGTGTTAGTTTTCTTAATTCCCAACAGTCGGCAAACGGCCTTGGTTGAATTGTAATTCCAACGGAACTCCAAACCAACATAAATTTTCTTTTGCTAATATGTTTGCGACTGTGGCTACTTCTTGATTAGGTATAACGCAAGCCTCCGTTTATTTTCTGTAATAATCAATCGCCACTAAGATGTATTTGATTTCTGCATGAAAATCTGGGAACGGCATTACGATGTCAATCGCTAAACTCTTTAAAGGGACTTCCGCGTTATACTGTTTTATTGGTGCTTTTTTGCTGAACCATTTTCTGATGCGCAGACCGTACACTTACGACACCATTTTATGACGTCCTCTTTGCAGTTCAGCCAGTAGAATCTTTCTCAAACTGTTCCTAATGTTTTCTTAAAGCCAAAGTGTTATCCTGATGCACCATCGTCTAAATGCTGCAACACCTCTGACTCTTGGCTCGGCGACATTACCAACTGCAATCTGTTTTCCGTGCCCTCGAAACTTTGTAGGGATCGCTTAAGAAGACAGTTTTCCACTCTCAAAGAGTCTCACTACATCTAGTACGTTTTGATGTTTCTGCTTAAAGCACTCGCTTGTTCCCAGGTTGGTTGTCGGTTGTTTGCTTTCCAGTTTAAGAGTACTCTTAATTTCGGAATCGTTTTCTTATTCGCGACGCAATTGCTCTAGTTTCCACTCGTTATCAACTATAGCAGTTTCCCGAAGGCATTCGATCTTTTCTTCAAGTCGCAAACATTCGCTGCAGTTTGCTAGACATGGTCTTATAGACGAAGCATCAGTGTTCCGATGAGTGTTTCTGGCACGGTGTTCTATGTCATAGTCATACTTATACCTTGTGGGTGAATGTGACCTTTGTGTTGTTAATGATTGCCAAATCTCCATTCTTTTTTAACAGGAAATTTCGAGAGAGCATAGAAATCATCAAACACCCCAATAACTTCAACCGTGATCATGGTTTAACGCTGTCCCCTCTTTGGTTCTCGGTCATTAGTCCTTTATCGAAAACACGCCCTCGTTCAACCGTAACCCAATCAGAGTCGAGCTTAACTAGCCGTGACGATACTTCTTTATATACGGAGACTATTTCTTTTTAAGTCACTTCTATGGAGTTTAGAATCTGGCTTGGTTCACAAGTTGATTACCTAATTCTGTAGTGGTTCTTTGTTAGATTTTCGTTTGCTTTTTCAAGTTTATCGTTTTCTTTCTTACCTTTTCTGAGTTTAGAATCTGGCTTGGTTCACAAGTTTATTACCTAACTTTTGAGAAGTGTTTAGTTAGATTTCGGTTGCTTGTTTGAGTTCTTCGATTTTTCTCACGCCCTGATGAAGCCCCTTACGAAAGTCGGCGAAACGTTGGCAACTTCGGTTACAACATTGACACGGTCCAAACCCGGAAAACGTTCTTATCTTAGCACGATTATGTCGTCGCATACCTTCCAAGACAGTCCGCGCAAAATGCTCTTCATCAAACAGTTAAACGTCGCAGGAGCATTACACAGACCGAAGTATACACAGTATATTGCCAGAAACCAGTTTAAAACGCTGTTTTTCCACCATCATTAGGTTGTAAATCTACCTGCCAGTAGCCACTCTTTAAATCCAACGTGGAAAACTATTGGAATCCTGACAGGGTGTTTAATGTATCGTCAATTTTTGGTAAAGAGTAGCTGTTTTTTTGGTCATGTCGTTAAGCTGTCTATAGTCTACGCAAAATCTTGTTGATCCATTTTTCTTCTATACTAGTACCACTACGAACGAATGAAGTATTCGATAGTTCAGTCACACCTTCTCACTCCGTATCCGTAATTATTTGTTCGGTTTCTTCTTTTGTTGCCATAGGAAGTCGGCGTATATGTCGTCTTCGGTATTAATTTTGTGCTTCACCATGTTTGTTCTTCTTTTCGAAGCGCTCTCCAGCTCAAACACATACTGATACTGTTTTAACTTTAGCCAGCTGGTCTTGGCTGAGGTTTTGGCACTTGGAGGTAAGAATCTCGAATAGATGTTGTAGGCACTTTTTCGGCGACGTATGTATCTTCACTAGATTTCACTTATATTTGAATGGTAATTTCTGGTACATGACTAGATAAGGTTAGCTTTTGTCACGTTTGATCAACCCGTTCTAGACTTTTAAGGTTCTTCTTGTTTTCTTTCTAAGCTAAGTACGGTGTCGTCGTACGTGGTCTATTTCGCCGCAGTTCAAAGTCGTTACTCCTCTTTCCCGAAGTATTCGTCGTGCTATTTCTTCAATGCTTGCTAGTCCCACCGTAGCTTATGACTGCTTTGATACCACGTCTGTTTCGCTGTCTCAAACTCCAATGCATAAGTTAAAGCGTAATCCAATGTCTTAAGTCAAACTAATCGTAGAGTTTGCTGCGTTTCACTATCTTAAAGGCCGTCTACGAAGATTTGAGTTTGAGTTTGTAGGATATGAACTCTTAAAAACTAGCCGCAGTTTTCTAAAAACGACTTTTTAATTGGGTTAGGTACGCCTCTTGAAGATGAGTATCTCCATATATTATTTCTAAGCGTGATGTTAAGAGTTTGTAATTTCTTTGCAGATGGTTAGCAACAGTCTGCAAAATTTCAAGCGTTCTAAAGTTTCCAAATGCTTCATTTCTTATACAAGAAAAGGGACATTTATTAGCCTCCTGACACATACGTACAAACTATTTTTAAAAATTTTAACAAAAACATGAACACCAAAACTGTATTTCTATCAAAATAAACTTTGAAAAAACAAATATGTATGATAAACTTGAGTAATGAGTCACAACAAAAATATCGACAACATCATACAACAAGTATCTACACACATGTGTATAAATGTCTAAGGTCCGGTTTCACCATTAAGAATTTAACTCGAGATTAACCAATCTACGATTAAATTTAAAATCCTGTCATATCATTGGTTAGTGGTTTTAAGCTAACCAATAATATGACAGGATTTTAAAATTAACCGTAGATTAGTTAATCTAGAATTAAATTTTTAATGGTGAAACCGGGCCTAAGTCATGAAATTAAAATTAGAAAAGACAACTAGACACATGAAATAACGAATTGGTTTGACTTGGACAGATTTGGTAAGCGAATTATATTTTAAGAAGCTATGGAGCGTGCAATGTTAGACGTAAGTGAACAAATGAAGAAGTTTGAAACAAGCCAAGACTGCAAGACATCATCAAAAAAATCACAATGCTGATGTGGAACTAGAAGGTCATCTAGCAAAAATATAAAACAGTAGATAAACCAAACATATTATGGAGTAAAGGTGTGAAAAGATTTAAAAAAAATCTAGATGAACTGATGCCTCAAACAGAGTAGCATAAAACTGAATACCGCATGCACAAGGCAAGCATAATTGGACAATATTAAAATAGGTATATTTCCAGCAGTGGATGTAATTGGGTAATGATTCTAAAAAAAGTTCTTCTTAGTATAAATAAAACTGTTGTTTTTCACAGTAGATGGTAAACTACTCTGGCACATACTACTAGAGTAGTGTGGGTGTCTCTCTAAAAAACGGGCATACTCACTAAAACCACCTCATTCCGCTCTTCCCATTTCTTCTTAGTCAGTAGACCTTTTCGAGTATTACTTCGGGTAAGAAATCTTTATTTACGTAACTTTTATCCTACACTTTCATCCACCGTCTTCTTCTACCTTCTTTTTTATAATTTTTGAAATCCCTAAACAGATCTTCTCAATCTCTTATAAATTTCCCAAAATTGTCTTCCCTCAATCTTTCTCTTAGTTCAGTTTCCAATTGGTTCAAGACACTCTCCCACTTTAGGTACTTTAGGACGTGTTTTGCGTCATCCGGTTTCGCGTCTCGGTACATGCATCTTTCTCTTTCGTGGTTTTCCATTCTTTTAAGATAGGAGCCGTAGTTTTCGTGCTCCGTTAAAAATTTGATCACGTAATGGTTCAATCCCGAGGCATTCCATTTCACTCACTCATCCACTCTATTAATAAGCCCAACGCTTGTTCTGTCCCATCTATTCTCCAATTAACCTATCCGAATATGGTTGATGCTTGATACTCCCTTTAATAGGAAGTATTTCGGCCACCACTAAGATGGCTTCCGTAGATACCGTCCTATAGGCCGTAATCATCTTCACTACAACCCTACTTTGGATTCTTTCTAACATATCGAGCTGGTGCTTTGACTTGATTATGAATCGCCATTTAAGAGCCCCATACAGTAGAATGGAGCGTACCACCCCCACATACATTCTTCTCCGTTTGGAACTTGGTCATCCCACGCTCGGTATAAATCGAAGCTAACTCATCACAGATTTTTCTGTATTCTTGCATTAACGTTTTACGTGTTTGATCACTCTACCGTTTTCTCCAATTCATACGCATAGATATCTCAAGACTTTTCCACCTTCAATCTCCAAACTTCCCACGCTTGAGGAGAAGCTCTTCATTCTTCTGGGCCCGACTAGAACTTCGGTTTTATCGGACGCAAGTTCCAGACAGTAGTCCCACGAGCCAGTATTTGATTCTGAAAATAGCCTCCTTCGTACTGTTGCTTACCAACTCAGCAGTTCTTTTTGTATTATCACCGCCAGGTCGTCCGCATAACCCAACAGCGCCAGTATGACAGCACACGGCATCGCCAACTCCGACTTCCACAGGATCGGCTTTAGGATTGACCCATGTGGAACTCCAACCGTGAGTTTGTATTTGACTGCCTTCTCCGATGTGCAACCATTTTTCACTAAGATGGTTCTTAACCACGTTGGTCAGGTACCATGTTTGTATCCTTGTTTTTTATTTCATCAGGTTTGGCTGGCTTTGGAACTAAGTTTTAAAATCTAATAGAAAAAATCTCATAAAATTGTCATAATATTATGTTAGAAACGAGTAACAAACTATTAATTTTTTATATGCAAATACTTTTTAAAGCAGATATACCTAATGAAACAAATAAAAACTCACATTTTTATAATAAGTAATAACCGATAAAAAGCTCAATTGTAAATTCGAAGTTAAAAGATTTTTGTCTATCTGGAAATTTTTATTAATGTCAACAAATCTTTAATATAACTTCATGCATTTGTGTATCTGTCGTGCTTATACCATCGTCCCTTTGGGTCAAGTGCTGCTTGCTTACTATAAAAACAATTAAATGTTTGAAGGTTTATTTTCTATTACACTATATAAGACATATAAAGGGTGTCCTAACAAGAGCGACGGATTTAATTTTAAAGAAAAACACATTTATTTTTAAATTAAGCAAACATTTTTATTTTAACATAAAGAAAAATAGTTTCGATTAAACCTAAAATACATCAGGCAAATCGCCACATTGAAACCTTTGGCACAAGGTTATTCTTTTGTTGAAATTTTGAATAACCAAGTTTCTAGGCCGTGTCATTTTTTGATTGGCCACCAAGATCGTCTGATCTAACGCCGGTGAACTTTTTTCTTTTGGACTATGTTAAAGAAAAGGTGTATGCGAATAAACCTGATACAGTTGAATATCTTAAAGAGGAAATACGGTGCGTTATTGGTGAAATACAGCCATATTTATGCAAAAACGTTATTCCAAATTTTAACAAAAGAATAACCCTCTGCCAGAGGTTTCGAGGTGGCAATTTGCTTGATGTTGTATTTCACGTTTAATCGGAACCATTTTTCTTTACGTTGTAATAAAAATGTTTGCTTGCAATAGTGCGCATCATCAAAACCAACTTTGTGTCAAACGGTTTCAACTTTTAGTTTGTTTATAGTTCAATATTTGAGGCCGAGACTATCTGTGGTACCCCATCGCTTCAATAGACTACGTAAGCGTCCTACTAGTTAGTAAAATAATAATTTAACTTTTCCAAATAATATATTAAAAAATCTTAGTACAATTGTTTCGACTTTTCTTTAAACATTAAAAATTTATTGGCTTTGTTGGCTTACAAGTTAGATCTACAGATTATTCTGTTGTTTTTTTTTTAAAGAAACAACCACACACCAACAGCATTTTATTTATCAAAGAACTTCACAACGTTGTTAATGTTGTTTCTAATTGATATCTATAAAGTTAGTCTGAGTCATTTTTTAATTAAAATTGATTAAAAAAAATAAAAACAGTAGATGATTTGAAATTAAGTAACATTAGATGTATTTAAAGCATGTGGGTCATGATAAATACCTAAAAGTCAATATAACACTATATATATGCTCAAAATAAAATAAAAACAAACTTGCCGCGTATTTTTTAATTGTGATTATAGAAGAAACAAAAATAATACGTTGTGGGTATTACCAACACAAGTTTTTAAATTTAGTATATTTTTTGCGTTAATTATATTTTTTGTAGAAGATACCTACAATAATATAAATAATTAAATATATAGTCGTAGAAAAGTATAGAGTGAAATTCGTGAGAAATGTGCGTTTGCACTCGTAGGAATTGCATCATAGCCTTCGGCTCGCGTTTCAAACTTTCGCACTCGTTGGTAATGACTACCATTCCTTACTCATTAAGTTTTTGATTATTTTATTAATTAACAAATTATTTAAGACGATGTATAAAACCCAAAACAGTGTTAGTAAATCATCTTTAACAATACCGTCGCTGACTCAAACGAAATTAGTCTTTCGACCAAATATTTAATTATTGATTTACGTTAAAGTTAAATGTGTTTCTTACAAGTGTGAGTAACCTTTTTTTGGCAATCGAATCGTGCCATTATTATTCTTACGTGATTAAAAGCATTTAAAAAAAGCATAAATACAACACGTTTGTGTATAATTTTGAGTAGAACACCTGAGTTGACTCACGAGACAAAAATTGCTCATTGTTGTTCTTTAAAGTAGTTTAAGCATTCCATTAAATTATTTTTTTAAAAGAAGCATGTTATATGGCAATAACAAATTTGTTGAGTTTATATTGACAAATAATAATGTTTAAATATAATGTAACCCACGCACGATAAATTATTTGAAAAATAGAAATCAATAAACATGTCATAAATGTTATTGATAAATAACGTTGGAACTGAGTTGGAAGAAGAAGTAGTCAGTACCGAGATGATATACGCCATTATTAAAAATGACTGAAAACCGCTGTTTTACATTTATTTTACAGAATAATTGAACATTGACAGTTTTTTGTCTCAGTTAATAACAAACTTCAAATACTTTTAATGAGATTTCTCTTAGCTACCCGTACCTTGACACAGGTGAATCAATAAAGTATATAGTATTTACTCGTGTAACATTATTATGTATTATTAACAATAATATTAATTATACAAGAAACACGAACGTGCATTTCCAAATTGTTTTTTCTCGAGTAATTACGTTGTAAAGTAGGTTTATTAATTTATTTTTTACTTTCAATCTAAAAACAAACTCAAATGGATTGGATTTTAACTACGCTTTATAAATAGAACTGATCGTATCTATTTGTCAAAATAAGTAACGTATTTTTTTTCTAAATTATCGTTTTTTGCAACTTACTTTTAGATCGTTAAACTTTTCTTCTTGTAGCTTAACTAAAAGCTTTTTTATGATTTGATTCAACTTTTTTTTCAGAACTGAAATTATGCTACATGTCTTAATAAAAAAAAAACAAGTGGATTCTCAATTCTGTGTGTAATTCTTTACCACGATGACCGATTTCGATTAGTCTTTTTCTTTATTAGAAAAAGGATACCTTAGAAGTGATCCCACATAAATTTGGTTATGTTTAATGATCAAACTCTTAAATTTATATTGACATGAATTTCTCTTGAACGATGTTTTCAGTGACTATAGCTATAACAGAGGTATTTCTGGCTATATCACGTAGTTCTCCGGGCGTAATCATTGTAATAATGTTCTTAGAGCGTTGATCCCTAAAAATGAAAACAAGAATCGTGTCGCATGTGACACATTATATATAAAACTTATTCCTTATGCAAATATTCTTCTTCTCTCCCTATTGTATTAATAATCTCTATTAATCTGTTTATTTCTCTTTTTTTCCGTGTATCCATTTTTTAAATTTTCTTAATACTTTCTCTACTTCTTGTTTTTTGTTTCTTTTATTTCTTTGCGTACTTTGTGTGCTTGTTTATTCTTTATCTGTGATTGTTTCTTCTTTTTGAGATTACGTATTTTTCATTTTTTAATTTGCGTGTTGTTGTTTAAGCTTCTTTTTCTCTCTCTTTCGTTGTTTAAATACTTTTACAGTTATTGCCTGTATTTTATTAATTTTTTATTTTTTATACAGTATTTGATTATATCGCTTTACTACCTTTTTATCTTTTTGTTTTTCTTGTTTTCCGCTTTTCCAGCTTTTTAACACTTTTTTAACCTGTTGTTACAATAATTTTCTCGTAACTTAATTGCTAGCGACTAACTCAGTTTGATTCGGTAATTGGATCGTAGGTTTCGCTGTGCTAATTATAAAGCAAAAACGGCGAAATATTAGGAAGGGAGCGTTTAAATCTGATATCCAAAGCTGAAAGAGAATAAATGACAAAACACTGGTTGTAATAAAGATTATATATATTTTATCACAAAAAGATAAGTTAAAAAAGAGAAAAAAATAAATTTACATAGGTGCGATCACAGACAATATTTGTTAAAATAAGTCTCCGTCGGATGGGCAACACGTCGTACAAAAAATTAAACTTGTCGACCAAACTTTTACATTCCCATAGATTAAATTTACATTTGTAAATTATAAGACTAGATAGCAGCACTTTCCCAAAATTTTCTAAAATTCGAAACATGTTTTTAAAGTACCGTTTCAAAATTCCGCTGTTGCAACGTTGCGATTGGCAGTCCGCGCATACGCATTGTGATCTTTAATCTGTTGGCAGACGTCATTAAGGTAACAATCGTTCGTGTTTACACTGTTTTATGCGTATTAAAAATGCTCTCGCTCCCGCCGACCGTGAAGTACGCGCTGTTATCCGCTTTGTTAGTGCTATAGAGTGAAAGCATCTGAAATTCATCGTCAGATTTGTGAAGCTTTTGGAGAAAACACTATGAGTGATGGAATGGTAAGGAAGAAGATTATAGCTTTTAATGATGGCTGCAGCAATGTTTATGTTGAGTAAAAAGTTGACGAAAGGGCGAAAAATAACATGCGATTTGCGACCTTTTTATTATCTGAAGTTTCAAGAAGTGTTCTGTATGAAATTGTTACCCAACGCGTACTTTATCATAAACTGTGCTCAAGGTGAGTATCAAAACTATTGACGGAGCAGCACAAAACCAACCGTTTAAGCAGCGCTGTCAGATTTGTTAGGTGCAAAAATTTTATAACGTTATACCCAGTATATTGGTTGAATTAAAATTAGATTTCTGTTTTGACGCTCTCTGCCGAGTGTAGTTTTCTTGCATTTCCTGTCAAGACGTCAAACCGTTAACTATTTAAAATCGTGCTTGTGATAAATTATTCTGAATCTTACAAATTCGACGTTAATAAATATAAAATTCTACTTTGAAAACGCATTTCGAGTAGGTTATTTATCACAAGGTGAGCTTTTACTATTAGTTTTTAGAATTATTTGGTAATTTTCTTCTTAATTGGATAGCACGTTCCGCCACGTTTTGGCTACACGTTTCGACGCATTATCAATCGATGAGAGATTAATATCGACAAATATCTTCCCGCAACGATTAGTATTCTGGAAGGCCTATGTCCAAACCGGAAACGAAGTCTTGACAAGAACTTGTCTCCGAGATATGACTTTTTATGCGTCAGCCGATTGCGATACCAACCGTTTACTAATTGCGAGGAATAGCATTTGATACATCGGGTTCTTATATCTAATTTCTTTTAGTATTAACAATTTTTTTTCTACTTTCGTGAGTCATTGTGTAGACACGATTTGTTATTCATAATTTTTTTAGGCTTACTCAACAAGGAAGACGTTTTCTTCGGACAAGTGCGATAGTTATTTTAATACCATTTAGGTATTGTCAGTAATTATTTTTGTGATATTGCATGCTGTAAACCTTAGTTTTAAACATGTAATTTTCTTCGCTTATCGATACCCGATGTGTAACTTATGTATTGTGTGTTGCTGACTTTTCCGGCATTTATGTATTTAGAATGTACTACAAAATTTCTGGAGCTCGTTGTTAATACTCTACGTTATTGAATTAACGTTGGTAATACCCTACGTTATTGAATTATAGTTGTTATACATATCTTATCTTTAATTTATGGTAACATAACATAACCCAAAGTTCGTTACAAGCTTGGACCTTCTGTCCTGATTAAGACAGAAGTTTTACTTATAAAAGATCTGGCGCCCTTTAAATATTATTTACTTGAACCTCTCTTATCTCCGACTGTGTGAGTTGGCCGTGCAAAGTTCGTAAGACCTATAAGCTTGTAACAGATTCTTTAAGCGTTATACTGCCCAAGGTAATAACCTTTGAAACCAAACTGTCACATGCAGGCAGCAATTCACGAAATGGCCGCATTTAACATAACCTAAAAAGGTGAAACAAACAAACAATTTTAGCCAGAAAACTCATGTGTACCGTTTTTTGTTACAGGAAGAGTACGTTACTTGTCGACTTTTTGCCTCGGTTGAAATAATTAATTCTGAAAGTTAGTGTGAGACATTAACAAAACTGCGTCGAGCAATCTAAAACAAAAAGCGCAGCATGCTTAGTAGAGAAATTATTTTGCTTTACGACAATGAACGGCCGCACGCAACTTGTAGAGCTTAAGATCTCATTGCATCGTTTGGCTGAGAACAACTTGATTATCTTCCATACGGCCCAGATCATGCGACTAGTAACTACCTCCGACCTCAAAGCGACAGTAAAACACTGGTTGTCAAATTAGACGGTAGACTTTTATCACAACGGAATGCAAAAGTTTGTTGTTTGATCTGATAAATGCTTCAATAATGGCGGCAATCATGTAAAAAAGTAAGTTAAAGTACAGATCTTCATGTAAAACTAAAATTGTTATATAAAGTTCTAAAGTTTTTTTTAATGTTTTGAAACGATACTTACTTTAAAATCGTGCCTCGTACAACAAACACGTACATACGGTGTTATCACAAATAAATTCCGTTTGGTTCATACGATTAATGAGAAAACAAAATGCGCCGAGTTCTCCCCAAATTAATTATGTAATTTTGGTAATTGAGCTTTCTAATACGGGTAGAAATATATTAATTTAGCAAAGGTTTCAATATTTTCAATCGACGTGGCGTGACATCATCATAGAAATTTTCCCAATAAAGAAAACGAGTTCTAATATCTTTACATTACTGAAATAACGTGTGGGTATCCAGAAATCGCTAATGACAATACGGGAAAATTAAAGTAAATCACAAAAATATGAAGCAATGCGAAAATACTATACCTGTTGATACCATGGATGAGTGTGAATAATTAAAAGTAAAAGCTTTGCAGAACTCTTCCGTTAGAACATGTACGAAGCGTACCACTAAGATCGGAAATCAGTTTTCTCACATTGATATTTTAATGACAATCATTAACGAATTGGCAGCAATCCAATGCAATGGTAAGTGGGCGTGCCAAAAATAAATCTTATACGGTACAGATATTATACCAAAACACTTGTAACATAACAAATTCCCCCCCTGCAACAAAAAAACTTAGGAAGTAGACACTAGCTAAAATTAAGAATAAAAATTTAGCCATACGCCAAGGCCAGAACTCTAAAATCGAAAACCAACCCAAATGCAATAACACCCAACTCAAGAAAAAACGTAAAATGAAAGATGTTTTCCCAGCTCGCTAAGTATCACCAATCAAATGTGTCCAAAAGTTGCGTACAGCGGAAATATACTCCAAAAGAGCCAAAAAAAAACCAACAAAAATAAAGTATCAGAAAAGTTACTCGTTGAAGTTGATCATGAGTCGTTATGCTATAAAAACAAGATAGCAACGCAGTCCCATAGACATTACTGAAAGACAATTATAAGCAAACAAAAAAAAAAGAAGTATAGAAAAGAAAGAAGGTTAGACTAGGACAACGCTTTAATATTTCATGAAACCTATAGCCCACAGATACAAATCCAACCTTAAATATAACTCCCCAAAACGCAAGAAGTAAAAAAAACCCAAGCAATAATATTTAGCAGATCTTAAATTGTGATGTGTGCGTTAGAAAAAAAAAGTCAAAAATAAAAACTAAGACAGTTGTGCCAAAAAGTCGTCAACTGACGGTATAAGATTCTTCCACAAAAAAACCAAACAGACTCTAAAGATTTAAAGAAAGGAAAACTAACAAAGAAATCTTAAGCAAAACAGAGATCACAACTACAAAGTTCCAAAAACCAAACACTTCATGAGTGCACCAATCCAAGCGAAATTCAAAGCACAACACAAAATAAAACCAAAGAAAGAAAAAAGCAAGAGTAAATAAGAAAGAATAAGAAGCTTCACTTGCTAATCGAACATCGTGAGTCAGTGCTCGTCGTGTTGCAATGTCAGAATAGAACTTAAATGCCAAAGAATGAATTAAAATATCTCAAGAATAAAAAAAACCCATAAAAGATAAATATCCTAACAGTGACTGACAACATCAAAAATGCCGATTAAGTGAAAGTACGTAGAATACTAGACACAACGTTGCAATCTATTCCAAATTCCAAATCAAGCACAACAACACCAAATACACTAAAGCCAATCAAACAAGAAAAGTAACTGAAAAAAAATAAAGAAACAAAGTTGCAGTGAACACTAAAGAAAGAAGCTACTAAAAAGAAAATAGAAAGAAAGTATTCAAGCAACTAATCAAGACTTAGAAAAAAAAATAAAAACAGCAAAATAGATAATTGCTTTAAAGCCGAACCCTGCTGTATCAAATCCGAAAATTTACTACAAGACTTAAATTACGACAAGTGGAATAGAAAACTCAAATAAAAAGAAAAACTAAAGTAAAACCAAAATGAGAGTCCTACTAGTCACTTACCAGTCTCAAAATAACCGACTAACAGATGTAACTATATACACATAAAAAGGTAGTCCCGAAGTAAGATGGTTAAGAAAAAAACCAAAACAATTTACTAGAAACTTAGTACAGCAAAATGGACAGCCTTCAAGTTACAACCACCAAGATATCACCGATGTAGTCCAGGACTCGAATCACCAAAACCAAACGACACCAACCAGAAGAATGGCAAATGTCGAAAGCCCCAAAAAGTGAACTAGTACTTACGACGCTTGCAACACTGATGGAAAAGAAGAGAACTATTAGAAGAAGGAAACAGCAATGAATAATTAGAAGCAACTGAAAAAGTAGATGCAAAAGCAACAGCGGTGGCTTTTACATCTGATTACATAAAAGATTTTTCACAGCACACTAACAAGAGAAACGTCAAAGAGAAGCAGTAATTTTAGATATCAGTCTCAAATACTACAGAGAAAAAATAGAAAAGTGCAGAGACATTAAGAGAGTAAGTAGCAAGATTAGTAGTAGCAACAAAAATAGATCTTACTAGCAAAGGTTACAGGTGATTCCTGAACTGTGTCACTGGTCTCTGGTGAAAAGCTAATAGAGTTACGAGAGTTGATGTTTGACTCCAACCGTTTGCCTAACAGTAATAATTGAGCGATAGATGTGATCTCAATCAACGCTAACGGAAGTTGACAGAACGGTCTTAGATTCCGGTAAATGATCTTGAGCTGAAGTAGCTCTGAGACTAGAGGTATCGCATGGTGGTAACGTATGAACCGATGGTTCCGTCAGTTCCCATCGTACGACTGCAAATAGTATCAATTAATCGTTCATCGTAATTCAAAGACTTCAACAGAGCAGCGACATCATTCCACAAACGCAAAAAACTTTGGTTCGTCCTAAAAACAAGAAGAGTTTTGGCTGACAAAAGTTCAAACACTGAAAAAAAAAGTTGATGCAAGACACCACGAGACAAACACAATTTGTCAATACGAATAACAACCTCAATAAGTACAGAAGAATCTTCACCAGAAACAGTCATGTTCTAATGCGCGAAAGTCAATTCTGAATCAGAGTCCGAGGACGTAAGAAGTGATGATTTTTCGTCTGAGTAATACATATGTAAAACAATAAAACAATAAAACCTAAAACAAGAGACTAATCAAAGCAGAAATCTAGTAACACGTGTCTGACTAGAAATCCACTAACTTAAACGAAAAAGAATGATTCGATAACTAAAATAGGTCAAGCCAACGTACTACTAAGAGACAGCAAAAGAAAAATAAGCAAGCCAAATACAAAGCCAGATTCTGCAGCAACACCAAAAGAAGCGAAGCAAAATTTTAAGTAAGTCGAACCCACTAATAACAATAAAGAGAATTTCGCGGGTGTTAAACTAATTTTAACGTGTCACCACCGTTTATAGCTATTTACAGTAAACTTTAGGCACATAGTAAAATTACACTATGAGATGGCTCTGCCATCAAACACTTTTGAATTGTAACTTCGTCATACTTAAATCTAAGCTATAAGGGGCGTCAATGCATTTGTGGAAACTACATTAGGGTGTATCTCCTACTGCTGATGAGCTCCAACGGCCGTCCAGTAGTTCACTCTGGTGGCGTTTGCACAATTGCATTGACATGGCTTACCCCAATGTCTTTTTACGTTGCGGTTTTATCCCGACGAATTATTCAAAGCATATTTTGAATTTCGCGGGTGTTAAACTAATTTCAACGTGTCACCACCGTTTATAGCTATTTACAGTAAACTTTAGGCACATAGTAAAATTACACTATAAGATGGCTTTGCCATCAAACACTTTTGAACAATAAAGAGGTAAAAGAATCAATAAAAATATAAGGAATTATAACTGCACACACAAACATGAGTCCTAGACAGTTGGGCGTCAAATTTTGTTACGATAATTTTCTAGTAACTTAATTGCTAGCGACTAACTCAGTTTGATTCGATGATTGGATCGTATGTTTCAATGTGCTAGTTATAAAATAATTTAAAAAGACGCCAAAACGGTGAAAGATTAGAATGGGAGATACCGTTTAAATCTATCCAAAGCTGAAAGAGGACAAATGGCACAAGTTGTAACAACGACTATATTTATTTTATCACAGAAAGAGATGTTAGAAACGTTACAACCTCAATATCGCAAACAATAGTGTTGAAGTAAGCCCCCTTCGGTTGAGCAACACGCCGTACAAAAAATTAAATTTGGCGGCCTAACTTTTACGTTCCAAAATAATAAATTTAAAGTTTAAATAAACACGAAAATACAAATCTCAATAGTACAGAAAACCAGAGCGCACAGTCTAATAATATGTTACACACAAAGAAAAAGTCTTAAAATCAATTGTGATAACAACTTGATATGTGCGTACAGTCGTGTGTACAACTGACTGACAACGTAAATGAAACGAATTAAAGTAGAAAATATAATACTTACAATTTAGTTTTTCTTCAAAAAATGCAAGTAGCTAGTAGCACCTTCTCAAAATTTTCTAAAATTTGCTGAAACATAACAAACACGTACATACGGTGTTATTACAAGTAAATCCCATTCGGTTCATACGATGAATTAGAAAACCAAATCCGCCGAGTTTCCCCACAAGTTAATGATATTATTTCAGTAAGTGGGTCTCCTAACACGGTTAAAATCATATTAATTTAGCGAAGGTTTTGATATCTTCAATCAACGTGGCGTGACGTCATCATAAGAATTTTTTCAATAAACGAAACGGGTTTTAATATCTCCACATTAATGAAATAACGTGTAGGTAAATCACATAAATATGAAGCAACCCTTACCCCAGAAAAATTTTCACAAAGCAGCGAGAGTACTACACCCATTTATACTATGAAGTGTCAATAATTAAAAGTGAAAACTTCGCAAGGCACTTACGTTACAACATGTACGAAGTGTATCACCAAGACCGAAAAAATTAGTTATCTCCTATCGATGTCAAAATCTTCATACCAAAACACTTTTAACATAACAAATTTTTTTCGACTCCTTTGCGCAACTCTAGATTTTTTTTCTGTCGATATGGTTTAATTTTGTTTTGCAGTTTATTGCGTTTTCTTCTACTTTTTCTAGTTTTCATTTCCAAGTTTTTGCTTTTTTTTATAATTTTATTACTTGGACGAGTCTAGCTTTGCATTCGACTTATCTAAGACAAAAGTGATTGATAAATAAAAGCCTCTCGACGCACGCATAACTAGTGGGATCAGGTAGAGAAAACACGACCGTGTCGATGGCTGTCAGTGCAGCGGGTAAAAATTGCTTCGATTGATTATATTCCAACAAAAATATTCAATGTGAAACAAATAGGAATAGTTATGGAAGAACATGCTTTTTTTGATACATGCTACGCAACATCTCAAAATGAATAGATACACTAAAAAAAAGAGTTTTGAAAAAGGCACTCACGCGAAGTTCACAGAAAAAATAAAACAAATTGGTCATAGAAAAGAAAAAACACAAAACCACAATGAAACATGACACTTGCTAACTACAGAAACGTCACACTTTATACCTGAGTTTTATTATTATTCTTTTTGGTTAGGTTTTTAATAGGTCTCGCATCTAAGCTTTAAATTTGTTGTGTCCGATGAAGTTTCAACTCGTAAGTTCTACTTTCTCACCAGTACGCTGCTGCTAAAGCTTCTAATTCTACCACTAAATGTACAAGTGGGCTTTCTAGCAAAGTCTCCTTTGATGCAGTGAAAGTCTTTGTAACTTACCGAGTCTTGTTCTACTTTTAGATTTATGTTATCAAATTAGAGATCCATAGGTGATTGTGGAAACTATTACCTTAGAGTATATGCAAAGAATCGTATCTAGTTTTAGTGTCCACGTTTTACCTATTAAACGTAATTGAATCAGACACGTTACAAATTAACTGAGCTTCTATTCTTGCTTATTGTATTTGTCAGAGAGCGTTAGCGAAAAAAAATTGCTAAAATAAAATTTTGTTTCCATGACTATAAATAAACAGTTAAGATTTTTTGGACAGTTAACAAAATTTCCAGAGTAAGATGTCTCCAACTCCGCGCAGCAAAAAAGCTGCACAAATGGTTTTATCCGCACTAGAAGATCTAAATCTGTCGCAGATGTGTCCAGAAGGTGTATCTGAAAGAAAGCTTACAGATTTGTTGTCAAAGGAATACGAAATGCCAAAAACGTATAAAAAAGATATAGTAACTGCCCTAAATCGAGGAGTAGAGTTTGGTGCTATTGAGAAAAAAAATCGTAAATACACTATTGGCGCTGTTTTCCCAGGTATTAGACAGATGAGGCGTAGAAGAAGTTCGAGATCCCATTCGAAACGGCGCCGTTCTAAGTCTCGCAAGACGAAACGATCGAAAAAATCCCGTCGACGAAGAAGATCAGTGTTAAGTGGAACTCAAAGTTAAGTGGTGACATATTTTAGTATTTCTAATTTGAGAAATTTGTGTAAGAGGATAAATTAATTCAATTATATACGTTAATAATAAACTCACTGATTTGTGTCTAAAAATAAATCTTTATAAACCTTGTATTTTTTTGTTAGATTTTAACGTAATTTTTGATTTTATGTCATTGTTACTTTTTTTAATATTATTTTAATCTCAAGGTCGATTGATTAAATTATAATATTACTATATAGAGAGAATTAAATTATATGGGATAAATAAGTGTGTTTCTGTAAGTCGCGTTGAAATGCCACGAATGTATAGAATGTACAAACTGCTTTAGATCAAGTTTGGTGCTATTGAAAAGAAAAAAAGTTCAGTTTTTTCCTGTATTTTATAGCACTTTTTCACATCTCTACTCTTATTTTTTCTGCCTGTAATTCCTCTCTTATAATACACCCCGGTGTTTCTCTATCTAGTTCTAATGCCCATTTTCAGTTTTTTTGTATCTCTTCTACTTCTTTATACTCCTTCCATTCACATATTTCCGCCCCATAAATCATCCCAATTTTCGTTAACTTCTCAAACAGCAGTTTTCTTTTTTCTATATCCACCCCAAACAACTTTTCCCCCACACTTGTCTTATTAACCTGTTTCCTTTCCTCACTCTTTCCTTTATGTGTTCCCCCTTCTTATTTGCTTTATTGCGTAACCCAGGTATGTAAATTCCTTCATCTGCTGCACTTCTTCCTCCCTCCATTTCCACTCTTCTCTTTTTCTTTTCTTTTTCTAATTACCATTTATTTTGTTTTCTCCGTGTTCACTTCCATTTCTTTTTTTTCCATGTATTTTTCCAGCGTCTTCATCATCTCCTTCATTTCCGTTTCCTTCTTACGACCACACCTTCACTTTCCCTACTACCATCTCTCTTATCTGTTATCCTTTCATTGTCTCCTCCAAATCCCCCGTTATATACTACAAACAGGCTTAGACTTAGTAGGCATTTCTGTCTCAACCCTCTTTGTGTAATAAATTTTTCGCTCTCCCCTCCATTCACTTTCACCCTGCTTCTCGTTTCTTCATAAATTTCCTCCATTCTTGCTGTTATTCTTTTGGTTATTTTTTTTCTCTTCATGTATTCCTACAGTTTTTCCCTGTTCACTCTGTATCCAACTCTTTTATTGTTCTTAACTGTCATAAATTTCTATTTTTCGCTGTTGTAAACCGTTTTTGACAGTTTTTACGCACTTGTCAACATAAACGTCAAATTATTTTTGCGAGGTATTGATACTTTGGGAGCCTCTTAGGTCTCTGTTCGAGCTATAAAATGTTGTATTCAATTCGTTCCTGTCTAAATTGGACGCTTCCAATTACAAAGGAACTCGTTAAATAAACTACTATTCCTTTATTTCCTTCTGTAATCTTCCTTGTAACACTGTCGCGTATAGTTTGTATGTCGTGCTTAATAATGTCACCCCTCCGTAATTCTTCACTTCTTTTCTGTCTCCTTTTTTATTTGAATTAGGCATATTATTTCCTCTCTCCATCTCTTCGGGAATCTTTTCACTTTCCATATTTTATTTACTATTTTCATCATCCTTTTTGCTACATTTTTCCCTTTTTGATTTTGTCCCCCTCCCCCTCCAGCAGGTTCTTAAGATATTTCTCTTATTCTTTTATTTGCATTCCTTTTGTCGTCCATTTTCTCTTCCTTTCTTTAGGTATATCCATACATCTTCCGTTTTTATTCCCTTGATCTGATCCTCTTGTTTCTTTTAGTTGTCTTCTTTCTTTCTCTCGCATGTTTTCTAGTAGATTTGTACTGCTTCTTTATATTCTTCTTCTTTCTTTGTTTTCCACTGTCTTGATGCTCTTCTTGTCTTTTTCTTTGCCTTCTGGCATTTCTATTCCACCATTTCTTCTATCCTGTTTTCTCACTCTTCCACTTTCTAAATTTGACTTTTTCCATCATTTTTCTCATTTCCTCTACACTCTCTTGTAATTCCTTCCTTACCCATACCGTTTTTCCTATTCTCTCTTTATACCCTCTTCTGTTCACATTTTTTCCGTTATGCACTCTCATATTTTTCTCTTTTTTCTTTCTCTTCTTTGCATTGTCAATTCTAGTGGTTGGTGGTCTGACTCCACCTTTTGTCATTACAAAATTTCTCTTTCTTTTATGTACGTATACTCCCTTATTCCTTTTTTTCTGTTCCCATTTATTATTTCTCACCCTCTTTTGTTACACATTTCCAACAGTTCTCCTCTCTCTTTATTTATCACTTTGTCCTTTGTTTGTCTCTTTCCCGTTCATTTTCTTTCTTGTATTCCCCCCTCCTTTCCTGTTCTTGCGTTAAAATCATCTCCTATTATTATCAACCCTTCCTTCCTCTCTTCCTTGTTCTTTCTTGTCTGTTTCATTCTACTGCTATAAACCGTCACTATTTTTATTTTGGTTTTTTCCTACTGTATGTTCCTTTCTACAATTCCTCTTCTCTGTTGCAAGCTATCTTTCTCTTCCTGACTCAATCATTTTCTTCTTATTCCCGTTATTATACTCTCGATTGCTCTTTCTATGCTCTTCTCACTTTTTTAGATGCGAGGGCTATTAAAAACCTAACCAAAAAGAATAATAATAAAACTGAGCTATAAAGTGTAATGCTCCGGTAGTTTTAAATAAGTTTATTTTTATATGTTCACCTATATGTGTTACAAAGTGATCCGTGTGTCCCCTATTTACAATTTTACCCTTTTTTACATTCTTTTTACATTTATTTACACTTCTTTTTTTCCTCCGTCTCCATTTTTCATCTTCTAAGATTTCCTCTACTTTCTTAACCTCTTCTCTTACTCCTTGCATTAATTTCTCATGTGTTTAAGGTCCTCTGTCTCTTCTCCACATCATTTTTTCTTCTTCTTTCCAGTATTTATTTCCTCTCTTCGTACCCAGATCTGAACCTAGCTATCATTTTTTTCTTCTTGGTTTTGTTCTCTTTTCCCTTTAGATATTCAGGAACTCCTTCTCCTTTGATATTCTTAAAATTTATCTTATATCTGGCCTTTTTTATCTTTGTCCGTTTTTCCTCCTTTTCTATGTCCCTATCTCTCTTTATTATTTTCCCTCTTACCCCTACTTCGTCTTCTCTTAATCTCTCTACTTTTTTTCTGACGTACCCGTTTCATTTATAATATTCTTTTTTGATATCGTGCCCGTACTTCACTCTTCCTCCCTTTATCTCTTTCCAACGTTTTCTTTCTCTCATTTCTTTCTCGTATTTTATAGCCCTTTTTCCTGCGTCTACTCTACTCATTTGTAGGACTCGACATTATGTGTTCCAATTCCCACTTACGCGCAAATTGTTGGAATTCACCTGACTTAAACTGTGGTCCGCCATCCGATACGATGGTTACTGGTATGCCATGCCTCGCGAATATTTCTTTCATTTTATCTATAACATTTTTATCTGTTGTATTTGTATAAAGTGTAATTATTTCCGTATATTTAGAATAATAATCGATTAACAATAAATAATTTATTCCGTTTATTATGAATAAATCACACCCTACTTTATTCCACGGCAAATTTGGAATATCATGACATTTAAGAGTTTCCCTATTCAACGAATTTGAATATTTTAAGCATAAATGACACTGCTCTATTTTTTGCTTAATTTGGTTTGACATATCTGGCCAAAAAAGAGATTCTTTTGCCAATTTAAGGCTTTTCGTTGTGCCTAAATGACTGTAGTGAACCCTCTCTACCATTTCGTTTCTCATGCTTTTTGGAGTTACTAAACAATGTCCCTTATAAATTAAATTATTTATTACTGTTAAGTTCGCTTTGTATTGGGCGTATGGTCTTACAGTATCTCTTTAATTTGTTAGAGTTGTTTGACCACCCGTTTAATATTACCGCCTTTAATTCTAGTAATTCCGCGTCTTTTTCAGTTTCGATTTTGGATTGTTAAATTTTTTCGGAGGTTGCTTGTATCTGTTGAGTTATAAGACAGACATGAGCATGCATTTCTTCATCTTCTGCATCTTCTTTTGATTCTGTTAAATATGCTCTTGACAGAGCGTCTGCTAATATTAATTGCTTACCGGGTTTGTACCTTATTTCTAGATCATATTTTTGTTGTTGAAACATCATTCGTTGTAATCTAGCTGGGCACTTGTTTAAAAGTTTTTTAAATATGGAAATTAGTGGTTGGTGATTGGTTCCGACCGTTACTCTTTTTCCGTACACGTAATCGTTAAAGCGTGTCACTCCAAAACAAATAGCCAAAAGCTCTTTCTCGATTTGTGCGTATCTAGTTTGAGTTTCTGTCATCGATTTTGAAGCATACGCGCATGGATATGATCGTATTTTTATTTATATCGAAAAATTTTAATACGGGACTTTTGACCAATATTTCTTTTATTTCTGCCAGAGCTTTTTCGTGTTCAGCGTGCCACTGAAATTCTATCGAAAATCCATTGATAAATTTACTAACGTATGTTAACATACCTAAAACGCGTTGTACTCCAGCTTTATCCGTTGGACTAGGCATTTTTATTATTGCCTCTATTTTACTTTTATCGACTGCAATGTCCTGATTAGAAATAATGTGACTCATATATTGAATTTTTTCCTGCGCAAATTTACATTTGTTTTTATTGGATGTGACGTTATTTTCTTTCGCGATTTTTAAAACACGTTCTAGACGTTTTTGTGTTCTTTTACATTTTTACCCCACACAACAATGTCGTCTATATAGACATCTACTCCGCCACCTGCAAATAATTCTTTAAATTTAGCTTGGAATACTTCCGGAGCTGATTTTATACCGTACGGCAATCTATTAAATTTATACCTTCCGAATGAAATGCCAAACGTGCATAAATCCGCGCTTTCTTAATTTAATTCAATTTGATAAAACCCGTTTGTTGCGTCTAAAGTACTAAAAATCTGCGCGCCCGCCATTTTACTCGTTATTTGTTCGATTGTCGGAATTTCGCAATATTCGCGTTTAATTACATTGTTTAAATCTTTGGGGTCAAGACATATTATTCAATATCAACTCAGATCCTGTAACGTTGAAAAAGAAGACCCTGGTAGGCCAATGCACGTCAGTATCTCAAATTGTGAGATGCGTGAAATCTAACAAAAATACGTCTCCGAAGAAGTGCCTAAAACATCTATTGAACATTCTTACCTTCAAATGCCAAATCCAGCTGGCTAAAGTTAAAATGTTGGGTATCAAGATGTGTTCGCGCTGGAGAGTGGTTCCAAAAGAAGAACTAACGTGGTGAAACATAAAATTAATACCGGAGACGCTAAGCCAATTTAACATTCACACAGACTTCCTTTAGCAAAAAGAGAAGAAGTCGAACAAAAAATTGCGGATATAGAGAGAGAAGGCGCGATTGAACCTTCAAATAGCCTGTGGGCGTCCCTAGTGGTACTCGTAAAGAAGAAAGATGGATCAACGAGGTTTTGCGTAGACTACAGATAGCTAAACAACGTGACCAAAAAAGACAGCTACCCTTTACCCAGAATTGACAATACCTTCGACACCCTGTCAGGATCCCAGTGGCTTTTCTACGTTAGATCGATAGAAGATCGTGAAAAAACAGCTTTTACCATTGGAACTGGTTTGTGGCAGTTTACTGTGATGCCCTTCGGCCTGTGTAACGCTCCTGCAACGTTCGAGCGTTTGATGGAGACCATTTTGCGCGGACGTGCTTGGTTTACCTAGACGACGTGATCGTGGTTGGAAGGTCGTTTGAAGAACACTTGAACAATTTGAAAGAAGTGTTCCAGCGACTACGTGGGGCGAGCCTCAAACTGAGCCCAAAAAAGTGTCAAGTATTTAAAAAAGAAGTGCAATACCTTGGCCACGTCGTATCTAGAGATGGAGTAAAGGTTGACCCAAACAAAATCCGAAAATCGACAAACATCAGGTTCGAAGTTTCCTTGGGCTGTGCACCTATTATAGACGATTTGTACCCGGATTTGCCAATACTGCCAAACCTTTGACAAAATTGACCGAAGAAAGAGCAGAATTTAGATGGAATGAAGGCTGCGAAAATGCTTTCCGTCAACTAAAACACCCTAATCACTTCGCCGATTTTGAGTTATCCAAGAGAAGATTGCTTGACTAGGAGGAAGCTGTTAGCAGTCGTCAAGTCCATAGAACATTTCTACAAATATTTGTATGGACGAAAATTTTTACTGAGAACGGACCACGCCGCTTAAAAATAGCTATTGCAGTTTCGTAACCCAGAAAGACAAATGACGAGATGAATCGAGAGACTGCAAGAAAGCGTAGAATGCCTATGATACAGAACACCGTGCCGGGAGCAGTTATCGGAACGCTGATGCCTTGTCCAGAAGACCAGGTCCAGCAGACTGCAGCCATTGTTCGAAAAAGTCAAATGCCTCCGGAAAACTGCTATGGTTGATGATGAGTGGGAACCTGAACAGTTGCGTTGTGAACAAGAAAACGATCCTGAAAAAAGACTACTCCTGGACTAAAAAGAAAACGGTCGACGAGTAACTTAGGAAGAAGTGAGTGCTTTGGGCAGAAACATCAAAGCGTACTGGGCGCAGTGGGAATCTTTGATAGTAGAAGACGGTCTTCTTAAGCGATCCCTAGAAAGTGTCGAGGGCACGAGAAACACACTACAGTTGGTAGTGCCAAAGGGCCGGGTGTCAGAAGTGTTGAAGCATCTCCACGATGGTACATCAGGAGAACACTTTGGCATTAAGAAGACATTGGGAAAAGTTCGAGAACGATTCTACTGGTGAACTGCAAACAGGACGTCATGAAATGGTGCCGTAAGTGCACGGTTTGCGCATCAGGAAATAGTCCAGCGAGAAAGCGCAAAGCACCCATAAAGCAATACAACATAGGAAGTCCTTTGGAAAGAGTTGACATCGCAGAGCCGTTTCCAGAATCCGATTCGGGAAATAAATATATCCTGGTGGCGATGTATTATTTCACGAAATGGACGGAGGCTTACGCCATACCCAATCAAAAAGCAGCTACAGTTGCAGACGTATGTATTAGTAAAAGAGTTTTTTTACCGGTTTGGAGTTCCGTTGGAATTATGCTCTGATCAAGGCCGTAACTTTGAGCTGTTTCAAGAAGTTTGCCGA
The DNA here is from genome assembly GCA_035610365.1 of Aquatica leii. Taxonomy (NCBI): domain Eukaryota; kingdom Metazoa; phylum Arthropoda; class Insecta; order Coleoptera; family Lampyridae; genus Aquatica; species Aquatica leii. The sequence goes on along the minus strand of CM069437.1, from coordinate 38,746,960 downwards.
CTGTTGGGAATTAAAAAAACTAGACGACGTCTCTCCATCTTTAATCTGATGGCATGGTTGAGTGGATGAATCGAACAATGAGAAAATACTTAGCCAAAGTAGTGTCCGAACACCAAAGCGACTGGGATCAGTATTTGCACCTTTTCCTAATGGCATACCGATCATCCGTTTACAAAAGCACAGACCAAACACCATCCTGTGTGATGCTCGGTCGCGAAATACGACTGCCATGCGACTTCCAATTTGGACGAAGACCGGGAGAAGAAGTTGCTGGAAAAGACTACGTCAGCAAGCTGACCAAGAGGCTAGACAACCCAGCAAACACGCATATAAATTATCTATAAATTATACGTAAAATTTAGAGAAAAAAATATATATAATATTTTTTACGTTTATTTGATGTGAATCCTCCCTCTAAGTTGATGTAAATTTTATATATAAATTTTTATATCCACATTATGTAAATTTATGTAAGTATACATAAAAAGAATGTTGAGAAATGCATATTAAAATTACATAAAGTATTTTACATAAAACCTATATATTAAATTTTTGGTATAACATATGTACTTCAATATATGTATTTGTAATATAAAAACACGAATATAGCTAATACGTAATAATTTTTATGTATATTTCAAATGCATACTGCGTATTAGGGGTCAATGTTTTAGCAGTTTTAGCACAATTGATGTTACACTACACTGTACCTACTATTATATTATTTTATGTTTATGTTTTAAGTGCGTTATACAGTTTGCACAAAAGTGTATATGTTTTATCCAAGCAATTTATTATCGCAATCCAAGGACGACAAGTGTGATTTTTGGCGCCTAACGCCTAACCTACTAAGTGCACCTGTTGTGTTCACCTGTACACAAGATTTGTATTTAATACTGTAACAAGTAAGTTTGGGTGTTTTTTAACTATGTAATTATTATACTGTTTAGTTTTAATTCAAGCTTATAATACAATGTTGTCTCGAAAGAAAGAATTTACTGATCTTTCACAAAGACAAAAGAGAAAACATGTACCTAGTCAAATCCACATCTTCTGTTAAAATTTCTCGAAAAACTATTTCCTTGAATTACAAATCAATTGGCCATTAAGTGCTCCTGGTTGGGATTATGAGGAAACCATCGTATTGCTAATTTATCATTTATTGAAATGAAGAAAAGTAAGTTGAGATGTTATATTGATTTACAGGTAAAACTAATTGTAAACACTTTACAGATGTAATCAGGGAATCATATCCAAACACCACTGATAAGGAGTTTGAAGTTATTGGAAGTGAGTGGTTCAGATTAGCAAAGCTGAGACTGAGATCAGAAAAGCAAGTTTCTCAAAACTAAATTTTGATTTATTGTTGTTTTTCATCTAATAAATTTTTGCATTTTACATTTCCTTTAATTTCTAAACCTAAATTTAAGTGAATACCTATACCTCAAATTTATATCAAATTAAGGGATGCCTACTTATGTATTTTATACGTAAAAAAAGTTGAGAAGTTTTATGTAAGGCATACATTAGATTTATGTTAAAAATTTTATATATACTATACATGGATTTTCTAGCTTAAATTGCTGACTTCCTGACATTGTGTATACTAAAAATATCTCTCCCATTTATATAAATTTGCTAAGTACAGATGTAGTTTTTATGTATATTTTAAGTAACTGTGGCTGTTGGGAAAGTACATAAGAAAGTCCGTAAAAACATACAAATTGCCAGAGACAGAATGAAGACTAGATATGACGTCAAGACACAAAATTGTGGGTTTTAACCTGGCGACATGGTGTTGTTGTGTAATCCTCAAAGAAGACGTGGTGTGTCGCCGAAGCTGCAAAGGCAATCATCATAGTAAAGATGAACTTGTTGGAATGCTTGTGTCATGCTCAAGTTTTCTAAATTTTTTCTTACAGTAGGCACTGGGTAAGTATAGTGCAACAAAACCTTATCTAATGTACATTTACAGTCGCCACAAATTGTGAATTTATTAGATTTAACAACACAAACTATGGGTGTAATCCACCGTGGATGTTGAATAGGTTCTAAAATACCTCAAGCACTTAGTTTGTCATGCCTCAGCTTCTATCTTTGAACGTAGGGCAAATGGTACGTTTCTTACTCCAAGTGAAATTTGTGTACAACCTTTCTTAATTTCAAGTTTTACAGGTGATTCTTTAAATTGAGCCAATTCTCCCAAAAACACGTCAGCAAATTCGTAAATAAGTACATTAACATCTTCTTGCATTTTGTTTATGTCGCATAACTTATTAAACCAATTGCAATCCAACAAATTTGTTGCGTCACCGTGGGCAACAATTCAAGACAATTTTACACATTTATCTTTTAATTTAACCGTAGCATCACATACACCTGTCGTTTTAATCGAATTTTGTTGAAAGGCATTGATTGTACTTACGCATTCTTGTAGTGGCAGTACATTACCGACCCATAACTCTTTAAAGCACTTATATAAAATAATCGAATGTTGCATAAGTGCTGGTTTGATTTTCGTATGATAAATGAATCGAATTGATGTACTATTTACATACAAAAACTATCGAGATTATAGAATTAATCCGAGAAAACCATATTCCAGTAGCACGCCTTTCGTTTCATTCAATCCATCAACTTCATCTATTACACGAAACGTTCAGGAGAGCATTAACTGTATTTGTGTTTAGATGAGTCATAATTATAATGAATTAATTTTTGAACACATATTTTTTTCCGCGCAATCTGAAACTAAAAAATATACTCGGCTGCTTTGGATCAAACGATATAGACCTAATGTTTCTAGTAGCTATAAGATCTACAAAAACAAGTATGATATATTTTAAGGTTTAGCGAGCACGCTTAGTGTGGAAAGAGACTAAAAAATCAAGTAATGTCAGTTAAAAGGAAACTTAATATTTTATTTTTTACTTCTGTGAACTTTATAGGTATGTAAATTAATGTAATAGAATAAATGCGTCTAAAAGGTGAGAAAATTATTTGCTATGTTGATACACTTTATTTGGTAAAACAAACGCATTTCTTAAAGAGAGTTTTTAATACTCACCTGTTGAAAGCTACAATAAGAAGTCGTTACTTTTATATGTGTAATAGCGTATCTTGGATGTATTTTATAGCCAAGCGCACATATTTATGTATTTGAATAAGCTGTGATTTATTTATTGAAGGTAATGGCATTTTTGATATATTATTGAGTATTCTTAGACCTTGTTTGTTTTTACCAAACCTGCAACTTTAACTTGTTTGTTTACGTAACCAGGACGGCAGTACCCACTGGTAGCACAGTCGAGTAACTATTTATTTCTATATCATATGTTTGATTAAAAACTGAGTGCTTTATCTGTATTACTTGCATTCAGTTAGAGAACCTGGAAGAGGTTCATCTGAGTACATATAATTCAATCGTTTAATTCTTTAGAGAACTGATTTTTTATAGGGCTTAATTATGCGATGTCTTTACATTAATGGTGAGAATTTTCCAAAGATTCTAGCGTATCATAAAAACTCAACCAAAAATTAAAAAAAAATTCTTATAATAAAATATAATTTAGAATATATAACAATGCTGCAAAATAATAAATGCAATTAAGTACAAATCCATAATAATAAATACTTAAAAAACTAACTTAAAAGTAAATTTCAGCGACATGCAATACATGGCACTTGATAAAAATTTTTGTACACTTTTGACAATAATACCTACTAAACTTTGAGTCTATTTATACCCCTCTCCTATAACATAACTGCCGTAATTCAAGTATTTTTTGTTAAATAATTAAGTCACAGTATAGTTTCACCTCCACTTTGATGCGAATGAAGTCGTTGTGCACGTTTTGTGTATATCCTCTTTAAGTTTCTATTATTACCTACACTTATAGTTGTGTTTGAATGCACTGATGGATTTTGACTGTATCTTAAAACGGGCAATGTTTGGCATTTAACAGGAACATGCTTATGAGAACCGAGGCGTCTAAAAACGTTCTTCCAAGTTGTTCTACTTTTAATTGACCACATCCAAAAAATTGCGCTTATACCAGGAAACAGTTTCATAAGATATCTCAGTAGAAACACCCACAGCGCAGGTTTATCTTGGTTTACTAACCACTTGTCACGGTTGCTGTATTCGTAGCAGATTGTAATAAATACGCAAGCGGCTGGTAGAAAGTATAAGATGCAGAGTATCCCTAGTAAGTCCGCGTCGTTACGCGAATGCGTTCCGGTGGATGACGTATTGGATTTGCAAAGAACTAGTAGGCATCCGACTATTAGAAGAATAAATCCAATTGATACGTAGAATGCTTGTGGAACCAAAACTAAAGCAAGAAGTGTTGTAGAGTCTTTGTTGCCCACGTAGCAAGTACCTGCAAAAATGTTAAAGCATAATATAATTTATTTGAATTTGTAGTCTGCAAAAGCAGTTGTATATATTGCACATGTGTAAATTATATTGTTTTCGTAACATGAAAAAAAGAAGTAAACCAAGTAAAAATTTATACAATTAATTCAACTTTCTGATAGTTTGTCTAACTGGTAGCGTAGGTTACATTGCTCAACAAAGTTTTTATTCTAAACAAGTAAACTACAAATTATTTAAAAATCACCAGTTTTAGCTTAACTGTAGTTCGTAATATAATCAGGTGGATTCTCGTTCGTAAAAAAAACAGCTTTTCTGATTGGAACTGGATTGTGGCAGTTCACTGTGGTGCCATTCGGCCTGTGTAAATCTTCTGCATCGTTCGAGCGTTTGATGGAGACCATCTTACGCGGACTGTCTTAGAAGACGTGCTTGGTTTATCTAAACAATGTGCTCGTGGTTGAACGGTCGTTTGAAGAACACTTGAACAACTTGAAAGAAGTGTTCCAGCGACTACGTGGGCAAATTTAAAACAGCCCAAAGAAATGCAATGTATTTAAGAAGGAAGTGCAATACCTTGGCAACGTCGTATCTAGACATGGAGTAAAGGCCGACCCAGACAAAATCCGAGCAGTGCAAGCATGGCCAAGACCAATCGATAAACATCCGGTCGGAAGTTTCCTTGGGTTGTGCACTTATTATAGACGATTTGTACCCGGATTTGCCAATATTGTCAAACCTTTGACGACATTGACTGAAGAAAAAGCAGAATTTAGATGGAATGAAGACTGCGAAAACGCTTTCCACCAACTAAAACAGGTCTTAGTCACTTCTCCGATTTTAAGTTATCCAAAGAAGATGTAAATTCTGTTTTATATACCAATGCAATAAGACAACTCCTGAAATAGAAAAAACAACGATAGACGACCAACCTGGAAAGAAGCGAGTGCTTTTGGGCAGAAACATCAAAGCGGACTCTGAGACTAGAAGACGGTCTTCTTAAGCGATCCTTAGAGAGTGTCGAGAGCACGGAAAACAGACTGGTGTTGGTAGTGCCAAAGAGCCGGAAGTCACAAGTGTTAAAGCATCTGCGCAGGACACTTTGGCGTAAATAAGACATTAGGGAAAGTTCGAAAAAGATTCTACTGTGTAAACTGCAAAAAGGACGTCATGGAAAGTGCACGGCCTGTACACCAGAAAAAGAGCGCAAAGCACCGATGAAACAGTATCACGTGGAAAACCCTTTAGAAAGAGTAGCAAGATTCGGGAAACAAATACATCTTCGTGGCAATGGATTATTTCACGAAATAGACGGAGGCTTACGCCATACCGAACCAATAAGCAGTTGCAGTCGCAGACGTAGGTATTAATGAAAGTCTTTTTGTCGGTTTGGAGTTTCGTTGAAATTACTTTCCGACGAAGGCGCAACTTTGAACCTGGGCTATTTCAAGAAGTTTGTCAACTGTTAAGAAAACTAGAACGACGACTCTCCACCCTCAATCTGATGGATGAATCGAACCATGGGAAAATGCTTAGCTAAATTAGCATCCGAACACCAAAGAGACTGGAATCAGTACTTGCTCTTTTTCTTAATGGCATACCGAACATCCGTTCATGAAAGCGCAGACCAAATACCATACTGTGTCATGCTCGGTCTCGAAATACGAGTGCCATGCGACCTCCAATTTGAACGAAAACCGGAAGAAGTTTCTGGCTAGACGAAATACATGCGGCAGTCCGTAAATATACACAAATGGCTAGTGACAGAATAAAGACCCGATATAACATCAAGGCACAAAATGGTAGGTTTCGACCTGACGACATAGTGTGGTTGTATAATCGCCAAAGAAAACGTGGTTTGTCGCCGAAGCTGCAGAAGCAATTGAATGTCCCTTATGAAGCCGTGCAGCGTATTAATGACGTTATATATCGCATTCGAAAACTATCCAGAGGCAAGCCAAAAGTGATCCACATCGATCGTCTAGTTCCGTTTGATGGCGATAACAGCTTTACGCAAGTTCACTTCCGAACTAGCAGAACCAGAAATCAAGTCAAAGGAATAGACTTTGATAAATTTATGAGCATATACCGAGGAACAACAACACCTGTTCCAAACACGAAAAGATTACGCCATCGCACATAGCATGAGCGAGGATCTTGACATGTCCAGAAGGGACAAAACAGTTTGAACGACTAAATGAACTACGAAGACAGCAACCGCCGGTCGGAAAGGTTTTAAAACTGCGAGATAACCAACGCTTTATTTTCTATCTGGTCATCAAGTAGTACTCATGTGTAAAACCGTTACACAAAAAGCTGTCACGGGTATTATGAAATCTCAAGAGAGAAATGGAGTTCCACAATATTAAGAAATTGGTAGTACCCAAGCTTGGTTGTGGCTTAGATCAACTGAATTGGAGGACAGTTCAAAATATGTTGGAGGTCGTCTTCCGAGAAACAGACGTTCAAGTGTTGGTCTACAGTTACCATCCAAGTAGAATATCGGATCAGGAAAACTATATTGACTGCTACTTTTATGCTTAAGATAGTTGCCGAAGTGGAGAGAGCTGCCGCTATCGCCACGATCTTTTCTACCGGTATCGTATCCAGTTTCCTGTTCTGAGACAGAACAGTCTCAAGGAGACAGTGAAACGTACTCGAAGTTATTGTCAACTCCGAAACAATGACCGAAGGATGTTAAACTTTCTAGACACAGATAACAGAAATATGTAAACATTATTCAAAAAGAGCTGAGGTCAGTTTTTCGAATTCAATCGAAAAGATTTTCTCGATTCAAAATAAATGTCATTAACGTGTGTGCTAAGATAAATAAATAAAGTGGCGCTGCTAGTGATACATAAATACGTCGCGTACTTGTTAACTTAAACAAGTATCAGTTTTAGATAAAATTAAAAAGTGCGGACCTAGCGATAGTAATACATAAATTAATGTAAGTGTTTTTCTTAAATATCTTCTCTTCTCTTCTGAGAGCGATATATGCATATCTCTTTCCCTTTTGCTGTTCAAAAAAGCTGTTTCCAATGTTTAGAACTGTAAATGTGTCTTCCGTTCTTATTTTTTAATTTTCTCTCCAAATTTACCTTTTATTCTTAAACCTTCTTCTACATCAGATCCCACTCTTCCATTCCATTTGAATCTCCCATAACTATTAAATTATTATGTTCCTCTTTTATTTTGTCTATTACATCCTGTAGTTCATCATAGAAATGTCTTTTCTTGATCCTTCTACTGGAGCATATACTTGCACTATCGTTGTTTTTTAAAATTGTATTATTTTCTTGCATTTCACATCCCAAATAATACATTACATATCTTTTGCTCATTATTTTTTCTCCTGTGCCTTTCTTCCTCGCTTCACTTTTCCCTGCATTTCTTCCATTTCCTGCAATATTTCCTTTTCTTTCCGTTTAGCGATTTGGTACTCTAAGTTCCTATATTTATAAATGCCTTCTCGTTCTTAATTTTTCTTTTGTTGTTTCATTTTCCTTTTCCTTTGCTTTTCAACATAACATGATCCATCCCATTTTTAGTTTGTTCTAGTTTTTTATAATGTGTTGTTTTCGTCCTGTGTTTGTGATATTCCTGAGCGATTTATCAAGTTCTCTTCTTCTGCACCTGATAATGCGCTTCTCAAAGATATTAGCATAGTTTGTGTATAACTCTTCTTTTTCGGTGTTGCTTCCTTGGGGGATTTAGTTTCTTCTTCGTCTGTAGATCTATTTCTTTTCTTGTTTTCTTCTACATATTTTCCCGTAGTTGGTTCATTCGGTTTTGTGCCTACTCCTTTCTTTTGCATTTATTTTTTGTTATGTATTAATTTACTATCCTTTGCTGTGTCCTTCTAATTGTTTTATCTTTCACTCTTCTCTATTTATTAACAGTGTATCTTTTATTATTGTTGCCTGTAATCCCATTTTCGCAGTTTCCATAATGTGCGGGATTAATTTTTTCTTTATCTTTCTTGTCTTCTTATCCAGGTCGTCACTAACTACTATTTTAGTTTCTCTCAGTTTTTTTTAATTTTGCAATATTTCTAATTTTCTCATTAGTGTAGTTATTCCCACTTTTATTGGTCTGGTCTCGTTTTCTCTACGGATTCCTACTTTCCTCCATTTGTATTCCTGTTCTTTCCACTATTTTGTTTAAAAATTTCCTTTTTAAGGATACTGGGTTTTTGTAGTATCTGCGGAGATACCAAAAATTATTATCTTTCTTTTCCCAAATTCGGCTTTTTTTTCAACTCTTTCTGTTTAGTGGTTTATAATTTCCTCTAATTCTCTTACTCTTACTGTTGATTCATACCCCTATTTGTCTCTCTATTTTACCTACCATTTCTAGCAACTTGCTCATGTTACTTCATCCATGTTTTAGATTTTGTTTATTCCTGGTCTGTACTTTAGGTTGTTATAATTTTAATTTTTGTTTCTTTTTTAGCTATTTATCTTAATTGTTTGGATTTAAATCGCGACAATATTTTTAATAAAGCAACTTTTCACACAAGATTTCTGTTTTCAATTTACTAAAAGAATTTATTCACACTCTCGTTTTCGACGCCATACTTCCGATACACTTTTACAATCCTCATAAATATTTTATTTTTAAGTGAAGTTAATTGGAACTACACGAAACATAATCGCCATCATCTACAAACAAAATTCAGGAAAATTCTTTAAAAAACTGTTAACTCGTGTTTCGTAACTTAAATTTCAAAATTGTCAATCGTGGCAATGAGAAAAGTTATATTACAACACGAGTCCATTCTGTTTAAAAATCATCCACGAGATTCCAATTCCAGTTAATGTTAATTGAACTACACCTACAAAATAACAAAAAAAAGATGTTTACGAATTTAGAAAAGTCTAATCCTGAAGGCTGTGTAACAGCCAAAGTCTCATGGGATTCTTAGAGAACATTTGAACATAGTGAGAACATTGACATCTTGTCAGAGTTTAATTCATAAAATACACATGTCAGTGAAGTAATAAATTAAAACAAAAGTTTGAAAACTATGTTGCTGCATTTACATTCACTCAACGCCGTTTTGTAGAAAAGCATTTTCTAAAATTGCCACCTTGTTGAGCAAACGTAAAAATATTTATTCGGTGGAGCTAAAATTGAAATTTATGTTATAAGGAGTGTGAAAAATTACTTAGTTCTACCGAACTACGTTAGTCTGATGTTTATATACTAACAAGAAAGATAATTACGCCATACTTTAATATGTATAACCAGCGCCTAAAGCAAAATTGAATAAGGTGGATTTAAACTTGTTTATTCGAATTGAAATTGGAAGATTTATGTGGACGTTGCGTATAGCTTTGTCGGCGCGATCCTTTTGTCTGGTCGATCTAGTACATAAATGCATTCAAGTCTCGTTATACAATATGCAAATTCTGAAACGAGACCATAAATTCGGCACAAAAGTGGCATCTGTATGGAAACTTACAAGATTTTAATCGGAATAAAAGTCGGGTTCTTGTCGGTTGGTGCGTAAATAAAAAGAACTTTTGGATTGTTACTTCGTGCATATTTCGCGAACAAAAGAACGGCGTGCCGAAGCGTCAACAGGTGACTGGTAAGATATTACCTGCGCATAACTTTTTTGATTAAAAGATTTATAGAAATACGTCGCAAATCCAAAGCATGTGTTGAAATTAACATTCCGAAACGTAATTATCTCGTTATAATCTTGTAAACTCGACAATGACGAGCTTGTTGCTCTCCAATGATTTGTAGTATAAATAATGATGGTCGACTGAACTGGAATTAGGTTTCTTTAGTTTGTTTTTTTTTACCTGTAAGTTCATCAGCATCAACATCTCTCCGGACTAAGGCCGCAACCGTTTGTGCAGCGGGTAAGCCCCATGCGGTTACGTGAAGAAATGATCTCAAATTTCTAAGTTTTTCTTGGGGCCACAATAAACCAGCTTTCGCTACCCACCATCCACACAAACACACCCACCTGCAATAATGAATTTTACACATTGGAAAAAATAAATAATTAAACTCACCATAAATCAGCTGCCATTCCGAAGTAATAAATAAATAAGAACACGAACGCGCAGTTTGGATTACCCAGGCCATCGTTGTGCAGATCGGTGTCGGCCTTACAAGATGTATTTACTCTTCCAGTAATTATACGCAAGATTAAACCGATACTCGTGAAAAAATAACAAAGTGCTAAAAATATTAAAGGTCGTGCTCGTACTTTTCCTCCTCCTATAGTTAACGTTATTACTCCCCCCAAGCTGCAAACGAAGCATGTAATCGGCCACACTATTATCCATACCTGAAAGACGTTAGCACTCAATTACTTTGTCTAATTAAAAAATTGAGAAATATAAGCGCATAAGTCAATATTTTAAAATTGCTGTAATTAATGTAGACTGTTGCGTTGGAAGAAAAATTAACGGGAGTAAATAATTGTAGGTAGTCGGTAAGCAACTTAGATTTATTGAAAAGGTTTTTATACCTTCGATGAACGGCCAGCAGGAACTTGTGTAAAAATTGCAGTTTATATGAAACTGACACGAATTTTTAGATTTCGAGACTAATCATTAAAGCCTTCAAATTAAAACATATTTTAACTTTCTGAATGTCTTTATAACAATATTGTTACACAATACTGAAGATTAACAAGCATTTGCTTAAATTACTTCTTGTTAATAATGATCTGACTACTTGTCTGCTTTAATTTTTCTATTTTGGGTTAGGTACTTAACTAATTATGACGTCATTACTTATACTCAAAGACCGACTCATTAATCCCCTAAACAGTTGCAAATAATTTTGTGTTTTTTGTGCTGTTTTTTTAACGAAAATTTGTATGAAGGATTAGTAGCGGCAATTATTTCGTGTTACAAATTAGAGATCCCAAAATTACTTTTTTTTCGAAAAATTAATAAACGAAGGAAGAAAGAACAAAATCCGAACATATTAGAAGATAGATGTATTTAATCAGTCATTGACCAAACAATGGATGATGTACAAAGATCTGTAGCCAACATGACATAGGCAAATTAACAGCGACTAAATATGGTGATATGGTGCTCCACACATGCAAGCTTATATTAATGCAAGTGTAGCCAGATTTATGAACGATGCACTGATAACTAGATAAATGTTAATCATGTATTCAGACGCAGCTCCTTATATGCTTAGGTTTTGTTATGGATAATCACTACTTAACTAATGTTAATACTAATAATTATGTGTTAATTACATTTAATTTAATCACTATTCCTATTGTTATAATAATCAAAATACCCTGTTAGTCATACTATGCATATATTATTTAAATACTATAACCAAAGTAAAAGTACAAGTAACAAAAAATTGTGATGAGTTATCATCCTACCCAATTGACATTCATGAAACGTCAATCACATAATCACAAAATCTTAAATTAATATTTCAGTCACTAGATAATGACAATAACTTCTTTTTTACAAAAATACTAGAAAAAGAAAATCTAAAACATTGCCAGAATTCCGAACTATTTGAATGCAAAAGATTATCTGACAATTTCTTACTTTGCTTCTATAAAAATCGATACTATGATAAAGTTTCGTGTCACGATATATTTAAGTGTTTGTTAGCTTTTTTTAAATATTGTTCTTAAAATGAAATTTGCGTTTTAGACATTTCTACTCCATCCAACGAATATTCAGAAAATTTTATATTATTACTATATGTTGCTCAGTGTTGTAATCATTTAAATATTTTGAATAACTTTTTGAAAGTTTATCGCTCGGATAAAGGTTTAAATGATCTATTGATTGATGCTAAAGAAATAGCATCCAGCTTAGACATAGAACCTAAATTCTAAAAACAAAGAAGTCTAAGACCGCAAAAAAAAATCGTTTTGATTATGAATGTTACGATAAATCCATTCACGACGAAACTTTAAAGTTCAAAGTTGATTGTTTTTTTAATGCTCTAGATCAGTGTTTCCCAACCTTTTTTAGGTCATGCCCCACCTTAACATTTCTAAAATTTTTATGCTCCCCATACATAATCTTTAATCTTTAAAAATTGTTTTGTTCCCTTAAGAAAGGGTTAAAGTCGTGTCGAGTTCATTTTTAAATTGTCCCCCTGAGGGGCGTGGGCCCCATGTTCGAAAACACTGCTCTAGATGTAATCATAACATCAGTAGATGAGATTCCAATTATTTTCTTTTTACTGTAATAATTTCACGTTTTTATGGAATTGATAAATTTAAAAGTTATTCTGTAAACGAACAATTAAAAATATGTCAAAAAGTTGAATATTTATTAAACCACAAAACCACAATAAACAAGACATAACTGTCCTGGAACTTGTTAAAGAATTGCAATATTTACAAAATTTTGATGAAAAAGTTATTACGTCGCCAGAAGAAACTTTAAGCTATATAACAATTACAAATTACTGAGTTCTTTTCCTAATACGAGCATAATACTTCGTATTTTATTAACAATGCCGGTTTCTGTTGCTACCGCAGGACGATCTTTTTTAAAAGTCAAAATAATAAAAAAATATTTAATATCGACCATGAGGCCAAACCGACTAAGTAATCTTGCTAAAAAAATTATACAACGAAGATTTAATTAAACAATTTGCAAAAATGAAAGCACGGAAAGCTCAACTCACTTAGCTAAAATATTAATAACAATACCTAATACCTGGATATTAACCTTTAAAAGGTGACATGTTGAATTATTAAAATAATATATTGTTTTGTTTTTATTTGTCGATCAGTTTTGTTCTGTGATATATAAACGAGTATTTTTAATGTTTTAAATATTTTTACTTTCCTATAAAGAAAGTATGGCGATCGCAATTTAAAAAAAAATTTTTTTTTGAAGAATTTTACGTTTCAAGGTCTCCTGAATCAGAAAAACGTATTTTTGACAAAAAAATGTTGGGTGTCTGTGTGTAACGTACCCACGATAACTCTCGAACCAAAAGTCCTAGTAACTTGAAATTTAGTATGGAGCTGGTTTTTCATATTCTCTCGGCTTATCAAAAGATAGATGTGATAAAGAAGCCGGAAGTGGGTGTATCCGCTATTTTTAACAGTTTTTCTTATATAATTTTGTACGAATGTAAATTATTCGAATTATTTTTATAGTTTCTTATAAAGATAATTCTTCCTAACAATTTATTCAAATAATTTTTTTTCTAACATTAACCGTTTATTAGATATTTAATTTATAATTTAAAGTAATTTCCATTATATAATATAGGTTCGAATCCTGCCTGCGACGATTTTTTTTTAGAAAAAATAAATAGCCGGTTGCACAAAAGTCTGGTTAATTGGCGATTTGCTAATCGTTTTTAATACAAACATACCACTTCAAAGTGGTTTTATGACAATATAACTTTATAAAATACATTTCTTCATCATTCCTGTCGTGTGGTGGCCACACCAGTTTTTTTTATCGATGTTTTCGCGATCGTACCGTTTGAGTTGAAAAGGCCCATTCCCTACTAAAGTTATTGGACCATAAAAAATAATTTTTTTTTGAACAATTGCGAAATCTGGTGTTTTCGGCCAAACAAAATTATCGAAAGCAGTTTTTAAAAACGTAAAGTGATATTCACTTGAACTATTTTTTTCTGTCGCTCTGCCAATAAATCAACATTCTTCGTAAAACACAGCGTAATATTTTTCTATTTCTATTTTGATCTAAAATATCATATTACAGAATTACAATAAAAATATTATGTTAAATGTTGACTTCAATTCACTGCTTAACTGATAATAACTCAATAAAAAATAGTAATGTCGTATTGTCGCCATTTAAACGCGTTTGGTATGCTTTTCGACAAAAAATATGTGATACTGATGATACATACCTGAAAGTCAACATTTAGATTACTTGAACTGTTTGAAGAGAATGATTCTGTATCACTTGACTCATCTTCCTGGATATCTTCAGATGCCGAGCTGACTGCCAATTCTTTCCTATTTTGGGTTATATTTTTATGGCTAGTTTGAGGTTTAATTTTGCACGATTTTTTTGTTTTTGTCTGAGATACAAGAAACTCCTCAATCTGTCTGTACTAACCCTTCCTTTGCAATCTTCCAATAACCAGCAGTATGTTGATTTCTTAACAACCGCTGTTTTGTTTTCCAATTCAACTTTAACAAATGGACTATCTTCAGAAATATTTATTTTATGGGAATAATCGGTTAAGTCTAAAGATTTATTAATTAATCCACTGGGAAAAGTGCCGATAGCCGATTCTTCACTCGGTTCTTCATAATAAAAGAATGTTTGCAGCAATTCATCCTGAAGTTCATCATAATTAGAATTATCATGTAATAGTATCTCGTCGACAATATTTTCTTCGCTGTTTTTAATGTTATCAGAACGTTTTAAACTAATAGACAGTAGATTCCAAGAGCCTTCTTTAACGTTTACACCCAGGTCTTTCATTTGTCGAATAACATCGATTGAAGCAGTATTTACAATAATTTCTATTTTATCATCGGTGAAATCTAATGAAAAATTTATCTTTTCATTAGGCATAGCTGATAAGGATTCGTTTTTTTCTCCCTCGAAAAAATAATTGTATCTTTTAAATCTGCTAAGATGTTATTTATATATTTGATTCTTCCTATTCTTTGAATAATATCTTTAATGCTGAAATTTACAACTGTCGATAATGTAGAACTCATAGACCTCGTTGTCCTAAACTTTGACTACTGTAAAGCCAAGGGCAGAACATATCAGAGTCTAAATTTCTAGCTCTAAAAATCTGTAGAAGTCGGATTAATGTATGTGCGTTTAGCTCTACACATAAGTACGAATTATCTGTTATAAAATTTTCTCTCGTATTGTATGATGGATGATTTTTTATCCACGAACTCCAAATACGAAAATAGAAAACGGCAAACCACATATTATACAATCTCTTGTGTCAATACATGTTTTTTTTCCAAAAACGCACTTAATACATAACTCATAGTCATTAGTTAAGACACAGTTCCGGTACTATTTGGTATTTGTTTCAGTAGGTCTATCACCTCAGGTGCTATTATTTCTACAGATTTAAAATTCATTAGGTCTTCCGGATTTAAATCTGATACAGTCAGTTTATGTTTGTGTTTAGAAAAGGTGTCAACTAGTGTGTGTAAGTGAGCAACTGAAACTTCATACCTTCCAATTGGTAACTGTATGCCTGGTTTCAACAATCTACATATTTCTTAATTTAGTTCCTATATGTACCTCATCTTGAATATAACATTCTAAATCCTCGTCTATTTTTTTAGACTCATCTGAAACCATGGCTATTCTCCATTTTCTGAAATAGTAGTTACCGGAAGTTGTGGTTTAATTCGCATTGCTTTTAGCAAACGAGTATCACCAATACTTGCAAAACGAATTATTAGCAAATGCAAAATATCTTATAGGTTGCGCTAAAGATATGGAGAGAAAAAACTAGAAAGCATAGAGTTCGCCAGAAATTCTCCGGTAACACCGCCTTCAACTAATAGTGAAAACTCATTCATACTTCTTCAAATGCAAAATAATAAAGCTCTAGCTGCTAAAAGAAGATCTGAAATTCAACGAAAACGACGTAATACACTTATCAGGAAACAAACATTTGAGATTGAAAAATTAGGACAAAAGGTAAATAATTATCTAAAGAAACTAAATCGGATAACAAAACAAAAAATGACTTCAAACACCAAAGCTGTCGAATTTTTAAAAGATAATAGTCAAGAGAATGTGGAACGAGTTAAAAAAATTATTTAGCGATGTGGTACAAAGTCAAATTAAAGAAAATATAGAACTGACAAAAAATGATGATTAGAATAAATTGTTTCGAAGAGTGTTAAGTGGGAAAATGGTAAAAAAAATACAATATTTTATATCAAATTAATATAAAGTCTATGAGACAATCACAAATTGTAGAGAAGAGTTTACGAATGACAAGAAGAGATAAAACAAGTTTGAAATTAACGAAAGCAGTTACTCAGTTTTCTGAAGAAGATTGTAATAGTCGTTTATGTGCAAGTAAAAAAGATATTATTACAAGAAATAAAATACAAAAACAGAAAAAAAAAGGAGAAAAAACTTTGTCGTATGCGACCTTTTTGGCTTGTGTCCCCAACCGTTCATCAAAGAGAAACATGCTTATGTGTTATTCATGCGAACATAGAGTTGACATTGGTTTAAACAAGCTCAATTTATAGATTTTATCAAGCAATGCTTAATTTTTTGTGTGCGATCGATAAAATGATAAATGTCTTTTGCAAGATTGTATCAACTGTAAAACACATTCAATATATTATCATAAGTTTGACAATTCAATTTTGATCAAACATTCTTCATTCTTCATATGATTCTGAAGAAATTTTAGACATAAAAACCAAAAAAAGTCTAAAAATCAGAAAATACACTAAACAAACGTCGAAATGTGCTCCGAAAGACATAACAAAGCTGCAAAAAGGCTTGGGTACTTTTTTATGGCATGAAGTAAATGTTGTAAAACTTTACTTACGATGCTTTCCGACAACGCAAACAAGTTTTATTCAACTGATTTTTGAATAAAAATTGCATTTGGCGATAGTCCGATGTTTCTAAGAAAAACCAGTCTATCGTAGACGCACCGTTATATTAATAGTCCGGTATTGATAGTCAAATCTCTTACTCTTCTAGCAGGGGTGAACTACAAAATGAAATCCGCCTGCATTGTCGCTGGGTAGATTGAGTAGCTCAGTGACTATGCTACAGGTTTTTTCAAACAAAAGTTTTGCATAATTTTACGGTTCAAGCTCTCCTGCATCAGAAAAATGTATTTTTGACAAAAATATTTTGGGTGTCTGTGTGTGTGTAACGATGTACTCACGATAACTCTCAAACCAAAAGTCCTAAGAATTTATTCAAATAAAAAAAATTTCTAACCTTAACAGTTTATTAGATATTTTATTTATATTTTAAAATGAATTCACAAATATAATCTTGGTTCGAACTATGCCTACGACAATTTTTTTTAGAAAAAAATTCCATATCTTGAAGGTAAAGCAAGATACGTTAAGAATAATAATTTTTACTGAATTACTAAAGGGGAAAGCAATATCGTGGCGCACAAATATAGGAGTTAGTCGATATGACAATATAAGCTCAATTTGCCATATTTCGGTTACATCTTAATGAAATCGACGAGGAAAATTTTAAAAAAATTATAGCATGCTAGGAAGTCAATACAAACGTGTACATATCAGTTCAAAGTGGTTTTATGACAACATATAACTGTTAGAGCCGGTTCTGTACAAATTTAAATTTAGCGCGTCTAAACGCTATCTATATTTTTTAAGAAAAAGTGTGTAAGCGTGGAAACTGGGTAGAATTACTAAAATGTACGCTGGCAAAGACAATATTGTGCGTGTAGTTGATTTAGTTTAGACGCGCAGTGTCGAAAATAGCAGTTTTACCCGAAAGTGACAATGTCGTGTCTAATAGTATTTGTTCTGACAGTTAATTAGATTTTAACTATACCTATTGCACCGGGCACTTCAAGGCGGCCGGTATGTTAGAGCCGGTCCCTACAAATTTAAATTTAGCGCGTCTAAACGCCATCTATATTTTTTAAAAAGAAGTGTGTAAGCGTGTCCTGCGTCGACTCGCATTTTTTGGCAGTTCAGTTTTTGTACATTATGACGCATTCTATTTTTTTGTAAATAGTAATCAGTAATGTTCCGTTGTTGTAATTTGTAAATTAAAGTTGGAGTTGTTAGTAAGGCATTGTTTTATTAAACTTATATACAGTCCACTGCGGTTTATCATAATATTAGTTAAATTACGAAGACATAACAATAAACCTAAAAAAACATGTAGACATTTCTTCATCATTCATATAGGAAAGTCGTGCGGTGACCACACCAGTTTTTATAATAGGAAATATTTTCGTTTATAAATAAAAGTTCGATATTAAAACATTGCATTATATACTGCATTAAGGCTATTTTTTTGTACATATTTTATATTACACCTATGTAACATCATATTAATAACATTGTGAATATAAACTACGGCAGTTAACCTGTTAGTGCCTAAAATCTTTTTAAAGTGATGACAATTATTTAAATTTTAACGCCAAAACGTGAGTGGTAACCTAACCTCAAACCTAATTGTCAATTGTTGTTGGTTGTTAATTGTCTAAGCCAGTCTTATAAAATAAGTGTTTGTTGTGCTTCTATTGTCGTTTAAACTCACAGATGGCTAGATAGAGCCTAGTAAGTACAGCACCAGACGCGGAGGGTTGGGTTTTCAAATTAGTAACAACATAAATAATTTAGGTGTATAAGTTCCACTATGTCCAAAACGTTGCCGATTCACCTTTGAGTAGTAATGATAGCGTTTATATATTAGAATATCGAGTAATCTGCTTCCAAAATTAGCGTCCCTTGTGAGGGACGTTGCGCATACTGGTCATTTTTAATATGTGTTTAATAATGTGTTGTTTTTCAAGATTGCCTCTTCACGAGTTGGTACAAGTTCTAAAAGAGTTTGACGTTAACTTTGCCGACATTTATGTTACTCCACTTGAGAATGACGGAAATATAAATTATTTAGGGTCGGGAATTCTGAGAGCAGAAGCTGAGGTCGTTTCGTATAGTAGTCCACAGCCTGGAACAAGATCAACAGCAACTCATCGACAGCTTTAAAGCCTGAAGAGTCAGCAAATTGCTTTGTAACACCTGAAAGAGACGAGTCCAGCGACAATGATCTACCTTTATCGGAAATTACTCAAATTTTATCAGATCCGCCTTCAAAAAGACAAAGGATAAATTCCACATTCCAAAGTTGTCCAAAAAAAAAGATCAAATGAACTAAGGCAGAATGTAAACTCCGTCGTCAAAAATCCGCCAGCGGAATTGCAAAGTAAAAAATCGCGTGATAATTTTTTTTTACTTGTCTTTGACGATAGCGTTTTGCAAAATATATGCACTGCAAAAAATGCAAATTTACCACTAAATGTAATGGCGGTATGCTACTTTCCGGGTAAGAAAAATAAACCAACAAACGCATGTATTGGACTAGAGAAAATGATGTCTCTAAGATATTGTCTGAAAGTATGCGTTTTAACCGTTACGAAACCTTTATCTAAACAACAACACATATATTGATACTACAGATAAGCTTTACAAACTTAGACTTCTTATTTCCAATCTCAACAAAAATTTTAAAGAATTTGGTGGATTAGAAGAAAACCTGAGTATTGGCGAGAGCATGATACCCTACTGCGGCAAGCACTATGCTAAACAATACCTAAAGGGCAAACCTATCAGATTTGGTAATAGTAACTTGCTCGCTTTCGACCTTTATACAAGAAAATCGACAGAAATGAGTAGTACTTTCCTAGGAGGAGATTGCAAATATACCACCAAATGAAGGTTACAGATTGTTCTTTGATAACTGATAATCGATTACACAATTGCGCATTGAAAGATGTGAAGAAAAATAAACTGTGGAAATCAAAAGATCGCGGACATTTCAAAAAGCCACTGCTGTTCAGTGGAAGAACAATAAAAACCGTGTGTGCTGGCACAAATTTTGACGGCATTGCAACAAAAAATGTACTCCGATACTCCAGAGATGCAAAATCAAGAATTGGTGTACCACAGCCAGAGATACTTCAATGGGATGGGAAGAGTCGATAAGTTAAATGGTAGCGAATTAAACAACCAGGATTCGACAGCGCAGGTCGCCAATTTTCGTCTATTTTATATTTAGCCTGGTTGCTTATAAGGAAATTCCATCCTACTGACACAGCTGCACAAAGTTTACTGAAATTTTGCAGAAACGTTTTGCATACATATGGAGTCAAAAGCACAAAAGGTAAAATGCCCCCTAAATCTATCTACAGAGTAAGATATGATAAACGAAATGTGGATTATTCCTCATCGGACAGAAGATGTACCCAATGCGGAAAGAAGGCAAATTTTGTTTGCAGTTTACAACTCTTTTTTAAAATAAAAATCAAATGTTTGTGTTTTGTGTGACTTTGCCTATATTTCGGAAACACACTTAAAAAAAAATTAAATTGATCAAAACAAAGTGATTTTGTGGTGAGTCGGGGGGAGACAATTGCCCCCATCCTGGATCCGCGCCTGTCTGCTAATGTATTTTTATAAAATTATATTATAACTGTACAACCCAACTTACATTAAATTTAACTTACTGGTATCTCTATCACCACAAACTGAATAATTTATAAAAAATGTTTGTATACATCTCATAAAATTTTGTTTATTGATTTAATCAAAACTGTTTCCTTTACTTCCAAAGTAAATAAATAGCGTGCTTTGTTAATTTTTGTTAGCTATGTGGCTTCTCAGCTACTCACTTTTTGTTAAATAAACAAATAGCATTTTGTGTCAGTAAAATAATCGTACAATTTGTGTAATTTTCAACAAACCAGAAAATAAAACTGCAGATGGAAATATTCTATGCTATGTAGAATTTGTTAATTTATGGTTACGTGAGCATGGTGTGAAAAATATTGGGATCATTTCAAGCATCTTGTTTGGTATTTTAAGCTTTTCAGATGTTTGCATTTTAATTGAGCATAAAGAAAACGCTACAAGGTTGTGTCCAATTTTGATGTGAATTTCTTCTTTATAGTTAAACCGTAAACATCAATTACAATGCTAGTTGGCCACATAGAAGTTTCATATGTTACAATTTCAATTTCTAAGATGAATAATATTCGTAGGTGTGTGTCGGATTTCTATAGTGTAGGTGAATGTATGCAATCAAATGTTGATTCATAGTAATGAACTTGAAAAGAACTGACATTTAATTATTGTAACTGCCATTTTTCATAAATAATTTCTCGATTAGTGAAGAACTGCTCCTTGTTTTACTATTTTTTTAAATTGTATTTCAAGCCAATTTTTTGGGTTTTTTATGGTGACAAAATATGAAATTTAAAAAAAATCAAGTCGTAGAATGCAATCCTGCAAAAAAAGAAAATGAAAACAAAAACGAATAAACAATCAAAGTGGAGAATTGACATTAGCACTTAGGTTGACACAATTACGAAGTTTCAATATTTCACAATATATAGACAATATTGGTAAGTACTCAATAATGACTAAATATTAGATTATTATAAGCTGTTAATATTAGATAATTGTCGATCTTCAATATAGAACATGGTTCCCAGCAAGTTAATAAAATCAAATTCCCTGACTTTTCCATGATTTCCCTGACTATTTTAATTCCCTGACATTTCCTGGTTTTCCAGGTCGCTGGGAACCCTGTAGAACATACGTAAATGTAATATGTGTAATGTGTTTCTTCTGATGAGCGATGCTACTATTACTATTTTTAGTTGGCTACACCACAGTTTGTTTAGTTAATGTCATTCGTTAAACTTAACGTTAGTAGCTAATTAAAGTTCAATTAAAGTTAAATCTACTTTTATCTAATAGTATATAACAGTTTAATTAGCAAAATGGAAAAATTTCGTAACTTATCTATCGCTCATAGTTATGGAACAATTCCTTAAACCAGAACGCTTTGATGTCGATTCCTCGTGTCCAGGTGCAGAAGCTAAATGGAAACATCAAGAACTTACTTTCTCGAATTTTATCGACAAAATACCAAATGTGACTGAAGGTAACAAGCTTCCATTAATATGTAACTACATCTATACCGCTGTTTTTCTATATTAATGATTCAGAAAGCTACAGTGCTACTATCTCTACTCTGGATTCGTTATATGTGGAACGTCGCAATGAAATCTTCGCCAGACATTGTCTAGCATCAAGAAATCAGCAAGCAAGTGAAAGTGTTGGTGAATATTTGCAAGTGTTAAACAGTTAAGTAAAGATTCCGTATCGGCTGAAAAGTATAAAAATGAGTATGTACGTGACGCATTTATTCGAGGATTAAAAAGTGCACGTATTCGAGAACGGTTGCTGGAGAACACTGCGATCAAGTTAAACGACGCATGTGACTAAGCCAGAGCTCTAGAACTTGCTGAGCTAAATTCCACATCCTCTCTTACTGCGCCCACGACTGCTGCAGAATTTTTGGAGGACATCCCATCTATAGAACATTCTGCAGCAGCTGCATCATTTCTTTCTGGAAATTGCTTCTTCTGTAGTAACGGCCGACATCTACGAAACGCTTGCTCTGCTAGAAATGCGATTTGTCGTAAATGTGACAAGAAAAGACATTACCAAAAGGTGTGTAAATCAAAACAACAACGCGATTTCGGCGAGGCGGCGCCTCTGCTCATACGTTACCCTCAATATCGCCTGCTCCCAGTTGTTTACAAAAATCATTAGTTACTGTGACAGTTAATGGAGTAAAACTCCGCGTATTAATTGACATTAGGAGCTCCCTTAGTTTTATTAACCTCCAACATGTGACAACGTGCAACCTCAAAATGACATCGTATCTCGCTAAGATAACTATGGCCAACTCAGCTATGACGTCAGAAATTGCGGGACGCTGTGTTGTGTGCATCCTCTCGATATGAAAATACAGAAAGGTTAATCATGAAAGTCCTCTGCGCTGACTTCTTGATTGGTCATGATATGCAGAAAAATTACTCTTCTCTGATCATAAACTTCAGTGGGAGCAAGCCTCTGCTTGAGATATGTTCACTAGCTATTGCAAACGTCGCCCCAGTGATAACTAAGTCGAGGCGGCACACGGTAGAAGATCGGCTAAAGGAAAATATTATCGCACTCAGCACTCTCCATGGCGTGCTCAAGCATTTGTTATTAACGGTGAAAATCGTAAAAAATAAATGGATATCGATTATTTACAAACCATAAACAAATTCACCACGCTAGTCGCCTACCCTCTACCCAGAATAGAATAATTAATTTCTCGATACCGAAATATAAAGTATTCAGTAGAATTGACCTCAAAAATGCCTACCATCCAGTGCAAATCATTGATTCTGAGCGACATTATACAGCATTCGAAACTGATGTTAAATTGCACCAATTCCGACGTGTTCCCTTTGGAGTTACTAATGGGGTAGCATGTTTCCAAAGGACTATTGGTACCGTGATTCAGGAGGAACAACTGGAGGATACGCTTCCTTATTTGGATGATGTTACAATTGGTGGAAAGGACCAGCAAGAGCACGATAGGAATTTGCAAAAAAATTTTGCCGCTGCTAAAAAGCATAATCAACGCGAAACGAAGAAAAGTATGTCTACTGTACAGTCTATTGCGTTATTGAGGTACATTGTTGAAAACAAAACTATCAGACAAGATCCCGTGAGACTAGCTCCGTTAATGAACCAACCTATTTCTAACTATACTGCCTCCCTGCTCAGAGCTCTCGAAATGTTCGTTCAGTAATGTCGATTGTTTCCAGCATTTTCAGCTAAAATTCGCCCTCTCCTGACCGACGCCTCTTTTCCCCTATCAGAGGAGGCTGTCGTTGCTTTCAATATTCTCAAGAACTCTGTCGCTAATACCACTGTAGCTGCTATTGAGGACGATGTTCCTTTTTGCGTTGAAACTGATGCCTTTGATTTTGCTATAGGTGCTACCCTAATCCAACTGCAGACGCCTTCTCTAGAATATCATCGGCTACTACATCCGGAACCGATTTGATGAAGCTGAATGTGTCATCCAGGAATAACCCGTATCGTCGAAAAACCGCCTTTTTTGGTAGAGGAAGTAAAGAAAACTATTAGTGCTTGTACAACATGTCTAGAACGGAAGTCGCGCTTCCACAGAAATGAAGGTACCCTAATCAAAGCCACCGCACCTTTCAGAAGTTTAAATATTAATTTTAAAGACCCATTGCCTTCTACCAACAAAAACCTCCTAACTATTATCGATGAGAACTCGACCTTGCTTCGATACATCTGCCGCTATGGTCATCAGCAGCTTACAGAATATCTTTTCCCGGTTCGGAATGCCCACGTACATACACCCTGACAGAGCGTCTTCATTTATGTCAAATGAATTGAAATCTTATCTAACTTTTCAAGGCCATTAGTCGTACTACAGCTTACAACCCAGCAGGAAATGGCCAAGTGGAGAGATACAATGCACTAAGCTGGAACACTATAGAACTGGCCTTGAAATCGAAAGGCTTAAGTATACAGCATTGGTCTTGCAGCCAGCACTTCACTCGATACGCTATCTTTTATGCACAGCTACAAATGCCACTCCTCATGAAAGAATGTTTACTCATGTTAGAAGATTACATAGTGGCTGTTTATTACCTACTTGACTGTCAATTCTAGGACCGATTCTGATGAAAAACTTTGGCAGAGAAAACAAATACGAACCTCTTCTCCTTCTAATAGAAGCCAACCCCGAGTATGCATAGTTAAATTACCGAATGGACGAGAAACTAGTGTTTAGTCAGTTTTTTTGCTAATTAAAGTTAAATCTACTTTTATCTAATATTATATAACAGTAAAGCAACATAACAAACGAGCGCAACTAAAGCAAACAGGTAAAAGTGAGGTTACGGCGAGGGGTTAATCACGACGTAATTAATTGTACACTTGAGTACGAATACAGTGAGTACACGTTGCGGTCATATGAGTACACTTGAGTACAGACTAGTACATTTGAATACAGAAGAGTACACTGAATAGAGATGAGTACAGTGAATACAGATGAGTTCAGTGATTACAGCAGAGTACACATGAGTACATCTGGTTCATATAGAAATGTATGTATAGTACACCTTTTCAGGTATAACTATGTTTACAAAAGAATGGTAAATATTAATTAATATTAAATAAAAAATAAATCAAGAACAAATAATCAACTGCCAAGGTACTGTAAGAAAAATTTGTTACTGTACTGTGAAAACAAATTAATTTATTTGTACAAAAATCTCAAATTTACTTTAAAAAAATGCAGAATAGTGGTTCAAGGAATTTTTATCTAAATCGGATTGTGGAATTGCATTTTCAGCAAAACAATTTTTATCCAGTTTGATTCCTAATAAGTTCAATTCATTACAAACAATGCGTTTTCAACAATTTCAGATAGTTTGTTGGTACTGTAATAATCTACATCAAAGTTTCCACTAGCGTCGACTCGTGAACTCTTCGTGGTTTGAAAAATGTGATGTTTGATGATTTCAAGTCTATTTTTGCATGTTCAATAAACTGGATGCGGCGTAATCTATTTAGCATTTGTAAAATTGAAATATTTATGATGGTGGAAAAAGTAGACGTTAAAGATCTCGCCGACCTGAACAGCTGCTGGCATGGTTGGCTAGAAAACCACCAGGGCAAAAACATTTCTGGTTTTAAACATGAAACTGATTGTAATTTCAGAACTAAACTTAAAAACGCATGAGTATTGAGTTCTATACATTGAAATGAATTAGTAGAAATAATTTTGTTTTGATAACGTATACTTTTGAGTCGATATTATCTATCGTCTCCAACCTCTGAGAAAGAATACGACAAACCAAATTTTGTATATTCGTTCTCGCTCACGCTTAAATTTTTGTCCAAAAATGAAGATAAGATGTTATGAATTAGTTTCAAATATGTTTTAGTTTCTTTGGCGTTTTCAGAAGCTAGTAAGGAAATGAAAGAACAAGATAATTTCTGTGCTTCTTAAAATTCATCTTATCTTCGCCGCTTATGTCTGTACTAGTTAGCATGTGGTTATCTTTTGAAACGTTTCTAATTAATTCTTAAATGTGACTTGTTGAAACTTAGTGTTTACCAATTTGTAAATTAATTTAGTACCAATGTGAATAGTGTCTTAAATACACATCTAGAGATTAATATTAAATGATACCAGGACCACTTTGTGTCAGTATTATCAGATTTCTTTTGTGAAATCAATTTCATCGCTTTCATCAGAAGTCATTTTATCCATAACTTCCAATCTTTCCAAAATATTTTCATGGGTAAACCGATTATTCGTTATAAACAAGCCAACACAAAAGGATGGCGCTTCCGCACTCAAAGTTTGGGTTATTATCACGTAGGCATAATTAGAATACTTATAGTGAATATATGAAAATAATCTTGCATGTGATATGGCCAAATATACATTTGTCTCAAGCAGTCTATTGTCCTTCAAAGGAAGCGTGAGTCTTACCAATTTATTAGAAACTGCGTTATACTCCAATTTCTCTGTTAGTCGTGTACCATCTTCACTTAGCCATACTACCATCGGTAAACCTTTTTGCCTTAAACATTCTTTTAAACGATCAAAGTAAAATATACTTCTTTGCCTGTTTCCTCTGATTGAATGTACCAACATACAGTGCTTGGTGACAGAATTACATTTTTTAAGTTGGCATACAACGTTTCGTATAGTAAACGTCCGCCAATTATAAACATGTATGTTGAAAACACTTTCTTTTTAAAGCGTCCACTATTTTTGAGCAGTAAAACTTAATATCATCTTTGATGTGACCTTCATTCTTATACTTCTACTTTCGACAAATCTACATTAGCCGTTATATCTTCTCTAATACTCCCAGGCAGCACATTACGTTTTGTTGACGTCAAGATTACGTACTAGACGTCATTAAGACGTGTCAATGTCGTCATGTGACGTCAGTGTGCTGCTTGGGCCGGGTCCAGTTCAGCATTTTATTCTTAATGTAAGATTTAGCTCGAACTGACACATCATAGTTTTCAAAGGTCAAATCAAAGTCAGCAACTGACATGAGCGCTTCATCAATTTTTCGAATTGGTTTGGATAAAATTTCTGCAGTTCTTGATTTTTTTTTAAAGCAACACTAATTGGAATGTCAATTTCTTGTGACCTCTTACGATTTCAAAGTTTTCAGGGCATGAGGCTTACATACTAAGAAATCGTTCCTTTTTGATAGAAAAAAGTTTAAGGATTTTGTTTTCTGCAAATTCTTTGACATAATTGATATCGTTTATTTCGGTTAAACTTGTAATGCTATCAAACTCCGTTACCACAAGCAATGTTTTTATGTACTTTGGAAAAGTCTTCACAGCATTTATATGATCTTCCAATTTATCAAATACTGTTAATTTAATTGTTGCATTTGCAATTTCATTTTCTTCCATATAGAAATACAGGGCAAAATTTAAAAGTTTTTTAATTTGGAATCTGTAAATTATTATCGGGTGTTTACAAGTAGGCGTTTCATTATTAATCAAGCAATCAGTATGAGAAATTGAAGTTATTTTGTAACAAAATGAGTTCGAACAACATAATGTTAGTAACTGTATAATGACATTTGTATTATTTTTTAATTCTAAAACTAGATATGCATATATCACGTAGAAAAGTGCTATATGATGCAGTTTATACGACAACTTATATTATTACATTTATATAGTAAATAAATTACTGAACTCTTAAAAAACATTGCGCAATAAAATATTTACCTTCACATTTATAAAACACTTGAAGCACTACCAAAATCACCCGGCTGATGCAAACATCAGATTCGGTAGCATTCGGTGATGCACCGAGTTCATTTGGAGGCGTATTTTACACAAAAGTATATTTTGAGTACATATGAGTACACCTTCAATACACATGAATTTAAATGAGTACACTATCAGAATACATTAATTCACATGAGTACATATGAGTTGTGCAGAGTACATATGAATACTGCAGATTACATATGAGTACACAGAGCATGTACACCAGAGTACAGCCGTGCGTAACCCCTCGGGTTACGGTAACAAATATTTGTGATGAAAGAATTATTAGTATTACAAGATCAGATTGATAATAGATGATAGATACTTTGTCACGACTTTTAAATAATACTGAAAGTGTTGATAAGTTTATACTCAGAGTCCCTTGTAAGTCACCATGAAGGAAACGAGAAAGAAATCAGAAAAGATTTTTAGTAGTTTAGCTTTTCACTAATGAGATATTCTGTTTGTGTCTTTTTTACTAACAACTATTTTGGCAGCAGCTGATTTTTAGGTAATCTACAAAGTTTTGAGATATAAAGCTGACTAACATAAGTAAATTTGCGACATTCTATAACTAAGTATAAAAACGAATTTGCTTTCAGTTCCGGACTAGTGTTAAAAGACAAATAAAAGTTTTTTTTTACAATAAATCAAAAATGATAATTGTTAGAAACAACTTCTAGAAGATTGATACACTTGTATAGCAAAAGGAGAAAGCTCGGTCAAGTTAGCCCCCCACTTTAATTTTTTAAATAATATTCCAGTGTAATGAATTGCGCTCGTTTTGCGCCAAATTATGCTAATATTATTTTAAAAATAATAAAAAGTAAAACAAGTCCGGGGACAAACTTGACCGCTAGCCCCCGATTTAGTTCACTGTTTTACAATTTTTCTTTGGTTATTTAATGGTGCTTGTTTTGTGCTTAATTGTGCCGTTCTTATTTTTAACTATCATTTTTAAATTGTTGATAAAATTAAAAGGCTAACTTAAGCATCAGTCCACCGTTTTCTATTCGATTTTTTCACAATATCTTTTGCTGGTCTATTTGTGCTCGTTTTGTGCTAAATGTTGCATTACATTAAAATTATTTTTAAACCAATAAAAAAATTTAAATATAATTGGAGACTTATGTATGTCTATCAACATAATGTTTTTTAAATTACCGACACTATTTGTTGCTGATTCAATTGTGCTCGTTTTGTGCTAATATCAGTAGAATTCAAGTTTCCACGGGTTGCATTCGTAATACAATTTTCCATTCTAAATAATTCCCGTGTTGTCATCACACGTCGCAGTGAACATCTTCAGAGTGTCGCTTTTATAGACCGGCGTCCGATTGATAAAACTGGTTTCCAAACCTCCGGTAAAGGAAAACTAATATTAAAAGAATTTTTAGTTATTTCAATGGATTCCCTCTTTTTTCGCTGATAGTAATTAGAAACATTCGTCAAAATTTTAGTGTTTTCAAACATAATTTGATGACCCGTTTCTAGCACGTGTTTCGCCACCGCTGACTCTGAAGATTGTTTAAGACGACTACATCTTTGACGCTCCTTAATACAAATTCCCACGCTTCTACCCGTTTCTCCTATGTATGCACAAGAGCAAGAAATTTTATAAACGCAGTGATATTGAAAAGGAATAACGTCTCGCAAACGTAAACTTTCTAATAAATTGTTTAATACTTTTTCTATTGTAATTGTTTGCGACTAACACCTTAGTTAGATGATTTAACTCTTTTTGAAGACAGAACAGTTCTGTAGAGTAATTAATTCGCTACTGATAATTTCTGAGAAAAGTAATGAAACAATACATTTAAATATCTATTTGTATGGGTAGGTTTTCGATAAACTGAATGTGATAATGAACCATCTTTATTTAGATTATCTACAACGTCCAAAAACGGTAAAGAGAAGTTCCTTTCTAATTCCATAGTAAAACGAATATTTTGATGAAATGAGACATAGAAACTCGTTGAACGTGGAAGAACCATGCTGTCAAATAACAAAAGTGTCATCAACGTTGTCGTGTCAAACTTTCAAAAATCTTTTAAAATCCTTAAAAGTTTGGAAAGATTTGAAATCTGTGTACACATTTTGGAGAAGTTAACCACTCCTTAACACAGAAGCACGTTGGTTATCTAAAAGTGCATGTTTGGATCGCTTCTATTCGCTCTTTGATTCAGTGTTGGAATTCCTGGAGGGCAAAGACAATGATTTGCGACACAACTTAATTATCTCAAAAAATGACATCGCATAAATGACTGATTTATTTGTCAGATTAACAAGACTAATTTGAAACTATAAAGTGGCACATTAAATTTAATCAAAGCTTATTGAATTATTTACAAATGATCGAGGAACTGAAACCAATGTTTAAACAAGGATACGACAATTTCTGCTTACAAAAACAGATCTCAATTTTATATCCAGTATCATGGGTTATTGTACAGAAGCTTCTGATTGCTTTTACGTCTTCCTATTTGGTAGAACGTGGATTTAGTGCCGTTATGAACTTCATCACAAAAAAAAAAGAAACTGACTACAAATTAGTACTCGTGGAAATTTGCGGTTGCTGCTCACAAACATCGAGCCGGACATAAATACACATCAGGTTCATCCAAGTCATTACAATTTTTTTTTGTATTTTAAAACAAAAGTTATAATTTCAATAAATACTTCTTTAACAAACTGTTTTGTTTATATTTTATTTTTACGTCACCATTTACCATTCAAGACATCAAAGTTAAATTTGCAATTTTTCTATTATGCATTTATTCAGTTTTTTCACTCAGGGATCCGTGGCCAAGTTTTGACCATGAAAAAAAGTCTGTAGGTCAAAAGAGTTTGGAAACCACTGTTCTAGAATATTCACTACTATTAGATCTCTATGTTTTAATATCAGTTATTTCGATAATGATTTCATTAGTACTGTATTTCATATTCTCTATCTTGCTCAATATAACTTCGCAATTCGTTCGAATTCTACCAAATAGTACAGTTTTTTTTATATTTATCAAATTATTTAAAAAAATAAAAGTGGTTCTATTATAACTGAATATTTTTTGTCAAGTTTGCGTTATCAAATTTTTTAAAAGAAGTCAGCATTCTTGATCTAATCTTTTTTAAGTTCAAGATTTTTTAGTGTAGGTAGGTACACTAAAAAACGAGAACCTTAATTTAGCCAAAACAAACTTTATAAGAGTATTCAAAAATAAATAAACTTCAGTTAAGTGCACAAGTAGTAAGCACGTGCTAACGTGCGCAATAAACTTTGAATGGTGTGGGTCGATTTCAATTAGGCGATAAAATTAAGTAGACGATCTGATTAAAACACTCAGTTAGCGGAAACGCCGCTAATAGGTTTTTTGCGGCAACAAATTTTACAATTAAAAATCAACCAATCGATCTTACCTCTGCCACTTTCTTCTCCGAAGAATCGAAAAGGAAGTCGCCTTCACACGGTGCAACGCAAGTACCTGTGCTGGTTTTGAGGTTCGGGGCACAATCAAAATTAAGAGTGACAGGTAAAATGGGAGACGTTATAGCGACGTTGTCATCTTTTGGACCCTCCATGCACATGTGTTCGTGATTATTTTCTTCGGGGAATCGCGAACAGTTAAGGGTGTCGGGCCAGGGGAAACCGAAACCCTCCAGGACTGGGTAACAGCGCGAGCGCACGTTTTCACACAAACTTCGACACGGTCCTATGGGATTCATAACTTTTTCCGTACACATGGGCACATAAACCGAACACAAAAATAACTTTAATTGCGAACTGCAACCGTACTGAATAAGCGGAGAAAAAGTTTTTAGGGTATATTCGGCATCTTGTTGCAACTCGTTACCCCCTAAATTGGGCATACCGGTGGCGTTATAACCTAAATTGGTACATAACTCTACTTTAATTGGCTCGCACGTTCTTAGCAAAGTCTCCGATAAAGAAAATTTACTCAGACAAATAAGCGCGAGTACCAAGAAGAACATTTTAAGCGAACGTGCGACTTCATCAACAACGAGAACAGAAATAACTTTGAATCCGAGAGGCTTATGCCCTAACAAAGGAATGTCGCTGTACCGAAGACGGCCGGTTTCGGCTTCGTACGAGACTCGGAAAGTCTTAAGGACCTTAATATCATTAATAATTTGCGATTTCTCGTATATATTTTTTGTAAACGTTTATTTAGCCGGTCATAAATCAGTTAATTTAACTTTAGTTCCAATAACTCGAACCAGTTGGTAAAGAAAAATAAATAAAACAAAACGGGAATCTCGTTAACTCGTGTGTTATTATTCTTTGTTGACATACTAATTATATGCTGCCTATAGACACGACACTCCCTGTAAAACCCGAAGCAACAGCACACGCTCTTTACTTCCCCTACGTCTAAACGAGATTTAACATTTTCAGGCCTCGGACCACACAAATGCATGTATACATAATGAATTAAAATTCTTTAAATTTATTTTCAAAGAATCCCTGTTACTATTACGATTAAAAATTAAATGTAGTGCAGTTGCAAGTATAATTTATAAATTAAAACGATAAAAAAGTAAATTGTTTACAATTTTGAAATTATAACGATTATACGGTATAGTATTGACATCTGTTGAAAGAAATTCTTATTAGTAGCTTAGGCAACACACAATGCTGTACCAAATTAATTATGCTTTTTATTCGTTTATAAAAATAAATGATATAAGTATAACACACAGTAAACGTTTATTTAAACTTTTTTGTCTATATGTACTTTAGAAAATTTAAACAAACATTCAAATTTGTCTTTTCAAAATAATACTAAGATAGTGCGTTATATGAAATACTACCACATAAACTGTTATCATTTTTTAAAATCTTTTATTTGTAAAGGCGTATGTTTATCTTTTTATTGCTCGTATAAAAGTCATAATTTTAGTTAATTCGTTTTTGAGGATATAGTATAGTACTGTTAATTTATCGATTGCATAGGCGCATTCTTTAAATTCGATATTTTTGTTTAGTTTAAAATCTGAGCATGAAAGTGATTTGGGCATAGAACCAACAACCCATGAATATTTAAGAATTTTGATGAAATAACAAGATAATACGTTTTAAACAGTTTATACTATTTTGAAGCGGTTATAGAAATATAAATAACTGGGAGATGAGAACAGATGGTTCCTAGTCAGCAAAAAGATACATCTGATAAGTAACGAATGAAACAATGCGCATTATTAAAAAATAGATGTGATAACGGATAATTATTTATTATTATTACAAAACCAAGAAAACGAAGCTTAGTTTTAGAAACGAATATTTTAAATAATTTTGAGGATTTGGTAGTCAACCAGGTAAATTAGGCGTTGACAACGAGACGCGACACACGCCATGGCGTCCCTTGCACATGTTTATTGCTTTATCGTTGCACATTGAACAAGATTATAAACCGATAAGACAATTTAAAATGAACTACATTATTTCTACATCGAATATGGTACTTATGTCTAAGTTGGGTATTGAACTTGTCGAGTTATTGAAAACGAAAAAACACAAACGTACTGTGACATTTGAATGTCTTGAAAAATAACCATATTATTTTGTTTTGGTCAATAAAACTTGTCTTTATGATTATTTTCAAAAACAAAAAAAAAGAATGTATGTATGATGGCAGTACTCCGTTAGAAACTGGTTAGAAATGACTAAATCATTTTTATTGGCCGAGAAAAATATCGAGTACAAAAATTAACTATTACAATCATCATATTTTTCTTTGTCGGAAAGAAGTTAAGAAAAATTCAAGTGCGTTATGTTAATGCCGTTTTATTTATCGTGTCGTACCATCTACGTACAATAAAATTATAACTTTTATGAGACCATAAAGTATTGTTGAAAATTTAAATTTTTAGAAAAAAAAACCGGCTCGGGAGATTACGTATTTACTTATAGTGAAAAAACAAATATCCAGCAATTATTGACGTGATGAATTACTGAGAGCAGGGACGTAGCTAGAATTTTTACGTAGGGTGGGTCTGTTAGATTTTACTTTTAAACTTTAAGATGTCCGCGGATTAAAAAGGAAACATTTTACATTTTAGGAAAAACACTTTTATTGCAAACATAAAAAACGAACAAAAAAAACTGTCGCCAACACAATCGAAAACACTATGACGTTAGCAACTGCCTTAGAACAAGAACGAACTTTTTAAATGCAGTGTTGCCAACGTAACAATAATAAATGTTCCCACACAGCACAAGCATATCCAATGGATATGAAATGTACACAACAACCATGGATACCGGAGGTGCATCGAACATCCATATTTAATATTATGGAGCAAGGGAGGTCCATTGGATATATCATTCCGTCACGGAAAGATCTTCATAGTATGTCCATAGGACCTCCAGGTGGATAAACATTTTACATCCATATGGAGATATATTGAACAGTCATATGAACGTACAAAATACATACATATGGAGGTTCAATGAACATTTAATTAAAGTATAATAAACATTCATTTTTTTATAGAACCTTCATATGTAGGTAAAATATATGTGCATATCTATATATTAACAAAAAATATGGCCACACGTCAAATAAAGTCAATACAAAATGCCAATAGTGATATTTTCCAGATGCAACAACTCCGGTTGGTCCACAGAAAATATGACCACTTGTTCATTTTCACTCAAACACAATCGAACTTTTTTATTTACACATTCTCTCATTTTTCTAGAGCTTTTATCCATTATTTATATTATAGGAATCCAAATACTTACTAGATTAATGTACAGCAAAAGTAAATTCAAATATGCAAAAATACCTTGTCTTTACCCAATAAACACAAATCAATGGGTCTGTACTGGCAATGTACTCCTTAGCCGGCACTCAGAATGCTGGCAATGTACTAAAATGAAGTACACTGCCGGTAACCAGGTGACACACCGGCCGATATATTGCCGAATGAATCTTGCCAATGCAGAAATTGCATCGAACCAATATCGGCAAGTTATGTATATTAATACAAGTTAAATGCAGAATGCCAGTGAAATCTGTGCAATATAATATGTACTTTGCCATCACATAAATAGTGCGCAATTTTAAAAGCATTGGCAATGTTAGCAACTTAACACAAATTAAATGCATACAATGGTATTATCATTTTTAATTTAATTAATAAAACAATTTGGAAACTTAACATACAATGTCCATATATGTACTGAAAAAAATTTTAAAAATATAAAAAACCTATTTACATTCATTCTGTGCTTATGTTTATTGGCGTCTTTCGTACCCACTACTCCTGGTGTTTATTGCGTGTTATAAAGCTGCACCACAATTTGAATTTTTTCTTATGGATACTGTAAAATAAAAATTACATTGTAATGCTACTCAAATAACTTATGCACTTTTTTAGCAATTTCTAAACTAAATTTTGAAGTTTTTGAAGTAATTATAAAGAATTGCTTTGTAAAAAGTTGTGAAATAAAATACAACATGAAAGTCAAGTTTGGCAGTAATGCACTTGAAATCACATTACGTTAATATACATATAAAGTTAATGTTTTAAGTTTTAAACTATAAACTATAAAATACTCGGAAGCATCTTACCATAAATTAAATTTAAAATATTTTTACAAACTTGTTTTGCTTGATCCAGACCAATTACTTGGTTAAAACATGTCTCGTTTGCTGTATCTTTTCATCCAACAAAGTAGATTGAATCGATCTAAAAAAAAATTTCAATTAAATACAACTCAGCAATAAGAATAATGAATTCAAAAATTGTAGATAACTTACAAACTGGCTCTTAGATTACAAATTCCAAAGTCATTTTATATTTGTGCGAAAACGTGTTAGTTTTTAGGTTATATACTTATTATTAAGAAATAATTTATATTTGAATGTAATACTTACTTATTTTGTTAATCCATCCTAAATGATGAAAAACAAGCACATTTTTTCGGAATTTTAAAGCACAAAATGGTTTGCATACGATAAATACAAGCTAAACAAAAAGCCAAAAAGTTTGCGTGTGCAATTTCAGTGGCGATAATATACGCGAAAACCTTGGCGAAAACAAACGAACAACGAAGAAAGTTTAAATTAAACCGCGCCAAGTATTTTTTTTTACTTTTTCAATTTTTCATTAAATTTGTTGTTGCATGTTAAATATTTACTACAAATGTTAAATTTTAGAGAATATAATTATTTCTAAATAATTTTGATAAAAAATAGCAACTCACAAAATTATGTAACATGATACATAAAAAAAAATGTTTCCGAACATAACACTTATAACACTTAAGATAATCCTATTTCACAGATATCCATGAATGTATATAAGGTGCATATACAATGGATATTAAACTACGGATGTACATCAATGGATATTATATGGATAAATATGTATATCCATTGCATCTCGCGTGCTGTGTGGGTTTAGTTTACATTTCGAGCCAATTTTCAACACCCTCCCTTAAACTAAACTTATTCATATTACAAATTCAACAAATAGATTTCAAAGTTACAAAGCAACAAACAGATTTTAGAATTACAACTTCAAGTATAGTATATTATTTTTAGTATTACGTTTCAGACATGTAACATTTTAAGCATGCAACAAAATATGTATAATTAACATAAAAAAATATCAGTGTATAAAATTATTTCTACCATTTCCTGAAAATGGTTTAGTTTGTCCTTAGTGAAAATATCGGCGAGTTGGAACTCTGAAGGACAATATTTCAACTCAATGTTATTCTCATTGACCTTTTCTACAATAAATTTGAAACGAGTGTCTATATGTTTAGATCTCTTAAAAGATCCGTTATTTTTAATCATATACTATATATACTTTGATTATCTATGTTCAGATCTACCCCTATATCCTCATTCGTTATTTCTTTAAACAAATTGTAGTAATGTCGACAACTTGATTTTATTGATTAACACATAAAGGATATTCATAAATACATAACCATCTTAACATAACATAATCATCTTAACGTAACCTGCTACATAATCATAATCATAATGGCGTAACCTCATATCCTCTCGCGCAACTCCGTCTTTTCCCACCTCTCCTTCCGGCGCGCCAAAATTTAAATTCAAAAACTATTACTACAGTTTCGGCCAAATCTGACCTCCAAATCGACCGCGATTTGACATTCTAAATAACTTTCCCCAACTACATATCGTAAGCACATTCATAAAACATAAATATCATAAAAGCCATAAATACATAATACATATCATAACATCTGATACTATAACATAACATAAGTTTGACATAATTTCTAGATATGACGAATACCTACATAAATATAAAATTCATAAGAACACATAAGAAGATTACATAATTTCTTATCATAAAGCCTATGAAGGTTGCAGATTACCATAACAACACATAACATAACATTTAACGAAAATAGATAAAATTGATATCCTAATAAACGTAAGTATAACTCACAACATAACCTAAGATTACATAAATTGGTTCTTAGTATGATTAAATAATATCTAATTAATAGGAATGACAACTTAATAGTACACTGCAGGCAGCTAAGAAAAGAATGAATGTAGGACTAACTCTAATACACTTACATTGACTTAAGAGATAAGAGAGGGCACGTTGCAAGTCACGGTATCATTGCATTGTGTTTCTCCCACAGTTATAACCACAATCAGGCGTAAAGCATCCATCCACACAAACAGTACAAACCCAGCTTTAAACGTACAGTGTTTATAAAACATAAAAGCATCATATTAACAAAAGTATTAAAGCATATGTGCTAACTACCATAAGTCAAACCATAAGGCTTTAAAAACAAAGGAAACATAACAATATATTCTTATTAACTAAGGAGGGATCTATCAATCCTGAATCAGTGTTGAAGCCAGAACTTCATATTGTCTGGGCTACAAACTGCCTCAAAAGGACGCTGTGTAACTTGAAAATTTTCTATATCCGTAATTAAATATCGGTCATTACTCAATACCTTTTTTACTTCATAAGGTCCTCTAAATTTCGGTAATAATATTTTATTAACTCCGACCGTAACATCAAAATTTTAGACCATAACATCATCACCTCATTTGTTTTTCCGCGGGCGAGGATGTTTTTTGTCGAAGTAAGTCTTATTATAATTTTGCACCTTTTCATTTTGTAATTTTGCCATATTCCTTAATTTGCCTAAATCCCTAATCGAATCATCTTTTATTTCAATACAATCTCGCAAATGATCATGTGGGTCTCTCTGATTTACACCAAATAATAACTTTGCGGGGGATGTACCAATTGACCGACTGAAAGAATTGTTTATAACAAATTCTGCTTTAGGTAAGTATTTATCCCACTTATTTTTTAAATCTACTAACTTCGCTAAAATAGGTGTCAAATCTCTATTAATTCTCTCTATCTGTCCGTTTGATTTAGGTGAACTAGTAGCAATCTTAACATGAATAATATTATTTTTTCTAATAAAATCATTAAACTCCTCGGATGTAAATGATGTTCCACGATCCGATATGATTCTAGCCGGACGACTATAATTATTAAAGTATTCACTCAACTTATGAACGGTTTCTGAAGTTTTGGTTGTTTTTACATCATACAGCTTAACAAATTTTGTAAATCCATCAATTATTTCCAAAACGTAACGTTTATTTGTCGGAGTTCTTTCTAAAGGACCGTAATGGTCGATGTGAATAGTTTCGAACGGAGTTTCACCTTTAGGGATATTATGTAAATCAGCTTCTACTTTACCAACTTTAGACGAATAGGTTATACATTTAAGGCAATTTTCGATATATTGTGTAACTTTATCACGAAGTTTTGGAAACCAATAAACGCGTAAAACATATTCGCAGGTTTTATCAATCCCTACATGACCCAGAGAATCGTGACAATTAAAAATACTTTTGTTCCCCATATTTATGGGAACATAAAACAAGATTTTCCCTTTATCTTTAAACTTTCTGTACACTAAACCATTACGTAATTCATAATCCTTAAGTTCCTCTACCGTAAGTTTATTTCTAATTTCTAAAATACTAGGGTCACGATTTTGAGCAATAATAAGATTTTCTTCTAATGTGTTTTCTTCTAATATTAAAATAGTGCTAGCTCTGCTAAGAGCATCAACATGTGCCATACGTTTACCTGCCCGATGTTCAATCTCATAATCATAAGATTGAAGGAACATTGCCCATCTCGAAATTCTCGGATTTATTTGTTGTTTACCAAGAGTAAGCCTAAAACTATCGCAATCCGTAATTATCTTAAACTTTATTCCGGATAAATAAATATGAAGTCTTTTTATTGCATAAATGGCACAAAGTGTTTCCAATTCGAAACTATGATATTTGCTCTCACAAAGACTAGTTCTTTGACTAAAAAAGAATACAGGTTTAAATTGTCCATCTTTTGTTTTTGAACTAAAATAGCGCCAAATCCAACTGCGCTGGCATCACAATGCAATTGAGTTTCTAGAAGTGGTGAATAAACTGCTAGGACTGGATATTCTGAGAGACTTTGCTTAAGTTGTTCAAATGCGTTCAATTCTGCAAATTCAAACTTAAAAGTAGCATCTTTATGAATCAAATCATACAAGGGTTTGGCAGTAATGGAAAAATTATGAATAAACTTTCTAAAATAACTTGCTAAGCCTATAAATCTGTGTACCTCTTTCGTTGTTTTCGGTATCGGATATTGCATAATTGCTTCGACGTTAGCCTTACCAGGTTGAATGCCTCTTTCACTCACGATGTATCCTAAATAATTAATTTTATTCTGCATAAAATAGCATTTGTCAATACGTAATTTTAACTTATGTTGCCTTAACAATTCAAATAATTTGGAAAGGATCTCAAAATGTTCATCCTCACCATCCGTCGCGATTAATATGTCGTCGATATAAATTAAGATTTTATTTTCTCGAATCAGTGGTTGGAAAACAAAATTCATAAATCGTTGAAATACTCGAGGGAGTTAGTCAACCCAAATGGCATAAATAAATATTCATATTGCCCCAAGGGCGTTACGAACGAGGTGTATTTAATAGAATCCTTAGACATTTTGACGTGATGGAAACCGCTTTTAAGGTCTAGTATGGTATAAAATTTCTTATCCTTCAACCTATCCAAATGATCTTCGATCAATGGAGTAGGAAAATTATCCTTAATAGTGATTTTATTAATTTTCTCTATATCAATACAAAGCCTAACTTCACTCTTATTTTTCTTAGGAACTAAAACTACTGGTGCAGCATAAGGTGAATTGCTTGGCCTAATAATACCTTCTGCTAAAAGATTATCCAAAACTTTTTTTAAACTTTCTTTTTCGACAAAAGACAAACGTCGTGGACGAAAACTGATTGGCTGTTGGTGTTTCAAACTAATTGACATTTCAAAATTATGGTCTGAAAAATCTAAACCAAATTTTCCTACATATTCAGATTGATACAACTTCCTTAATTTGTTGCAAGAAATTAAAGACAAATTTGGATTAACATTCATAATCTCGGATTCATTTAAACTTATTTCATCGTCAATATCAATATTCATAATTTGACTTAGGAAGTTAGCATTATCCTCCTCAGTATCATAAACATAATCTACTTTTTTCGTAATTACTAAATTGTCACCCATAGATACATTAATGCCAGGAAATGAAATGAAATCTCTACCTAATAAACAATAATGAGCCATTGCTGAGTCAGGCACAATATAAAATACAAGATTCATTGCAATATTTGCAATCTCAACATCAGTTTCGAAAACACCTAAGATCTGTAAAGGTTGACCACTAATTGCTGTAAATTTATGATTTCCTACATAAGGCTTAATTAAACTTGGATCTACAAATTGTGCTTTTAATAAACTTATCGGACTGCCTGAGTCAACTATAGCTAATAAATTATACTCACAATAATTACCAAACTTCTCAAATTTGTATTTAACATCACATAGATATGGAATCTTCAATGCTGTTCTTTGTTGGACCACGCTTGTTGATGTTGTACTATCTGGGGCATAATTGGGAGACCATCTCGTATTCTTTCTTCTAGGACAGCTCTGTATTTGATGTTGTCTTGATCCACACTCGAAGCAGCTACCGGGTGCCCTTCTAGGTTTGTCGCACTGACTTGCCACATGTCCTTCCTTATTGCAATTAAAACATTTACTTGCACCATTGCCACTTCTCTGTAAATTTACGAAAGGTGTCCTTTGTGGTAATCGGCTGAAATTTGAAGCACTACTCTGCCTATCGACAACATTTTTCATAGTAATCAATAATTCCTCTAAAGAACGAAAATTTTGCATACGTGCCTGTGTTTGTAAATTGCGATCTTCGAAACCATCAATAATGTAGTCTACCATTTCTGATTCAGTAACATTTGCATTATTGCCTAATAAAACTTTATCATGGTAATAATCCATAAATTTCTCACCTCGTTTCCATTTTCTTAATTCAAATTTTCTCCGTAAAGCTACTTTATCTGGTCTACTCACAAACAATCTTCGCATTTCATCTTTTAATGTATCCCAATCCATTGTAACATAATCAACTTTTGAAAGGTACCATTTTTGTGCAAAACCTTTAAATTTACTCACAGCTATTAATTGCATCATCTTATCGGGAATATTGTACACCTCTTGAACTGAATCAATACGTTCCAACCATAATTCAATATCTTCTTCGGCACCATAAAATTCTGAAACCAGGGCTGATATTTCTGAATGACTTGGCGTCGATTTAACGCTTTTTTCCTTATCGTGTGAAATCATTGCTCGAACCGTAGCTTGAACTAATTCATCAATCGTAATACTTGCTTGGGCATCAACACATCGTGTTTCCGTAACTTCCACCTGCTCTGCATCCATTGTATTTAACAGCTTAACATGTGCACTTAACAAAAATTCTATCTTCAAATATCTTAACAATCGGGTTGTTTGAATTCAACCCCACACCTGATATTAATTGTAGTAATGTCGACAACTTGATTTTATTGATTAACACATAAAGGATATTCATAAATACATAACCATCTTAACATAACATAATCATCTTAACGTAACCTGCTACATAATCATAATCATAATGGCGTAACCTCATATCCTCTCGCGCAACTCCGTCTTTTCCCACCTCTCCTTCCGGCGCGCCAAAATTTAAATTCAAAAACTATTACTACAAAATATTTAACAAAAAGAATTTCTTTTACGCAATCGCTAGCGGAAATAAATTCGCTTTCAGCTGAACTAGTCGAAACAACTGGTTGTTTTTTAGTGCCCCACACTATGGGTCCACCACCGTACATTATTAAAAAACCTGAGGTACTTTTCCTCGTATTTGGGTCACTTGCAAAATCGGCATCATCACTAAATGCCTCCATAGTATTTTCCCATTTTTTATACATAATACCATAACTAGATGTTCCCCGTAAGTATCTGAATATTCGTTTTATCTTTTGTACATCTTCTACACTCGGATCTTCCATGTTTCTAAAAACAATATTTACCGCGAAACTAATATCTGGACGGGTTCTATTGGCTAAATATAACAAGCTACCTACGGCCTCTCTAAATGGAAAATT
This sequence comes from Aquatica leii, assembly GCA_035610365.1. NCBI lineage: Eukaryota > Metazoa > Arthropoda > Insecta > Coleoptera > Lampyridae > Aquatica > Aquatica leii. The sequence goes on along the minus strand of CM069437.1, from coordinate 38,704,606 downwards.
TGTTTTGCCCTTTTCAATATTTTCATCTACCTGTTCAAACACTGAGGGTGTCTTTACAGGTTTACAATCACTCATACCATATTGACTCAACAAACGTTTCACATAGGACTGTTGATGTAACACCACGGTGTTATCATCACCAATAACAAGCTCAATGCCGACAAATGACTTTGGATTTTCTATTATTTTCATTTCAAATTCACAACTTAATTTGTGTAACAAATCATTAGCTTTATCAATATTATTAGAGAGAACCAATCCATCATCTATCCATACGGCTAGAATTAAATCTACTTCTTTGTTATTAAAAACTGCTTTATCAGTTATAGTTTGCTTTAATCCTATTTTAGATAATGAATCGACTAACCTTTTGTTCCATTGGTATGGACTCTGTTTTAGACCATACAATGATCTTTTAAGTTTACAAACATGACCATTCATTTTTTCATAGCCCTCTGGTAAAGCCATGTACACATCTTCATTTAAATAACCAGATAGAAAGGCTGATTTTACATCAAATTGCTTAATACACATATTATTAAGTTGACTGTAAGCTAACAACATTCTTAAAGTATTCACTGAAACCACTGGACTAAACGTTTCTGAATATTCACTTTCACTTTGCTCACAACCCCTAATCACCAGACGTACTTTATACGTATTATCTTCCTTGATTTTAAAAACCCATCTACATGACAAAATTTTCTGATCACTCACATCCTCTTCTTTCACAAAATCAAACACATCATTTTTACTAAGTGCTTGCTTTTCTTCATCTATAGCTTTCTTCCACAAGTGTTTATCTTCACTACTAATTGCTTCTTTATATGTAAGTAAAACATAATCGTTTAATTTTGCAGGTATTTTCTTTTGACGAACTGGTCTAATTTTGTTTTGTATAATATTTTGTTCAGAAACTTCTTCTTCTTCTTCATTTTGTCCCACTACTTCTTCTTGTTCTTCACTCTTTTCATTTTCTTCTTCATCTTCTTCAAAAATATCTGTCAAGAATTCACAGCTGTTTTTATCCAAATCATCACTGATTTTATTTTTACTTTCTCTTTCTTCAAAAATAACATCTCGTGCTAAAATCACTTTTCTTTGTACTGGGTCCCAAACTCTATAATCATTTCCTAAAAATCCAATCAATTTTGTTTTAATGCTTCTACTTTCTAACTTTTTTAAATGGACAAGTTTTTTAATATATGCAGTACTTCCAAAAATTCGTATGTTTGAAATATTTGGTCTCTTCCCGTACCACATTTCTGCTGGAGTTACTTTCACTGTTTCAGAAAAGCTGCGATTCAACATATAAGTTGCAAAGAATGCACTTTCGCCCCACATATTATCATTCATTTTTGATTCCAATAATAAAGCTCTCATTTTATTCACCAATGTTCTCCCATATCTTTCACTTTTACCATTAAGTTGAGGGGTATGGGGAATCGTGTAATCAAATTTTATTCCCTTTTCTTTAAACCAGTTTTTCATTTCAGTGCTGGTATACTCGCCACCTCCATCACATCTGAGCATTGCTACTTTAAGTGACTTTTCATTTTCTATTTGTGTTATGTAATCTTTTATATAACCGAACGTTTCACTTTTATTTTTTAATGTAAATACGGAAACGAAATGCGAATAGTCATCCATTATTGTTAGTAGGTATCTTTTTGAGTCCCATGTTTCTACTTCAAAAGGACCTATTACGTCAGAATGCAGTATACCTAGAAGTCTATCAGCTCTCTCTCGTACTGTACTGAAAGGGAGCCTTGTTTGTTTGGCCTTCACACAAATTTCACACACATCTGGAAGTTTGTCAAAATCTTTTTCATTAGCTGACATTCCCTCCACTAGTTTTACTAAGTTTTTTAATGAGGTTTTACCAAAATGGCCCATAAGCCTGTGCCATTCCATTGGACTTGCATTCGATTGACTTAAAAGAGCAACTTTTTTCTTACCAGTTTTAATAGTATACAACCCATTTGACTGTTTTTTACCTTGTATTATGTTTTGACCATCTTTACTAATTTTTACATCTGTCTTTGTAAACAAAACTTCCATGTCTTTCTCAGTTATTTCGCTCACAGAAAGCAAATTCTTTGTTAAATCAGGGACATAAAGAGCTTGGTTCAATTTAAAATCGTCTGTATTGACCTCTCCTTTCCCATAAGCTTTCATACTTTCATCCTTTTTTGCTGTATTTATTCCAGACATTTTTTTTTCAAAGTTATTAAACAATTCAATATTATTAACTAGGTGTTCATTACACCCCGAGTCGACCACGAACTCAAAATGTTTATTTTCAACAGTTTCAATTTTATGAGTAGCCATAAATAACACTTTTTCATTTTTATTATTTGTATTATTTTTATTTTTATCTCTAAAAAAACAAGATGATTCTGTATGATTTTTCTTTTTACAAATACCACAGTACATACCTTCATTTTGTTTCTGTCTATTATAATAATTATTATTTTGTCTGTTTCTATTATTATCTTTATTTTTATTTGGACAAAATCTTGCCATATGTGAACTTTCATTGCAAATAAAGCACCTTCTATTAAATGAATCTTTTGTTATTTGTTTGGTTGTTTTAAAAGCTACAGCAACATCTGACATTTTGTTTACTTCTTTGTACCTCGCCTCCTCTTTTACTAACCTGTTTGTTAAATTAGTTAGTGTTTTCTCAGCTTTTGTTGTGGAGTCCCAAGCAGAAGGGAAACCTTGCTTTTTGAGGTACTCAGGAATTGCTACTAAAATTCTAGATATTATCATTTCATCACTTATAGTTTGTTTCAAAACTTTTAATTTATAAACAATGTTTTCAAGGTCACCAACAAATGTTGTCATATCTTGACCTGTTTTATATTCATACGAAAAAAACTCGTTATATAAATCTTCCAATTTTTGTTCTTTTTCACCTTCAAATACAGAGCAAATTTTTTATACATTTCATGAGAGGAGTCACAATTTAAAATAAGATTTAAATATTTTTTATGTATTGTTGTCACAATGACCTTCATAGCTTTACCATCTTTTTTAGTCCAGTCTTCTAACTTTGCAACATCTGTTCTAGCGGTTGGCTTTAATTCATTTCCATCAACTATATCAATCGACCCATTTGATTTAAATAAAACTCGTACCTGTAATTTCCAAATTGGAAAACTTGAGCCGTCAACTAACTTTTCAATTCCAATGTTGTCACTTGAATCACTTGCCATTTTGATTTCACTACACAGGGATCTTGCACGCCGTTTTTATTTGATTTTATTTTTATTGTAGAATTACTACGGTTTTTATTTTTATTTTATTTTAAACACCATTTAAATTGAACCACGCTCTGCTACCATGTTAGATTTTACTTTTAAACTTTAAGATGTCCGCGGATTAAAAAGGAAACATTTTACATTTTAGGAAAAACACTTTTATTGCAAACATAAAAAACGAACAAAAAAACTGTCGCCAACACAATCGAAAACACTATGACGTTAGCAACTGCCTTAGAACAAGAACGAACTTTTTAAATGCAGTGTTGCCAATGTAACAATAATAAATCTTTAGTTTACATTTCGAGCCAATTTTCAACAGGGTCGTCTGTTGAAATAAGAACAGTTAGTTGAATCATGCTTTAGCTCTTAGTGCCTTTTGTATTTTTAAGCCTTTCGACAATGTATGTTATTTTTTTCACTCTTTTCCGGTTGTTCTATAATAAACTACGTGTTTTATTATTTTATCTCCAGTGTGATGCCAATAAGTAAAACTTCCTAACCCCGCATCATCAGGTTATGGGCTCAGGATAATATAAAGTTTGTGAATTTACACAAGTAAATTTAATTATAGTGAAAAAAAAAATTCTTCAAGTGAAAATTTCAATTTATTATAATCGACGAGCATGGCGTCAGGTGATTTACCTTCCATTGAAAAATTCCAAAGCCGCGAAAATTATAACACCTGGCAGTTTGCTAAGCAAACTTAATTATTTAGAACATAAAGAATTATGGGAATGTGTATCAGGTACCAAAAAAGACATCAAAAAGAATTTTTTCCACTACTAGTTGTAGACGCTAGCATTATTACGTATAATAGTAGGTCGTGAAGTTGTACTTTCAAAAAGGTAGTTATTTAAAGTTCGCGCTTAATTAAATGTGAATATTATTGAGTTAAATATGTTTTAGATATAATCAATGCTTAAAATAATAATGTTTTTAAACATTTTAAACAACTTTAGCAATAAAAACTTACGTTATCTGTTTATTTTTGTGTTTTAAATCACAATTAAGAATTACGTCAAAATTAGTTCTATTAAACTAATGACAACTGTCAGAATTACTGACTTGATTATTAATTTAAAATTAATATTTTAAATTTTAAATTTGATTTAGTAACAGGTAGAAAGGTTTTAATAATTCTAGTAATGGAAAAAATTGTATATATATCACGGTTGAGAAGTTCATTATAACCTGCGCGATTTATATCCCTCGACGCTTCGCGTCGCGCGATATAATCTATCGCTTAAGTTATAATGATGCACTTCTCAACCTTGATATATAATATACTATTTCAAATGAGAGTACGCAATAATAGCATTTATTCGATCGAATACGTAATACGTAACATGATAACACGAATTGTGTAATATCAAACAAATCTGATTTTATTCATGTTTGAGCTTGAAATTTGGCTTGCAACGAGCCAACGAGCGAACAAGCGTTTTTTTCCTATCTGAACTTGCAATGTACGAAACTTTATATATTTACTTACGTATTAATTTGTTTACAGTATACAAGATGTCAGAAAAAAAAAATTGTTTGGTTACCAAAATTTGCTGAATAAAATAAAAAGAGAGAAACGCATTTAGTGCCTATAACAAAAATTAACACATTAACATAAAATTAAAACAAACGTTATTCATGTAATTATTTTATATTAATTGAAATAATTATAATAATCCTCACAAAAGTTTCCAATTAATCAAGTTTTTTTATTTTATGGATAGGATCCTTCGGAGTGGAGGAACGGCAACAATAAAAACAACCTTTATCTGTTGTTAAGGCCTGAACAATAAAGGTTGTTTTTATTGTTCCCTTTCCTCCACATCGAACGACCCTATCCATAAAATAAAGACTAATTATACATGTACCTCTTTGTGTAAAAACAAAAACCAGTACAACTAACAATCCAGGATTTTGAAACTTTGTACACACAAAATAATGCTGCATCAATAACCGAAAAAATTGCATAATTATTGGTTATTGTGCACGTTGAATCTCCCATTTGGCCAACATCATATCAATTTTATAACCTTAAAACATCACAAAGAATGGAAATCATGAAGTATATAGAATGAAAGTTTTAGTGTACCACTGCTGTAACAAATAATATTAGACAGCAAAATTTCTTGCAACAAAAAATGTACCATCATAATAAATGCTGACATGTACTAGAATTATCTATTTGAGTTTCACTAGAACGCAAATTAGAAAACGATTAAACTGATACACTAACAATACATTACACAGCATAGCGAGTAATACCATAGAAATTGCAATTATAATTTAAAAAATCACCATCTTTTCACGCAGGTACTGGTACTTTGCGTAAACGCGGTTATTAAGTACTTAATTCAAATTTGCAAGAATTTTTTTAGAAAAACGGAAAGGTTTAATATGTATTTATTAGAAATATTTAACAAAATTTTATATAGTTGTGTTTTCATTACAATATATAAAAAAAAAGTGTATAGGTGAAAGCAAACAAAGTATAATTTCTAATAAAGTAAAAACGTTTTTTATGTTACTAAAAAATGTTTTAGAAAACATTTTTTAAATATTTCAGTATCAATGTTTAAATGAAATATTTTTAAAACGCAACAAAAATATTTTTTTGAAAAATATTTTTTATTTCGACTATTTTAAAACGTTGTAACGTTTTTAAAACAAGAAAAAAACGTTTCTTTGCTGATTGGGTAGTCTTCTGCAACGAATTTTTTATACTATTTTTTCTATTTCGGTCGATATTTACATTATTTATTAAATTTAAAATGTCCATTATTTTCCAGCAGGGAAATTTTTATTAGAATTTTTGTGTTGGCAACGGTGATACATATTTGACTAGACATATTTGACACATTTACCCAAGACATTTACCTACTTTTCTGCTGTCATTGGGTGGCAATTAGAAATCAAGATGTAAAACTTAGAAAATAAAAGTTACCAAAATGCGTTAAAGAATAGACTTCATTCTAACACTAAAATGTGTGCGTGAAAGAGTAATTTTAAAACCGAATTTTCTACGTAATTCAGTTTTTAGGTCAGCAAGATTTAGCTTTTCTTAGAAGTACTAATAAGTTGTTTAAGAAAAACAATGATAACTTTTTAAAATGCATAGAAATGATTTCCAAATTCGACCCAATTATGTCAGAACATACAAAACGCTCTCAAATAAAATATCGCGTAAACTATCGCGGGGATAAAATACAAAATGAAGTAATCAACTTGATCGGTGAAAATATCAAATCCAAAATTTTAGATTTGACTAAAAACGCAAAATATTATTCCATATTATTAGACTGCACTCCTGACTCTAGCCACTGAGAAAAAAATTTAGTTTGTATAAGATTTATTAATTTAAAGAGCACGGGAATTTGTATAGAAGAACATTTTTTTTTGTTTTGTTTTATAGATGATGTGTCGGGAGTAGGCTTGACAAAATTCCTTTTGTCGGCGTTAGAGAAAGAAGGCTTAAATATCAACGATTTGCGGGGTCAGGGTTACGATAATCGGGCAAATATACGTGGTAAGCATAATGGTCTACAAAACAAATTTTGATTTCAATCCGCGAGCTTTCTTTGTTCTTTGTTGCAATCATACCCTAAATTTGGTTGTCAATGATGCTGCAAAATCGAATACTATAAGCATTAATTTTTTTTCTTTAGTTCAAGAAGTGTTTGTATTTTTTTTTAGCTTCTACTAAACGTTGGTCAATTATGAAATCTAATTTAGTAAATGTAACAAATTTAATTTTAAAACCTTTATCGGATACTCGATGGTCTAGTAGAATAGATGCAATAACTTCTTTTAGGTATCAACTTGGGGAGATTTATGCTCTGATATTGTGCTATAATATTCTAAGTAAAGTTAACATTGTTAGTAAAATTATTCAAAAACCGAACTTTGATGATTCTAAAGTGTTATAATCATTCAAATAAGTTGAATGTTTTTTTGAGAGCTTATCGCTCCGATACAGGTTTCACAGATCTATTGATTGATGCTAAAGAAATAGCATCCAGTTTAGACATAGAATTTAAATTCAAAAACAAAGAGTTCTAAGACCGCAAAAAATAAAAAAAAATTTGATTATGAATGTGACAATGAACCGAACCACGACAAAAAAAAAGTTTTAAGTTGATTGTTTTTTTAATGCTGTAGATGTAATCATAACATCAGTGGATGAGAGATTTCAATTTCTTTCTAATAATTTCGCGTTTTTATGGAATATTGATAACTTTAAAAATTACTCTGAAAACGGACAATTAGAATTATATCAAAAAGTTCAAAATTTAAAAACGACAAAACTTGCAATGAACGAGACATAATTGCCGTGGAACTTGTTAAATAATTGTAATATTTACAAACTTTTGATGAAAAAGTTATTACGTCTCTAGAAGAAACTTTAAATTATATAACAATTAACAACTTAGTGGATTCTTTTCCTAATACAAGCATAACACTTCGTATTTTATTAGCAATGCCGGTTTCTGTTGCTACCGCAGAACGATCTTTCTCAAATGTAATAGCGAAGGTTTCCACGGCCGGAAACTATACTAAGATAAGAATGTCTTCCGGCTTTGGACAACAAGCAACCGAAATATAACTAAGAACTTCTCAAAAGTTAGGTAATCAACTTGTTAACCAAGACAGATTCTAAACTCCGTAGAAGTGACTTAAGAAGAAATAGTCTTCTTTATATATAAAGGAAAAGAATCATCACGGATGGTTAAACTTAAATCTGATGGGTTACGGTTGATAAGGGGCGTGTTTTTGATAATTGACTAATGACAGGAAACTAAAGAGGGGATAGCTCGAAACCATGATCGCGATTGAAGTTATTGGGGTGTTTGATGATTTCTATGCTTTCTCGGAATTTCCTGTTGAAAAAGAATGGAGATTTGGCAATCAACGAAACATTATCAAAATCTATCTTGTGACGTGTAGTAAAATTATGTTCGCAGACCGCAGACTTGGAAATATACTTTTTTCTTATACAACGATCATGTTCTGAAATGCGAGTAATGTCGGAACCACCGGTTTCACCAATGTAAGCTAAACCACATGAACAAGGAATTTGGTATACACCTTGAGATGAAAGTGTAGGAAATTTGTGTTTGGGAGAAGGAAGAATCTGAGAAATTTTTGCCTGCCGAGTTGAATATGGGTTTAATACCATTCTTACGAAAAAGTTTCCCTATTTGATCTGTAACTTTGTGAATGTAGGGTAAAAAGGCCAATTTCGGGTTGGATTCGGAAGTAGAAATGTCCTTAGGTAATCGAGTACGTCGATGTAGACGACGATTAATAACTCTATGAATATCTCGTTTTACATAACCATTGTTCACTAAGGTTCTAGTAAGATGACGGAGTTCCGAGTCTAGATTCTCTGGTTGGCAAATATAAATGGCACGATGAACCAAAGATTCAATAACAGAACGTTTCTGTGCAGGATGATTATGAGACGAAACATGAAGGTATCTATCCGTAGGGTGGGTTTACGATAAACAGAATGGTTCAGAAGTCCGTCGGGCTTACAAGTCACAAGAACGTCAAGAAATGAAAGAGAATCATTACTTTTGATTTCAATAGTAAATTTAATATCTAAGTGTTGATTGTTAAGATGATCAAGAAACTTAGACAATTCAAGATGACCATGAGACCAAACAATAAATGTGTCGTCAACATACCTAAATTACAATTTTGGGAAGTCCGTATAGACGAGGGGGGGTAAGTCGACGTTTAGTTTTAGGAGGTAGATTGGAAGATTTGATGATTTGGCTGACCTCACGTTTAATCCTCGAAGTGGGGTTGTGAGTTAGAAGAGTGTAAGTTTACTCAGACAAAATAGAATAGATTTTCGTAACATAATCAATTTGGTTCAAAACTACAGTAGCGTTGCTTTTGTCGGCTGGAAGAACAATAAGATCAGGGTTCTTACGAAGACTTTTTAGAGCTGACCCTTCCGACTACAACAGGTGATAGAGGAGAACCCCTCTATAAATTTTTCCAACCAAAGGAGTTACCAGAACCCGAACCTAGTACCAGTTTACAACTATTTAACAGGAATCCTGAAACCTGCAAAAATGTTCTATTGCCAGTTGCGAAGGTAAAAGTAAGATCTTTTTTAGGAAAGTTTATTATTGCCTATTGTTTGTTGGATAGTGGTTCGCAAGTGTCATTTGTAATCAATCGTTTAGTTAACAGATTAGGTATTAAAACTTACAATAGTAATTTAGATGTGATTGGCGTATCTCAAAATATTACAAAGGTGCACAAATCCGTCAGCATTGAAATTCAGTCGTGTAATAGTGATTATAACGTTAATGTTAGCTGTTCTGTAATAAAAAACATTACCGCTCAATTTCCAAATGTTAACATTGATGTTTCTCAAATAAACATACCTAACAATATTGTACTTTCTGATCCTGATTTTAATACTCCAAAAGACATAGATATTTTACTTGGTGCAGATATATTTTTTCAAATTATTACAACTGGTAACTTTAAAATTCCAAGTTCCAGTCTTGTTCTTCAAAATACATTATTTGGATACGTTCTAAGTGGAGCTATCACTTCATTAAAAAGAACTTCATTTTGTCATTTGACAGTTTATTCTATGCATTCCTTTTCTAAATTGGAAAACCTCATTTATAAATTTTGGGAAACGGAAAAGGTTCCTGAGCTATACAAAGAATACAATACCGAGCAACAAGCTTGTGAACATAGTTTTCAATCTTCTGTCACAAAGGTTGCTGGAAAATTTCAAGTTGAACTTCCTTTAAAACAATATCTTATGTGTCTTAATTTGGGAGAATCGTTTTCTTTAGCGTTAAAACGATTACAGAATCTCGAGAAAAGGTTTAAATTAGATCCCATTTTGTTTGATCAATATAATAAATTTTTAACTGAATATATAAAACTAGGGCATGCTAAAATAATAGATATAAATAAATATGATTTAAATAGTGGTTCAGTCTATTTTATGGGTCATCACTGTGTAGTAAGAAATGATAAAACTACTACTAAGTTCCGAGTTGTGTTTGATGGCAGTATGAAAACAAATAACAATAAATCTATTAATGATATGCTTTTTAACGGAGCAGTAGTACAGAAAGAACTTTTTGAAATTTTGCTTATCTTTCGATCCTTTGAATACACTCTTTTGTGCGACATAAAACAAATGTACAGGATGATCTGGATTGATCCTAAACACCGATCTTTACAAAATATTTTATGGAGATCAAGTTCAGATGAACCGGTACAATGTTTACAATTACAGACGGTAACATATGGTTTGAAAAGTAGTTCATTTCTTGCTACCAGATGTCTTCATGAACTTGCAATTAATAATCAAACTAGTTTTCCACTTGCTTCTAATGCGCTGCTTCAAAATACTTATGTTGATGACATTTTGTCAGGAGGTAACACGGTTGAGGAAACCGTTGAATTGCGAAATCAACTAATTAAATTACTTAAAACCGGTAGTTTTGAATTACATAAGTGGAATGCTAATGATCCTCTAATTCTAAAAAACATTTCTTGTGAAAATCAAACGTTAGAAAATTTTAATATTGACAAACATGATTTCACAGTTAAAACTTTAGGAATTTATTTTAATACAACTAATGATTGTTTTGAGATTTGTGCTCCAAAGTTAAATTTTAAAGAATACGTTACTAAAAGGCACGTTCTAAGTTTTGTTTCTTCTTTTTACGATCCATTAGGGTTTGCAGGACCACTCGTAGTTACCGCTAAGTTATTTATGAAAAAACTTTGGATGCTTAATTTGAATTGGGATGACGTGTTACCTAATGATTTGCTGAATGAATGGTACAATTTTGCTAAAGGGTTAATTAACATGTCAAAATTAAGTATACCCAGAAAATTGTATGTTCACAAGGCAATAAATATCGAACTAGTAGGATATTGTGATGCTTCGTCTTTGGCTTATGGAGGTGTAGTATACGTTAGATCAATCTTTTTGGATAAAGTCCATGTTTCACTTTTGTGCTCTAAATCTAGAATTGCTCCTAAAAATAAAGATAATGATCTTTCTATGCCTAGACTCGAATTAAATGCTGCATTACTACTTTCCCTATTGATAAACAAAGTATTTAATTTGCTAAAATATTTACCTAACCTAAAAGTATTTCTTTACTCCGATTCTGAAGTAGTTCTTTCTTGGATTAAAAAAGATCCTTACAAGCTGAATCCATACGTTGCTAATCGTATTTTAAAAATTCGAGATATTACTTCTGATTTCAATTGGCTTTATGTTGAGTCAAAGAAAAATCCCTCTGATTATATTTCAAGAGGCTTACAACCATGGGAAATCAATGATTGTCCTCTTTGGTTTTTTGGCCCAAATGAACTTTCCAATATTAACTTTTGTCATAGTATAGAAATTGAAATAACTAATTGCAATTTTTTACCTGAATTGAAAGAAGTTTGTCTTCAAGGAATATCAAAACAAACGTTTTTTAAAAATTATTCTGATTTAAATAGGCTTCAACGAATAGTTTCATACATATTTAGATTTTATACTAATATCACATCTAAAAATAAAATTACTGGAAATTTAACTGTTTTTGAATTAGAATTTGCTTTAAAACGCATTATTAGGCAAGAACAACAAACTTGTTTTATTGAAGAAATTCGATCTTTAAAACGTAACAATAAAATTAAAACCAATTTAAGTGGTCTTTCTCCATTTCTTGATAAAGAGGAAATTTTACGCGTCGGCGGTCGGCTTCAAAATGCTAACATTTCGTATGACCAAAGGTATCCTATAATTCTTCCAAAAAACAATCACATTACTGATTTGATTATTCGTAGGGAACATATAAGGTTATTGCACGCTGGACAAAAACAAATTCAAAGTAGTCCTAATTTGAAGTTCTGGATTATAAATAGCAATAGAGAAATTAAGAAAAACATTTATAAATGTGTCACTTGTTTTAAGCATAAGGCTAACTGTTCTAAGCAATTGATGGGTTCTTTTCCTGAAAAAAGGGTAAATGCGTCCCGTCCATTCGAAAACGTTGGTATTGATTTCTGTGGTCCATTTTATATTAAGCAATCCAGATTAAAAAGAGTTATTTCTACTAAATCCTATATTTTACTTTTTGTGTGCTTTTCAGTAAAGGCAATTCATATGGAACTGTTGTCAGACATGACTACCGAAAACTTTTTGAGTGCTTTCAAAAGATTTATTTTTCGAAGAGGAAAACCTAGCAATGTTTTTTGCGACAATGGTTTAACTTTTAAAGGTCCGTTACATCAGTTAAATAATTTTTATAAAAATGTAGATAAAACCAAAATTTATAATTATTATTTAGATGAAAAGATTCAATTTAAATTTATTCCATCTTATTCTCCTGTTTTTGGAGGATTGTGGGAAGCTGGTGTTAAAAGTGCGAAATATCACATCAAACGAGTAGTAGGCAATAACCAACTCACCTACGAGGAATTTAATACGTTAATTGTTCAAATTGAAGGCATTTTAAATTCAAGACCATTAACTCCAATAACTAGCGATCCTTCTGATTTAACTTATCTCACTCCAGGTCACTTTTTAATAGGTGCTCCTATAACAGCCGTTCCTGAACCTGATCTTACTCTTATTTCAGAAAATAAATTAAAGTTTTGGAAAAGGTGTACCCAAATGCAACAACACTTTTGGGCTAAATGGCACTTAGATTATTTAAACTTATTACAAAATAGACCTAAATGGAAACATTCGATTCCTAACGTCAAAGAAGGTATGCTTGTACTTTTAAAAGATGACAATTTGCCTTCCTTAAAATGGCCTATGGCTCGAATAGAAAAAGTAATACCTGGCAATGATGGAAAAGTAAGGGTAGTCAAAATAAAGACAAAAAATGGACATTCAGTTCGAGCAATCAATAAGATTGCAGTTTTGCCTATTGATTAAAACGTTTTATGTTTTTTTTTGTCTACAATTACTTATTAAAGATACAAGTTTTGTTTATTTTATATTTTAAGTATGCAGTTTATGTTTATTAAGCAATTTTGTTAAGTATACAGTTTAAGTTAGTTTATAAAAACGCATGTATGTATATCTAAGTTTGTATATTATTTTAATTTGTAAATTAGCAATAGCGCATGTTTCTTCCGAAACAATTTTTGCCTCCCCCAATTTATGTTAAAGACATTCTGCGCACTTAATTTAGTGGGGGAACATATCATTTTTTGAATTTGAAGTAAGTTGAAGACAGAACAAATTTAAGTTTGTCACGATACAGATGTTATACGAAATTGTAAACATTTTTAAACTATTTCAATTAAATTTAAATTACAGTCCACTAAGAATTTTATTATTTACGGTTTGTCCGTAACAACCTTTAAAAGATGACATGTTGCATTATTAAAATAATATATTGTTTTGTTTTTATTTGCCGATCAGTTTCGTCCTGTGATATATAAACGAGTATTTTTAATGTTTTAAATATTTTTTTTATTTCTTGTACTTTTGTATCATATATTAGATATGAAACTAAAATACAAAAATTTTGAGTTAGCATATATTTCTGTTTTCTATAAGTTTATAATTATGTTATGTACCTCAATAAAAAAATACTTGTTTGGCTTATGGCTTGTACTTGTAAAATATAAAAATGATAATAAATTTATGAAAATACTTTTTAAAACTATTTTTCAGTAGTGGATGATAATACCTAACTTGACCCGTATCTGTACTCACATATGAAAGTAATACAAATTTGGGGCGTTATTTTAAATTTGCACAAGGGCGCCAAAAGTACTAGGCGCGGGTTAGATTGTTGAATTGCAGACAAGATGCTGATTTTGTTGTGTTAGATAACATCAATATTTATTAAAAATGGATGCACTTTGAATTTACTATATAATCAAAAAGGAAAGTATCGTTATATGTACAACGCAACTCTAATAAGGAATATGTGTGCATGGCAAATTATATTAGCTACAATACTCAATATCTTTAGTGCCCATTTGTCAAATAAATAATAAATATTATGTATCAAATTTAAACACTTACGCTACGTCAAATATCCACCAATTGTAATTAGAATCTTTATCGTGCTAGTTGAACATATAGACGCTGTTCCAAGGTTATGTTTTTGGGTGTCAATTAAAACTATTTTAAATATTCTATAATTACCTATTCCATGAATAACAACATGTTACAAGAATATTCAAATAACTTATTGATATATTCTTTGAATCGCCATAAAATATAATTGTGCCGTATGGGATTATACGGAGATATGAATGCTTAGAAAGACAAGTAAAGAGTTATAAGTATAACCAAGTATAACCGTTGACTGAAGAACAACGGTATAACCATTGTATGTATGTATAACTAGAACCAGAAAATAAAAAGATAACATACAAATTAAAACTGTTTTTTTAAATATGAAATTTGAATAAAAACGCGAGTATAAATTAGATTATAATTACTGAGAAGATTAATAATTTACGTTTACAACTAAGTGAACATTTTAAATTAATATAGAAAAACAGGTTGAAATGTTTTTTAAATTAAATTTAACAATTATTTTATAAAATGAGCTTATTTTATGTAAAACTCGTATTGTGTGTTGCCTATACTAATACGTTTAGTTGGATGTATTTGATTATGAACTGTTTTGCTTTTTACTTTTGATTTCCTTAAAAACTATCTTCAAAATAAGTATAATGTATATAAATCTATTTATTTAAATGCACCTGAAATTATTATATAATAAGACTGTGTATTTCCTTGTAACATCTTTAATTGTATAATTTCCGGTGTAATTAAATCCACATGAAATTGGTTTGTTTTTATGTATCTATAAAATAGTATTATTGTTTAGAAAATAGTTAAATTTAATTTATGAAATTTTTCGGTTTGACGGTGTTGTACCAATTAAATTAATATTGTTGAATTTCTGAAACGTTGCGTTTTTATTTTTTAAATGAATGTTTAATCATTCTTGAATTTTATTTACTATAGATCATAAAATTTATTAAAAACTGGCACAAAACTTTATATACGCAACAGTTCATAAATGCTTATTTAAGTTAAAAAGTAAGAAATAGTTTTCAAATTCTTGAGTGGGTGCTATAGAATCAAACTGCAAAGTAAAATCGCGATGTTAGAAAAAAAAAAAAGATAAAAATTTTAAGCTATACAATAATAATAAACACAAATGCACAAAAAACAAAGTAAATAAACTATTTTGTAGTATAATAAAAAATATAACAAATTTATAAATATAAAGTGTAGAAAACATATATCTATGCACTTTTTTACATCTGTGGAACTATCATATACATCGATTTGAATTCTTTTACTGGTAAATCCTATATATATATATTTAATAACATACGTTTATTTAAGAAGAGCGTCAAATCGGAGAGAAATATAAGTTACAGATCCTCGTTTCTACATGAGAACGTTTAAGGTAAACAAATTGAACACTAGTAAATAATGAGTATATTTATTGCAGTGGCAACATAAAAAGAAAATGAAAAAGAATCAGGAAACAAAGTATACAATAACTACTTGTTCGTTAGAAAAATAACAACAATGTTAGTATTAGCAGAATCTTAAATTAGCCAACACCTTATACACGTAGATACATGTGTATTAAAGTTAGCGAATATAATTTGATAAAAAACGAAGAACAAGAAATGAGTCGATACAAATCTAGTGATTACGCAGCGGTGATAAATAATTACAAAAGCAATTCTGCATAAATTAATCTTAACAACATGCACATATTTAGGTCATTCGTATCTACGTTTAACAGCAGCACACGAAATAATAGAAAAAGGTTACGCTTTTCTTGGCATGCGATTAGCTAATGGCATATCTAAAACATTTTTCTAAAATTGTTAAAAATGTAACAAATAGATATATAACGGTATCGCGAGTAAGTTGCAAATAGTTCATCTGATGATTATTACAAACATAATGCGCTAAGCTTCCAAATGGCTTTTTGACTAATAATAATTCAGGTGTGCCACCCAGTTTTCGGGAATTATTGTTCACTTCACTTGATTCCAAGTTAACCATTAAAACTTGTGTTGTGTCTAATTTTGGCATCCGTACACGTTCAAATTTAAAGAAAGAAATAGTTTGAAAATATTTAACAATTTCCGAGATGGCAGACACGTGAAGATAACCCAATTCTTTGCGATAATACAAGAAAATTAAATCGTATCGTGAAATAGAACTGCATTTTTACCTCAGTGAATAGCGAAAATCATCCACGATACTTAAATGTTAGATATCACTGGGCATAGCGTCAACACACGCACTGTTTCATTAACGTTAGAAGCAAAAATCATCACGAACCTCCAGAGCGTAATTGTTATTTATATCCGGGCAAAATTCATACAGCACGAGAACAGTAGTAAAGTTTTTCAACATAACAAATTTTTTCCAAGAACATAAAAACTTAGGGAGTAGACATTAACTAAAATGAAAAACAGAAATTTAGGCATACGCCAAGGACAAGACCATAACTAAAATCTAAAATCAACCCAAATACAATAACACCCAATCCAAGAAGAAACGTAAACAAAAGATGCTTTTCCAGTTCACTAAGTTTTAGATATCGGACGTGTTCATAAGTCGCTAGCAAAGCAAAAAAACTTTCGAATTCCTATAGACATTACCAAACGACAATCCAAAGCAAACCGAGAGAAAAAGAAGAGGTATACAAAACAGATAAGTTTAGACTACAGTCAAGAACAGTTTCGAAAATCCCATGAAACCTTAGCCCACAAATAAAAATTCTCAAAACTAATTAAACTCAAGAAGTAAAAAGATGAATTGAATGTTGGTATGCAGATTCATAAATGAATCGTCAAGACTAAAACTAAGACAGTCGGTATGAGATTCTTCCACCAAAAAAACCGAACAGACTCTAAAAATCTAAGAAAAGCAAAACCAACAAAAACAGCTCAAGCAAAAAGTTCACAACTACAACCACAAAGTCCCAAAAAACTTAACACTACTTAAGTGTACTAATCTCAGCAAAATCCAATCCGCATAACAGAGAACAAAACCGAAAATAAGTAAGATTAGTAAGAGTAAATAAGAAAGAATAAGAACCTTTACTTGCTAACCAAACATCGCTAGTCTTTGTTTGTTATGTTGAAATGCCGAAATACAGATTAAAATATTTTAAAAACAACAAAAACCTTCCCAGAAAAAGAGAAGTGCTCTAGCAGCGACTGATTAGAAATGCCGACTAAGCGAAAGTACGTAGAGTACAAGAAACTACGTTGCAATCTATTCCATGTTTCAAACCAAACACAACTAAACAAAAATCAACCAATCCTAACTAAGCAAGACAAAAAAAAGAAGAAGTAATGTTGCAGTAAACACTAAGGAAACAAGATGACTAAAAAGAAAAGAACAGAAAGTGTTTAAAGAACTAATCAAGACCGAGAAAAAAGAAGAAACAAAACTAACAATTGTCTAAAAAGTAAACTTTAAAGAGCAAACGAAAAAAAAAAAAGAAAAACAAGATAGAAAGAAAAGTCTAATTTGTTCTTCTTTCCCTAGAAGAAACAAAATGGGTGACTAACCCAGCGTGTTCAACCAACCGCCTAAGAACCATTAAAAAAAATAAAAAAGAAAGAAGAATGGTTAGCACATGGAAAACCCACAGATCAAAGAAAAAATAAATGAAAAGTTTGATGTTATCGCCTAATTTGCTCTTCTCTTCGTAGAAGAACAAACAGAAAAGGTAGAACAGTTAACCATAGAACAAATGTATACTAAATACTGTCCTAAACCGAAAAGTTTACTACAAACCTAAAAGCAAAGATAGAATCCTATACATAACGTACCAATCTAAAAAAGCTGACTAAGCAAATATAACTACATATAAAAACAGAAAGGTAGTCTGTCTTGAAGTAAAATAGAGAAAAAAACTAAAATTAATATCGGTGACAACAAGTGGGAGAAAGCAAATAGATAGCATCCGAACTACAACTAACAAAATACTGACCACGTATTTAAAGACTCGAACCACCAAAGAGACAAGAACTAGAAGAATAGCAGAAGTCAAAAACCGAAAGTCAGAAAAGTGAACCAGCACTTACGACGTTTGCGACGCGTATGGAAAAAAGAAAACAATTAGAAGAAGAATACAGCAATCACAATTATAAGCAACTGAAGAAGTAGTAGTAAAAGCAATAGTAGCAATTTTTATATTCAGAGAAATAATACGACGCTTCTGTAGACGTGTAGATTTTGTAGCGACAGTCAGAGTCAGATAGAATGTGGTGATCCTGTATAAGCTGATTGCGCTGGTCCAATAAAACGACTAATTTTTACAAGCAAGGATCAGAAAAAATAGACACGTACTGGTTTACATAAAAAAACGTTTCACAACACACCGACGAGAAGAAGAAGTAACTTGAGACACTAGACCTAAGTACCAAGGGTCAGTAGTGGGCCGAGTAATCCTAAAAACCTAAAAAGAAACTAAGAAAACAAGAAAACAAACAGAACGTAAAGGCTTATCACTTTGCGAACAACGAACACAAGTATTTGAAGTAGGAATACCTAGATAGAAGAAAAAAAAGACGCAGTATAAGAGCAAGTAACAGGATTAGCAGTAGAGGCTAAAGTAGGAGACTGACTAGGATATGTTACAGAAGGTTCTTAAAATTTGGCACTGATCTCTGAGGTTGAAAAGCTAGAATTACGAGAGTAGATGTGCGACTTCAAACGTTTGCCTAAAGATACCAACTGAGAGATGTGATTTCAATCAACGCTAACGGAAGTTGATAGAACGGCGTCAGATAAAACTTCAAAAGCTGCAAAAAAATTGGGGATTTAAAACACCACGAAACAAACACAATTTGTCGATACGAATAAGAAACTGAATAACTATAGAAGGATCTTCACCAGAAAAAGTCACGTTCTAATTGCCTAAGGTCATTTTTGAATGAGTTCAAAAAAGTAAGAAGTGGGGGTTCTAAAAACTAAATAACCCTAACACCAAATTGTATGACTAGAAATTCAGTACTCTATCTCATCTTAAAGTAAATAGGCCAATAATAAAAAAAGCGTACGTAATAGCGATAGTATCGTACACACCAACTAATAACCTAATACGAAGGAAGGTGTACTGACGTAGTCAAGTTAATCCAAAAAAAAAATCAAAGTACTAAGCAGTAGTAAAAAAAGTCTTACAACAAGATAAAGAAAAGTAAAGCAAACCTTGGAACAAGTCAAATCCACTAATGACATTTAATAAGTAAGTAAAAGAATCAAGAAAAGAAAAAAAAATTATAATCGTGCAAAGAATAATTCAGCCCTGACGTTGGAAAACCAAAATTCGTTACGGTAACGTAATCCTTGCGGTAGGCTGAAGCGCGATCTCTTACTGAATACTTAATCACCACAAAGAAAGAAACGGCAGCTCAGAATTTCGCAGAATTGGGTGGGTAACTTATAGAATTCAGCATGGTCTTTAATGTATTGATTATAATTTAGTTAAAAAAAGCGCCAAAACCGAAAAAATTTTAACTACAGATGCCCGTTTTCAGCTGACAACCCTTAAGGTTGTTACGAGAATTATCTCGTAACTTAAAAAAGCAGCGACTAACTTAGTTTGATTAGGAAATTGGGTCGTAAATTTCGTGGTTCTAAATTATAAAACAATTTAAAAAAGCGCCAAGATATGAAAGATTAGTATAGGAGACACCGTTTAAATGTCCCCAAAGCTGTAAGAGAACAAATTACAAAACAGAAGCTGTAACAACGAGTATATTTATTTTATCACAGACAGAAATGTTCGTAGAAAGAAGAAGATAAATTTACAGAGATGCAATCAAACGCTAGAACATAGGTCAATGTCACAGACATTAGTGGTTGAAAGAAGCCCTCTTCGGTTGAGCAACATGCTGTACAACAAATTCAATTTGTCGGCTTAATTTTTACATTCGGAAAAGAAGTACGTTTACATTTGTAAATTTTAAATATGCAAATCTCGATGATTCAGAGAAGCAGAGCGCACCGGCTAATAATATGTGACACACACAAAAAGTTTTATAGTTAATTGTGATAACAACCTACTATGTATGTCCAGTCCTACGTACGTGCAATCGACTGGCAACGTAAATACAAAGTATTAAAGTAGGAATTGTAATACTTACAGTTTAGTTTTTTTAAAGCATGAGACTAGCACCTTTTTGGAAATTTCTAAAATTTAAAAAAATAAACAAGGCCGTACATACGGTGTTATCACAAGTAAATTTTTCTTGGTTCGTATGATCAATGCAAACAATTAAATGCGCCGAGTTACCCTCAAATTAATTATATTATTGCATTAAGTGGGTCCTCCAATACGGTTAGAATTTTATCCAATTCTCGAAGATTTCGATATCTTCAACGTAAGTGACATGACGTCATCATGGACATTGTCCCAATTTTTTAATTAGGTTCATTTTTAAATCTTTTAAAAAATGTCACAAAAGGCAGGACAAAAAATAATGTATGTTACTCCTGTCGAAAATCTCATAGTATAACTCACTCTTATGCAGCGCTCGGTCTTGCGCCGCGTTAACGCTCGTTATGCTATGCTTCACATTTGACGCTTGTTGCATAAACTATTGTGCTATTTGAGTTTTAACCTTGTTATAAAAATATACATAAACCTTTTGGGCAGAACTAATTTTAGAAGTTTTCTGTTTTAAAACAAAAACAAATAAATAACCAGATCGATTGCAATGTACATTTTATTAAAAAATATCCGAAACATATCTAGAAGATGCCATACCATCGATTGACAAAACCGTTTATTATTATATTTCATAATTCAATAATAATTAAGTTAACGTTTTTTAATAATTGGTTTTAATCAAGTTTTAACGGTCTAAAAAGATAGTTGAAAAGCAACGTCAGTAATTAAAAAAAAATTAGGAGACGTCTGTATTATCATTGTAAATTATATATGTTTGATAACTTTAATTTAGTTATCTACAATCTTGTTAAAAAAGCACTTTAAAAATTGTTAATAAATTTATATTTAAATTATTAGCTTAGTTTCTTTCAAATATTATTTTGTGTTATATGTTTATGTTATTAGATCTACTAAGAATCGCCTTTCAAAGAAACTAAATTATAAATGAAAAGGTGTATATATGAAGATTAATGTATTAATTAAGCATGAGATATGTCAGAATATTCTACAAATTACATAGAAAACTTAGATGTTAATAACATGGGCCTGAGTAATTGACATAATTGGCGAGTGCGGCGTAATAAACGTAACATTGAAATACATGTACAGCTTAAGCAATTCCTTAATTTACAGACGGTTTCTTTTGGTAAAATCAGCATAAATTTAAAGTTTTATTTTTTGTGTGAACTTAAAGTAGTGTTAATATATTCCCACTAGTGTAATTGTACATAAAATATTTTTAAACTTCTATGAAAAAAAAAAGAATGATAAATGTGAATTTGTTATATAAAATGTTGAGTTTTGTTCTTTACTTTGTTTGCTTTGTTTTCTATTACCGATTTAATTAAGCGAGTAAATTATTTTTTTTGTAATTTGAAGCAAAGTATATATTTTTCAATTACCTTTTGTTGATTTGATTTTGTTTTAGTGTACTTGTTAACTGCGTAACGACATTTTTTGTGTTTGCTTCATTCGCAATACCCAAGCAACACTAATTTCAATGTAATCGTTGATTAAACGAATATTCATCTATAATCTAGTAAATTTTAGTATGTGGTGTATCATCTACGATATTTTACTTAAACATGTATTTTAAGTATACCAGATAATATTTTTCTACCGGTTCTATTTTAACTTGAAATTAATTTGAAAAAACGTTTTTTTTTATTAATTTTTTTAGTAAGTACTTACATTAAACAGTTTACTGAAATCGTTATCTTAATAATTTTTGTGCGACAATTTTTGGTAGACTGGCTGTTTCAGAAATACAAAATATTATACCATTATAGTTAATGAATATTTTACTAATAACGTGCATCAAAAGTTTATTTTATAATAATGATTTAAAAACCCGCTATACTTTTTCTTATTAAGTTTTTATAAAATTATTTATAACCGTTTTTGGTAGAGGCGTTTCATTATGTCTTTAACTGTGACCTTGAGTTAAAAATTGGTACTACTAAACTAAAAGTTGAAAATTTGACAAGCCTACGTGAATTTAAAAAACGTTAGTCCATTTAAAAGACAAACACGTCAACAAAAAAATTTTATCATTTAAAAATAATTAGATATTTATATTTTAAATAAAAATAAGTAGCAATGAAGACTTGTTAATTACAAATACAACGACAAAAGCAATAATAGGTTAGAAAAAATGTACCGCCGAATGTTTCTAAGACGGATGGTAGCAACATTTTGACATAAACCGATTACAGCGCCACAGTTCACAAGATCCTGAAAGACTTTTAGACTGACAGTTTACGAGATCTAGATATTAAACCATTACATGTTACACTGTTTCAATGATTATAATAATGCGTATCTCTTTAATTAAGTATTAGCATTTACTTGATTTTTTTTCAATTTGGATATTTTATATGAAAGAAGTTATATGTTTTGTATAATAATAATACGATGAAATCAACGCTCTTGATTATAAATACTTTTGATATTATTTTGAGACTAAAAACTTAGAAAATAAATTATAGTTTTAAAAAACTAAAATAAAAACACGTTTTTATAGCAAACCGAACTAAAAAGTAGAAAATAATTTTTACTTATGAAGAGCTTATGATACAGCAATAAAAAATTTAATAATCAATGATTATTAATAACGTTTAAAGATTCCGTTACATAGATACGTACAAGTCAAGCTAATATAAGCGTGTTAAAAAGAAAGAAAAACTGTCCGAACATTAATAAAAAATAAAGTAAATTCTAGAATGTAATAGCGAAGGCTTTCGCGGCCGGATCTATACTAAGATAAGAATGTCTTCCGGGTTTGGACCGTGTCATTGTTGTTGTAACGGAAGTTAAACTCAAACAAGCAACCAAAATCTAACTAAGAACTTTTCAAAAGTTAGGTTATCCACTTGTGAAACAAGCTATAATCTAAACTCTAAAAAAAGTAAGAAAGGTAAGAAATAGTCTCCGTATATACAGGAAACGAATCGTCACGGATGGTTACGCTTGACTCTGATTGGGTTACGGTTGATAAAGGGCGTGTTTTCGATAAATAACAAATGACCGGGAACCAAAGAGGGGATAGCTCGAAACCATGATCGCGATTGAAGTTATTGGGGTGTTTGATGATTTCTATGCTTTCTCGGAATTTCCTGTTGAAAAAGATTGGAGATTTGTCAATCAACGAAACATTATCAAAACTTATCTTGTGACTTGTAGTAAAATAATGTTCAGCAACAGCAGACTTGGAAATATACATTTTCCTTATACAACGATTATGTTTTGAAATGCGAGTAATGACGGAACGACCGGTTTCACCAATGTAGATTAAACCACATGAACAAGGAATTTAGTATACACCTTGAGATGAAAGTGTAGGAAATTTGTCTTTGGGAGAAGAAAGAATCTGAGAGATTTTACCTGTCGAGTTGAATATGGGTTTTTACGAAGAAGTTTCCCTATTTGATCTGTAACTTTGTGAATGTAGGGTAAAAAGGACAATTTCGGATTGGATTCGGAAGTAGAAATGTCCTTAGGTAATCGAGTACGTGGATGTAGACGACGATTGATAACTCTATGGATATCTCGCTTTACAACCAATCCAAGATGGAGATAAAAGAGTTGTTTCGAAATGGTGTCTAACTCTCGCCTAGTTTGCTTAATCCGTTCGCGTATCAACGCTAGACTAGCAGGATGTAGGATGTTTTTAGAAAAACGAGTTTGAATGTTGAACTTGATTCTGAGGAATGCAGGAATGATGTTGTGGTCATGACAGCGACAGCAGTCTGATACCACTCTACGACTAACCACTGAAGGTCATCTCAAAAAGTTTTAATTATTGGAATCAAAGAATCGTAAAATTTCATCCACTCCTAACTCCTTAAAGACGGTTGTCAATTTATTTAGTTTGATCTTCACCTCAGAACAGGAATCAGTGCTCCCTAAGGGTTTGAATTTTGAGGTTGCTCCCAAACGTATTCCTAAGGAAGATATTTTATGTACTGTTGAGTCTTCTATAAGACATCTTCCTCGCCACATTTCAGATCCCATTCGTATTAACACTGGCAAAATTCTTGAATCATCTAAAATTCCTAAACATTTCTAAGTCGAAAGAGTCAGCTCTAAAAAGTCTTCGTAAGAACCCTGATATTATTGTTCTTCCAGCCGACAAAAGCAACGCTACTGTAGTTTTGAACCATATTGATTATGTTACGAAAATCAATTTTATTTTGTCTGAGGAAACTTACGCTCTTCTAACTCACAGCCTCACTTCGAAGATTGAATGTGAGGTCAGCCAAATCATCAAATCTTCCAATTTACCTTCTTAAACTAAACTTCGACTTACCCCATCAGAATATAAACCACCTCGTCTATACGGACTTCCCAAAATTCACAAACAAGGTATTCCTTTTTGACCTATCGTCAGTACTATCTAATCTTCTACCTACAAGCTAGCCAAGTTCTTGTCCAACATTCTTTGCGAGTTTACAGGTAAAACCTCTTCTCACATCTTCAACTCTCAGCATTTTATTCAACGTCTAGAAACTATAAAGCTTGAACCACAAGATCTTCTCGTGAGCTTTGATGTTACTTCACTTTTCTATTATTTCTATTCTATTTCTATTAAGGATTTGCTGATTATCATCAAACAGATTCTGTCTCAACATGGTAAGGTCTTGAGTTAAGTTCCTCTTATTGATAAGTGTCTATCCTCTACTTACTTTCAATTTCATAACAAGTTTTACGAACAGGTTTCTGGTGCTGCTATGGGTTCTCCTCTATCACCGGCTGTAGCTAACATTTTTATGGAATCCTTTGAAACGGTTGCTTTAGAATCATCAATATTAAAACCTAAAGTGTAGTTTAGGTATGTTGACGACACATTTATTGTTTGGTCTCATGGTTATCTTGAATTGTCTAAGTTTCTTGATCATCTTAACAATCAACACTTAGATATTAAATTTACTATGGAAATCGAAAGTAATGGTTCTCTTCCATTTCTTGACGTTTTTGTGACTCGTAAGCCCGACGGACTTCTGAGCCATTCTGTTTATCGCAAATCCACACATACTCACAGATACCTTAATGCTTCGT
Source organism: Aquatica leii (assembly GCA_035610365.1). Taxonomy (NCBI): domain Eukaryota; kingdom Metazoa; phylum Arthropoda; class Insecta; order Coleoptera; family Lampyridae; genus Aquatica; species Aquatica leii. Next base: position 38,679,087 of record CM069437.1, on the reverse strand, counting down.
CTCATCATTATTCTGCACAGAAACGTTCGGTTATTGAATTTTTGGTTCATCGTGCCTTTTCTATTTGCCAACCTGAGAATCTAGACTCGGAACTCCGTCATCTTACTAGAACCTTAGTGAACAATGGTTATATAAAGCGAGATATTCATAGAGTTATCAATCGTCGTCTAGATCCACGTACTTGATTACCTAAGAATATTTCTACTCCCGAATCCAACCAGAAATTGGCCTTTTTACCCTACATTCACAAGGTTACAGGTCAAATAGGGAAACTTCTTCGGAAGAATGGTATTAAACCCATATTCAACTCGACAGGCAAAATCTCTCAGATTCTTCTTTCTCTCAAAGACAAATTTCTTACACTTTCATCTCAAGGTGTATACCAAATTCCTTGTTCATGTGGTTTAGTCTACATTGGTGAAACCCATCGTTCCGTCATTACTCGCATTTCAGAACATGATCGTTGTATAAGGAAAAGGTATATTTCCAAGTCTGCGGTTACTGAACATCATTTTACTACAGGTCACAAGATAGATTTTGATAATGTTTCGTTGATTGCCAAATCTCTATTCTTTTTCAACAGCAAATTCCGAGAACGCATAGAAATCATCAAACACCTCCAATAACTTCAATCGCGATCATGGTTTTGAGCTATCCCCTCTTTGGTTCCCGGTTATTAGTCATTTATCGAAAACACGCCCCTTATCAACCGTAACCCAATCAGAGTCGAGCATAACCATCCATGACGATCCGTTTCCTTTATATACGGAGACTATTTCTTACCTTTCTTACTTTTTTTAGAGTTTAGATTATAGCTTGTTTCACAAGTGGATAACCTAACTTTTGAAAAGTTCTTAGTTAGATTTTGGTTGCTTGTTTGAGTTTAACTTCCGTTACAACAACAATGACACGGTCCAAACCCGGAAGACATTCTTATCTTAGTATAGATCCGGCCGCGAAAGCCTTCGCTATTACATTCTAGAATTTACTTTATTTTTTATTAATGTTCGGACAGTTTTTCTTTCTTTTTAACACGCTTATATTAGCTTGACTTGTACGTATCTATGTAAGTCACTTCTACGGGGTTTAGAATCTAACTTGGTTCACAAGTTGATTACCTAACTCGATAGTGTTTCTTTGTTAGATTTTCGTTTGCTTTTTCAAGTTATCGTTTTTTTTCTTACCTTTTCAGAGTTCAGATTATGGCTTGTTTCACAAGTGAATAACCTAACTTTTGAGAAGTTCTTAGTTAGATTTCGGTTGCTTGTTTGAGTTTTGCGATTTATCTCACGCCCTGATCATGCCCCTTACGAAAGTGGGCGAAACGTTGGCAACTTCGGTTACAACAACAATGACACGGTCCAAACCCGTATAAATTCTAGAAGTCTAAAAGAAGAAATGCGAACAAGCATTGAAAATCAAATCAAGACTATTGAGGAACAAATACAAGTTAGTGTAGAAAACCAAGTTAAAATTGTTTATAACGAAACTCAATCAGATATGTTAAATTTAAGAAAAGAAATATGCAAATTTCTAGAAAACAAAATAGAAGCAATAGAGAACAAATTAGAAGACAGAATGAAATTGCTTCAATAAAAAAATAAAGGAAATAAATTGTCACCGCGAAGAAAGTGTCAAGAGCGAAGATTTAATAGACCATCAAAAAGAAACCACGCACAAGTTTAAGATACCACCCTCAAATGTTGATGCCGTCACACCGAGGCAGTTATAAGCTCCGCCGTGCTGCAGAAATTCTAGCGCAGACACAAGAAACCATTGAAGAAATAGTGCGACGTGTATTTCGGGAACAAGTAGTTCAAGGAAAAGAAGTGAACTGAGCAAAAGTAGACCACGTACGATGACGTTGTACTAAACCCAAAAAATTCCAGAAGAGTCTCTGGAAAACTAGAACAGGTCGACCAAATGGGGCAAAAGTCGACGTCAATGAGCCATGCCCCGGAGATTACCGTTCAAATGGCATTGATTGGAGAGTAATTGCATAGCATTTATCTCGATGGAAGGATTAATGGACGAAGACCATCATTCGTCCTAACATGTTATTGGAAAACGAAAAGACATCAAACAGTACGACTTCGAACGGCAACGGACAAAGAAATACCTACTCACGGACAAGTCAAAGTAACCATTGATTTGGAAAATGAAGTACTCGACTATTACAGAAGAAGTTAACCTAAGAATAGACGCGATAAAAAAGTATGGGTTCAATTTGGATATGAAGAATGATGTCTTGAAGATCGACAGTAAAGAAATTCCTTTTCATTCGTCAGAAAAGGAAGCCATGTAAGTCTTATTAAGTGAAGACGTGACTCTGCATGCAAAGACTGAAAGTTTGGTGATAGCACGCCTGGAGGGAAATTTCCGGGAATGCTAAATTTGCGCTATTGAACCAATGAAGAGAGACTTAGTTAAAAAAAAGACTACTTATTGGCAGAACTCTAGTACGAGTAAAAAACACGATGCCAGTAAGAATCTCAAACGTCAACTCAGATCTAGTAACGTTGGTAGGCTAATACACGCCAGTATCTCAAACTGTGAGATCATCTAATGAACATTCTTCTTCTAAGCTAAAGTGTTGATCTAACATTATAAAAATGTGTTAGCGCTGGAAAATGATTCCAAAGGCAGAACTAACGTAATGAATTAAAATTATACCGGAGACGTTCGGCCTATACGATAACATCCACCCCGACTTTTTTTGGAGAAGAAACCAAATGAATAATTACGGATATGGAGAGAGAAGGTGTGATTGAACCTCTCCAGCGGTACTAGTTAAAAAGAAAAATGGATCAACGAGGTTTTGCGTAGACTACAGGTAGCTTAACGACGTGACCAAAAAATATACCTATTCTTTATCGAGAACTGACCATACGTTAGACACTCTGTGAAGATCCTAGTGGTTTTTTACGTTGGATTTAAAGAGTGGTTACTGACAGGTAAAATTGAAACCCAAGGATCGTGAAAAAACAGCTCTTACGATTAGAACTGGTTTGCGGCAGTTCACTCTGATGCCCTTCGGCCTGTGTAACGCTCCTGCAACGTTCAAGCGGTTGATGGAAACTATCTTGAAAGACGTGCTTGGTTTACCTAGACGAAGTGATTGAGTTTGGAGGGTCGTTTGAAGAACACTTAAACAACTTGAAAGAAGTGTTTTAACGACTACCTGGCGAAAATCTAAAGCTGAACCCAAAGAAGTGCCGCGTATTTAAGAAGTGCAGCTGTGCACCTATTATAGACGATTTGTACTCAGATTTGCCAATATTACCGAAATATTTGACAAAACTGAAAAATCTGATCATAGATGCAGTCCTTTTACAAGTGAAAAATAGACAAGAAAAATTATCTCGTATTTTAGTAAAGTTTTGCCAGACAGGAATTATTGCATGACTAGGAGAGAGCTGTTAGCAGTCGTTAAGTCTATAGAACATTTCTACAACTATTTGTATGGACAAAAAGGACGGACCACGCCGCTTGAAAATGGTTATTGCAGTTTCGTGATTTGGATAGACAAGTAGCAAGACACAAAACACCGTGTCGGAAGCAGTCATCGGAACGCTGATGCCTATTTAATTTATCTTTGGATGCACCTACGATAACTTTTGAATCAAAAGTCCTAGTCACTTGAAATTTGCTATGGAGCTCGCTTTTTATATTCTCTCTGCTTTGACAAATGATGGCTTTGATAAAAAAACGGAAGTGGGTGTATCCGCTATTTTTAACAGTTTTTGTTATATAATTTTGTATGTATGTAAATTATAGAGATAATTCTTCCTAATAATTTATCCAAATAAAAAATTTCTAACATTAACAGTTAATCAGATATTTAATTTGTAATTTAAAATGAATTCACAGATATAATATAGTTTCGAATCCTGCCTGCGACGATTTTTTTTACTGATTTACTAAAAGGGTAAGTAATATCGAGGCGCACAAATATAAGGGTTAGTCGATATGATCTTAACGAAATAAAAAAAAAATTTTTTAAAGAAACTATAACATGCTAAGAAATCAATACAAACGTGTACATATCACTTCAAAATGGTTTTATGACAACATAATTTTAAAAAAATATGTAAACATTTCTTCATCATTCCTTGTAAGAAAGTCGTGTGGTGACACCAGTTTTTTTAATAAGCATTAACTTTTAATTACTAACGAGTTTTTATTTTAAGCACTACTGTGATTAATAAATCAAAATTAAATAATTGATATAACTATACATACACGCAAACTCAATACATAATTATTTGTTTGTTTAAGCAAAACAACGATATTACTTTACGAAAACCTTAAGATATCGTCCCACACCTGACACCAATTGTTGCCAACGTACAAGAAAAATTGTTACATGCGAATATAACTTTGACCACGGAGCTCGCATACCATACAAGCTTAGATCTAAAGTACACAAGTCATTATTACTGTCATTCTACAAAGATACTTATATGACACATTAATTCTTGTGGATTATTTATTATTGGTGGTTCACAAAGTGACGCTAGATTGACCGGTAGAAAAATAATAAGTAGACACTTACGGTGGTTGGGGAGCTCATGGCGGAGAAGCATTTTCCGGCAAGGACTTTACAAAAGTTGACAGATCTGCAGCATACACAGCCTGGTGGGTTGCAAAATCATTAGTAAAAGCTGGTTTATGTAGGCGCTGCTTGGTACAAGTCGCATACGCCATTGGCGTAGCTAAACCGTTATCGATAACAGTTCTTAACTATGGAACATTAGAACTTTGTCAAAAAGAATTATTGGCTGCTGTGAATAACAACTTCGATCTTCGACCTGGAAAAATCGTTAAAGACTTTATTCTCAGATAATTAGGCTTACTAACATAGACCACAGTAAGATGTAAGTTCTACTGCAATGTTGTGTCAAGTATTCAATTCGACACCTTGTGTTGTGTTTACGAAAAAATTATACGTGGAAAAGAGCATTTCTGAAGCCACTCAGGTTTTTGTTTAGTTAGCTTAATCAGAAAAAATAAATGCTGGCTATTTACGTTTACTTATAAAACCTGGCATTTCCGCTGTTGTTTATTAGAAATAGTTGAAAAGTTTTTCCTTTTCTTCTTGAAATAATCTTGTTCATTGCGACATGCCTGGAAGGCTCGGTTTGTGAGAAAATTAGCACTTAGGAATGATCTAGAATGAACAATTGTAATACAAAAATAACCCGTAAAAACTCAAGTTACTAAAATTTTACTAAATATTATTTTCTTTTAGATCTATAGAAGTATTTAAAACTGAATTGTATAATTATTAAAACTATCAGATTATAAAATTACAGTTTATAACGTTATCGTTGGTTTTAAAGTTACTGAATGGACTGTCCTAGTTTTACCACAGTCATTTACTTAAGCTTAGATCAATAGAAGAATTATTTTAATTAGTGTCATCCTTTTTCTCATAGAATCTTTTTTTTAACAATAAAAGTATTTTTAGATTTCTTTTGGGCACTATTCAATTCCTTTAAAAGTTATTCTAATTTTTTATATGTTATTCAAACAGGCAAAAAACTGGAAAGTAAACTATTACTTGAACATTAATATTTTATGAATAAGCATTTAAGTAGTACAAATTATAATAATTAGAATATTAATATTGTAACGATTATTAAAACTAATTTATTTATACTACAAATATGCACATGTTTATATCTAACCGAACTAATTACATCTAAGGATACTTAATAAAAACACATACACGAATTTATCTAGCACTATTACTTATACGAAAGATAAAGTTCGCGAATAACTTTAGTTTAACACTTGTTTACATTAAAGTCACGTACAAGGTTATACTCCGTTTATTTATCTCGAACACACGCGTGAATCACTTAGATATTTAAACTTAAATAATCTTCTTAACACTGCCGACTTCAAATTACTGAAATAACTGCTCTATGATTCAGTTGTATTGCTTTTATATATTTTGGCAACCCTTCGCGAATGCTCTATATCTTTCGGTAAACGTTCTGGAAAATGAATAACAACTTCGTGAAAGCTCTAGAACTGGAAAATAATTTCTCGAACGTTTCAATATTAATATTAAACAAATATTTCTAATACTAGTTCTGTTTTGTGATCGTGTGTTTTTTTCTATTTATAAACCTTTTTCTATTCTTCAATAAGATGTTACAAATTACAAAATTATTAAGATGATACCAGCTATAACAAAGATGAATGAATTAAGCTAAAACGCATTCAAATGACGAGAGAAGAAGCAATTAATACCTGAAAGACGTTTCTCGCAGAAAACATATGCTGACAAAGTTAGAACACGCCGAAAAAAATACTAATAGACATATAAAACTGTAAAATATACAAAACAGAAAATAAGTAAATGTTTTAATAAAAAAAAAATTAAAAACAAAGAAGAATTCATCAACTTAAACCCCAATATCCATCAGAAAACAACTGTTTATTATTGTATGATAACACCTTTAAAGTTTGTCAATTTTTGAACAGGAAACAAATTTTTATCATTCATCATCTATTATACTTGTCTGATCTATCACAGTGTGACATTTTCTTTTTCCTAAAGCAAAAGTTGGTCTAAAAGAACGTTTTATAAAGAGATTGCAGCAATTCAAGCAGTCGTGGCACAAGTGTTGAGATTAAAAAATCTATACATGCATTAGTTAACTGTCAGATTTTGTATTGATTCTATTGGAACTTATGTTGATTAAATATTAACTATTAAACATAATATAATGTACTTTTTTCTAAATCTATAATATTTGGTTATTTACATGTATCTGCACTGTGAAATTATTATTTCTTTGTTTGTTGGAAATTTTCAGAAAACTGTAGCCAAAATGATTGGGGTCACGTTATATTTCGCGCTACAAAAGTTATAAGTTGGTAGCAGTGTATTTTAGAGTAAATAAACATATTATTAAGTTTTATGTTGTACCTTCTGAAAAACGTTTAGTTTGACACTAATCACAAATTATGAAGTTTTACCAACTAATCAAAATTTGTAACTAGCAGGAAACTCAAATTGATCTGAATCATTTTGGCTCACTCAGTAATTTTATTACAATAAGATAAGATTAAATACTTTTTTATGACAGGTTTTTAAATTAAATTATTTAAAAAAGGAAAAGTTAGGTTGTCATATCATTAAGCACACGCGTCGGAGATTCTTATTTACTCTAATTATAAAACAAATCCTATTTGTACGTAACTTACAGAAAGCCCAAAAATGCTTTTATGTATAAATGATTCCACATTAAGTACAAACCTGAAGTAACAAATTTTATTTTAAGCCCCGGAATTTGTCTGAGACTATATTTTCAATCGGGCAAAGTTGAAAGCTGTAATGGAAGTAGATATCGATGTTGTAAATTATGTATTCAACTTACACATTCAGCCTCAATTTAAAAAAGCTTTTCTAAAGTATCGAGTTATGGTTAATTAGTTTCTAGTTTGATTTGTAAAGTAATTAGTTTATGAATATGATTATATTTACTTACATTAGTGTTCTTTCTATGGTTTGCACAAACATCGTATAAAATATTTATCAACATTCACATTACCACTATCAATATTATAAAAAATATCTGAAAAGATTTTAGTCTGGTTGTCAAAGTTGCATTACTGTCGCAATGTATAATAGCTATAATTTATAGTTGATAATTTATGACTATCGATTTAACTCAATCATCTTCAATTATCTAAACAAATTTCCAGCACCAATGAAAATACAAACGAACGGAGAATAGGATTTAATTATGTAGATTCAAAGTTTTTGGCGTAATGTCTTTAGCTTAATTAGTGATTTTGCAATAATATTAGATTTTGTCTCATCGTTATAAATTAATTTTAAATTCTTTTTTTCTAAATATTTCCACTACTGAATAAAACATTATTGTAAAGAATACGAGGATTAATGTTTTAATTCCTTTTAATAAAATGTTGTATAAGGATATTATGATTAAGGTTTTTAATTTGTAGATATTTAAATCAGCTGACAATCTTTTTGCAACGTGTTACAAACTTCTAACAGTTTAGTTTTTTGTTTTACAATGTTTATTAAGTGCTATTATTTTCCCAAGCACAAATCAAATATTTTTCAATATTTTGACCAAGAAGCTGTTGCCTTTTATCAATCAAAATAATTTTATAGAAAAAAAAAGTTCTTTCGACATTACAAGATGTTAGCAGAGCAAATTTTAATGCCGATGTTTCTGTTATTGTTAAAGATATTTTCTGTTGATGCTTTGTGACGCTTACTCCGGATCGGTACTGCTTTGCTGAAATAGAAAGCTAGTGAACGGAACGGTTCTCGGGCGCCAGATTTGTTCGAGGAGATTACTCTCCTGTTCGACGGCACTATCCGGGTAACTACAGTAAAGACATGGTTGTCCAAGGCTTCAAACGGACCTAAAAGGGGAACAAGACAACGGAAATAAAATACACAATAATTAAATGAAAATAACTTTATTTATTCTTAAAATAAATAATGAGCGGTATATGCGTCCAGGACAGAAGCGGCGGCTACAACCAAGCAAGCGGAAGGTGATCTATAAACCAATGATCGATTAGCGTGCGTTCGACAAGCAGCGACATCAGTGACTAAGCGAGCAAGCATGCAATAGGGTAGCAACCTTTGTTGGATCGGTAGACGGGGTTTACTCGGATTTGAACTGGGGGGGGGGAGAAGGGATTTGGCCACTTTGCCACGTTACTGCAAAGCGTATCCGCAAGCCAAAGCCAAACACTACGGAGACGACGTGTTGACGGCGTATTCGCAGGCCAAAGCCAAACACTACGAATACGACGCCCGGTAAAGGATAAAGTAGGGAAGAGCAGATCAGAAGGGGAGCGGTATATCCCCGGAGGTTCCGTTAATAACAGCAATATGGCTTACCCTAAAATCCAGCTGGTACACTAAAACACCGGAATCCTCTTCGGTGTGAGCTCCAACTGGAACTGCCGTTCCTGCGTCGGGGTTCTGGTTTTATTGCGGACGTTTGGAAGAGGGAGAACGGTTTTAAGCGAGTATGGCATGCGCTCTGACGGATAAAGCGCCTCTTTGTACATTTATTTGCTAACGGATACGGATAACAAAATTAAAATAACCCAATCTTCACAATAATAAATAAATAACGGTTTTCTTAATAATAAAAAAAATAATTCAAACATACTACTAAAACTAAATAAAGTTCTATAATACAACTTAAACATATGTAACGGTTCGTTATAGCTTCATGATCTCCCTTTTTTGAATTTCAGTCAGTTGTTTAAAGAGGTCAAAGAAAGGGTTTTTTCATGTGACGGAATACAATTTTTGAATAATTTCCTATAGTTCCTGGACATGCTCTTATAATTGCTCTTATTCTTTCGAATGTAGCAAAAGATTCGGTCATTGCGGTTTCGCTTTTCTCTAGCTTCTTTAATTCGTCAGAAATGCCGAAAAAGTGTGTTTTTATAAAACACAGTCCTCTCTCAGCAGCTTCGTCATTAAAAGCTTATTGAGATTTAGCAATTGCTGCAGAGGCCGTATCGTCAAATAATTCAACCACTTGAAGTAACACAATTAATTAATGTGTAAGACAATGTCAGATTATAGTATGAACTGTACCTAGTTAATTTTTTCAAAACGTGTGGCATAAAAAATGCAAGCAGATAACCAAGTTTTTCATCTTGTTATGATAGGTTCCGGTGGAAGTTTAAAATCTGGAAGTTTTTCTTTATAGGCCTTTACCAGTAATGGTGCTTTCACAAAAACCTGAAACAAGATCTAATAATCAAAAAAAGAATATATGTTATAGATTTTTACCTTTTTGGTGGCAGAAATTAACTTGTTTACTATTGCAAACTCGTCTCTAATGAATTCACACACCCTATGTATTCCATGTGCTAGACAAGTTAAATGTTTTAAATTCGGACAAAATATTTCTAACGCCTGAGCGGATTTGATCATATAAGGTGCTGCATCGGTTACGAATAAGAGAACCTTTTCTTTTTTTACGCCATTTGGATACAAAAATCCTACAAACATAAATTGATTAGATTATATTAATCAATCATTAAAAAAAACTTACGTAGACAATTATCGAAAAAATTTGCGACTGTTTTGTGATTGGTCTGTGGAATTTCTTTGAATGCTAGCCAATGAGCTTTTTCTGGTTCTAGTTCAGACAATTTACCAACTACAAAATTTGCTATATATCGACCTCTGCAATTGGTTGTTTCATTAGCCAAAATGTAATGGTCCCCAATGTCATTCCTTATTGTCTGTATTTTCTATAAAAAGTAAACCAGCATTTTGAAAACTATTAATACTTTAATTAACTTGCTTACCGATTGGTAACATATGTCTAAATATTTTTTTCTCAAAGTTGATTCATCTAGAACAATTTGTTTGGTATATTTTTTGAGGAAACTGCGAAAATTAATATTACCAAGTTTTTTTAAGAGGAATTTGAGCCGACACCAATGCTTCGCACAAATCTAGAGCAAAAGTTGTTTTTAATGGGCCAGGTTTAATCTGTTGATCTTCTATAACGTTTTTTAACAATGGTTCTTTCATAGTTTTTTTAATATTTTTTAAATGCAAACCACTACCCAAGTGTTGTTTTACATGGTACTTTTTTGTAGCACCAATCTAAAATAATACATATACTAGTAATTAAAAGCATTTAAATTAAGATAATAGAAACTTACTGATTTTGAACAAACTTGACAAAAAAGGTTTTCCCCGTCGGTTGTTAAATTATTGTCCAATTTACTCCACTTGTAATAATTTTCAAATTTTGATTTTTTATTAGGTGGTACTTTTTAAAACTTACTCACAGCACAACAGCAATAGAATATCACAGTGTGACAATATCACAGGTATTTATAACAAACAGAGAATAATTTAGTCATGTGTTTCAGCCATTAAAAGAATCCCACCGGGAAGAATTAAAATTATCTATATTTGTTTGCTTTACTTAATATGATTCATTCCGAAATCCTTCCGGTTTTGTAAATAGTGTTCTGTTAAGCCTGTCATTGTACATAATCCTAGTATAAATTCTTACAATAGTTCTTCTCTATAAGCAGCTTTTGTATTTAATGTTTTCTCGAAACCATTGTTTAACAAAACATGAAAATTCCTGTTGTTGTTTATAGGTTCATGGTAAGACCTTTTGAGCAAAAAATGATAATTATATTATTGTACGTAATTTAAGTAAAATTCTGTAATGCGTTATTGTCATCTACCTATTAAAACACTGTTTACACAAACTTTTCAAAATTTATATGTAAAAAGGCAACATAAAATAATACTCTTTAAAAAAAGACAAAAAGTTACATAAAAAGGCAAAATAGGCAGGCTGCAGACATTTGGCTGACTGTCCGCTCTTTAGTGATAATATTAATCACCCAATACAAACTAGTCGTAAAGAAATCGACAATAATGTAATAAAATAGAGATCAATTACTTACAATCAATACTCGTTCTTACTAGGTCTAGGAAAGCCAATAAAACACATCTCTAAAAGTTTCAGTTACAACGATTAATTGTTCGACTTACTTGTGATATCATCTTATAACTATTTTTTTTTCTTAGACTTTTTAGCGATTTTAGAAGGTTATGTCTAGCTATTAGCATGACTGGATAATCGCGAGTACAATTTTTTTACTTTCTATTTGATTGTGCATTTGTCGTACGTAAAATACGTGCAGTGTAGGTATAGATGTTGTCACGACTAACAAATACAAATTTTTTGGTATAATTACAATTGCGGATTTACTAGTTTCACATCGAATCAAACTAATTTCTTGATTACCTATTAATTTATACCGCCATACTGTACTACAATAATTTGTTTATACAGTGTTGTTTACCCTCCAGAGTTTGCATCAACGTTATCGACAGACTTAATTGTTACTATATATATAATGCTGCCTTGCTTCTTTTTTAACCTATCATTTTCGTTGTTGAAAATAATTATATTCGTTGTTATAACTTGTGTTTTGTCATTTTTTCTTTTTCAGTGTACGACATATTTAAACGATATCTGTCAGTAATAGTTTCCGACCGTTTTGGCGATTTTTTAATTACTTTAAGATTAGTACACCGATACCTGCGATCCTCTCGCCCAATTAAGCTAGTCGCCTGCTTTTAGGTTACGAGTAAAAAAGTTCGTAACATGTTTACTGATTATCACGAGCAAACAAAGTTGAAGTTAAACCAACCACACGTGCAGCACATGGTAGTAGAATTTTCTTTTTTTAGAACTAAAACCATTTCAAACAGACTTTGTCACATTTAAAAACTCCAGACATGCACATACTGATCTCTTCTTACAGGAGGCCACTAGTGGGCATTTTAGCAAAAATGTAAGATGTCTTAGGGTAATATCGTTCATCTAAGGCATTATTTTTAGTAGAAATTTGAAGTTTGGATAAAAAAAATTGAACAAAACCAAACCTCTCTTTTTTTGTTCTTACCTGTGGTTGATGGTTTAGAATGAGTAGTTTTCTGACTTTTAACTTTGGAAAAAGCTGAATACAGGATGAGGGCATTATAACTTCCTATTTTCAAAACGCAATAAAACTCATTTTAAGAATTAGAGTTTTTTATTTTTTTTAATAATGTAGGTACATATGTAAAGTTTTGTTTCACACAGTTTTGAAAATGATGTTAAGTACGTGGCGCCCTCTATTGTCTATATACTAAATAAGTCCATTTTTGGAGTCTGTCATAACCATTTCCAGCAGGGTAACGGGCATGTTTTGGTTCGGATGTTGACCTTCAGGGCTTCTAGGGTATTTTGATGATTGACGTGTTTTAGAAAAGTGCCTCATAAGCCTTTTTCTAAAAATTGAAGTCACGCTTGGAAAGTTGGAATAACTCAAAAAACCTTTTTCTTTAACAGTCTTCTTTAGTTTAATAACCGTACCCGTCTAAAATATTTATTTTATTTTTAAAATATTTATTTTGAGTGTCATTTTGTTCTTTAAAAAGCTGATTATTCTTTAAGCTGCTTAACGTTTAAAGTGCTTAAAGTAGGTTTATAAGGCATCGAAGTAGATTTCTAAACTTGCTTTAATTTTTTATAAAATTATTTAATGGAATGTCGTCGTGATCAGACCATTCTATCTCTCTATTTGTGAGTAAAGATGATAAATATGCACACTCTGGAGTAATTGCTGTGTCAAATGCCAATGAACCTGAAATCGCTCTTAATATTGGGCAAAACTTGTTGCTAAACCTGTTAAAAAAAATTTTTCAAAGTGGCTTTTCGTAATATGTTTATTGGCAGAAGAATTTTGCTGCTAATATAAGTATGGTATTAGAAACTAGCCATAGCTACATTAATATGGCAAGAAGCACGATCCAAAAATAACAAAATACGTCCAGATGGTTTGAATTTTGTAAAATGATAAATCTACTTAATATCTCTTCAGTCATGCTTTTTTTACTAGTTTCGATAACAGCACCTAGTGACAAACTGTCACCTCATGTGTCATGTTTTCTAATCCCTTTGAAAATAATCATCGTACGTACTGTGTGCTCTGAAGCGTTAATACAAGCTAGTGATGTGTAGTTCTTGAACGAACTTGTTCAATTGTATTGGTCTCATCAGTAAACTAAATGTACTAGTTCTCTATAATAAAGTGAACTAATACTTTAATACATTTGTTCCTGCAAATATTGTATAAGTTATTAAATTAGTTTAATAACGTCAAAATTTTCTATAGACTCACCAAGTCAAGTAACTTGTAAAAGCTCGGCTTCAGTTTGAAAGTCTTAAGTTGATGTTTATAGATATAAGTTTGCCTTGGTTTTTTAAACTTTTTTACAGAGTATTCACGATGCAGTTTTTTGAATGTGTATACTTGATGACGCGTTCCTTGACTTCTAATTGATCCCAAGTTATGAGGTAACTTAGTATACAGCGTGTTTCTGATAAACGACTACAAACTTAAGGAAAAGTTCTCTGGTGACGTTAAATAAAATTATTTCTGGTTTGGTCTAAAGTGATATTTGCAATTAAAGTTTTCAGGTAGATTTTTCTATTTAAATAAGTAAAAATTGCCTTTTGACTTTAACCATGTGGTAAATGCTGTGTTATCCTTCTTTTAAAACGTCTTCATGTATTGTGTTTATTACAGATTTCTTTATTTATCGGTCATCAAAGAAATAAATTGTTAATAAAATAATTACAGGAAATACTAATCTTTATTTCTATATAATGCTTATCTGCGGTTGTAACCAAAACAAAACTTCAGCTAAATAAACACGTATTGATTATCTGTTTTTGCAAGATCTGATTTTGGAGATACTTCACTAACTTTTACTTCTTCGTGTTAGTACGTTAGTTTCTGTGCTTTGATTTTTTTGAATTAATTTCATTGCGTCGGTTAACCCGTTCTTCTTATCACATTGTGCATCTATTGAGTTTTTTTTTACGTTCTTTAAAAAAGAACGATAGCTACTTGGCGTTTAGAAGTGAATCGGCTTAGAAAGCGGGAGCTTCAATACGAATTACTTTCTCGTGAATTTGATTCTCTTGTGGTGGTTTCTACATTAAGGGTTGCAGTGCGTAGCGCTTTACAATGGAGGAAGATAGCTGTCGAGCAAGCTATTATCGAACTACTTCTACATACACCGTCGTTGTTTGCATATGTCGCCTAATGGGAAAGGAGAAGCAAAGTGTCAATTTGGTGTGCGATCAATTTATCGAATAGCAATTGACCGAATTCAATTTATCGAAACACAATTTACCGAAAAATCAATTTATCGAATAAGCAATTTATCAAATGACAATTGACCGAATGGTAAATTTATTAAAATAAATGCAATTCTTATGCTTTGTGAATGTTTTCAAGTTAGTGTTATTTCGATAAACGATAAATTTACCATTCGGTCAATTGTCATTCGATAAATTGCTTATTCAATAAATTGATTTTTCGGTAAATTGTTTTTTGATAAATTGCATTCGGTCAATTGTCATTCGATAAATTGCTTTCGATAAATTCACCTAGACCCCGTCAATTTAGACATACGCTACAAACCCTACGTATTGGGTTTACGGTTAAACGGAAGAAAGCTACCAAAACTACATTGGTTTTTTTGTTAATTAGCCATCGTCTAGTCTTAAACAGGCTGCTTTTACTAATGTTTCGTTAACTAAGTAGAATTAAACTTTTTTAGGTGAAGATTTGTTTTTGCTCACCGAATTCTTGATGCTGGTTGTCGCGTGGTGTCTCTCTAACATATTTGATTAATTCTGCTGCTGAAATCTAAACTGGAAAAGCTTTTTATGTATTTAGGGTAAATCGACATTCTTTGAGTTCTTGACCAGACGTAATTACTATAATAAAATCAAAATTTTTACCACCTTATTGCGACGATCGGATAAGAAATGAGATTCGAAAGCGAACAATGGGGCTTTAAGAATCGATCAGCATGTATGTGATCAGCGATTATCTTTGCTCGCTTCCGAAGAAACTCAATTGCCAAGCTATTATATTATCTCGCCTGCATTACAAAAGATTGCTAATGAGGAGTTGGACTTAATGTTAAGTATGGGTCTTGTAGAGGCGTCGAGTAGTCCGTGATCAAATCCAATTGTTCTAGTGAAGAAAAAAGATAACACTTATCGGTTCTGTGTCGATTTTAGGAAAGTGAATTAGGTGACTCAAAAGGATGCTTATCTTATTATTACTTCAATCTGAGATCGGTTGAAAGATGCACTTTTTTTTTCCAGTTTGAATATTCGGTCTGCGTATTAGCATATTCTGCTCTCAGAATATTTTAAAGCTGTTATTGCTTTTACTGTTCCTTCTCGTGGTCTTTTTCAATTCACGCGCATGCCATCTGGACTACATAATGGCTTGTTACATTTCAGCGATTGATTGACCGAGTGTTGGGTGTGTATTTGGAGCCTCACTGTTTAGCTTATTTAGATAATATTATCATCGCAACACCTACTTTTGATGATCATATTAACGTACTAGGAAAATTGTTAATTGTTAATTGTTAATCTCTGCTAGACTTACACTACGTTGGGGAAAATATATTTTCTGTTTGCCTGAATTAAAGTACCTTGGGTACGTGGTTCTTAATATTACCACTTTTTTAAACGTCACTGATGTCAGATAATTTATTGGTATGACTAGTTGGTACCGTTGGTGTATTCCTAACTTTACTTTTCTTACGTCTTCATTTTCAGCTCTTACGCGATAAAATGTTTCTTTTAGTTGAACAGCAAAATGTCAGACCGCTTTTGATTGTCTTAAAAACAGTTTGGTTTCTTCTCCTATTCTGTAGTGCTCTGATTTTTTGCTTCCTTGTGTGGCTGATGCTTCGGACTTTGGTTTAGGTGCTGTGTTTAGTCAAACGTCGTATGGTGAAAAAGTTGTTAGTTACCGCAGTCGATCGCTCAATAAGGCGGAGCAACATTATTTGACTACTGAAAAAAAAATGCCTAACTGTGGTATGGGCCAAAAAGAAGTTCCGTTTTTATATGGAAGGATCTCATTAAATCGTTTGCAGAGTCTTTCCGGACGATTAGTTCGTTAGTCTATTAGATTACAGCAATACGATTTTCCAATAGTCCATCGAAAAGAAAAAGATTATGTCGTTCCTGATGCGCTATCTCGCTCAATTCCTGTACTAGAAGCTGTCCATCTGTCTAAACTTTTTTCTGTTTTTATGCTTAAGTTGTCGACTAATACTACTGATCGTTGGTATAATAACCTTTTTCAACGTGTCTTAGATCCTCCTCATAAGTTCGCGAAATGATTTGTTAGGGATAATGTCTTTTATCGCCGTGTTATTACTACTTATAGTGGTTCCTACGAAAGAACGTAGAGAAATGATTCGTAACCATTACGATCTTCCTGTCACTGGACACTGTTGCTTTTCTTGCTAAGCCTTGGCAAGTTCTTTGCTGTGTCATTGTAAATTCAAAGAACAAATTTTCGTCTTTTTTGGTGCTCTTCAGTTTCTTATTACGGACAGTGTAGTCCAGTTACGTAGTAAAGCATTTGGTAAACTTTGCGTCACTTATGAGACAAACTATACTCTTTACGGTTAAATATCATTCTAAAGTTAATTTCGCCGGACAAATTACTCATGCATTATGCATGAGTAATTTGCATGATTTTTTCATACGTCAAAGAAAATCATCGGCATTGCAAAACGCAAGGCTATTGACTGTACTCCTTTTTTTACACCTTTCGTACGTGAACACGTTCTTTTATGGAATCGGCTCATCTTTTTTTTATGTTCTTATTTCGGAACCTAAGGTTACTCGTTTAGTGTCTTATTATAAAGCTATCCGTACGCATATTCTAAAATAATTTTTCAAAGCGTACACATAAACTAGATATAATATTCGCCGTCGATATGTATAATATACAGCTGAAAATTCAGTAAGGCGACGTAATTATACGATTTCTGACGCGACTAGGCATTTTAATGCCAAGTTAGCACCTAAGTTCCTGGGACCTTTTGTTATTAAAACGGTTAAATCTCTTAGGACGTATGAGTTAGCCAGAACTACTGTACAATCGGTGGGTATATGGCATTCTATGGATTTTAAACCAGATCAAGGTGTCACGTGCTTCTAGTAATTTACAAACTGTGTACGACCAACTCGCTGTAGGATTGAAACAATACCTATCGGAGAGAAGGGAGGTTCAAGTGATAAGTTTATTTTAATAGACGCCAGATCTCATTTTATAGATATAGCTCTTGCTAGATCAGCACAGAAGGCCCGAAGCTTGTATACAATTTTTAAGGTTCGTAAAGTTGGAAGAATTGAAGAAAGAAACCAAATCGTTAACGACAATTGTACTTTAATTAATGTTAGAAGGATAACTTAAATTAAAATTTGAATCAATAACAATTAGAGATGATTTGATAGCATCACAGTAAATAAATTTAGTTCGAGTACAAGTATACGTAGGTACTAAACCACCGGAAGTATCGGCAACTTACAATACACTCTAAGTATAACAGCCAGGACATACAAAAATCTTTGTAAGTAAATTACATTAACAATAATAACTGCCAGTTGTCGTAATCAGCATGGGATAGCAATTTAACTTAAACTGATTGACTAATAATAATAAGAAGCAAATCATTTTAAACGTTTCGACACAATTAGTAAATATAATTCATGAGCAGCACCGTAGCGACAGCGAATAGTTAAAAACAAAAATTGACTTACCAAGATTCAGGTGTATTTTTAGAAAACGTTTTCCTACTGGCTTCCTGTAATCAAACTACCTGAAAATAATCGTGTTTACCTGGTGACTTACAAACTCTACAACGGGTAAAAAGTAACATTTATAAAAGGTAAGAGAACCGAAACGTATCGTATGCTGTTACATATGCACTTTCGTTCAAGGTGGTATTTTAGAACTATTCTATCGTAGATGTTAAACTTGTACATACAATGAAACCAAGATTTGTAGGGTAACATTTGGCGCTGAGGAAACGACATGGAAATTACCTTTAATCTGAAAAAGAATAGAAGACACTTACCCTGCGTTGAATAAATTAACTAATTATAGATGTTTTGATTGACATCGTGTTACAATACGTTGATGTTTTAAGTAATCAATTTTAATTCAAGCAGGCATATGTTATGTAGCGAACGATGTGAAAAGTAAAATGACGACTTTTCGTTTACTTGGCCGGAAAGAACCAACGATGCTCGATAGATGGCTCGAGAAATGGAAGAGTAACTTTAATTTAAACAATATACAGGGCAGTGCATTTGAAATTTATGCAAGTAACAAAGGCTCTTTGGACTCTGATTCGAATGAGACTCCACACCAAGTAAACCGTCAGTTTGTCAAAGTGTCGTTATTATATCCTCGTCGGCGCAAACAACGTAAACTACGTTCTAAATTTTCTGTAGCTTTTTTAGACAAATAACTTTGC
Organism: Aquatica leii; assembly: GCA_035610365.1. Classification (NCBI taxonomy): domain Eukaryota; kingdom Metazoa; phylum Arthropoda; class Insecta; order Coleoptera; family Lampyridae; genus Aquatica; species Aquatica leii. Next base: position 38,660,159 of record CM069437.1, on the reverse strand, counting down.
TTTCGATTTCGGCCATTTTGCTTTGGTTGTTTTAGTTTCTACAATTAACTGTTAGGCAAATGTTATGTCCGTCTTTGTTAGTGTCTATTGGGTTTAAGTAAATTCATAATGGAAAACTAGGTTTTTGTGTACACTCTAGTCATTGGCTAGGGGTTTGGTGACTTTTTAGATTGCTAGTTAATTTCCTTACTCAGTTAGAGTGATACGACTGTAACCAGATTTCATATTCTTTCTGTTTGTAAATAAGGTTGCGCTGGTGATCTCAAAGTAAGTAATATTAAATTACTGACTTACGAGTAATCCGCACAGGCCCGGAATGGTGGCAGTCTTTTGGTCAATCTGGCCAGATGACAAACGTGAAGCGAGTTCACCGAACTAATATTGCACTGCCGCGGAAACTCGTTAACACAGTAAAAGTTTTTTTTTAAACTACGATGCGTTCTTGACGGAAACTAGGAAACGAATGGAATGGAAATGTTGTGATAAGAATAATTTATAGGAAAAGGAGGGAAAAGTACAAGTTGACGTACTTGGTGGTAACACCTTCGTTGGTTTTAGTTTGAACACTTAGTGGTTTTGTTTAGACCTTTAATGATTTTCATTTGTTTCTAAATTTAGTATGTTTGGAGCTTTCTAGTTAGTTCGCTTAAAAAAAGCAACTTGTTTTAGGTTATTATTTTAATTTTGGTTATATAACAATAATTTTTCCGGTAATGTTGGAATAACACGGACATCACCTAACGCTATGTGTGTCTAACGAGGCTTTTGTTGCTAATTATTCACACGCATCCTTGCGAGTATTGGACAAAATAGTGTTACAACTTTAGTGAAAGTTTTTATTGGGATAAGCATTTGTTCTCTATTTTGTAGTGTAATTTAATTTTTTCGTAAATGTCATTTAGCGGGTTCTTAAACAGCCAAGTGTGTTTCATCGATGTGGAAATAGTAAAACTGGTTCATCTATTGCAAAAATTTCCATAATGACGTCACGGCATTTGCGTTGAAGATATCAACGATTGGAAAAATTCTAATCGTATTGGAAAACTCACTTAGTGTAAAATTATAATTAATTTGCGAGAAACTCGGTGCATTTGATTTATTTTCATTAATCGTATAAACCAAGGGAAAATTGATTTTTGATAACACTGTATGTACGGCTGTGTTTATTTTAACAAATGTTCTAATTTCCAAATAGATGCCTCTAGCTAGTCGCATTCTTCAAATGAAAACTGTACGTATTATTCTTGCTATTTTAATTATTTGTATATTCGTGATCAGTGGATTGCACGAACGACTAGACGTACGTAGGTTGTTATCACAATTAACTATACAATCGAGATTTGCATATTTGTGTTAAAATTTACGAATGTAAACCACTTTGATTGCACTTATGTATATTTATACACATATACATCTTCTCTCTGTCTGTGATAAAATAAATATACTCGTTGTTACAACTTCTGTCTTGTCATTTGTTCTATTACAGCTTTGGGTAGATTTAAACGGTGTCTCTCATCCTAATCTTTCATCGTTTTGGCGCCTTTCTAACTTGTTTTATAATTTAGCACCACAAAGCTTACGACCTAATCTTCGAATTCAACTGGGTAGTTGCTGCCTTTATTTTTAATTAAATAATATAATTTTTGTAATACTTACTTTTAGTTGATTTTGTTTAAATTTGAAACTGGTAAAATATTGAACGGCTTTTATTTCTTAGACGGTACCGTCTGTAACCATTAATGAAACTAAAGGAAATGTGATAAAATAAAAGTATTTTTATGTATTGTTTTAACCATTTGTTTTTATTATTGTCGTTTTTATTAAAATTTTTCAACGTTATTTAGCAGTTAATCTAAAAAGCCTAATATGTAGATAATATAAATTGTTTATGTAATAAATCATCAAAAACTGAAAAATAATTGGTAGCAGCGGTAACAAAATTTTTAACCGATTGTCTTTTTTAAAGGTTACCAACTGCTTTCTCGTTTTTCATCAGTCTGTATGGTTTAATTACTTACAGTTTGTCGAAATAAACAATATTTTAAAAAATTTTACGAGGCAGTGTTTACTAAATCTACTATTGTTACTAAAATCTATATTTGCTTAAGACTGGTAACAAACAAAAATAAAGTTTATGCAATAACATTTTATCTGTATTTAATCAACTGTACATTTCTTTAAAACTTTTCTTTTAATATAACACATTTTTTATTATACAAATTTAATTCTATATGTCATACACTAACGCTGCTCAAAATAAGCCAAAATATTAAAAAAAATCTTCTTGTCAAGGCATTATATTTTTCTCGTACACAACCGCCCCATTGCTATTCAAGCAATGTACATTTAATCAAAATTTATTTTTTAAGTTTTAACACTATAAAAAAGTTATTATTTTTTGATAAACTGATGGCAGCAAAATTTAAATTTTCACGTTGGATTATTTATGCGTTAGTGTACGTATAAAAATTAACATAGAGACGTCTTTCGTTCAACTCCGTCGAGCAATTTATCTTAAAGACGCCTCAAATACTACGTTCTTAAGATTTACGTAAGCAGTTTAGTACGTCGTACTAACAATAACATACAATAAAGCAAAATTTGGCACATCCACTACGTAGAGAACACGTCGATTTAACGAGAAAAATTGACTTCCTGTATAATCTACAGCTTGTGCTAATCTAAACATTTATTTTACTATTTTGGTCCACTTAAAGAAGGAATACGTTGCAAGTAGGCTCTACATTTGTCACTCTTTTGTTAAATTTGGCATGAATCGAAAAGGAAAATGAGTCTAAGTCTAACTACCCTGAATGTAGTTTGGCGTGGTCTTTTTGTGTAGTGTCGAACATGATGATAACAGTCTTACTATGTTTCTTTGGCTTTAAACGTTAGATACATTTAAACATTTATAAAGTACATTCATATACGCTTAAAGCGGCACCACTCATGCCGAAATGTAATATTCTCTTCTTTGAATGCATTTTTCTCTCATAATATAGCACAGAGCGATTGTTATCAGAACGGCAATGGTTATACCCATTCCTACGCTGACCCATATTATTTCCTCGTTTATTCCTTGGTACGAACGTCCTGAAACAAACATAAAAACTAAATTGCGTATTTGCGTATAAAATAAAATAAAAAGAAACAAACATGGTAAAAAGTCGTCAAACGTTAAGAGTGCTCGAAATTCATGACAAAAGAGAGCTTTAAGAAAAAGTACTTTTTAAGTATCATTATCATAGAGAACACAATTAGCCTACGACACTATTATATTTGTTCTTCCGCTCAAACAAATTTAAATAATAAGTTGAATATTTAATAGAAAATTTAATAACGGTGCATTTTTATACGCGTTCTTATTGTGGTTCAGCTTTAATTAAATTTTCAAACGCGTAGAAATTGATTTACGAATTTGTTTTTCTGCATTTATTTAAAAAATAAATTGTTTGAGAATGTTAAGATGAGTTATTGTTATTTTATGCTAGTACTTCCTAAAACCATTTCTCATTTTGTTGAAGAAGGTGATTTGAAATTTCGAAGAGCGCACACGTGTGTTTTGTTACGCTATAACTTAAATTACAAAATCATTATATAAATTATGTTTGCCGATTTGTAATTGTACTGTTGTTTATTCAATTTAGTTAATAAATTGTAATTTTAATTTGTTTACGTAGATTCAAAATAATATTAACCTAAAAAAACTTATGGTTTTGTTATGAAATAATGTACACTCAACTAAACAAAAAACGGGACACCTTGGTTACTGAATGCAACCATTCGTGGCCGTTATGTTATTCAAGAAATTAAAATTAGACAAATAATAATAATTGAAAACACCAGAATGTCAAATTGTTTATCCGCAAAAACTAAAAAAATTGAAGAAAAAAAATTTTTTTACTGAAAAATTTCAAAATCTTGTTTAGCATATAAAATTGAAAATCGAAAGTGGTAAAAGTTACGGAAATGGGATTTTAGGTTCTCAATATCAAAAGATTGAGACACAATTGTCTGTAATAGATATTAAAAAATTGCCCGGCGGTTACGTATCTATTTGACGTTATATCCAGACTTAAGAAGAACTTTAAAAAGTCTTTTTTTTTCAAATAGAACGTGTATTTAATTATTAGTCCATTCAATACAAAATTTTTTTTTTTTAAATTGATATACCATATTCCTATACCTAAAATCCATGATTACAGATATATTAACATTTTTCCATTCAAATTTATAATTACATAGATACTTTATAAATTTTAATTCAATTGTTTCTTATGCTTTTTTTGTTTTTATTTTTATTTGACAGTTGTCAGTTAGCTATCAGTTTGAAAGTTACATTTACGTTTGTTATTAGTATTTTTGCCCTTAATATTTGTTTTTAATTGGGCAATATGGAATACACAAATGCTGATATTCTAAATTTGTTTTACATTCATGGTGAGTCTGCTCGTATTACTCTTCGGACCTGCAGAAACTTTAACGAAAGGAATCCGCATTTCCCTGCAATGACTGAACAAAAATTCAGGAGGATTAAAACTAATTTTTTAAGTTTTGGAAAAGTAAATGCGCCACAAAATTTGCCAAAACCAATTGTCTCAAATGAAGCTTCAGAAACCAATCTATTGGAATACTTTAATGCTTTCCCTGAAAGTTCTGTTTGTTCGGCGAAAAGGGATCTTGGTTATTCCAGAAGTTTGATAGATAGAATTTTAAACAATTATAAAATCCACAATTTTAAATATTCGACTAGTTCAGAATTACATCCACAAGATCAAATGCAACGGTTGCACTATTGCGAAATAATGCTTGTGAAGATACAAGAAGATCTAAATTTTCTGCAGAAAATTATTTAGTCAGATAAATCAAAACTTTCTAAAAAGGGCATTATTAGTCGACTTAATTTACACATTTGGTCGCATGAAAATCTATTGGCAATCAGAACATACAGTTATCAGCAAAAGTTTAGCTTCAACGTGTTTGCAATGTTAATGAACCACCGCGTGTATTATTTTATTTATGACGAGAATTTAAGTATTTTAAGAAACTAGGTACAAATTTTTTTGCAAACTTTACCACAATCCCGAGTTAGAAACATGCTGACATCAATTAGATGGTGCTCCAGCTCATTGTACTGCTGCAGTCGATCATCAATTGGAACAAATGTTCGAAGATCGATGGATTAGACGTCTGGGTCTTTGGTTGTGGCCAGCAAGATCGCCAGATCTAACGCCATTGGATTTTTATTTGTGGAGCACTATTAAATCAAAAGTGTACGGAACTCCTGTTAATACCAGGAAGAACTATGGAGTCGCGTTATCGCAGCATTTAATAACTTAGATCCTTTAGAGATCAGCAGAGCAACGATTCAGGGTGTTGAAACACGTCTTATGAAATGTATAGAAATGAATGAAACCCATTTTAAAAACTTAATATAACTAATGGGTTTAAATTAGTCAAGAGGCGACATCAAGTTCGTATAGCGGCTTAGTGATTCCATGACCCGGCAGCGTAGAACATATCGCATACGTTTAACTTAATATTAATTTGTTACCCTACACACGCTACAAATTTTAATTATAATTTAGCTATCGTTTGTTCGAAAGTTTTTAAATCCAACCATGTTTTGTAAAGCACCTATGTAATTATAAATGTGAATAGAAAAATATAAACAAGTCTGTAATCATTGATTTTAGGTATAGGAACATAGTATATCAATTTAAAGGAAGTTTATTTATGCATCGAACGGAATGATAATTGAATAAGCATTCTGTTTAAAAAAAAAATCTTTTTAAAGTTCTTCTTAAATCTGGAAATAACGTCAAATAGATACGTAGCCGCGGGCAATTTTTTATTATCGATTACAGACAATTGTGTCTCAATCTTTTGACATTGAGAACCTAAAATCCCATTTTTGTAACTTTTACCACTATCGATTTTCAATTTTCAATCACAATTGATAGGCCGATTATTTTCAGTATACATACTAAACATTTTATGACACATCAAAATGTGAAAAAAAATTGGCTGGTGTGTACTTAAAATAAAGATGTTGATGCTTACTTCCGGCATTTCCGGAAGTGCTGCCATTTGAAAAATATTTTTGTTTTATAGATTAAGCACGGCATGTCGCATGTCCAAAATTTCAAATTTCTAGCTTTTACAGTTCTCGATATACTTCTAACTGACGGTCACCGTGAGACACCTTGTATATTTGGTTACAGTCTTTACAACTAATTTTCTATATTCCCGATTGTTTGAGAATTAAAACTTATTCAAAAGTACCTATTTAGTTAGTTTTGTTCTTTTTAAGAAAAACAATAGAAACTGTTAAAACTAATATGTAGGCTGTGACTTTTGTAATGTCTAGTGTGTGTGAAGTTCTTCTTGTTGTTTAGTCAAAGTGTTTGGGGTTTTAAAAGTGTAAATTAAAAAAAAAAAAATTAAGCGCGGCTCTCAAATTTAGCTCAAAAACTATTTATTTCATAGACTAAATCACATATGGGGAGTTTATTAAATAAATTTTAACTTTTGAAAACCCTTTGGGGGCGGCGCAATTAGAAAGTGATTACAAAAAATCGTAATTTTCTCAATGAAATTAAATGCAAAGATATTTATTAACTTACCTAATTCGAAAGCTTATCTAATTCAACACGCAAGAGGGCCGTCAAATGAATAAACCAACAAACATGTAAAACAGTAGAGCAAAAAGAACAGATAAATAAATCTCATCGACACGGATTCAGATTCAAATCTGTTCCTGAAGTCTATTCGCACATTTAATTCATGCTTCATGCGTTTGGAGCAACAGAAATAGTTTATAATACTGCGTCAAATCAAAGGCCAAGTGTATCACAAAGTAGGCTCATTGCTGCCAATGCCAAACAAACAACATATTTTTTTACAAATCTACCTTAAGGGCGGCGAAACTGAATATAGCCAATACCCTAAGAATGCTGTTTCCTTAAAAAATGTTTACTAAATAAAATCACGTTTTGAAATGTAGACGAAAACAAAAGATATACAACGTTTTTATTGATAAATAGAAAGTATTGTCAACATGCATTCTTATCAGTCTTACAATAGTAACATCTGTTGTTGTATAGCGGCGAGTATATGTAAAAAAAGTTTCTTCATTTCACTGTAGCAATGAAGCCATTTTACTGTATTTGATTTCTTTCCTTTTTTTAAGGTACTTCTCACTTGACTAACCGGCCTTAAACAATTTATAGTCGACATGTACGCAGAAATAGAGAGCGAACGATTGCAGTTCCTACAACGCAATCAACAGAAGCTGCGTGCGGAAGAATACATTCACTTGCGAGACGTTATCATGAGCGACGCCGACATAGCCGAAATTGCCAACTCTATCATGGTACGTAGGCAGTCCATGTCATATGCAAGAATACATACAGTATGCTATGGCTTTCGAACGCGAGTACTGACGACCGTGTTTATTTATCATGTCGACATGTAAACCAAAGTGACAGGATATTATATCTTTGCTATTGCCAGACCAAAATGCAATACATTGTCATGACATTACAGCACGTGTGTTTAAACAAAAATTGAATTCTTGAATGAGATTCATTCCAAAATTACACGCATTCGATCCCACACGTTACTGCACACATTTTGATTTGGTTAGTCGGCAAAATACACCCTGAGGAAATCGATAGTGTCTACTGATCAACTACTGGTCGATATTGTTACCACAAACATGATTCACGACCCATGAGGTGATCTGAATTGTTCATCAACTTGCATGACAGATGGAAAATGTATAAAGCATATTCCTAAAGATTTAACCGACACGATAACAAATGTCGACCGATATTTAATATATCGTCGAAGAAATACTTGATAATGCCGGACATCTATTATTTGCTATGGTGCTGACTATATGTTTCTCCAGACGAGCAGATAGGTTGAAGGATATGACTGACAATATATTTTATCAAATTCGTACACGATGCAATTACATTCAGCGACGCTATGTACAATGAAGCACTAATTGTTGTTGAGGATCTTTGCGTTGTCATTGCCAATTTACCACTTAGTTATTTAAAAATGAGTTCGCTAAATCGAAGTGCATCTGATTTAATGGACAACGAAATAAATCATGAATTGCAGTCCGATACTGCAAAAACAGCAGCGATTGTTACTTGCAATGTCCCACTACTGTTTTATGAGGAAAAAGTCATTTACGACTACATTATGCCGGGGGTTTTGGCGGAACAAAGTAGACTTTTTTCTTTTTTGATGCACCAGGTAAAACTGGCAAAACATGTCTCATTTCTTTCACCGAAATACGATCAAATAATGGCATCGCATTGGCCGTTGCATCATCTGGCTTTGCAGCAACTTTATTGGATAGAAGAAGAACAGCTCATTCAGCATTTAAACTGCCATTGAATATTCAAAATAACCCAGACGCAATGTGCAACATAAAAAAAGAATCATCTATGGCCACAGTGCTGAAACAATGCAAAATTATCCTCTGGGGTGAATGCATTAGAGCACACAAACATTCTCTTGAGGCGTTGAACGGAACACTCAAAGATATAAAAACGACAAACTATTTGGCCGCACTCTTTTACTCCTTTCAGATGATTTCAAACAAAAAGTTTCTCTTATTCCACGTTCAAAGTAGGCTGATGAGATCAACGCTTGCTTAAAATCATTGCCACTGTGGCGTAATGTTGAAAAAATTCAGCTACACATAAATATGCGGGTCGAAATGATACAAGATCCATGCGCTGACACATTCTCAAACCAATTGTTAGATATCGGCGATGGAAAAGTTTCTGTCTAAGAAAACACTGGATGCATAAAATTGTCCACTGATTTCTGCACAATCGTTGATTTGCAAAATGCTCTTATTGACCACATATTTCCCGACGTACGCACACAATACATAAATCATGCGTGGCTGGCAAAAAGATTCATTTTGATAGCAAAAGAATGTGAACGTTGCGTCGACGATACAGCAGTCGTTGCCAAGTGACTTGGTGCCATACAAATTGATGCCAACAAAGCTGTAAATTATACAACAGTTTTTGAACTCACTGGATTTGCTAGGCATTTCACCACATCTTCTACAACTGAAAGTTAGATCTCCGGTTATTTTATTTTGGAATTTGAACCCACCACGGCTGTGCCAAAAATTGATGAAAAATATTTTTGAAGCCACCATTTTGAATGGCAAATTCCGAGCCGAAAATGTTTTTCTGTCACGAATTTCAATGATTCCCACAAACGTGTCAATTAAACAATGTCTGTTTGCTGCTTAGATTTGGACACACCGTGTTTTTCACACGGACAATTATACGTGGCATGTTCTTGCGTGGGCAAACCATCGAGGTTATTTGTGTTGGCTCGGATTGACAAAAAATATCGTACACTCAATTGCTCTTTGAAGTTAATATTTATTGCTTTATTTTATTATAAATATGCCCGTTACGCTAATGAAATACAGTGAATTGAGAAAATGAATGCATGGTGTTTTTTTTTGGTTTTATCAGCGCACTTTCTCTTTCTGTCATAGATCTTATCAACACACACTTACTGTTTCGTCCCTAATTTTAATTAGAAAATTTGTAATCCCGTGTTCCTTGCGTATGCAACAACATGTGAAATACGTTGTCACGGAAAAATAATAATTTGTAAAAAATTCAATTGTAACAAAAAAAATTGTATCGACATCAACAATTAGTAGACTCCGTTATCTTCTTTGAATGTAATGCGCATTTATGGTTCGATGGAATTATGTAGTATGGTTCGTACCGATTTGAATTCGAATAATTAATTTTGGCTACTGGAAAATACGAAAATTGGTCCCCATGAATGCAGTCGACTAATTAACTACTACCAATGGTCATTTGGGTCGCACTTATGGGTAATTAAGGTACATAAGTATCAGCATCTGGCAATTGTACAAACGCACATATGGAAAAGAAGACGTTGTTTCGTGTCAATTGTGGTTGCATAGGCAATATCCTTTTTTTTGACTTTATTATATTTATCCGAAACTAGCCTGTAAGTAAATTGAATTATAGCCTTTGTGGCGCACAAGTAAACAATTTAAGTTATTTGACAAACTTGTAAATATAAATATACGTTAGTCGTTAGTTATCGCTTCTTTTATTAATTGTCTGATAAATAATAGTAGCGACCGCATGTTTGTTGCGTACATAACGCAACTGGTCCTTGCCTAACAGTTTGCAAAGATTTTGTATTTTTCCAAACACGTTAGATAGAAACATTTGGTCCTTTTTCGCTCGGATTGATATCGCTCTGTAGAATACAGTTTACTTTTGTTGGTTACAAGTTTGTCAATTGAGAAATTGTAGTACAAGTGCTAAAATTTTAGATTGAATTAATTTTGGATTTCGGTTACGCGTTATAATTAGTAATAAGGTCTTTCATGTTGCTTATTGGTAGTGGTAGGCATGTGGTTTGCCTTTGGGGATTTCGATCGTATTAACGTATGCCTTTATTACAATTACACATATTGGTGTTGTCGCGTTTATATTTATTAGTAAGCAATTAATATTGGTTCAATTTTAGTTATCGTATTGAATAATACATTTTGGTGTAAATATTTGGATAGTATACTACCATATCGTATTATTTTTTGTTATTTAGTTAGGACTTACAATGGTTCAAACAGTAGGAAAAACTTATTCGTTAGCAAAACGAACCATTGCAAAATTGCAATCGATTTATAAATTAGCGTTAGAAGTTAGTAGCGATGAGTCGTTACGATCTGAATTTATGGCTGCTTTTAAAAATGCTCAGCTCCTATTTAGTAAATTTCAAAGTACATTTAATGATAATACTCTTGTTGATGAAAGTGCCGACAATTGGGAGGCATTGTGTAATATTGATCTAAGTATTGATGAAATTTTTTATAAAATAGAAGCGGTTCATTTATCGTTAGAAACTACACAAATAAAACAACGTCCTCTATCTCCTACAAACTCTGTAGCATCAGAGTCAAAATTAAATAGATCACACGTTCATTTGCCCCGAATTGACTTGCCAAAATTTGACGGAAGCCTCAAGGACTGGCCAACTTTTCAAGATTTGTTTAATACGCTCATTCATGAAAATGAATCGTTGTCGAATGTAGAGAGGTTTCAGTATTTGATTTCCACCTTATCTAAAGAACCCTTGACTTTAGTTAAACATTTACCATTAACTTCGGATAATTACGAACTTGCACATAAAACATTAGTTGCTCGTTACCAAAATAGTAGAGTATTGGCCACTTTTTATTGGCAAAATATTGTTAGAGCTCCGAAAGTAAGTACGCAATCTCCTCAAGCGTTACGCGATCTTTTGAATGTTTTTGTAGAGAATTTAGCTGCCATTGATCAGATTACAGGTATCGATCATTGGGATTTTACATTATTTAATTGGTTACTTGAAAAACTAGATCCAGATACTCGCCAACGTTTTGAACTAAATAATACTCAGCCACATCTTCATAAATTCGAAGAACTTAAACAGTTTCTTAGCGATCAATGTCGTGCTTTGGAAGCAGCGTTCTTTAACAATAGTAGTTTGTCGAATTCTGCAAAATCTCGCGGTGGTCTTCTCGGTACTTCAAAAAATAGTAGTAGTAGTAGTAGTTGGGACAATAAGCGTTCTCAGCATTCGTTCGCAGCGACGACCAATTTGGCATCGCCTAAACCTTTTTGTTTGTACTGCAAAGATCATTCGCATATTCTGTTAGCTTGTCCTGGTTTTGGTAAACTCAATCCGCAGGAGCGCTATACAGTAGTCAAAACTTGTCGTGTTTGTTTAAATTGTTTGAGTTCGCAGCACTTAGTGAAAGCGTGCAACTCAAAATCCTCGTGTCGACATTGTTCAGAGCGACACCATTCGTTGTTGCATTTTGGAAAAACGTCTGCACGGAATTCGTCACAACCATGCAGCGTTAAAGAGTCTTCGCAATCGACTGTAGAATCATCGGAAGCTCCTGTACCTTTAACCTCAGTGAACTTCACAAATGCTATTTCGTCTAGCATTACATTGTTGGCTACAGTTTCCTTAGAAGTCCAAGATCGTTGGGGTAAATTTCAAACATTTAGGGCACTTTGTGATCCAGGTAGTCAAATCAGCTTCGTAACGGAAAATTGTCGTAACCGCCTGGGTCTACCATACAACAAATCGTCGAGTTCAATCGCATGTTTAGGCGACACGTCAGTTAAAGTTAGCCGCGGGAATACCAACTGCAATATTCGGCCAGTGGGTTCCTCGTCAGTTTCTGTGCGCGTCAATGCTGTCATCATTCGGAAAATTTGTTCAAAACTTCCTCATACTCACATTCACGGCGGTGCTAGGTATTTAAACGTTAATCTAGCGGATCATCGTTGGAACATACCAGGAAATATTGACCTTCTATTAGGTGCAGATGTATTTCCCCAAATAGCTCGTGGATCTGTGTTTCATTTCGCTGATATCGATGATAATATTGAAGGTCCTGTCGCATTAGACACAATTTTTGGTATAGCATCACTAGGTCCTATATCTTGCAATGCGATGACTCCACCGCAACCCCATTCGTTTTTCGTATCGGTTGAACCGTCACTTGATGACACTCTGAAATTGTTTTGGAACGTGGAAAATGTTCCTACTAGTCCGTGCCTCACTTCTCCGGAAGATCAGCTAGCTGAAGATTTGTTTGTACGGACGCACGCAAAAGACCATTTGGGTCGTTTTATAGTATCGTTGCCGTTCAAAGACGCCGAGTCTTTACCGACGTTTGTAGGGTCGCGTCAAATAGCACATCGCCGTCTATTAACACTTGAACGTCATTTAAGCTCACACCCCGTTATGAGGGAGAAATATAGCGAATTCATGCATGATTATTTGAGTGCAGGTCACATGTCCTCAGTGTCAACTGCGGATATTGATAGTGTACATAGTTATTACGTACCACATCATTGCATTTTTAAAGAAAGTGATCCTCACAAAATTCGTGTAGTTTTCGACGCTTCGGCTAAGGATAGCGCAGGTATCTCTATCAACGAGACGCTTCTTGCTGGTCCAAAGCTGCAAAGCGACATTAGCGCTATGCTAATTCGTTTTCGGTGGTTCAAGTTTGTTTTTACTTGCGACGTACGTCAAATGTTTAGACAGATTTTATTGAAGGATTTGCATCGGCAATTCCAATTGATCCTTTGGAGGTTTTCTACCGATGAAACCATCCAAACCTTTAGATTGAATACCGTAACATATGGTTACGCTTCTTCACCTTTTCTAGCTATTCGTTGCCTCTTGCAATTAGCACAGGAGGGCAAAGAAAACTTTCCACTCGCGGCTCAAGCCATACTTTCGAATTTATACGTTGACGATTTTGTTTGTGGAGCAGACACGTTAGAGTCGTTGTTAGAATTGCAAAACCAATTGATTAAATTATTGAAGTCAGGTTGTTTTGAATTGCGCAAGTGGGCAGCCAATTCACCTTCGTTGTTAGCTTCGCTGCCGTCTGAATTTTGTCAGAACCATTCGGTGGTCTTTGAAGAAGACGGATTAACTGTTGCAAAGATTTTAGGCCTTCAGTGGCAAGCATCAATCGATTCGTTTTCATTTATGGTGAAACCAGTAAGCGCCCTTTGTACCAAAAGATCTATTTTATCTGAGGTCGCTCGCATATATGATCCTTTGGGATTTCTGTGTCCACTTACATTCTTTGGTAAACGATTGATACAGCATCTGTGGCTTCTAGGATTAGACTGGGATGCAGAGCCCCCAGCAGACGTTTGTAGTCAATGGTCAAAGTATAAGTCGTCATTGGTTAGCTTGTCAAACCTTCGGATTCCTCGTTGCTCTAAACCCGCATCGTTTGTAAATTGTTCGTTACACGCATTCTGTGATGCGTCTGAGTTAGGTTACGCTGCTGTCGTTTATCTTCGTTTTGTAGTAGAAAATAGCGCCTTTGTTTCATTTGTTATAGCTAAATCAAAAGTCGCTCCAATCAAACGACTATCAATCCCGCGTTTAGAATTGTTGGCAGCAGTTTTGCTTTCAAACTTAGTCTCGTTTGTCTTCAAGTCGTATGCCAATTTGATAGACATTATTAACATAGTTGCTTGGAGTGATTCCAAGGTCGCATTAGCTTGGATACGTTCCTCTCCACATAAATGGAAAATGTTTGTCGCAAATAGAGTTTCTCATATCCAAGAACGCATCCCTCCGAGTTGCTGGCGTCATGTTCGTTCGTGTGACAATCCAGCGGATCCAGCTTCGCGTGGTCTTCTCCCAGAGGAGTTGCTTAATTGTTCGCTTTGGTGGGCGGGTCCGAGTTGGCTTTTGCAACCCGAAGATTATTGGCCTCGAGAAAAACTAAATTCTTTGATGCAGGATACGAATGTGGAACTGGAACTTGTGTGCAACGCACTTTTAGAATTACTCGATCGTTTTTTGTCGTTGCGCAAAATACAGATAATTGTTGCTTTTTGTATTAGATTTATCGATAATTGTCGGAAAAGGGAAAAGAAATTCGGTTCTTTAACTCAGCATGAATTGCATCATGCACCTTTTCGTTTAGTTTGGTTAGTGATTAATCGGTTATCGCGATGGCAGTTGGTCCAAAGGTTACACCAAGATTTTTGGAAACGTTGGAGTAGTGAATATCTCCACACATTATACCAACGCGGTAGATGGTCTAAATGCCGTGCATTTGAACCAGTTGATATTGGTACCTTGGTCCTCATCAAGGACGATTCAATGGAGGTTGGGTAGAATAGTAAAGTTGCACACGGGAAAAGACAATATTCCACGCGTGGCCACGGTTCATACTAGTAAGGGTCTATTTAAGCGCCCATTGATAAAGCTGTGCGCTTTGCCGCTGCAGTAGCACATGAGACCTTAAAATTACGTTTGGTTTCTTTTGCGATATATGCATATATATTGTTATTATTTTCATTTCTTGTTTTGTTCGTGTTTAAAGTAGTTTAATCGTATTTAGAAAATCACCAAATTTTGATGATTTTGGTGGGCGGTTATGTTTCGTCCCTAATTTTAATTAGAAAATTTGTAATCCCGTGTTCCTTGCGTATGCAACAACATGTGAAATACGTTGTCACGGAAAAATAATAATTTGTAAAAAATTCAATTGTAACAAAAAAAATTGTATCGACATCAACAATTAGTAGACTCCGTTATCTTCTTTGAATGTAATGCGCATTTATGGTTCGATGGAATTATGTAGTATGGTTCGTACCGATTTGAATTCGAATAATTAATTTTGGCTACTGGAAAATACGAAAATTGGTCCCCATGAATGCAGTCGACTAATTAACTACTACCAATGGTCATTTGGGTCGCACTTATGGGTAATTAAGGTACATAAGTATCAGCATCTGGCAATTGTACAAACGCACATATGGAAAAGAAGACGTTGTTTCGTGTCAATTGTGGTTGCATAGGCAATATCCTTTTTTTTGACTTTATTATATTTATCCGAAACTAGCCTGTAAGTAAATTGAATTATAGCCTTTGTGGCGCACAAGTAAACGATTTAAGTTATTTGACAAACTTGTAAATATAAATATACGTTAGTCGTTAGTTATCGCTTCTTTTATTAATTGTCTGATAAATAATAGTAGCGACCGCATGTTTGTTGCGTACATAACGCAACTGGTCCTTGCCTAACAGTTTGCAAAGATTTTGTATTTTTCCAAACACGTTAGATAGAAACACTTACAATACATTTATTACTTTTTATTTAACAACCAAAATATTCACTAGAAATAATGTATATGGCAGAACAACGTTTGCCGGGTCAGTTAACAAAAAATAAAAATTAAATAAAAAAAAGAAAGCTATTTATATGTCCGATATCAGGAACTCGTAACTCGTAAAAAGATTTAATACCATTTCTCGGGTATCAATTAGACATCATTTTGTCCACTTTTTTCATACAAAATTTGTGTCGAAAATTAAGGTCTCAGAGGACACTGCTAATAAAGTGTTATAAAAAACAAAAATTACAATAAACATGTCACAATGCAGACTGGAGGAGCATTATTGGGCAGTTAGATGTTATAGATGCTGAGAGTACGGACATAATGCAAAAGAGTGCAAAAGAAATGATAAAACAAAATTATGCCATAATTATAGAAGGGAAGCATACGCATACGGAGAATGCCGATAAATGGAATGCTGTCCATATGCAAAGAGGAAAAGCACAGCGCCGGTAGAAAGAACTGCGGCAGCTGAAAAACATACATAATGGAGGTAAAAAGACAAAATAACACGGCAGCGGGAAAGCCACAAACATAAATTGTGATAAAACATCTGTGATATGAATTTTTGTTTTTTTAGCTCAAGATTTAATTACGTTTAGAAATAGAAACGTTTTTTGAAGTTGTGCGCTTGAAGCTAATGTAATTTTTATGCTAGTTTTAACATTCTTGTTTGTGTGATATTTTTTGTTTAAGTTTTCAGCGACTCGATAATCAGTCAACTTCAAGTCACCTTAATCTTGTTATTTTCATATGTAAAGTGCATGAGGTGCATGCAGAAAATTTGTAATGCACTATACGAGAATATTTTATGTACAGCTAGGAAAACTTGACGCTCAGATTTATCCAAATAAAAATGAAAAACTACTTTAACTTGTACAAACTAACATTGGCTTCACCGTTGCTTGTAGAAATTAAGAACACTTAATATTTATTGTGTTCGGTAAACTGCATCTAAGTGAAAATTATATGCTGCAAGTACGTCGGTTTTCATTAATTAGTTTTAACGTATTTAAAGCAGCTTAACAATTTTATAGTTAAAGTAATTTGTAAAGTAGAAAATGAAAACAAATTGGTTCCAATTTTGTTATAGCAACAAAAATAAAACTCAGTTTGTGAATTTATTTTTGTTTCTGTAGTAAATTTCTGTTATTTGATTTTATTTGTTTACACGTAGTTGTATTTATCAAGTTGTGTTTATATAACGAACAAAGAAAATAAGAATGATATATTTTAACAATAAACTGTACTATATAACAATTTCGACTTTACAGAATTTACTTCGTAATTTTTGTAATCTTCTAGAAAAATTTAAATATAATTTGTTAATTTTTATCTGATAAAATTGTTTGTTTTTTTTCTCTACACATTGGGCCATGCTAGAACACTGGAGAGAATTGCCATTGTGTAGAGCCGTGGTTCGTACGAACCTTCAGGGGTCTCCAAGATCATTCAAAAGGTCCGTGGAAAACTAAAATTGATTTGGGGGTTTCTGAACAACGTCAGGAAGTCTGCGCAAGGTTTAATATGAAATAAAAAATTGTGACACATTTTTATTAATATGGAAGTTAATATAAATAACAATAAATAAATTATTAGCGATTTTTTGCGCCTTAAATAAAATATAAATATAGTCGCTGTGACCTTAACGTTGTTTCATGAGAATGTTGGAGAATCGGCAAATAGTTGCGTAGATTGCGTTGTTGTTACTGAGGTTCTAACAGTGTCAAACGCATAATTGTTATTAATGCAGAAGGTAATTAGAAATGCAATTGACTTTAAGATGATTGTTGTACACAGTTGTTATTGTTGCAGGAAGTAATTAAAAATAACTTTATTGAGCTACCACTACACTACCATGTTTATTCGACGACGTCCATCGCAATACTGATAAATAATTATTGATGCAGTTTAATTGTATCAAATGTACAAAAGTTATTACAAATGCCATTTACCTCATACAACTGTAAGTGTTGCAGGAGATAATCAAAATACGTTTGACATCAAAGTAACTTGTGCACATTTGCACATTGTACTGAGGTCAAACTCCGGTCGTTTCTTTTTGACTTTATTTTTACATTATATTTACTTGTAACGTAGAATAAGTACTCTCCTGACTTAGTGTATGAGTATGGCGCTACTATTTAAGTTTAATGGAGTGAGGTATCATTTTAGTTGGAAATGTGGCAGTTTTATTTTTGCAAAAATGTAATGTAAAAACTGTAAAAAAGCATTTTCTCGTCATGATAATTTCAAGAAACATTAGATGTTAGCGTGTGTTGCAAAAAGACTCAAAGTAAGAGATGGTGGTGATCATAGTTTGAATGACGTGTCCTGTGGTGCGAATTGTGTGAGGATTACGTAAGAAAACAGTGTTTCTTTGCGCACTTACAAAGTAACGCTCATAAAAGAAAAACGTTTCCCTTTATCGATAATGGAGTAGAAAAAAATCGCTGGTGCGTTTGGAGACAGATAGTAAGTTACAGGATTAACGAAGACAGAAATAAAATTGTTCAACACCAAAAACAAGATTATTACTATAGCGTCCAACTTATACAATATGCATAAAGTGTTTTATAGAAAAAATTTAAAAAAAAAGTCTTATTTTTAAGAAAAAGATTCAAGATGGTCTTTAGTGGAAATTATATATACATATATGGAAATTAACTTGAATAAATATAATCCAATAAATGGATCGAGTTATGTTGATCTTTCGTATGCCATTAAAGCAAAGCATGCTGTGATTAATGTTCAAAATGCCGACAATGCACATTTTGCGTGGACCGTAACGTTTGCTTTGTACGAACCAAATGTTTATATCAACGCACTACGTCCTATCCTGATTATCTGCAAACCAAATTATTTTTTTCTAAAATAACGTTTTGCATACAATTGTGTAACGTATCGGCGTTTGAAAAATTAAATAACATTACGATAAATATGTATGTGTGTTAACCGATATCGATATGTTGCATTTTTTCAAAAAAAGTGTGCGTGGCGGTGTGAGCATGTGTAACAAACGTATGGCTAAAGCTAAAAAAATGTTTATTCCTAAATATGACAATGCAAAGCCATCAGTTCACATACTGTACTTAAACGCTACGAATTTTTACGGATACGCGATGTTTCGTAAATTACCGACCGCAAATTTTTGATGGCTAACAAAACCAGAAATTGAAGAATTGTCTATTTTTGATATCAAAGACAATGCACACTTAGAATCCGTATTTGAAATTGTTACGTGCCAAAGCTGGAAAAATGACATTTGCCTGACATAAAGTAACACAAACGAAGTTATTGCCGGTGTTCAGTGAAGACGGGGTGGGTTACATTTCAAAATTCAGTGATTGTTTAGAAAACTTAAATGAAAACAAAATCAAAAAGTCAAATAAAAGGGAGCCAGGAAGGAGTAAAACTCAATGGACTTTTGGCCCTTGCCAACCACAAGCCCGCTCCTGAAGGATACACTCTAAATAGACGTATCTTAATAAGGGTTGTATCTCACTAAAATCTGAAATTAACTTAAATTATACATAACGCGGAGGCCGACAGAATTAAAAGCTTGTTTACAATAACTATATAACATTTATTTGAACAAAAATTACTCAAAACAAGAAAATAGAACAAACAAAAAAAACTATTTAAATTACCGCATACTAATAAAAAAAAATTTAAGTAAACATGAAAGTTAAAAATTAAAATAAATTGGAAGATAGTACTAAAAAAACAAACAAAAATTTCAAGAACTGAAACAAACAAACAAAAAAAATATCATAATTAAAAAAGCAATTGAAAATCTTAATTAACTAAAGCACGGCCGTGTGCGCATTATACAGATAATAATTAAATACAAAGTGAAGTAAATTCGTCTATTTTAAAACCAGGATAAAAATTTTAATAGTAAATTTTCTAGTTATCAAACATAAATCTTTAACACAACAAAATTTTGTCACATAGTTTTAACAAATACGAACAATAATCATTTAATAACTATATTATCGATAAAATCGTTAACTCGCAACACTGATTTTTATTAAAACCCAAAGCTTTTAAGACACTTAAACGCGTAAATAAAATTTACAAACTTTAAGTAATTAGTACAAAATAAATACCTTAAATCGTCGTTGTCAAATCCAAGAAAAAACTTGTGGTTGCTTCTAGGTTGCCAGATGTAATCAGGAAGATTAATAAAAAAATTATGTACCGTCAGAAAGTTTTCCATGAGCCGCCACCAAAGCAGAAATTGGAT
Source organism: Aquatica leii (assembly GCA_035610365.1). Lineage (NCBI taxonomy): Eukaryota > Metazoa > Arthropoda > Insecta > Coleoptera > Lampyridae > Aquatica > Aquatica leii. The sequence continues at coordinate 38,640,152 of CM069437.1, read as the reverse complement.
TGTGAAACACAAACTTACGCACAAATCCACGATACGTTAATACGAAACCAAACCGGTATCCAGTAAACTTCAATAAGCCGTAAATGCCTAAATAGGAAAGCTTTTTTCTTGAACGAACTATTCACTGTGCCATTGTTAAAGACTTCCGCGGTAATTCTTCATCTAAAGGGAACGAGTTTACCACCCGAAAACCAACTAATTAATTATATTTCTTTAAGGCATTTTGACGACGGTCAACCAACTGGACTTTCTTCTATTACCGAAATCACACATATATATATCAACTTAATCGACTACCATTTCCACAATGGCTGTGTTCGAAACTCCATGAAACAAAACCATACTACCAAAAAGTGCAAAAAGGATGCAAACAAATTAAATAACGTCACAAAAGTAGTGTTGGGCCACGCTGTTTGTTTTTGTGTAAAAATGTCAAATAGACAAAATATTGTATTTCACTACCGTCACAAAAAAAATTTCAAATTGACGTAATATCACATTTCATGACTAATAAAATTTATTTGTTGAAACCTGAATCATAACTGCCTAATAAATTATAAAAATGATTTTATACCTACGTAATTTAATCGAACTCACACAAAGAAAATAAGTACTAATGTACTGAGACTGTGCAAACAAAGAACTTTTAAACAAACTGCTAAGATATATTTAATTACAATTATATCACCACTAGAATTTTGATCGAACAAAGAAAATGTCAAGTCAACACAGATTACGGAAGATTCACCGCGTACTAATTTTGAAATAAGTTAATACAAAATTTTATCCACAACTTTAAATTATAAGGTTGAATTTAAAAACGTAAAATGACTTATTAAAATCAATCTGAAATCAATAGAACAATTTCAAAATACAAGAAACGACTATCGTCAATACAAATACCGGATCTTTCACGAAAGCAACCAAACTTTAAACGACGATTACACGTTGTGTGATTGAGTATGATAACGAATCATGTATGTTCTTTTTTTCTATATTTTTTATACTAAAATTAGCTGTGACAATAAATTGGTAGACAAGGTTGGCTTTATGAACTCGCACGATAAATTCTTACTTTATAACAATAGCTATTAATTGTCTAGATAAAAAGTCAATAATTACAATAATAATGAAAGTTAATCAAGGAGATAAATCTTGTAATTGTTTAAAAAATTTTGCTATAAATTTGTCTTCGTGTGCTTATTTATTTACGGCGTCTATTCAAGAGGTTGTGCAACAGTTTCTTAAATTTATCTTCCAATTTCAATAAATAATGTCCAAAATAACAATGAAACATCTGTAACTAAACTTATTTAAAGACTTTAATTTAGTTTGAAAGAAAAAACTTTTATATAAATAAAAGTGTTAGATGTTTTTCAGCGTCTTCTACTTATTTAATTTTACATTATTTCTGCATTATAACTTTCCGATGAGTACCTACGTTAAAATTTATTCTTGTTTTTCTTTTACAAAAAAAAAATAAATAAATGAACAGATAATCAATACTGTAATTAATGAAGGGCCCGATGAGAACGGTTCATTACTACTATCAATCTTATTTACTGTAAACTCTTTAGAAGTCAACGTTTATGTACTTTTTCAAAATCAATTACAAGAATAATTAATGATGGTTGCGAAAATACTGGTTTTATAAAACAATCAAAATTATACGTTTGTGTGTGAAATGCACGGATATTAATTTCAGTTTTACGTCTTTATGCTTGTTCAAGAAAATTAAGGAAACTATGATTAAAAAGTCTGATACATGTCGATCGTCTGATATTTAAGTTGATTACAGAAGTAACGAATTTATATATTTGAAGTGGGGTCAAGTAGGGCAAGTGTGTACTCAAAATAACTGCGTTTGCCGCTAAAATAATTTTGAAATAACTCTCAAATTGTTTGAAATCAATTTTAAAATTCCCAATAACATTCGATGCAAACCGCACAATGTTATGTTGACACTTCCGTTAATCGGATCATATCATTTCGCATGAACGATGGTAGATTGAGGTTTCAGTCTATCGCGTTAAGTAATGTTGGTCACAACACAGCAGTTTGAATTAAACAATAAAATAAGAATTCAATTTAAGAACGGAAGACAAGAAAACTGACTCCTGAATTTTAAAAAGAAGCATAAATTAAAAAACCCAAAGTAGTGAAATTTGTAAACAAAAAGGCAATGAACTTATTTGTGTCCAGTGTCCATTTTGAGATGTTGGGTGACACTGTGAAGACATTAAATTTAGAGAACAAGCTCGAAACAACATTTAATATTGACAAAACACACTTTGCAAATGACAGCAGTGGGCGAAGGCGAGAAAACACTGCTGTGGTCATGGCAGCAAGTGCAAATAGAGATAAAATTCCTTGCTTAATTGTTTTTAAGTCAAAAATGTATTATATCAGTAGATGGCAGCTCAAGTGACGGTTTTGCGGAAACCGCATATGCAACCCATATAGAATGGCTAGATTGAAGTATTCCGAAAGTACTTTGAACGCACATTCGTAAAAAATATTGGCCTCGATCATTCAGTACTGGTTATATGCGATGACGATTTAATCCTTTTAACGGCGAATTTGATTAATTAAAGAAGATTAGAGGCCATTACGATTATAAAACTGTCTGCACATACCAACCATATTCTCTAGTATTTGGATTTGGTTCAAACAATGTGAAACAAAAAGTTTGTGAAGTGGCAGCGACAAAACGCCACTCCTTAAATTCTAATAATTTTTTTCTCAAACTAGGTAAAATCTAGACCATACTGAATCCCGATTTGATGCTCTAGACGTAGGACAGCTCTTTAAAGTAGTAGCTGAACACTGGTTCTTCTACCTGTAGTTTTTCCTCGTAACCAGTTGATACTTTTAAAGAAAAAATCGTAAGTAATCAAAAAAGGGTGTTTTTGTAAATAGAACTGATAACAACCAGCTTATGCCTTTTTTACATTTTAGACTTTAAGTTTTGTTCGCGGAGCTATTACTTCAAACGGTGAATAGTGGGATACCAACTTCCGTGAGAAAAAAAGAAAGAAGAAGAAAACATCATATCTCTGAACATGACAAAGCCCCCAGTAACAAATTGGTTGATTGGTCTTCATCATAATAGGACGAAATCAAAAACAAAACATTTTAAAGGTTCATGTAGCTTTTTTGAAGGGGATTGGGTGTTTGTGTCTTTCAAGTGCAAAGGTCAAAAAATGTATATTTTTTTATATCGGTTGTGTTACAGGCTTTACTTACTTACACTAAAACTCAAATTTGAAGTTTCTTCCGATTAAAAACTCTTAGTAATTTGTGTCCCGGCATAGCATTAGAAAAGTGCTACTCACTCCGTCTGTCAAGATAGAAATGCACAATTTTACAATTAAGTTTTTTTAAATTTTAGAATCATTATATTATATAGACTTTCATTTTTATTTAACATTTATCTTATATTTGTTTATTCTCTGTGTTTTTGTATGAATTTTAATTACAAAAATAAATAAAATTTTATGTTGTTTCATTCTGACACTCAAAAGTTGTTTGAGATAAAAAATGGTTGTTTAAATAATTTTAATGTTGCGTGTAGAACATTCTGCTTATTGAACCCACTTGTCGTATAATTCAAATCAAGGCTAACATATAGAAATAAGCCTAAATAACGCACTTGCTCCTGGGCCGTGTAAAATTCAGATAAGCCATGCCCGAGCGCCATCTTTTCTTATGGATAGTAAGAGAATGAACGTCTAGGCTAGAGAAAAAAAAAACATCCCAGACCCGCAATCCCCCAAAATATGTACATAAGTAAATAAAACAATCACTAATATAGAAAAATAACAGTTTGGTTTAGTTTTAATGCTCCCATGGTTACGCCATTGTTATGATTAGTATTATTACATAAATATACAAAAAGAAACAAACAATAAGACTATTATGGACCTTGGAAGTAGGTATTTTAGTGTACTGCCGCAGTGGACAAACTGTAGTATTTATTGTAAGCACGTATCAAATATGTATCTAAGGTACGATCTACCCGTAGCTTTGACGACAAGCTTAAGAATGAGATGTCAAGATGGGTTTGAATTACCCAGTAACATTGAACAAAACGTCGTCGCGTACCTACATTTCCTTTAAAAATAGTAATTCTTTTATTATAGTATTGAAATTAATGTAAGTTAATTAATACGATTACATTCGGAGTAAATCACTTGGAACGTTTTCTTATATTTAAATTTAATTTTAGCAGTTTATTCATGGTTGAAATAACGGAACATAAATATCTTGTTCTTGAATACAGAACCCCAAGGTGTTAACAGGAAGTAACCATACCAGTTATACGTATGTGAACTCTATAGAGCAATCTATAAAAGTTATTTCTATCAATTCGTAACCTCGACACATCGCAAATTATAACAAGCTTTCCAATCCGCAATCAATAACGTCACTCGCGGCAATCAATAATATTATTCACAGAAATTAAGCCATATTAATTATTCCCAGAAGCAAGGCATAAAAACTACAATAACAAGAAATAGTTGGTAACTCAAACAACATGTTTTAATACTAACCTACAATACGATCTGTTAACAGGTGAATCGTCTCACCGACTTTCACATACGTAATATTAAGTAAGGATTTGCTAAAAGAAAAGCATTTATAAGCCAGATGTAGATTGATGGCAAAATCTCATTATCCCTTACCAATCATCTTGCGTGTTAACGGCAGCACACACGCCGTACTTGGCATATCAAAAATCGAAAATGACCGGAAATGTTTTGGAAAATGAAATGCAACCTGCGCCGCCTGACTGCGTAAGACTCAACCAAATTTATCGAAGTCAGGTATTCGTACATCGGCGGTGAAAAGTTGCCTATCCGTTAATCGAAAACAATTGCAAACTACATTTTCGCCGTTACAGGACCACGCAGTTTATATAGCTCACAAACAATTAGGGAAAATGACTGGCATTCGCACAATTCTAAATCTAAAGTCAACTAATCAAAAATGAGGTCGCACTTGTCCCTAGATCTAGACGAATAAGGTTTGGCCAACACTTCAAGCAAATGTTGAATAACAAAGTTACATACACAAATACATAAAACGTTTTTAAAAACGAAATTTTTCACTTAGTCAAATAAAAATTAACTTTTTACACGAACAAATTATGCGTAAAATAAATAACCTCAATTTGTGTTGATAATTCCTAAAATAAAAATTTAAAATTTATGTCAATACTATATTTATTTTATGTCACAAGTTATAAGTGTTACTATTGTTTAATTTTTGACTTTTAGCTATTCACATCTATTTAAAAAATGGCGAATTTTAATTTACGTGCTTTAAACACGTACTATTTTAGTTAATCTTAAACAATTTACTACCTTAATTTTAATTTTAAGTAAAATTTAATATGAATGAGCTAGAACAAAAAATATTGATTATTTACAAGATTTTGCATTTGCAAACAGTAAATAAAATAAATCTATTAATGCCAAAGCCTAAATCTTTAACAATATCTTTTTTTTTGACAAATACGATGTTGGTACGTAAACGTTTTTGTTCGAAGCTTGTAACGTCCCGTTAGAGTTCATTACATTAAAATTCAATTTTACATTCGTTTATTTTCTGCAACTAATATTGCACGTAAATTTATTCAGTTTGGCAACGTCGCGTCGTATTTCGAAACGACTGAGTAGTCGACTCAAAGTGGCACTTCCGCTTGAGCAACCTCTGGTATTTCACGTGAGTGATGAAAGAAAGACTTTTCTTAATTATGGCGTAAAAACCCATACAATTTAATTTTTATTCATTCCATCTAATTGTTGGTGAGTTTACCTTTATTTTGATATAATTTTTCTATTGAATTCAACATTTTTAGTGATTTCACAATGTTACGCAATACGATTAGACAAAGGAATTCATTTTAAGGCCGTTGCTAAATGCAGCGTGAGTACATCATGTCATTTAAAAAAAACCATTCTAATTATTTATATTTAGGGTCTTTTCTTTTATTTCGGTTTTTACTAGATCTTTTATTTTGGTTTTGTCTTTTATTTACTGGATTTTCCGTTATTGGAGTTTATTATTCATTGGATTTATACATTGGTTTTATGATTGCTGTTGTGTTTGGAAATCTACATTCCTTTGGAAGAATCTTATCACTTCAACAAAGAATGTGCTAAAAATAAAAGATATCCGATAACGTCATATTAAATATGGTGAGTCAACTGGAATTATGTTACTACATTTTACATTCACATTAATTAAATTGAGTTCTTAAAACTTTTCGGGAAACATACTCGATAACAAATTAAATGTTTACTACTTTTGCATTTAATATCAATTAATAATTAGGTATAAGATTTTACGTTTTTTATTTATCACCAATTTAAAGGTGATTGGCGCCCAAATATTGTTTTAATCCAAATTTTGGTTTATTTTAATTCTGTTTTATTCTAAATATTGTTTTGATTCAAACAATGTTCATTTTTTCTTTAATGTAAATAGTGTATTATGTTATAGTTAATAAATTAAAGGAATTCACGTCTGTGTATTTACTTGCATTCAGGCTCACACCCAGAGGTCTGTGTTTCTACTGTTGCCGTGGTAAAATAATAATTTTTGTTTTTAATAAATGTATTTTCACATTTTTTATTATACGTTTTTTATTAATAATTTTTTATTACAAGCTGAAACAAAAATAACATGTGGGTGTGACTTACAAAGCAAATCAAGTATATTTGTAAATGTTTAAAAATAATTTGTAATTAATGCTTGTTATTCACATACGTACAAATCCAAATGACTATAGCTTTATATTAATAAATGTTGCAGTTGTGGAAGTACATTACCGTGTTCTCTACTGTTAAGGAGTTCCAAAAAAGCAAAACGGTTGTCCAATGGTTCACTCTGGTAGCATTTACACATTTGCATTATACATTCTTCTTCTAGTTAGCCTGCAGTATATTAAAAAATTATTTAAATTAGGTTGGTGAAAATCAGCTTGTCAACGCTTCCATTTCTATAGCAATTTTTTAATGTACACTATGAGATGGCTCTGCCATCATATTTTTTCGTTAATTTATTTGATTATTTAACGTTGATATATTATAACTAAATCAATTTATAATACCACGCTTTGAGCCTGACATTCCCGAGTCAAATTCAAACATCGAAAAATGTTCTAATACAAATTTTATTAAGTTCTTAAATATTATTCTCTACACGTGCACTTATGCACCTAACATTTTCGGTTATGTGAAAAGTGACACGTGTTCTTTCAAGAGTTCAAAACAGACTTGCATACACCAATTTTATGGTGGTGAGTTACACGCCATACAAAAGTAATGTTTGATTTCGACAAAAATGTGCGATTACGAGAAAAAGCAAGCAAGATTGCAAAAAATTTAAAAAGAAATACTAGCAAAAGACGATAACGATACTGATAGTGATTCTATTTCTGACCCTCACTATTTTGAATTTAATGATTATAATTCCATCTCAGGTACAGTGAAATGGGTACGAGTTAAATTCAGCAAAAAAATTATGACAAAAATCAAAATCGTATCCGTTATTTTGTAGAAAAAGATGGAATGAAATACAGAAAAAGTGTAATCCTTCAAACGTACGTACAGAAAAACACAATATTATTAGTCATTTACCTAGCCTGAATTCTTATGCTAAAGATATTCAGTCTTCGATTGAGTGTTGGCTAAAATTTTTCATCAAAAATATTCTAAATTTTATAGTAACCAATATAAGTAATTACTTACAAAAATTAACACATAAAAAGAATTTGAATATAGAAAAAAAACATTAGTTAAAATGAAACTGTAATTAATTTGTTATACATTGCAGAAATAAAACATCGAAGTAAGTTTCCGGCCAACACGTTTGTAACAGTTATATAACCTGGTCATACCACAGATGTAACAATTATTATATATGCTAGTTATAGTTTCGCACAATTACCAATTCAACGTAATTTGTGTACACCCAAGTTATATTAAAATATACTCTGGTTTATATATTTGCAATGTAAAAAGTTATATATAATGAAACCATTACACACATTTTAGTGTTAAAATTGAGGATCTCGACAAATATAATTCTAACATTTTTTTAAAATTAAAATAGAAAAATATTTATTATTTATATAACTAGTAATACTAATTTAATTTTACAGTAACATAACAGTTATATAAGTTAGAGTGGGAGATTTTGCATAATATACAGAGTTATTCACACTATACGGCTCGCAATATTGCGACCAAAATACGTGACTTTCAAAAAGTTTTAGTTTTGGAATATATAGGTTATATAGGTATTATGGTTATTTTTTAAAATTATTCTCATATTATACAGCATACCGTGTGTTTCTTTAATTAAAACCCAATGTATAGTATTACATTTTTAGATTTTTTGATCAAAATAAGGGTGTGCTTTAATAACGTTTATGAGGCCTAAACCTTAAAGTTTTTTAAATAATTTGAATTTTGTCAAAATATAACCTAATTTTCGCGTTTGAGATACTTAGGTAGTATCTAAGTTATAAGAGCAAATTTTACAGTGAAATGTAACAATAGATTATATTTTATAATTCGATTATAATAAACTTCACATCTTATACAGAGTGTTCAAAAATTAAAATCCATCAATTAAGAAATTTAAGTGGCTTATAACTTTATTAATTTAAATAGAACGCCATATTTTTTAATGTACGTGATAATGCGCGTTGTAATTAGGTACTTATCGAATAAAATTAGAATGTTCTATAGCGAAGTCTTCCCGTTTTTACACAATACGCCAAATAATTGTTTTTTGCACCATTTGATGTTTTTTCAATAAAAGTTCTGATGAATCTAGTTGCTTATTGTGTTTAGAAATATCAGATAATTAACAATTATAAAAATAATAATTTATAATACAACATACTGTAACAGTAATAATGGTAATAACACACCAAAGATAAAAAATAAATAAAATAAATGGATTGGAAGAAATGGATTTCACAATTGGCCCCCTCTCTCCAAATTTCTAAAATTAATCACACCAATTTTTTTCATTGGAATACATAAAAAGAATTGTCTACAATACGCTACCGGCAACACCACACGATATGAAAAGACGCATAAGAAACAATTTTAAAACTGTAACCTTGCAAATGTTGTTTAGAGTTAGCAGTGGTTCTCAAAAAAAAATGTAAGTGTCTGGAAATGGACAGCGACATTTTGAACATCTAAATATTGTGCTTTTTTTATGTTATCGTTGGTATGATATTATCATTATTGTTGCTATATCCTGTTGAATTATAAATTACGTTTTAAGTCTAAACATTTGTAAAAATATTTTTCATTATTATTCTTATGCTTGCTAACTATCTGATATTTCTAAATGCAACAGGCCACTAAATTCATCAAAATTTTTATTAAAAAACATCTGTATGCGCCAAAAAATGATTAAGCCAAAAATGACACCGGGTCGCCGCTGACACTTAGCAAATAGCATGCAACTTACGAAATTCAACTGCGACAAACTGCTTTAATTGCGGGCCCGGTCACAGTAATTTTTGTTATTCAAAATGGTAGGGCACATCAAAGCCGTATTTAACATAAGTCACCGGCTTTTGTCTACGTTAGTGCATCGTTAAAGATTGACTAGAAAATTACGGACAAAATTAAAGTAAAGCAAAATGTACAAATGAGCCAATCGAAAAATGTTTAGCGTAAACATATCGCCCACCAAATTTTAACTTTAAATTAACTAATAGTATAACATCATATAAAATAAACAATTTGATCTAAAAAAAATCTTATTCTAAACTTGACTATAAACTAAATAAAATTCTACAAAGATAGGAAAAGTACAAGAGCTTTTTATACTCTTCATAAGAGGTACGCACAGTGACCACTATCACTGCACTTTCTTGTCCTTTATAAGCTTTTTGTTTTTTTTTGGTTGTCCACTGCAAAACCGAGTTGTTGGGAGACCTTAATAATACTAAATCTCCTAGTCTGAGATTAAGTGTTGATTTGTTCCACTTAAACCTCTGTTGTAGTGTATAGAGATATTCAGTAGACCACCACTGCCAGAGTTCTTGATTTATTTTTTTTGTTAATTGCTACGGTTTACATTTACATTGCAAAGAGGAATTTCAGGAAGAGAAACAAGAGGACTTCTAACTAAAAAATGTAAAAAATCAAGGTCATTTGAATCACTTAAAGCTGAACAAAGTAGGCAAAACTATAAGAAAATTTCAATCTGCAAGTATCGTAATCAATTCATCATAGTTAAACGTTTGCGAATTTGTCACACCCGTTTTCCAAATTTCACCAAAATTAGGACTTAAAAGTGGGTTAAAATGCCAGACAATCTTTTGGTTTATCAATTAATTTTTAAACAAAGAATTCTTTAAAGTTTCAAAAAAATCTCTAATTGCTCTTAACTGCGTTGTTCCATCAATAAAGTTTTTTCCTTGATTACTGTAAAAATGATGACCAGCTCCACAACGAGGCGTGAATCGATCAAGACTAGCCTAGAATGCATCAGTAGAGAGAGATGATACTAGCTTTATATGGATGGCTTTGGTAGCCATGCAAACAATGATACAGAAATAAGCCTGTTTTACAAAGTATTAAAGATTTAATTAACAAGGTTCCCACAAAATCTACTCATATGTAAAAGTTACTTGAGGTTCAGGTAAGTTTCCCATAATGGGAATTTGTGATTTAGAATTAAATTTAAGAGAAACCGGACAGTTGTGCACCTATTTTCTAATTAATGAACGTCCAGAAACAATCCAAAACTCTCTACTGAATAATGCTTGAACGGTTTGTGAACCAACATGTAAATAAATTACATGATAGTATTGCACAGTCAATTTAGTTAGATGACAATGTTTTGGCAATAACAAAGAATGTTTGATCAACTACGACAAACAAACCGGAATTTCACAATCGACCACTCCCTTAAAAAATCCCAATAAGTTAACAAATGGCGCCAGTACTTGCAAAGACTGACACACACATTTACCGTTAACGTCAGAAAATTCCTTTTAGAAACTAACCCTTTGAAATGCAAGAACGCAATACATAAAAACTTCACGCAGTTTAAATATGCCTAAGAGGGCTTTCTACTACTTTTTCTAATATTGCGTGGAAAAAAATTTAATGCCTAAGCAACTGCTCTAGTGAGACGAGGCAAAATGTTCCATAAACAAACACAAGTACTCAAAAAATTGAAGAAGTTTTTATACTAACAAAAGCTAATGTTTGTTTGGTTTCCGGAATATTTAAAATAGCGTGCACAACACTTCTCGGTCAACGCTCAAGCAAATAGAAAGCCCGTACCACCATATATCCAAATTGCAAAATAGATTAAGAAATAACCCAGGTGAAGCATAGTAGATGGGTTGTCGTTTGTTGAAACGTGCCCCTAATACAGCTTGGGAAATGACTGATTTATTTCTGCAATGCGGTGTGCGACAAAGGTTTTTAAGGTATGACGTTTCGTGCCTAACCAAGACAAAACTATGCTAGAATCAGTCTAAAGGCGAACTAAATGAGTAAGAAATCATTCAAGGTTCGAACAAATAAAACAACACCGCACAATTCTAAACGCAGAATTGTGATAACTTTTAGACTAGCGATCTTTGTTTAAGACAATTTGACTTTAGTGTATTCAGTGCTGTTACAGGAATGAACACTAATTGCATAGCCATAACCAAGTTTAGATGCGCCCGAAAATCTTAAAATCTAACAACTGACAGTCTGAGGTATTAAAACGAATATTAGTATTTTAATTTTAATTAACATGTTAAATTTAGAAGCAAATTCTGCCCAAGCCGTGCATAAAATATGAGGAACGGGTTCATCTTAATCAAGCTGCAGTCTTCACAATCTTTGCAATAGACACTTTGCAAAAACATTGCTGGAGATATCCATCTTAAAAGATCAAAAAAATCTAGCTATATTAGACAAAACACTCCCTTTTGTGTGGCCTATACACAATTACACAATTAAAAGTGTAAGAAAAAACGTTTTGTTTAGGGTTCCATAAATTGCTTAAAATTTTGTGAATTACTTCTAAATCTGATTCTAGAGAAAAATGTTCTTCATCAAGAGTTTGAAACAAGAAGACGAACTGTTGTTTAACCATTTCTGCAAACTAAAACCGTCAAGTTTACAAAAATCAGTCAGTTCCAGCTGAATGTAAAGAACTTCTTTTTTAGACTCAGCACCTGAGACAATGTCATCAACATACATGTTTTCCTTAAGTACTCGTGCCGCCTTCAGATATGTACTTCCCTCATCACAAAACAATTGAAACAAATCTCGAATAGCAAGAAGAGATGCAGACACTATTACATATGTGACTGTCTGCAAAACAAAAATTTCAACTGGAGAATCAAGAGAATTTCTTCAAACAACGTGCTGAAAACATTGATCATCAAAATGGATAAGAACATGTCTCTACATTTTGGAAATGTTTACGGTAAACGCAAATTTGTGCAACCTAAAGTTGTACACAATACCCTCTAAGTTGTATTGTAAAACAAGGCCCGCTAAAAAACATTGGTTAAGAGAAATATTATTAATTTGTTTTGCGGAAGCATCAAACACTACCCGAATTTTAGAGGTAGCACTTTCAGGCTTGTACACGGCGTGATAAAGAATTGTGTACTTTGATGATTTTTTAGTCGGTTTCATATGACCTAACTCTAAATATTCTTTTATAAACTAACGATACCATATAGCTCTTTTAAGTTGACTTACATAACGCCGCTCTTAAGAAGACAATCGATTAAGAGCTAATCGTCGGTTATTTGATGTAGTTTTGAAATCTTTACCAAAAGGAACCTAGTCACTGTATTGACCAAGCGAGTCCTTGAAATGAGTTTCAACAAAATGACGTTCGCAAAATGACTCTTTAGGATCTTCCTGAACACTAACAAAAGGTTCCTTTAATTTCCAGAGTTTTTGCATGACGATACTCAAGTCTTACCATAGTGATACGACTCTTGAACAAATAATCACGCTATTTTGTATTAATGGTAGGTGTAAAACCGCAGAAATAAAATAGAGGGCCCATTATAACCAAACCAAAAACTGTTGATACTGTTGCAGGAAAGACATTCAAATGAGGTTGGTGCTCTAAAATTGCTCTAACAAATACCTCGTTTCTTAACAGTCCGTTAATAAGACCCAAAACATCAAACGAAGACTCAGCAAGTTCTATAGAACCGAACCTTTCTCTCAGTTAATTAGAAAGACTTGCCATCGGTAATTGTAAAGTCAAAGTTGAAAGAATCTCAGTTTCAAATTTCATTTTTAATTTATGATCGAAACGGGGTGATATGATTGACTTAACTTCTACCTTTAGAAGCTAAAGTAGGTGACGATCCTATTCCCACAACTAAGACTCTTGAGCGAGTAGGTTGAATGCCTAATTTGTTGTCAAAAATGATCTTTGACACCTGCTATCCAACACAGCCCTGAAAGATACTAAATGCCAGAAGGCGTCCTTAATATGCAATACAACTGTACCTAACAAAATATCTGCAGATGAATTCGTACATGAACTAATTTGTAACACCATCATAGTATCGTTGCTAGAAGCAAGCAAGGATGTGTTAACTTCAAAGTTTATCTTTGTGATTGTTTGAGATATTGCTACTAGTAGAAAACTTAGCGGAATTACTTTGAGAACCTCTAAATGAAGAAGAGAATTGTGACGTTCCTTGCAGTGATACAAAAACACACAATCACTGTTTTTATGCTTTGACAAAAGACAATTAAAACAATGGTTATTTTGATTAACTAGTTGAAAACGTCTATTAGGAGTGGTTTTGAGAAATTTGGAACACTTCATGAACCTGAGACTGCCAACACAAAGGGCATTTGTTAATATCAGTTGAACCAATAAAAGAATGCACCTTGTATTTCTGATTAAATTTAGGCGTAATATTTCAAGTTAAAGGAGACAAATTTATTGAACTTCCGCACGAAACCAAATTAATTTGAAGGATTTTGCATTTTGATTCGATAAAGGAAATCAATAAATCGCAAGTAGGGAAAGTATTGTTCTTAGAATGTTTTTCAAAACTTGTCCAAGGTTTTTAGACCTACGTATAACAAAATGAATTGAGCCAAGTCAGGGATATCCAACTTTTGTAAAGCTAAAACGTTCTCTCTAAGCACCGATAAAAACCTTTAAAGTTCGATCAAAAATTACGTTCTTAATTGCGGGAAACCCAAAATCTGTTGTAAATAATCAACCGCAAGAACTCTAGGTTCATCAAATTGCTTGATCAAAATGCTTCAAGTTTGAGCGTAATTACTAAAATTAAAGGGAATCGAAAAAATAGCCTCAGCTGCTACGCCTGTTAACGAAACTTTCAAATAATTGAATTTGTCGATATCTTTTAAATTCGCGGGTTATTATGAATTAGAGACAAATACGAGTCTCTAAAGCAGCACCTATTTATCAAGTCATCATTAGTTTTTGACAAAATTTAAATTATTTTGCACTTTTACAAAACGCCTGTGACCTTAAATTAAAGCTTGAGTTGTCTTAATATACGATTTTACACTGTATTTATTCTTGCTTAAGAAATTCCGTCACTTTTGATCCAGCATCGATTGTTCGAGACGTATCTAGAATGTTACAGTATGAAGTATCGTCAAAGACATTAATATTGAAAAACATATATTATAAAAAAATATTATTGAAGAACTTACGTATAGACTTAAATCAACATTTTTATGATCGAATTCATAATGAGAATTTATAATTCATTTTACCGTGTGTTGTTTCTTCATACGGCTTGAATATTTTACTTCAAAGTAAGTGTTTTAATTCTGCTTTAATTTATTATCCTAATAAACTTCTGATAGCAAACTTCCTTTTTACCACAGAACTTAAGAACAAAAGCACAAAGAATAAAAACAACGTATCGATCCGATTCGTACAACAAACGCTTTGAGAACACAAGCAATTGAAATATCTAATGAAAAAGGAAATAAATAAACCTCAGACAACTGAAGATAAACACAAAAGAATGAAATAAAATTTCAATCGACAAATTTGGCTTTTTGATTAACACAGTTACTTAAATGTAACAAAGGATAATACAATTTTGCAACATAATTTACTACACGGTTATAATAATAATTTCGTTAAACAAGAATAATAGGTTTTTTTTCAAATCCTTGTAAATTATGCAGACTAACGTTAATAGCAGTGACACAAAACAAAATGTGGTTAATTAATTAATTAAAAAGAAAAAAATACCAAAACAAAGAAGAACGCTACAACAAAAAAAAATAGTAATTTTTTACGCTCCTTGAAATATAAGTTTCTTTTGTGTAATAAAATCAACAAAGTTTGACCTTATTTTTCAAACAGAATTTTTACATCCTTCTATGTTAACACAAAAATCATATAAATACTTTTTCGTTTCTGTTTGGTATAAAAAAAAATTAGATACGATTTTTGACAGCTTTTGTTTACAATAACAATTCAAATTAGCTTTTAGAATGTACATATCTATTCGAAAATGTTCGTTCTATAGTATAACATACATGAAACATATTACTTTTATCGATCATTTATAACGACGCTACGTAGTTTATTTAATTAATGAATTGGTTAAGAACACTCTTCACTAGGAGGGGCAAATTAAACCACTTTAGATTTTTTCTATGGCGACGTTTCGTGCACACATGCGTGCACTTCTTCAAGCCACTGAAATATATTGTACGTAAGCTACACATTTCTTATTACATAATAAATAAATAATACGTTTTAGGTACAAAACAAGAAACTTACACAAAAAGGTTCGAGTGGAAACGTCCTCAACTCCAAACAACATGACAATAACTAATTACACAATATAAATAACATGAATAAATTGTTAAAATATTACTAAAAAAGGTCAAATAATTAAAATGGTGTATATGAAGTTTAAGTAGTCCACAGTTTGTTACGAAAAACCTTAACTGCTTAAAGAACATATTAAGGAAAAATAATTACCCGAATAACTTAATAAACAGAATACTCATACACACTAACACAACTAATAATAATAATACTCCACCACCAATAAACCCATCCATTACTAACCCTAATACTAACCCTAACACTAACGTTATTTACACAAAAATAATAAATGTTCCAAACCTAACAAAAAGAATAATTCCGATTATAAAAACCGATCATATTAAAATAATAACGTATAACACTAATACTATCTATAACATGCTGTACAGTAGAACTAAAGATAAAACTAATATAAATGAAAAACATGATGTAGTGTACAAGCTAGATTGTATGTATCATATCAATACGGGACATAATTTTGATTTCAACAATCCTAAAATTTTAGACAGAGATTGTAACTATAAAAAGCGATTAGTTTCAGAGATGATATTCATCAACGTTTACAAAAACAACATTAATTTCAATACGGACACTTACAATTTAAGTAATGTTTACAACAATTTAATATCAAAAATTGGTTATTAGCTTTATATAGGTCTAGTAAATTCGCGGTATTTTTCGTTTCTTATCTTACTTGATTACCTTGACATTGCAAATATAATTTTTGATTATGCATGTCGTGTCAATTGTTTGTCATTCTTTGGTTAATTGTTCATATACACCATTTTAATTATTTGACCTTTTTTAGTAATATTTTAACAATTTATTCATGTTATTTATATTGTGTAATTAGTTATTGTCATGTTGTTTGGAGTTGAGGACGTTTCCACTCGAACCTTTTTGTGTAAGTTTCTTGTTTTGTACCTAAAACGTATTATTTATTTATTATGTAATAAGAAATGTGTAGCTTACGTACAATATATTTCAGTGGCTTGAAGAAGTGCACGCATGTGTGCACGAAACGTCGCCATAGAAAAAATCTAAAGTGGTTTAATTTGCCCCTCCTAGTGAAGAGTGTTCTTAACCAATTCATTAATTAAATATAAAGGAGGACGTAACCTACAGTACTTGTAGTTTATTTACTTACCAACGATGAAAAATGCTCTATTTATTGCAAGATTAGAAATTAATATAAAATAACTAAGTGCGCGTGTCTTAAGATTCTTAAAAATACACTAATTAATTAAAAAATATAACTAACTATTGTTAAGTTTATCGAGCTTTTGTCATATTTTCGAATTAAATATTCTGTCAGTTTCTTAAATCGCATCGAATGTTCTGAAAGTTTAAGAATTTTTAAATATACTCGTATTTAAAAAATAGCAACAAAGTGTAAAAAAAAACTTAATAGAATTATAAAAAAACAACCTCTCTCTTTCTCTCTCTCTTTGTGGGGCTAACATAGTTTGCGTCCATTGTCTATTTTTTTTGGTATTGCTCCTTTGTTGGCTATTTCTTTTGAGTTTTTTTTTCTGTCTCATTATTTATTGATTTATGTATTTTCTTTTGGACTTCCTTGTCCTCCCTGTCCTTTTCACTTTTACTTTCCATACGGTTAGTTTCTATTTCTTCTTCCATTAACGATGAGCTTCAGATGTTCAAATTGTTTTTTCTTTTTATTGTAGTTCTTTTAGGAAATTCTTCAAAATCCATATCTTTGTTCCTTTCAGTCTGTTGGTGTTTTTTTATCACCATCATTTTTAATAATCCAAATCTTACCAGTACGAGCTTGTTTTTACCTTGACTAGTTTTCTTTCTACTTAATTTTTTATATGTTCTACTTCAATATCGATATCAATCCCTTATTACTGTCGTTACCTTCTCTTTTAATTTTAATCCAGGTTCATTGTCCGCCTCTTGTAATCCTTGTGTTATAATCTTTCTTTTTCTTAATTCCTTTTCCACTTTTGTCATCAACTTTTGTTGCCTCATCAACTGCAACTTCAACCCCTTACTTTCTTCTTTTAAGGTAATATGTTCGCTTTTTAGTTTGTTTACTTCTAATTGAAAAGTATCTAATTTTTTGCTATGGTTTCAAGCCGTTCCGTTCTGGAATTCATTGTGGTTATTTGATCTTGAATATTTTCCAAAATTGTTTCCATATTTGTGTTTATTTTTATTATATATACTCTGTTGCAATGTGTGTTGCCGGATTTGCCAGCGCTTGGGTTGCTAAGATTTTCTCTTTTAAAAAAGTCGCCCTCTTATTAATGAAATTTAGGTTATTACAAACTTTAATTATCATAAACTAAATAATAAAAACGACTCAGCCTGTTTTAATTGTTTTTCTGCCCCTTCTTATCTTCCACTTTTATATTATTTTATTCAAATATTTTGCTTTTTGTTTTGTTTTAGATAGATTAAATCACCCAGTTATACATGTGACCAAGTTTGAGTATTAGTTAAGTTAAACAGATAAATTTTCTAAACCCAAAAATAAGCAGAAATATTAACAATCAAAAATAACAAAACATTTATTTACTTACAAAGTGATGCACTAGACAAAGCACATTTACTAAACACTGCACTTTAATTTTTTTACAATTTCTATTTTAAGTAATTGGCTACATTTACAGTAATAACACTCTTAAAGTTTATTGTCATTCATTAAAGAGTTCGACAAATATGTTTTTTGTAGTTTCGCAATAATGTTCTGAAAATTGCTTGCTATCAAAATCACTTTTGCTTTTCCATATTTTTCTGTGTGGTTTGAAGAATGATTCCATAGAACGCGGACGGTTATGCAAAGAACGATTAGGAGCACAAACGGTAAACGTCTCAGAATCGGGCCTGTCTTCCATTTCAGTTGCAGGGTATAACACTTTAATGTCGCTGGCGACTTCAGTCAGTTCTGTGTTTTTTGAAAATATTGTCTGGTAATTACTAACATTCAACGATTTATTGGCATCTAAAATTTTACACCTTGTCAATAACTCCTCGTCATTTCTTTGGTGTAAATTGTCATCTCCGTGACAATTTATATTTTTGTTTAAGTGTTTTTGATGTTGTAAATTATATTTGTTACAGTGCTACACATGGACATACATATTTAAAGATTCATTAGTGGGTAATGGAATCATTAATTGAATCTTTATCCGATTTATTGCTTTCTTTGGTAGTCAATTAAAGTGTGTCTTCAATGTTAACAAAATCTTTTATAGTACAATACATTTTAGAAATGAAATAGTGTTTTGGTTTGTCTCTTTTTAGTTCTTTTTTGTGAGCGGCGATCGTTCGCAAATCGTCATCTAAAGAACACAAGATATAAGTATGCCCATGTCAGACTGAGATTTTTTTAAGCCATTCTTGTATTTTATTGCTGGTAGGTTTTTAAAATACTTGATTTGACTATGTAGTGTGCAAATGTTGCTTTATAACATCTTGATGTTTTCGATTTCTTGTAGCTTTAGTTTGTTTTTGTTGAACATGTTCGGTACAAGAATTGGAATACGACTCTCGCGTTTTTTCGTTTCTTTATATTTGTCTGAAAGTTTTAAACTGATATAACTGTTATTGGTAAAATTGGATTTCTCGTTTTTAAGCTGTTCAAAGTCAAAATTTAATGATTTTCTAGATGTTCCTGAATCGGTTTTACTTAAAGTTTCTGAATCTTGCTCAATGGATTCTGTAAAGCTATCAGTTTTATCACAATTAGTTTTATTATTAATGTATATTAAACATTTGAGATGTTTAAATTGCTTGTGTTTGATCTCGTGTCGTTTTCGATTTATATCGACGGACTTAAGTAAATCTTACCATCTAAAGAATTTTCACGTTTACAAAAAGCAGATTGGTTAATACGTTAAAGCATTGTTAAAGTTATTGTTTGATCTTTGACGCACGCTTCGCTGTATTGAAATTTTGTTTGTTTTGGTTTTTTGCTCTGTTTTTATCAGTAGTGGTGCGTGTTTGTATATATTCCTTATAATTGTAGATTTTTTTTTTGGCAATTCTAGCCTAAGCTATCTACGTCTGCCTCAGAATGAGCGACTGCAAACAGCGTCTCTTTCTACAGCGAACGTCTAAAGGAAAACGTGTCAACATGCTTGACAAACGTCGCAATCTAAAAGAAAACGACCCTAGGTGAGTAAAGCGTGTTACTCAGAATCTTACACTGATTAGTCAGTTTTCTAAGAATTCTGAGGAAAGTAAAAACTTGACAAAACACAATAAGAAAAGTTAATAACAACTACATACTGTTCAATAAATTTTGACAAGCGTGTGAATTTCGCGCTAATACATTTAAGTAAACGTCTGTTATTACGCTACTTGAACCGTTACATTGCAACCGTTACTGTTCCGTTAAATTACTGTTATATCGCCGCTACGTTATCACCGTTACATTACAACCGTCAAATTGCCGTTACATTACAACAGTTATATTACAACCGTTACATCACAACGTCTTAACTTTATACTGTTTGCATCTCTATCTGTTGTATTTTGATAATAAGAGATTTCTTACTCCAAATTTTCATTTTGCGGTTAAATAAATAATGTACCTATTCAATCCGCCAATGCTTCTCTTAGTAAGTTTTACCATTCAGTTTGAGTCTGGGATTGTCGTTTAGGATTTGGATCCAGTCACCCGCAGATTGCATCAAGAAATAAAATTACCACAGATAATTACAATTTACGCTTCTTGCAATTAAAATCGGAATAAGTGTAAATGCTTAACTTGGAATCCTGTAATCTTGCCAATATAATACAACATTAATCTAGTGACTGATTTGCTGTTTGTTAATGAACCTAATTCACCGACAAGAAACCAGTCATGTAATTTTGTTTAATTTAAGCTAAATAAGATAAGATTAGTAATTAAGTTTTAACAATAAAAATAATATGTATTAAGTTAAATATTACTTTGCTTTATTTTTCTTTATTAACTTATGCTTCACTTTGATTACGAATATTCAAAATCAAGCAGTTTCGTTTGTTTTTTTTTCTATTAAATTTTAACGTTAATATTTTGTAATTTTGTGTTATCGTATTTTGTTTATTTAACTTCATGTAAATTTAATTTTTTTATTTCCTCTATCTTATCTTTATTTCTGATGCTTACTTTTAATTAATTTTTATACTACTTTGCCTTTTTTTAAAATTTGATAATAACTTAATAAATTTTAATAAACATTGTCTTATTCAATCCGTCAAGTCGTAAAGCCTTATAATCACATTGCGTGCGCGGTGATTGTTGTGCAATATAATTTCAGATTTAGGACGTTACAATCCTACAGGTGAGTTCACTAAGGGTCATGACCAACCTGATGAGCTTCGTTTTTTTGATTGGCGTCCACAGTGATTTTGAGTATTTTACTTTCGTTTTTGAGATTTCCAAAATAATCACAAATTTCTATTTTGAGTTAATTCTCCCCTTTACTACGGAGTACTAAGCAAAACCCTCAATTATTTTGCAGTTTAGCTAGGCATTTTTTCTTTACCATCTTTAGCATGTAATAAATTAAAACCGTTATATTGCCGTTACATTAACATTATTATACTTCCGTTACACTACAGCCGTTATATTGCCGTTGCATTACAACGGTTACTTTGCCGCTACATTACAACCGTTAACTTGCCGTTACATTGCTGTTACATTACAACCGTTACATTCTCTATGTTAAAAATGTTTTGATGTGATTTTCGTACCGTATAAGTTTCGTCCCAGAACGCTGACTTTTTGCTATATTTAGAATGTCGGCTGTCATTTTGTTGTTTTTTTAACGGATAGAATTATCCAAAAGAGAATAATCATTTTTCGGTGACTGTGGTACGGTTTAACGTAAGCGCCCGGCGAGACTTTTATTTGTAAATATTCACACTAATCTATGTTATAAATGGGTGTAGTACTTTTGCTGCTTATGTGAAGGTCTTTCTAGGGTAAAAATTTATTTCTACTTTTGTGATTTAATTTGATTTTTCCGTAATTGTTATGAGCAATTTTTGATTCCTACACGTATTTCATTAATGCGGAGATATTGACACCTGTTTGTTCATACTAGAAGAATTCCTACGATGAAGTCATAATCTACGACGTACTAAAATGGGTGTAACACCTACGTTGATTAAAAATATTGAATCCTTTGATTAATTATTACAATTCTAACCGTATTGAAAGAACTACTTACCGAAAAACCATTATTCATTTGGGTGAAATTAAAGTGCCATTAGTTAACCGCATACTTAAAAAAGAAAAAAAAAATTGCAAATTGTGAGTACTGTATTTTCTATTTTAATTTTCTTTTACCTACGTTGTCAATGGTTTGCACGCACAACTATACGTACATATGATTGTTGTCACAATTAACTATAAAACTTTTAAAACAGTGTGCTATGGTTCGCTTAATCATTGATGTATTGGATATTTGTGTTATATTTACCAATGCAAATTTGTTTTTTTTGGTATGTAAAAGTTTAATTTTATATACACCGCTCAACCAAAAATGAATTGAATTAACAATTATTACCTGTGATCCTTACCTATCTACTACCAATTGAACGCATCAATGTAATTTTACCTTGCTTTTTTTTCTTACCTCGCTTTCTGTGATAAAACAAATATATTCGTGGTTACCACTTGTGTCTTGTCATTGGCTTTTGGTATATTTAAACGGTGTCTTTCGATCTCGTTTTTAACAGTTTTGGCGCTTTTTTAATTTGCGTTTTGATTAGCACATCTGCAACTCGCGTGCCAAATCATATCGAGTTAGCCGCCAGCAATTAATTTCTCGTAGTTACATTGCCATTACTGTATCACCGATACATTGCCATTACATTATTACCGTTAAAAACTGATACAATTCTGTCAATTTAACAACCTAAGAATTTTAGGACAGTACCTATGCAACAGGTTAAAATAAGACTAGAGACTTAATTAGAAAGAGTATTAACTGTATAGATTAAGAAACGATCAGAAAAAAATATTAGTAAAGAAAAATCGATAATGAATTTACAAAACAAGAACATCCAGAGGAAAACTGAACACTAGAAAAAAGAAACAAACAGACAATGAATGAAAACTACCTAATTAACAAAAAATATAACGAAATAAAAAATATGAGAAGCCAAAACAAAAAGCTGTTTAGTTCATTTGTTTTCTTGTCTTTTTTGACAATTTTTTGTCACAGTTTTCAAATAAAGTAAGGAAATCAACGTTAGAAGGAAATATTTTTGGGTTTTGAAGCAAGTTCGAAGACTAGTAGTACATCCGACTCTATAATGTAGTTGTCAGGAGGCCAAATCTTAAGATTTGGTAGTTACGGTTGTAGAGATAATGAAGAAAGTTCAGTCCTTGACGTTTTCCTTGACATTGAGTTTAAGTATCGTAGCTAGAAATTGCGTGATCGTAGGTGTTTGTGCGACACAATTCATGTTTTTCTTTGGAGGGTTTACATATGCTTTTTTTGACGGATCCAGTGCAGGCCTAAGAACTACCCAAACTTATGTTTTTAAATTTTTATGTTGCTGACCAAAGGTCTTTGAATTTTATTTTGCGACGATTTTATTTTTTTTTATTTGAGTTTTCATTTTCATGTCAATTTCAATTATGCTAAGTTATATTGTTATACTGTAACAAAGCTTTTATTCTATCAGCCTTTTGCAGTTAGTGCCATTTAAAGACATCAGGTTTTTAATTTAATACGTTCTAAAAAGGTGAGTTTCATTTGGAGTGTGTTGAATCAACTTGTTGGTTGGCAAAGTTCAAAGGTCTAATTAAGCTATTAATTTTTCTGGCGCCATTTCGAATTTGGTCATTTACACAAGAGTATTAAAATTTTTTTATAAATGAAAAGCTTTAAAACAGGTAATTTCTTAGCGTATATGATTTTTCCATTTTTAAATATTTGGGGTTAAAATTATTTAACTCGATGTAAAAAAAATTATAATAATGGTATATTTTAAATTTGGTAGAAATCAATTAAATTAAAACATTGTTTTGTTAAAACGTCGCTAACTGTAATAGTGCAAAAGTTTGTCAGTATACTTACAAAAACCGACGCCAGACACTAGTGGCAAATATTTTTAGTTTTACGAACTCGTCAGTACCGGGAATACGATTTTTACAACTATATTGATAAGTTTTCGTAGTAGATGGCGTTTGTCGCAATGTTTTTAAGTATTTGTTCCTCATGAATGGCACATGCGAAGTTATATTTCTAAAAACTTTCTTGATCCTAAATAATATAAATTACTTAATTTTAAATAGTTTTTAGTTTTGTACTTCTTACATTATTCTGGTTTTTAAATTATTTTAGTATAATTGTATTAACAAAGCAATTGCTATGATACATTCTGACTTTACAAACTTTAAATTACTTTCTAAACTTTCTTATGTATTAATTTTATATTTTATATTCTCATTTTTTAAAAATTGAAAAAGTTTTCATCGAAAACAATTAATTTTTCATCCATAAATAATAACAAAGTAAATGTAACGTGGTAAAAAAACTGAACTACATTTAATTATTATTTGATCATAAAAAACACATTAAGTGCAAAGTCTTGTTCGGCTTAAGTTGTTTATCCAAAGACTGAAGAAAATATGCCAAGCACGCTAAAGCATTATTAAAGATATTAGGTAGCTAGAATAATCTTGCTTACAGTCAGAAATTGTTACAAAGAGACGATTACACGTTACAAACACCGAAAACGTAAGGCAAAAATGCATAACACGGTTTAGTAAACAACAAGCTTGATCCTATAATTCCTTTTGCGCATTTAGTATCACAATAAATCAAAAACAGAAAAATATTTTAATTACAAATAAATTTAGTGATTTAAATCTAAAAAAACGTTAAAGTAATCCATGCTCAAAGTGGAGTATTAGATATACAGTTATTTAACTTAGCCTTCTCCACAAAAATATTTTAATTTTAATTTATTTTATTTTATAATAAACATATTTCGACATTTTTAAATGTCATTATCAGTATTTACTTTAAAATATAAAAGAGCATATCCAGTAAAATAAGTAAATTGACAAATGTCAAAAATAACAAATTGAAACTCTCAATAAACATACAGCCAGAAATGATAAAAAATAAATTAAAATTTTAAAAATAGAAAGGTAAAATTAGAATTTAGGATTAAGAAGAGAAGTGCTTATATCAAGAAGTTACGAATTACGAATAATAATTTAAAATCTTATATTGCTAATAATAAAGATCCTATTTCTGCTTTAGATAAATCTGGTGTTTACAAAATTTTGTGTTCTTCTTGTAATTCTTCTTATGTCGGTCAAACTGGAAGAAAGTTCAAAATTAGATTAAAAGAACCTATTTATTTATTAATAGAAATTTAAATACTGATATCTCTAATACCTGTTCTGCCTTTGCTAATCACATTTGTCTACTAGTCATTCTTTTTCTCCTGATCTCAATATTAAACTTCTTCATTTTTGTAATAAAGGCCATTATCTTAACAATCTTGAAATTTTAGAAATTCATCGTTTTTCTAATGATAATTCTTCTACGTGTCTTAATGAACTTCTCAATATAAGCATAAGAGGAGAAGCCTCTTCTTAATCCTAAATTCTAATTTTACCTTTCTATTTTTTAATTTTAGTTTATTTTTTATTATCTTTGGCTGTGTGTTTATTGATAGTTTCAATTTGTTATTTTTGACATTTGTCAATTTACTTAGTTTACTGGGTACGCTCTTTTATAATTTAATGTGTTAACTATATATTATTTGTAAACATACTAATGATGACATTTAAAAATGTCGAAACGTGTTTATTATAAAATAAAATAAATTAAAATTAAAATATTTTTTGTGGAGAAGATTAAATTAAATAATTTAGTTGTAAATCTATAAAAAAACACAAAAAAGTACGATTGACATTAGTATTATTAAAGGTACACAATTAAGACTTAATTACGTTAATTTTTAATTAAACTGTAAGCAGTGCGGAAAGCTCTAAGTGCTAGTTCGGGTAAACTATATTTGAATCTTAATAGTTTAAGTGCTACAATGCAGTCGTTTCGTATTATGTTAAAATCGCAAGAGGACTAATGAAAAACGACTATAAATTACAAGCTTTAACTCGAATTTATTGTAGGATAATACTATTAAAGCCCGTCACATTTGAAAATAAAAACTAGAATGCGTTCAAAGTATTCGATTTATTACACATAACTTTTATGCTTTTTTGTTCTTTAATTAGAAAAACTAATTACAAACTTTTTTAATTAAATTGCATTCTTTTCAGTTATCGTATATAAAACCCGAGAGTTGATTAAGTAAAAAAATTACTCGAATGTGTAATTAATGACGATTTGTACTTATAAATTGTTTTTCAAACTCCATTTGTTTTTATTTTCTTTTACAATTATTGTAATCGTTTATTAATTTATCTAAAAATCTAGTTTTAATTCTTTGTTGTGTTAATAACAAACTTGTTAGTTTTCAGTAAAATAGCAATGCAAAGTTCCAAGTATTTTAAATGTTTACTTGTTGAAGTTGTATTACTTTGATGTAAACACATCATACTAAGTTTGGCAATATTCTACTATAACTATATACTTTGAGAGTACAAAAGTTGTTCTGATAGGAAAAATTATATGTTTTTAGTATTACTATGAAACGTATTAGTTTTTTGTTATTCTTGTTATCCAATATAATGCTTTCTTGAAGAAACTTTATGCTAAAATTTATTTAGTGTTCTTGTAATTGTAAAACAGTTTTTAGATAACGAAAATTATGCAATTTTTAATAAAAATAAAAATTATATGTGCGTGTATTATATGCACTCAACTCATAAAATAACGAGACAAAGGTTTTGTGTAAAAATACAGTACTAGTGGTGTAAACCAGGTTTGGTTTTTTGTGGATTTACCTGATCTGCAGGTGTCGTGTTTTGCTTAACTCGCATTAAAACTGTTATCATTGTAATACTCGTTTTTCATACTACTTTCTATATTTCTATATAAACTGCAATTTACCACAAACTTATGTTTATGATTTATTAAGTCTTATTTGTAACGATTTAAAATGCGTTTTAGTACGTTTAAACTGTCGATTAGGCAACTTTGCAATCGTAGTCGTGTAGAGTAAATAACGCAAATGGTTAGTAAAGTTTTTAGCCGTAACACGGCGCTACTTGCTTGATTTCCGGATGTGTGCTAATTACTGGACTCATAATTAACTTCTAAAACAGTGTAGTTGGGAACAAAGGGGTATGGCTTATATCGATGGGTGCGTTTTTTAGTGTTACCGTACTTTAAAGTATTTATTTTGAGTACTAATAGTCAAGCGGGGACACACGTGGTAATAAGCCACCGCTGTGAAATAGTTTCAAAGTGAGGTTGGCGGAGTTTGCTATAAACCAAATTTGAGATTGTTTGGTGCATCAAATTTAAAGTGCTAATTGTTAATTGTGCTACGAGGTCACAGACCGCGTAATAACGTTACTTTATTACAGCATTTAAACTCCGAGTATCGTTCGATATTATGTAAATTAAGGTTACTTTCATAATTTTATAAATTCGTCCTGTAAGGAGATTAGAAAGCATATGGCGCATAGGATCTGTTTTAGAAGGGTTAATTAAACCAAAATTTGTTTGATATCCTTTGCACGCTTGACCTCATACGGTTCGGTGAGAAATTTGATTATAAAAATCTTTAACGCAAACGCGTTTAGACCTTTGAAGTTAAGCGATTGCTACCAGTCGATAATTTTTCTTTACGCACGTATGTCTTAGGGTCATTTACTTCTAAATCTGCGATAAACTTTATCGATTCATGCGATAGAACTACTTATAATGTTTATGCAATTTACACGATAACCGGTGATATTGACCTAGAATAACAACTAATTTGTTACGTACGAAATTTTCATTACGGAATACCCTGTATAAGTAATTGAAATTAGATTCCGGTTTGGACGCCCCCTACCAATCGTTTCGTGTGACTGTCATTTCCGACGAAATCATTAATCTGTCAACTGCATAAAATGGCCGGTGTGGCTTGCAACTAATTCTCAAAGAGCATCCGTAGTAATGGGGATCAAATTATAAGTGTACTACGATAATAAAATATTTGAGTCGTCACCGGGTAAGATAATTGCTGTCGTTTATTAAAATTCTGTTGTAATTTCTCGTAATTTGATAGCCGTTCCACCACGTTCTGGCACATGTTCCTATTCGATAACGAATTATGAAGGATTAACTTCGAAAAATACTTTCGTGGGACGAGTATAACTCGATCTATAAGACTTACGGTTAAAACTAAATGAACCGAAGATAATCACACTTCTACGAGATTCTACTCAGGCGGCAAACACCTGCGAAACCACCTGTCATCGACGGTGTATAACAGCATTCAATAACCGGGTTATGTTATATGTACTTTCTTTAACAATAAGTAACCATGTTTGTAGATTTTGATTTCGTGAGGCATTGGTTTGACACGATTTGCTACTTAAAAGTTATGTCAGGCTCACTTGCCGGGGAAAGCGCTTTCTTCGACCAAGTAGGAGTTACTGTATTGTGGGTAAGTTGATTTATTTATTTGTTCGCTGTCAGAAAGGTCGCTCACGAAACTTTAGCTAATGTTAATTCCGTAATTGCTAACATTGTTTTATTACCATTAAGGTAGTATCATTAGTTATTTTGTATTTTTCGCATACTGTGTACAACCAAAAATTAGTACGAAAGTTTAGTATTAATTCAGTAATTATTATCACTGTTTTATTATCAGTAAGGTCGTATTATTAATTATTTTGTGTGTTTCGCATGCTGTGTACAAACAATATTTACTACGAACTATTCTTCGCTGTTCGCTTCAACGTAACTTACCTATGTATTGTGTGTTGCCGATACGGTTGGCATTCATGTACTGAAAATTCGCTATATCTGTGATAATCATCGACGTTACTAAATTAAAGTTGTTATATTGGTTACTCTTTCTTCTATGGCAACATACCTTTCTCTTTTGATTGTCGTTATCTAATAACAAACTTTGGCTACTCGACCATCAGAGTAACAAGGATTGCGAACCTCCAATTGAGTTACAAGTTTGGACCGTCTGTCGTGAGCGAGGCAGAAGTGTTATCTTGGATCAGCTCTGGCGCCCTTAAGCACACTTCCTGTGAACCTCCCCTACTTCCGACTATATGAATTGACCGTGCAAGGTTCGTAAAACCTAAAGCTTGTAACAAATTATAATGTAGATGTTACTGTATATTATCACTAACGTAGCTACAATACGAGATTATTTTATGTATTAATAATTTAGGGATGTACCGACGACTAATATTTAATCTGGGACTTTCCTGTGATATCTGTATGGCTCTTGTTTCACCTTTCTGTCTATCAGCTGTGATGCGTTACTAGTCCAGAATAAATTGCAGTTTAAGTTGTTATATTTTTGAGTTCTTTTATTTCTCAACGCACGATTGGAATTGCGGGTATTTTGCGTTTCCTTTCTCAGGTCCAGACTTTTGGTTCTTTTGGAATTTTTCTTTTTACGCAAGAACAGGTGGCTCAGGGCACTGGCTCATCAAACGAAAATGGGTACGCACAATTTGACCTACGACAATCTTCGACTTAAGCTAGTCAAACAAATGACTCGATAATCTACTTTAAACTTTTTTTGTTACACTTTCACAATTCGTGCGTTACATATTTACCAGATATTAGTATTAAAACACTAAATAATATTTACTTTTTACATCTTTACGAAATACCCACAAGATGATTGTCATTACTATATGTTGTTGTAATGGTGTTAACCAACCACATAACAATATTTTGCCGACCCTGCAAACGTCCGATTTTGCTTCACTTTTAATTCGTTATTTTGTTATCCAGTATTGTAAGAGTACAAAAAATTCCTGTGACTATTTTTTCTTCTATAATTATTTAATTTTTTAAATAATTGCATAGGTTACACCAAAATTTTCCGTCAGATACAAATTACAGGGCAAAAGGTTATTTTAGTTAGATCAAACGTGGGAATTTCCCCGTATTTGTACCTGAAATTAAATGGTCAGTCAGAGGTCACACATTCCTTTTAATATCTCTGATACCTGACATGAGGTCTCCAGCATAAAGCAACTTTGATTTGAACCTCTTTGATTTCAACTTCAAAAACCTCCTCCGTCCGATTTCAATCTTCAACTTCAAACTTCGATTGGAACCTTCTTTTATTATAAGTATTTGGAAATATAAAAAAAACCGACAGAGAACGTCAGCAGGAACCATTGGGTAGTGACTCCATTACTGTCGCCGGAATAATAAAGTTTATTATTTATTATAAGTTTTATTTTTTGTTATTTTATACATATAGTTGGTTTTAATTAGAAAGTTTATTTTGTAAGTTGAAAATAAAGGCATATTTGGACCTGGCATGTTTTTCACTGACTAGACGCTACCCGGAAGGCCGCAATAAACTGCAAAGAAAAAAAACAAAAAGCACATACGCAGTGGCCTATATATTGGCACAAGCGAGCAGGGACCCGATTCATTGCCTTCATCGATTAAATGCCAGATAACTACGGTCCAATTGTTGTAACTTAACCAATTTACTTCCAGATTTAAATTTTGTTTTAAGACAAAGTTTACCAATTTGTTCCTAGCCAGGACTGGCGCTGAGGTAAAACCGTGTTACCGAGTCGTCCTGGATTTAGAAAACAATCAGATGGAACTTAAACTGGATGTCATCCCACTGACAACCACCGAGTGCGAGCAAAATCCAAAACCTAGATGATGAACAGTTAAGGATGCTAAATTAGTTTTTGCAACAAGAAATAGTAAACCACCGACTATGGCCTTTCAGCGGATTACAAAAACACATCACCACCATTACCCGAGCCGGTTCCAAGCCCAACGTGGACAACCTTGTGCCTACGTCCCTAGAATTAACTTCCAAGAAGATCTAGTGCCGCCTCACGGAAGAAAAACTGCCACAAAAATTTTGCAACTTTTCGATTCCCTGTGTATCCCGAAGACCATACAGTGCCGAGCCCAGTCTGTAACAGGCATTCAGTAGTGTCTCCCAGTTACACCGCGAACTCTGAAGCACCTAAAGAAAAACCTGCCCGCCGTCATTCCAAACCTTAAGCAGCTATATTTTATTCCGCCTCCCAAAGAGAAGAAACGCCGACACGATTTACAGGAGCACAAAACAAAAACGTCGTCAGCGCCTCGTCAGTCTCCGCGACCCCTCCGGGGCTCGTGTTCGACTACGTCGGAACCAGGATATTAAGTTACAGCTAATCAAGAAAGAACTGCCCGCTTCTCTCTTAACGACAGGGGCGTGATGTATAAAAATACAAAAAATTCTTGTTGTCATTTTTTCTTTTATAATTATTTAATTTTCAAATAATTGCATAAGTTACACAGGAATTTTCTGGCAGATACGAAGCCAGAGGTCGCACATTTTTTTTGATATCGCTGATACCTGTCACTATATAAAGCCAACATCCCCAGCATAAACCAACTTCGATTTGAACCTCTTCGATTTCAACTTCAAAAACCTCCTCCGTCCAAACTTCGATTTGAACGTTCTTTTGTTATAAGTACTTGGGGATATAAAAAACCGACAGAGGGCGCTAGCAGAAACCATTAGGTAGTGGCTCCATTACCGCCGCCGGAATAATAAATAATATAAGTTTTATTTTTTTGTTATTTTATACATACAGTTGAATTTTATTAGAAACTTTATTTTGTAAGTTGAAAATAAAGGCATATTTGGACCTGGCATGTTTTTCTCCGATTAGATGCTACCCGGAAAGTCGCAGTAAACTAAAAAAAAAAATAAACGGCACACACGCAGTGGCCTACAGTATATTATAAGGAATCTAGGCGTACATATATATAACACGGGTTTGTTTTAAAATTAGTTTGAACATAGACCTCTCAACTTGTGTACGTGTGACTAGCTTTGTATTAACCTGCATCTGCAAGTTGTGAGTTGCACATTTACAATGGTATATAAACGCTTGTGCAGCAATACGCATTTAATTGCTCTCAGTTTGTAAGGTGTTGTGTTACAGGTAGAATGAAGTCTAGCAGACAAAACCGTAGCGTAAGATTTGATGTAATAATTTTGGAAAAACTGTGTTACCATCAGTCAGTGAAACATACGAGCACTCATCTGATCCGATGAATGCAAAGTTGCATCAGAAGATAATGCAAACGTTGGCGAAAATTTCAGAAAAAAAAGTGATAATAATTATTCAAATGGCAGTGATAATTTTTTAAGATTGAACGTTTCTCTTATACCATCCACATTCAACAATTCGGTAGTTTCTTGACTATATTATATTGCCTCACGACTTGATAAAAAACTACATGAGTTCTACACCTAAAGAAATTTTGTTGCAATTTTACAAAAAAATATAAACTGTACCAATTTATAAGGCAAACGAGTGTGTCGTGACAAATCCTAAAAATAAAAAAAAATGTTGCTTTACAAGAAGTTCCTGCTTTTTTCGGTTTACTTACTTAAGCGAGAATAGAACGAAGCTAAGACGTTGCTGTGTGTGAACTATTTTTTTAAGAATTTGCAAATCTGATATATTAAACAACTAACTATATTAGTTTGACGAAATGAAAAAATAAGAAAGTTTGATAATAAGAGAACTTGCAAGACGCGTCTAGAAAATGATAAATTAGCGATGGTATCTTATACCTAGAGTCTTTTCAGTGAACAGTCTAAGACGTGTATTAAAACTGATCAAAACGTAACAAGATATCGAGTATTAGATAGAATTTTAACTTTATTGAAAAATCCACATTATTGATTTGTTTTCATTAATCGTATGAACCAAAAGAAATGTACTTGTAGTAACACCGTATGTACGTATTTGTTAGATTTTAGCTAATTTTTTGAAATACTGGGAAGTTGCTGCTAGCTAGTTGCATGCTTCGAAGAAAAGTTAAACTGTAAGTACTATTCCTATTTAATTCTTTGTATTTACGTTGTCAGTCGATTGCACGTACGACTGGACGTAGCAGGTTGTTATCACAATTAACTATACAATTGTTTTTCCGTGTGTCATACAGGGTTATTAAAGAAATATGTAGACGGCGATTTATTGTCGTTAATATTCATTTTAGGAAAAACTGAAATTGTTTCTGAGTTACGCCGTTCCGCGTAATTTTTATAAATGGGAACATATAATTTTTATCTTACTATTCGATAGAGCATTTTTTTCTCTTTAAATAGCGCTAAAGAAAACTTTTTTTAAATTCATTTTAATAACATTTTTCTCAACAAAACGCCGATTCAAGTATTTACATCAAGTAGGTATATCAAAGACAAAAACGATAAACAAACTTGATTGAGCAAGGTAACTTTATTGGTGGTTATTGTTTACGTCAAATTAATAATTTGTTATTGTTGATATTAGCAATGGCGAGTTTAAGTGAACGTAAAAGAATTGAAACACTTATGATGTTGGGTTACGGTAATAAACGCAGAAGTTTACAAGACGTATGTAAATAGAAATAGAAATCAAATTTCTAAATCTGTTGTTGCTAAAACATTAAAACGCTTTCAACAAACTGGTAGAGTTAAAGATTTGCCAAAGAGTGTTAGACAAGTGATGATAAAAAACTGGAGGTGTTATACAGCCAGTATCTGAAGATCCTCATTTATCAACTAATCGGTTAGCGGGCAATTTCAATATTTCACAGTCATCAATCGTTTTAGTTTTGAAAAGTGAAAAGTATAAACCTTATAAGATACACCTTGTACACGAGTTGACGAAAGATGATTTTAATAGAAGACTACTATTTACTTAGAATCTTCTTCTCTCTACAAACTTTTCTGTCTCTGATAAAATAAATATAATCGTTGTTACATTTTCTGTTTTGTCATTTGCTCTAGTACAGCTTTGCGTAGATTTAAACGGTGTCTTCCATCTTAGTTTTTCATTGTTTTTGGAGTTTCTTAACTTGTTTTATAATTTGGCACCATAAAGCTTATGACACAATCTCCAAATCAGACTGAGTTAGTCGCTGCTTTCTTAAGTTACGGGATAATTCTCGTAACCCGGTGGCTGTGTGAAGCAGTTTTATACAAAACAATATATTACTGATGCATTCCGATATCAATAACGGCAACGTCGATGTGTGTGAAGTAGTGGTGGAGAAATACCGATAGTCGAGATCGTCGATAGCTATCGATAGTTATTGATAGTACTAAAATTTTAAATTAAAGTTTAACCTTTTTAAGAAATTGTGCATGTTTTTTTGTTCTTTATTGAAAATGAATAATAAACAAAAAAACCTTTGTTATTTAAAAAGATGCTTTTTTGTTAAAGAGCTGAACATTATTTAAATTTGAAGTTAACCTATAGGTTCTACAGAATCAATTTTTTTTGGTTGAGAAATAGCACGTCCACTTCTTTGGTTTTATGCGTAACCTTTTGTCTGAAGTAATTTGACCCGATTTACTGAAAATTCTTCCAGATAGGATCGAAGAAGTAGTCGCACAAAAAACCTTTAGCACATTTTTGTAGGGTGCCAAAGGTAGCAAGAAGCAAACTTACGTTATGTTAGGTTTTTGTAATGACTAAATCACGCAAGCTTTGAACACACAGTTTACTCTAACACGTATTTTGTTATAAACTTTTGAGAAAATTGTTGGTTCTTCATTATTTTTACCACTATCGCTCACTATCGATAGTAAACTTCAAACTATCAATAGTGGCGATATTTTTAATTATCGATAGTTATTATTACTTTGTTTAGCATCGTTTCTCATATTAGTATGATTTAATAATACGCCATTTAAATCAGCATTCACGTCACGTTTTATAAAAAAGTCTTAATCCGTTTTTCTTTATCCCTTTTTTTAGACATTTTCTCTGGCCATCTCAAGACAGTCTCATGCACGTTCGTCTCAAGAAAATCCAATATTATTTTTTAACAAGACCGGCATAAAGAAATATATTATTGAATCAAGTCTGAAAATTGACACACGCTATAAAACTTAGAGTTTGTTAGAATTTCTGATAAAAACGACACTTTTGAATTTTTAGAAAAATGTTACTATTTCTTAATTAAGATAGCAGTCACAAAAACGCAACATAATCGTATTTTTTAATTAAAATAAAGTTTAAACCGACTTTAATCACCGGTCTTGCCACGTTGTTTAATTGTTATATATAAGAATTAGTTTACGTTAGAAGTACATCTATTACTCAGTTGAATAACGCAATTATTAGAATTTAAACAAGCACTCAATTTGTATTCAATGATTATGCGTACTTACATAAAACATTTGCACACAAAAAACTTTCTACACAGAATCTTTTTTCTTATCGATCAAAATAGCTTCTGCAAAAAGCTTTAAACAAAGTGCAAATTGGTTTATATCCCAATTTAATTATGGATTAAACGAGACATAATTAAACCTATAAATAATTTGTTTATTAAAAAAACTAAAAACCATTTTCATTATGGAAATAGTAAATTAGTCTTCTTAATACATTCGTTTAAATGCATTGTAAGCAGCATCTTTAGAATTAGTAGATTTAGAAATTCTATACTTATATAACGCCTTATTTCTTCATTATATAAATTTTGTCGTCAAGTTGAATTATTACACCGCCAGAACCGGAAAAAAATTAGAACGCCGGTTTTGTTGAGGGTTATGTAATTATCGTAAAGGATTTACGTTTCCGGTTCTTGTAAAGTTTTAGTGCTAATAACTAACAGAACATAGAAACTGCAAACTTATTTTTTAGTAAGGATATTTAAAACGTGTTGTAATTCAAATTTACAACTCATCGTTTTAAATATTTAAAGTTTTATTACACACTATTATTTGAAATCGATACTGGTCATGTTTTAACAACTTTCGTTTCTTATTTTTATTGTGTAAAAGTTAGTATCCATCTCAAAATTTATTATACGTTGAATGTGTAGCTTTTTTCAGCATATCAATCAAACGAAACTGCATGATCGTGTTAGCTTAACTAAATTATTGACAGTTCATTCTTTTTTCGAACCAATATTTTATAGTTTTTATTTAAACTTCTTTAAATCAAGCAAAATCAAATTTAACAGTTGCAATAAAACTTGTGATTATTTATGTTTAGTTCAAATGAAAATAAAATTGATTTGATGAGGAACTTTGTTACACGTAGGTGGCAAAAAAAAATAAACGTTTTTACGTTGTTAGACAATTAATTAAGGATCAGTAAAATTTCTTTAATAGTCTTTTGCAATTGCTAGCAGTAGTTGATTAACTTTGGAGAAAATTAATTAAGTTTTAGTGAAAACGCTTCAAACATTCTTGCAAAAACTTAAATTGTTACAATACGAATAAGAAAACTGTTTGGATATTTTGAGTATGATAAGAAATATATATATATATATATATATATAATAACGTTATTTTTTTAGAAAATGTTGCCAGCAACTTAAAGTTAATTGATTTGATTTTATACAAGTTTATTTATATACAGGGTGAGCACTGAAAAGGAAACTCGCTTGTTTTGGGACATTTAGACTAGTTTCATAAAAAAACGTTTGGACAGGTCGATTCATAATTCTTAGGAGACAACTTTTGATGTCAAACTTGACATTGACACATCAACCTTTTAGCCCTAACTTGGTCGAGCGACTCCTCATTTAAAGCGTATTTTCTATGCGACAGTAAAACAAATAAATTTTACGCAACGGAACTAGGGTCTCTGGAAGAGTTGCGTCGACGCATTAAAGAATGCCGCCAAATGACGTCACAAATCCTCCAAAATGTAAGAAAACGTTTTGAGTAAAATTTGTATCATTGTATGGAAGTTGGTGGCGCACAATTTGAGCATTTTTGAACTAATAAAACTTCAAACGTTGAGTTTTTAATTTGTTTCTACATTTTTAAAATGTTTATAAACCTAAAAACAATCACATAGAGAATGAAGAGACCTTTAAAACAAAGATCACTCGACTACCTTACCGTAACTTTTGCTTTTGTTGGGGGTTTTTGTAGCGAGGAGGGTGACTTGATAAAGTCAAATTTGACATCAGAATCCGACGTTAAAAGAGTCAAAGATGGCGTGTTCCAGGATTTTTCCTAAACAACACCCCCCATCTTAGTTAATCTAGAGCAGTGATTCCCAAAGTGGCCTATGACAACCTGTAAGAGATCTACGTCAGCGAAAAAAATATTTGGAGGTCCATGAAATGAAAATAAAGGTCCACGACAGTGGATCTCAACATACACTGATAGTATCTATTTACTTACATTAT
Source organism: Aquatica leii (assembly GCA_035610365.1). Classification (NCBI taxonomy): domain Eukaryota; kingdom Metazoa; phylum Arthropoda; class Insecta; order Coleoptera; family Lampyridae; genus Aquatica; species Aquatica leii. The sequence continues at coordinate 38,603,025 of CM069437.1, read as the reverse complement.
ACTATCTTATAATATAAAAACATTTACATTATTTATAAGTACCAGTGAAGTAAAAAAATTATTATATACGTTTATATAAAATTGTGTAAGTTGTAGGATGTAGGCATTCGCTTTGTGGTCGTAGTATATTTTGAACTTGTAAAAACCTGCACATAATGATTTACTAGTATCATCTTGTTACAAGCATACGCGTTTATCACACAAATTATAGTGAATCAGTGTTATTTTGTTTGAGAGTGCCGGAGAAAAGTAAGTTCATTATTTTTTATTAAATTTTAGTTTTGTACTCGTAGTTAGCAAAGATAGATAAATTACGCCAATCATGACGTCAGTGATTACTAGTTTAATATTCAAATCATGAAAAATTACACGAGTAGTTTTAGCAATCGTTATTATAATTGGAATCTCCGTCATCCGAACTAATTGCTGCAAGGTGATCTTCGGATTATGAAATGTTTTCGGAAAAACTAAAAAACTGTACATACATATTACGTATGTATTTTATTATTAACATACAATATGTTACCACTTTAAAAGATAAATTAAGAAATTAAAGAAATAAGAAATCCACAACTGTACAGCTGCGTGTGTTTTTAAGAATTTTTAATACACACTCTCATTTGTTTTTTTTCATAAAATTTAAATGTTTACATATTAGAAACATATTAAAAAAAATTATTTTGGAATTAAACTACATATTTTGGCCGGTCACATAAATAAATATGTATGTGTGTCAATATTTACTTATTTACGATCTTTCTAGGCGTTTATTATTCTTTTATAAATACATATATCATACCAAGTAACTTCACAAAAAAAGTAAAAAAAGTGTACTTTTGTCCATTGGTCGTTACATTGTGGGTCAGTACGAATTACTGGAATGTTCGGATTACGGAAGTTCGGATTATGGATATTGCACTGTACATACTTCTTTATATTGAAATTAAAATTTTGTATTATTGCTAAAGTAGAACCAGTGAATTTTTACACATGACAGTCGAATGTACATAGAGATAAATCGCATAAAAATTTGTTATCATTATTTGTTGTATAATATTTTATTTTAACGTTTTTTGTCATTTTACTTTCAAATTTCCTTAAAGTTACATCATATCAAAACCTTAGGTAACATTCACAACATTCCCCTTCTCACATTAATTTATAATGGCTGTACGCCTATGCCTGCCATAAAATCTAAGACCATACGATTTAAATTTGACTTTGATTTTTTAATATACAGCGACTGGACTTTATGTCTAATTCAAATAGATTAATTTTGTCTACAGATGACTGATACCATGTCCGAATCTAAAAAGAAATGTAGACAGTACAATGTTGATTATTTGAAACTTGGATTTATTCCATCATTGTCGGACAAACAATTGCCTATGTGCCTTTTATGCAACAAAGTTTTGGGCAATGACGCTATGAAACCATCTAAGCCGCAGGATCATCTAAGAAGATGAAACCCTGAATGAGTTTTAATATTAAAAGTTTCTTGTGTAATTATTTGCAAACGACCCATTTCTCTATACAACTGGACGAGTCAACTTTACCTGGTAATGCAACATTCATATTGGCATATGTTCGTTTTATTATGAATCAAGAGATCTACGAAGAACTGCACTTCTCAAAAACTTTGGCAACCAACACTAAAGGTGAATCAATATTTCATGTTTTGAAAGATGACTTCATTGAAAAGACAATCCCTTTATCAAATATAATATCAGTAGCTACAGATGGAGCACCTGCCATGGTTGAACGTTATCGTGGATTTATAAACTATTTAAAACAAAATGTGTCAGGGGTGTTAGCAATACATTGCGTCATCCATCGACAACATTTAGTTGTTAAAGTTTTGAGGGTTAGATTGCATGAATCTCTTCAATTAGTCATTGATGCAGTAAACCGAATCCGAAGCAACGCGTTGAATACGCGGTTATTTGGGCAGTTGTGTGAAGAGAATGACGAACACTTTTATCAATTACTTTTTCACACTGAAGTACGCTGGCTGGCTGTCGAAAGGCTTATGTTTGACAAGATTTTTTGCACTTTTTGAGACTATTTTAGAATTCATGGATACTAAAGATAAAATTTAATACAATTTAATGAAGTGGAAAACAGACATCGCCTATTTAACAGATTTGTTTACAAAATTGAATATAGTTAATTTTCAGTTACAAGGCGACAGTTTAAATTTGATTAAAACAAAGTCCATATTATCAACGTTTCTTGACAGAATTAAACAAATGAAGCAAAATATTGAACAAAGCGAATTTTCCCAGTTCCCCAATTTGTCACAGACAAACTGCAAGAAAAACGACGTTTCAACCTACGTTCAACATTTAAATGTCCTCTATTCAGATTTTGAAACTAGGTTTGAGGATGTTTTGACTATGGTAATACCACATTGGATAATTAACCTATATGGTGACATAGAAGAAACAATTGTCATAATACAAGAAGAACTGACTGAACTAAGTACAAACTAAGAACTTAAGGTTTAGTTTAAAAACGGATATCAGCAATTCTGTCTTATTATGGAATATTGCGAAAAAGTTTTTAATTTCCTTTTCATTGTCATAACTAGTGGAAAGGGGGTTCAGCTCTGTTACCAATCTCCTAACAAAAAAAAAATAAACGGATTGGACATCATTAGCCAAGAAGAGTTAAGATTAAACCTTACAAAATTGACGCCAAATGTAGGATAATTTATTATTAAAGCATCACGTTCATCCTTCTCACTAAAAACATTTATTTTACGTTACGTATATTTTATATAACAGATACAAAATTTTATTTTGAGTAGTTTTAATTTAAATTCAATTAATAAATGTATAAAACTTAACATGTGTTTTTACTTTAATTTTTTAACACTAAACTTTACTACAGTTAGAAATTTACAAAAAAATCAATATCAGGTAAGTAGGGGGTCTACCCAAAAACGAAAAACATGGCAAAGGGTCTACGACACAAAAAAGTTTGGGAACCTCTGATCTAGAGAGTGGTTTACATAAGGACAAAAAAAAATTAATAAAACTAATTTCGGCCCCGCTGTGGCATAGAGAAATGAAAGAAGCTTCAAATGAGAGGTCGCTCAACCTCTTTTCCGTATTTAAATTCTTGAGTTAGGGGTTGCTGGGGCTAGGGGATTGATGTGTCAATGTCAAGTTTGACATCAAAAGTTGTCCCCCAAAAATCAAAAATCGACTTGTTTGAGCGTTTTCTTAAGAAACTAGTTTAAGTCTCCCAAAAAAGGGGTGTTTTCTTTTCAATGGCCTACCCTGTATGTAATTGATTTTACTAAACCACAACTCAACAAATTAAGAAAATTATAACTGATTAATTAATACTAACATTTATTTTGTACGACACGCGTGTAATCTTCAAACTCACTAAATATGCATTTTTATTTGTACGAAAAAACAGCGTGTGTTTTATTACATTAAAAGCAAGTTACTGCGTGTGCTTTCTTATACTTGGTCTTATCGTAGTTAGAACATTTTCATGTTTTTTATACAGCGTACAATGATCTCGAAGACAAAATTCTGAAATGCATGCAAATCTTTGTCATTCCCAATAAAAACACGAATTACTGTATACATAAACTACAATATATAATTTTATAAAAATTTAATTTGAAATCAAGAATAAAATATTATACAACACTTGGCGCCAAAAAGGAGATTACTTGCTGAGAAGTATTGTAAGTAACTGTATTGTAGAGTCTGTTCATTATCTTATAAACAAAAACGTGTTTGTCAGTTGTACAGAGACTTCAAAATGATTGTTTCTCAGGTAATATATATGTTAGGCAACCGTTATTGCTTGGATTGGTATAAACTAAAACAAAAATTACTAAATAAAAATTTGATTTGTAATCTCAAATTTAAGGTTAAGTAATTAATTAAAAGTGGGAACATATGTTTAGTAATATTTGCATATTTGAAATAAAAATTCACAGATATCGTAAATATTGCAATTATCGGAAGGTGTTGAAAACAACTACAATATTACCTACGTAATATAATGAACAAGGTTTATTACAATTTTCAAAAATAAGAATGCATACATAAATAATAAAAAAATCAAGAATAACAAATAACTTGTATTTTAGGTACATATTAAACGAGAGTAGAGTCGTATGATAATTCACCAATTGTTTGTATTTAACATTTGTCCATAAAATGCCTGAGAATTGTTTCCCATAACCTCTGCATCGCTGGAAGATGACGAATCAACAACACCAATAACTTATAGAATTTTTTTTTGTCATAACAAATTATGAGTAAGACCGTTCATTATCAAGAATTGCTGCGCGCTGATAAAACATAGCTTCCAGTCACATATCTAAAGAAAAACCCGATCTCGTTATCTCAAATCCATGCACTTGAACAAACATAGCATGTAAATAGGCCGGCATCACTATTTTTTTCTATTTTTGTAGTTCAATTTGTTTGTCCTTTATCTCTACAAGAGGAACGGAACTTGTGCTCGGCATTGAATTAGTATTAAAAACTCTAAATCCAAACAATCCCGGCTGTTGTTTCCCAATTATAGCTTTAGTAGTATGTAATAGTTTAGTGCGAAATGATTGCAAACTGGAGGGTACATATTTTATAGAAAATTTTTCTAGAGAAGCACATTATTTGGGCTGTGTTGGTAACGCTTAGCTTTTCTTTTCCAAGTCATGTACGGTAAGAAACACAAAGCAAGCAACAAAATCTCATAACATCAAACTTTATTTGACATAAAATATTTTCAAAGGAAAAAGTCACCTTCGCAAAGCTAAAATAATAATATTGCTATCATAAGCATGTTATGCAAAGAAAGGTCGAAAAATTGTGATTCACGTCCACTGATTTATTTTCTGTTGGCTTAGATACGTTTAAAAGCATTCGGATAAATGTAAAATTTTCTCTAGGCACAATCAATTTTAGAGCCAAAGTGGAACTTTTAGAAATTTAGCCAGACTTTGATTGAATACGTTTGGATTAAATAAATCATTCAATCATTAAATAAACTATTTTTATAGCGTGATTTCTGGCAATTGCTTAACCACACAAACTAGTTGATGCGCATTTAAAAAAAAACCACAAAACTAAATGATTACTGGATTTTACCAGAGTTTTGTGGCGGTTCACAGTTCTACAGCTTCTAAGATTATGACACGATTCCAGCTACGTTGCCACATCTTTTCAGATGTAAAAAGTTGCAAAGTGGAGATTTCATCTTTGGAAATGGCATCCACAGTTTAAAAATTGAATTTTTCTTGACAGTTTGTTGCGTTTGCGATTTCTTGTCATATCTAAAGAAAACTTACAGCAGATTGGACTCGCAATAAAAATATTTCTCGACGCAAAATAATCGACATGCTTTTTTATTAAATTCTCTTTTTTTTACCAATTCTACAATTTTTTCTTCTATTAATATTAAACAAATTGCGCTACTGACTATAAAAAAGCATTAAAGAGATAAACTTTACATAACATGAATCCTTTCTCTAGTCTTAACAGATTTATAACGCTAATAATCTTTACAATTGCTTAACTGTTGATACAATTTCGACATTTAAAATTTACTCAAATTTTATTTTACCCACTTTCGTCCTATGTTGATAACTTTAGAATGATATTGTTTATGATTTAAACTAGTAATTACTAATAGTTTTTATTATAAAACTTTATAAATCCGGTTTATTAAATTATTTCGTTTACGCATTTTAAAATTTGAACATAAATTATCGGTTTAGTAGAACATGTGTTTTTCGGTTGAGTTGCTTTTAGTGACGACCGTGGCTTTTTTGCGGCTAAGGGTAGCTTTGTCGATGTCGTAATATTACACCAGCATCAAAACCGCCACAATTTTTATATTGAAATGATTTCTTTAATAATTAAAAATAATCAATAAACTATTACTCTAAAACGGTGCAAGATAGAAGAAAGTTGCACATAAACATTTTTATGGAGCACAAAATTTAATATAAAAAAGTCGGCGGAAAGGTACAATTAAGTTCAATAGTTTAGAAGATACAAGTGTGCAAAGTTGCATGAAAATTACATTAAAATTCTGTAATTCTTAAACTATTAGATATAATTATACACTTTCGCGGAGTTTTTTGTGCTCAATAAATTGTTTATGTGCAATTTTCATATATATTGTACCGTTTTTGCAGCGTACAAGGGGGAAGCTCGCGCGGATCTAGTTCTGCAATTACTATAATCATTTTTATCACTGCTGAGTAAAATTAAGCCTTATATTTTTAAAACATAAAACGAATCATGAGGAATATATTGTTTAATAATAATAAACACTGCATCCGCAAAAAATACAAAACATGAACTGAAATTGGGCACCACGTTCCAGATTTGTTATATCTGAACGTTTTATCGTTTCGTTACACGAGCCTTCGAATTAAGCTACCTATAAGTGTTTTCAACACTAAAATAAGCAATAACAGTTATTTAACATTTTTAAACGTTGTACAATGTGTTGTACCGTTTTGATATATCTTTTCAATGCCGGTTTAAGGCGTGTGCGACTTGTGCAATTGCACACATGTGATTTTAAGAGGGGCGCCGAAATGAGAAAAAATAAAAAATAATATAGTAAAAATTTTTATATAATTTTGAATGCCAATTAGCCATTTAAATAAAAAAATAAAATATTGCTTAAAAGTACAGTAAATAGACTGGCTCCATAGGCTGTAAGCATTTATCAAAAACACAAAACCTTTTCTCTAATAGAGATAATGTAGTTAAAAATGACGTAGACTTAACTGACAAACCTAATCTTAGTGAAAAAAGTGAGCACTTTAAAAAGAAAAAACTACAACTATTACAGTGTAGAGATAGTTTCAAAAGTGATACATATTTATAAAATCGCAATAAATAATACTGATAAACCCTGCCAAGATCAAAAGCCTGCAACTGCAACTCATTTATTGGAAGAGCAAATAAATGATGGGCGCAGCTTAGAGATTCTTCTATATGGCCTACACATCTTAACCCAAACAAGTGTGATTGCACTATAGCTCAAGAGTCTTCTCGCCATATTTAGAAATATCTCAAAAATATAACAAAAAGGTAATTTTAAAACGTATTTTACTGTCGGCTAGTAAAAAAGTTAAAAAGACGTTGGCCAATTGTATTCTCAACAAAACAATAGTGTTTACTGTTTTTGTTGTAATATATTTAATACTGCACGTTCCAATAAAATTTTATCAAATCAAAGTGGAAACTGTGACTAGAGGCACATTTAAATGATACATATATCTAGAGCATTGGCAAATGAAAAACAATGGTTTCTTTTATAGTTGGACAAAAACATACAAAATGAATTATTGACTCTGCTGGGGGACGAAGTAAGAGAAGAAATACTAAGCAGAATTAAAAGAACCACACACTATGCATTGATTTTTGACTGCACGCCCGATTTAAGTTTAAGGTTGTTTTGAGGTACGTTTATAAAACAAAAAACAAAAAAGCTGAAGGTTTTCTAGATTTCATTGAAATAACATACACTTCATAGAAGGGACTGTGAGAAACAGTCTTAAAAAAACGGCAAGAGTACGAATTTAACATTTATAGTTGCAGAGGATAGGGATACGATAATAGGATAAATATGAAAGGAAAACACTATGAACAAAAAAAATTTAAAAAAAAACGAGAGTTTTTTTTGTACTATCGCTTAAACTTGGTACTAAACATTGTTGCAAAAAAGTTAGCCTTTTTGGAACAGTTTGACGATTGGTTGTGTTTTTCAACAAAACGTTGAAGCAAATTGTTACAAAGTTTGTCACAATCATTAGTTTTAAGCGTTCTTTCACTTTGAGAGAACTTGTATAACTCCCTGGGAATTACGTATTGAATCAGTCAAAGCAGTAAGAGATCAGATTGTGCAAATCCGACAGCCACTTTGGGACCTGCACGAAAATGTATAATTTGTAGACGAAGAAGTGTGACAAACTTTTTGTCCGAAACAATTGAGGATTTTAATTTCTTAGTGTCATTAACTGCATGGTACAATATACTGTTTTAAATAAACATTGATAGTAAGATATTGCAATCAAAGATCGTCAACTTACCTCAAGCTGTAGCTATTTAAAAATCCGCTAAAGAATTTTTGACGCACTTTTGCAAAAATAGTCCTGTTACTTGCTCTTTCAATGCATCTTCACTTCCTTCTGTACCTAATTCTGCTTCGAATACTTGCGTTCTTTATTTTTATGATGATAAGCTTTTACGTTCGTTGGTGTGTTGTGAAATGTCTTTTAAGTAAACGTATACGTGTTATTTTTTCTGATTCTTGCATTTGAGTTGTTACGTCAAACCAGCGCAAGCAGCTTATTCATGATCACCACATTCCATCTGGCTTTGATTACTTTGGAAACTTTTTGCTGTCGGTTCTACTGGCCTTATATGAGATCTAACTCACAACGGAGCCTTCCTATTAGGTCACATCACCAATTGGCAAGTACGATAAAGCTTTGCAAAACTAATGTCGCTACAAGATCTTCTACACGATTACATAAGGATTGTACTGTCTCTTCAGATGTAAAAACCGACTCTATTGCTTTTGAAATTATTTCTTGAATCCCTTCTAATTATTTTTTGCTGTCTTCTTCTAATCGTTTTTTTTTTCATCGGCGTAGCAAGCGTCGTAAGTGCTAATTTACTTTTTGGACTTTATATTTTTGACTCATGCTATTCTTTTGGTTCCTGTTTTTTGTTTTAGTAGTTCGAGTCTTTGAATTCGTCATTGATATCTTAGTGGTTGTAGCTTGGATGTTACCCAATTGTTCTTTTCATATTGCTGTACTGATATACTTGTTGGTTAGGTTTCTGCTCAATAGCTTTTATTTTCTTCTTCCCCATCTTTCTTCAGGACAGACTAATTTTACGTCTGTATATAGTTATATCCGCTTGGTCAGATTTTTTAGATTAGTACGTCATATATAGGATTCTCTTTCTGCTTTTAGATTTGGTTTTTCTTTTCTTAAATTTCCTATTCCGTTAGTCGACATTAAGGTCTTGTGGTAAACTTTTCGATTTGAACAGCAATTCGTACGCATGACCAACCATGACTTTTTTCTTTTCCCTTTCTGCTTTTTTTTCTATATTTATATTTTTAGCGGTTAGATGTGCACCATAGAGTGGTTCTTCTTTTCGTTCTTCTACGAAAAATGAATCAGGAATTTACATCAAGCTTAATTTTTCTTAGTCTATTTCGATTTCTATTTTTTCTATTTTTTGTTTTATTCTTTCTGGATCTAGGGATTCTTTCTGTGATAACCATTCTTCTTTCTTCTTAATCATTATTTTAAAGATTTATTTATTGGACGATTAGTTGGGCATTAAAGGGTTAGTCACCGCTTTCATTTCCTTCTTTACGTTTAGTTTTATTTGTCTTTGTTTTTCTTGTTTTTCTTACTTTACATTTGTTTTCTCTTTTGCTTCTTAAAGTTTGTTTTGGAAAGCAATTGCTTCTTTTGCTTTTTTATCTTATTTTCCTACATCTTAGATAGTTGTTTGAACACTTTTTGCCTTTTTTTGGTAACTTTTTTAGTGTTCACTCAACTATTTTTCTTTTTCTTTTCTTACTCAGTTACTTCTCTTGCGTGATTGTGCTTAATTGATTTTTGTTTAGTTGTGCTTGGTTTAAAACTTAGAATAGACTGCACATTGCTTCATAAGAAGTGCTTCCACTTAGTCGGCATTTTTGGTGCGGTTAGTCACTGTTAGGATATTTTTTTTGAGTTCTTTTTGCTTTTGATATATTCTAATCCGTTTCATTGTGACAAACCAACATGGCAAACAAAGACTAACGATGTTGAATTAGTAAGTAAAGCTTCTTATTCTTCTTTATTTATTTCTATTTCTTTCTTATTCTTTCGGTTTTGTTTTGTGTATTTTGGTTTGAATTTTGTTTGGATTGGTGCACTCATGAAGTGTTTGATTTTTGGAATTTTGTGGTTGTGACTTTTTGATTGCTAGTTGTTTTCTCTACCGTTTAGGTAGCCCGACTTTTTAATCAGAATCTTTTTGGTTGAGATATCTCCGTTTAGTTTTGTTTTCTTAGATTCTTAGAGCCTGTTTGGGTTTTTTGGTAGAAGAATTCCATACCGTCTGTTAATGACTTTTTGGTACAACTGCATTAATTTTTCTTTTGACTTTACTTTCTAAATCCGCACATTACAACTCAAGATCTGCTAGATATTAATCTTTCTTTTTATTTCTTGCGTTTTAGAGACTTATATTCAGGATGATATCTGTGGGTTGCTGTATTATGAAACTTTAGGGCGTTGTCCTTTGCTAGCATTTTGACTTATGTCCACTTTACAACGAATGCTTTTGACTTGATACCTCCTGTTTTGTTGGTGATGTCTCTTTGGTTCTTGGAGGTATCATTGCGTTTTATGTGACTTTTGGGCACATTCGATTGATTATCTTTAGCGAACTGGAAAAACCTTTTTCATTTACGTTTTTTCTTGGGTTGGGTGTTATTGTATTTGGGTTTATTTTAAATTTTAGGCTTTGATTCTTAGCTTGTCTACAGGTTTTAATTTTGATGAGAAGGACTTGTTAGATGTCATGATTGTGCATTTGCCAAAAATATTATTTGAAATTAAAATTTAGGGTTTCATTAGTTTGTGATGACCGCGAAATCGTTGTAAAACGCCCATTACTTTTTCTTATCTTTACAAAATCGTTGTTAAGCGTTGTATTAGGGGTAGTCTGCTAAATGTAAATTGTTTTTCTTTTTACTAAATTTTACTTATAAGCGAGTTCCGTGGGGCTACTATTTTAAACACGGCTGTCTCAGAGATATGTAACCGGTGGAGTCCACCTCATTTAGTAATTAAAAAATGACGAAAAATGACTCACATCTTTTTTGAAGTCTCAGGATTGTATAATTTGTTTATTCTTTTGTTACCTTTATAAATTAGTCAATCCGCTTTATGCACCTTACTTAGCATAGCATATATTTTTTCGTGGTTATATTTAATTCTCTAATTAATTATGTCAGTTTTGTGCGTACTAAGTACTTAATAGCATAAAAGAAACTGGTAAATGTTAATACTTGTAGCAAAAAATTGTCGGTTGGGTAAGTTTTTGTGCTATCACTTTTATCTTTTTTTTTTTCAATCCATTGTCGATTGTCAACTCGTTTTGCTATTGCATGGTAAAAGAAGTAATTCATCGAATAGTATTTGATTTAATAGTTTTTTTAAATACTTCTAACAAAAACGTCTTTGAACAACTAAATAAAGTGTACGTTAAAGGTTGGCTATTTTTGTATTCTCATAGTCGTATTATGGTAATGCGTAAGTATTTTTTCTATATAATGCATATAACAATAAATAAAGTATATATAAAAGGTTTACAATATTCAAAGACACAGGTTGCTTGACGCAATACTTACCACTGAAGCCTGCTGTGAAAAAAGACATAAAAACATGGGTTAGATCAAATAAGTCTACAACAAATGTATGCACAACAAAAAAGAAACTGAAACTGTAGAAGGAATATTGGAAAAACAGTTAACAGCATTAAAGAAAAAAGTGTTCTCCGGTTTTAGGTTGTTTCTTCACAATTGTAAGACTAAGATTTTTCCTTGTCGTATATACGATTCTTATAAGATAAATAAGAACACGATAAAATAGTAAATGCAGTAACAATTTGATCACTCCGTAAATAGTCAGTTATCAAGTTTACTTAATAAAATAATGGAGAACAATATTTTGAAGAATGCTTGTGGTTACTGGTACAAACAACCGGGTAATCTAAAAATAATATTTAAACAAATGATACTTTGATTGATTTTCTAATAACTTTTATTAAACAATTTATTGCAAAATGACAAAAACATGTAATTTAGAAAGTTGTTTTTAGTTACTAATAATTACGTTACAATGTTAAAGGCGTTGTAATTATTCAGTACATTTATTATATTACATTATGCAAAGCACGAACTACGTGCACATTAAAAACCAATTGTATCGCTCAACTTAGTAATTAGAACAAAAAAAATTACCATTATTGCGGTACACTTAAATTCATTATACACAACTCAATAACAATAAAACAAATGCTGCTTTTTAATCTTTTTAAATTCGAAGACAAATATGTAAAATTTTTGCAGGATTATCAAACATCAAAGTATAAAATTTAATCCCACCATTAATATTTTTTAACAAAAAAAGGCTTTCATTTCATATGTACATTAAACTGTGTGATTTGCGATTTCAGCAATTTTTTTCGTTAACTCAGGATATACAAAACTTAGTTTTATAAATTGTTTGTTCTCTTAAGCTGATTATTTACATTCAGTTTGTAGATTTTGAATAAAGTTCCATGCAGTTGCTGTAATATTAAAATTTTGTATTTGTTAGAAAACACTGATTAAGTCAACAAATCGAACAAACTTTCGACGTTGATTAAAAATCAATAGTACAAAAGCACTAACTGAACACAGCGAAACATCCAAGTTGAATAATAACTAACGTTGCAGATTTTCAAAGTTTGTCTTTATTGAATTGATAAAACTAAAGTTTTCGCGGTTATGATGATTAATTTGTCAACGCAAAAAATGTCACTATGATTGATGAAAACCCCTGAAATATTTAGATTCAGGATTTACTCGTAAGTGATTTTTTTTGACAGTTTGTTATTTATTTTAAAAATTTGATAAAAATGTTATAAGAAAAATTTAGAATGTTGTTAAATTTTTAATTGTCAATACTATAAATTGTTTATTTTTGTGTTTTTTTCTATTATAACAAATTTAAAAAAAATTACACTTAGATTCAGCATTCAAAATTATAAAAAGCTAGTAATCAACAAAATTGCACAATAGGTACAGACATATTGCTGTTATAAGTAGAAAACGTTTTTCTATGTTAAAAATTAAAAATCTTATCAAAATATGTTCGTTTTTTATATCTAAAAATAGTTTTTATGTTATAAAACAAGTAGATACCCTAGTAGCACAAAATATATACAGTGTGTCCGAAAAGTATGGAATATATTACACAGATCGATAAATATGCACTTTACACGAAAAAGTTGTAAATAAAAGTTGTTTATCACTTAGTTATCTACCACCTGGGAGATATCAATTTAAATTTTTGCTGTAAACAAAATCGCAACGAATAACACTTACATTTTTTTAAATGGCAAGGCACGTCTTTATTATACTCATTTGATAGAGTCTTTTTTTCTCTTTTCAACCATATGACACTTGAATACCTTTACATCAAAAAATTTTCAAGAAAAACAAGGACATGTCTAACAAATTTATTTTACTGAGCAGTATTAATCAGGTACGTAATATGTAGCATTGAAACAATTGAATGCACTGTCACAATAGCAAATATTAAACTTTAAATATCTTTACATAAAATTGTTATAACAAAAAAATGTATTTAAACTAAACTTACAATAAATGTTCAAAATGTAAACCATTCATAATTTGACAGTGGTAAATTCGATTTTCAAAACCATCGATTGCTTTTGAAATCATATCTCGAGTTATAGCTCTTATCTCAACTCTAATGCGATTTTTCAAATCTTCAACATTATCAGGTCTATTTACATAAATTTTGCTTTTAATATAGCCCCAAAGAAAAAAATCTAGTGGACTTAAATCCGGCGAGCGAGCAGGCCATTCTATCGTACCTCTTCTGCTTATCCATGTATTTTGAAAAGTATTATTAAGAAAGTGGCGGACATTAATTCCAAAATGTGGAGGTGCCCCGTCTTGTTGAAGCCATATTCTGTTATGAGGTATATCTGGATCTACTTCATGTGGAAATAACTCGACCAAAGCAGGAACTAACTCAAATCTTAAGAAATCGAGATAAATATTCGCCGTTAAACTACCTTCAAAAAAATATGGCCCCAAAATTTGACTTCCAATCATTCCTACTCAGACGTTGACTTTCTGCTGGTATTGGGTGTGTCCTTCTAGATACCAGTGAGGATTTTGTGAAGACCAGTAACGTGTGTTTTGTTTGTTAATTGTGCCGTTTAAACAAAACGTGGCCTCATCAGTAAAAAGGATATTTTTATGAAAATGTGCATCTCGTTCAAGTTTGTTTGTTATTGTTTCACAAAACTCCAGCCTTCTGTCCAAATCGTCTTCAAATAATTCTTGAACTACACAAGCTTTATAAGGATGAAATTTTCCTTTTTTTAAAACGTCATGTACAGCCAATTTATTCAAATTATGGTCTCTAGCAATCTGCCGAACAGAAATTTGTGGATTTTCCTCAACAGACAAGAACACATTTTCTTGTTCCACATTACTTAATGACAAAGGTCTACCAGTTCTACTCGCATCTTTCACCGAACCTGTCTCTTGAAATTTCCGTCAAATTTTGCTTACCGTGGACTGCGAAATGTTTAATTCTGGATGCAAGTTATTAAATAAATTACATACTTCGTCTTGGGTTCTTCTTCTATCTCCATATCCCAGAATCATTAAAATTGCAATTCTATATTTCTCAGATAATTGAACTATATTTCAAGCACTAACAAATAGCAAAGTGTGACAGTGTTCTAAAGTGCATTCAATTGTTTCAATGCTACATATTACGTACCTGATTAATACTGCTTAGTAAAATAAATTTGTTAAACATGTCTTTGTTTTTCTTGAAAATTTTTTGATGTAAAGGTATTCAAGTTTCATATGGTTGAAAAGAGGAAAAAAGACTATCAAATGAGTATAATAAAGACGTGCCTTGCCATTTAGAAAATGTAAGTGTTATTCGTTGCGATTTTGTTTACAGAAAAAATTTAAATTGACATCTCCCAGGTGGTAAATAACTACGTGATAAACAACTTTTATTTACAACTTTTTTGTGTAAAGTGCATATTTATCGACCTGTATAATATATTCTATACTTTTCGGACACACTGTATGTACGATATTCTAATGATCTTGGTGCAATATTTAAAGTCGATTAAATATTGCTTGCTGTAATAGATATATTCCTGATATTGTTAAAGTGTATAATACTAATATTCTAAAAATATATACGTACAATATCATTAATATATTTTAAAACCTTACAAATATTTTCAAGTTTTACATGATATCAGGTAAATATTTTAATTCTAGATACTTATTGCAAGGTGTAGAAAATGTATTCTAAATATTCTAAAACTAGATAAAAACAATGTTATAAAAATATGTACTAACAATATCGTTCGTGTATTCTAAAGTCACAAATGTTTTTTAAAGTTTGACTGACAAAATATATATTATAATTATATATAGAGTTAATATCTATGTTTAATCAGTATCTAACTTTTTTATGCTTATTTTTAACTGTACTTTTAAATTTACGTATTTATAGATGTTAAACGTTTTCCTTAAGCTTTTTTTTTTATTTTTTTGCTAACAACTCTAACACGATGTTCGCACGATTTAAATATGCTTATTTTAAAAAAAATATTTTTATGTGCGTATATTTTAATAAAAAGTAATCCAAAATCAAAGTATGTAATCTGTTAAAAATTGTATAAGAAACGCAATTTAATTATTAAAAAATTACACAAGGAGAATATGAAATCGAGACATCTGCGCTTGAATTGAACTGAAAAACCAATTGCGTTGTAACTAAAACTATAGTAATTTTACAATAATAAACTACATTTGCTGCAAATAAATTTTAGACAAGGTACTGTAATTCTGCTGCGAAATTACTAGTAATGCTAGTAAGTATTTATGATTTTAAAGGTCATTTTTTCCAAATATTTTTGTAGCATTCTAAACGGGTTTACACAAAGTATCTTTTAGTAAATTTTGTAGAATTTTTTGCAACATTGCAAACATCTTAAGTAGTATATTATTTACCTGCTTTTGGGTACTTAGGTCAGAAACAGTTATATAGACCCTGAAGAAGAATAAAGAAAGTTTTTTTTACTAATATGCATTTGAATTTCGTGTTTGCCGTTTGCAATGTTTAAATCTTTATGTTGAGTTTTTGTGCAACGTAATTTTAAAATAAGGTAAGTGCCTATAAATTTTCTTATCTTTTTATTTTTGCATCATGTTTTCTAAATATAAAAAAGCAAAAATTCATTTTGTAAATAATTTATTTTAACGCAGCGAGTACACCCTAAATTCGATGTTTGTTTAGTTGGCTGTTGAACGTTTACAGAAAATAATTAAAAGAAATTTTAACGGTCATCACTAATAAGAAACATAAATTAAAGAAATGCTTTTATTTACATAACTATGGTAAATAATTAATAAACAACACGTTTTAAAAAACATATAAGTAATTATTTGCAAAAAACAGTTTCTAAAATTTGTTTAAATATTATCCTTATTTTTTGAATAGCAATCCCAAGAAAATGCTTTTGTGCACTTTTAAAACTAATCATACATACAGGTTTTATATTTATGTTTTACTCATCATTTATAATTTTATTTTGTTAGTGTCATTTTTATAAATAAACGTGTTTTTACAGAACATCTGCAGTGTTTAATAAAAACTGTACAATGCGTAGCAAAAAAAACCAGATTAAATTTAATTTGCAAACATACATATAAGTAGTAGGTATATATTTGACAAATATCTCACAAATAATAGTGAGATACATCTAAAACAGATTAAAAAGTAATATTTCCCATATATTGGAAACAAATATTGAGACGACATTTACATCTATTGTCTGCCAAATATTGAATACATATATTTAGAAGATATTTATAACTAATATTTAGAAAATATTTATTTCATATAAATTATTGATATAACATTACAATAAATGACCAATATAAAAATGTGTGACATTTAAATATTTGCCAGATGTTATTTACTAATATATTACCTATATTTTGTGCTACTAAGATAATAAAAATTCTGAAAATAATAATTGAAATAGTATATTTAAAAAATAAACAGTTAATGAAAAGCAAAAAACCTAATTATATTAATATATCCAAGTTTTATTGACAAACAATTGAAATTAAACAAAAGCAAATAATTCTGTCCGGTATGAAAATGAAGACAGATTTGTTTAACTTGGGTATACTTTAAATCAAAATGCACGTACATTACAAATCGACCTAAAATTTTGAATAACGACATTTAACGTTATAACATAAAATTACCACATTCTTTCCAACCTGTAGACCTAAATTTATGTTTTCAAATTACAAAGAAATGAAGAATCAAATTCAAAGTTAAAACTACAAAACTGGAAAAGGACAAGTTATATATCGCTTAAGATATAAAGAAAGGAAAGTACGATTTTCAAAACCATCTTCACAAAGCAGAATATACGTACGAGTAGACACTTTTATTTCATACACACTTTTAAACAACACTTAGCACTCTGCTTCCAAAAAGTCACAGCAACGTTATTCGCTTGCAAAAATCACTTAGTTTAAAAGTTTTATCGTGGTGTCTATTATCTAAAACTAAACGTCGAGCAACTCGTTTTTTTTAGAAATTCTATTGCTAAAAGAATGCAAATTGCTCAAACTTGAGTATCTCTAAAACCTATTTCGTAAGAGACTGAAATTGATAAGTAAATACAAAGTAGACGACAGGCAAAAAGATACGGTGTATACTTTGTGTATACCGAAGGAATATAGTAAGTAATATTAATGAACGGTATTTATTAACTAAAAGTTTTTTAAATATATTTTACGTTATTTATTCATTAAACGAATACATGTTGTTACGAGAATTTACTCGTAATTTGATGTCAAGCGACTAACTCAGTAATATTTAGTGAGTGGTACTTAAGTTTCGATGTGTTAATTATAAACAAATTAAAATGACGTTAAAACGATAAAAGGTAGTAATAGAAGATACCGTTTAAATCAATGCAAAACTAGCAAATTTGCAACCCAAAACAAATCGCATTTAGCGTAAATTGAAGCCGTACAAACAAAAATCTACGTCCGTTAATTGTATTAATATCTATGTCTAAGTCGCACATATTTTACCGTCGACAAATACATAAATAAATAGCAAAAAAAGGTACTCACCGTTATCCAAGACATGCAAATAGTTATCTGCATGCTTTAATCATCCCTTAAAATCGCTAAGTAAAATAAAGTAATAATTAGATACAGGATCGTATCACAAGTAAGTTGCGTGTGAAAAACAATGAATAGTCGTAATCAAATGGGTCAAGCGCCTGAAACGTTTTCACTATTTCTATCGCAGCTTATTCGAACATTACATATCAGATTATGTTTCGGAAATGGTTTAATTAACTAATAACCCTTTTTAGTACGTGCTTTTAGTTATAGTTTCTAGCAAAAGGTAATGGATTGATATGCATCATCAAAGTAAATCACAAAAATATGAATCTCAAGAAGGATTTCACAAAAATATACTACAACCATTTATAACACGAATGAGTGTGACAATTTAGATGTGAAAACTTTGGTAGACACTTACATTAGTTCATATCCGAAGCGTACCACAATTACTAAGAAATTGTCAAGAAGCAAAATCTTGACGTTGCATCGCGCTGAAACTACCAAAAAGTGGACAAAACTTATACTGTACGAAAATCACACCAGAACACTTTTAACATAACAAATTTTCTACCAGCAACATAAAAACCTGAGAAGTAGACACTAGCTAAAATCAAAAATAGAAATTTAGACATACGCCAAGAACAGAACCTTACAATCCAAATGCAAAAACACACAACCCAAGAAAAAATGTAAATGAAATATTTTTTCCCAGTTCGCTAAGTATCACCACTTACATGTGTTCAAAAGTTGCATAAAACGGAAATGTACTCCAAAGAACAAAAAAAACTTCAACCAACAGAAATGAAGTATCAAAAAAAGTATTCTACATCAATTGTAACTTATAAAAGCAAGAAAGCAATGCAGTCCAATAGACATCACTGAAAGGCAATCCTAAACAAACCAAAAAAAAGTATAAGAAAGAAAAAAGTTTAGACAACGGTCAAAGACAACGCCCTAAAATCCACATAAAACTTTAGCCCATAGAAAAAAATCCTACTCTAATTGTAAGTACTTAAAAGTTACTAAACTTAAGAAATAAAAATAAAAACAAAGTATTTAGCAAACTTTGTATTGTTATATGCGGATTTAGAAAATAAAGTCAAAAAAGAAAAACTAAGACAGTTGTGCCAAAAAGTCGTGAACAGACGATATGAAATTCTTTCAACAAAAAAACCAAACAGACCTGAAACATCTAAGAAAGCAAAACCAGCAAAGAAATCTTAACCAAAAAAAGAAGATTCTGCTTAAAGTCGGGCTACCTAAAATACAAAGGAAAAAATCAGCAATTTAAAAGCCACAACCACAAAGTCCCAAATAGCGAAACCCTATTTAAGTGTACTAATCTAAGTAAAATCCAAAACGCTTAACATAAATAAAATTAAAAAAAAAGACAAAAAAGAAAGAATAAGAAACTTCACCTGCTAATCGAACATCATCAGTCAGTGTTTGTCATGTTGGAATGTCACATTTGAACGTAAAAGCAAAAGAAAGGTTAGAAGATCTCAAAAGCAAACGAAACTCAAAGAACAGAAATATCCTAACAGTGAGAACATCAAAAATGCCGACTAAGCAAAAGTACGTAGAATACAAGAAACGACGTTGCAGTCTATTCAGTTTCAGACCAAACGCAACAAAACAAAATCCCACTAAACCCAATACAGCAAGAAAAGTGACTGAAAAAGAAAAGAAAAAAAAATAGTTGCAGTGAACACTAGAAAGAAAAAAAATTACTTAAAAAAAAGTGTTTAAGCAACTAACCAGAACTAAGAAAAAAAAACAAGACAGATTATTTTCCTAAAGGCAAACCTTAAGAAGCAAAAAAAAAGAAAAAAACAGTGAAAAGTAAGAAATACACGAAAGACGGAAAAAGATAATACAAGATGTAAGTGTCTAATTCGTTCTCTCCGTAGAAGAAACGAAAGGGAAGATCAACCCTTCAATGCCCAAGCAACCGCACAAAATATATAAAAGAAAAAAAAAGAAAATGAAAGAAGAGAAAAGATATCAGTTAGTCATAGAACGAATGCATACAAATTGCTGTCCCAAATTGGAAAGTATATTCTAAATCTTAAATGTCAACAAGCGTAATATGAAACCCACATGAAAATAAAATGAGAGTTCTACTAGTGACTTACCAATCTCAAAATGGCCGACTAAGCGAATGTAACTGTAAACAAATAGAAAGATAGTCTGCCCTGAAGTAAGATGGAAAAAAAAAAGAAACGAAAAGACGTTTACTAGAATATTGAAAAAAGAAATTCAGAACAGCACAATGCAAGAAATAATTACAACTACCAAGACATCAACGACGTATCCAAAGACTCGAATTACCAAAACCAAAAGACATAAACCAGAATAGCAATGGTCTAAAATCAAAATCTCAAAACGTGAACTAGCTCTTACGAAGCTTGCGACGCCGATGAAAGAGAAGAAAACGATTAGGAGAAAGAAACAGCAAAGCACAGTTATAAAAGACTAAAGAAGTAGTTGCAAAAGCAATAGTATGAGCTTTTACATTCGGAGAAAGCATAGAATCTTTATGTAAACGTGTAAAAGATCTTGAAGTGACTTGAGTGTTAGAAAGCTTTATCGTTTCTGGCAATGCGTGACGTGACTTAATAGAATTGCTTTGTCGTGAGTTCGAACAAGAACAATAACGTATAAACTCGGCAACTTTAAGTCTTATATGATGCTAGTAGAAATGACAGCGAAGAGCTTCTAAAATGCGTTTTACACTGCGGTGATCACAGTCAGATGATAATCGAAGTTGGTCGTTGGTCTGACTGAACAACTAATTTCCAAATGCAACGATGAGAAAAAGAAACACGTACCTGTTTACATAAAAGATGTTTTACAACACACCAACGAGAGACACGACGAAGAGAAGTAGTAACTTTAATACAAAAATCAGTAGCAGGCCTAATAATCCTAAAAACTAAATAGAAATTAGAAAAAAGAAAAAAAAACGGTACGTAAAAGCTTATCAGAAGAAAGTGTAGAAGCATTAAGACAGCAAATAGCAGAAATAGCATAAAAGACGAGAGAAGAAATCTTACTAGTAAGGGATACAGATGGCTCTTAAACTTTGTCACTAGTGATGTTTAAAAGTTTAAAGAATTACGAGAGTTTATGTTTGACTCCAAACGTTTGTTTAACGATACTAACTGCGAGATAGATGTGATATCAATCAACACTAACGGAAGTTGATAGAACAACAAAAAATTCCGGCGAATGACCTTGCGTTGCATTTGTTTTGAGACTGGTTCCGATAACTGAAGAAAGAAGTATCGCATGATAGTATACTAAGTCCAATGGATTTATCAGCTCACATCGTACGACTGTGAATAGTATCTATTAATTAAGCAATTCAATCAATTGGGTTTGCAAATCTATTAAGGAATCTAATGTGTCTATTGTCGGTTGCAAGTCGAGAAGAAATTCATCATTGCATTCCTGAGCCAATTACCACGCGAATGGCTAGAAATGCGACATTATAAGTTACTGTGTTTAATTGATATGTTTGTACGGACTCTGTATCTGTAATCAACTGAAACTTTCTATGCAAAAGCAAAACTATCATCTGACGAAACATTTGACGTATACCACAAGTGAAGACAAAATGGTACCAACGAAAACGAAGTAAAATCAGACTAATATTATTTTGTCATTGAGTGAAACCCTTTTATGATCTTTGGCTGATGCATTGAATACTACTCGAATTTTAGCTGTTATATTGTTTAAAGCTACAATGGTGTGAGTTGTAATAACTCTGCAAACTATTTGATTCCACAATCAAGAAAATCAAAGACGTATGTTTTGAGTCAAGATAATTTTTCATGAACTCATTATATTTTTCCCGTATAAAACAGTTCAACCATAAGCGACGTTCAAACGACAAAAAGCGATACTGTGCGATTTCTCGCATGTCTTCAAAGACAGGCATCGATTCCATGTTCTTAAACGGCAATGAAACTACGAAACGACCCAAATGGTCTTTAGTATATGTGCTAACAAGTAGAAATACATCAGCACCTAAAAAGAAATCAATATTCTTATAATAATATACGTGCAAAAGCTGAAAAAATTACACTTGCCTGAAATAAAGTAACATAAACGGAGTTATGCCGGTGCTCAGTGAAGACGGGGTGGGTTTATATTCCAAATTTCGTGATTGTTTTGAAAAACTCGACAGCAAACACAATGAAAAGTTACAAATCAAAGGGCGCCAGGAAAGAGTATAGCTTAATGGACTTCTGGTCCTTGCCAACCACAAACCCGCTCCTGAAGGATACACTCTAAATAAACTTACCTTAATAGAGTGTATCTCAGAAAATCTGAAATGAACTTAAACTTTACATAGTGCGGAGGCCGACGGAATTAAAAACTTGTTTGCAATAACTATTTAACATTTATTTAAACAAAAATTATTCAAAACAAGAAAATAGAACAAACAAAAAAAACTATTTAAATTACCCCATAATAATAAAAACAAAAAAATTTAAGTAAACATAAAAGTTAAAAAAAAATAAAGTAAACTGGATGATAGTATTGAAACAAACAAAAATTTAAAGAACCGCATACAATCATAATAAAAAGATACAATCGGAAATCTTAATAAACTAAAGCACGGCCGTGTGCGCATTAAATAAATATCAATTCAATACAAATTAAAGTAAACTCGTCTATTTTAAAAACAGGATGAACATTTTAATAGTAAATTTTCCGGTTAACGTCAAACAAATTTTTAACACAACGAACTTTTTTCACATCTAGTTTTGACAAATACGGACAATAATCATTTATGATTTATACGGTACGTCTTTTAATAATTGTCCGGTGTTTGAATTTGTCGCTTTGTCATTCTAGTAACTATAATCAAACAATGTTGGTTCGTGGACAAATAAACAAGCAGCAAATTCAAACATCGGGCAATCATTAAAATACACTATCTTATCGATGAAATCGTTAATTCGCACACACATTTTTCTTAAAAACCAAAGCTTTTAAGACACAAACTTTAAGTAATTAGTACAAAATAAATACCTTAAATCATCGTCGTCATAAATCCAGGAAAAAACTTGTGGCTGATCCTGGGTTGCTAGATGTAATCAGGAAGAAACGTTGCAAGGTTCCCCAATAAAAGGACTATGTACTATCGGAAAGGTTTCCATGAGCCGCCGTCAAGGCGAAAGTTGAATTGTGAAACACAAACTTACGCACAAATCCACGATACGTTAATACGAAACCAAACCGGTATCCAGTGAATTTCAATAAATCGTAATTGCTTTACGAAATAGGAAAGTTTTTCCACTTAAACAAACTATTCACTGTATCATTGTTAAAGAATTCCGCGGTAATTCTTCATCTAAAGGGGACGAGTTTACCACTCCAAAATCAACAACCATTTTTTTATGCATTTCGACGACGGTCAACCAACTAACTTCTTACTATAACCAAAATCACTTATATACTATATAAACCCAATCGGCTACCATTTTTACAATGGCTGTGTTCAAAGCTCCATGAAAGAAAACCATACCACCAAGAAGTGCAAAAAGGATGCAAACAGATTAAATAACGTCACAAAAGTAGTGTTAGGTCACGCTGTTTGTTTTTGTGTAAAAATGTCAAATTAAAAAAATATTGTATTTCACTACCGTCACAAAGATTAAACTGTCTAATACATTATAAAAATTAATTTAATTCTCACGTAATTTAATCGAACTAACACAAAGAAACTACGTACGACTGTAGCCGGATTTAGGGGAAGGCAAGCGGGACTACAGCCCCAGGGCCTCCACAAAAGAGGGGCCCCCACAATAGAGACATCGGAAAAAAAAATTTCAAATTCAGACTAGTAAACACCAGTAAACAACTTTTCCTTTCATATTTTATTTCGCGTTTTACCTTTACCTACGGTACTTTGTACAAACTTGATCTATATTTGTTTACTCCAATCAGGCAATCAGTAAAATTCATTTTATTTGGAAAATAATTTGGGGCTAAGGGGCCTCCACTCCTTTGTTGCTTCGAGGCCTCCAGACCTTTAAATCCGGCCCTGGACTGTACTGAGAATGTCCTTAAAACAAAGAACTTCTCAACAAACTTAAAATAAACAAACTACTAAAATATCTTTAATTACAATTATCTCTCGGAAAGGAAACACAAATTACCACTGAAATTTTGATTGAACAAAGAAAATGTAAAGTCAACACAGTTTCGCTACTAAATTTCGAATGACTTTGAAAGCCATTTAGGTTTTAATAAATTTTATAAACTGCTACTACTAAACGAATTTGTTTTCAAAGCGCGACATTGATGGTTAAGGAACTGTCTAAGCATTTCAAAAGTTAAAACCTGAGTTTGAGAATGACTCAATTCAAATCGTTGACGAGTGTCAGAATCCAATTTCTGAAGCAACCAATTAAACAAGGTAAAACCCCAACGATCAATTTCATCAATTTGATCGAAAACTGCAAATTTTCCACAAATGTATTCAATAGATTTTCAAGTGCATAAGGTGATTGCAAACTAACTTTGGATGCGTTTTTTATATTCTGACAATAGAATGAAGCAAGAGCGCAACTAATTTGGTAACGATCTACTAATGTTTTAAATGCAATTTTATAATTGTTAGCCGTTAGAGACAAAACTTTAACTAAGTCAAGGTTTTTTTTGACAAGGTATAAATTAGGTATTGAAATTTCTATGTTTGATAACTAATTAAAGGCAACTGTACATTTGTACGGTTATTTGTCAGAAGATATAGACCCGTGTAACGACATTACAAAGATCTTTCCAACTGTCTGCCAATTCATCTAACAATGTGTCTGCATCTACCTGTTGCAAAACATTATAAAGACTTTGTCCATGTTTTAATGTTGCCATTAACTTCAATTTTAACGAACTCTTTATTTGAGCACTTGTAGCCAAAGCTAATATTTGGTTTAAACGTAAAAATGTTTTATTTGCTAAAGCTAAAATCTTTTCTATGGTGTAAACCATAATAATAAATTAACAAACTAACAATCAACAAAGCTGCAATTCCAATCAAATACAAACATGAAATGCACGAAAGTAGTGCTTGAGCCAACTATATTTTTAATTATCAAGGTTTTAACAACAAACGCAATTTACAATAAAAATGCAACAACAAACGCAAGTTTACAAAATGTCAGAACAACAAATTGAATTTTACAAATTATAAGCAACGTCAAATACAAAAAAAAAAACTATAATTGCCGATGACATGTAAAACAAAATGCGTACAACACAAAGTTTGTCAATGTATCTAGCAAACTATAGTCACCAAGAACCGATAAATTATCCGTCTCAAAAGACTATGCAATAATCATAACGATTTTATTTATAATTTTTTTTTAATTATTATTATCAAAACGGCATCTAATATATATAATTATATTACTTGTATCTTGAATAACTAAACACCTGCAAAGTATTTTAAAATATGGTTGCATTTTATTAGTGCAAAATACACAAATTATTATTATATATTATTTTTTGAAATTTCTTTATTATTTCATTACCAAGGCAAACGTAACTAATCACCAAACGCAAACGTGATAACTGTTGTCAACCACCAACACACGTACACGCATAATTGCCTACATCACAGGCTTTTCAGTGGCATGAAACACAGCGTTTTATGCAATTAAATTCACATTATAATATGGACTTTGCAATTAAACATTAAATTTTACTTTTTAAAAATACAATGACTACACTAACAAAATTATTATTATTTTATTATAATAGGCAATGTTTCTATGTCTGTAAATTGTTCCTAATTAAATTTAAATTATATATTTAGTTGCATACACAGAATGTCTATTTCTGTAACGTTTCTAAATGTTTTTTTAAAATTTTCTTAATTATTTGGAAATGTAGTGTTATTTACGAATGCTAAAGTTTCACCTGTTACGTTATATAAAAATTTTTTTTTAGTTTCCGTTAATTTAAAAAAAAAACATTTTCTTATTTCACAAATGAATTAAATTACTGATTACTTAGTGTTTATTAAACGATGCAACCAAAAGTTACATAACTGAATGGTTTAAATACTAATTTAATTTGGCAAAAACATTTTATCAAAATTGATTTAAACCACGAAAAAAATGTCATTCAACATACTGTAAAAAGCTGAAGATTTAATCTAAAAACTATTATATAAATTTGTAGCCAAAATGCTTTTAGTTGTTTCTCTAATGTTTTTAGAAAAACGGCAATCAACCTTCTAACTTAGAGATAATGTTCTTCAAGATATAATAAAAATAATGTTTGATGAAACACTCTAATACCCGACTTTTACGGTTTTCAAACATAAAACGGTCTTAACGCTTTTGTTTCGTCAGCAATATAACAGAAGATCATAAAGAATGGCACAAAAGTGCTGTTGTTAAAACCGTTTTAATTATATTTACTTAAAAGCATAATTTAAACATAAGTACTTATATTACAACGTTGTTATTACAATAGAACAAGAGCGATCAATATTGTAGTACTGGCAAATTAATTTAAGTGTTTTTTGTATAGTCATACAATGAAATAATCTAATTGAACAATTAATCGTATTTAAATTTGTGCAACGTTTTAGTATTATACTTTTAATATTTTTTAGTTTACATTAACATTTAATTTTATAACGTTTAGAATACTACTAACGTTATACAATATTTATGTCGAATGTTGTTATTTATATGGACCTATCCAGAACGCTGACAGTATGCTGCCAAAGTGTTCTAAGGAAACTATTTTATTTGTTCCAAAATTAAATTTTAGTAATAAACAAAACTAATAAATAGATTTCAGAATTTCTATAAGCTCCAATATTATAACTGCGGTAGTGCTAAACAGAACTGCATTTATAGAAACTAGCGTTTACGATTTCTGTAAATTTCAGAATGTTCACCATAGCAGAAAACAAAATCCTAACGTGTGTGCAACATTTGTTCTAATAACGCCAGATCCATGTTATAATATTGTTGTTTAACTGCAGACTTTTTATTATATGTAGACATTCGAACAAATTGATGGACTAAGGAGACAATACGGTCCCAAAACACTTGCTGAAATGATCCAGTTGCATACATTTCATTGTTTCGTTACAAACGTAACAAATCTTTAGTGAACTCCTAGCAATCTGCTGACGGTTTACAAAATGTTTTGTTTGAAATTCTTTGTCAGTGTTTAAACTGAAAATATCATTATCATCATCATCAGATGAAGATGTGTTCATTAATAGCTTATTATGGTAAATTGATCTCAATTTATTAATATTACGATTTTTATCTATTATTCTTATGTCGTAGGTAGCAATAAATAAATATCGTTATTGTACAGAAATTTCTCATATGTAATGTTGTATACGTGGGTGTGCATAGGCAACTAAACTTACTTTTCATTATGCACTCTGCTTATGCTTATGACAGTGTTACATTCATTTTGCCCTTAACGATTGAAAAGAGACGCTATTAAATTTTATTATTAATCAATACTTAAATAACTGCTTTTAATTAATTTATACTAGAAAGGTCAGCACAAAAAATGTTGTGTATCACACGTCCTAAAAGTATTTTGCGAGTATTCGGCTTCACCTCGGCCTACAAATATGCTCATACTCACAAAATAGCACTTTCTGGACTAGTGCTACAAATAACTATTGTAAATACGTTCGCGCCTGAATTTTATTTACATATTTCAAAACAAGAAAAGGTAAATTTGAACCAGCTCCGCCATTGCATTTTTCTAAATCAACAAATTAACTTTACAACATTTTGGCCAAGTTGCATGCAAGATTCAATTACAAGATTGATTTAACAGTAGCGAAATACAAAATTCAAGATAATTTGTGCAGCATCGTGGCAAAATCAAGTTTTGTGGTTAAAAACAGTAACCACGTTCAAACGAAATAATGATACATTCCAGGTAAACCATCCTTTTATTATTTTTCAGTACTAACATTTGTCTATTTGAGTCATTGTATGTTTTCGTATTTACTTAAACGTATTAAATTTATTACTAGTTATTTTCACAAAAATTTCTATAAATGGAAAATTTTATTGCATTTTAGTTTTTAGTACGTTATATTATTAATTACCATTACAGTATGCTTTCATACAAGTAAATTTTAATTCATTTACATTATTACACATTTACGCATTTTCAAACACTTTCAAAATGGTCAAATCGAAAGATTGAAAATTATTAATCACAAAATTACAGTTTTTAGTTAATAAATTGACTAGATTCAAAACGTTTATAAACTCAATTAAAGAAACAAGTGGTGGTGAATTAGAATTAGAGATTCGCATGGATCAATTTAAATCAGTAGCAAACGAATATACAGATCTTTCAGTAGTAAACATAAATACAGATGCTGCTTACAGTAAATTGAAACTTAAGCAAATTCCTTCTATACGGAAATCACTTTCATTTCTTTCATTAGCAAAAATTGTTTAAAGCATAGTAGTAACTTCAAATGCAATTCAAAGCATAAATGTAAAATTTGCCAAAAATCACATAATAGCCTTTTGTGTTCTACGAACTCAGAAGTGAATTCGCATTCAGTAAATTTGCAGTACGATGAGCCCTCCAGTTCGCAAGGTGCATCGATCTCAAATGCTTCATCTGCATCATGTACCAACTCCAATCAGGTTTTGATTTCAACTGCTTCAAATTATAAAATAGTAACTATGTGCTAAATGATAGGTTTAATAATGAAAAACGTATAATTTTTTCACATTTAGAATCTGTTTTTGGTCAAGTTAAATTAACAAAAGAATCAGTATCCGATCTAAGAAAATTTCAAGATAATTTAACCCGCCATCTTCGGGCATTAGACAATTACAATCTCACAGATGACAAATTTAAAGCCGCAGTCTGTAGAGGAATCACTTTCATTTCTTTCATTCAGATGTGAGATTTTAGAGGACATAGCGCCCAACAATTCAAAGAATCTTAACATGAATGCTAATTCATCAATGATTCCTAGTTTAAAAAATTCTAAGTGTCTTCCGAGGTCTAACATAGTTCACAGTTTAAATCAGTCATTCAAAACAAACTTATCCTGTGTAAAGGCAATCATTCCTAAGATTCTTATCATTATCAGGACAAAAACGTTTTAGAAAAGATAAGTTTTGATAACTCGTCTCTTGATATTCCATCTAACATAAGGTTATCAGATACAAATTTCCATAAATCCAGTCCCATCGATGTTTTTATAGAGCTACTCATTTTTCCGTTTATTATGTATCAAGAAAATATCAACAGGGTGAAATATGTCTACACTACAAAAACTCTGCTTGGTTGAATTATTTCAGGTTATCATGGTAAAGAAAACTATCAACTTAACTTAAGTACTTGTAACATTACTCTTACGAAACCAGTTGAGAAACAACAAGGCGATCTTTCAAACCAGACTCTTTATATGTTACTTGCAATATTTTGGCGAATTGAAAATATTCAACCACAAAACTCTATTTCTTTATTGTCTTCCGAAGAACAATTTTGCGAGAAATACTTTGCTGAAACTGTGACGCAAGATCAAACTGGCACACTCATTGTTTCAATACCTTCCAACTCAAAACTATCTTTGTTAGGCAATTCCAAAAAACATGCTCAAGATAGACTTTACAGCCTGAAAAGGAAATTTGCTAAAAACCTTTCCTTTCACCAAGAATACTCAAAATTTATTCATGAGTACATAGAGTTAGGCCATGCTACCAAAGTAGACAGTAATATGATCAACCATGAACACCCAATTTCCACTATTGATGGTAAAATGTCAATAAAACATATACTCAATTTTTATCTTCCACACCATGCAATATTCAAAAGAAATTCGTTAACAACAAAAATTTGCATTGTCTTTGATGGTAGTGCAAAATCGGATTCAAACATTTCACTCAACGCGACTCATATTGTTGATCCTGTTTTACAAGATGAGTTGTTTTCAATATTATTACGTTTCCGACAGGATAAATAGCACTTACAAGAGATTGCGAAAAAATGTATCGCATGATTAAGGTACAATTAGCTTTACAAAAATTTCAGTGCATATTATGGCGAGACAATCCAAAACAACCTGTCGATACATATCAGCTTAATACGATTACATATGGCACCGCATCCGCTAGCTATTTAGCAACTAAATGTTTGCAATACCTAGCTAATCATAACAAGGTTAAACTTCCAACGGCATGTCAAGTCGTAAAAACTTTGTTTTACATGGATGACCTACTCTTCACAACTGTCCAATTGTCATTCAGCAGACCGACGAGTCCAACACTCCATTTTGTATTGTTACTCTCGGAGAACGTTCTAACGGAAAGACGCTAAGCCTTTCATGGAACTCTGTTTTTGAATACATTTATTACAATGAGCAACTGCACAACAACGGTCCTTGCATTACAAAACGAACTATTCTTTTCACAATGTCTCAGTTTTTGGCCAATTGGGTTTGCTCTCTCCTATTTTAATTACAGGAAAAACAATAATTCAACAACTTTGGGAACTCAAACTTTCATGGGATGAATAAATTCCTTCTCTTATTTACTCTCAGTGGCTTAATTTTAATTTGCAATTATTTCATCTAAACTTATAAATTCATTACAGATCTTACAATGTGTAACGTTGAGTCTTAAATTCACTATTCAGCTGCACGTTTTTTGTGACCGCAGTTTTGTCGCATACGGTGCGTGCATTTATGTAATCAGGTTTCAACACATTTACTGTGCTCTAAATCTAGAGTTCTATTGCATACTATAACTATACCAAGACTGGAATTATGTTTGGCTGTGCTACTAGCGCCACTTATGCACAAAGTTAAAAATGCTCTCAAAATGAGCTCCAATTCAATTTATCTTTGTTCCAATTCGACAATAGTATTAAACTGGATTCAATCCTCTCCAAGCAAGTACAAAACATTTATAGTCAATCGCATTGCTGCTATACAAGAATTGTTTCCAAGTGACCACTGGCGTCATGTAAAATCTGAGCAAAACTCTGCTAACCTTATCTCGAGGAGTTACAGTTTCTGAAATATTTACCAACTCTCTTTGGTGGTCTGGACCTGATTTCTTATCTACTAGAAACGCATTTTGGATAAATAATATCATAGTTGTTGACACTGACATTTCAGATACAGAATTAAAAGTGACATCATTAATTGTGACAAGTAAAGAGGGATTACAACACAATCCAAACCTATTCAATAAATTTTCAAGTTTTGTGAAACTACAGCGTGTCTTATCAAATTTCAAAAAACCTTCACATATTTGCCTCATTGGCACTCTGCAATAACCGAGTTACAGGAATCTTCAAATTTCCTTATCAAAACATGTCAGAATTTTTGCTATTCACAAAAGATACATAGTTTAAAATCTAAACACCAACTAAAAGTTTCTTCAAATATTTTACCTTTAAACCCCTTTTTGGACAAAGACCAGATTATCAGAGTAGGTGGTCGTATCAAAAATTCAACATTTAGCTACGCTAAAAAGCATCTAGTGCTACTACCTAAAAATCATCTTATAACGACAAAAACTTTCTTTAAGGTGTCATTTTGTAACGTATAACATAATAATAAAAATAATAAAATAATTATTAATAATGCACCGTACTAGCTCTTACGACTTTATTACGTATAAACACACAAACAATAAATTAGAGCAATGAGTCTTATTCAAATTATAACCAGGGTCTGGGAATTCTTATCGTACACTCATATTTACAATTCTAATTTGACATATAATTTAAAATATAATTTAGAACATAATTTAAAACATAATTTGGACGCCACAATATTTTTTATATTAAATTTATAACGGTTAAATATTGAAACCAACAAAACAAATAAACAAATGTTAAAACGAATACTTAAGTTATCTACATACGTGAAATTTGAAGGTTAGGTTAATATCTCTTGCTGTTTGTAACTTCGCGCATTGGGCGTGGTCATCACGTGACTTAATTGAATTACGCGTTTCTTATCTGATTCATGCAACATTACGAGATTCTTGAAATGCAAATTTAACTTCCATATTTTCCGTAATTATCCTGATTTGATCTAATATCCGTACAGATCCAATAACCAGAACATCGTAAACAAACGTAACGTATGATAATTTTCACTCGAAACATCCAAATCAAATTCCATCAGACGTAACCATGAATATTATCGATTTTCACAAATGAAAATTTTAATTCATAACGGAAATTCTTCATAAAAGCGACGTTGTGACTAACATCAAACGTGCTGCGTAAACCATATCGTAATTTCACATTTCATACCTCAAAATCGTAAACAGGCGTACGTATCCAAACCAAATTTTAGTAACCATAAACGAATTCTTACGTACACAAATCGAAAAGCATCGAATAAATCAGAAACGTAGTCGTATATCGTAACCCATAAAACAAACTTCCAGTTCGTGCGTACAAAAAAAAAAAGAAACTAAAACGCAAAATCAAAAGGTTACACACCACGTGTAAGGAACAAAGAAATCACTTACTCCTTTTAGATTACGGGTTTCTTTAACAAACGAAAGCGTAAATTTAAGCGAACGAAAGCAGAAAGTATTGCATACGACGAACGCAGAATTCCAGCGTACAAATTTAACATGTGGACATTTTCTGCACGCTGTGCAGGACAAACACGTCCTCACGCGTTGACAAACGCCTCAAGATGGCTGACGACTTAAGAAGAAGAACCCATAACGCATGTGCTGTGCGTCAAATGCATTGCGCAAAAGAATTTATATTAACAGTGAACACAAAAATGTTAATTACCAGACGCAATCAATCAAAAAAATGTGCACGTTACAATCTTCTCACCGAACTGTTATTTAAACATTTCCACAATACTCTACTACATTACGGAGCAGAGCAATTACTTTAATGTATTCGCGAGCAATATTGGCCTATTTCAAGAAAGGGCGTTGCCAAAAAAATAACTTGAGGATGCATTAAATGTTTCCGCGTAAACCTTGTATCATTTAATCTTTTCATGGGTAATTTACCTTTAAAAGAATGGAGCTAAGTACTCCTGCGTTCTATAATGCAGGACTATACTACGCTGGTCCAATTTTCTTAAAGAACACAAAGGACAGAGGAGCCAAATTAATAAAGGCATACATCTGTATATTCGTATGCATAGTTACTCGTTAAGTTAAGTTAAGCGTTTTTTTTTGCTCGTCGAGGTAAACCATCTACGATTTCTGGCGATAACGCTAGAAACTTTGTGGGCGCTAGAAATGAAATAAAGGAATTTTACAAATTTTTGCATTCACAGAGTACTCAAAATGAAATTTCAAATCATTTACACAAAGAAAGAATTAAATGGGAATTTATTATACCGATTCAGAATGGAATATGTGAGAGTGGAATAAAATTCACCAAGTTACATTTAAAAAAGATATTAGGAAACACAAATATAACCTACGAAAATTTTTATACAGTCTTGATTCAAATAGAAAGTGTTCTAAACTCCAAACCTCTATCTTGTCTTTCCTCAGATCCTCTGAACTTAAAATATTTGACTCCTAGTCACATTTTAATTGGCAGGCCTCTGTGTGCATTACCATAGTCTAATTATGTAGATATCAAGAAAAATCGTTTATCCCTTGATCAAAAAAGTCAACAACTCATATAGCATTTTTGGAAGCGTTGGAGACTAGAAGTAGTTCCAGAATTACCAAACCAAACCAAGTGGTTTAGAAACTTACCAAACCTGTTGCAATCTGGTGTTTAAGTTGTTATTCGAGAAGATAATATTCCACTTTTTTATTGGTTACTAGGCAAAGTAACAGAAATACATCGCTCTACAGATGGTGTTGTGCGTTCGTGTGAAGTGAAAACTCCTAGTGGAAACTTTATCAAATGTCTCATACATAAATTGTGTGCATTGCCAATGTGAGCACACAGTATTAACAAGTTCATATGTAGTTATTTAAGTAGTTTAGTTTAGTTATTTAGGTTATTCTTCTTTCAAATTCTTATTTACTGCCACCTTATAGTCTCCACAAATTCTTAATAAGTCATCGTGCTTCGGAATTGGTACTTTAGGGGTTCCCCATTTATTTATTTTAATTTGATAAACAATTTTTTGTTTTTGTAGTTTTTTTAGTTCAGCTTTCATTTTAAGACGTAAAACAAATGGTAGCTTCAATGAAAATAAGAATGATTTTCGTTTTTAAAAATATTTGAAATGTTTTAAGTTGAAATCTTATGTTTTTGCAAGTAGTTACTCTCTTATTTACATTCAATTAACTTATTTACCTGAAGTGGGACGCAGTCGCTACTACATTACAATTACCATAACTCCAAATGACAATTATTGTAAAAGCACCGAATATTTAAATGATCCACCAAATAATGACGGTAAAAATATAACCTACAAAATATCTACCGATATACGAATTTTCAGGTGGTAAAACTCGATCTAATCCCATTACTCGAACTTACCCAAAATTACACAAAAGTTAAAATTGAAAGGCAACATGTAAATAAAATTCACAGATATCGCAAATCTTGCAATTATCGGAAGGTGTTGAAAACAAACACAATATTACATACGTAATATAATGAACAAGGTTTATCACAATTTTCAAAAGTAAAAATGTACATATATCTACTAATAATTTTGAACTATTTTTTAATCCAAATTCAGTAAAATCTACATTTGCACAACATCTTTTGAATAATCGTCATTTTTCTTATAAATTGTTTCATTCTTTTAATAACATCAATAACATACAAATTCTTGAATAACTAGATTTATATTAAAATATCAAACCAATTTCAATTATAATTTTAAACTTAAATTTACTTAGATTTGTTTCTAAATTTCACCATCTTCCTTTTTTAAAATAATTTACATTTAACATTTTGTAAAACTTAGATTTTTTAATTATCTAGTTACAAATTTTTATATTTGATATTTTTCAAAAATGTAGGTTAAAAACTTTTTTGTAATCTTAACTTAACTTTTCTGAAGATGAGCTTCATTATTTTAAAGCTCGAAACATATGTAAAAATACAATTTGAAAGCTAACGAATTTATTATTCGTGGACTGGTAATTTGAATAATTTAAAAATTGACTAATAACAATGAATCCCCTTAACAATTTAAAAATTTACCGATTCCATATTTTTTTTTCTTATTAATATTAAACAAATGCGCTACTGACTATAAAAAAGACTATAAAAAAACATTAAAAAAATAAACTTGACTAGGTATAACATGAATCCTCTCTTTAGTCTTAACTGATTTATAACGCTAATAATATTTACAATTGCTTGACTGTTGATACAATTTCAACATTCAACGTTTATGCATTTTAAAATTTAAACATATATTATCGGTTTACTAGTACTATCTGTGTTTTGGTCGAGTTGCTTTTGGTAACCACCGGTAGGTAGCTTTGTCGGTGTCGTAAGAGTTGTTTCTCTTGTAAATCATGGCTACATCGAAACCGCTACAATTTTTGTATTGAAATGATTTGCTTAATAACTTAAAATAACCAATAAACTATTACCCTAAAACTGTGCAAGTTGCACACAAACATTTTTATAGAGAACAAAATTTACTATAAAAAAGTCGGCGGAAGAGTACAATTACCTTCAATAGTTTAAAAGATACACGTGTGCATAGTTGCACAAAAATTACAATAAAATGCTGTAACTCTTAAACTATTAGATATAATTATACACTTCCGCGGACTTTTTGTTAGTAAATTTTGTGCTCAATAAATTGTTTATGTGTAATTTTCATCTATATTGTACCGTTTTTGCAGGGTACAAGGCGGAAGCTCGCGCGTATCTAATTTTGCAATTACTATAATCATTTTTCATCACTGCTGAGTGAAATTAAGACTTATTATATTTTTAAAACATAAAACGAATCATAAGAAATATTTTGTTTAATAATAATCAACACTGCATCCAAAAAATAGAAAAAATAAAGTGAAATTGGGCACCACCGCAAGTTCCAGATTTGTTTCATCATTTCCTTACACGAGCCTTCGAATCAAGCTCCCTATAAGTGCTTTCAACACTAAAATACTGTATTTTGATATTTAGCAAAATCTAATAAAAATTCATTTATTACATATTTATTTTAATTTCTATCGTTTTGTATTGATTTCAGTTTTTATTTTAATCAAATTTACAAGGCAAGCCAAAATTATTGAGGTTTTGTTATTTATATTCAATGAATTTTATCTTAAGTTGGTGACAATGTAATTGATAGTAAATAAATTTAATCATTAAAAGTTTTCGACCTTTAATAGTAAACATACACCATTATTTTAAATATTTATTTGCCATTTTAATTTTACATTCTACATTTTAATTGTTTTGTTATTTTTAAGTACTAAATATGTAATTGGATGTATACAATCTTTTATAATCTGATGTGTGATTTTAAAGTGGTTTAATGATGTATTAATTTTCATAATTTTTATTAAAAAAATAAATAAATATTTTGCAAGCTGATGTGTAATTGTAATGTTAAGTTTTTTCTTTAACTGATGCAAACGATGGCAAGTTTATTTATAAGCTTTTAAAGAGTCTACACAATTGTTTGCAAATTGTCGAAAGTTTACGCTCTAACTTGAACTTACCCGACCGCTATTGAACTGAGCACTGAGTTACAAAGACTTTATTATCTATGCTCTTTATTGATTGTTACAAGTTTCTAGTATTTTAGGAACCTGCACGGCCAACTCACTGTAGGATCGAAACCATACCTGTCGGAGAGAGGGGAGGTTCAAGAGACTTTATTTTAAAGGGCGCCAGATCTTTTGTTCTTTGCAGAAATAGCTCCTGCTAGATCAACACAGGAGGCTCGAACCTTGTACAAAATTGTTAAGGTTCGTAAGGCTGAAAGAAACGAAAAAAAAAGAAACTAAGTCGTTAACAACAATTGCACTTTAATTACTCTATAAAGATAAATAGATTAAAATTTGAATAACATGACAATGAATAATCTTAGTCCGAGTACAAATATAAGCAGGTACTAGAGAGAATATAGAAAATAGAATATCAGCAGGATCGGCAACTTACACTACACGTAAAACAAAAGTGTAACCACCAAAACATATATAAATCTTCATACGTAAATTACATTAATAATGATAATTAACCGTTGATATAATCAGCAAGCGATAAGTCATTTACTTAAACTAATTGAGTAACAATAATAAGCAACAAATCAATTCGAACGTACGATCAGTAAATATAGTAAGTCGTGAGTATCACCGTAGCGACAACGAATAATTAAGTAAAAATTGACTTACCAAATTCAGGGTTACCTTCAGAAAACGTTTTCCTATTGGCTTCCTGTAATTAAACTTCCTGAAAATAATCGTGTCTACCTGGCGACTCACAAACTACAAGTAAAAGAAACATTTAAAGGAAAGTAATCGAACCGACACTTATCGTATACTGTTACACTATATTTTCGTCTACGATGGTATTAATTTATTGCCTCCGAGGAGAATTCAATCGTATCCGGTACTTAGGATCTTCCGAACAAGGTGATATTCATTAATGGTATTAATTGCCTCCGAAGAGAATTCAATCGTATCCGGTACTTAGGATCTTCCGAACAAGGTGATATTCATTAATGGTATTAATTGCCTCCGAAGAGA
The DNA here is from genome assembly GCA_035610365.1 of Aquatica leii. Classification (NCBI taxonomy): domain Eukaryota; kingdom Metazoa; phylum Arthropoda; class Insecta; order Coleoptera; family Lampyridae; genus Aquatica; species Aquatica leii. The sequence continues at coordinate 38,565,343 of CM069437.1, read as the reverse complement.
ATTCAATCTTGTATCGCAGCGTTCTTAGCTCTACAGCTTCCGATTATAATTTTCTGTTGTAGATTTTAAATTACGACAAGAATACCCATATTTAGGAGGTAGCACATGGCGCTAACGAAAAGACATAAAAATTACCTTTAATTAAAGAAAGAACAAAAGCCACTTACTCTGCGTGGATAAATTAGTTAGTTAAGAAGACTTCTATTTTCCATCGTGTCCCAACACGTGGATGATTTGAGAAAACGATTTTTAACTCACGCAGACATAGGTTATAACATGCACGATGTTAAAGTCAAAATGCCGGTATCTCGCCGGATATCGCCTACTCAATACGAAGAGACCAACGAGCCCGATAGATGGCGTCGAGAAATATAAAAGTAATTTTTAATTAAACCAATATACAGGGTAATGCATTATTTAAATTTATGCACGTAACATGATCTTGAAACAAAGAACTATAACAAGGAAATATATGATATAAAACTCTTACAAAATTGTGTGGTCTATTTTGAAGCACTGCATGCAAAAAAATACCGCAATTGGCGAAATGTCAGAGATATGGTCACACCAAGAATTATTGTCATCAACGGTGCGTAAACTGTAACGGTAGAGGGTGTTGGATACATAAGTAAATGCAGCAGAAGCTATCTGGCATTGAGGCACAAAGTGCCTTTTTTAATTTGGATGAGCATTGTCCTGATGAAGGAAAACTTTTTTTTGCCAAATACAGCGTAGTGTTTTAGTTTGATTGATATTAACAAAAAATATCTTGCACACATCTCACGACGTTGCCTGCAAAAAGAAGTGTCTTTGCTTTTAGTTAAAACCGAATCTTCTTTCAATTGTATTGTTTTGACTGTTTTTTGAAGTTTAAAGTAAGTAAAAAAAAGTGTAACATTCTTACGACGCTGTTCTTGTTTCATTGTGGATAATTGTAGCACCCATTTTATATACACCTTTCTCATGTCCAAATAATTTGTCAATAAACGATGGATTGTACTTCATTTTTTGAAATGCTTACTATGTCTGCTAGTTTGCTCGTGCACTTTCAGTCGACGATTATCTAATACCCTTATGTAGATTTTTTTACCAATTTTGGCGTAGTTACTTTTTTTGGTCGACTATTGCAATGTTTATATTAGCGGTTTTTAAGTGAATATTATCAATAACCAAACTACCGCTGTTAAAAATTACCACCTTCTATAAGTAGACGGTGCAATTGTAAAAACAGCACAAAAATAGTAAATGTAAGCAGCAGTTTTGTCTTTTTAGAGCTTATCAGTACTATAATCACTCAACGGTGTGTTTACAAAAGTAGTACTTTGTTTTTACTTTAAGAATAATTTTGTTTAAACTAAAAACGTTCTTTAAAGAATACGATAAGAACCAATAAGAAAAACAACCGTTTTTTATATAAATACACATAACTCAGATAACATTTTTAATTAAAAGAATAAAAGTTATTTTTGTACTGATATACATAATATCAACATAAACGTCATAGTAGTAAGAACAATTCTTTAAATTAGCAGTTCGCATTAAAAAAAAAGATAAGTGTTAGAAATTAAAGAAATGCGGAGATACACTGATAAGACCACGTTTAACATTTGCTAAAGTGAGAATAAATCGACTGTAACAAGTGATTATTCTAATCGCTTCACGTTCGCGAAAGTTATGGTTATTATGTTGATTCTTAGAAAACTTTTTCAAGTAAGATTTAAGAACCAATAAAAATTATTATTTTATAATTATACGTGTCTCAATTTTAATGAAAATGTTTTTTAAAGAATAATTACAAAAAAATTATGTTTTAGATAATTTGTAATTATGTTGACCTAATTAGATCAAATTGCAATAAATATAATTATGGTAAATGTTTGTCGAGGTATAAACTTCATACGAAGAAAGAAACGTGCTTATAAATGCGTATAAATGATACCTTCACATTCACAATAATATATACAACTATGTATTTTAGTTTAGTTTAATTCTTCACTGTTTATTTTTGTACAATTTACTCAAAATGACTAATTGTTAGCAAAGATTGAGTGTTTTTCATTATTAGACTATTTAAACACACTGAAACAAATGTCTTAATTATTAAACTAATGTTTGTTAATTTAAATTAACAAATATAAATAATATGTAAATAAATTTTGTGAGCTAACTTGGTTAATTGATATTGGAATATGTATTACAATTTTACTAATTTATAGTTATTTAATCGACAAGGTTGGTATTGAAGGTAATTCATAATTGGGGCATATTCAACACTAGCAAGCCTAGCGAGCAAATTTGTTAGTATTGTCGAGATTATTAATTGCATATTATCAAACGAGTTGATTTTTAAATTTTTCTATCGATCGTATTATTAACTTGCATTTTCTTATAATTTAACAATTTTACCTATTTAACAACTGTTTAATTTTATATGAGGTAACTATCCCGTCCTCAAAGAAATACGGCTAGGTACCAATTACCTTGTATAGTCATGTATTTGGCCACAATATTTCATGCCGTGAATGCGTGAATAACAATTTATGCATTTTATTTATAACAATTGTAGATATTTATTATTGCAGTTTTTAATGTAACAGCTTTTGGTTTTTAGTTATAACACATAACTAGAATTTATAGCAAATAACTGGGTACCTATGTTTTATTATATTTTGCACAAACTACAAACTTAAACATATAAAATAATATTACAGTTACAAAAAAGTTATTCAAATTTTAAAACTGTTAAAAGACAAACTTATCTAAGTCAACAAATGAAAGGGCTGTTTGTTCCAATTTAAGTGACAATTTTACTTAATAAAAATTTTAACATTGATTTAGTAAAGTCACATTTTGTTTTTTAATTTAGTAACATCTACCTATTTAGTTAAAATTGAATTTATTAATTGCAAAACTTAGAATTTGTAAACAGCACTGGTCTATTAAAACTTTAAGGTACCTACGTAACTCGTAACTATTATAAAAATAAAATAGACTAACGTGTTACAAGCTTATAAATTCATAAAAATTTAATCATGATACAAACTTAATTGAAATAAAAACTTTTTATGTTACTATTTTATTTTTTGTCATCTACTATTTAATCTAAATCGTAAGAAAACTGTTGGCATATGCTGAATTGGTAAATGCGCAAATCCCACTACAATTATAAACTCCATTTGTCGAAGTATACTATAGGGATGTTTACTCTATTATCTAATCTGTTCTGTTTTAAATGTATTTGACACAACAATGCCTATTAAAGTAACAAGATTACACCTTGATACGTATAAGTGACACATTTGAATTTTAAAATAATTTTGACAGTAGAAACGTCTTTATTGATTGGCCCATTAGACCTGTCCAAAACAGAAGCTCTTAAACAAGTATAATAAAAAAGATTAATAAATAAACGCACACTTTGTTTTATAAGTTATCAATATTACGTACATATTGTAGATGGAAAATATCTAAGTTGTATACAACATTTAAACGATAGTCGTCTAATTTTTGTCTGTTTGACTTTTCTGATTTAACGCTTATGATTTGATGATTAATTTCCAATATTTATGATATAACAGAACGATAAATTAAATCAATTACTGGCACATCTCTAAAACCTGTAAAAAGCGTACCGAGTTAGAGAGTACCTGTGAGGCTTTCAGTCGATATGGAAAAGTTATGCATTTAGTTGAATTCGTATTTTCCGGTTTAAGTTTAATTTAATAGGTAATTTAATACAGGCCAAATCCCTAAAAAATATTTAACATTTTATTTTTTATAGAAACATTCAAAGCAATAACCGAAACAGATAGAATATACTAGTCCCAGATAGGGCATAAATATAAAAGGTAACCGAAGAATATTGGAGTCAGTCTTAATTATTGAAGAGAAAGTACGGTCTAAAGAAATACGAACAACGTCAGTGTCAAAGAGAACGTGCTGTTGTTAACTAAATAAGCGCATTGGATGATTAATTATCTTATGCGCTGACAGCTTTTATAAAATTCCAGTATATTATTATATTTTAACATGATCATCAAACAAGAAGTATTATTTGAATAAAACCATGATTAATAACTAAAAAATAAAGAATAACAATTAATTTTCAAATCATAAATGACTGATTGAAAATAATAAGTAAAAAATCAATCGTTATTAAAATTATTTTGAGTAAAAAAAAATTAAATATTGTTTCATTAATTTTAAACATTGAATAAAAATTAGTGAACCTGAATAATAAAAAACATCTACATAATCATCATTTACTTAAGATTAAATCAGTGACGACTGGTGCTCGATCATCAAAAAGATTATTTAAAAAAAATGTAATAATTATTGCAAAAAGTCTAAAAAAACATTCTTACATTCACGCGATGTATGTTTAAGATCAGTTTAAGATTAAGATTTAAAATATTCGTCTATAGTTACAATTACCAAAATAATCAACATTCAAGCTTATTAAAATTTATAATGTTTTGAATAGAAAATTTTTCTTGTCCCATAGCATTGCCGATTGCGTAAAAAAGTTTTTTTAACGTAGAGAAACATCGCTTACTTTTCACGGTAGTCATAGGTAAAGTCAATCAATTATTTTATTTAAAGATGTATCTATTTTAACAAACTATTTCTTTGTGGCAAGCGCTGTCCAATTGTAAACAAATATTAACGTGACCAACAGTAGCATGATTTATACAATTTATCATGTGATTTGCCGATAACGAGTGCTTTTTCACTTTTTCTTTTAAATTATATAAATTGGTAACATTATTTTTACACCATATTATGAATCATGTGTAGTAAACATACAAAAACAGTAAAATTTATTATATTTGCTTCAAATCCACAAACTCAATTTGACAAATCATACGTAGATTTTTTAAAATTACTATAGACTTCTTTATTTTTATGTTTACTAGTCTGTCTAATTTGAACTAAAATCTGAGGGCAAACATTAAATTTAAATTCAAACAGTCTAAACTATTATTAGCTATTAATTTTTTAATGTCTAGTACCTCTGTCATTATGAAACAAAACGACAAGTCGTCCCTTACAAATAAATATTATCGACCAACTAAAAATACGACTGTAAAATATGTGATAAGAAATGTGCATTTCAGCATCTGTGTTTTACGCGCACGTTCTTTGAATATAATGCTAAATGACGTAAGCTACGTAAGCATTGCACTGAGTAGGCGAAATGACCCCCATCTGAAGACCGGAAGAAAGCATTTAAACATTTGCATGTCTTTTTTCATAACTCGCATAAAATTGTATTATGTGTGTCTCACTCTTGACTACAATAGCTATCATTTACGATTTGGCTTGTTTATATGGTATATACGCGGGCACACGGAAATGTGGGCTTTGGGGTAGATTTGCAAGCTTTTGTATCTGTTGTGTTTGAATTGATAGTTATTTAAACGCATGAACTTTAAGCGCAGATAATTTGATTTAAACCCAAATTTTCTGTAAATTTTAAACTAAATAAAATACTTTCCTTATTCATTTTTCCGGAAGGTCATTGACCAAATAACCTAATAGAGATACCTTCATTGAGTATTTGTTGTTTTGTGTATTAGTTGAGTACAATTAGTTACATAAATAATAATCGTGTAAAATAGTTAAAATAAATTAAACTTTAAATTCGTTACAGTACATTCAAAACTTTTTGCTATAGAAAATTGAAGCGTTTTTCAATACAATCGCCTCTGGATCCATTATGTGCATAAGATAAATATTAAATTAAATTAGTAAGTATTTGAGCTAGTTCATTCAAATTTCTGCTTTTAGCCCACTTCGATTTTTTAGCAGCACATTAAAAATGAGTTTTTCTCAAGAATGAATAACAATCTTGAAAAAAATTGCTCTTACCAGTGCGCAGTTTTTACAAGCCTTGACTAGTAGCTAATTCTTTCATTTTTGTAATACACATAAAGTGAGTTTTTTTTTAAATTTTTAATTCCTCTAATTATTAAACGAATGCGAAAATAAAAAATTAAAAAACAGTTTTAATTTTAATGTTGAGGTAGACGATTTTTGACGACATTTGTAAAATTAACTTTTTGACCACATGTATTTACCTTTCTTTAAATGGCACGATCTTGTTTGTAATACAATTTTTTGTAAAATTTAATAAGAAATGTTTGGTTAATAATTTTGACAATTTTTTGACACAGTAAATTAAAAATAATAAATTTAATGAAATATTAGGTTTTTGTACGCTTTAATACTATCAATCAACTAAAGTTGTGATAAAAATTTAAAAAAAAGTTTTGTTATTGTGGTCTTCATTGTGCTTATCTCTTTTTTTAACAATTTTCATTAAAAAGTCCACATTAAAACATCTTAAGTTCTTAATCAAACAAACCTGTCACTTATCAACTTTTGATTCTATTGACAATGACTTACACCATCGCACACAATTATCTTTATTTGTGACATGGATAACCGCTGTACACTGAAAAAAGCTGCAACCTGTAATAACAGGCATCCGGAACTGAAGTAAGTAAGTAAGTCATACGTACGTTCGTCAATTGGTTGCCAAATTTAAGGTAACGGGATTTGTTGTTAATAAAAAAATTGTATACTCGATGAAACCGCCAATATTGAAGTATCTGAGTTTGTAAATAAAACAAACTCAAATACTTAGTCTTCCACAAAAAAAAAACGCAAAAACTCAAACGACGACGGCTACAAATTCTAAAATTTTTCATGCAGTAAACGTTATTTATTTGCTAGTCGATATTTAGTAAACGGTTACAAATTTTTTTAAGGGTCATTTAAGCAATTTTGCAGTAACTAATTGAAGTTATTTCACATTTTTAAATTTATTGTAAGTGTAAACTATAATTTATTGAGTACATATTTAGTTTTATTATATTACATTTTGAACCCACCTTATAACTTATTACTTCCAATAGTCACTTTAAATGTTAGGTTTCAAAATTAATTTTAATGACTGTAACTAAACTTCCTGCTTGGGATATTTTTGTTTTGTTAACGTTGCATTTCTTGCCGTGAGAAAGACAGTCAACAAACTCTGAATTGCGTGGTAATTATTTTTTTTCATCTTCCTTCCACGTCTTTGTGTACTGTTTTTTTTCACAAACATTTACGTCACAGTTTTTAATAAAAGTTGTGATAAATCAAGTTTTTTTTTGCAAACTTGCCAGTACCTATAAATATCAAAATGTTGATCCGGAGATGCAAAATCAACCCTTAACCCTTTCAGTACGGATGACCGATATATCTGGCACATACAAATTTGACACACAAACGGATGACCGATATATGTGAAATCGAGTTATTCATGCTCCATGGACTAATGACATATATTTCGGACAAACTAAAAATTCGATTTGCCGCACAGATGACTGACCAACGAACGACCGATATATCTGCCGACGGCGGATATACACAACAGTCGTCGACGTGGCACGGTCAGTAGGTAGCCAGCGTAACTAGTAGTTAATATCGTTTAAAATGTTGACAGAGGAACAGCCAGGGCCTTCAAAAAAGCGTTAGGGTGGAGAGTGATTTTAACAAAGTTATTGCGGATTGGATGAACGTGAGGTTCGCCATATTAATGGTTTGCTTGAAAACAATAATATATTCGGCTCTCATAGTGATGAGGAGCCGTTTATTGATAGCGGGAGCAAATATCTACCAAGTGAAAATGACATGGGCCATCAGGAAAGTGACGAAAGTGAGGTAAATGAAATAAATTTGAAGACAGAGATGTGCCAGTGCCAGATGTTGACATTAACGACGATAATCTTGACGCCGACGTAACAGACTATAGAGGCCTAATTATTACATGGACAAAGCACGACTTTGTGTCAAAAGCACATGCATTTGATGACAGTAATAGTGGAGTGACGAACTAACATCTAACTGAAGATTCACTGGAGATTGAATTTTTCTTAGATCTTTTCACTGAAGATATTGTTCGGTATATAGTAGTAGAAACTAACCGATATGCAATACAACAAAATGAGAAGAAGTGGAAACAATTATTAGACGGAGAATTTTTTACTTTTATTGTATTGACTACGCTAATGTCCAGAAATAAAAAAAGAAAAGAAAAGAAAATTGGTTAGTAGATCCATTACTACTACACTACACCCCAGCTTTCAATAAGTACATGAGAAGAGCCAGATATTTACAAATCCTCAGAAATCTTCATATTGCAAATAATGAGGAGACAAAAGCTAATGATAGTCTGCACAAGGTCCAGTATGTACTAAAAGAAATCAAGCAAAGATTCAAATCAGAGTTCTATCCATTTCAAAATTTAGTGATTGATGAGAGCATGGTACTGTTTAAGGGTAGACTCAGCTTCAAACAGTACATAAAGACCAAACGTCATCGTTTCGGCATAAAGCTGTATGTTCTATGTGATTGTGAGAGTGGTATTGTGTTAGATTTCATTGTGTATATTGGCAAAGACACCTACGTTGAACAAGAAAATATAAGTGGCCTGGGAGCCTTGGGGAATCTTGTGGCTATGCTAATGGAGCCGTATCTAAACAAAGGGCGTTCGCTGTACACTGACAACTTTATAGCAGTCCAATACTGTCACACTATTTGAAAGAATGACGAATTCGTGTGGGACCGTTAGGTCTAATAGGCTCCATATGCCCAAACTTGAAGGAAAACTCAAAAAAGGAGAAACTGCTTTGAGAAGCTCAGATATTTGTTTAGTGGCGAAATGGAAAGATAGAAGGGATGTCACGATAATTACCACTATGCACGAAAACAAAATTGTAACTTTGGACAAGATCGACCGTGCAACAAACGAGTGTCAAGAAACCATTATGTTTAGTTGACTATAATGAGAAAATGGGTGCCGTGAATCGATCGGACATGATGATGAGTAGCATCGACAGCCTGCGTAAATCTATCAAATGGTATAAGAAATTGTTTGTGCACACCCTGGATATCTGTGTACTGAGTGCCCATGTTATGTTCTCTACGAAACATTCTATGAAATATCCACTTGCAAAGTTTCAAATGAACCTTATACGTCAACTTTTGGAAAGGTTTGTTTTTTTGATACTTATTGTACATAATTTGATAATGGTATTATATCTATTTCAGATACGGATATGTGAATAAACCCACACCTATGTCTGCTACAACAACTTCAAGATTGACTGAAAGGCACTTTCAAGAAGGTGCACTGTCTGTTCCCAGACAAAACTACGACAAAAGAAGAGAAGCACTTCCAGATACATGTGCAAAGAATGTAACGTAGGCTTATGCGTGTTTCCATGTTTCCAAGAATTTTACACTAAAGTGATATTTTGAGTATTTTCAATTAATTAGCACTTAACTTTGATGCAATATTAGCTTGAGTTGCTATTTTTGGGCATCGATATGCAATATCTGTTAATTTTCGTTGACTTCAATAAAGCTCTATTTCATTTTCGTCAAAAAATCTTTTTATTTTGTGCTAAATACTGGGTGGCCGACATATATGACACCCGTCCATCCGGCATGCAAAATACTGCCGTCCACACAGCAAAACAAGTGAAAATGCAGCCGTCCTGAAAGGGTTAAAAAACTTTGGTGGAAAGTATGGAAAGTAATAATGACGGTTATAGTGAATTTTTATTTTTTTTTGGTGGGAATAATTTCCAGTTCGTAGATTTACTGTTTTTACTATTTCACTTGTTTCCGAGCCTTCTAACGTATCGAAGAATTGTATGTGTTAAGTAGGACGACACAAATTTTATTTTTGCCTTGGTGACTGTTTAACGAAAATATTCCGAAAGAGCCTTTGCAATAGGTGGAACCTCCCGTTTTTTGTCGATAACATCTGGCAACCTCACGATCGACTAGAAACCCTTTTCTGTATAAACATCAACAAACAAAAAAATGAAGGTATTTATTTATTATCATTTGTGCATTTTAATTTCGTAGAATTAGCGCTTTAAAAGGTTTGTTTTTAAGCAGAATAAAAGTCATTGATATTTACCGATTTTATTAATTTCTTATGTTAAAATTGTTTTGGTGTGATTTTTGTACCGTATAAGTTTCTCCTACTTTTTGCTACATTGAGAGTGTTGGCTGTCAACTGCGGTAAAACCATTTTTTTGTTGTCTGTTGTACGGTTATCATCTAACATAAAACTTGGCGAGGTTTTAATCTCTAAATATTTACACGCTTCCATGTTATAAATGAATGTAGCATTTTTGCTGCTTAGTGAAACTCTTTCTGGAGTGAGAATTGATTCTATTTTTGCAATTTAATTTGATATTTTCGTAATTGTTATTAGCAATTTTCGATACTCACACATACTTTTTTAATGTTAATTCATATTTTAAAAAAATCCTATAATGACGTCACCATCTACTATGTGAAAAGGGTTGATTAAGAATATTAAAACCTTCGATCAATTACTGCAATTAGCACCGTATTAGAGGGGACCATGCACCAAAAATAATAATATTAATCTGGAGGAAACTTTTTTAGGAAATTCTGGGGAAGATGCCGCTAGCTAGCTGCATACTTAAAAAAAATAAATTGTAAGTACTGTATTTTTTATTCCAATTTTTGTTTTCAATCGTTTGCACATACAACTGTACGTACCTATCAGGTTGTTGTCACAATTAAATACAATTTTTTTTTGTGTAATATAGTATTAAAACAATTATTGTCTGTGATCTATACGTACATACTAGCAATTGATAGCATTTATGTAAATCTACTTTCCTTCTCTATTCTAACTTCTTTGTGATGAAATAAAAATGTATTCGTGTTAAAAGTTTCGTTGTCATTTGTTGTCTTTCTGCCTTGGATAGATTTAAACGGTGTTTTTCAGTTTTTCACCGTTTAGACACTTCTTTAATCTTACGTTATAATTAGCACATCGACACCTGCAATTTGTCTGTCGATTCAACTGAGTTAGTCGCCAGCAATTAAGTTACGAAGAAACTATTGTAACAGATTTTACGTTAATTATTTGGTTGCTGTCTTCTGTGTTATGTTAATGACTATATGTATCTAATTTATGTAACAAATTTACAATGTGTGTTTTATCGACGTTTAATTATTTTTTTTTTGCTTTTGTTTAATATAAGTTAAGTAGTTAAAATTGTAACTAAGTTTTTCTTTAGCCGGCTTTCGCGTTTATGTAAATCCTTAAAGTCATTTCAAATTTCAGTGCAACATACGCTGAAAAAGTTAAGTCCATTTGGAGTGTAATCAACAGGAACCAGCTTTCGGTTAAAAAAGTCTAGAGGTTTTTTTTTGAGCTATACACCTTATTGGCGCTCTTTTAATTTGATCTTTTGTTTTAATTTGATTTTGCCTTTTAAGCTTTCTAATCAATATCAGATTTGTTTTCAGGTGACCTACGAGCACCAGCAATTTCTTTATTTATGTTACCTTATTCAGACAATTTTTTTAAACAGCTATTTGCATGTAACAAACTCATTCGGCCATAAATGCATTTTTCGGTAAACTTATATATGCTTGATGTTAATAATTTACAAGATGGCATTCTTTTATTTCCGGTTTTGCCAAAAGTATTGGTTACCACTAACGGTGCTAATACATAAGTGCATAAAACCGGTGTGTCAACAACCTTCACAAATCGAATATACTTGTTTTAGTTGCATTCAAAAGAAATCTGACTCTTTATTTATTTTTTATATAAAAACCTTGTACTTTTTTTCTGATCATAAAAAAATGTATAGGTGTATTAATAGGAATGTATATATGTGTACATAACGTATTTTCAAGTCATAAAAACAAAAAAAATATAAAATGTACAAGTAAATGCCTAGAAACAATCGGTTCTGGCTAAACCCATCAATTACTTATGTGACTGCAAAAACATATGTTTAAAAAAAGATGGAATACACGTTCTAATTTATCATATTCTTGTTTGTGCCATATATACATATGCTAAATAATACTGTTTCAAACACGCTCGTTTACACATTTTTCTACGCCATTTTACTGTTGCCGAAGTGCATTTAGGGAAATAACCCGTTCTGTTACCCCACTTGAACACTCAGCATTTTTAAATTATTAAAGTAGTCGATAAATTGGACCCCAAGAAAGCATTAAAAAAATAAATGTGTACAGCAACTATTGTAATCTATTTTGTAGCAAAGCAAAATATGAAATACTTGCGTGTATGTGTATAAAAATTTCATTATAAACTTGATCTCGTATGTAAAAAACATTTTTATTATATTATATTTGGAAAAAAATTTATTTTAAGATTTTATTGTTTAAATTTTAGCTCTACTAGTATTATTACAACAAGAGTTCTGTGTAACCAGAAGCTGTCACATCGATTTTATCAAAAACTGTTTTAAAATGCTATTTCCAATGCTTTATTTTTATCAAATTTTACAAATTTAGCACACATAAAACAAATAAAGTATGCAAACATATCAAAAAATGAAAGTGTAAATATTCTTCCACAAAAAATTATGTTGAACAAATAATATAACGAAATTTTATAAAACCAATATCCAATGTAGCACAAAGTAAACATCAAAAATAAAGAAAACGCAAATTTGTATATTCATCAAACTATTATTACTGTAAAATTCAGTATAATTACATATTACGTTTATAATTCAATTTGTCGGCAAAAATTGAACTTTATAAAATGGTAAAGACGCAAAGTAGCGGAAGCGGTCGCAAATCAAATTTGTAAACTATCGATGCATTTATGTATATAACTTTGTTATAAATTATATTCAAAAATGATATACGTTTTGTTTAAAAATTGTAGCGAGTGACAAATGGTAAATAATTTTGGATGTATCCTGAAAAAGTGTCATGAGACTTTATTCTTAAGAAATGAACATTTTAAAGTACAAAGCTGCCGTGATCATAAAAGTTGTAATTTCACCTACATTTTTTACTTTGGAGCTTTTAAGCTGTTAAAAACTAACTAATTCAATAAAAAATTGTTTGTTTACTTCGAACTCTTATAATTTATTCTCGTCACAAAAATTGTCAATCGTCGTTAATTATATCGCATTTATAATTAATGAATGTTTAAGCATAAAGAAAAAACAGACATAAAATCTGTTAAAAGTCAGATTTTCAAACAAAACGGGAAAAATTCATAATCTAAAGTTTTTTTATTTGCGAAAAAAAAAACAATAATAAAAAATACAATTAACAAAATATAAACTAAAACAGAAACAAATAAATATAATTTGCTCCAAAAAAATCTATTTTTGATTTTAATTATTTGTAAAATTTTACACGTTAAAAATATTCTATGTATAAATTAGAAACTGAAATAAGATTCAAACTTGTACTTGTAAAAAAAAATTAAGACACCTAAAACTTTCTCATCGTACTTTTCTTTAAAAAAATTATTACTTTTCCCAGCAGACAATAAACTGAATATGTAATAAAAAACTTAAAACAGCAGACATTTCTTTTCTATAATTACGTTTGAAACAAACTTACAAAAGTTTATTGAAACTAACTATTGTTAACTTTGAACCAAAGCTGGGCAAATTTATGAGAAAGTACAGAAACTTCTAAATCTGTAATTATTAGATGAATGTGTTTGTCGACATTCACATAACGTTATTAATTTTTAACAGTGCATCGTAAACGTAAAACGAATAATAAAATTTATGATTGCAGATGGCGCCACAACTACACTTAAAGTTTGAGTTTTACTTTTTGTACAGAACTCTTCGGCACGTTACAAGAAACTTTGTTTAAACTTCTAAATTTAAAATAAAATAAAATAATCGAGTTAATGTTCGAAAATAGTTTAAGCAATTTCTATGTGGTAGTTTGTTTTAGTATAGCAATTTAAATCCAAAGTTATAATCTTAACAGTTTCTCGGCAATTAACAAATTTGATCCTATCCAAACCGAGAAGATTAAATCCGTTCTCCACTTTATCACAATTTTTATACACACAAACTTGTACCCAAATTTATAAATAAAAAAAAAAATCGTTTTTGACAATTTTAATCTACACAAGTTTAAGTGTAGCAAGAAACAACATAAAGTGATAGTGTTATACATAAATTATAGTGTAAGTGTTTTTATTAAATTTCCTTAGATTTAATTAGTTCGGTTAGTTTAAACGTGTACATATTTTTAGTATAAGTAAAAATAAATTAAATTGTTAAGGGGATACATTGTTATTGGTTTATTATTAATAATAATAATAATAATAATAATAATAATAATAATAATAATAATAATAATAACCCCGCAAGGGGAGGTATGTTACCTTACGTGCGCAGCGAGCACGCGGACCCTAGCTAACCACCAATAGGACTAACCATCCCCTGGTGTGTACAAAGGTTACTACCAATATAAAAGCCTCGGACGTGCGTCGTCAAGATCGGGGACGACGCAGGAATGAACAGCCCGATCAAATTATTAATGGCCCGGCTACGAACAATGAACCCACCGAACGTGTTTTGTCTAATTTAAAGATAACCACAAAGGAGGGAAAACCCCGGCAACGCATGACATGGACACGAGAAATGAACATTACTGTCATGCGCTGCTACTACACTGCCACACAGTTAGAAAAAATTTCAATAGGATACCGACCACAACTTTATAATTTATTCACAGAAACATATCCAGAATTAACTAACATAATTACACCGCAGAGGCTAGTCGATCAAAAACGAGTAATTCTTACAAACAAAAGACTTACAGATGAGGATATTCAGAACATCAAAGAAGAAATAGCCACAGAACTGGACGGAAAAAATACAAGACAAAACAATTTCCAAACATCATTACAAACCACAACAACAACAATACAAAACACAGAACTCCCAGAAACACCTGCAACATCAACTCTACTAAACAAAACCCCGCACACACAAACACCAAGATTTACAAATACAAACACTATTGATAGAATAAACGATGAATTACAAACAAACATAATCAAATGGACAGGAATCAACCCAGAAAACAGATTACCACTACCAAAACTAATATACAAAAAAGATACAAACACCATCATCAACACAGTTAATACACTAATAGAAAAACACCTACATAACACAAGCACGATAGAAGATATACATCAATTAGTCTACATCGCTGCAATTACGGTTTATAACACAAAATAAACAACTCACACAAAACAGAACAAGTCATGAAAGAAAACAATCAAAACCAAAATGGCAAATCAGACTTGAAAACAAAATAAACAACATAAGAAAAGACTTAGGTAGGTTAACACAATATTGCAAAGGAAACCATACCAAACAAGTTACAAAACATATACGGCACATTATAAATAACAGTAACAACAAAGAAACACCAACAGAAGCGTTAGACACACTAAAACAAAAACTAGCACTGTATACGACAAGATTAAAAGATACAATGAATCAAACAAAGAAAAACACAAAACATACAATTTAACAGAAACGAAAAACTATTCTACAAAAACCTAGAAAGACATGAAAAAATACAAATAATACCACCAAGCACAGATAAAATAAAACATTTCTGGGAAAATATATGGTCACATCCAAAGCAACACAAAGAAACAGCCCAATGGATCACAGAAGAACAGAAAAAACATTCAAGCTTACCTATACATACGGACCATATAATCACAATAGAAGAACTAAGAAACACTATACAAAAACACAGAACTGGAAGGCTCCTGGAATAGACCACATACACAATTTCTGGTACAAACAATTTACATCTATATACCAACACCTAACAATACAAATCAACAAAATCATACTAGAACCACAGAGTATGCCACCGTTTTTAACACAAGGAAAAACATACATAATACCAAAAAACCAAGACACACAAAATCCAGCTAACTATAGACCGATCACATGCCTGCCAACACTATACAAAATAATTACAGCATTGATTACACAGAAAATAGAAAAACACTTAATAGAAAATCACATACTTACAGAAGAACAAAAGGGATGTCGAAAAAACAGTCAAGGATGCAAAGAGCAATTAATCATAGACAGCGTCATTATGAAACAAGCAGAGAAGCAACAACGAAATATTATCACATGCTATATAGATTATAAGAAAGCATTCGACTCAATCCCACACAGTTGGCTTATAAAAATTTTAGAAATATATAAAATAGACGCACACATTCAAAACTTCTTACACACAATCATGCAGACATGGAGAACGACAATACAGCTAAAAACATATGAACAACAAATAGAAATAAAAGACATAAAAATCAACAGAGGAATTTTCCAAGGAGACTCACTCAGCGCACTATGGTTTTGTTTATGCCTAAACCCCCTCTCAAATACACTAAACAAGACAACATACGGTTTTAAGATAAAACATCAAAATAATCCACAACACACAATAAATCACTTATTATATATGGACGATATAAAGATATTCGCCTCAAACAAAACACAAATGCAATCACTACTACAAATAACAAAAGAATTCACACAAGACACATGCATGGAGTTTGGCATCAACAAATGCAAAATGCTGCACATAGAAAAAGGAAAATACAAACAACAGAACGCTACAGAAACACTAAACAATGAAGCATTTGAAAATCTAGAACCACAGGAGACATACAAATATCTCGGTTTTGAACAGAACACCAGCTTAAATCACTCGCACATTAAACAACAACTTAAAAAGAAATACAAGCAAAGGCTTACACTTGTGCTTAAATCAAAACTTAACGCCAAAAACATCATTAAGGCAGTCAACACATACGCGATTCCACTCTTGACATACTCATTTGGCATCATCAAATGGTCAGACACGGATCTAACAGAGTTAAACCGAGTTAACAGAACAAAATTAACAGAACATCGCAAACTGCATCCAAACTCATGCATTGAAAGAATTACAATAACCAGGAAAGAAGGGGGAAGAGGACTCGTAGATATACAAACATTACACAACACACAAATACAATACTTACAAAATATTTCATAAACAAAAACACCTCGCTACATCAAGCAATCACAAAGCAGACAAAGGATACACCCCACTCAACCTACATCAAAACGACATTCAGGAAAACACCGAAACAAACACAATACAACACAAAAAAGACATTTGGGCAAGAAAAGCATTACACGGCAACCATTATAACATAATGCAAAACCCGAACATAGACACACAACTGTCATACAAATGGCTGCACTCAGGTCAACTTTTTCCAGAAACAGAAGGATTCGTCCTAGCCATCCAAGATAAAGTAATAGCCACAAAAAACTACAGAAAGTACATATTAAAAGAAACAATTGAAACAGACACATGCCGAAAATGCCATCAATACCCAGAAACAATAGAACACATTACAGGAGGTTGCAAACTACTAGCAGGAACAGACTACACCGATAGACACAACACAGCAGCAAAAATCATCCATCAAGAACTTGCACTTAAATACGGCTTAATACAAACACAAACACCATATTACAAATACACACCCGAAACTATACTAGAAAACGAAAACTGTAAACTATACTGGGATAGAACACTACACACAGATAAAACGATAATATGCAATAGACCTGATATCACACTATTAAACAAAACACAAAAGCATACATACATTATAGATATTGCCATACCCAACGACAGCAACATAGTCCAAAAAGAAACCGAAAAGATCGAAAAATACACACCTCTTGCAACAGAAATTAAAGAAGTATGGAAACAAGAATATATAACAATAGTACCAATTATAATGTCTGTGACAGGTATAACAACAAAATCATTCAAGCAACACTTAAAAACAATAGATCTCCCACTATACATCCATACCAACATACAAAAAGCAGTAATTCTAAAAACAACAACAATAGTCAGAAAGTTCATGCAATAGACAGACATGTGACTTGGCCCCGGTCCGTCGCATGGCTTACAAACACCACTACGGTGAGAAACTAGAAGAAATAATAATAATAATAATAATAATAATAATAATAATAATAATAATAAAAATAAATTAGTTTTAATAATAATAAAATTCGTTACAATATTGTTTATCAAAACTACAAACGTGTCTCACGTCACGCGCACTATCTAAAACTGGAAATTAAAAATGTCAATGTATGTATGTATTGAAACGTTCGAGAAATTATTCTCAAGTTTCAGAACGTTGACCGAAAGATGTAAAGAATTCTCGAAAGTTTGGCCAAAATATATAAAAGCGATACAAATAGTTATTTCAGTCATTCGAAGTCGGCAGTGTTAAGAAGATTATTCAAGTTTGAATAAATAAGTGATTAACGCGTGTTGAGATAAATATAGGGGGTATAACCTTGTACGCGACTTTAATGTCGGTGAGTGTACTATATAAAATTAGCGTAAGTGTATGTATTAAATATCCTTAGATTTAATTAGTTCTGTTAGTTATAAACGTGTACATATTTTTAGTATAAATAAATTAGTTTTCATAATCATTACAGTGGTTCACAGGTGTGGGGTAATTTAATATCACTCTTGTAATAAAAATAGTGATTACGTAAATAAATAAAACTGTAGTTCGCGTTTCGCGTGTTTGCGTGTATTTAAACTTTTAATTCGTGTTTAAATTTATGCCGGTGACGTATTTACAAGCAGTTAAAATGGATTCAAAAATATTCAAAATTATTGAATCTATGAATAAAAATATGAAAAAAAATAATAGAAAAATAGGCGAAAATTCTCAAAAAATTGAAGAAAAACTATCGGAACATTCTTAGAAAATGGAAGAAAAGTTTCACAAACATTCCCAGAAAATGGAGGAAAATTATAAAAATTTAAAAGAAGAAGAAATACGAACGAACATTGAAAATCAAATAAAGACGATTGAAGACCAAATACAAGTTAGTATAGAAAACCAAATTAAAATAGTTCAAGAGAAAACCCAAGCAGATATGTTAAATTAAAAAAAAATTTCGCGAATCTGTGAATGACAAAATAGAAGCAATAGAGGACAGAATGAAACTGCTTGAAAAAAAATAAACCAAATGAATGCCATGGTAAAAAAAGCGTCATGAGTGAAGATTTAATAATGGACTATCGGGAAAAAAACACTCAAAGTTTAAAGTTGTACCTCCAAATTTTGATGGTAAAGTTCCATGGTCAACCTACTACAAGCAGCTTGAAGCCGCAGCTACAGCTAATGGTTGAAGCAACAAGCAGAAAGCGACCTCTTTAATAGTGTCCTTACGTGGAAAAGGGTTTGGAATTTTACAGACTGTTCCTGACCACCTGCAAGAAAATTACGAACTCTTAATTTTACGTTTAGAAATGAGATATAGACATGCTCATCTTCAACAAGTGTACCAAGCTCAAATTAAAAGTCGAGTTTAAAAAGCTGCCGAAAGTCTTTAAGAGTGTGAGGCTGACATCGCCAGACTAACACGGCTTACGTATCCTACAGCGCCAGATAGCTTCTTGGAACAGTTAGTTATTTAAACCTTTGTAGACGGCCTCCGAGGCAGCGAAACGCAAAAGACTTTCCGGTTAGTTTGACCGAAGACGTTGGATGACGCCTTAACCCATACTTTGGAGTTCGAGGCGTCGCAACAAGCGTCTCACCAAGGCCGCCATAAACTCCGTTGTACTGCAGAAATACCTTCGTACACAGGAGAAAGCATTGAAAAAATAGTTCGACGTGTATTTCGGGAACGAGTAGCTTGAGGAAGAGAACTGACGTGCTGGAACTGCGTGGAAGTGAGCCACGTACGATGACGCTGTACTAAGCCCAAAAGAAAACCAGAAAAACGTCAGGAAAACTAAAAAAGGTCGACGAATGAGACAAAAGTCGACCTCAAAAATCCATGCCCCGGAGATTACCATTCAAATCGCATTGCCAATGAAACAATTGCATAGCATTTATTTCGATGGCAAAATCAATCGAACAAGTGTTGAGTTACTGGTTGACACGGGAGCGACAAAAACCATCATTTGTCTTGACATGTTATTAGAAAATGAGAAGATATCACCAGTAACAGTACGACTTCGAACGGCGACGGGCAAAGAAATACCTACTCGCGGACAAGTACAAGTGACCATCAAGTACTGGTAGTCGACATTACGGAATGGGAATAGACGTGATAAAGAAGTATGGGATCTATTTGGATATGAAAAACGATGTCCTGAAGATCGACAATGAAGAATTTACTTTTCATTTGTCAGGGAAGGCAGCCATGTGAGTCTTATTGAGTGAAGACGTGACTCTGTCTGCAAGGACTGAAAGTGTGGTAATGACACGCCTAGATGGAAATCTCAGACACCCTATGAAAATCCCAGTGGTTTTCCACGCTAGATTTAAAGAGTGGTTACTGGCAGGTAGAATTTAAACTCAAGGATCGTGAAAAAACAGCTTTTACGATCGGAACTAGTTTGTGGCAACGTTCGAGCGTTTGATAGAGACCATCTTGCGCGGATTGTTTTGGAAGATGTGTTTGGTTTACCTGAACGACGTGATCGTAGTTGGAATTTTGTTTGAAGAACATTTAAACAAGTTGAAGGAAGTGTTCCGGCGACTACGTGGGGCTAATCTCAAACTGAGCTCAAAGAAGTGCTACGTATTTAAGAAGGAAGTGCAATACTAAGGCCACGTCGTATCTAGAGATGGAGTAAAGACTGACCCAGACTAAATCCGAGCAGTGCAAGCATGGCCAAGACCAATCGACAAACATCAACTCCCAAGTTTCATTGGGTTATGCATCTATTATAGACGATTTGTACCCGGATTTGCCAATATTGCCAAACCTTTGACAAAACTGTGTTACGTGCGAAATTTTCACAACGGAATACCCTGTGTATTGACTTAAAAATTAGTTTTTGGTTTTGACGCCCTCTGCCGACCTTGTTGGTGACTGCGAGGCCATTTTGAAGCTGTCAACTACTTGAACCGGTCGGTGTCGAGAATCTTTAACTGATTCCTAAATTTTTAAGGGCATCCCTTGTGATGAATAATGTGATAACCGGTTCCACCACGTTGTCATTACCTGTTCGTTTCAACAAAGAACATTGATGCATAAGTACGATTGATAAATACCGCTACCGAACGTATAAGCTGTTGGGAGGGCCTGCTACTTACAGACAATAATTGATTGCGTTATCAACCACCTGTTTGTAATTACAACCTACAGCATTCGATACAACGGGTTCTTATATCGTATTTAATGAATTATTAATACTGATTTTGTAGTTCCCTTTTTCGTGAGTTATTGTGTGACACGAATTGCTATCAATAATTATTCTAGACTGCCAGTGGGAAAACGTTTTCTTCACGCCAGCAAGCTTTGGATTGGGTAAGTCAATTTGATTATATTTTATTCGCTGTCATAAAAGTCACTCACGGAACTTTGATTACTGTCGGTGTCCATAAGTACGTTTATTGTGTATATACCACTAAGGTAATTTCAAGTGTCATTTGTAGTGTATCGCATGCTGAGAGTAGACAATATTTATTACGAAATTTACTTCGCTATCTCGACGTAATTTAAGTATATGCTTTGTGTGTTGCCGATATGTCCGGCATTTATGAATCGAGAAATTAGACAATACTCCGGTTAATCTTGTACGTTGTTAATTCAAGGTTTCTACACTTATTAATCATACTCGTTCATTTGTCTAATGTTTATGAATTGAGAAATTTAACATACTTCTGTCAATTTGCTACGCTGCTTAATTAAAGTTTTTATATTTGTTAATTATACTTATTAATATTTCAAACATTGATGAGTGGAGAAATTAGATATATTCTTGTTAATCTTCTACGTTAATACATTAAAGTTGTTATACTTGTTAATCTTTCTTTTATGGCAACATACCTTTCTCTTTTAATTGTCCTTACCTATTAACAAATTTTGGCTACTCGAACATCAGAGTGACAAGAATTACGAACCTCAAATTTAGTTACAAGTTTGGACCGTCTGTCGTGATCGAGACAGAAGTGTTAATTTGGATTCAAGATAGACAAGAAAAAATTATTGCGTATTTTAGCAAGGTTTTGTTTAGGCCAGAAAAGGATTATTGCGTGACTAGGAGGGAGCTGTTAGCAATCATCAAGTTCATAGAACATTTTTACAAATGTTTGTATAGACGAAAATTTTTATTGAGAACAGATCACGCCGCTTTAAAATGACTATTGCAGTTCCGTAACCCGGAAAGACAAGTGGCAAAATGAATCGAGAGACTACAAGAGTATGACTATAACATAGAACACCGTGCCAGAAGCAATCATCGGAACGCTGATCTCTTGTCCAGAAGACCATGTCCGGCGGACTGCAGCCATTGTTCGCGACTTAAAGAAAAAGTTAAATACCTCCGGAAAACTGTTATGGTTGATGACGAGTGGAAACCCGAGCTTCTTCATCCTCAAACTAATGGCATGGTTAAGCGGATGAATCGAGCAATGGGAAAATACTTAGCAAAAGTAGTGTTCAAACACCAAAGAGACTAGGATCAATAGTTGCACTTTTTTCTAATGGCATACCGATCATCCGTTCACCAAACTACAAGCCAAACACTATCCTGTGTGTTGCTCGGTCGCGAAATACGACTGCCATGCGACCTAATAATTACTAATATTACAGATGACCCTGGAAAAATTAAAGTAGTTGCACGACGTGAGTCTAAACATGTCCATCGAATCATAGACTCGTCGAAAACTAGTCACTTAGTAATGTTTGCTGGCAGCACCGCAGTAGATTGATTGCCTGTTTATTAAGTATATAAGACAGAGCATCTATATTACACTTAAACAACAGCAAGGTCAATCGAAGCACGATACAACAAGAGTAAATCCGGTTGGTTTAATGAAACATTGTTTGAAGATTGGTTCTTATTTTCAAAGGAATACTCAAAGACCCTTATTAGAAATCATCTTCTTAGCCACCTAAGCATAAACGTTATTCAAATCTGTCTACAATACAATACAAAATTTATTTTGCTTCTCCCGAATGCGACTCATGTTTATCAACTATTAGCTTATTTTAAACCACATAAATCGATTTGGCGCAACTAACTTTTAAAATGGAAGCTTGAAAACAAGAGGACTGTTCTGAATGATGTTTTTCCGAAGCTGATAAAGCGGTGTCTTCAAAAACTTGATGAAAATGGTAAAACCCGCCAGAATCTTCAGGCTTATTTTAAGGGAAGTGAAATTTATCCGATTGACTGAAATATGGTCTTAAAAAGACTTCCATCCGATGGGAACGTTGCAACTGCTCAACCAGACAATGCTAGAATCGATAATGCCTTTTAAATATTTTTGAAGAATGTTCACAGCAAAAAAACTGAGTCGAAATTTTAAAAGGTTCTAAAACAAAAACTGTGTGTGAGCGCGGGTGCCAGCGCAACAAACATCTAAGAAACAGAGGAAGTTCAAGGCCAAGAAAATCAAGAAGGACCGACAACATCGACGTCAAAGAGTTCACAATCCAAGCAGAAACGAAATATAATTCTTTCAGACCCCGATACTTACTCTACTCAAAAGAGCTCAAATACACCAGAAGACTTCGATTTAAATAATCTTCAAGTAGAAGAATTCATCCTTGCGGAGTTTTCCCACAGCGCTCAAGCAAATAAAACCATAAAAATAAATTCATTGGTTAAATCTTGGAAGTTAAGAGAGATACTGTATTCGTTTGTAAATTTTTAAGAAAAAGTTCAGGTCTTAAAAATATTTATGCTTTTCTAGCAGTGCCCGACATAGAGGAAATATCGGAAAGAAAATCATAACACTAAAGCCACTCGTAATCAATCGTGGCAGGCATAAATTTTTAGTCGAAAATTAATTTTTTTGTTTATTAAATTTAAATTTAAGTTTTGTAATTCTACGTCCTGATAACCAAACAACGCATTTCAAAGAAATACCATGTTGTTTATTTTTTAAATAAAAATACATATTTTTTGTATTTTTCTGTCTACATGTTATTTAAAAAACCTCTTACGTATTTTAAGTCTCACTAACAGTTTCAAACTTGAGTGGAGACCCTTAGAACACTGTTGTTTCAAGTCACCCGGAATGAAGGGTAACTTGAGACAGTCAAAATTAAAGGTCAGTAATAAAATGTAATGTCATAAGTTTACTCTCCACGTGAAGACTCAAAACCTGATAGCAGAACTTTAAAATTTTGACAATAAATATTGTCGACTGAATGTGAAACTTGTCTCAAGTCACCCAAATTGACGGTATACTGTTAGTTTGTTACGTACATAAATTTAAATAATGTAGTACCCTGTATATCAATTTAATTAAAAGTTGCTTTTATATTTCTTGACGCCATCTATCGGGTTCGTTGGTCACTTTGTATTGCGCATCCGGTGTCTTTTCCGACATTTTAACTTTAACATTGTAACTGGCAATATCGCGGGCTGCGTGAGTGAATGTTGGTTCTCTAAAATCATCCACGTGTTAGGGACACGATGGAAATTATGTAGTTTCTTTAATTAACTAATTTACTTCCGCAGCGTAAGTAATTTTATTTATTTCTGTAATTAAAAGTAATTTTTATGTCTTTTGGTTAGCCCCATGTGCCACCTAATAAATCAGGGCATTCTGGCTATAATTTAAAGCCCATCAGGGAAATTGTGTGACTTCGTTACAATCGTGGGATATTTGTATCGTCACCGGCTATTCTTACCTCCATCTGGCCCATGAATTCTATCCGATACCGAAAGACGAGAGATAACCCTCGACGAATATTATGTTGGAACGATTCTAAATAAGGCCTACTGTTGGAATTAATTAAATCATAGAAAAGGGTATAACAGCATCCGACGTTCGGTTTGTGTTTTGTGTACATTTTACAATTTACGTAATGACTTTGTAGATTTCGATTTCGTGAGCTATTAGGTTGACACGATTTGCAATTAAAATTAATTACAGGGCACGTGTCGAAGGGAGCGCTTCCTCCGCATAAAAGGAACACCTGTATTGGTGGTAAGTTTTTATAAATTTTCTTTCGTCGTCAACGAGGTTTCTCACGAAACTTACAATCATCATAACTTCGTACTGATTATCGTAATGGTAATATCTTTAGTTAGTAAATTTGCTTATACTACGTATGCTGTTTATGCTTATTTATTGTGATAATTTAATGTTAAGGTTATACTAATTATTTTGCCTTATTGTCGTTACTACCATATTTCTAGTTATGTAAATGATATTTACTGCGAATTATTCGTAGCCATGTTCTGCACTTGTGTAGTGTAAGTTGCCAATCCTGCTGCTATTCTCTGTTCTATATTCTCTGCAGCACGGACTTATATTGAACTACTTAATTGTTACTACATTTATTTTTATAGAGGAATTAAAGTACCATTGTTGTTAATGATCGAGTTTCTTTTCCATTTTAGTCGTTTCTTTCAGCAGTTACGAACTTACCACCTAGTTACAAGTTTCTTACCATTTCTGCTGTGAGCAGGCAGAAACTTACTTTGGACAGGCTCTGGCGCCCTTAATTATCTTATATATATATATTTCTAGAAGACCTACCCCCTCTCCGACTGTTGAGAGTTGGCCGTGCAGGTTCGTAACCAGCTAAAACTTGTAACAAGTTGTGGAGTACACTGTATTTAATGTGTAAAAGTGCCCAACTTCGTATGAAATTGACTACGTTATAATTAAATATGCTTGTTCCGTTAAGTGTGTATTGTATTGTTTTTTTTCTTTAAAACGTTAAGAATAACTTGCATTAACAATCAGTGGTATAAACACGAAAGTAACAATGACAAAACCAAAAATTAAACGCTTTTGGTTAACTTAATTATCAACGTTTTTTGGTTTATTGAACCAAAATTAATCTAAAATATTTACCACACAAAAATCACTTTTACAAGACAGCAAAATAAACGTTTTAATTTATAGTTTATCGAATTGACTATATTCGTGAACATTTTTGAACTTTAATGTTATTGACAATGAGTTGGTCATTCTGTTGTTTTTAAATTTCCCTCACAAAATCTTTTATCTAATTGGCCCTTAAATCATTACATTTGATTTTTAAAAGAATCATAGAGGTTAACTTTTAAAAGTCAAATCTGATGTTTAAAGAGCCAATCAAATTAAAGATTTTGTAAGAGAAATTTAAAAACAACAGAATGGCCAACTCAATGTCAATAAAAATAAAGTTCTAAAATATTCAGAAATATGGTCAAATTGATATTTTTTTGCAAATAATAAAATTTAATAGAATTATTGCATTAAATGTTCTATTTTAATATAAAACCAAGAACATAAATATTAAACAACGTAATAAAAACATAAAATAGTTTAATATAGATGACTATATTTGAATAGAAAATCAAATCATTGTAATGTATTGCTTATCGTAAACATTTATAAATACATTATACAAATAAAAAAAAAACATAAGTGCCGTATGACACTATACTTATTTCAGTACTAAATTCAGTATTCAACATTTTTGCCCTGAAAATCGCATTCAAAATATTTGGATTTCTTATCTCATCATTTCTCATGACTTAAAATTGTTGCAAATACAAATGAAAAACCCAAACATTTTTTATTGCGTTTTTTTATGCAAAAATTTTCAGTACTAAATTCAGTGCTGAATTAAGTATAGTGTCATACGGCACTAAAGCATTCATTAGTAATATATGCCACAGCAAAAAAATAATAAATAAATTGAATTAACGAAACTTACCGTTATAATTACTGGATATGATTCCAGTTACTTTACCAGCAACTCTTCCACCAACTGGCATTTTTCTTTTGGGGTTTGAGCACCCCTTAAAATAAAGCGCAATAATTTATAGGGCTCATTAATCTGAAAAAAAAAATAAATATTTCAGATATACTTCTTACAAAAAACACAAAATGAATTATAACATCTCGCGTATCTCTTTATGTATCTTCCAAACAACTTATGTAACTGCTATAAATTTTATTTACGGAAACCTCGTAAACAACAAAAAACACAAGTGAAATGCCTAAAATTTAAAGCATCATTTATTTTTTATCGTTTTGCTCTTTAATAACGCACGAAATGTTAATTGTAAGAAACTCGACATTTTGTATTGAGAACCAAAAATTTATTGAAGTTTTATTTTTGTAGCAGTAAAATAATTTTTTCTATCAATGTAGGTACTTACATAGATATAAAGGGAAAATATATTTCGGAAAAGTGCTTTTTGTAATATAAAACATTGTATGTGAAAAAGTTTTTATCATATGAATTTTGTTAGTTTTAGTTTTCAATAATGGTTTTTGTCGATAACGTGCACGTTTTACTTATTATTCAAATTGCTTTATATGAAGTAAAATATGCTTTTTTGTCTATGTTAGTATTTGACTATTGTCACAATCCAGTCTTCATAACGTTAATTATAATTTTCACGCTAAGTTTATTAATTTAAGTAATTTTACCTTTTCAAATAATGAAGAAAATATATTAAAATCTGGTCTTAAATATAATCTTCCAGTTAATATACAAAGTAAACATGTTGAATTTTTAGCTGCTAATGTAGAAAAAGTTATTAATTCTGTAGAAATACCAGAAGCTAATATTGTAAGAACAGAAATTTTTACTAAATTAAAAAGAATTTTAGGTAATTATACTTTTAATAAAAATTTTGATTCTATTTATAAAACTTGTAAAAATTTAAGATCTAAAATAAAATTAAATAATTTAGTTGTTACAAAAGCAGATAAAGGTAATTGTGTAGTTGTTTTAAATAAGGTTGATTATGTTGATAAAGTTTTGGATTTTCTTTCTAATAACGACTTTAATCTTCTGTCAAAAGATCCAAATCCCTCTTTTCTTTCTATATTTAAATCATCATTAAAAAAATATAGTATTACTCTTAGTTCACTTGGTAAACTTAATAAATTTTATTTTCAAATTATGCATCATTCTACTCCTTTACTTTATGGACTACCTAAATTACATAAATTTGGTGTTCCTATAAGACCAGTTGCTTCATTTCTTAATTCGCCTGTTTCTAAGTTTGAACCTTGGTTAAATAATATAATACAAACTCATACAAATTTTAATAATAAATATGCTATTACTAATTCTTATGATCTTGTAAAAAAAATATTAACGTTCCATTTCCGTCCTCATTAATTTTAGTTTTTTTTTTTTTTGAGATGTAGTAAATCCTTTTCCGTCAATACCTCCAGATGAATGTACTAATCTTATACGTAATCTTCTTTTTCTAACAACTCTCTATATACATATCAAATTTTAGATCTTTGTTCATTATTAGATTTAGTCTTTAAACAAAATTATTTTAAATTTGACAATAAATATTATTCACAAGTATCAGGCTTAGCGATGGGATCAAATATTTCACCTTTAGCAGCTGAAATTTTGATGAACAATTTAGAAAATACAATTTTTTCAAACTCTTCTATATTAAACAAAGTTTCTTTTTGGTATAGATACGTTGATGATTGTTTAGTTCTTTTTAATGGTACCATTGACGAATTAAATAATTTTAGTAATTTTATTAATTCTATCCATCCAAAAATAAAATTTACTTTAGATATTGAATCAAACAACTCTTTGTCTTATTTAGATTTAAAAATTTCACGGTTTAACAATAAATTTAATTTTGATATTTTTAGCAAATCTTCCCATACAGATTGCGTAATTCCATTTAATTCGTGCCATCCATTTTCTCATAAAACTGCTGCTTTTCGTTCGTACTTTCATAGACTATTTTCTATACCTTTGTCACCTTCTAATTTTGCTAAGGAACACAAAATTATAAATCAAATTGGTTTAAATAATGGTTATCCTATTCAATTAATTAATAGTATTTTTCACAAAGTTCGTATAAAACATTTATTTAAAAATTTGATCAATTTTTCTACTAATAATGAAATGGTTTTTAGATCTCTTCCATACTTTGGTCACTGTTTTCAATTTCTTCAAAAACTTTTTAAAAAACATAATATCACCATTTCATTTTTGACACATAACACACTTAAATTATTTTTAGTTAATAATAAAGATCAAATACCAATATTACATAAATCTGGAGTGTATCAACTTACTTGTTCGTTTTGCAATTCTTCATATATTGGTCAAACAGGTAGAAAATTCAAAACGAGACTAAATGAACATTTATATTTAATAAATAGATATTCAAATACAAATATTTATAACACTAATTCTGCTTTTGCCAACCATATTTTATGTTCAGGGCATTCATTTTCTTCAGATTTAAATATCAAAATTCTACATGTATGTAATAAAGGATCTCTTCTAAACTCATTAGAGACACTTGAAATTAATAGAATTTCTAACAATAATTTAATAAATTGTCTAAATGAAATGTTAAATTTAAATCCCTCAATTCTTCTCAGTTCAAAATTATAGTTTTATTCTTTTCATTTTTCTATTCTTTTGATATTTTTTATTTTCTTTATTTAAATTAATTTTTTAATATAGTCGACTGTATTAAATTGTCAAATACGTTTAATTTTTAATTGACATTAGTTCAAAATTTTATTCGGTTAGTATTCTTTATTTATATTTCACTGTTTTAATTTTAGTTTTTAGTTACCTCTATATACTGACGATGCTAATTATAATTAGCGAAACATGTATCCTAAAATAAAATATTAAAAAAATAAAAAATAAAAATACTGTGGAGAAGACTTCAAGAGTAATAAAATATTATTTTAAAAAGAGACTCCACTTAGAGTAATGAATTACTTCACCAATATTAATTTTAGTACTTTTACTAAAACGATTATGCTTATTTATATTAACAACAATTAACATAAAATTAAAGTACAATACACCCTACATAATAGAATCACATTAGGGCTTGAGGTTTTTGATAACAATAACCCAATGTTACCTAAATCCAATATTAAAAAAAAACAAATAAATGGTTATTGGTTAAAAAACAGTTTATACATACAGCGTGTATCTAATTAAAAGGTTGTTAATTTAAAAAGTGAAATTATAGCATTAAAACAAGCAAAAATGTCAAAATACAAGTTCTAATAAAACATTAAAAGAAATAAAATTTTGAGGCAAATAAATACGATGTAGTTAAAATAAGTTGTTATTCTAAGAACGCATATTCTTTCCAAGTACCTACACTGAAAATACAAAAATAAATTAAATATAACGTGTTTACAGATGTTTAATGAGGTAATGATACGTAGGTCAAGAAAAATACTTAAATAAATAAATAACACTGCAAAAATAAAGCTAAATATGCAAAACAACAATTTTTGGATACAATCTTTAAATTTTTTACTCAAAGCCAGCGTATTGTAAAAACTAAAAAAATTATTAAAAATAGATTATTGTTTGAGTATACAAACAAACCTAAGAAGAAAATTGATAACATAAACTTAAAGTACGAATAGTATAAACGATGTTTTTTTATGTAGTAGCATACGTCCGGTTTGTTTTTTTATAAAGTGATAACATTATCCGACGTAAACACATACTAAGATTATTGTAAAGCATTTGATTCTAAGTTGAATGTTTTGCCTGCTTTTGTAACGGGCACAAAAAAAAACAAAGAACTCAAACTAGCATCCGTAATTAACTCGTGCACCAAACCAGATTTTAGCCTCACAAGGTGACTAGAAAATTTTTTTGAGATGATTTTTAAAGCGGTTAATTATAAAAGACCACCACAAAAACATGCAATTATTGGGTTTCAACAACTTTTTTTCTGTGGAAGGTTAACTATACAATCTGTTTTATTTACAAAACAATAAACATATTTGTTGAAATACAAAGTGGCGTGAAGAGGTGTATACATACATAATATACATATACACAGTATCATTTGTGTTTAACTTCTAAATCTAAGAAAAAATTGTAAGTAGTATAAATGGTAGTAATAGCAATAAGTTTGCTTGATAATTACATTAATTCGAATCAAGTCAAGTAAAGAAGTGTTTTTCGTTTAAGACGTTTAGTTGTTGATTGTTATCTAGTAAGTTAATTGGTAGCACATTTGAATGTTTCTCTAAGCGTTTAATGTATAATTGGCACCAAACTCCACAATCACTTCACTGATTTTTGACATATTAAGATCGTTGTAGATGTAGTAATAAATCACGGACGTCGACCATGGTACGTAGCACTTTTGACTGAAATCGTTCGAGGATTTATATGTTGGATTTTGCTGTACCATAGATCCAGACCGGTTTTAATATTGCGTTGTATGCTAATAGTTTATTGCTGAGATTTTCTGTCGAGTAACCAATAATATTTACAAAAATTTTCATTGAGTAGCTTACGCTTTTTTTAAATATGCGACCTCTAAGTTTAATCCTTCATCAAGTACTTCACGGTGTCTGTTGTAGGATTAGTTTGACTATTTTTTGAGACAGGTAAAAGTGCATTGATTTTGATAGGCCATTTTTTGGCCCAGTTTACTATTTCGTTAATATTAATTTGGCGCATATTTGTGGCTTCGATGATATTCGGGTAAACTGCCAGGGTAGCAGTGTTGTCGGGAATGTAATTGTGGTTACATCTTTACTAGTGGGCGTCTCCGTTGTAAATAAAAGATATAGTGTAAGGCTCAGTACGCTTCCTTGCGACACACACGAGAATGGAGTGTCGAATGCTGAGCTTCTAAAAAATCTTGTTTGTAAATACACCTTAAGGTTACAACGCATTGCTTCTGGCAATGTTTTCTTTAACTTATAAAGGTAGTTTTTGATGTCAAATCTTATCAAAAAAGCTTGTGTGACATCAAGAAATACCGCTGCGCAGTAGCTTTTATCTTCAAAAATTTTGTTAATTGTATCTACTACTCGATTTCTTCGATGGTGAAGTGCTTTGATATGAAACCCAACTGGTGGTCTAGAATTAGATTTTGTTCAATATTAACATCTCGCAACCTTTCAGCTAATAGTGTTTTCAATATTTTAGCCATTTAATCCTTTTTTAGGTATTTCTTTCATGACTTGAGCAGTCATACCCTTGTGTTTCTTTGTTATTTAACGTTTTAATTATTAATTTAACTTCTGTTAATGTAATGCGTTTAATGCATTTACTAGGTAATGGTTCATTCAAAAAAGCAATTATTTATTCGTCTTCATCAAATACTCAGCAAAAGCTTTGACTTTTTCTTTATTAGTTTTTGTCCAGGTTCCATTAGTCTTCATGGTAGGCGGAATTTGTTCTTTGGGTTGCTTAAATCTTTTTGTAGCTTTTCAAAAAGAGTAGTTTGTAACTTGTGCTGGTGACAAAATTTCAATATATTGCTTAAAACCGTAATTTTTTAGTATAGTGAGAAATTCTTTAAGTTGTCTTGTTGTCCGGGGTTTTAAGGGTGTCATGACCTTGATTTTTCAAGACGTCTTTTTCCCGAATTTTATTTCGTATCACTAGGCGACAGTTAGTTTTATTTTCTTTCCGTCTTATAAGCGATGTTGCTCCCCGAGCAGTATCTTGGACCATTGTAGTGAATTTCTGCACTTTTTACACTAGTTTTAAAAAAGACTTTTAGGTTTGTTTGCTTGGATTAATATTTTAAAGTATTTCGAGTAGGTTTTGTAGTTGCAAAGTCTAGCTGGTTGTTCATTTGATATTATTTGTGAGTGAACTCTTGCTTTTACTGGCGTGTGATCGGAAGCTACATTATATCTGGAAACATTGTTCAAATATTCTCGATCAAACCTTTTTGAGAAAAAAAATTAAGTCATGGAGTTTTTGCGAGTCAGTAAGTGGGACTATATGTGGAAATGTGATCTAAGTGTAAATCTTGCATAAAATTATACAGTATTCTTCCTTATGACGACTGCAGCACCAGCTCTTTGTTATGTTCCAATGGGGGAGGTGGAGAAAAAAAGGAAAGAACAAATTATTTAAATTAATTACCAAGATGTCATGCTTACCTCTCGGCTAGCTTCACCGTAGATGGTCGTCGGGTAAAAGAAAATCGCAAGACACAGAGTTTTCTTTAGATAAGCAAAATGCCCGAGTGCGCCATCTCTTCTCGAATTTTTGTCGAAGATAAACAGTCTAGGTAGGAGAAAAGGAGATCCTAGACCCGAGGTTCCCCGAAAGAAATATAGTACGAATCAACAATAACCATTTATTGATTATCTATCTATTAATAGCCAATTCCGGAACGGAAAGAGCCAATCGACGGTTACGCCACTGGTATAATCAGAGAATCAATTACCTTGCATAACACACAACAAAATTGTAACAGATAAATTTAAGATTATAGCAGGTCCAAAATAGACTCTGGAAGCAATAAGTAAAGCGCTAATATTTAAAGTATATCTCCGCGCCTACCGCAACCCGTAGCATAAACTCCCCGCGTTAAAACAAAGTAACACCGCCCGTGGTCCTTGACGTCAAGTTCATCACGAGCGGTAGTAAAAGTGTCGTTCAATTAGTTTACGACAGAAACATTTCGAGCTCCCAAATCTCTACCCTTGACAACTGAAATTTTTTTTTATGTTAACAACAAAAAAAGTGTAAGTTACGTTAAATAATCATTAAATAGATCAACCGTTACATTAAGGCGTCTGTTAAACATCGTAATTAACCCTATTTGAATCCTAGTAAAATTGACGTTAAATATTATTACACATAATTACGCATGTCCAAAAGTTCGTTAAATATTTTAATTAAAACAGAAGTAAATGTAGTAGACTAGGTGTACAGGATGTACAAAGACAAAGTTCGACGAAAAATGCATTTACATTCAAAGTCCGCACTGATTTCACTTAAATCAAATCGCAGCGTATGTAGCGATAGCAGCAGTCATGACCCCGAAGCGCGTGGACGAAATTGAGTCGAGGTCTGGTGGTCCCTCGCGGTTCCAAGCTTAACGATACTATAAATACCTCGTTTACTTCAATCCCCCAACCTGTAGCACAGCGCCATCAATCCACTGGGATCCTTTACTCTGCGACTTCAATTACTGCATAAGTACAGCGATTCCAAGATAACTCAGTCCGACAGCTTCGACAGAGCTCGGAAGAAAATTCCAACAGATATTGAGAAACCAAAAGCAAGAAAGACGAAAGAGCTAAAATAGCGAATATTAGTTGATACGCCTCTACTTTTAACCACGTGCGAAATACTAACCTACTTTACGATTTTTGCAGCAAAATACATAGATCTTTTGTTGGATGCATCGAACGTGTAATCGGATTTATTAGTGATTTCTAAAATAAAACTTCGTTGTATTAGATATTAATCGATGAAAGAGAAACCTCATGTTTCTTACCAATCCGACTTTGTCACGTTCATTACACCGCAAAACCACCAAATAAAGTAAAGTTTGTAGATGGCCGACTACTCTCGAGCGCCCTCTGCGAGCATAACTTGAAAATCACAACTCGAGGTCGAGTATTCCCCATTTTTAAGGTAAGTTGCCTAACTATCAGGCGGATTTTCGTTCAATTACGAATTTACACGTTACATCTTGCATCAGGATGGGCTGCCTTGTAGAGTATATAGCGGGAAATTTTAAAGGTTGTGTTAGATGTGAGATGTGATTTGGATATTAATAGAATTTCCATTTTTTTAAAATGCTTGTGATTTAGAAAGCCATTGGCATTCTATAAACATATCTTAAATATTTCAGCCATTTTACTTGCTTATTTTTTGAATTTATAAAGTTTGTTTTAATTTGTCGTTCAGCTGTTTGATTTCAGCGATGAGATGAAAGATGGTTTGCTGTTGTTTGTTGAAATGTTGTTGTAACTGTAGTAAGTAAACGCATTGCTGTTGTGAAAATATTACGGTGTCACTATTCACTTGAGGTTGTTCAATTTTGAGGTTTAGTTCTTGTTTATGTAGATGTTGACTCAGCAACTTTTGGGCACAAGAAATGTCTGGTAGGGTTTTGAAATTTGTAGCCCATTTATCTTTCTGATTGTGTGAAGACAGTGCTAAGTTTCTTTGCGCATTGTTTTGAGTTATCGCTACTCCGTTTCTTGTTTGGAATCGTTTATTAATAATATCCAAGTACATGTGACATCTTTTATAGTTTACCATTAGATTTGTTTTTGGTACACTGTCGATAGTCATGGTGGCCCTGCGCATTCTACGCAGTGAAATAGTTGTTTACATTGATTTTGAGTGTGACCATATTGTTATCATCTATTACATTGCACTATGCCTTGTTTTGTATAAGGTATCTCAAAGCGCACAATGGTGTTCATGAAGTTGTTCTGTCTTCTGTTTCTGTTTGTGTCAGTCTCCTTTGTTTGAAATCTCTTTTACTTTAAATAGGGTTGAGATTCTAGTTATCTGGCATTGTTAAGAGCTTACTCCGTGACCTCGGTACCTGGTACAACTTTCGTTTTGTCACTGTTAATTAGTTTTTAAGTTTCCAGAAAATTGTATGACAGTTCAGTTCAACTTTGATAGCGCACTTGTTAACATCTACGTTTTAATTGAATAAAAATAAGGTGCTGCAGCACACCCAAGCGTTATTTTAATGTTTGCATAAACATAATGGTCCTTCTCAAGCCAGACGTTAATAAATAAAATTATACACGTAGTTAAATTTATTTTTGTCTTTTGCGCGTTGTTTAATACAATCATTTTAACCGCTCATCATCTCGAGCTCTTCACCGTCATTTGAGTGTAAAACCCAGCATTTCAACATTTCTCGAGACGATCTACATTCGACATTTCTACAAGCCAACTAGTCGTCTTCAAGTCAAGGATCGACGCCAGTTAGTAAGTGCATTTTCCTCAATTGCCTTATTTTGCGTGGCATCGTCATGGATGATTTGAAATTGCAGCGAAGCTTATTAAAATCGCGTTTAACTCGTTTCAAAACTTTCTTTACAAAAATTAATGGTAAACCTAACAAGCTAGGTAATCTTGTTCATCGTATAAATAAAATTAAAACCGCAATGAACAAATTAATATAATACTCTTTATTTAGAATCATACGGATATTCGACGATAATGCTCATGAATTAAAGTTAGAGACCTTTTAAAACCCCTTCTTTGAAATTAATTCTAAGGCATCAAGTTTTATAAAACGTTGTCAGTTTTAAAAATGCGCTGTTGTCAACAGTAAAAATAATTCATCAAACAATGCAGGTGGTTCATTACTAATGCCCCATACAAAATTGCCCGTTTTTGAAAGAAAGATTGAGGATTGGATTGAATTCCGTGACTCATTTGATTCAATTATTAATAAAAATTTAAGTAACATTTAACGATTTTATTATTAACGTAGTACGTTAAAGCAGCGCAAAGTTGCCCAAAAGGTTAAAACATTGCAAATAACTGAAAAAAATTATACAATTGTGGAAGAAACCCTATACCTAAAAAATTTGAAAATAAAAATTTGCTATAAACAACAATTTTAAGGCCTTATTTTTAAGACGATGATCTCACTAAAATCATGCATAAAAACTTCGATAAATTACTGTTGACATTTCCTTGCAATCAAAAGAAAACGCAAGAAAGCAAGTAGTTGCAAATTAGAAGTTTTTATTTATTTTATTTAGTTTTAACTTCTAAAATAAATTTACTTTTAATTACAAGAAAGTCACTACTAAATGTCAACGTTTGCGAACATAACCTAAAATATGTAATTTACAAACCAAACACTTTTTACGCTATAAAACTAATGCAATAGGATCTACATGACTCTCAATGATCTTGTTTTTAAATTTTATAATTTGTGATGCACGGAATATTATGTTTTCATAATTTACTATCCTGTACGTTCATAGGTTTGACCTGTACGGAAATGAAATTAGACAATCACAATGCACAACGTTGCCTAATTGCAATTAAACATACAATGTATCGTATTATCTGTTAGTCGTAGAAAAACTTATTTTATCTGCACAAATTTAAATAAAAAGAGTTACGGAACTACTGTATTGGTATAAGAATCCGTACAAGTATAAAAATAGTGAGAAAAACAAAGAAAAATTAAATCAAAAGCACAATTTGTACATAGCCTTACAAAACAAATGTCAGAAAATAATAAAGTGAACACAGCAGCAAAATAGTGTACAAATATTGACTAGTGTTTACAACCTTCGATTTTACGATTTCTGTAAATTTTTGTGAGAGGTTTAGCTTTATCTGTTGGGCATTTCAATTATACACGTTTATTAGTTCAGTTACGCACAAATAAAAATTGCCACTTTAGATAAAAGTTTTTACTTACGTCCAGCAAGTTCAATACAATGTGCAAAAAAATAATATTTTATATATAAAAATTTGGATATTATACAACAATCTATATAATAAACGCAATTTATATTTTTTGTTAAAACATGTAGCAATGAAGAGCTAAAAACTAAACAACATACAAACGTAAAACACATTTTTTAAAACTAAATGTTGAGAAATCGCTTGTACCAAAACTATTCAGCACAGAAATAATTTACAAAACCCTTTTCAAACAGTTAAGCGCAATAAATCTCTAGAATTTAGTAAGATACACACACATTTTTATTTTCGGTTTACACCCACCACTTCCTGTATTCGAAAATTTATTGTTGGCAAAGTTAACAGATAACAATTGTTTTTGCTCTTGTTTTTGATATTCTATATAAGCAAAAAATAGTGTAAACGTAAATCTCTCAATTAAGTTTTAACAAATTACTTAACGCAACTGTAAAAACTTGCATATAAAAATGTTATCGCCGAGGTTTACATACTCAAATTTATTAATAAAAAAATAGTTATGTGGCTTTTAATCAATAAAATTACTAACGCCAATATAAATTTTATTTAAAAAAAATGTCTGCTTTATCACTTTCCTGAAAGCTGTTTTAATAAAATAGAAGGGTTGAAATTTGCAATTAAAATTCGATTTGTTTTAATTAAATTTACAAAAATTTAAAAGTTTTAAATGTCATATAAATTTAATTTGGTTCAATTATTATTATATTAAATTTACAGAAATTAGTTTGCTATTTATGGAGTTGTACTGTTATATGTATGTACATATATTAACGATAATAATAAAGTGAGAATGTTTAAAACTTTAGTTACCTATATTACAAACGTAAAACAATAATTAATTAAGTTTTTTTAATTTATTTTAACAATTTTTTTAAAATTATTTGTCAAGTTGTTTAAAACTTGTTTTGGATTTATTAATTGCTTTTTAATTGCAAATTAGCATTTTATGAAAATGGAATTGCAAAATCAATTTAAAGTTTTCTTGTATATTGTACAATTTTTTTAAATTGAAATATTTTTTAACCCAGTTACAGGTCAGCTTCTAAAATGCAATACGTACACTCAATTAAACAAAAAACAGGACACTTTAGTATTCAAGAAATTCAAATTAGACAAATAATAATTGACAATACCAGGTCAAATCGTTTATTCGCAAAAACTAAAAAATAAACATATTCATAGTTTTGAATTATTTGGAACAGTAAACTGCATTTTATGTTTATAGGAAGTATTTTCGTGTGTAAATAAAAGTTCCATATTAAAACTGTAGATTATTTATAAACTTTATTAAAGCTATTTTTTAACACATTTTATATTACACTATTGTAACAACCTATTAATAACATTGTAAATATAAGACTATTGTTCTTAATCACATTTTAAGTAGGAGTTTTTTTAATATCTCTTTTCGGTCAAAATGTCAAAGAAAGGCAATTATAATAATTGCTAACAGACTAATAAAAACTTATTAACAGCGGAATGATTTTGTGTCAAAATAGATATTTGCTACATTTTATTTTTATACAACATATTTTCGTGCATAAATAACCAGGTGTAATTGTTAGAATAAATAAATCAAACTTAATGTATCATTAAATTTCCACACTTTACGTTCATTTAGTGGCGGATGATGCACCATCACTGATACGAAAAACAAATTTTTTTTTATTTTTCTTGTTACCATAGCCTGCTTTACTATAATATGATAAGTAATTGTTCTTATTGTATTTTCAGAAATGTCAATTAAAAAGTATTTTACCTTTATATTCATTTACTATTTTTAGTTTTTAAGTCGCTGTTATGCATATTTATGCATACATACACATTTGCGTATAAAACGTATTAATACATGTACATAAAATAAATGTAATCTATTGTTTCCGACAATCGTTTGTTGATATTTATATTAACCAATCAAATCAACGAATTTCTATTACTGCATGACTTTTTTCTAGCCAATAAAATCGTACAAGAGTATTTAGATTTTTAGAAGGTTACGTATATTGTATTTGGTAAGAATTTATATGTGATAATTAAATGTTAGCTTTCTTTATAACAATTTTTTAGACAAAATGTAACTCTTCCATTTCTAAACATATTTGATATTGTTTAAACTTTAGGTAAAGTTATATATAGTACCTATATATTTAGGTTGATAACCCTAAGCGGGTTATAGCCTCATTCACAAGGGATGTATATACCTATACTATATAATATTATTATAAGTAGGGCTAAAAGTGAATAGAACACTTATGCACTGCACTTTTGATTATAGTGTCATGTGTGTTTTGGCGGTTTGAATATTTTTTTCCATATCTTTCTTTCACTACACTTAACTTTCCAGTTGCATATTTCTATTGCCTCTAAATCTTCTAAAATATTGTCGTGGCAGGTGCTTCTTGGTCTTTTTCTATATTTCTGTTTTACTGGTTTTCATTGTGTTATTTTTTTTGGTTGTTTTCCCATCCTTAACACTCGTGGGATGACCAAACCATTTGAACCTCTGTACTTTTACACACTTTATAATGTCCTTTCCGTTCATGGTGTTTACTAATTTAAAATTCATCCTTCTTCTGTGTTGTCGATCTTCTGTTTTTTGGGTCCTAGAACTCTTCTTATAATTCTTCTTTCAAACCGTCTTCATTCTTTTTTTGCTGTTTTTTTAAATGACCATGTCTGCATAGCATAGGTTACCACGGGACGTATCAAGGTTTTATAGATTCTTATGTTTTTATTGCGTTCTGTCTTTAATTTGTTTGTATTGCATTTCTGGGGTTGCTATCCCTGAGCCTAGATAATTGAACATATTAATCCTTTCAAAAGTATATTCTCCTATACGGAGATTATCTATTTGGTCTTTTGTTTTGCTAAAATTTAGGTATTTTGTTTTATTTTCATTAATGTGTAGTCCATAAAATTTTGCTTCTCTGTTTAGATGTTGCAGGTTTTCTCTCAGTCCTTTTTTAATTCTGCTGACAATAACTAAGTCATTTGCGTAGGCAACTAGTTGTGATTCTTTGTTAATGTTTGTTTTTTACCAGTTTTTCGTATAACGCTTTCTAGTAATAAATTAAAGAGAAACGGCGGCAATGTGTTTCTTTGTGTTACCAGTTTGCTGAGCTTATTTGAAATTTTAAAGTTTATTAATACTTTTGTTATTTCCTCCTCTGAAGTGAGTTAAATGCATTTTTAAAATCAATAAATAGTAAGTGCATTTCCAAATTATGTGCATATGCTTTTTCCACCGATTGTTCTAGTATGTGTATGACATCAATTGTACTTCTACCGAGGTGGAACCCTTGTTGATAGTCGCCTGTGTATTGCTGTAACCTTTTTTTGATACTGAATGCAAATACTTTGTAGGCCCTGTTCAATAACGTTATGACTCTATGGCTCACGCATTTTTCTCTTTTTCCTTTTTTATATATTGGTTTTCTCCATTCTTGGGGCATATACTCTTCATTCCACATTTTACAGATTAGCTGTCTTTTTTCTCATCTTCTGGGTCTATTTTTTGTGATTCCTCTATGCCGCCTTAATTTTTTCCTACTGTCTCATTGAGCAATTTCTCAAAGTGTTTTTTTTTAGATTTTATTCACTTTTTCATCTTCATGCATTAGTTGTCTGTTTCTATTTTTGTAACTTTTTATTGTCATTACTGGTTTGGTGTGCATTTATTTAAACTCTAATAAAATCGTCCAATTTATTATTTAGCCACTCATTATTCTTTCTTTTAAAGAAGTTTTTTGCATTATTGTTTTTCTCTTTGTATTTTTCTCTGCTTTGTTCTGCCATTGTTGGTAACCATTTTAATTTTGCCTTTTTTTTGGTTTAGTCTTCTTTTGACATTTAGTGTCATACCTTTCACTTCTTTTCCTGTTTTGCTCATACATTATCGTTTTTGTGTCCGCTTTCAGAATGTTCTGTTTTAAATTTTCCTAGTAACTGTTGATGTCTTCTTCTTGTTTTTGTTACTATAATGGTTTTGACTTCTTTGTTGTCTAGTTTCTCTATTGTCCATTTTTTCTTGATCTAAGGTTTGCTGATCCATTTTTTTATTTTTTCTTCTACTATTGCCCTGCTTACTAAATAATAATCTGAATCGGCATTCGCTCCGCGATAAGAACTTTAGTTTTAGATTTTAGATGTTTCCAAGCGATTTTATAGTTTTTAGGTTGTGCAAACTTTGTTGTAACTACCAACAAATTCAATGAAGATGCAAACGTGCATAATCTGTGACTATTGTTATTTGTGTTTTCATGTGCAGTGTGCTTGCAACATATTCCATAGAGATACTCTTCCTTGCCGATTTCTGCATTAAAATCTGCCATTATAACTATAATGTGTTTATTTGGGCTATTCGTAGAATATGTCTTTTTCTTCTTCATTACCTGTCTTCGTTGGTGCATAAGCTGTTATCATTGTAATATCTGCCTGTTGTCTCTCAATTTTTAATGTTGCTACTTTCCCATCAATGGGATTAAACCATAGTATCCTATCTCTCCATCTATTTGTTACATAAAAACCTACTCCCCCTGTCTTTGTTACTATATTTTCCTTTTCTAATCTCTCCTGACCCTGCCTATCTAACGTCTTAAAGTGCAGCTATACTGATTTTACATCTTTCTAATTCTTGTGCTGTTACATTCATTCTTCCAATTTCCAGTAATGTTTTTATGGTCCACGTCACTAATTTATATTTTACTTTTTGTTTTGTATGTTCCATAGTATCTTCCTTTTCAAAGTCTCCTTTATTATTCTCACTTCTTTTCTTTCGTTTTCTTCTATCTTTGCATTTGTATTTCTGTCTGGCTTTGTATCTTTTCTTAGTTTTTTTGCCCTTGTAGTTGATATCTTCTTATATTTGTAATTACCTTAAGATCGTTTTTTAATGCTTTTTCATCTTCTGACAACCTCTCACTTTGTGGGGTTAACATAGCTTGCGTCCATTGTCCATTTTTTTTGGTATTGCACTTTTGTTGGCTATTTTGTCTGTTTTTTTCTGTCTTATCTATTGATTTTTGTTTCTTTTTGAGCTTTCTTGTCCTTCCTGTCCTTTTCGCTTTCATTATCCATACGGTGTGTTTGTATTTTTTCTTCCACTAATTGCTTAGCAGTCCAAAGTTATGATAAACGACAAGACCTTATCAGTGCAAGCTTGTTTTTACCATGACTAGTTTCCTTTCTACCTAATCTTTTTATATCTTCTACTTCTTTCTCAGTATCGATATCAATACCCATATCCTTTATTACTGTCGTATGTATGACCTTCTCTTTTATTTTAATTCAGGTTCATTCTCCTCCTCTTGCAATTCTTGTATTATAACCTTTCTTGTCTTTAAGTCCCTTTTCCTTTCTGTCATCTACTTTTGTTGCCTCATCAACTGCAACTTCAACTCTTTATTTTCTTTTTTTAAATTAATTTGCTGCTTTTTAGTGTTTGCTTGTAATTGAAAAGTATCTATTTTTTTGCTATGGTTTCAAGCCGTTCCGTTCTGGAATTCATTGTGGTTATTTGATTTTGAATATTTTTAAAAATTATTTCCATATTTGTGTTCATTTTTATTATATATACTCTGTTGCAATGTATGTTGCCTGATTCGCCAGCG
This sequence comes from Aquatica leii, assembly GCA_035610365.1. Lineage (NCBI taxonomy): Eukaryota > Metazoa > Arthropoda > Insecta > Coleoptera > Lampyridae > Aquatica > Aquatica leii. The sequence continues at coordinate 38,522,628 of CM069437.1, read as the reverse complement.
CTTGTTGGGTTGCCTATTCTAAGAGTTTCTCTTCTAAAAACGTCGCCTTCTTATCAATGAAATTTAGGTTATCACAAACTTTAATTATAACAAACTGAATAGTAAAAACGACTCAGCCTGTTTTAATTAATGTCCTGCTTTTTCTTATCTTCCACTTTGTTTTGCTAACTTTTATAAATTATTTCATTCAAATACTTTGCTTTTTTTTTGTTTTAGATAGATTAAATCACCCAGTTATACATGAGACTAAGTTTGAACAATAGTTAAGTTAAACAGATAAATTTCCTAAACCCAAAAATTAAAAATAACAATCACAAATAACAAAACATTTATTTACATACAAAGTGATGCACTGGATAAAGCACATTTACTAAACACTGCACTTTGAATTTTTTACAATTTCTATTTTAAGTAATTGACCACATTTACAGTAATGATAACACTCTTGATGTTTATTGTCATTCATTGAAGAGTTCGACAAATATGTTTTTTTTGTAGTTTCGCAATAATGTTCTGAAAATTGGTTGCTATCAGCATCGCTTTTGCTTTTCCATATATCTCTGTGTGGTTTGAAGAATGATTCCATAGAACGCGGACGATTATGCAAAGAAAGATTAGGAGCACAAACGGTAAACGTCTCAGAATCGCGCGTGTCTTCCATTTCACTTGCAGGATATAACACTTTAATGTCGCTGCTGACTTCAGTCAGTTCTGTGTTTTTTGAAAATATTGTCTGATAACTACTAGCATTCAACGATTTATTGGCGTCTAAAATTTTACACCCTGTCGATAACTCTTCGTCATTTCTTTGATGTAAATTGTCATCTCTGTGACAATTTATATTTTTGTTTAACTGTTTTTGATGTTTTGAATTATGATTGTTAGAGGTTTGACTCTTAACACCAGAATGTTCTTTTTTTTTTAACGACATCATGAAACTTTTAAATGCACCTTTTTTGTTATGAAACGACGACATGAACGTTTGTAGACGATCTTTGTGCGAACTACTTTGCACTGAGCTACATATGGACGTATTTAAAGATTCATTAGTGGGTAATGGAATCATTAAACTAGAATTGCACTGTGCCGATTGCGAAGAACATTTATCCGATTCGTTGCTTTTTTTGGTAGTCGATTGAGGTGTGTCTTCAATGTTAACAAAATCTTTTATAGTACAATACGTCTTAGAAACAAAAGGGTGTTTTGGTTTATCTCTTTTTAGTCCTTTTTTGTGAGTGGCGATCGTTCGCGAATCGTCATCTAAAGAACACAAAGATATAAGAGTGTCCATGTCAGACTGAGATTTTTTTAAGCCATTCTTGTATTTTATTGATGGTAAGTTTTTCAAATACTTGATTTGACTATGTAGTGTGCAAATGTTGCTTTCTAACATGTTGATGTTTTCGATTTCTTGTAGCTTTAGTTTGTTTTTGTTGGACATGTTCGGTACAAGAATTGGTATACGACTCTCACGAAGTTTTTTCGTTTCTTTATTTTTGTCTGAAAGTTTTAAACTGCTATAACTGTCATTGGTACAATTGGATTTTTCGTTTTTAAGCTGTTCAAAGTCAAAATTCAATAATTTTCTAAATTTTCCTGAATCGGTTTTACTTAAGGTTTCTGAATCTTGCTCGGTGGATTCTGTAAAGCTATCAGTTTTATCACAATTATTTTTTTTATTAATGTAAGTATTTGAGATGTTTAAATTGCTTGTGTTTGTTCTCGTTTCGTTTTCGATTGATATCGATGGACTTAAGCAAATCTTATCATCTAAAGAATTTTCACTTTTGTAATCTTTTATCCAATTGCCAATTGAATCGACATATTTTTTGTTGTAGATGGTAATACTGGGAAAATAAAATATATCGGGTTCTTTAGTTTTTTGTTTGTTTTGTGTTAATCCTTCTATATTATGATTGTTGCATAAATCATCGTACCAATTATTTTCGTCGGTTGTTTCCGTTAATACGTTCATAAAACTTTCTTCTTTATAATTACTTTTAATATCGTTATTTTGGATTTCAAATGATGTAATGGTACCTTCAGATTCCTTTAAGTTTTTTTCGCTTAGAATTGATGCGGTTAGAGTTTCTTCGGTTTTATCTTCCATTTCGTTTATGTCATCTTTTTCAAGATTGGTTGAATGGCTTATTAAAGAAAGCTTGGTGTTACTGTGAGTTGTAATATGTGGTAAACTACATTTATTTTTGGTATGTGTGTAATTAAAATCATCCACAGTTTTACTACTACAAGTGTCGTCACTACTAAAAACGTCACTTTTGATTTGTAATTCGTCTTCGTATTTACCTGTTTCTTTACATTGATTTATTTTGGAAATTACGTATTCATTTTCATCTTCTTCAGTTTCAGACAATTTTTCTGCTTCTATTTTTGCTACTTCCATTTTTTCTTTAACAACATACATTCCGGCTTCAGATATTTTGGATTTTGTAGTTATTTCGTCAACTTTTGTTGAACTTGCTTTAGGAGTTACAATTGTCGGTAGGGTACAGTACTTTTCAAGATCAAAAGGAGTTTCATGTTTAGGTAAACATATTTCGCATTGAGTTACGTTGCAACCTTGTGTGAGCTCGTCTGCTTTGAGATGCAATTTTGAGTCGGTAACATTGCAGATTTTTTTATTTGTACCGCAAATTAACGAATCTTCACTCATATCATTATCAGACACTGTTATTTGCGAATTAATCGACGTTGTACTGTTTCCCTTTAAACTATCTTGTAATAAACTATCTTGTAATGTACCATCAACTTTCTGATCTCCTGTACATTTATCAAATTGCTGCGATTTTGTTACATGGCGAAAGATAAATTTGCTACTGCTGGTCGTACAGCATTTATCAAAACTTATTAAATTTGAAGAGTAGTTTGATTGTAAGTTATTAAAACTTTTTTTATTTATCTTTTCTAGTGATTCGCATTGAAATGCGTTTTGAAGTTGGTAGCTGCTTGCCCATATTGGTGAATTTTTATCGCCAGATGGCCGTCTGCAATTTTTTACTCGTTTCTTTCTATTACATGTTTTCTTTGATTTGTTGACTTTATGTGACGATTGATTTATTTTATGCTCAACTGCGCAGTAATCCACGCACGTCTGTACCGAAAAATCATCATTTTCGATTAAGTTTCTGCTGATTCGGCGAATATGTTCAGTTTCGATATTCTTAAAAGTACGCTTGTTTTCATTCTCAAAAAACTTCGATTTAAGCTCTGTTACAGTTGTTTTATTTTTTTTTGAACTTTTTTCGGTAACGCTACAAGTTTTAATTTTTTTATTGCTATCTTTTTGTGCACACGAAACTATAGATTGGTGTTGAATTGCGGCATTCTTGTGTAATTGATTTTCCGTTTGAACTTGATTGTTTTTAGTTTCTACTAAGCTACAGTAGCTATCGCTCATTAATTTTGAATTATTTATAAAATAAATTAATTCCTTTTCTTGCATCGACTGTGCGTCGCTAAAGTTCAAAAATGCTTGCAATTTGGTGTTGCTGCAAACATCCTGCAAGTCCATATTGCTTATATCTTCTAATAGCTTCTTGTGTTTTTTATTGTTTTTTTGTTGCAAAATTTCTTTAAGCAATTTAATAGTACTTATGACACTATCGATATTTTGTTGTTGTATACTCTCCGGTATTAACTTATTAGGCAGAAGCTCTTTTATTAGATTAATCTTTACAATTAACTCCGCGATCATATTATTAATGTAGGTAGATTCTGATTCTACTGGTTGGTATTTGTATGAGTCGGATGTTTTGCTAACATTATCATTTGTTACTTTTAAAACCGTGTTATTTTCTATTTTCTGTTTTTTAGAATCCGATATTTTTGATATTAAACGTTTCAATGGTCTTACTGCTTCAGTTTCAATTTTACCAAACGACTCCTTATTGTTATGAGAACTAATCTTTTCTTTAGTTAATTCATGATCCGATTTAGCATTATTTGAGTTTTTACCTTCAATCAGAGAAATTTGCGTTTCAACTGAGTCTTTTGTTTTAACATCTTTCAATTTTACTTTCTCTGACGAACTTTTTCCAAGTTCGTCTATTAACAAATATTTATCTAAATCAAAGATACTCATGTGTTTTCTGTGTTCGCCACTACATATTGATTCATCTTGAACTAATGTAATGTTTTCTTTTTTTTGATACACAACACGCCCTTTGCCGAAGCGTTCACCTCTGCACCGTTTTAAAACAGTTTGATGAGGAAGTTGAAGCTGACTCTTGAGAAAATTTTGTTTCATACCACTACAAACTGAGTTTTGAGCACATCTTGACAATTGCACATCCTGTGTCTGTTGACTTCCAATAGAACAAACCGATAGATTTCTTGAAAATCTCAATCTATGTTTGCTTTTACTATGTACTTTTTCCGGCATACTTCCTTTTTCAGGAGCTGAAACAACGTTTGTAATTACGACTTTACTAAATTTACTTGATTTTTTCTTTACCGACGCGCTAGATTTATTTTTTAAAGTACCTTTACTTCTAGATTTGGGTTTCTTAACTTTATGAGACGATTTGTGACGCGATTTCGATGCAAATTTTTTAATACTGTTTTTATTGTCGTTATGGGTTCTTAGCGATCTATTGGGCGTTCGTTTAAATGTTACCGTTAAACTGTCTTTGTTACTGTTTAATTTAATTTTGTTTTTTGAAACAGACAAGGTTTTCAACATGTTGGTTTTGCTACTTGAATCAAACGATTTACTTGAAGATAAATTTTTAGTTGAAGTCGACGACAGTTTTACTTCGGTATCACAAAAAGTACAGATTACTTCTTCTTGCTTTAAAGGTTTAGTATGTTTTAATCTGATATCTCTTTTTGGTTTACGCCTTGATTTTTTTGGCAAATTAATTCCCTTTAGTAAGTCTGTTGCAGAACCTATAGAACTTGAAGATATTTTTCGATGTTTAGATCCTTTAGTTTTAAGTTTTTGGGTTTCTTTACGGTGTTTTCTTTCGTTTATTAAAGATTTTGTTGCATGATGCAATTTGCTGGCTGAGTTTGATATTTGTGATTCGTTTGATATCTGCGACTTCAATGATTTTTTAAAATTTATTGATATCTGTGACTCTTTCAAGTCTTTTGAAGTTCCTAAGAGATTTTTTTGTTCTTCATCTTTATCGTTGGTACTTGTAAATTTCATAAAACCGACATAATTTGACCATGGCAAATTAATGTTTTTCTTTTTTGGATCTTCTTGTGTCACATTCGTAATGCTACGTTTTTTTTTGCTACTACTTAGAGTTTTTATCGGAGTTTTTGAGTTTGACGTTTGCGTTTCAATTTTCTTTAAACATGAATTTGATTTTGATCGGCTACAACTATTATCAATTGCTATATCTTCGCTAAAGTAACTTTTTAATCGACTCCCACTTAGAAACCATTTGAGGATAGAGGGGTTGTAGTATGCAGAAGTATCGCTGGATCCTGAAAATATTTTCATTATTATACCACAAGAATTTTTGACGTTAAATATTTAAATTTGACATTGACAAATTGGTTATTAGTAAGCTAAGCAAACTTCGACACATAATTAAATAAATTAAATTAAGAATTCTATACATATAGAAGTATATAAAAAAAACTTTTTACGTATTAGTAACTGTGATATTTCTAAACAAATTTTTTGTCAACCACGTTGTAGAAATACTAATGAGTTTTAACTTTCAAACTAGTTACTTAACGATACTTAATACTTAGCAACTTTTGTAAAATACAATTTTAACTTTATCAGACGTACGTGTATCAAATTATCCAAAAATAGAAAACTAAAACTGGTATAAAGTATTCGCAGGAAGATTGAGTCAGTTTTCAAATTGATTCGGAAGTGTTAAAAAGATTTTGTCGGTTTAAATAAACAATGTGTTTAACGCGTGTGCTAAGATAAATAAAAGTGAATCAAGTAAAAAAAAATTCCGGTGTAGATAAACAATTGCAGGCGGTAAATACCAATTATAGCGATAGTGACATATAAATTAGTTGCAAGTTATTTTTTCTAAACACCGTTGCATTTTATTAGTGTTAGTTAAAAATAGTTATATTTATCATAACTAAATTAATTCGTGTAAATTATTTTTTTTCTTCTTGTAGTGCTTATCCTAACAGATGTTGGCGACCAATAAGGCTATTTGTATCTGGCTTGGTTCACAAGTTGATTACCTAAATTTTTAAAAGTTTTTAGTTAGATTTCTATTGCTTGTTTGAGTTCTTCGATTTCTCTCACGCCCTGATGAAGCCTCTTACGGAAGTGGGCGAAACGTTGGCAACTGCGGTTACAACATTGACACGGTCCAAACCCGGAAGACGTTCTTATCTTAGTATAGACTCCGGCCGTCGAAACCTTCGCTACTACAGCGTTAATTGTATCAATTTATATTTTTTCCTTCTCATCACGTGCTCGAGATATTCCAAGTTTTTTCTTTTAATTATAGTCATAATTTCTAGAGAGCATTCCATTCTATTTAGAATTACGTCGTTAGTCACTTTGTCAACCCAAAATACTTTTAACATGCGTCTGTAAGCCCACATTTTGAAGGCATTGATTTGTTTGGATAGATCTTCTGTCAATGTCCAAGACTGTATTCCATATAGTAAAACCGAGGACATGTTAAGAATCTTTTTCTGAGCTGTAATTTAATATTGCGGTTGGCTAACATTGGTTTTAGCTCGTTAAATGCACATCTTGATTGTCCGATGCGACTACGTATTTCTTTTTGTTGTCTTCCCTCATTTCTGATAATAGTACCCAAATATTTGTAGGTAGTCGTTCTCTCTATTGTTTTATTCCGGATTATTATTCCTGTTAGCCTTGGGTGTTTTTTTGTAATCACCATGTACTTTGTTTTTTTAGGGTTCATATCTAAACGCTAGGATTTGCTAGTTTCATATACTCGGTTAAACAGTTTTTGTAATTCTTCTTCTGTTTCTGCTATGAGTATGGAGTCATCGCCATATCTCAAGTTGTTTATTAAGATGCCATTAACTTTAACACCCTCCAATGCTTCTTTAAATATAGTCTCGGAGTAAACGTCAAACAATAAAGCGGACAAGACGCATCCTTGTCTCACTCCTCGCTTGATGTTTATTTCTTCGGTAACTCCTTCTGGAATGCGTTCATGTGCCGTTTGTTTTCAGTATAAGTTTTTTATGATTTGTATATCTTGATGATCTACATTTATTTGTTGTATCATTTTTAACAGTTTAGTGTGACGAATTCTGTCAAAAGCTTTTGTATAATCTATAAATCCTACAAACACATCCTTGTTTACATCTAAGCATCGTTCAGTTATTATATTGAAAGCAAATAAGGCTTCGCGCGTTTTATACTTCGCATTTGGCGCATATCCGAACGTGTATAATTTTTAGAAATATTTTTAGTACTAACTTATTAGACTGATGTTCCAGTATTCTTCGCATATTCTTGGCTGATTTGTTTTCGCGAGAGGGACAAATTTTGTTTTTAGCCAATCTTGTGGTATGTTTTCTGTTTTATATATTGCGTTAAATAGTTCTAGTAGCAAGTTTACATTTCCATCATCTATTAGTTTTATTAATTCGGTAGGAATTTCATGTCGTCCCACTGCTTTATTGTTTTTGGTCTTTCTTATCGTATTTAAAAATCGTTACAATAATATATATTGGGTTACAATATTAACTTAAATTAAAAAAGTGATTAGTACGTGCCCGCGCGTGTTTGTTTATAGAATATCTGTTTCAGTTTGTTAAACTTGTACATTTAATTTATTAATAAATTAAATTTTAAAAGAATTGATGACTCAAAATATAGAAGAAAAACTGTTAAAATTCTAGAAAAATTGTTGAAAAATTCTAGAAGCTTAAAAGAAGAAATACGAACGAGCATTAAAAATCAAACAAAAACTATTCAGTAACAAATACCTGTTAGTATAAAAAATCAAATTAATTTCGTTTAACAAGAAACCGAAGCAGATATGCTGAATTTAAAGGAACAAATATGAATGACAAAATATAAGCTGTAAGAGAAAAAAAATATATCAAATTAATTGTCACGGTTGAAGCAAATATGTAACAACAGACTATCGGGAAAAAAACCGCTAACAAGTTTAAAGTTGTACCTCCACATTTTGATGGTAAAGTTCTATGGTTAATCTACCACAAACAGTGTGAAGCCGCAGCAATAAGCAATGGTTGGAGCAACAAACAAAAAGCGACGTCTTTAATAGTGGCCTTACGTAGAGTTGCGCTTGCAATTTTACAAATACCTACAAAAAAATTACAAACTCTTAATTTTACGTTTAGAAATTAAATATGGAAACACTGATCTTCAACAGCTGCAACAAGCCCAAATAAAATACCGTTTTTGGGAAGCTGCGGAAAGAGTTTCCAGATTAACAAGGTTTACGTATCCTACAGCACCAGATACCTTCTTAAAGCAATTGTCTATTTAAATCTTTATAGACAGCCTCCGAAACAACCAAACGCAATAGACTCTATAGTTAGCTTGACCTGGATGACGCTTTAGTGTATGCTTTGGAGTGTAAAGCAGCAAAACAGGTAATAAAATCGCTGTGCTGCAGAATTTCACGCCCAGATACTAGAAAGCATCGAGGATATATTACAACTTTGAGAAAAAAAGTGATTACTTTAAACTGCAGTGAAATAGGCCACGTACGACGACACCGTACTAAACCTAAGTCAAGACCAGAAGAGCTCTCAAAAGTTTAAAACGAGTTAATCAAAAAACCAAAACTTAATCTTATCTAGTCATGTACCAAAGATCACTATTTAAATAACATTGCTTATAAACCAATTGTTACGGTAATTTTCATTACGTACGCCTTTGGTGTTACGGCTGAAATCTTCGTTAGGTGCGCCTATGGATCTTCGACGTGAAATTCGATTCGAGTTTTGACACGCGCTAACTATGCTTTGCGCATTAGATGTCATTTGGATAGAAAGTCGTGACATGTGAAATATGTAAATGGCCTGTAACTAGTATAGATTGATTTATCAGTTACCATCGGGGAAATAATGGAAAACCATTTATAATTATTTAATTTCCTAGTTTCGTTACGACGTTACGGGGTAAGCTTAAGCCATCTTTTAATATAAACTCGTTTGTAACTCGTTTTCCTTTTGACAGCCATTTTGCGTACCTTCCTGTTCTCAATGTTAGATTCTCGATAAATGGATATCGTAACTATTATTAACTAAGGCATCACGTTGCCGGACTCGAGCGCTAGCAGAAGGCAATTTCACGCCTTGCATTTGGGGTCTTCGAAGGCGTTCTGGGCCAACTTATACTACACGTGGATGACACGACGTTAATCATATTAATAATTACCTATTTTCGATTCTCACTACATACAGTAATCGATACACGTTTTATTTACTTTTGAGATATATTTCAGGAATTATTTAATATAAAATTGTTTTTAGCTAAACGATCTTTGTGAGTTGGGGATTGTGACACGATTCGTATTAACCTTTTATTGCAGGCCACTGAAGAAGAAAAACGGTTTTCTTCCGGCAAGTGGGTACTGGAGTTCGGTGAGTGATTTGAATTTACTTTACATATCGTGGTCACGTGCAATTACTCACGAACTGTGGGATTTCAATTTAACGTTAATAACTAAGTATAACGCGTAGCTACCATTAGGGTATTTAACTTCAATGAAATAAATGTTTCGCATATTGTATGTAGTAGAAAAATATATACCTCGGTTGTTTATAATTATGTGTGGTGGGTTGCCGATGTTGTAGGCATCGAAATCTTACTTTTTCTTGTTTCTATAATTCTCTGAATTGAATATTCTGAATGCAAACGTTAATACCGTTATAATTATTTAATGTAACTTTTTCTAGTCTTTAATAACTCCAACTGTGGGGTGTAATGACTGTTACGTAATACCAATTCAACTGTGATAATTATTATTGATAGACTGAGGGCGATTAAAGTTGTTAATTCTTTTTGTGTGCTTATTTTTTTTCTCCTACGAACCAGTTAGAGCTACTCAAACAGCTGAGTAGAAGGATTACGAATCTTCGAATTGTTACAAGTTCTACCCCATTCTGTTGTGAGCCGACAGGAGTATGACTATGGGATAGGCTCTGGCGCCCTGAAACATCTTTTATACCTATATATATATTTTTTTTGAACCTACCCCCTCTTCGACTATTGAGAGTTTGGCCGTGCAAGGTTCGTAATACCGAAAAACTTGTAACAAATTTGGAGCCCAACCTAGGGGCCTCGATTATCTCATTTCGAATTTCTCATTTCACTACATTACTTTTAGCTATTTTCTTTAATTGTGATTAGCGTAGGATTAACTTATACTGTTGAATTTCCCTCGACTTAGTGTGTAACAAATTGGCAACCCGACTTTTCGATTCTTTTTTTCGAATTTCCCATTCGTTGTAATTCTTTCTGCTGTTTAGATTTTTTTCTCTAATTAGTATAGAATTACTAGCAGGAATAGGTAATTTATATTATTGACTTTCCCCTGATTTCGTGTGTGCGATCATAAATTCTTCTAGCTTTATTGATTCTTTTCTTAGTCTTACGTGGGTTCGATTTTACTTTGCTTTCTTTACTTAGTTATTGCTGCTAGACTGGACGTCTGAGTTACTTCATTAACTTTTACTTTTATTTTTTCTTTAGTGCTGCAGTTTGACTGTAGATTAGCACTTTACTTACGTTTCTCTTAATCGGACCTTCGCTTTGATTTTTGGATTGACTTGTCTACGTCGATTAATTTTTTCTTATTGGTTTAATTACTGGGTAGTGATACTGCTGGTACTTACTGTTATTTTGAGGTCGTGTCAGACACGTGGTGAGAGACTTTCGTCATAATTGACTGCTTTGGTTAGTTTCTTGTTTACTTGTTTGTTTTAGCTATGTATTCTTCAGATGAAGAACCGCCATTTCTTACTTCTTCGGACTCTGATTCCGAAACTAATTTAGGTAATTGGAATGTTACTTTTTCGGGTGAAGATCCTTCTTTACTTATAGAATTTCTTATTCGTATTGACGAGTTGTGTTTGTCTCGTGGTGTTTCACAACATCAACTTTTTCTTTCAGCTTTTGAAGTTTTATCTGGCAAAGCCCTTCTTGTTTTTAGGACGAATCGAAGTTCGTTACGTTCGTGGGAAGATGTTGCTGCTTTGTTGAAGTCCGAGTTTTTACCGTTGGATTATGATGAGCGTTTGATGGATACTATTCGCAGTCGTACGATGGGAGCTAACGAAACCATCGGTACTTACGTTACCAATATGCGATACCTTTTTCTTCAGTTAGCAGAACCGGTCTCAGAGCAAATGCAGCTCAAGGTTATTCGCCGGAATCTAACGCCGTTCTATCAACTTCCTTTAGCGTTGATTGAGATTACGTCTATTGCTCAATTAATATCTTTAGGCAAGCGTTTGGAGTCTAACATCAATTCTCGCGATTCTTTCCACTTCTCGACAACAGAGGTTGGTGACAAAGTTCAAGAGTCATCTGTAGTCTTTGCTAATAAGATTTCTACTTCCGTCTCTTCTGCTACTTGCTCTCTTACTACTTCTCCTCCCAATACTTGTATTCGTTGTCGTTCTCAAGGTGATAAGCCTTTACGTACTGTTCGTTCTCTTCTTTCTCTCCCTCCTAATTTCTTTTCAGTTTCTAGGATTATTAGGCCTACTACTGATCCTTGGTATTTAGGTATGATATCTAAAGTTACTGCTTCTCCTCGTCGTTTCTCTCGTTGGTGTGTTGTGAAAAATCTTTTATGTAAACGTGTACGCATTTCCTCTACTGATCCTTGCGTTTGGAAGTTAGTTGTACCTTCGGACCAGCGCAAACAACTTATTCAGGATCACCACATTACATCTAATTGGGATCACCTCAGTGTTAGGAGCACTTTGGAAGCTCTTCGATGTCATTTTTACTGGCCTCATATGAGACCTAAGGTTGCTGAGTTTATACGGCATTGTTCCTGTTCGAACTCGCGACGAAGCAAGCCTATTAAGTTACGTCACGTTTTGCCAGCAACGACGAAGCTTTCCAACACTGGTTTAGCTATAAGGTCTACGCGTATACATAAAGATCGTGCTATTTCTCCGGATGTAAAGGCCGCTTCTATTGCTTTTGCATCTTCTTCTTCAGTCGATTCTAATTATTCTTTGTTGTCTCCTTCTTCTAATCGTTCTCTTCGCTTTCATCGGCGTCGCAAGCGTCGTAAGTGCTAGTTCGCTTTTTGGGCTTTCGACTTTCGATTTTTGCTATTCTTTTGGTTCTTTTCTGTCGGTTTTGGTGGTTCGAGTCTTTAAATATGTCGTCGGTATCTTGTTGGTTGTAGCTTGGTGCTACCCAATTGTTCCTCCCATTTTGCTGTCACCGATTTTCTTTTCTTTGCTTAAGTTTCTAGTACTTTTGTTTTGGTTTCTTTCTTCTCCATCTTACTTCAGGACAGACTACCTTTCCGTCTGTATATATTTATATCCGCTTAGTCGGCCTTTTTGGATTGGTACGTCATATATAGAATTCTCTCTTCTGCTTTTGGATTTGGTTTTTCTTTTCTTGAGTTTTCTATTCCGCTCGTCGGCATTAAAGTCTTGGAGTATACTTTCCAATTTGGGACAGCAATTGGACGCTCTTGGTCTATGACTAACTGTGATATCTTTTCTCTTCTCTTTCTTTTTTTCTTTTTAATCGGGCGGTTGGTTGGGCATTGAAAGGCTGGTCACTCCCTTTCGTTCCTTCTACGGAGAGAAGAACGAATTAGACATTTACATCTTGTCTTATCTTTCTCCGTCTGTTTCTTTTCTTCCTTTCTTGTTTTTCTTACTTCTTATTTTTTCCTTCTTCTTGATTTGTTGATCACCTACATGCCACATCTCTTTCTTTCTTCTTCCTCCTCCTAAAGGTTTACCCCATTGGGCGGCTGGTTGGGCAGTAGGGTAAGGTCACTCGGGGTCGGCTATCTAGGGAGAGATAGTCGAGCCGTACACTCCATCGTACTCTCTTTTCTCCTTCTGTCTTCCTGTCTTTCTTTCTCTTCTTTCGATCTGTCTCCATGAGTGGGGGGGCGCCTGTTGTGGGAACCTGACGGCTATGCGTCCGGGAAGGTTGGCTGTCTCCGACCCGGTAGCCCCAAGCTCTGGACCAGGCGTTATACCTTTCGGGGGCCGTACGGCGGACTTGGTGGAGCTTGGCGGGGGTGGTCAATTCTTCTTAACCGGCGCATAGGATGTTGCGGTTGTACAGCAGGCACCGCTTCCGGCTACAGTCACGCAATTGCGGGCTGTAGTCCTTTATATTTGGATTTTTGGGCAAAATTATGGGATGCTTCATTTCTTTCTTCTTTTATCTACTTTCAGGGTGGGGGGATTTCCTGGGTCTTGTTCCCTCTGGTCGCGGATCAGAATCCATCCGGGGTGGGAGGAAGACTATTGTGGGCAAGCGAGTACTGGTTGCGGTGACGTGCGCTTGTGTGGACTAACGTTGTGGGGCCCAACGACGCGCTTTAACATCAGTCGCGAGGGCTTGAGGTGGGATTAAGACTTCGACGCCACACAATCGTCCGGCACTCCAACGAGGAAACCTTAGTCTGCGATAGGATTCCTAGGGTGTCCTAGTCTCGGGGTTATGGGTACCGTTCCTTTTCCTTTTTCCTATGATACCTTAGTCCTTTTCCTGAGGGGCTTCCTAGGGGTTTATAGTCAGGGTTGGATTTGTATTCACGGGTTGGGGTTTCAAGGGATTTTAGGGCGTTGTCCTTGACCGTGGTCTAAACTTCTTTTCTTTCCTATCATTCTTCTTTTTCTCTCGGTTTGTTTGGTGTTGTTGATCAGTAAGGTCTATGGGACTGCGTTGCTTTCTGGCTTTTTAGCGTAACGACTGTTGTCGACTCTCAACGAGTACCTGTGCTGATACTTCTATTCTGTTAGTTGAGTTTCTGGTTCTTTGAAGTATCATTCCGCTTCATGCGACTTTTGGACACATCTGGTTGATGATGCTTAGTACACCGAGAAAATATCTTTCGTCTACGTTTCTTCTGGGGTTGGGCGTTATTGTGTTTCGGGGTTGGTTTTGGATTTTAGGGTTCTGTCCTTGGCGTATGCCTAAATTTCTGTCTTCATTTTAGCTTTGTTTTTGTTATTCTCGCTCCACGCTTTTATCTTGCTGGGGGGGAATCTGTTACGGTAATTTTCATTACGTACGCCTTTGGTGTTACGGCTGAAATCTTCGTTAGGTGCGCCTATGGATCTTCGACGTGAAATTCGATTCGAGTTTTGACACGCGCTAACTATGCTTTGCGCATTAGATGTCATTTGGATAGAAAGTCGTGACATGTGAAATATGTAAATGGCCTGTAACTAGTATAGATTGATTTATCAGTTACCATCGGGGAAATAATGGAAAACCATTTATAATTATTTAATTTCCTAGTTTCGTTACGACGTTACGGGGTAAGCTTAAGCCATCTTTTAATATAAACTCGTTTGTAACTCGTTTTCCTTTTGACAGCCATTTTGCGTACCTTCCTGTTCTCAATGTTAGATTCTCGATAAATGGATATCGTAACTATTATTAACTAAGGCATCACGTTGCCGGACTCGAGCGCTAGCAGAAGGCAATTTCACGCCTTGCATTTGGGGTCTTCGAAGGCGTTCTGGGCCAACTTATACTACACGTGGATGACACGACGTTAATCATATTAATAATTACCTATTTTCGATTCTCACTACATACAGTAATCGATACACGTTTTATTTACTTTTGAGATATATTTCAGGAATTATTTAATATAAAATTGTTTTTAGCTAAACGATCTTTGTGAGTTGGGGATTGTGACACGATTCGTATTAACCTTTTATTGCAGGCCACTGAAGAAGAAAAACGTTTTTCTTCCGGCAAGTGGGTACTGGAGTTCGGTGAGTGATTTGAATTTACTTTACATATCGTGGTCACGTGCAATTACTCACGAACTGTGGGATTTCAATTTAACGTTAATAACTAAGTATAACGCGTAGCTACCATTAGGGTATTTAACTTCAATGAAATAAATGTTTCGCATATTGTATGTAGTAGAAAAATATATACCTCGGTTGTTTATAATTATGTGTGGTGGGTTGCCGATGTTGTAGGCATCGAAATCTTACTTTTTCTTGTTTCTATAATTCTCTGAATTGAATATTCTGAATGCAAACGTTAATACCGTTATAATTATTTAATGTAACTTTTTCTAGTCTTTAATAACTCCAACTGTGGGGTGTAATGACTGTTACGTAATACCAATTCAACTGTGATAATTATTATTGATAGACTGAGGGCGATTAAAGTTGTTAATTCTTTTTGTGTGCTTATTTTTTTTCTCCTACGAACCAGTTAGAGCTACTCGAACAGCTGAGTAGAAGGATTACGAATCTTCGAATTGTTACAAGTTCTACCCCATTCTGTTGTGAGCCGACAGGAGTATGACTATGGGATAGGCTCTGGCGCCCTGAAACATCTTTTATACCTATATATATATTTTTTTTGAACCTACCCCCTCTTCGACTATTGAGAGTTTGGCCGTGCAAGGTTCGTAATACCGAAAAACTTGTAACACAATTATACAGCATTTATTTCGATGTCAAAATCAATAGAGAAACTGTTCAGTTCCTGGTTGTCACGGAAGTGACGATAACCATTATTCGTCCTAACATGTTATTGAAACATGAGAAAACATCACTACTAAAAGTAGGACTTCAAACGGCGACGGGCAAAGAAATACCTACTCACGGACAAGTAGTCACCATTGGTTTGAGAAATGGATTATTCGACCATTACAGAAAAAGTTATCCTAAGAATAGACGTTATAAAAAAGGATACGTTCCGTTTGGATATGAAGAACGATGTCTTGAAGATCGACGGTGAAAACATTTTTTTCAATTTGTCAGAGAAGGCAACCGTGCGAATCTTATTGAGTGAAAACGTAACTCTGCCTGGAAGGCCTGAAAGTGTGGCGACGGCTTGTCGAGAAGCCTATTACAATCGCGCAACGAAAAGCAAATTGATGGAAAAGAGACTACTAGTTGGCAGAATATTAATATGAGTAAAAAACACGGTACCAGTAAAAATATTGAATGCAATTTAGATTTAAAAACGTTAAAAAAGAAGACAGTGGTAGGCTAATGCACTCCAGTATCTTAAATTGTGAGATGCGTGAATTCTAGTGACGCTATGTCGCAAAGAAGTGTTATATATTACACATTCTTACCTCCAAATGCCAAAACCTCAGCTAAGAGCAGCTGGCTAAAGTTAAATTTTTTATCCAACAGTATCAAGATGCGTTCGCGTTAAAGAGTAGTTCTATAAAATCAACTAACTTAGTGAAGCATAAAATTAATACCGCAGACGTTCGGTAAGATTCACGCCAATTTTTTTGGTAAAAAGAGAAGAAACCAAACAAATAATTCCGTACATAGAAGGAGAAGATGTGACTAAACTTTCAAATAGATCATGTACTAGTTAAGAAGAAAGATAGATCAACGAAAATTTACGTAGACTACAGATAGATTCACGACATGACCAAAAAAAGAATCTTAGTGGTTTTCCACGTTGGATTTGAAGAGTGGTTACTGACAGGTAGAATTGGAACCTAATGACGTAAAAAGACAACATTTACAATTGAAACTGGTTTGTGACAGTTCACAGTTATGTCCTTCAGTTTGTGTAACGCTTCTGCAATCATCTTGCGAGGACTGTCTTGGAAGACGTGTTTGGTTTATTTAGACAACGTGATTGTGGTTGGAAGTCTGAGCCATGCAAGCATGGCGAACATCAAGTTTCAAGTTTTTTGGGTTGTGCACCTATTATAGACGATTTGTACCCGGATTTGCCAATATTCCCAAATCGTTTACAAAATTGATCAAAAAAAGAGCAAAATTTAGATGAAATAAAGACTGCAAAAACGCTTTCCATCAATTAAAACAAACTTTAATAACTTCATCTTAAATTATCTAAGAGAAAATTGGAATTTTTTTTTGGATATCGATGCAGTCTTTTTACAGATGCAAAATAAACAAGGAAAAGAAAAAGAAAGAACTATTGCGTCACTAGGAGAACGCTGATAACAGTTCTCAAGTTCATAAAACACTTCTACAAATAATTGTATGCACAAAAAATTTTACTAAGGACGGACCACGCCGCTTTGAATTGGTTATTGCAGTTTTGTAATCCGGACCTGACATTGTTCGCGACTTAAATAAAAAATTAAATGCCTTCGTAGAACTGACATAGTTGATGACTAGTGGGAAATTGAGCCGTTGCGTCGCAAACAAGAAACGTTCCCGATATTAAAGTATTCCTAAACTGGAAATCAAACGGCCGACGAGCAACCTAGAAAGTAGAAAACGGTTTTCTTAAGCTTAAGCCTAAATAAAAACCGAATCTCAGAAATGTTGGAGCATTTGCACGATGATACATCCGGATGACACTTTGGCGTAAAAAAACGCAAAGCATTAATGAAACAGTATAACGTGGATAGCGCTTTAGAGAGAGTGACGATTGACATCGCAGAACCGTTTCCAGAATCTGATTCGGAAAACAAATACATTTTGGTAGCCATGGATTATCTTACGAAATGAAAGTAGGCTTACACCATACCCAATAAAGAATCAGCTACAGTCGCAAACGTTTTAGTAAAAAGTTTTTTTGTCGGTTTGGAGTTGAAATTACATTCCGACCAAGACCGCAATTGTAAGTCGGTACTGTTTCAAGAAGTTTGGCGATCGTTAGGAATTACAAAATGTAGAACAACGCCTCTGCATTCTCAATTAGGTGGCATTGTTAAACGGCTGAATCAAACGGTAGAAAAGTACTTAATCAAAGTAGTGTCTGAACACCAAAGAGATTGGGATCAGTACTTGCACTTTTAGTAATGCAAAGGCAATGTGAAGGTTTTTATAAAGTTGAACAGCGTATTAATGACGTCATATATCGTATCTGAAAACCACTCAAAGTAAAGCCAAAAGAATCCACATCAATCGCTTAGCCCCGTTTCCTAGCGATAGCAACATTACCTAAGACTAGGTCCGAACCAGAGTAATACCGAGCAGAACCAGGCATCAAATTGAAAGAATGGACTTCGATAAGTTTATGAGCATGTACAGGACTTATGGAAAGGCTAAGTTTGGGTTTACATCCAAAGAGCAACAAGATCTGTTTCACTGCAAATTAAGTAAGGAAAAATCTTGAGATGGTCAGAGGGGTTGCAGTCGTATTTAAAAGGAACTTTGTACGACTAGATGAACTATGGAGACAGTAACCGATAGTCGAAAAAATATTAAAATTACGTGATGCCCGACGCCTTGTTTTCTATCTGATTAATAAAACGTACTGAGAAGTGTTAAGCCGTCATACGAAAACAACCAAAGATACACCTGTACGTTCAAAGATAACTGTAATTCTCTTATAAATCGCACGACCGTGTTCGCATTACAAGATAATTGAATAATTACAAAACAACATAAATTCTGTAAATCTTTCAAACAAACTTGAAAATCCTAATACTAAAGTCCCAAAACCTTTAAGTTTTCGGGTTAAATATTAATAATGCACAATAAAAAAACAATTGTTACATATCGTCTTTAACATAACGACTATTAAAAAAATTGTAAAATTAAAAAAAAGTAAAATAAACGATAAAATCGATCAACTTAGTAATTCGCAAATATTTTCTATTATTCTTATTCTGTTTAAAATAAAAGCTTTTAAAAGACCAAACCCGCGAAAATTCACTAATTTAGTTTATACGGTAACAAATAAATAACTTAAATTTTTGTAGTAGTAGTTCTAGGAAGAGGCTTTTGGTTGACGACAAAATTGCCAGATGTTGACTGCAAGAAAATCGTAAGGGTACACTCAATGGACAAGGATCCGTCGGAAGATTAACGATAAATCGCCCTAAGGCAAAACTTAAACCAAGTCGCTCAACTTACAACACACAATTTTTTATTTCGTATACATAAAATTCAAAAACGCGTGAAGTTTTTAAAAGCCGTAACTATAATAAACTAGTAGAAACAAAACTCTACCAACTGAACTAAAAATTAAGTGTTTTTGGCATTACTCCCGCGGATACCTCTAAATCTTAAGGGTTGATTGAACCCAAACCCCAAAACTACATCTTAATGTTTTTTGTGACTAAAAACCTGTGAACTAATCATCTTCTTAAAACCAAAAACACCTATACTTATAAACTCAGTGTGCTACCACTTCCATAAAAAGAACAGTAAAACAATGACGTGGAAAAAGGATGCAGACAGATTTAATTAAGTCGTAACGGTAGTTTTCGAAGACGGCCTTTCTCATTGTGAGAAATGCAACGACAACTCAAAAAAATATTTCAACCCAAAATATTCAATTACACTCATAAAGATTAACTTGTTGTAACCGAATAATTAAATGGACTATTTAAAGTAATAAATTATAAAAAATTAACGTGACCCAATTCCAAATCGGTTAAAAACGTAGTTAGTACAATGAACTTTTAAACAAACTGCTAAATTTTATTTAATTACCACAGTATCTTAAAAGGGAAACATAAATTAGATAGAACTGGAATTTTACCAGGACAAAGAAAATGTCAATTCAACGTAAACGCAGAACACGTAAGTATATGCAGCGCAATAATTTCGAATTAATTGAGTACAAAGTTTTTTTACAAATTTATTTGACAATGATGAATTTAAAAACGTAAACTAACTTCATTAAACTCACGTGGAATTACTCACACAATCCCAAAGTGTACAAAACAAATAAACTCAACTCACCAGGTCTTTCACAATAAATATTGCACAAAATCAAACGACGGTTACACCACGTCCAGCTTCTTGTTTTGAGATAGTGAAGCGTTTCCGAAGTATTTCAAAACTTCGGAACGCTGATCGAAAAGAATAGAAGGTTCTGGATCCTGATAACGGATAGATATAAAAAGTATTCTAAGCAAGATCGAGTTAGTTTTTGAATCGAGTCGGAAGTAAAAAGACTGTCGGTTTAAATAAATAAAGTGTTTAACGCGTGTGCTAAAATAAATAAAAGTGCATCAAGTGAAAATAAATTCCGGTGTAGATAAACAGTACATACCTGTTATAGCAATAGTGACAAATTGCTTTCAAGTTGTTTTTCTTAAATACATTTCATTAGTGTTAATTAAAAGTAGTTATATTTACCGTATCTAGATTAAATCGTGTAAATAAATTTTGTTTTAAAAATTGTTACAATATTATTTTTAAAAAAACGATTAAATATTAATTTTTTTAACTGTTAATATTTATTTTTACTAAATAAATGCTACGATTGTATCTACTTCTTTTTAACAGTTTTGTTCTGATCGATAGTTTTCTACCAAGTTATTGTATTTCAAATGTTAAATGTGATTATGTAATCTCTGTGGTTAGAAATGTTCTCCTAGCAGTTATCTCCTGAAACAAAAACCTCTTTCAATTATATATTATAATTATAAAGCTTCTCTTCACACAATAGAGACCTAAGTGTCAAAGAGTAGTTTGATTAATTTGGTAGCAAAAATGTTTTTGGCATATTAACATTAAAATGTTATTCTACTAAATAATATTTAAACAGTTTGTTTAGTTTAAATTCAGTTTGATTAAATTATTAAAACTAATACAATAATTAACGTTTATTTTTTTTTAATTTCAGCAATGATTAAATGCTTATCGACATCTTTGACAATATGTCTTGTTTGATTTTTTTAAATTCTTATAAAGTTTACAATTAGTAATTGTAATTTTTTTTAAATTCAGAACCTTGTGTGTTTAGATTAGAGATTTTTTTACTATACATCGATTACGCAATAATCAATCTCACATGTCAACTACGTGATCAAAATGTTTGAGTTGGCACCCTTAGTACGTTGGCAATTTTTAACTAGAATATTTTATCCTTTTAAGTTACTTTTTTGTACATTAGAGATTAAATTAGTTTCATAAATTGATCAATTTTGGATAAACAATTTTGCATTATATAATATTTTGTACTATAATTAAATTCCCAAACAGATGGAAACAAACACCTCCCACAAATACTTTTGTTATTGGTTAATTCAGAATTCGTGACAAAATTGCATTAGAAGTCTGATGCAATTCCCGGAACAATTATTATATACTAATAACCGTCGTAATTTAGCGTTTCTTCAACTTTCATCAGCTTTTTTATGCCGAACTATTTTCTTTTAAACTGACAAAACAAAATATTTATAGCTTATCTACTACATTATTAAGGATTTTTGTCAATATAAAAACGTAAATCAAAACATTTATCTATGTATGATTAAAAAAACTATTTACAATATCTATAAAACTTGCAAACAAAAACCAACCAAGTGGTTCGAAAACAGGTCATAAAAACACAAAAACTTAATATGAAGAATACAGCGAACAAAAAAACTATTTTATAAAAAATCCTTACCTTAGCAGATCAGTACACCCAAAGTTTTACAATGTAGACAATTATAAGTACACAATTTCCGATATCACCCTCATTTATTCTGCAGACATTGGTGTCTCCAAATATATTATAACGCCAGAAGTGGTTCCTTTAATGCAAACTCAGAGAAAAAGAAAACGGATTTTTGATAGTGACCCCAAGGTGACTCCAATACTGAGGTTAGTGATAAAGTCCTTTCTGACAGCAACAAAGACAATATAGATAGTAGCATTGCGGACGACTTGGCAGCGTTTGTCAATGCCATAGTAATTACTGAGCAAAAATTGAAATGGAAACATATTATACAGTTAGTTATCATACCATTTGGTATATTGGTCGAGTGGTCCCAAAAGTTTGCCCCAACACATTCAAAATAAAAATTTTTAAAAAAGAATTAGAAAATGTTTTATGTCCAAAAGTAAACAAATACTAAGACGCAAGTAGTGAGCATAGAATTTTTGATCCCATAACCCTGTCCTGTCCTCTTTTGTTCTCAAAAACTGATTGCAGAAAAATTGTTACACGGTAGAAAGAGTTAAAAAAAAACCTACCAATAATTCTTATTAATGTTATTTGTTAGACTTTATTTTCTTTTTGTTTCTATGTTTTAATTGTTTGTTTTCTATTATGATGAATATTTGTCAGCCGAGCGGTTTTATGAAGCAGCAGTTTGAAAACCTAGGACAAAAGATTGTTACCGTTCAAAATATTTCTGACATACCCAAACGAAACCTAAAACTTCCTTTAATTAAAATTTCGTTTTTTGACAAAAGTTATGAAAACTGGCCTACCTTTAATGACATCTTTCTTAAAGTTATTCATAAAAATACGTCCCTAACCAAAATTGAAAAATGCAGTATCTTAAAACCCACACCCAAGGGCAACCAAGCCGAATGGTGCAACATTTATCAATTACCGACGTCAAAAACTTCTCGTTTCCAAGTCGATCGACAAACTTATTGTAACGAAACGGCAGAGGTGGCCGTAATTGTTTTGAAAATTGGATATAAATTTATTTCAATTACGCGTGAGCTTTGGACGCTCGGCTGCGGACCACCTCTACCGCTTCGAAGCGCGCGACTCTCCCCTGCCGAATAATCATTCTACCGGAACGAAACACACAATAAAAGCCGCCGTCAACGCTGAAAACTCTCTCTCTGCCGAGACCCGTTCCTGGTAGAACCTCTTTTCCGAAACCCGACCTGCGTTTATCCGATTCTTATTACTTTACGACTGAATGCTTTTGTACCCGGCTAATTCTTTTCCGAACCGATCCTGATACTGTATAATTGTGAGCACCGATTAACCGAAACCTGCTATCGTACCCGGACCATTCTAAACTCATACCGACCCGCTTCAAACCCTGCTACTCTTACGATTTTTGCATTCACTTTGCCGTTTTGTATTAGAACCCTGTTACGTCCAAACGCCCTCCCTCAAGTTGACCACAAGCTCCGGTTTCACCGAATAGTATTTGTTAGTAGCGAACCTCAGTCCGTTAGTGAAGGGACAAATCACTTGCACCAGGCTGGTGTAGGATTTGTCTTGCGTAACTTAAATCTACAGTTACGTTCAACCCTTAATGTAGTTGAACTTGATGCGTTGAGATACTGCTTGAGCCAGGCTGGTTTAAAGTATCTCAATACGTTTAGCATCGCTACGTTTTAGTTTCGGGCTGAGATCTAAAAGTAATCCTTTCAAATCGATGTCAATTTTGAAATACTCACCTGAATTTGCCGAAGTTTTCGATTCACCGTATAACTAAACCGCAACAACCCGTAATAGTAATAACGTTATTGAATTCCACCGTGTTATTTGTCTGAAACGTTGTCATTAATAGACACGTGGTCAACCCGTCGTAAATTAGAAATCAAACTCAGTTCACAGTAGCAGTGTATTCCCTGGAAAACATAATTTGTTACACCTGTCTTAGAACCTTTATTATCATACCTGAATAATTTTCCGCTTTTATCCCTGTTAAATTAATGTTAGCACAGTTTTCAACAGAATTGTAACCACGCCATTTACGTTTATCATACTTTTAGGAAAAGTACAGGTTTTTTGCCGGTTAAATTGTGTGGGCCGCATTCAATCGATTTCGATTTCACGGAAAGTGGTAGGCCGCATTCCACCGAAGTTAACAACATTAATAAAATACATTTTATTTGTTATAAAACAGGAAATAAAACTACACCACCTGTAGATATTTATTGTTACAATTACATTTTTAATTGGCAGAATAAATTTATGTTAATTGTGTTTAAATTAATAACGTTTTAAATCCAACGCCGAGACTGTGAGCCCCCGGGGTGTTACATTATAGACATATGTCCAATTCAGAAACTTAAGCGTTAATGCCACCTCTTGGGAGCCGATAATTGCACGTATCGTAAGTCGAAAGTGGGATCTAGAAATTAATCGTCTATACGAGCAAACATTGAAAGCATTACAGGAAATCCAAGACTTACAAGAGTTAATAGACTTTCTGAACCGAAGGTTTCAGTCACTAGATTCAATTACTGTAGCTAAGAAGACACCTTATCCCAAAATGCATCAGATTTCTAGAATTGGCAACTACAATTCCAATCTACATTTTACAATTCACAATTCTAACTAGGGTGATGGTGTCAGTAATATGCCCCTAAGAGGAAAGTTCTGACTAAGACTAGTCTGGAAATTCAGAATTAAAAAAAAAACTACTTAATGGTACTGTTCGATTTTTTCATCTATGTAAATGAAGATAATAAATTCATGCAAACAGAATATTAATTAAAAAAATTATACTAATTTTTGAAGCAAAAGAAATGTAATGAGTTAGTAATGAACATAGTTGATAGGGTATTAGACAGCGTTCTCATCAGTAATGAACATCATAAAGAAGTAAGTATTTTTACTGATATTTTATCATCTCAGGCACAGAATACAGCCCACGATTATTTTTGAGCTGAAGGTTTCCAATTGTTGAAACAATATCTTCTTTCAAATAATAAAGAATGTCATCTTTTGAGGACCACTTCCAATCAAATCCAGACTTTTTCATCGACTTCACGTTAACCCCTTCTTCGTCTATTTTGGGTATCAGTCGCACAAAGAATAGTTAAAATTAGCAATGATTGTGAATTACGGACAAACTGGTTGAGCAATAGGATATGAACTTTGAATTTATTTGTGAAAGGACCAGTACTTTCTACGAATTTTATTTTATAGGATCAACATCTCAATCATTAAAATCAACTGACCTGGGTAATATTCTTTTGCATACTTAACAATAACATTTTTTTTAATTTCAAGACAAAGAATTGGTTTTGGTTCACTTATGTCCATATCTTCGTCATCATATGGTACATCCACCTCTGAAAGTCCATCTTCTAAATCTGAAAAACTAATGGTACCAGCAGATTTTTTTATCTTCTTTTCTGATTTTGGTGTTGTTTTTTTCAATTTTTGTTGTTCAGAAAAATTTCTGTACTTTGCGCTTGATACAACTGCTGGAAAGACTGCAACTCTTTGTTTTGGAGTTCTCTTTTTTGGAGTTTTTGGACATACCAAGCATTTCTTGAACGGCGAAGAAACTTTATAACCTTCAGATTCTTTTTCGTTGTAGAGACGGACATTGCAGTTCTCTGGTGTTTGTCAAGAACAGGAAGATTGGGACTTAGAAGATTTATGATTAATGTAGATTTTATTATCATGTGGTTGTAGTGTTGTCAAAGCTCCAGCTGATTGTTTTTTTACCATTTGGCATTTCTGTTGCTTCGTTTTCTGGTTCCTTGTTTTCTTGCTCCTCAACCCTTTCTGGATTAAGATCTTTTGCCTGTTTTGAATCACATTGTGTCTTCATTGCAGTCTAAACTTTGTAGAAGTAGAAAGATTTTTTGCTTCCGGTTCATCCTTTTTTCTGAGAATAAGTCTTGCATAATTCTTTCAGTTCATTTTTGTCAATCATTTCTTCCGGTTTTGAACGTAACGTTTCATTTAAACTATTTCGTTCAACGGTAAGAGCATTATTAATTGTTTCGATTTTTCGATTCAGAATGCATTTGGAATAATCTAAATTTTCTTTAATCCACACATAATGAACCGATTTTGGATAGTATTTTCGGTCACATATTTCTCAAATACCGATGACAGAATTAAACCAAAAGTAAATCTTGTTAATTCTTTAGTTTTCGAATTTTCAATTTCTCACTGCGGAAGTCCAATCCGTTTTCAATGATTTGAAAACTGCTACATCTGCAAGTTGAATTATGTGAGTAGCATTAAAAAATAATGCAGTATGATCCCCATGTTCGTCACTGGCTTGTTGAGTCATGTGAGACCTATGACCATCCACAAACAAATTGCAGGTTGTGCAATATTCTTTGCGTTTATGTAGGAAATAAAGTGACTTGCGATATATATATGTATATATATAGAAAAACTCTAAATTCATCTATTTTGAGTCAGATCTGCTTTAGCCATAGTTGTTTGGAACTAACTCAACAATAGCTTTTGGCATCTTTTTATATGGTAATAGTATCATAGAAGGTACATATTTCCCACTTGCTGTAAACGTCGCTATGACAGTTATCTGCTCTTTCTCAAAATTGAACTTGTCGTAGAAGTTTTCGTTAAGATTATTAGCGGGCCCTAAAATCTTACCACTCTTGGAACACAATTTGAATCCAGCTTCATCCCCGTTGAATATTTGGCCCAGGTCTTAAAGTATGTGGTCCAGTCCTTCTTTTTTCAAAAACATTGATATTTTATCGAACCACTCTCTCAATCGGTCTTGAGTTACGGTTGCACAAACTTTACTAACCGTTTATGTTTTTGTTTGATATTAGAATGCCGTTTAAAGAAACCTTCAAACTAAGAGCGTTTAGGTAGTCCATCATTGGTTACGTAACGTGGTTCTCTGCTAGCTTCTTTGAGTACTTTTTGTGAAGTTACCACAAGATCTTCTTTGTTTACTGGAAAACCTTTTCGAGCTATAGCAATAATCCAATTAGCCAACATTTCTTCTTCAACTTTGGAAAACTTTGTTTTGGAGCCCATTTTTCTTTGAAGGGGGACTTGACCAGACAGTTTTCATATTAGAGTAGACCATAGAACTCCAAATTGGCCGACCGATTTTTTTTTGACATGCCATTTTTTTTAACGGCTTTAATTGCATTTTGCAGATTCTCATCATCGTAAGAAAAAACTGTTCTCGACTTTAGTTTTGAGATTTTTTTTCGGCATAATCTGGAAAACATTAATTTAAATTTCTTGAATTAGAGTAGTTCAGCTTAGTTGAGTGTCCATTACTGAATATGTCTTGCCAATAAGTTGTTTCGGTGTTGGTCAACATGCACACTTAAATTATTTGTAATAAACTGGCACAATCTTATCTTGCACTTGATCAGCGGTTGAACAATGTCGCTATTTGCATAATACTATACTATTATCCTAGTATTGGAATCACTCTTGCTAACTTGAGAGAGTACGTTGATTATATATCACTGTATAAATTAGTGCCAAAACAATTGCTTTTGGACGGTTTTTTTAAAAAGTTGTACACTTTTTTATAATAAAGGTGTCTATTACTGACTCAGTGTCTATTATTAACAGTATCGCCCTACTGCGGATACTGCAAGCAAAAATATTCCATATATGTTTACCAAAAGTTTAAAGCCTTGTCCACAATTGGCAGGACTCAATTTATTAAAGACCGACGACTCTGTTTTAAACGAAGTTATCAAATGTTCAGGCGGTAGATATGTAAATAGGATTATAAAATGATGGATTACAAACAGATAGATTAAGAATTTAGAAAATATTGAATAATTAATTTGGGAAGATAACTGTGGTACTAAATAATTAGTAAAGGTTAATGTAAATTAGTTTATGTATCATTTGATGAAGGCAAGAGGTGCAATACTTCCGGAACGTAGCCTCACGTCCCAATATAGGATTGGAAAGAAGTATTGTAACAAAACAACCTTTTAATTTGTTACGTGCATAATTTCTATTTTCGTCGCCCCCTAAGAAGCTTATTTTTACTTTATTTCCTGTCAAGACGTCAAACCGTCAACTACTTAAAATCGTACTTGTGATGGTATAACCTCTTAATTTTATAACATCGGTATTAATGAATATGAAATTATAATTTGAAAACGCATTTCTCGTAGTTTCTTCATCACAGGCACGTCCCGCCACGTTTTGGCTGCATGTTTCAATGTATTATCAATCTATGAGGGGTTAATATAGACAAATACTTTCATGGAACGATTATAATTCTAGAAGGCCTAAGTTAAAACTAAAAACTAAGTCTCGACAAGAGTTTTTCTCTGAGATTCTACTCCTTATGCGTCAAGCAACTGCGATATCAACTTTTACTTAATGCGTGCAACAGCATTCGATAATCGAGTTTTTATGTCTAAATTCTTTTAGTGTTAGTTAACAGTTTTGTAGATTTTTGCTTTGGTGAGTCATTATGTTGACACGATTTGTTGTTTATAATTATTCCAGGTCGATTCAACAAGGCAAGTACTGGATTGTAGGTAAGTTTTATTTAATTACATTTGTATCAGAAAGGTCTCTCACGAAATTTTTCTTGTTCTAACTTACGTAATTACAAAAATTGTTTCAATACTGCATGCTGTGAATCATAGATATTTGTCACATAATTTTTTTTCGCTATCGACACTCGATGGACAAACTTATGAATTGTGTGTTGCCGATACTTCTGGCATTTATGTACTACAAACTTTTTTGCACTCGTTATTAATAATCTACGTTATTAAATTAAAGTTGTTATACATATTTATCTTTTTCTTTTTTTGGTTACACCGAAACCAGTGTAACAAGGATTACGAACCTGATTTCGTTACAAGTTTTGACCTTCTGTTTTGATCGAAACATAAGTTTTACTTAGAAAGATCTGGCGCCCTTTAAATTCTATTTTTGTGTACCTCCCCTATCTCCGACTAGTGTGAGTTGGCCGTACAAGGTTCGTAAGACCTATAGCTTGTAACAAACTGAATGCTGTTTTATTTAATACCTTTACTTTTTATACAATAGTTTGTATGACATAAATCTAATCCAAATTGCTTTCAGTGATCCAACATGGACCAATATGTAGAGGAACCTTAAGAATTACTCAAAAATATTGCGTATACCATAATGACTACATTTGACTTTCAAGCAAAATATTATTATATTATTAACTGGTTTTAAGCTTCAATCTTTGAAATTTTCCAAATATTCATATAACATTCAATACTTAAATTATATCTAATTAATTATGTTCTTGGTTGCGGGGTTAGCTGTAAAACATTCAAGAAATTATTCTCAAGTTCGAGAGAATTTACGAAGTTGTTATCCATTTTCCAGAACGTTCACCGAAAGATATAGAACATTCGCGAAAGATTGCCAAAATATATAAATTTGGTAGAAACGAATCATAGGTCAGTTATTGCAGCAATTCGAATACGACAGTGTTAAGAAGATTATTCAAGTTTAAATAAATAAGTGATTAACGTGTGTGTTCGAGATAAATATACGGAGTATAACCTTGTACGTGACTTTAAAGTTCGGTTAGTTATAAACGTGTACATATTTTTAGTATAAATAAATTAGTAATAATAAACGTTACAGTTGTTAGGCAAGTAGCTGTAGGCAAGTCAACCTGTTGTAAATAACACTTTAAAATATCTCTAATATTTCCTATGTTAAATTAAACGCAATTAACAAAATACAAATGTGATAACTACTTTAAATACAATAACTAGTTTACTAATAAATAATAATCGTTTGCGTAAACGATATCCTACGATTCAGTTTAATACAAAGGAAAATTCAAAACAATTTTCCTCAACCGGGTTCTGTACTTAATTGTTGTTCACGTAAAGCCAGATGCTTATAATTTACGTAGTACCTGAAGATCTGTGGGTATACCAGCGCAAATATTCCAACTAATAAAGCTAACACCACAGTATTATTTTGCTATCTATTAACATAATTTTTTATCGTTTGAAAACTTTATCTTATAACACTTTTAGTTTCCGCGAACAAGAAAGCAACATTCAGTTTATATTCTTGTTGCTCCTTGCTGTTATTACTAACTTTAGATATTATTTTAACAAATTACGTTGTAACGATCTTTTCTGATTACAAATATTCAACAAGTGTCTGTGTAACAAAAATCTAAATCATTCTTTTAATAATTCAGTAAATCTTTTACTCGTCATTCTGTTTATATATTAATTATATTTCCTGTTACTAATTTCATTTTATTTTAATAACTTGTTAAAGACAGTTGTAACAACAAAAGCTTTATATTCCAGTAATTGCTTTCACATTTTCACTGCTTTGTTTTAATTATTTTTAATTAAAAAATATTTTTAAACATAGAACAAACAAACGTTTAGAATACCAAAAGCAGTAAATGATAAAAACAAAACATTTCGTCCTCGTTTACAAATGAATTTAAACCGGAATTATTTTTTTTTGTAAAAAATATAAATTAAGCCGATTCGAATTTGGTTAAAAATTGTTTTAATTTTGCACACGTAATCGTGTTTACTAAAAACGATATCAAATTTCAATTTGTCGTACTTGTCAAAACGCACGGGTAACGAAAAGCACTTGAAACTTATAAATGCTCGGAAAATTTAATTAATACAAACAAAAAAGTTTGATGATGTTGTAAACAACGCTGACAGAAAGTTCAATTTGGTTGAGGACTCTATTTAAATTATATGGCATATCCTGGTGGATGTTGTTTGAATAACCAAACACTTAAATTTAATTATTGCGACTTAATTGTTATATATTTGCTTAGAGTTAGTTGAGATTTGATGTAAGAAAAGATCGAGTTGATAACACGTGGTTACATTCATTTAGCTAATTTGATCTCTTTGCCTTCTAAATAAGTTTCTTAAACTCTAATATATAAATGTTAAAAGCTTTATACGTAGAATCATAGTACTGCATGCTCGCGCCTAGCACTTTTGGCGCCCTTGTGCAAATTTAAAATAACGCCCTAAATATGTATTACGTTCATAATTATGTGAGTACAGATACGGGCTAAGTTAGGTATTATTATCCACTATTGAAAAATAATTTTAAAAAGTATTTTCATAAATTTATTTAAGTTATTACATCTATTCTACTAGACCATCGAGTATCTGATAAAGGTTTTAAGGTTAAGTTTGTTACATTAGATAAATTACATTTCAGAATTGACCATCGTTTAGTAAAAGCTGAAAAAAATACAAACAGTTCTTGAACTAAAGAATAAAAATTGATGCTCAAAGTATTCGATTTTGCAGCATCATTGACGACTAAATTTAGGGTATTATTGCAACAAGGAACAAAGAAAACTCGCGGATTGAAATCCAAACTTTTTTTTGTAGACAATTATGCCTATCACGCATTGTCGTAACCTTGACCCCGCAAATCGTTGATATTTAAGCCTTCTTTCTCTAACTTCGACAAAAGAAATTTTGTCAAGCCTTCACCCGACACATAGGACAAAATAATAAAAAATGTTCTTCTATACTAATTTCCGTGCTATTTAAATTAACAAATCTTATACAAACTGAAATTTGTTCTTAGTAACTGAAGTCAGGAGTGCAGTCTAATATATAAGTTTAACTTTATTTTGTTGCTTAAGCTTACAAATTGGTTCGTGCTTCCCCTATTTACAATTACTACATCACATTCTATTTACATTTTTTTACATTTTTTTTTATAAATACATTTCATTATTCCTCCTCTCCTCTTAAATTTTTTCTCTTTCTCCATACTTCTTCCATCCACTCCACTCCACTCTACTCCATTTCCGTTTTCGTTTAATATTTCCTCTATTTTCATAACCTCTTCTCTTAATTCTCTGCTTTTATCTCTCATGTGATTAAGGTTCTCCGTCTCTTCTCCACATAGCCTGCACATCTTTTCTTTTTTTTTCAGTATTTGTTACCTAACTCTTCGTTCCCACATCTAAACCGTGCTATCACTTTTTTCTTTTTGTTGCTTTTAATCCTTAAATATTCTGGCACCCCTTTACCTTATATCCTTATAATTCCTATTATATTTGCCTTTTTTTATCCTTGTCCATCTTTTTTGTTTTTCGATGTCCCTATCTCCCCTTATTATTTCTTCCCTTACCCCTACTCCCTCTTCTCTTAATCTCTCCGCTACTTTCTCGCATACCCGTTTCTTTAGTAATACCCTTCTCTGCTCTCCTGCCCGTATTTGACTTTTCCTCCCTTTATCTCTTCCCAACATTTTTGCAGTATTTTGCATTCTGTTCTTTCCCTCAGTTCTTCCTCGTATTTTTTGGCTCTTTTTCTTGTCTCTACTATTATTTTTGCTACCTGTACCTTCTCTCTCACAATATACCCCGGTGTATATCCACTTCCAAAACCCATCTCCAGTATTTTTCTTGTAGCCCCTCTACCTCCCTCCACTTTTTTCACCCCCGTATTTCCGCCCCATACATCACCCCCCTTATTAACTTTTCAAACAACAATTTTCTTTTTCGTATATCCATCTCAAATACCTTTTCCCCCACACCACACACTTGTCTTATTAACTTGTTTCCTTTCCTCACCCTTTCCTTTATGTGTTTTTCCTCCTTATTATTCTGCTTCATCGTGTAACCCAGGTATGTAAATTCCTTCACTTGCTGCACTTCTTCATCCCTCCACTTCCACTTCTTTCTTTTTCTTTTCTTCTCTCCTTTTCTAAATACCATTAATTTTGTTTTCTCCGTGTTTACTTCCATTTCTTTTTTTTCATGTATTTTTCTAGCGTTTTCATCATCTCTTTCATTTCCTTTTCTTCCTAAGCCACCAACACTATGTCATCCGTATACGCCAACGACCATATGTTTGCTTTATCTACCACAATCCCTCATGTCTGTTGTCTTCTCATTGTCTTCTCCAGATCCCCGGTGTATACTGCGAACAGGCTTAGACTCAGTGGGCATCTCTGTCTCAACCCTCTCTTTGTAATGAATTTCTTGCTCTCTTCCCCATTCACTTTGACCCTGCTCCTCGTTTCTTCGTAGATTTTCTCTATTTTTTCTATTAATCTTTCATTGTTTTTTTTCTCTTCATGTATTCCTACAGTTTTTCCCTGTTCACTCTGTCAAAAACGGCTTTTAGATCTACAAATAGTGTTACCATTTTTTCCTTTTTTTCTAGCTCTTTATTTGATAAGTGTTTCAGTATATATATGTTGTCTATCACTCTTCTTCCTTTTCTGAATCCCGCTTGTCCGTCTGGTACCAAACTTCTTTCCTCTATTTCCTTCTGTAGTCTTCCTTGTAGTACTGTCGCATATAATTTGTATGCCGTGCTTAATAATGTTACCCCTCTGTAATTCTTGACTTTATTTCTTTCTCCTTTTTTATGGATCGGGCATATTATTCTCTCTCTCCATCTCTCCGGGAATCTTTCCTCTTTTCATTATTTATTAGTATTTGCGTCATCCTTTTTGCTACATTTTTTTCCCGTATACCCACTCTTCGTCTTGTATCCCATCTTTTCCTGCCGCATTTTCTTTTTTTATTTTTTTTATTGCTTTTATTGCTTTGTCTTTATTTATTCTATCCCTATCTCCTTCTTCCCGTCTTACTACTGCGTCTTTTTTCTGATGTTGTTCTTTCCCTCTCAGCAGGTTCATAAAAAATATCTCCCATTCCTTAATTTGTATTTCTTTTGTCGTCTTTTTTTCCTTCGTTCTTTAGGTACTTTATTACATCTTCTTCCGTTTTTATTTCTTTGATCTGCTCTTCTTGTTTCTTTTTGTTTTCTTCCTTCTTTCTCTCGCATGTTTTCTTGTATATTTTTACTGCTTCTTTGCATTCTTCATTTTCTTTCTTCCTTTTTTCCATGTCTTAATGCTCTTCTTGCATTTTTCTTTGCTTCCTTGCATTATCTATCCTACCATTTCTTCTATCCTGTTTTCTTCCTCTTCCACTTTGTAAATCTGACTCTCTGTTGCTTTCTCCACCATCTCTCTCATTTTTTCCACACTCTTTTGTAATCGCTTCCCTACCCATACCGTTTTCTCTATTCTCTCTTTATATCCTTTTATACTCTCTTCTGTCTATCTTTTTTTGTTATGTATTTCATCTTTTTCTTTCTTTTCTCTTCTTCTTCCTTCCATTGTCAATTGGAGTAGTTGGTGGTCTGACTCTACTCTTTCTCCCACTTTAAATGTCTTCACCTTTTCTACATCTTCATTTGTTATTACAAAATTTATTATTAATACTCTCCTTCCTCCTATGTACGTATATTCTCCCATTATTTTTCTTCTCTGGTCCAATTAATTATTTCCCACCCTTTTTCGTTGCACATTTTCAGCAGTACTTCTCTCTCTTTATTTATCACTTTGTTTTATGTTTGTCTTCACGGTTTCTATTTTTCAGTTAATTTATTTATTATCCTTGCATTATCTATCCTACCATTTCTTCTATCCTGTTTTCTTCCTCTTCCACTTTGTAAATCTGACTCTCTGTTGCTTTCTCCACCATCTCTCTCATTTTTTCCACACTCTTTTGTAATCGCTTCCCTACCCATACCGTTTTCTCTATTCTCTCTTTATATCCTTTTATACTCTCTTCTGTCTATCTTTTTTTGTTATGTATTTCATCTTTTTCTTTCTTTTCTCTTCTTCTTCCTTCCATTGTCAATTGGAGTAGTTGGTGGTCTGACTCTACTCTTTCTCCCACTTTAAATGTCTTCACCTTTTCTACATCTTCATTTGTTATTACAAAATTTATTATTAATACTCCCCTTCCTCCTATGTACGTATATTCTCCCATTATTTTTTCTTCTCTGGTCCAATTAATTATTTCCCACCCTTTTTCGTTGCACATTTTCAGCAGTACTTCTCTCTCTTTATTTATCACTTTGTTTTATGTTTGTCTTCACGGTTTCTATTTTTCAGTTAATTTATTTATTATCCTTGCATTATCTATCCTACCATTTCTTCTATCCTGTTTTCTTCCTCTTCCACTTTGTAAATCTGACTCTCTGTTGCTTTCTCCACCATCTCTCTCATTTTTTCCACACTCTTTTGTAATCGCTTCCCTACCCATACCGTTTTCTCTATTCTCTCTTTATATCCTTTTTATACTCTCTTCTGTCTATCTTTTTTTGTTATGTATTTCATCTTTTTCTTTCTTTTCTCTTCTTCTTCCTTCCATTGTCAATTGGAGTAGTTGGTGGTCTGACTCTACTCTTTCTCCCACTTTAAATGTCTTCACCTTTTCTACATCTTCATTTGTTATTACAAAATTTATTATTAATACTCTCCTTCCTCCTATGTACGTATATTCTCCCATTATTTTTTCTTCTCTGGTCCAATTAATTATTTCCCACCCTTTTTCGTTGCACATTTTCAGCAGTACTTCTCTCTCTTTATTTATCACTTTGTTTTATGTTTGTCTTCACGGTTTCTATTTTTCAGTTAATTTATTTATTATCCTTGCATTATCTATCCTACCATTTCTTCTATCCTGTTTTCTTCCTCTTCCACTTTGTAAATCTGACTCTCTGTTGCTTTCTCCACCATCTCTCTCATTTTTTCCACACTCTTTTGTAATCGCTTCCCTACCCATACCGTTTTCTCTATTCTCTCTTTATATCCTTTTATACTCTCTTCTGTCTATCTTTTTTTGTTATGTATTTCATCTTTTTCTTTCTTTTCTCTTCTTCTTCCTTCCATTGTCAATTGGAGTAGTTGGTGGTCTGACTCTACTCTTTCTCCCACTTTAAATGTCTTCACCTTTTCTACATCTTCATTTGTTATTACAAAATTTATTATTAATACTCTCCTTCCTCCTATGTACGTATATTCTCCCATTATTTTTCTTCTCTGGTCCAATTAATTATTTCCCACCCTTTTTCGTTGCACATTTTCAGCAGTACTTCTCTCTCTTTATTTATCACTTTGTTTTATGTTTGTCTTCACAATTTCTATTTTTCAGTTAATTTATTTATTCTTTTACACCCTTTCTTCGTTACCCATCCCTTTTTCTCTCCTTCTTCCTTCTTACTACCACTATTAGCTCCAGTTTCTTCACTCACTATCTACTCCAACTTCTACACTTGTATTTCACTACGTTTCCTTAAATGTAAATACGACCTTCTACATCGAAAGGTGCCGCACAAATAGTCTAATAATATGGAATAATATATTGTCTTTTTAGTTAGTTCTAAAATTTTGGATTTGATATTTTTACCGATCAAGTTGATTACTGTATTTTGTATTTTATCTTCGAGATAGTTTTTGTGGTTTTTTATTTGAGAGCGTTTTATATGTTCTGACATAATCGGGTCGAATTTGAAAATCATTTCTACGATTTAGAAAGTTACCAATGTTTTTCTCAAACAACTTATTACTACTTCCACGAAAGCTAAATTTTGCTGACCTAAAAACTGAATCACGTAGAAAATTCTTTCTAGAACAGCTTGCCAGTATTTAGTTTTTTTGTTTATTACATTTTGAATTACGAATCAATTATTTCATTTTTATTAAAACGATTAGAAAGATCTAGCAATTTTAGAACATTTTCGATATGTAACTTGCTCTTTTCACGAATGTTTAAATGTTGACTTAAATGCTGCCAGTCATTGTAACCAGATTCATCAATAAAGCGATCAGATTTCAAATCGCTGTCATTAAAAATTTTCTAACAGAAGCAGTAAAGTGATTTTTTTGTTTCGGAATACAACAGCCAAAAACGCTTATTTTTTTCTTTGTTCTGTAGAATTCTAAAGCAGTAACTAGTGGAAAACACCCCGACTCCGAACTATCTCTCGGATAAATATCTTTTTTGTTTTGATAATGAGCAGGGCCTCGTTTTATTAATTCTTGAATATTATTAGAACGTAATTTCTTTGGCCATAGTGCAGCATCCTTCGAAAGTTGATTCATATTTTCCGTTCTGGTAATTTTTGAAGATGTTGATTTCTCATTATCAACGGAACTTGAAGATGTTGATGGATTGCTTTCTAGAAGATCAGTTTCTTGTCTGCTCCTGATATTTGTTTTAAGTACAGGTTTAGAATATTGGGATTCAGCTGTATTGTTGTTGTTATTAATATTTGGCAAAGTAGACTCGGGTTTTGAAAAAAAATGCGTAATTTTAACATGGTTTTTCATCTCTTCTTCTTTTTTCTTTTATTCAGCAAATTTTGGTATTTAGACAATTTCTTTTTTTTGACATCTTGTATATTGTAAAGAAATTAATACGTAAGTAAACAAATTGAAAAATGGAAATGTTTCGACTTCTCAAACTCAAATTCGAAAGTATTTTCTCAACATTACTTTTTCAAGTTATTTCAAAATTTATAAATTTTTATAAATAGTAATATTAGTGCTTATCAACTATTTTGTTTAAATTTACTTCAATTAACAATGATGTTTATATAATCAAATATAAAATATTTTTGAAATGCAAGTTTTTGGCTTTTAATGTTTTAATAAATCTAAAATATAAATTAAATTTTAATTGAACTCACCTTAATTCACAACACAAAACACATCACTATAAAGTCTGTAAAACTACAAAAAACTAAAGTTTCAAAAGCAAATATCTTTTACCCCATGCACCTTTTCATTTTGCTAAGTTAATTATCGATCGGTCATCAGACAACAAATGAAATCGCGACCAATGCAGCGCTTGAATATATAAAGTTTCGTACATTGCAAGCTCAAACTGGAAAAAAACGCTTGTTCGCTCGTTGGCTCGTTGCAAGCTAAATTTTAAGCTCGAACATGAATAAAATCAGATTTGTTTGATTTTACACAGTTCATGTTATCATTTTACGTATTACGTATTCGATCAAATAAATGCTATTATTGCGTACTCTCAGTTGGAAAATATATTATTCTTGAGAAGTAATTCGGTCCTCTCGTCTCAAAGAGTAAAAATAAACAAATAAAAAAAATGTAATAGTTAGCAATTCCTTACTGGTTTTTTTATCAATATCAATTTTGTTTGACAATATTGTTTGTTGCTTTATAGTTTTTTTACTTTTGAGTGTTGAGGCTTTTCGGCGCCTCAGCGCCGTCGTGCACCACACGACTTTGCCCTTATGTACGGCGCGGGAGGGCATAAGAGACACTTTTGTTTACCGTTAGCAATTGTTCTCAAAAAAAGATTTGGAAATGTCTGGAAATGAACATTTCGAACATTTGTAATCAATATTTTACTTTTCTTGTATGCTATCATTGGTATGTTTTAATTATTGCTGCTATAGTCTGTTGGATTATAAATTACGTTCCAAGTTTCTGAACATTTGTAAAATTATTTTTTATTATTATTTTTATACTCGCTAACTATCTGATATTTTTAAAAACAACAGGCAGCTAGATTCATCAAAACTTTTATTACAAAAAACAATTATTTGGTGTATTGTGTAAAAACGGGAAGACTTAGCTATATAAGATTCTAATAATATTTGATTGGTAATTAAAAAATACATTTTTTTATAAATTAAAAAGCAGATCGGTTCATTTAAATAAATCAAATTATAGCCACTAAAGTTTCTGAATTGATAGGTTAATTTTTGGACAACTTGTATAAAATTTATTATAACTGAGATATAAAATATGATCTATAGTTACACTTCACTGTAAATGTTGCTGCAATAACTTAGATAATTCAGTGTCTCAAACGCAAAAATTAGGTTATATGTTGATTCAAATTATTTTAAAAAACTTTAGGATGTAGGCGTCATTATACAATATACAATTGTTAAACAAAATACACAATTTTGTTTTTTTTGAAGAATACAATTACAGCAATTTCGAATTAAAAATATATTTTTAATTACTTTTTGTTAACATTATAATTTGTAACGTTTCGCACTACAAGTGCTTTTTCAAACATCGACTTTTGTTAAATTTTGTTATTATAATAATTATTGTAAAATAATACAAAATTTGTAATTATAATAATATTAATTTATTATTAGGAAGTACAATTGTAGTTATAAAATTTTTACGGAAAAAAAATGATTCTTCACTTTAATCAAATACATAAAATACACAATGTTGCCTAATCGCTAATAAACACAAAATGCATCGTATTGTCTGTTAGCGTAGAAAATAAATTACTAACGTAGAAACAACTATTGGTTTTATTTAAATGTAAATTTTGTTATTTAAATGTATCGAATACTAAAATTTTATGATAACTGATATTTTTCTTGACAATACATAAAAAATTTATTAAAAAAATTAGTGTAAGCACAAAAGGTGTGTCATTTTTCACAGCCACTAAGAGTTGCAAAATATTTTAAAGTGCAAAGAGCAAAAACATTAGAATCGCTTTAGAGTGTGCTCTATTAAACAAACTGATAGTTTACTCCAAAAATGTCATGTGCATATAAAATATTGTTGTCAATTTAAATGTGCAATTGGAAACGTCCCAAAAGCATTCGAAAAGACAACAATTTTATTGTTATTGCAACGTCAATACTTAGATAAATGGCAAATACTGTACAATAAGATGCTTGTTTTTATTACAATTTCTATTCGATCATTTTTAAGCAAATTTAGTTAAAACGAAATGTTACAGAATTATGTATACGACGCTCTCGAATAATAAAATTGTAAAGCGTGATTCTAGAAACATTCAAGCTTAGAAACATTAGCGTAAGAATGTTGGCGCCAGCGATAAAATATACTACAAAAAGTTAATACTATGTACGACAGTTTCAAGACAGGCGGTTACTGCAAAAACGTAAAAGCATTTCTTTGGAAATGTTAATTTTAATAATTTAGTCCATTAGTATTAATGCGTTGTTATAATGCAGAAAAATTAGAAAAAAAGAACCAAAAAATGACATCAAATTCAAATAAGTAGTATAACGGTTTTTACAAACATAATTTAAATTGTCATTAAACAATTTCAAAGATAATAAAAAAATATATTTTTTTAAATTGTCTGCAAATTGAAAATGTATTGATTAATGGTAAGTCTTAAAGCGCATTTTCTTACAATAAGTTGACAAAATTAGAAACTAATTCAAGATAATTTTTAAATTACTTCTGCAATTGTCTGAATTTTCAATCGATGTAAATAGTATTTATACGAAGCGATGCGTGTATAATTTTAGCATTAGAAGTAATCCCTATCGTTTTTATCAAATAATTTAAATAAAATGTTTTTCTAAATTTATAAGACGTGAAATATATTGATGTAGCCATAGCAACGTGTGATGAAGAAAATCTATTAAATCAAAAACTTACGAGATTTAAAATATAGTCGACGTTCTGTCAGGTAACAGATATATTAAATTGACGATTATATTAAACTAAAGTAACTAAAAAAGAACATAATATGGTAAAAAATTTAATAAAAGAAGTAAATTGCAGTGTGTCATTGAGCTACGTCTAGACTTAGTCTTCTTCTAGACTTTTAAGCAAACACTGTAGTTGAAAAAAACATCATGTCATTTTTCATTTTATTAAATTCTCATTTTACATTATGTTATAGTTACATTGGTTTAATATAACTGTCATTTTATTATATATGTTATCTACATAACGTAGATAACGTTCAAAAGCTCGTGAGTTTTTATTTTAATAAATTACACCTATAATCCAAAACCAATATTAATTCTATAGACGGTTATTGCGTGTTTTAATTTCTTTTTCATAAATACAACAGAAAGAAATATACCTAAACACAGAACGCTGGTTCTAACGTGCTTTAAAAAACAGGAGAAGGAATTTAATAAAAAGTAAACAAAATTATATAAGACATAATTATCTAAATGTTAGTAAAATAGAATGACTACACTATAAATACAAAAATAAAATCTGTTACATGTTATTTATTTATGTGTTTGCTTTAAGTAATAATTCTAAGTAAACTTCACACCCTCACTGGTTTTCGGCCTCCGCTGTTTTGTAAAAGACGTATTGTATTTGACATTTACGGAGAAAAACCCAATCAAAAGTGTTACAAGCTTTTAGGGTGTTACGAACCTTGCACGGCCAAACTCGCAATAGTCGGAGATGGGTAGGTCCACAAGAAATATATAACAGATGTTTCAGGGCGCCAGAGCTTATCCCAAAGTAATAGTTCTGTTTGCTCACAACAGAATGGTTCAGAACTTGTAACAACTAGGAGATTCGTAAACCCTCTACTCAGCTGTTCGAGTAGCCCAAAGTGGTTCGTAGGGAGCAATAATCACAAGAGAAAGAATTAACAACTTTAATTGCTTTCAGTCTATCACTAACAGTTATCACAGTTGTATTTATACTAATCAAAAATCATTATACCTCGAAGTTGGAGTTACTAAAGACTAGAAGAGTTTACACTAATTATTAACAACGGTATTAACATTTGATTTTGTAACAGTCAATTTAGAGAATTATAGAAAAAAGTTAAGATCTCGATGCCTACAACATCGGAAACCCACCACACACAATTATAAGGATCCGAAGTACATGTCCTTCAACTACATACAATATGCGAGACAGTAATTTCACTGATTGTAAATACTTTATTGGTAGCTACACGTTATAAGTATTCCCTAACGTTAAATTGTAATACAAAAGTTTGTGAGTAATTTTCGTGACAACGATATACCTAAAATAAGTTCAAATCACTCACCCGAATCGCAGCCTCCACTAGCCCGAAGAAAAACGTTTTTCTTCTTTAGTGGCCTGTAATAAATATTAGCACGAATCGTGTCACAACCCCAACTCACAACTGATAGTTCGGCTAAAACAATTTCGTATTAAGTAATTCATTAAATCTATCTCGCACAAAAAAACGTGCATCGACTACTGTATATAGTGAGATCTAAAATAGGTGGCGGTTAATATAATTAACGTCGTGTCATCCACGTGTAGCACTATTTGTCCTGGGAAGGCTCCGCAAGACCCCAATTTCGTGGCGTGGAAACCGCCTTCCGCCAGCGCACGTGTACGGTAACGTGATGACTTATTTAGCAGTAGATTCCAATATCCCCTTATCGAGAA
Source organism: Aquatica leii (assembly GCA_035610365.1). Classification (NCBI taxonomy): domain Eukaryota; kingdom Metazoa; phylum Arthropoda; class Insecta; order Coleoptera; family Lampyridae; genus Aquatica; species Aquatica leii. The sequence goes on along the minus strand of CM069437.1, from coordinate 38,481,164 downwards.
CATAAAATGTTCGTAATGGAGGAAAGAAAAATGGCTGTTAAAAGGAAGAAAGAATTACGAACGAATTTTTAATAAAAGACGGCAGTAGCTTACCCTGTAACGCTTCGAATAAATTAGATAATTAACTAATTATAATTGGTTTTCCATTATTTTCCGGATGTTAACGGATATACAGAAATATTCACCACGTACAGACCATCTTAATCATTTACCGTCTGACGATTTTCCGCCAAATGACAACCAACGAGAAAGCGATCGTTAGAGGGCGTCAAAACCCGAATCTAATTTCACGTCGAAATACATAGGCGTACGTAAAGAGAATTTCGTCCGTAACAAAAGTAACTTTTATTCATCCATTTGTGTACTGGATTTTGCAGTGATCGCTCGGTTTTATCAAAACACTTTCCGCTAAACTCAATTATGTTGTGAAAGGTTTAGTAAATTAGATCAGTGTTTGCAGCGAGTCTACTAGGGCTTCTTATTTATTTTAATAAGTCGTGGATGGTCAATTTAAAACTAGTTTCGTATAGATTTAGTGAAAAGAAGTTTTTGTTGTAACAAATTATGTATTTCAAATTGTTACAATTAAAAATGCGACAAAATTTTATAATGTTTCATATAAACAACATCTACAACTTCCTTTCTTAGCGTCTAATAAAAATTTGCATTTGCCCTGACACCACTTTCCACTCACAAAAAGTCTTGATGAAAACGCTTTCCGTGTTCATCACTGAGGTTGTCTATGTCTTTCGCACAAAAATCTAAACGAGAATGCAGAATGTGACTTTACGGGACAAATTGACATCATGAAATGCTTGTATCATATTCATTACCGAAGCTTTGTAAGTTTCTTTTTTATTGTTTTCCAAGAAACCGGAACTATGTATACTCACGCTGCTTTTTGTCGGTCCAACAAAAACACCTTTTTTTAGTTTTGTTTCTGTTACTTTTGAAATATTTTCTCTAAGGTATATGAAACCTCTACTTTTGCGATCCAATGTCTTAACAAAGTGAGCCCCAGTTTTACGTTGTATTATGATATTTCTTTTTACTAAAACCTTATGTCGTAAATTGTCTTTTCTTGGTACAAAGTTCTACCGAAATAGCCACTTCTTCTTATTGTAATGGTTTTTTCTGCCACGACTGCCTCAAGGACATAATTGGCTTAATGAATAGGTTGTAGAATCTTCTTCACTAGGAGGGGCAAATTAAACCACTTAAGAAATGAACAATTCACAGTTAATTGTTCATTTACACTATTTTAATTATTTGATTTTTTTAAAAATATTTTAACAATTTTTCATGTTAATTTATATTGTGTAATTAGTTTTTATGTCGTTTGGAGTTAAGGACTATTCCACTTTAACCTTTTAGTTGGCCCGAAGAAGTGCACGCCTGATTGCACGAAACGTCGCCATAAAAAAATCTTAAGTGGTTTAATTTGCTCCTCCTAGTGAAGAAGATTCTACAACCTATTTATTAATTAAATATAAAAGGAGGATGTAACTACAGTACTTGACATAATTGGCGTAACCTAATTGCATACCCGAAATAATTGCATAAACTTTAATCTCCACACAAATATTTGTTTGTATTTTATCTTCTCTAACAAAATTTTCAGGTTTTCGTAAGATTCGTTTCTAGAAACAGCATGTTCTATTGAAATAGAATAGTAAATTAAATTATGCAACAAAACAGTTTTTAAGCTGGTCTTTCATAAATGTATGAATAATCTTCAAATACGGGGCTCATGTTGTATCCCAAAAGCTTTAAAAGGTTTATAGATATCACTGCAATAAACGAAATTGCCGGCCATGCTATAGCAATCAACAAAATGTTTATGTCTGTTGCAAAAAAATTTAATTTATATTCCTTTTCTAGGAGTTGTTATTACCAAAATCGCAAAGCAAATAGTTTAAACTGAGTAATTAAATGTGATTAGATGAAATAAAATCAGGATTGGTTGATTTGTATTATCTTCAAAGCTAGTGTCAAGAGTACTTTCACTCTTGTTTTCTTGGTAAGTTGGTGTTCGAGAAACTTGATTATGTTTGTCATACGGTTGAGGTTTTTGCACTGACACTGTTTCTACATAAGCATGTTTTTTTCGTACTCACTATTAAGTCCTGCTGTCTTTCTAAAACAAACATAACAATCTTTAACGTGATCCTTTTGTTCTCTCCAGCGCATGAGAAAACAAAAAGTAAAAATTTTGTTTACCAGATAACCAATCCCTTAAATATCTGACACATCTGACACAATCTGCCAAGCAAGTTTCTAAGCCGAGGTTGTTCTAAAATTGCTACATTTAGAAGCTTTAAATGAATACTACGAATTAATGTGGTTGGAATGCGCAAAGTAGGTTCTGAAGACCCTACCGGTCAAATGTTACTAGTGTGCCTACAAGCGGACCTAATTTTTGCTTCTGACGAACAACTATACGATGTTATGCTGGTTTTCTTGTAACAAAAAAAAAGAAGCAACGGCTAACAGAAGGAGTCGCTGGCTTTGTGATGCTAAATTATAAATTAAAGCTAAAAAAAGGAGCCAAGACGATGAAAGATTAAATTAGGGAGATATGGTCTAACTCTACCTTTAGCTGGAAAAGAACTAATAAGACGACAGAAGTAATAACACAGAATATATATTCATTGTATCACAGAAGTAGTTGCAGAGGACAAAGACAGTACATAAATATAGTTATATAGACGTTGAAAACAATATTACATGGGTTATCACAGACCAAATAAAAGTTACGCCTTTTGTCAGGGCAACACGTCATACATCAACGTGTCCTAATCAATTTAATTTTTACATTTAACGAAGGAATGACTGTAGCTCATTAAGTTAAATTACAAGAATACGAAAATTAAAGTAACGAGGATCAAAGCACACCCGATAAGTACGTGATAGACAAAAATAAAGAATTTAACATTAATTGTGAGTACAACAAGTAGGTACGTGTGGCCATTCCAATAATTGACATGACCAACAAAGTAAAATAGAAAATGCAATACTTACAATTATGTATTATCTAGTAGGGGATTAGCTAATTCCGTACCAGTCTGAACTAAAACGTAATATGCAATTTGACACAAGCGTACATACTGTGTTTGCACAAGTAATTTTATTTAATGCATACAATATTTGACGTAAAAGAATGCGCCGAGCTTCCCACTCATTAGCTTTGCACTTGAGTAAGTATATCTTCCCATAAAGTGGTGTACAACCCCTTAGCCTTCAGCGACCTGACGTCGTGGAAACTTTTCGACAAACAGGTGTTACCAGGTGTTACAAACGTCACTGATAAGGTTACAGGTGCAGAGATCGGACCCGCTAAAAAATTAATTTAAGCCCTCAATACAAAAAAACGTTATAAAATCACATACCGCAAAATAAGCTTTTACTCAACAATACGCAGAATTTGCCTACATATACATGTGGAATGGCGTGAAATAATTTAATAATGAAAGCTTTGTTGGGCCAGAAAGACCGCTAAAAACTGTCCGTATTTTACAAAACGGTAACAAGAAATAAATTTGTTTTAACAGCCGGCTATGAAAGGTGGGGCATATCTAGGGACAAATTTTATACTTGAAGAAATTTTTATACTCGAAAATTGATCTACCTACTTTTCAACATAACGAGATACCAAAACGATTACGACAATTCTCGGTGATTAAGCTAATTTGACTGCCTGGGTCACAAAGTGCTTTCCCCAATGATCCTAAACTTGAAGACGAACAGTTGCTGGAAGCGAATTTGTAGGGTTATTATTGATAGGCTTCCTAATTAACGTCAAAACTACAGTGTTTGTCAAATCTGTTGCCGAATGTGAAGATTCCTGAAATTGGCATAATCTAGAAGAAGTTTTCTAAAAATGCAACAGCAAATGATGTGCAGCTGAGCAATGTCAACAAGTAGCTTTCCAATTGCAAAATTTAACCTGATGTGTGGAACTTATGAAATGCGATTGTTCTTTACAGTACGAACAGCAAGACTGCAACGATTGGTCGGTCGTGGCAGCGAACGACAACTGTGACTTACGTCTTTTGCCGTCGCCATTAAATTTTGAATGACCTTGAAAGCCACTACAAGGTTTTACTAAATTTGATGTACTAATATTACTAAACATATTTGTTTCTACAGTGCCACTTTAATCGCTAAACCTAAGGTTTCAAGAATAACTCGATTCGAATCGTTGACGAGTGTCAGAATCCAATTTCTGGAGCAACCAAACAAACAAGGTAAAATTTCAACGATTAACTTCACCAATTTGATCGAAAGCTGCCAAATTTTTCACAAATGTATTTAACAGATTTTGTAGTGGTTGGGGTGATTGCAAACTAACTTTGGGTGTGTTTGCTATATTCTGCCAATATAATAAAGCAAGAAGGCGACTATTTGGTAACGATCTACTAATGTTTTACATGCAATCTTATAATTGTCTGTTGTTAGAGGCAAAGCTTTAGGTAAAATCAAAGGTTCATTTGAGAAGAAGAAATTAGGTATTGAAACTTCTCTGTTTGATAACGAATCATGTATTAACGTGGTGAACAAGTAAACAAGAAATATAGGCCAATCTTTTAATGAACCATCAAATTTTAGAAGTTTAATATTCGTCAAATGTACATTTGCACGACTATTTGTCTTCAAACGTACTTCTGACTTAACGGAGCTTGCTGGTGACGAAGACGATTTTCAACTTGGCTATTCAATGATACATGAATACCTTCTAATGACCAGAAAACATCATCGACCTGTGCAACGATTTTACTATCTCTTCAATTGTCTGCCGATTTATCTATATGTTTGCATCTACCTGTTGCAAATCACTATAAAAACTTTGTGCATGTTTGAATCTTGCCATAAACTTAATTTTTAACAAACCATTTATTTGAGCACTCATAACCAAAGCTAATATTTGGTTTAAACGTAACAAGATTTTATTTGCTAAAGTTAAAGTTTTTTTTATGATTTCAAGCACGATAAAAAATTAACGAACAAAAAATGAACAAGGCTCCAATGGCAATCAGTACAAAAATCCAATTAAATACAAACATAAAATGCACGAAAGTGCACTTGAACCAACTTGTATATTTTTAATTATCAAGAATTTAACAGCAAACGCAATTTACAATACAAACGCAACACCAAACGCAAGCTTACAAAATGTAAGCAACAACAAATTCAATTTTACAAAATTTAAGCAACGTCAAATACAAAAAAAACTATACCTGTCGATGACATGTGACAAATAAAACAATACATTTCAAAAACAACACAAAGTTTATCGATATATTTAGCAAACTATATCTACCAAAGACCGATAAATTATACGTGTCGAAAGACCATAATTTTAACCATAACGATTTTATTTAATGTAAAATTTTGTCAACGTCTTCCGTACATACAACATCGGTAATTTCAGTAATACACGTTCTTTACAAAGTTCCATCAAAGCGGCATTTAATTTATGTAATTAGATTATTTATATTTTGAGTAATTAAATACCTGTAAAGTATTTTAAAATACGGTTGCATTTTATTAGAGCAAAACATTTAATACACAATAATTAATTTTTTTTAATTTATTTATTATTCTATCACCAAGGCAAACGTCACTGTCACTGTCACTCAACCACCAACACAAACAAAACAAAACGCATAATTGCTTAACATCACAGGCTTTTCAGTATCACGAAACAATCACTGCTCAATACAAACCAAATTTGTTTCAAATTTCATTGACAGTTTAAAAGTAGCATCGGTTTTGTTCTCTCAATTCAAAACCGTAGATTTATAATCAACTTCCTATTGAAGCTAAACAAGTTTGTTTTCGCCAAGATTCAGTTTAGTTACTGTGTTCTGTTCTGAAACAAATTCGATTCGTGAAAACGCAACGGTTTCGATTTTATAAATTTGAATTGCGTAGTATCTACATAAAATCGAAAATGTCTACATTATACTTAAAGTTATTTCCATAGAATTCGAATTTATTGTTTTGTAAAAATATTACAATAATCCGATTGATGAATCATCGGACGACACAACATGTTTCGAAAAAAAATTATTATTTTGTTATTAGATGTCTGAATTGTAATTTTAACGTCGAATATTAAAAAAAATGATAAAGCGGCTAAAACAGATAGTTTCATAAACTATATAAAGCCCTTGGCGTTTAAATTACAATGAAGACATATAATGAAATAATAAAAAAAAATTTGAAACATGTTATATCGTCCGATATTCGATCAATCGGATTAATGCACATATATTGGATCAACCTCAATAAAAACAGGTTAAAACCTAAAAAGAGTAAAAACAAAAAATTTTTAAAGTAAATATTTTATTTTAAAAACGATTGTTTAAATTAAATATTTATAAAAACTATTTTCTAAATTAGCTTTGTTTATTCATTTGTGAATTAATTTAGTGAACGTTATGAAAAATACTTTCATATTTAAGTGAACTTTTTTATTAAAAGTTAAAATAGCATTACGCGTGATCGCCGTATTATTATTTTGACTGAGACGATTTGGAAAAAAACTCATTTTTAAAATAAAAATGTTCACATAATAGCACGTCAAACATTCATCATATAAAAATATATTGGCAACAAATAAGAATTTACTTCGGATCAAATTGAAATCCCAAAATCACAATTTCATTTATTTTTCGTTATAAATTTTCTGTGTATGATAGGTTTTTTTGATTTTAATATTTGCAAGCTTGAGTAAAATTGCTAAAAACTTCGTGTAAAATTGTTTCTTTATTGTATATGCTTAGGAAAAACGTTAAGCAGTTATTGTTTAAAATTAGTCAAATGTTATTAAAAACAACCATTATAATAGCAACATGATGAATAACATGTCATTTTAGCTGGGTTTTAACTAATGTTTAACTTATTAGAGTAAATGTACAGATACAAAGCGCAAAGTACTCTGAAATTGAATACTCATCTGTGTAGAATAGTTAGTTCTGAGTTTGGATGTAAACGTATATAATCAACTACTTACTCATGTATGTATGTATCTTGAATGCACAATGACCACAAAAGTATCTATTTTTTAGTCGATTTTGTAACATTTTGAATAGAATTAAATTTGGTAATTGTAGCTGTTAATTAGTTAACATTAAATTAATTCAGAAAATATTAATACGTTAAGCGGTAGAATTTAGAAACATTAAAATAACTATTTATGCATCAAGAACGTAATCATTCAGTAACGCTAGTGAGGTGTATAAGATTTTACTTTTTACTTTATATTAAATAAAAACTAAAAATGTACAGTTACTTTAGTTTTTATTACAAATATATTTATGTACAAGAATTGATCAAATATGTCAAAAATAAATGCACAAAAAGAAGTAGAAAACTTGTTACCATCCAAATCTAAACAAAAATATGAAAAAGAAATAGCATATTTGAGTACGCAAAATAAAAGATGTTATATTGCGTAATAGGTAAGGAATGGTTGTCATTACCAACGAGTATGAAATTTTGCAGCCGTACCGAAAGCGAACTGCAATTTATACAAGTGTTTTTTACAATGTCACTAAACCTGTTAATCAATTTTGTAGTATCAGATTTTGATAGTTTTTGAAACAATTATTGTATGAGTTATCATCTATATTGTTTGCACAAATAAAACTACTTATTCTTATTTCGATTACCAATATCAAAGTCAACAGCATCTTGGTGTACAAAGTTATTAAAATGTTTTGTTGTTAGCCTTCGTGCTACTAAGTCAATTATATAAACCATCATTGTGTTTGATGGTCGCAAAATACTACGACGAAGCTTAATTTTATATAGCTATACCGTCATATAAACACAAAAAAAAGTTTTTGTTAGAAAATCGTTTGTAATTGTTTAAGAAATTATTTTTTTTTAATTTAGTTTTTTTACATTTTTTTTATATCATATTGTGTGTGTTATTGGTGTGTGTTATTGATAGCATTCATTTTATTTTTTTTTTACTTTTTTGGCGTTTATTATTGTGCTTTCTTTTTAAACATATTTTTTTAACGTTTTTATTGGTAGAAATGAACATTTTTAATTCGTTATTATTTTGTGCTTTTTTAAAATATTTTAAATTAAAAACAATTTAGAATAAGTGAGTCGTTTTAAATTAGTATATTGTATTACGAGTAACAAATGATAGCCATTGTTAACAACTATAAAAGAAATTGAAAATGTACATTATTACAATTTATTCAAGTTTATATTGCAACTTATGAGTGTATTTGATTTTTGGCTTTTAGCTATTCATTTCTATTTAGAAAACGGTGAGTATAATTTAAGTGTTTTAAATATATATGTAATTTCAAGTAAAAGTTAATGTAAATGAGAACAATTGTGATGAACCGGATTTCGTGGGCTTAAATCTTACGGCTTGTAAACCACTTACACCAGCAAAAAAAGAAATGCGCGTTGTTAACTTTACCACCAGTGCAGTCATACAGAACGCCTTGTCCATTATAAAAGGATATCCACCACCATAAAAAATAACTATCTTTAATTATGTTTTTTTAATCTTATTACGAAGAACCTTAGTTAACAAGCCGTCTTTTATACCCGAAACTTGCAACATACTTGGCAAATCCTTTTATTATTCATTAATCTGCTAAATTTTGATTAACAACAACTGTAACTTATTATTTGAATGTTATTTTATTTGTGCCGGTTTGGTTAAGGAAGGGTGGGATAGAAATGTACATTTTCTAGAAAGAAGGGATTCCGCAAACATTCAAGTCAAGCAGAGTTTGCTTATGGCAATTGAATACAACATTACATTTGGTCCTTCGAGCCGGATATTTACCGACATCAAACGATACCGGCTCATCGCAGTGCTTCTATGGTCTTGGGTCATCAGCACCGCTATTTCAAGACGCTTACGGTCCTTCTCAAAAAATCTATCAATAAAGGATTAAACCATCGCAGCATCGCATGTGCCTCCAGGTCAGTCCTACATATTCCATTTATTTCTCTTTAAGTTACGTTGATTCTAATCTGCGTTATTTTTAGTTAAACAAGTATAGTTTTAAATTTTTGCTAACGCTTACTTTACGATACTTGTCTTTGTAACACCGATACGGTTGCGGCACGTAACAAACCTTCGTACGCTAAGAAATTCGTTCTTTGTCGGTACAAGCCATTTACCTGGGTTTCAAAGTATTTGCTCGTTCCTTAATAACGGACACCCCTTTTGTGTACGTATTTATTTTAAAACTTTTACTTAATCTTTAACATGGGCAAAAATAACCAACAACAACACCTTAAATGGCTATCGAGTAAACTGCGCGATTATTTGAGTACACTGAACTTCTACAAGGACTCATTAAAATTCGATAATGAGAATCCTACAGATGTAGACATTGACACAATAAAACTATTTGTATCAAAGGCGTCTCTATTACAAACTGATTATATTTCTTGTTACAATGAACTTGAATCATTTGAAGCAGATATTGCAAAGTTTCCTTCAAAAATTCAAATCCGTAAAAACATTGCAAACTTCACTGTTACTGCTGAACTAATTTTAAAAACGGCACAACCTACTGATAATGTGCGCTTAAAATCAAACAGTTTGTTAGCGCAAAATTGTCTACCTAAATTGCAATTACCTACTTTTCATGGGAATATCGCGGATTATCTTTCCTTTATAGAAAGTTTTGACGCAATTATCAGTCGCACTAGCGTCGAACCAATTCAAAAGTTATTGTATTTGCGTTCTTGTTTAAAAGGCGAAGCAGCTTCCTCTGCCAGTAACAAGTAACAATTACGTAACAGCCAAAAAATTGTTAGATGAACGTTATAATAAACCACGCTTAATTATACGTTCCCATATTCGAAACATATTTTCATTGGAGTCAATAAAAAACCTTCGTCGAACTCTTTACAACTTTTAGTTGATAATTTAAACCGAAACGTATTGTGTTTAAAAAATCTTAACATGTCTGACTCATATTTAGCGGATGCTTTAGTGCATCAAATTGTGGAGGCGAAGTTAGATGCCGATACTAAAGATAGATTAACTCAATATCAACCCACGAATTTGCTAACGATTGATCACCTTATAGAATTTCTACAAAATCGCGTATCATTTCTAACTGATGTTTCTACGGAACAATGTCCTTCCGCGAAACCTCATTTTTCTAAAACGAACAAATTTGGAAAAAGCCAAGTGTATATGTCCACAGAATCAAAATTTAAATGTCATTATTGCAAGTCGCATCACACTTTGTCTAGGTGTTCTAAATTCTTAGCGCCCTCTGTCGACGATCGCATTAAGAAAGTTAAACAACTCAAGTTATGCAATAATTCGTTATCTCATTCAACTGAAAGTCCATGTACATTAAGGCACTCATGTTTTCAATGCAAAAAATTGCTTCACACTTTGTTACACATTTCGCAACAACAAGAACTGATTTCTAAAAGTGCTTCCACTAATCACACGACCGAACTAAATCCAAACACTATGTCGTTTCAACCAAGTTTGCAACAACCTACAGTATTAACATGCACAAATTCGATTCAATCATCGGTTTTGCTGTCAACGGCATTGGTCACTGTTCGTGATAAGCAAGGAAAGGCACACTTAGTTCGTTGTTTGCTCGACAGTGCCGCAACAAACAATTTTATATCAACCAATTTAGCAGACGAGCTTGGTTTAGAAAAAAATGCCGTCTACATTTTATTGGTGGGAATAGGTGGTCAGTCGTCTTCTGTAACAAGTTTCTCTGATGTTTTAGTTCACTCTAGAATAACCAATTTTCAAAAAACCGTACGCTACCTAGTAATCGATATAATTGCTTCTGCTATTCCTAGTATTTGATTTAATATTGAGTATTTCAAAATTCCCCAAATCATTCGGTTGGCAGATCCTAATTTTAATCAAGCATCCGAAGTCAATTTACTAATTGGTGCGGCACATTTCTACGACTTATTATGCGTTGAACAAATTTCTCTTGGTTATAAAAAACCCATACTTTAAAAGACAAAACTTGGATACATAGTTACCGGTGAAATTTATACACAATATCAACCTGAGTCTACGTCAAAATGCTTCTTCAGCACATCAACTATCAATTTTGAACTACAAAAATTTTGGGAAATTGAGAATATTCCTGGGCCAGCTTTCAATTCCTTGTTATCTGAGGAAGAACTAATTTGTGAGTCTCACTTTCAAAATACGCTTGAACGTTCAGTCGATGGAAGGTTGATAGTATCCATACCGTTTAGTCCTCAAATTGAAAAACTAGGATCCTCCTATCACATGGCACTTAAACGATTCTTTTCTTTGGAAAGACAGTTGGATAAAAACCTATACATTAAAAATCTTTATCACGATTTTATTGACGAGTACGAAAAACTCGGTCATCTGTCCACCATTTGATCAAATGATGTAAAACCAATGCATTTTCTTCCTTATCATGAAGTTTTGAAACCTTTATCTACTGCTACGAAATTACGAGTCGTCTTTGACGGTAGTGCAAGGACTACTTCTGGATTATCTTTGAATGACTGCCAGTACGTTGGCCCCGTCATTCAAAGGGATTTATTCACAATTTTGATAAATTTTCGCAAATACTCCATTGCCATTACGGCAGATTGTGCTAAAATGTATAGGCAAATTTGGATTGCACTAAGTCAGCGTCGATATCAATGTATACTCTAGCGCAATAATTGTTCTGAAAGCGTAAAAATTCTTTAATTAAATACCGTTACGTATGGTTTAGCTAGTTCTTCCTATTTAGCAACAAAAGCTTTGCAGCATTTAGCAACTGAGAGCCTAGCGTCTTTTCTTGAAGCTTCTATGCGCATTCTCTCAGATTTTTACGTAGATAATCTTATTACGGGGGCGGATCACCTGAAAAGGCGATCAAGCTAATAAGTCAAATATCTGGAATCCTTAACCAAGCAGGTTTTAATTTACGTAAGTTTTTAACCAATGATTTAAATGTTTTCCAATATTCGGGAGGCACCGGAGTTACGCTTGATTTCGAAAGTGAGAACTCTAAAGCATTCGGTATACAGTGGCTACCTTCATCAGACTCTTTTCAATTTCAAATCATAATGTCTTCTAGGTCTGCCAAGGCTTCTAAACGTTAGTTGCTGTCATCACTGTCTAAGTTGTTTGACCCTCTCAGTCTTATTTCTCCTTTAATCCTACCTGGAAAGTTACTAATTCAGGAAATTTGGTAATTGAAGTTGTCTTGGGATGAGACTTTGCCTTTCTCTTTACTGGGAAAATGGTCGCTCTTTACATCCAACCTTCAGAAAATTCCTATTTTAAGGTTTCCTCGCTACGTTCTATTTAACACTGCTGACTATCTAGAATTACGTGGTTTTGGAGATGCAAGTATCTCTCCATACGGTGCATGCTTATACGTACGGTCAGTATTTAAAGATCATGTCAAAGTCCATCTGTTGTGTGCGAAAAGTCGCGTGGCACCGCTAAAAGTTACAACTCTTCCTAGGTTGGAATTGGCTGAACTCACGCAAAAGATACTCACTATTTTTCCGACTGCGTTTCGACGTCACTGTTTTTGGACAGACTCTCAGATCGTCTTAAGTTGGATAAATACACCTGAAAACCATTTCAAAACTTTTGTTGCAAACCATGTAGCATTAATTCAGGAATTAACACATTCCAAGGACTGGTACCATTGCGCCAGTCTTGATAATCCCGCTGATCTGATCTCACGAGGTTGTTCTATTAAACGTTTATTATCAAATGATTTTTGGCAACAAGGTCCGGCGTTTTTAAAGTCCACTTCCTTTCAACTACAAGAGACCACTTCTTGTGAAACAAACAAGGACGAATTTAAGCCTACTCAAGTAAGCTTAGTCACTCAAAATAATTTTAATTTCATGAATCAACTCATCGATAAGTATTCGTCTTTCACTAAACTTAACGTGTTTAAGCTTATGTTTTACGATTCGTTCACAACCTTCGTTCGTTGTCTTCAGTTAGAAACACAGGAAGTTTAACAAGACAAGAGCTTGCAAACTCTCTCAATTCATTAATTATAACTGTTCAAAAATGTAGTTTTACAAACGAGATAGCCCCATTATCTGTAAGTAATAAACGCATAAAATCTTCACTGCTAAAGAGTCTTAATCTTTTTTTGGATGAGTGCAATGTACTACGCGTAGGAGGCCTATTACGATAAGGTTCATCCTATACTTTTACCTAAAGGTCATGTTCTGACCAACTTAATTGTCACATATTTTCATATAAAAAATTTGCATTGCCGGTCAAATCATCTTCTTTCTTTAGTAAGTGAACGTTTTTGGCCTATTTATTTGCAAAAATGTAGTACGCAATTGTATCACATGTTTCCGTGTTAAGCCAACACTCTGTAATCAGTTTATGGGAGATTTGCCGTCCTTCCGGTTTTCATTCAACAGACCTTGCTTCTGAGTTACAGGAGTTGATTTTGCGGGACCGATGCTCATGAATGATAGAAGTACAAGAAACTCAAAGCTCATAAAGGTATACATAGCTCTGTTTATTTGTATGACTACCAAGGCTCTTCATCTAGAGCTAGTCACTAGCTTGTCATCAGATTCATTCATTGAAACTTTAAAACGTTTCATAGCCCGTCGTGGCACTCCTTCTTGCATGGTTAGTGATAATGGCAGAAACTTTATTGCTGCTGCTGATGAAATTCGTTTTGCATATGCTGCGTTTAAGTCGCTAAACGTTCAAACAAAAATTAAGTATTTCTTGGCACAAAAGGATATTGATTGGAAATTTGTTCCTCCCGGTGCACCACACTTCGGTGGTCTCTGGGAAGTAAACGTAAAGCAAGTTAAAGCGCATCTTACTAAAGTGCTACGCGATACAAAACTGACTTTTGAAAATTTATATACGGTTGTAACGCAGATAGAATCAGTCCTAAAATCGCGCCCGTTAACTTCTCTATCCTCGGACCCTAATGATTTTTCCCCGCTAACTCCGAACCATTTTCTTCTTGGAGGTACATCACTACCGATACCGACAGACGACTTGAACGCTGTTGGACCATTTTCAAAGAAGGCAGAAACTGGTTCAACAATTTTGGAATCGATGGAGAATGGAAGTTCTTCTCGAGTTCCAACGCCGCATTAAATGGCAAGAAAATTCATCAGCACCGCAAATCCGACAAGGACAGCTTGTACTAATCAACGTACCTAACGCACCATCTTGTGAATGGCCCTTAGCCAGAGTTATCGAGATCCATCCAGGAAGCGACGGCAAAGTTCGTGTCGTTTCGTTACGTCTCGCCAATGGAAGCATGCTCAAGCGCCCAATGTCGAAAATAGGCGTCCTCCCAGGACAAGATGATTAGATTGTTTTATTAGTATTTAGTAACCCTTCAATAGTTTTCTACTCATACCTAGTATTAATTTTAAATATGTATTTATCTTCATTTAATTTGAAATATGTCATTTCAAGCCGGCTGGGATGTAACTTATTATTTGAATGTTATTTTATTTGTGCCGGTTTGGTTAAGGAAGGGTGGGGTAGAAATGTACATTTTGTAGAAAGAAGGGATTCCGCAAGCATTCTAGTCAAGCAGAGTTCGCTTATGGCAATTGCCGCCGCAAGTTCAATATACATGTATTTTAAAGTGCGAGTTTATTTTAATTTCAACAATTTACGATTAAGCTCGTCCAAGTTATCGAACCAGCTATTTATCGAAGGATTCGTTTTATAACGAATACAACATTACAACAACCGTTGTGGTTTGGGTAACTTTTGTAATATTTGCTTTATTTCGTTGTTATACTTGCTCATTCTAGTAGTAATTTTCATTTTTGTTGTTGATTGACCACCACAATTAAAAATCATTGTATCAGTTTTACGAATGCAGTCATCGAACTAATAAATAGAATGTCACAATGTTTGCAACGCTTTGTTTGTTATCACTCGTTAAATTACCATCTACAAAATCAATCAGTTACTGCCCTCTAAAGATTTAAAACATCTTTTTATCTTTTTCGAGGACCACGAAATTCTTATAAATCGTCGTGTAAATACAACTCCTGTATTTGTATTAACAAAAAAAGTTTTTAATAAAGTAATTGGTTTGCATCTAAATTCTTAACAATCAAAATTAGTTTCTGAGCTCTAGTTATTACAACTTTCGGTAACATCCTGTACTTCGGGTAATTCACCTGTAATTTCATGTTTATATTATAAAATGCGTTGCTAGTTTTGTAATTACTAGTAATCAATCAACTTAAACGTACATGTCATAATCTGCAATCTCGTTAACTTTGTAAGGAGGTTATCAAACTCAATCACATCGTAATAGCTACGTGGATTTATTAAATATAAGCTACGGAACCAAATAAAATGTACATTAGAGTGTATTTCCTATTGCTGATGAGTCCCAAAAGGGCAAAATAATCATGTACTAGTTCACTCTGGTGACAATTGCACAATTGTTTTGACATTGTTTTAACCCTAATGTCTTTTACGTTGTGGTTTTATCCCCCAGTTGTATTCAAACCTATTTTGAATTACGCGGGTGTAAACTCGACTTACAACGTTTTCCACCTTTATTGCTGTTTACAGTTATCATCCATAGACTGTACCTTATACTATGAGGCGGCTCCTACTATCAATAGTTTGCTAATAAATAATAACGTACACAAAAAAACGGGTTTCTTGCAACTGTCAATAAATGCCAAAAAATTTTGTTATTGCAAATTGGGTAATTTTGTTATTTGTCCGATTTACTTACTTAACTTGTCAAACATACAAATTTCAATAATTATTGCAGTTTTTAAGCAGTTGATAAAAATTCTTATAACTATAACTTCTTTATAACAATGCACAACAAAAATCCAATAAAATATTATTATAATTTTTGCGTTTGCAAAATACAGATTACATAACTTTAAACATTGAATTTACAAACAAAATTCTTTTTCTTTTATATGCACTTTTGAAACTACTTCCACGGCAAACACACAACCCAAAATGATTTTGTTTTTAAATTTTATAACTTTGGTGCATAAAATATTTGTACAAGTCTCCTAAATTGCAAAATTGATGGTTAACGCCACCTACGTAGATAAACGAGCCACTAATAATTAATTATTATATAGAAAACTATGAAGATGTAGTTAGTATGAATGTAAGCACACAATTTAAAACTATTGTTTAAATAATAACGGGAAATTAAATTCACTAACATAAACAAAAAGAGTAAAAATTTTATTTGTATAATTGCGAAAACCATCATCAAAGACTATTGGACAGCTGTTTCGTCTTATTGAGATTTTTCAGCACTAGGATACTTTGATGCAATTTCCACAATTACATTAAACCAATTCGACACAGTTATATAATTTGGTGAATTTACATTTTTGCACTTTTCGTTTATGTTAGTGAACTTAATTTCCCGCTATTATTCAAACAATAGTTTAAAATTGTGTGTTTTAAATTTTGAGTGCTAACTATATCTTCATAGTTTTTTATATAATAATTAACTATTAGTGGTTCTTTTATCCACGTAGGTGGCGTTGACCACCAATTTTACAATTCAATCTTACACCAAACGTATATAACTATGTTGAATTTGTTTGTTGTAATTGCGGAAACTGAATCAGAGTATCCTAGTGCTGAAGAGTTTTAAGTTTCATCTCTAAATTCAGAACTAAAAAAATGCCCTAAAAAATAAGGAATAATGAATGATGATACTAGTAGTGGAAAAAATAATTTACAGTTTTTTTTTTCAATTTTTTAGACAACACGCTGCATGCAAACAAACGGTTATAAGAGTCTAATGATTTTTTTTTCAAATGGTCAAAATGTTAAATAATCAATTTAAATTAAATATTACATTTCTAAATCAGAAAACTATCCTGTGTTCTCTCAACAGTAAACACATCTATATGTAAATAAAAGTTTTGTCAAAGCATATTTATGTAGAAATCGATCATTCGGTTAATACGTTTTATTATACACTAATTAATTTGGTTTTCTAAGGTAAATAGATTAACTAGAAATTTATATCTTATATTAGTTAGAACCTAATAGGATTAATTCGAAAAACATCTCGGCAAGAAAATAACGTTAAAAAGTGTTTCATCAGCTGTAAATATATTTTCTAAATACTATTACTTTTCAGTTATTTATTTTACGTTTACCTCAAAAAAACAATTAGAAAATTAATTATAGAGACGCTTTAAAAAGTAAATGTTAGATAAATTGCGTTTTAAGCAGCAGTGACGAAACAAATGTCTTTAGCACAACAGATGTTGCTTTTAGACAAGAATAACCGCAATTTGAATAATACAGTAAATTTACAATGAAGTCTTTAAACTAACAAATGTGCTTTTATTACAAATTAGATTCGCGTAAGATTTTTGGTAGAGTATTTTAAAACAACATTTTAAAATTTTATGTTTAATATTTTTATTTTTTATTATATAAGTATTTACTTTAAAATGCTTTATTATTTTAAAATTATATTAGTTTTATTTATTGTGTCTAAAACTTGACTAAATAGACAAAAGAAGAATTTATGTAGCAAGCGTCAAAACTACAGTATAGCATAACGAAAGTTGATACTACGAGAGGTCACACGACAGAACGTTGCATGTGAGTTATGCTATGAAAGTTTCGACGAGAGTAACGTACACCGCTTCAAAAAAGTAATTAGACAATTTTAAGCGCGATCTGCAAGGTAGGCAACCAAACTTACGTTATAACAGGACGGTTAGTTAAATTTGACAACATTGGCATTGTAGACATTACTTGCAGCGATATTACGAGGTTACTAACCATTTTTTAAAATCACCGCTTCAAGCGTTCAAAGAACATGTTTTTTTGCTGCAAATATGTATCTAAATTCTACTATAAAGATTTAAATTTTTTTTCGCCAAATTTTCTATTTATGCATTTATGTTCTTTGCTTAAGTTTTAAATGAATGCTATAACCAATAATTAAAAAAAGTTCTTAGTCATTTATAATTTGATTTATAATTAAAATAAATTTTAAAAAGTTCCATTAATAGCTCTAATAAATTTAAACTGCATGCCCAAATATGAAATTGCCGTTTCAATTAACCCTATATTTTTAAGTTAATATTCCGATATTCTTTGTAAAGGAAGTATTATCATTATTTGAACGTAATTAGTGGTTGAACAATTATTCGTAATTTGCATTTTTTTATGAATAAATGAATATAGTCCTATGTTCAATTGTTTTTTTGATTACACTGTCGTAATACATAGAAAAACTGCTTCCACTTTGCTGATTTATCCCAATTTATGATATCAAACATTGGAAAAATCAGTCTCTTTTTTTGTACAAAATGATCAATAACGTTTATTTCTAAATATGAACACTAAGACTCAACCTTGGTTTAAAAACAAAATATTTTTTTTAAATACCCACTATTTTGAAAACAAAATTTAAAAAATGGAACTTTTATTAAATATAATAGGAGTAAGGTTTTACATATTACAGAAAATGTTTTCAAACATTGTTATCTGTTTTCTTAAACGCTAAACCATTTTATAATAATTTTTCTCTTGAACCGAGAACGAGTTTATGGACCCCACACAAGTAGCATAATTTTTTTACATTTTTGTGTTTTGTTTTTATTTATACTTATACACCATGTAAAGTACGCAATGGCAAACAAAAATATTGGGCCAATGGAAAGTATAAAAATTTTTACTTGGGGCTAAAAATGTTCAATAAAAATTTATAAACAAACTAAAAAAATGCCAAAATTTGAAGCGTTGTTCCATACTATCAGAAAAAAATTTATGTGTCGCAATAGTTGCCCCACTAAATTTCGACATAATACAGAAATTCTAAGTAGTCGGGGCGGTTCCAGGCTAACGCTTTAAAGAAATATCGTGTAAAAATAAGATGAGAAAATGCAAATATCCCCAAATAAAGAAATAATGTTTTATCTCGCTTTAAATAATAAATAATAATAAAACAAGTACAATAACATCAACAAAATATAATAATATAAAGAACTAAAACTTTTTAACGAAATAATTACAAAACATTAATAATTTATAGTTTTTAAACTCTTTTTAAATTTATATTATTATATACTTTTTTCTTTACTTTTACTTATTATTTTCCCTTTTCTGACAATGTGAATAAATCCATATAGGGTGCAAAACATTACATTTGCAAACGTAATGAATTTTGCAATCATTTGGATTTGGTTCATTACATCTCAATTATTTTGGAAAACCTAGGATTGTTGATTATAAAACTAGTACAATTATCTACTAAACAAAAATTTACAAATGCTTTTCTACTTTTATTACTGGTACTTACTAACTAAAATATAATATAATATAATATAATATAATATAATATAATATAAGAATTAAAATTTGAGAAAAAAAAATACAGAAATTCTTATCAAAATTACGCTTAAAACAGTGCTTTTAGAGATCCGAAATCTCGTTCATCTACGGGGTATTCCATACCCTCAGTAATGCTCCATTCTGTATGGGTATATACTTATTTTATAAGTATTATATGATGCATAATTCAGATTGCACAATTATTCACCTACATCACAAGAAATTGTTTATAATATAATTATAAAAGTTTAAGTCACATAGCAATTGGGTATCAAGTTTTGTCACGTTTGTCAAATTAGCAATAGAAACTTAGCAAAATCAAATAAACAATAATTAAGAATTTGTTACTGATTTCTTGCAAAAGAAAAAACTTATAGCTTTATTACTTTTTTTATTATGCATTAAACTTAAGGCAAGTTAGTAGTACACCATTCTAAACAGTGTTTTAAAAAATCGGTATTTGGTTTAAATGTGTGTAGAATTTGTTGCTAGATTGTTGTTAATTAATTGTAAAAGAAAAAAGTTGATAGTTTTATTATTATTCTACACACATTTTAAACAGAAAATAAATTTATTAAAGCACTTTTTAGAATGGTGTACTGCTAACTTGCCTTAAGTTAGGATAACTAAAAAAGTAAGAATAATACCATTTCTTTTGTTCACAACAAAAAACTATATTTTATTTGATTCTGCTAACCTTGTACTGTTAACTTAAAAGACTTAACTTTTTCACTTAAATTAATAACATTACTTTGTCGGTGCCTTTCAGTAAACGTAAACCTTTTTGCGCAGTTTGAATTGACTATTATTTATTTTATTAGAAAAGTGTGGTCCATTATTAGGTTCAACGCAAAGAACAAGACGCGGAAAATGATCGTCTTTTGCAGACCGCTCATAAAAGTGGAAAGCCATCTCTCTTATCCAGAGCTGAAAAAAACAACATTATCCAAGATGCTCGTTTGATTCCATTCACAACTTCTGCCCCTATTCGTAAAAGATTAGTGTAGTAGGTACCATAATAACCTAAAACATAAAAAAAATGCAACCTACGAAATTGCAAATTTTAATTTTATTAAATTTATATTCCCTCGAAATAGTTAATTAGTAAATTAAATGTTACGAAAAGAAACCGGAAAAATGCATATGTATTCTTTAATTTTTTATACCAATAATTTAAAAGAGAATTTATACTGCAATTGATATATTAAGATTTTTATGCTAATTAGTACAGTAGTTTCATATTTGAGCAAACCGTTTATCATTATTCGAGCTATAGATAGAACTGTAGTGGTAACTCCGGCGTGTATGGAGACACAACCAAAAAAAGGCGGGTAAAAAATATATGCAGTGTCAGTAGAACTTCAATGAAGGACAAAAAATTCGGTATTCAATTAACATTACTAATGTTAGTTTGTTTTAGTTAACATTTGATCTTTTAAGTGTATTTCATGTTCATTTCGTATATAAAATAAATTAGTTTGTGAGAGACTTTCTTATCTACATCTTTCGCATCACTAAAGAACTTATTTAATCTTAAAAAAAACAATTAAAATTGTTTAATTACTTAAGCAGAGAACATAAATAAATAAAAAACTTGATAAAGAAGAACTTTAGGGTACAATTTAGATAAATATTTGTAGGTAAGAAACATGTTCTTTGAACACTTAAGGCAGTGCTTATGAAGAATGGTTAGTAACTTCGTAATATCGCTGCAAGTAATGTCTACAATGCCAATGTTGTCAAATTTAACTATAGTTCTCGCAATTTAACTTTTGATGCACGTCATTAATGACGTAAAATTCATACCACACTATTTATAGCAAAAAATAAATAAATACCGAATTGTCTTATGGAATTTTTTTTTGTCGCGTTGTTGGTGTGCTAACTAAAGTTGCAGCGTTGTTGGCATCTGTCAAATTTAATTTGTGTTTTTTACGTCAAAGTAAATATGTCAAAGTGCTCATTGTTTTTTATAATTATTTTTGATACAAAACTGTACTATTTTGAGCTTGAACGAGATAATGGTGGTCCATTGATATCAGTAAATGCTGTGCGAGAGGTACCCTTTTACATAATATTTAAATTGTGGTAATACATACATATATTCTACAGTTATTTCTGTATGTACAGCGGTTGCTAACAACGAGGTTCTTAGATCTCCTCAAAACGTAAGCGTAGTACACCTGTTACGAATGTAGAAACATTTAATGAAAACGTAATTCGCAATGTAATATTAAGAATGTACGAAAATAGTAAGTTTACATGATAATACCGACAACATGGTTGAATAACTACGTCACTGACGTTAATGACGTGCATCGAAAGTAAAATTGCGAGGACTATATTAAACGTTTTGTTATAACGTAACTTTGGTTGCTTACCTTGCAAGTCGCGCTTAAAAGTGTCAATTACTTTTTGAGACAGTGGACATTCTTTTGTGTTGCTCTTTGTAAAAGTATATTCTTTTAAAAAAATAAAAAGAAACACCAGAAATATAAATTTAGCATTAAGCCTGTCAAATTTGACATTAACTTTAACACCGTTTTTTTTCCAAATTTAACTAAATTTTAAGATTTTTTAAATTACGTTTTACCTGTTGCATACTTGTTCTAATATAATAATTGACTGTGAACACTGAATTTTATGTAAATTTATAGTTTTTATTTTGCCATTCTAGAGGCTTTTTTCGCGCATTACGTAACTGTATACTACTAAACAAATATTGAAATTGAAATATCGGCAACACAAAAAACTTAATTAGCAATGTATCTAGAGTTGTTTTTATCAACACTAATAAGGTACTTACTAAGCTTAGAGTATACAATTGCTTTTAAAGCTGCTACTTTGCTATTTTACGTTTGACAAATAAACAAATTAATAGCAAGAAAAAAGTGTTCCCGTTTGGACCTTTTATAGTTTTGATTTCTTTTTTTTAATTTAGTATGTTTGAAGCTTTCAGTTAGTTCTCCTAAAGTGGCTACCCATCGTAGGTTCTTATGTTGGGGGGGAGAGAAATTTGTTATGTTAAAAATGTTTTGGTGTGATTTTCGTACTGTATAATAGGTAAAATATTACAAGAAAGAGACACCAATTGTTTGTATTTAACATTTGTCCATGAAGTGCCTGAGAAATGTTTCCCATAACTTCTTCATCGCTGGAAGATAATGTATCAGCAACACCAACGACTTATAAAAAATTATTTGTCATAACAAATTATGAGCGACACCGTTCATTATCAAGAATTGCTGCGCGGTGATAAAACATAGCTTTCAGTGACATATCTAAAGAGAAACCCGATCGCGTTATTTTAAATTCATGCACTCGAACAAACATCATGGCGTGTAAATTGGCCGGCGTCACTTGTTACAAGCTTTATGTCTTACGAACCTTGCACGGCCAACTCACAATAGTCGGAGGTAGGGGAGGTTCACAGGAAATATGCTTAAGGGCGCCAGAGCTGATCCAAAGTAACACTTCTGTCTCGCTCACGACAGACGGTCCAAACTTGTAACCCAATTGAAGGTTCGTAATCCTTATACTCGGCTGTTTGAGTAGCCCAAATTAGTTAGTCGATAACAATAACCACAGGAGAGAGAAAATTAACAAGAGAGCTTAACGATTTTAATCACTTTAAGATGTGAATGGCAAATATTAACAAGAATATATGAACTTTCTACATTCATCCGTACTTGGAAGATTTTTAAATATAATTAACAAATATCACAGCTTTAACTTAGTAGAGTAGCAGATTGACTGCTATACATTGAATTCTCAAATCATAAATACTAGAAGAACTAACAATAAGCATTAACAAGTGTAGCAAACTTTGATTTCGAAACACATAAGATTTACAGGATCATATCGAAGATTTAGTACATGAATGTCCGCAGCATCGGCAACACACAATACACATTTACAGTAAGTCGAAGTAAATATTCTTCACCCACACACAGTATGCGATACAGTAAAGTGAGTGATTACAGTTACTTTATTGGTAGATAAGCAATACATATATTTACGATCGTTAATATGGATCAAGATTTTCGTGACAACGATATACAAAAAAATCAATTAAATCAACTCACCCGAAGTCCAGTTTCCACTATCGTGAAGAAAACTTTTTCCCCCTCCAGTGGCCTGTAATAATTATTTAAACGCAAATTGTGTCACACACCAACTCACAAAGAATAGTAAGCTAAAAAATTTGTATTAATAATTCATTAAGTATTGTATAAAAACCCGGTGTATCGAATACTGTAAGTAGCAATTCAGAATAGGTGGCTGATAACACAATCGACTTCTTCATTAAGCATTATATAGAACCCCAGTGCATCGAATAATGTAAGTAGTAATTTAGAACAGGTAGCTGATAACACAATCGACTCCTATTCCCAAATCAGCACCCACAACGCAACGTTCGACGAGACCTCGATGTTACTTAAATAGCAGGCCCTCACAACAGCTTATATGCTCGGTAGTATTATTCATTAACGGTACTTATGCATCCTAATTGCTGCTTAAAATCCACAATGGCGGACAACGTGGTAGGAACCGGCAATTACATGAATATAGAAATTACGAAGGACCCTTAATAGATTTAAGACAAAAATATCTTACCCTGTGCCGAAAGAATCGTAATAAATTCGCAATCGCCTTATAAATTTATGTTCATCACACGTGATGTTCTTAAAAATTTAAGAATCAATTCGAAAACCTCGGCACCGGCCCGTTACTGTAGTTGACAGCTTCACGATTATTTCGTCAAATGACAGTCACGAGAAAAGATCGTTAGAGGGCGTCAAAACCGGAATCTAATTTTAATTCATCTACAGGGTATTCCGTAATGAAAATTTCGCACGTAACACACTAACTTTTTCTATTTTTGTAATTCAATTTGTTTGCCCTTTATCTCTCCAAGAGGAACGGAAATTGTGCTCGGCATTGAATTAGGTATTAAAAAATCTAATTCCAAACAGCTCCGGCTGTTGTTTCCCATTTATAGCTTTAGTAGTATGTATAGTCGGCCGGACGACCAATTAAAACGCCTCAGGCGCTGTTAGGTGCGAAATGCTAATAGCTGTAAGCTGTGGAGGATTAAAAACAACTTGAGCTAAAAAACCGTGCCAGGGCCAAACTTATGGGCGCATACCGAATTCAAGTTTATAATTCGCAATAATTTTTTTCTTATAGAACATCGTTTTCTGAACAATATTGTCAATTAAAATTTTGTCTGCAATATTTTCAAGTAACATTAAATAAATCCTATTCCAAAATGTAAAAAATTTAGTGCATTCTACCACGGCCTACCAAAGCCGATTCCACAATTTAACAGACTTACAAACTGTTAAATTAAGTTACATTTCCGGTCCATCCGCGACCAACAAACGAAGAAGAAGTATATTTTCGGTCCATCTGCGACCAACAAACGAAGAAGAAGTATATTTCCGGTCCATCCGCGACCAACAACCGAAGAAGAAGTATATTTCCGATCCATCCGCGACCAACAAACGAAGAAAAAGTAAATTTTCGGTCTATCCGCGACCAACAAACGAAGAAGAAGTATATTTCCGGTCCATCCGCGACCAACAAACGAAAAAGAAGTTAATTTCGGTCCATCCGCGACCAACAAACGAAGAAGAAGTATATTTTCGGTCCATCTGCGACCAACAAACGAAGAAGAAGTATATTTCCTGTCCATCCGCGACCAACAAACGAAAAAGAAGTTAATTTCGGTCCATCCGCAACCAACAAACGAAGAAGAAGTATATTTTCGGTCCATCCGCGACCAACAAACGAAGAAGAAGTATATTTCCGGTTCATCCGCGATCAACAACCGAAGAAGAAGTATATTTCCGGTCTATCCGCGACCAACAAACGAAGAAGAAGTATATTTTCGGTCTATCCGCGACCAACAAACGAAGAAGAAGTATATTTCCGGTCCATCCGCGACCAACAAACGAAAAAGAAGTTAATTTCGGTCCATCCGCGACCAACAAACGAAGAAGAAGTATATTTTTGGTCCATCCGCGACCAACAAACGAAAAAGAAGTGTATATCCGGTCCATCCGCGACCATCAAACAAAGAAGCGGTTCAACTACAGCCCTTCAAACTTACGGTCTAACAATGGCCCAAAGAAACGATTTTAACAGCCTTACAACCTGTTAAAATAATTACAAAAAGAAGACGAAGCGGTCCACCAGCAACTAAACTATACAAAGTGGTGTCAACATTCCGAAGATAGAAACATTTTAATAGCTTTACGACCAATTAAATTACAACAAACAAGGAAGCGGTTTAACTACAGCCAAAGAATAAAACTTACAAAGTGGTAGAAGAGGTGGGCAGCTACAGCCTAAGAATGCAAGTACGAAGTGGTAGAAGAGGTGGGCAACTACAGCCTAAGAATACAATTTACGAAGTGGTAGAAGAGGTTGGCAAACTACAGCCTAAGAATACAATTTACGAAGTGGTAGAAGAGGTGGGCACACTAAAGCAAAAGAATACAACAAGAAGCGCAAAGGCAGAACATTCAAAAACCAATCTTTCCACACCAATCAGCTAAAGAAATATGGTAACTCAATTTATTATTTTATAGATGGCAATATGTTCAAACATGAACAATCATTTTTAATCATAACATTTAAATTTAATCTAAACCTCTAAATTTTACAAACATAAATTATAAAATTCTTAAGTGCAAACTTAATAATATAATTGTGTTGTAATCCGATAGACAACGTTATAAAATGTGTATCAGCACATTCTTTCCAATGTCACAACATGTATTGTGTATTAACAAATTCTTTACAATACCATAACACATAAGCAAATATTTTATAATGTAGGCTAATAATGAAATAGTTAAATGTACAACCAAGCAATTTGAACTGTATAAATACTCAACTTTTTATTAATAAATTATCATTCAAATTAAAACTTGTTTGATCACTGACACCTGTCCTAGAATCTGGTATCGTTTAGATACTGATTACCTGGGTAGGTGTCCACCTATTAAGTACGAACCACCATCGTGCTTAACATTTGGTCCTTCGAGCCGGATCATTCAAAGTAAAACTTGTTTGATCACTGACACCTGTTCTAGAATCTGGTATCGTTCAGATACTGATTACCTGGGTAGGTGTCCACCTATTAAGTACGAACCACCATCGTGTTTAACAACAATCAATTTGAATTAATTGAATAATATGTCATTATTCCGCTTTAATAATCATATATTTTGCACTAATAATTCGTTTAACAAATAGCAGTTTCGAAAGTGATTTAGAAATTGATGACGAAGATTAGTTTTGCGATATTATAATTCAGTATTTTTTAATAAATGTAATTCTTTAGACGTATTATATATTAGTTTTTTTTTATAATATTGTATGTATTTCTTGTTTAAATATAACAAAGCATAAACCATCGTGTTATTGGTGTAATTTGGTATAAAAATATTTTCCCTAAAATGTTCCTGAATACGGCCCATTAAGGAGTGGTTGGGGTTTTTACTGCAACAAGGGGATTAACAAGTCTGAGCGGTGTAAAGTATTACTTACAGCCTGAGGCGTTTCAATTGGTCGTCCGGTATACTATAATAGTTTAGTGCAAAATGATTGCAAACTGGAGAGTACACCTTTTACAGAAAATTTTTCTAGAGAAAAACAAAAATGGGTATTTGGGCTGTGTTGGTAACGCTCAGGTTCTATTTTTCAAGTGATGTACGGTAAAAAACACAAAGCAAGCAACAAAATCTCAAAACATCAAACTTTATTTGACACAAAATAATTTCAAAAGAAAAAGTCACGTTCGCAAAGCTCAAATAATAATATTGCGCTCGCAAGCATGTTATCGGAGGAAAGGTCAAAAAATTAAGATTTACGTCTACTGACTGTCATTTTCTGCTAGTTTAGATACGTTTGTGAGCATTCGGATCAATGTAAAATTTTCTCTAGACACAATCAATTTTAGAACCAAAGTGGAACTTTTTAAAAATTTAGCCAGACTTTGATTGAATACGCTTGGATTAAATAAATAATTCAATGTTTAAATAAGCAATTTATATCGCGTGATTCCTGACAATTGCTTCACCACACCTTAACTAGTTGATGCGCATTTTAAAAAAAAAACAACTAAATAAGAACTGGATTTTAACTAAGTTTTATGGCGGCTCACAGTTCTACAGCTTCTAAGATTATAACACGATTCGAGCTAAGTTGCCACATCCTTTCAGATGTAAAAGTTGCAAGTGGAAATTACTTCTTTAAAATTGTACATCCACAGTTTAAAAATTGAAGAAGAAGACTTACAGCAGATTAGACTTGGAATAAAAACATTTTGCAACGCGAAATAATCGACATGCCTTTTTATTAAATTCTCTTTTTTTACCAATTCTACAATTTTTGTTCTTATTAATATTAAACAAATGCGGTACTGACTATGAAAAACCATTAAAGAGATTAACTTTTAACATAAATCCTTTCTCTAATCTTAACAGATTTATAACGCTAATAATCTTTATCATTGCTTGACTGTTGATACAATTTGAACATTCAAAATTTACTCACTTTCGTCCTATGTTGATAACTTTACAGTGAAATCGTTTATGATCTAAACTAGTAATTACTGATAGTTTTTATTATAAAACTTTATATATCAGGTTTATTAAATTATTTCGTTTACGTATTTTAAAATTTGAACATAAATTATCGGTTTAGTAGAACATGTGTGTTTTGGTCGAGTTGCTTTTGGTGACCACCGCGGCTTTTTTTGCGGTTAAGGGTAGCTTGTCGATGTCGTAATATTACACCAGCATCGAAAAAAATTTTGTATTGAAATGATTTGCTTAACAATTTAAAATAACCAATAAACTATTACAGTAAACCAATTCAAGTTAGAAGAAAGTTGCACATAAACATTTTTATAGAAGACAAAATTTACTATAAAAAAGTTGGCGGAAGGGTACAATTACGTTCAATAGTTTAGAAGATACAAGTGTGCAAAGTTGCATGAAAATTACATTAAAATTCTGTAACTCTTAAGGCGGGTCGCACAAAGCAAATCAAAAATGTAACAACTGATTATTTTTCAAAACAATTGCTACATAGCCAATGAAACCACGTTTATTCGTGATGTAACAATTGATTTCAGAAATAATCACTTGCTACATTTTTGATTTGCTTTGTGCAATCCGCCTTTAAACTATTAGCTATAATCATACACTCCCGCGGACTTTTTTGTAGTAAGTTTTGTGCTCAATAAATTGTTTATGTGCAATTTTCATCTATATTGTACCGTTTTTTCAGCGTACAAAGCCAAGCTTGCGCGGATCAAATTCTGCAATTACTTTAATTATTTTTCATGACTGCTGAGTGAAATTAAGACTTATATTTTAAAAAAATAAAACAAGTTATAAGGAATATCTTGTTTAATAATAATAAACATCCAAGAAATACAAAAAATGATGTGAAATTGAACAGCACGGCAAGTTCCAGATTTGTTTCATCTGAGCGTTTCACAAACCTTCGAATTAAGCATCCGATAAGTGTTTTCAACACTAAAAAACTAGCAAAAAACATAAAGGGTTAAAAAAATAAATAAATTATTAGATATGTAATAAAATAAAATATAAATACATAACAAAAATATATAAACCCGACATCAATTAGCAGAAGGATATGATGATGATTTAGTTTCATTCAATTTTTTGGGACAAGACAGACATTCAAATAAAAGTTTGACAGTGTCTAATCACATTTATCTAGATTACAGAAATGTAAAATTACTAATTTAAACTACTACATTATTGACTTAGAAAATAATACTGAATTTTTTCTGTACACAGTGAACACATTTATAACCGGAAAACATTCTGTCGAAATATAATTATATAGAAATCGTTCTAAAATTTATCTCTTCTGTTAGTTAAGCTAACAGAATCAATTTTAAAAACTACTCTATAAGCAAATAATGTTAAGAAGTGTTTTATCAAGTGTTAATGCTTTTTTTTATTACTTTTTATAAATTTGTCTAAACCAAAAAACAATTAGAAAATTACTTATTGAGACACACTTTGAAAAGTAAAAGTTAGAGAAAATGCGTTAGCTAGCAGCGACAAAACAAATGTCTTTAACACAACAGATGTTAACTCTAGACAACAACAACGCAATTTGAATAATACACTAAAATTACAATAAAGTCTTTAAAATAACAAATGTGCTTTTATTACAAATTAAATTAACGTAAAGAATATAAATAATTAATAACTTCATAACAATTTACGAATTTTTTGTATAAATATTTTTTTTATGTACAATTTGTCATTATTTTAACAATTTTTCTTTGTTTTGTAAAGTTTTGATATTACAGGTTCTTAGATTTGATGTATTATAAGCGTCTATTTTTCTAGTAGATTTTTTGTTTAATTTTAAATTGTTCATTGTTTTAAAGTTTTTATTTTTAGTTTTTCATAGCCATCTGAATCTGCATTTAATTTGTTTTTATTTTTGTCTATGTTAAGTGATTTCTGATAATCTGTTTTTGAGTTGTTAGCTCATTATTGATATAAAATTTTTTGTTGCTATTATGTTTGTATTTGTCTCAAAGTAATAGGTTTATAAAAAAAAAATTGGGTAATATGTGGCGATTTGCTAAATTCAATGTAGTTAGATTATAGATTGGTAGAATTAAAGCAGTAATTTTTGCATTGCTTATTGTTAATTAATAATGTGTTAATTATTTAACTTTTTTATTAGTAATTAATTATTTAATATTTACAATTTTATAATAGTCGTCTTTTACATAAACCAGTTTATATTAATAATCAAAGTCATAAACCTTAACAATTAGCTTATATTTATTAAAGTAACTTGTGTAAATTGTATTTTTATTATAAATTTAACAGATTTTTGTCTACGTTATCGACTTTTATTTATTTAATATAAAGTTGGAGTCAACTTATAAAAAAAGCTTTTATAATTATAATAAGTATTTTATTTAAAAAAAACTATAGATTAACTTTTATTTAATAAAATGTCTAAAATTTAATTCAATATACAAAATTAAAAATTTTAATTAACAATACCTACATCTTGAAACGTTCTTGAAGTTGATGTCAAATTCAAGAAAATGATTGAATGAAATTGAACATTCTAGACACATATAACAAGAATATCAAAAAAACGATTCAAAAGAATCTGGAGTCAGTTTACGAATTAAATCGAGAAAAAGGTTTTTGCCAGTTTAAATAAATAAGTGATTACCGTGTGTGCAAAGATAAATAAAGTGGTCGTGCTAGTCAAACATAAATTCGTCGCGTACCTGTTGTTAACATAAACAAGTATCAGTTTTCGATAAAATTAGAAAGTGCGGACCTAGTGATAGTAATACATAAATCTTTTTCATAAATACTGTTAGATTTAATTAGTTACGTGTAGTTCTAATCGTATAAATACTTGGATTATAAATAAATTAGTTTTAAAATGCTATTGGAGTTGTTTTTATTAACACAAACAACGTAATAACTAAGCTTTAATTTTCATTTTCTCATACGTGCATTTTTATTGATAAATCAAGCTTAGAAGCTTTAAAGGTTTTTAAAGCTGCTGCTTTGTTAATCAACTAAACAGCAACCTTGTTTTTGCTCATTAAGTACTTGTGTTATTTTTAAAACAAATCAATTAAAATAGTATTTAATTCAAAGATAAACGTTAATTAACTCATTGATCAACATTTTTTTTTTCTGCTACAGGAAGATGTTACATTAATTTTATAAGCAATTACTGAATTATTGTAAAATTTATAAGTTCATTTATTATTTTTTAAAAGTCAAAATCATTTATAACTTTCATACAGTGTTTAAAGTTATTTAAATTGTTTTGTATTTACGTTACTTAGGACAATTATGTACATTGTGAAATGGGAATAAAAATAACGTAAAGTAATTAAATATGGTAAAGTTTAATTAAATATGTCTGATAGAATAAAATATTTAAATTTAGGGCATCATAAATATAACTTACACAAGTTAAATTTGAAACTTATTTGTTTTAGTAATTTTGTATACAATTCTTGTTTGTTTAGTCTTGGTGTTTAATTATAAGGGTCGAGCAGCTTTGTTATACATTGTATGAATTTGTCAAAATATTGTTTTGCTTTTAAAATGAGTTTTGGTAGCTACGTACTTCATCCTTTTTTGCAACGCTTTTTGCTTGTCCGTTATACCAAGCGGTTACTTTCAAACAAAAACCTGTTTACATATTTAATATTATAAATAACAAACGATTTCTTTATAAAATAACAAAATGCTACTCTAAGGTAAATATTTATTTACAAAATAAAACATTTTTACAAAAAAAAACTGAAATAGTGTAATAACACAATAGTAATAATAAATAAAATAAAATTTTGAATTTATTATAAGAAAACTTAAATATTACATAAAAATGTAACTTCTTGGTACAAAACAAAACATCAAATTTAAGTAAACCTCATTAGATAAAATTTTTACTTTCAAATATATTTTCAACAATTACGAAATTAGATTCTAGTATTTTATACCTATTCACAGTTGTTATAAATTAATTTTGCTACAGTTGTTTTTTACACAAACGAAGGTATCTGTAACAAAAAAGACACACTTTTTTTAATAACAGTAAAGCTGTTGACATAAAGCAAAGTTGCGTTCAATCATGTTTCTTAACGTTGCAAGAGACTTTCGACTTGAATCGCGTCGTAGTAGAATATGTAGATTAATGGTTTCCAAAGTAGCCCCCACGGATTCTCAGGGGTTATCAAAATTATTCAGGAGGTCTGTGAAATATTAACATTCATTTGGGGGTCCCTGAACAACGTTAGGGGTTCGCGCAAGGTTTAATATAAACTTTAAAAAAAATTGTGACACATTTTTATTAATACGGAAGTTAAAATAAATAACAATTAACAAATTATTAGCGATTTTTACGCCTTAAGCTAAATATAAATATAGGCAGCGCATAAAATACCTACAAGCCTATCTATACACGCTTATACAGGAACTACCAAAGAAGCGTGTATTTAATCAACAATTTAGTTCTGTGTTATGCGTGATGTAAAGTACATACAACAAATTTTCCTAGTCTTTGATGAAAAAAAGTATAATCTTTTGTATTGTTACGCAAATAGCCTACTGCACCCTAAAGTTATAGCTTACTATTTTATATTTGTGTTTATTTTGTTTACTTCCGCGAATATCCAAACCCGTTTGGAATTACTGTATACTACTTTATTATAATATTCTGTTGTTAATTAATTTTTGAATTATTTGATACACAATAAGTGACATTTACATGAAATTTTACCCTTGCATCTTAAATAATTAATTTAATTACATTGCAGCATTCTATTTAAAACTAATTATTAAACATTTAAAAAAATATACAGTATCCGTTTTGCATTATTTAAAAAAATTGAAATTTTAAAAAACAATTCTACATTATTGATATTTGTTATCGTGGTATAAAATTCAATTCCAAACTACTTCATCTAGTAATTTTTTTATATCTTCTAAAATACGGGTAATTTAATCTTGGTAATTTTACAATATTGCTCATAAAGAACCCCGTTAGAATACCAAATCAACTCATTTTCGGTATACCTTTACAGCAGGACACACATTTTTTTAAATCCACTATAACTCTTGCTACATGTATTCTTGGATACACTGTATATATTACAATGACATAATTGTCATACCTGTTAATTATGCAACACGCGTGACATGTATGATTTGAGTTTATAGCAACAAAATATAATTAAAATTTTTTATACCATTTATTTGAACAAATGATTAAAAAGAAGAAAGTGATGCTTCAGTGAGTAATTAATTCAATAAAGAAAATACAACATGTGAGGGAAGGGGGATTTATGCACATTTAATAAGTTACTTAAATTTTTTTTAAATTTTATAATATTCTCATGTCACAAACTTTATAATAATATTAAGTTGTTGAATATAAGATAGATACAGTTAAAGTGTCTATGTACAAAAAATTTTTAGCAAAAATAAATGTAAAATATTTGATTTTTTTTATTTCAATATAAAGGATAATTATATTAGCTAAGTTACGACTTATATTTCATTCATTTAGATGTGTCAGGATGTAGATAAAATAAATTAATGCTTGATAACGATTGTATTAAAAAGATAGAGTCAAAAACATCTTGCCAAAATAGGTTAGGTTGTGTAAAGTGCGGATTTAAAAGAACAAGGGGTAAAGTACGGTAGCAAAATAACGCATAAGAATGTGAAGTGCCGTTATATATATAAACAAAGTGTAAAAACACTGAAAAAATAGTAAATGTGCAAAACACAAATTAGGCGGGAAACAAGACGAGTCGAGTACGGCCTTCGATTAAGTATGAACGCCGGTTGAATAAAATGGATAGTGCGCAATTAATTTATTGTTTGGAAGCATTCCCATAATAGATTGAAATGTTTGTGGAAAAAACCTATGACACGTGACGCATTTTCTTATATGTTATATGTTTTTTGCTGTATTTTTTCCGTCTATAGGCCAGAATTGTTCTCGTACTGCACTTAGAGTAAGTTTGGGCTCGGCATGAAACAGCTCTTTGTGGATGTGATTAAAGACAAGTTTAGTAAAATGATGAAGTTTTGGTAACAAAACTGGATGCCGTTTATACAGATTAAAATTGGATAGTTGTAAGCGACCTCCTACTCTAAGTACACCCTGTTTGTTTAAGAAAGGAGATAAACTTAACAGTTTGCTTTTGTTATTTAATTTGTTTACTTTTTAAGTTTTCTATTTCATAAAAAAATGAATTTGCTTGTACAATTTTAACTAATGTTAATAACGAGTTTCGTAATTCGTTTACTGATAACTCTCCCTAATTTCGATTGTCTTTGGACAACAAACAATTATTTTTAAATCTAAGACATAATGCTACTCGTCTCTTTAATTTAATGAAACAAGAGTAATTTTCAAACGGAAACTGTTCTTCGTTAACGATTGTGTTAGCAAAGACTTGTTTTTGTTTACGTAATTCTGGAATGTCGTTAGAACTAATTGCATCAATCGACCCAATACTAGGCCAATAACTAGAATCCTGAGAAAGCCAACGAGGACCTTGCCACCATAACTGATTATTAATTAAATGGATTGGAAGAATGCCGAATGAAATTAAATCAGCTGCTTTATCAGTCGATGATACGTGATACCAACTTTTTGAATTACATAAGACTGTTAAATTGTTGAGACTCGATTTGCTACGTAAGTTTTTCATCTATTTGTAGAAGAATTGATCCAACAAAGTACGATTTGCGAATCTGACCAATAATATTCTTCTGTAATGGCTAATCGTAGGTCATCGTTAAGTGTTCTACATAACTGGGCGGCTAAAAGCGCCGCATTTAATTCTAACTTTGGAAATGAAATATTTTTTAAAGAAGCTACTCTTGATTTAGCTGCCAGTAAACGTACAGAAATGTTGTTTTGAGCATTTACCGACCTCAGATAAATACAACATCCATACTCCCGCTCTGAAGCGTCTGCAAACGCATGTAGTTGAATTGATTTTGAATTAGAAATTAGAACATAACGTAGAACATTGATTGAACTGATGTACTTTAAATTATCCTGAAATTTTAGCCATTTGGTTTGGAGATCGATAGGAATAGAGTCATCCCAGTCTAGATTACACTGCCATTGAATAATAAACTTAGCCAATATTGTAATAAGAGCTAATAAACCTAGTGGATCATAAATTTGAGAAGTAGGAGATAAGATAGAACGTTTAGTTACATGATTTTTTGAATTAGAATAAAAATGTGTTGTGTTTGAAAATGAATCAGAAAGAGGATTCCATTCAATTCCGAGCGTTTTATGAATTCTTTCACCAATAGAGGTTGTTGAATTTTTGGGTTGAACGATTTGTTTTGAATTACTAGACCACTTACGCAATTTGAATCCTGCCGAATATAAAATTTTGTCGATGTTAAATTTGATTTTTATTAACTCATCAACAGAATCCGCATCTGCTAAAAGGTCGTCTACATAAAAATCTTCTTTTATAATGCGTGATTCGTTAGGAAAAAGTTTTAGATTTTCGGAAGCAAGTTGCAACAAAGACCTAATTGCTAAGAATGGAGAAGAAGTCAATCCGTAAGTGACCGTTGTTAGTAAATAATATTTGAGTTCAGAATCTGGATTTTCTCTCCCTGATATTTTCTATCATCTGGATGCACCCAAACGCAACGATACATTTTTGCAATGTCACCGGATAGAACATAAGGATAGGTACGAAACCGAGCAATAATGGCAAAATCGTCATCTTAAATTGTAGGCTCTGTACATTGAACCTTATTAATTGATAGTCCCGCATTTAATTGACATGAGCCATAGAAAACTACTCGCAATTTTGTGGTTTGACTAGATTCTTTAATGACTGGATGGTGCGGAAGAAAGAAACGAATATTTTCTGGCTGAGTTTCGCATATGTGGTTTAAATGATTGTATTCCTGCATATAATTGACGTACATACACTTTTAAATTTTTATCTTTACTAAAACGTTTTTCTAATGCAAAAAAACGTGATTCACCAAGACTTCGAAAATTACCTAATTCGCATAAATTATCTTTAAAAGGAATTTTTACGATGAATTGACCATTTGAATCACGTGAGGTTTCGTTTCGAAAATATTTCTCGCAGTATTGTTCTTCAGGAGTAAAAATATTAGCCTTTGAATTAAATTCGCCAAATTGCCAGAATCTTTCAATTGATTTATGTAAATCGGTTAAAGTTAAAAAAGATAAAGTTTCAATAGAAGATCACAGCCCAGATAAAATTCAACCAAATTTAGTCTTTTGGAAAATTGGAGAATTTAATTGCTTAATTTGTCCTACACAACGGAATTCGTAAAATACATTTGCACCAATTAAAATGTCAATTTCTTTAGATTTGAAAAATACCGGATCTGCTAATTTGATGTTTGGAGGAACTTTCACTAATTGTGGATTACACGAGTGGTAAAGAAGTAGTAATTTTTGGTAAAACTATACAAGAAATTTTAAGTTAAAAGTTGCTTAAACGAGATTTCACTGTCAATTCAACCTTGTGAATAATCCTTGTAGTACTTTGATTAATTCCCGCGTTTTTGACATTTTCTGCAGGAAGTAAAAGATCTGCAATCTGAAATAAAATGACCTGATTTGAGATAATTTAAACAAATCTTTAATTGTTTTGCGCGATCACTTCTTTCAGAAACATCTAACTTTAAAAAATCTTCACACTTATAAATTGGATGATCACCTTTACAATTACTATGTTACGGTTAATGTTGTGAATCGGCTATTAACGTTATTAGCCGGCTAATAACGTTAATATCCAATTCTGTAGGCTAATAACGTTATTAACCGGTGATTAACGTTATTACCCGGATAATTTTTTACTGTATCAATTAACCAATCAAAAAATTTGATTTTATTGCATTTTTTAAAATTCAACCAATCATCAACGGATTACAGCGATAACACCACTGGTGTGGTGTTATCGGGCAAAGCAGACATGATATATTCAAATGTCAAATTAAATGTCAGATAGTAAATCAATTCATAATAATCATACAAAGATTTTCTGATATTTTTAACAAGAACATTAACAAAATTCTCTTAGAAAATACACCAAAAAACACAATTAATTTGTATTAATTAATTAAACAACATGAAAAGTAGTAAAAAATTATCTTACCGAATACCCCTCGAGCATTGATAAATACTCAAAATTTTGTCGTAGAGAATGTTTCAAGCGTGTTTCTTTGAGGTAATATCACTCGGCCTTCGGCCTCGTGATATTACCAAGAAACACGCTTTCAACAATCTCTATGACAAAATTATCTCGGTATTATCAATGCTCTAGGGGTATTATAGCTGATAATAACGTTAATAACCAATCTTCTTGGTTAATAACGTTAATTTTATTCCGAGCAAACGCGATGCACAAACGCGTCACCTTAGGACGCGAACAGCTGGGTGATGCTACGCGTTGCATCAATCCCCGCGGTGCTTGTGCTAATAATTGTGGCGTGGATAGAAAGTGAACATGGACATGAGAAAAAAATTTGACGAGGCGATATTAGATTTGATTGCTAGGAAGCGTGAAGATAACATGTCGTTTCTTATTACCGCAAATGATTATGAAGAGCGTATTGCATCTGTTAAGGTATCAAAATCTTTACTTTCTACTTTAGGTGCGAAAAAAAGTATGTAAGACTATAAAATGGTTAAAAAATATGACATTTTAACCATAGTTGGGAGAGAGAGACTTATAAAACCTGTTGATCCAAATGCATCTAATGTTCTGTACTACGTGACAACTGAAGAACTATTCGATATACTTCATTCTACGCATTCTGATATAGGCCACGGAGGCAGAAATAGAATGGTAGCTGAAATTAAGAATAAATACTGCAACATTTCTCAAGAAGTAATTACGGCTTACCTAAAACTATGCGTGCACTGTCAAGAGAAGTCAGCTAATCACCATAAAGGTGTAGTTTCAAAACCTATTTTACATTCAGCATTCAATTCCCACGCTCAAGTCGATCTGATTGATATGCAATCACAAAGTTTCAATGATTTTCGTTTTATAATGGTGTATCAAGACCATTTAACGAAGTTTGTTCTCCTAAGGTCGTTGAAAACTAAAAGATCCGCAGAAGTTGTGTCGATGCTGTTTGATATTTATACAACATTTGGAGCACCCACCCACCCTCAAACAGAAGTACGCTCGATTTGAGTCTAACCCTTGTCAAAAAAATTTGTTGGAAAGCGCCAAAATCATCGCAAATTTTGAAGAAAAATAAACAACTTTAAGAGAAGCAGCGAGCAATACTAGTATCGCTGAAGCGCAAGGCTATACGAGGTGCCAGTGCAAGCCAAAATGCACAACAAAATGCTGCCGTTGCAGAACGAAGAATAAGTTGTGCACATCGAAATGCCACGAAAGTCGTAGCTGCCAAAATAAGAATGAATAATAACAACGGGACTTATCACGATTCATACTTATATTTCTTTATATGTATCTGAAATTCACATTAAACTTTTTTTGAATCAAATTCTGTATCTATTATGGTGACTCATCTAGTTGAAATGAACCAATTGTCTTGGTTATTAACGTTATTAGCCGGTTATTAACGTCATTAGCCGGCTAGTAACGTTACTAGCCGAATCTCTTGGCTATTAACGTTATTAGCCGGTTAATAACGTTATTAGCCGGTTAATAACGTTAATAACCGGATTCAAAACATTATTCCTAACAACTACATACAATGGTACTAACTGTGGTAAATGTTCGTGTTTTTAATGCATGATTTTATTTTATTTTGTTCGTTACCTTTCATGTTATGAATAATTTCTAACGTACTTTGTTTATTGTTTAAAAAACGTAACAAATTTTCTAATGTAGGTATTGAATTGGTAAAGTTTGGGTCATTTTGTAATGTGGCCTCCCAGTCCTTAACTGTGTGAATATCAAGTTTAGTTATAATAATAGGAACTATCAATGCATGCCAAGTTTCGACCGCTTGATCTAACGATTTGAGACATTGTATATTTGTTTGAGTAATATCAATTAAATTTCTTAACGCTAAATGTGACTCAAGCAAAATTTAATATGATTATTAAATATTCTCCTTTTGTTATCATAACGTTTTTTCAAAATTGATATTGCTATTTCATAATTTTGATTGGTAATTTCTAGACATCTAAGAGCAGCTTTTAAATACGTTAACTTTTGAACATCGTTCAATTCTTTATTGTTATTGATTAAAAAATTGAAAGCATCTTAAAACTCGTACCAATGCGTGAAACTACCGTCAAATGAAGGCAAATTAATTGTTGGTAATTTAACTGATTTAAATGATGTGCTTTGAGAAACACGAATTATTTGCTCGACGTCGTTATCGCGTTCATTATTAGAAATAAAATATTTTGATAAAATCGTTTCCGCCTTACTTGTGAGATTGAAATACAAATTTTGAAATTGTTCCCTATCGTTAGTATTAAGGTTAATGTCTTTTTCTAAATTGTCATTTTGGTTTTGCGTTTTATTAAAAGAATCATAAATAGGATAAATTTTGTTTAAACGTACTTACATTAATTATGTCTATTAAAATAAAATTTTGAAGTACATGGCATCATAATTATATATTACAAAATAAATTTAAAATTGAATCTTAGTATTTGTTTTACTTATTTTCTATAATTTCTTGTTTGTTTTATCTTGGTATTTAATTATAAGGGTCGGCATACATTGTGTGAATTAAATTTCTACCAAGCTAGCAATTTGTCAAAATAATGTTTTGCTTTAAAATTATTTAAGGAATTTTCGTTTGCTACATACTTTATCGTTTATTTTAAAATGCTTTTTGTTGTTATTCGTTATTTTACAATAAACTTTTTAAAGTAGAAACGTATTTACATTTTTAGAATTATATGTAAACATTATTTTTAATGAAACAAGAAAAATTTGCTGTTAAGTAAAATAATTATTTTATTTTACAATATATTTATTGTTGACGTTTAGATATTGTTATTATAAATGTAAATTATTAATATAATGTCATACATGCTGTTCCCTCATTCAATTAACTTTTTTTTGCTCATCTTCTAATGTGACCACAAAATAATGTCAATGAATACGTTGGAAAAATATCATTTAGATGAGGCAATTACAGTGAGTGTAGATGTACTATCAACATTACTGCTAAATGCATATCTTGCAAAGTAAGTTTTACAAATATTTTTGTATGCTTGTTCTCACCAGCGTCATCAATATGTTCAAGAGACGAATTCTCTATATTAGACTCTATTGGTGTTAGTTGTAGAATTTCTTGAAAAGTCTTATTGTTATTTTCATTATCTGAAATTTTAACATATTTTATTACTTCCACCTGAATAATAGAATTATCTAATATTGGTGGAGTTTGCTTTAAGATATTTGCTCATGATAGTCCTATCTCCGTTCCATACAGCCATTGCTAAGTATCTCAACTTTGTTGGTTATTCTCAGCTAAATATTAAGTAACAGCACACCTTCTGTAGTACCAATTATTTTAGACAAATAAGCGTTGACATTGAATAAAAAACAATCCTGTTGTTTTAAATCTTGATTTAACCTTATCAGAAATAACTGAACCATTATTTAACCCTCTATTGGATAATGTTCCCAAATTTAGAATTGTAATGCGGAATTTCTTATACCCGTTACATACGTGCTATACATAGTGTTCCCTTTCGAAAAAAATTGTATAAAATTTTGGTGAAGCCGCTTTTTGATAGATGTCGCAATTAGCTTCAAATCTAAATTTTTTGTCTGGTAACACGCTTACAAGTTATGTTTATGTTTTTGTAAAATCTAGAAGAGAGAATCAAAATCAAATCAAAAAGGGTACGTT
Source organism: Aquatica leii (assembly GCA_035610365.1). Lineage (NCBI taxonomy): Eukaryota > Metazoa > Arthropoda > Insecta > Coleoptera > Lampyridae > Aquatica > Aquatica leii. The sequence continues at coordinate 38,440,364 of CM069437.1, read as the reverse complement.
TTCTTTACAAAAACTATAATTAGAGCTGGAAATATATTATTTTATCCTATCCTAACATAATATAATTTTGTTGATATACGTTCTATCAAATAATTGGACAATTATGTATGCTCCTATATGGGAACATCATGCACGTAACCTACTACAGATCACAAATAAGTTTTTCATAGAATATTTTATGAGTAGAAAAATGGATTGTAGAACATTATAAGGTCGTAAGGTAAAAATTAAACGTCATAATCTCCAAGAAATCCTTCCTAAAAAGGTAAATTCTGAGTTATCCGATAACGAAGTCGATGAGCCATTCGCTTTAAAACAACAAACCCTTACAGTAAACTACGATAATAATGAATATGATGCTCAAGATGAAATTCCTTTAATTCATCAAATTATATAAAATTATTATTTACTAGAACAAAATTATTTAAACCAGCGCAGCTGTCGGAACCCAGACCTCTGGGCGTGAGCTTGAATAAAACAAAAGTACACAAGTGTAAATTTTTGATAATTATTTGTGACTATATAATTACTGCACTAACTATTTACATAAAAGAGAAAAACAGTATTTGGACGTCAATCAACTTTAAATTTGTGATAAATAAAAAACATTAAACGTCTTATAACTACCTATTAACTGATACTAATAGTAATAAACGTTGCAAAGTATGTATTTTGAACAGTTTTGATAACTGAATAAGGTACAATTACAAATACAAATAATTTGTATTTAAAGCGAAATCATTAATTAACCATGTAGTTAATAAGTCCAAAGCTGATTCACCAAATCAAATGTTATGTTATGGCAAATATATTAATAGCACATTTTTCACTCAAGTGTTAAGTTTTCTTCCAGAACAAATTTGAGTGGTTTGTGTTAGAATTTATATCAACACATTGTTACGCACTATGTATATAAAGCATGAAACCCAAAATATAGTCAGTCTGTGCTAAATATTCTAATTGACTACAATTTTTTGCCAATAGGTTGTGAGCTCAGTGTTTGAGTGCACAAGAACGAATGAAAAATGGCTAGTAGTTATTTAGTAAATGTACCGAAACTGAATTTCATAAGAATTACGATTGAGCGTTTGTGGTTGAGAATTATTTAATTCTAGAAGGATTGCGGAAATGCATATCAGAAGAAACTACGGATAACGTTAAAGCCAAAGTGAAGCTAATTTTAATACTTTGCTTTATGTGCATATTCGAAAATCAAAAACAGCTAAAGAATTATGGCAGAAATTAAAGTCTCTGTATGATGACACTGGTTTTACGAGAAAATTTTTTTTACTTTGTGGTTTGATTTCCGTACGCTTGGATAATTGTGAGTCAATAACGTCGTAAGTAAACCAAATTGTCAAAACAGGAAAAAAACTAAAAAGTACTGGTTTTTCTATAAGCGATGAGTGGATTAGATCGTTGTTATTAGCAAAATTACCAAAAAAATATTCGCCTATGATTATAGCGATCGAACACTGTGGAATTTCTATAACGGCAGATTCCATCAAAATGAGGTTGTTTTTGCCTTTGCCAGTAAACTTAAGCTTAAAGAAAAGAAACATTCTGTCGGTAAGGGTAGTAACGTAAAATGTTTTAAATGTAAACAATTTTGTCATTACAAGAACAAATATACTACTAATGTAACAGAAAAAGATGCGTCGGAGTAGTAAAACATGCTGAGTATTCTTAACTTCAGCGTTGAATAATATAAAACCATTTGAAATTTGGGCACGACAAAAGCCAGACTAATTTTAGAATCTTTGGCAGTACAGTGTTGGTTCACGTAGCTAAGGAAAAACGGTTGAACGGCAATAAAAGGGATTCTTGTTAGTTATGGAAAAGATATCAAGGACTACAGAGTTTATAATCCTATTAGTGAAGTTTTGAGAACCAATCGATATGTATTTATAATAGAGGACACTAAAAACAGTATTGACGTTGTTAAAGAAGAGGAGGTGAGTACAAATGTAATTGAAGATGTAACAGTTTCAGTGAAATATAACAGTACAGCAAAAAAGTGAATGAAATCTAAATGAAAAAGATGTTGAGATTAAAATGCAAAGTCCGAAAAGAATACCGAAACCAAAAAGTTTTCCTGATTATATTACTTATATGTGCCTCACATTAATTTAAATTTAATTTTAAGGCCCGATGTAAAAAACTGGAAAAAAGCAATGATAGAGAAGCTTGAATCGTCTGAAGAGAACAAAGCTTAAAAGCTTAGTGATGTTCTGGAGGGTGGCCCAGTGGCAGACTCCAAATGGGTGTTCAAACTAAAAGTGGATAGTTTGGTGTGTTTCTATGCGACCATAGATCCCTCGATGTAGAGGATAGACACAACTCAGAAAGAAAACTCTGTAGTATTTGTGGCTACGTTTTATTGGCTATTGTGCCAACTTCATCCGGCCAATCTATATTGGATGGAAATGGAAAAGAATTAGGTTTAAGATTTGAATTTAAAGATTTAGAGCAGTTTAAGCAATGTCTTAGAATGCGCATTAAATTTGACAAGACTAATAATGCAATAACTTTAAATCAGGATAGCTATATAAATCAATTGTTAAAAAGATTTAACGAGCAAATCGATAGTTACTCCAAACCTAATTTAGAACTTAAAAAATGCGACGTTTGTAATAATACTTCTTATCAGCAGTTTATTATCAGTTTAATGTACTTGGCGATTTTAATTCGGCCTGACATTGCTTATTTTGTAAGCTGCTTAAGTCAGCATAACAATTGTCATAATGATACACATTGAAAATGTGCAAAAATAATTTTAAGGTATTTGCAAAACACCAAAATGCTTGGTTTAGTATTTGTAAAGGGAAATGCAGAATTGAAAGGATTTGCAGATGCCGATTGAGCCAGTGATTTGTTGAATAGGTGGTATTATACCGGTTATTATTTTAGGTATTACAGTTTTCTGGAAAAGCAGAAAACAAAAAACAGTAGTTTTGTCAAGCATGGAAGCCGAATATATAGCAATCTCTGAGACATCAAGAGAAGCTATATATTTACGAGTTAACTAGAAAAGCAAATGTTTTATGATATTTAATGACAATCAGAGTACATTGAAGCTGCCGGCAAATCCCATGTTTAATAAAATATCCAAACACATAGATGTCCGACAATATTTCATTAGAGAAGTAATTGAGGAAAATTTAATTCAAATGCAGTATTTGCTTACAACTGACATGTCAGCTGACATACTTACAAAAGCTTTAACTCCATTCAAGCATAACTATCTTTTAAATAAGTGTAAAGGATATATTTTGATATAGTGGGGGTGTTAGAGTTTATATCAAAACATTGTTACACACTATGTATATAAAACATAAAAGCCATTTGGCATGGATGTAGTGTTTATCATTCAATAAAATCAGTCTGTGCTGAATATTCTAACTAATAACAATCCTTTGCCAATACTTTGGTGGGTCTACATTCTTTTCCTTCTACACTTCCTCTTCCCGAGAGGTTCGGCTGTTTTAACTTTCACGTCACATGGTAAGTTCCAATGTCATTTGTGCGCATCAACCTTGCAAAGGACGAGTGATGACCGTCTTGTAATGTTTCTCATATTCCGTTACATAAAATTTTTGCTTGTGAGAAGCTTGATGCTTAATAATTATATGTATTCCATTTAAAGTTAATTATTAATTTTTATTATTATCTTATAACAGTTTTAACTTTTTTTTATACACGCAATCTAGTTTGTTCGATCCTTTTTTGCTAACTTGGTATTAATCAAAAAATTGAAAATAAATAGAAAGGGACATGCTTTGATCAACGTGTTCCGTTAAGCACGATTTATACCTTAGCACAACCTATTAGTTATATTATAAACAATATTCTTCCATTCCAAATATTTTCTAATTTGACTTGTACTGGTACACTTGTACCAAATAAGACTGGGCGATTTAGTCTGTCTATTTTCTATTTCTAGTCTTGTTTATATGACAGATACGTTTCTACGTAATCCCGAAATTATTCTTTGTAGGCAACGGTTAAGACGTACCGCGTGCTGACGTAGTAGTAAAGCTGGAAATCCGTTGCTGTTTACAACATATTTTCTTTTTTTTTGTTGTATGTTGTAATTTTCTATCAAAGACTCCGTTTTTTTATCTTTGCTTGACTTGTTTTGGATAACACTTGCGACGTTTTTTGTTTTATTTTTCTCTAATAACTTTTTAGCTTTTACTTACATTTTTTTTAAATTCTGTTAATGTTTGTTTATAGCACAAAGACATCTATAAAACATATGGGATATTTTGGTGTAGACAAGTAGATATCCATTTTTAATACTATGGACTTCCAGTAAACACCATAAGATGTCCAACAACTTCCACACAATATGTCTTATACACATCCACACAAAGATGTTCCATAAACATTCACACAAAAATGTCCTATGGTTATCTATAAACAAATATATTTTGTGTTTTCTGTTTAGTTACATTTATAGTTTAGAAACGCATTGTCGGTTATTAAATTTTAAAATAGTTTTTAAATGTGTATTAAAAAAAAACAATAAAGAATTATATTTATTATATAGCCAAATCATAGTGACTTGCTATTGTCTTATTAAGACATCAAACAAACATGGTAATGCATGGTTATTGTTTATATTAAGTAAACAATATTCTTTGTGGATGTGCATAAGATATCTTACGTATACCCTATGGATATGGAAGTAATGACGTCCATCGAACTTCTGATTATGATTACTATAGACATCATTTGGACTTAATATAGACATCCATAAGATTTCATGTGCTATATGGGTAACGTACGATTATTTTAATTTAATACTGATAAACAAGACTGGGCTTTTATTTTAAAGAAAATTCATAACAAATGCAACAATTTTAATATTAGCGCAGATGTTCTTGTTTTATTACTAAAAATAAGTAAATATTTACAAGACTTGTATCAAAACACAAGAATTCCTTTAAAATATTAAAATTTAATCTCCGTCTATGTTACCCTTATAGTTTATATATAATAATTATTTTGAATATTATAACAGTATAAACAAAAACGCTTAAGAAATTTATTCATTTACTGTAAACAAGTGAAAAGACAAATCAAATAATAAATGTTGGAAATGTTGTCCTTTTTATTTCTTTTTTCCTTATTTCTTTGTGTAGTTTTATATGTAGGCAACATCTATCTCAATATCAAAGCTATCGAATCTTATTCGATTTGTTGAGAAATGCCACTTGTCGTGCTTTGTTATTGGCAGCATTATAAACATTAACTTTATTTGTTATAAAGTGTATAGATTTTAGAAATATATAGAAACGATTGCTGCAAATTATACATAATTTGTAGTTTTTGTAATGAAATAGCATTAAATTTGAAATAGAATAAAACAAATTTTCTATAATAGAATTATTTACCTAAAACAAATACATAAAAAATAATTATAGATGTTAGTTTTTACGGCCGTTATCAAACGTAAAAAAACTAGTGTGGTCACCACACGACTGTCCTATAAGAAATGATGAAGGCATGCCTACATATTTTTTTTAAGGTTATGTTGTCATAAAACCACTTTGAAGTAATATGTACACATTTCTATTGACTTTCTAGCATGCTATAATTTTTTTGAAATTTTTCTTTTCGATTTCATTAAATATATAACCGAATATGGCAAATTAAGCTTATGTTGTCATATTGACTAAGCCCTATATTTGTGCGCCTCGATACTGCTTTTCATTTTAGTAAAACAGTAAAAATGATTATTTTTAACGTATTTTGTTTTTCATTTAAGATATGGAATTTTTTTCTAAAAAAAACCTCGCATGCAAGATTCGAATCTAGATTATATTTGTGAATTCATTTTAAATTATAAATAAAATATCTATTAAACTGTTAATGTTAGAAAATTATTTTATTCGAATAAATTGTTATGAAGATTTATCTCTATAAGAAACTGTAAACATAATTTGACTAATTTACATACGTACAAAATTATATAAGAAAAACTGTTTAAAATGGCGGATATATTCGCTTTTGGTTTCTTTATCAGACCCATCTTTTGATAGAACCGAGAGAATATGAAAATCCAGCTCCATAACAAATTTCAATTTACAAAGACTTTTGGTTCGAGAGTTATCGTGGGCACATCTAAAAATAATGTAGATGCAGCACTCCGTGTATAAACAAGTCACAAAAACTTAGAACAAAATGTTAATTTAACGTATCTTTCCTTTCAAGATATGGATTTAAAAAGAAATTGTCGCAGGCAGGATTCGAACCTAGATTATACAGTGTGTCCCCGGCAGTGTTGTGCATTATCTAGATAATATTATATAGATAATTCATCTAGATAATTTTTCTTCATCTTTTTCCTTATCTAGATAAAAGTATTGAATATTATCTAGATGATTATCTTAGATAATTTTTCTGTTATCTATCATGAAATTATCTAGATGATTTTTTAAAAGTATCATATTTTTTTTAGTTAAGATTTCCTTTTTTGTAATTTTTATATTTGTAAAAATAATATAGTTTGTAATGTCTGGAGTAATGTAGTATAGCTCAGATCGCTAAAATATGATAAATAATCGCCATAGATGTTTCGCATTTTTGCAGATTTTCTGCTGACAAAAACTAGACTCACATGACCTTGAGCGTAACACATGCAATACGAGATATAAACAAAAATCCTAATCAATTTTCTTTTTGAAACTGAACCAATTGGGATAAGTATCTTATCGTCTTTAAAAACAATAATAAGCTTTTTGATATACTATACATACATTTATTTAACACATTATCTTGCACAATTCATACATTGAAATTTACAGCTACTAATTTTGTAGTTTTGAAAATCTAATTAGTTGAAGTGCTAACACAGCAAAACTATGCCAAAGTTAAACAATGCTTAATTCAAAAAGAGAAAATTGATGCTTTTGGGCAGTTGAAAGTGGCAAACCTCGATACACGTGATTTAGAGTTCTTTTTTTTACCTTACTCTTTAAATAAACTTGAGCTAGCTGATGTAAGCTGCTCAAAATTTAAAATACAATAAATTTTTGAGGATCAGTTGGTTTTTTGTGAATTTGCTTAAAATTACATATAACTACAATGATAACTTAAATTTAAAAGCAAAAAGCAATAATTCAGGGAGTTTGATTGACGGCTATGAGCAATAGTTTTTATAATCTTTTAGGTTCAAACTGACGTCAATATTAAAGCCGGATTTTTGCTAACCGCTATAAAGAAAAACTAATTAAGTTTAATAGACACGTCTCCATTTGTGAAAAAGTTTGGCGCTAATTGAAAGACTTTAGTCCTGATAGTCTAATTTTTGCTTAGTAATGAAAAATTTGAAAGGACCATATTGTATGAAGATTTGTAAATGATGAAAATTGTTTTATATTTTACAATAGTAGGTCATTAAACCAATAAAGTTTCTATCATGATTTGTTTCGATTTTTATTTTCCGTTTGTACCAATGTACACAGAGAGGAACATTGGTACAAACGGAAATTTAACGAAGCGGCATTTATCAACAACAACAAAGAAATTTTCAGCCAGCCAAGTGTCGAGATAAACAACATATGGAAACCATTAATCGAACCTCTAAAGCAACTTAAACTTAAGTAATTTTGTTAATTAATTGTTTACGCTAAGTTGATTTAGTACGCTTGAACGCTTCATCGAATATGTCTTTAGTATATAAGCTCCAGTAGTTTCTAAGTTTGTTAGTATTCACCTGATGACGATTGCAGATACCACAGCAATCAAAACGTTGTGTATATTTGTTTCAAAATAATAAACAATTTTTTAACGTATCTTGTTTTTGCTTTAAGATGTAGAGTTTTTTTCTAAAAAAAATAGTCGTAGGCAGGATTCGAACCTAGGATTATATATGGAATTCACTTTAAATTATAAATCAAATATCTTAGAAAAAAGTTTTATTTGAATAAATTGTTAGGAAGAATTAATTCTATAAAAAAAGTGTAAAAATAATTCGAATAATTTACATACTTACAAAACTATATAAGAAAAACTGTTAAAAATAGCAAATACACTCATTTCCGGTTTATTTATCAGACCCATCCTTTGACAGAACCGAGAGAATACAGAAAGCCAGCTCCGTACCAAATTTCAAGTTACTAGGACTTTTGGTTCGAGAGTTATCGTCACTAAATCGTTACAACAGACACACACAGATGCAGACACCCAAAATTTTTTTGTTAAAATACATTTTTGTAATTCAGGAGACCTTGAAACGTAAAATTATGCAAAAAAACATAGCTGTTATGAAAGTTAGACATTTCATTTCTACTAAACTACTCACGTAACCAATTATAAAAAGCAATTCGTTGAGGGTAATCTGCGGGGTTTAAAGCTTGAACGCGTTGAATGTGGTACGGATATAATTCTTATCTTAGGGTACGCCATACTACGTTTCTGAATACATTCACTTCCCGTGCGATTGTACGAACACTAAAAATAGGATTGTTGTTTACAAGATCCAATATTTCTTCTTCGGCTTCCATAACACGTCGTGTTCTAGCGTGTCCGGCATTCCGACCCCGTTTTAACCTTAAGTCGCCAGTATCACGTATATGTTGAACAGTATTTGCAAATGCTCTAGGTACTAGATGTTGTATTTCAGGAAAACGTTCACTGTAAATACGTGAAAGCTTTTGCTGCGTTTTGAAGCGCTTTACCATAAACCATGTCTATTAATTCTTGAATCGAGAATTGAACCATAGTATTGATCACAATACGATAACAATTAGCAAACAACGAACAATAAACAATAATACCAAACAACGAACAACAATTAAAGACAAACTCAGAAACGAAATATACGATTAGGTTAACGTGACAAAGTGAACAATGAATCTATTGACTAAATCTGTACCAATGACCTCAAATCTACTAAATTGCAATTGTGCTTATGCATCATCTGATAAGATGTATCACCGAAGTTGTTTAAATTGCGTAGGTTTATGGTCAGTGGTTCTCAAACAATTTTTTCATTGTATTTAGAAAACCTCTAAATCCTTTATTTTTAAACTTTTATTTTAATTTTATTTTGCAAATCGATTGTATTTGTCTTTAACCATGTCTTATAAAAATAATGCTCGTATTTCGAGGACACCCTGTATATGGAATTCACTTTAAATTATAAATCAACTATCTAATAAACTGTTAATTGTAGAAAAAAAATTATTTGAATAAATTATTAGGAAGAATGAACTCTATAAGAAACTGTAAAAATAATTCGAATAATTTACATACGTACAAAATATATGAGAAAAACTGTTAAAAATTGCGGATGCAGCCACTTCCGGTTTCTTTATCAGACCGAGAACTGAGAAAATATGAAAAGCCAGCTTCATAACAAATTTTAAGTTACTAGGACTTTTGGTTCGAGAGTTATTGTGGGTACATTCAAAGATAATTTAAATAAGATATCGTGTGTCCCGGAAATTCTGAAACATACAGATTAACATACAAATTTTGATTTTTATGTTCCCAAAAAGTTTTTAAGATATTTTCAGTATCAGAATAATAATAATAATTTTTAAAATTTAATATCAAATATCAAAAATATTTCCTAAAATGAATCGCGTGGTAAAAAGTTTGTTTAAATAATAGATGTAAACAGCGTATCACTAATAGTCACTTTGGTGTAGTACTATCAATCGTACGACTGCGGTTATTACCGATTTTTTGCCGTTACGCACGAAGGTTCAAATTCCAATGCGGTTCATGTTTTTTTTTATTGTAACATTATTTTAAATTAACGACGTTTAATTTTTATTAGTAAAAAGACACAATTAAACGTGTTAATTGTTTTTATTAAATTCATAATAAATCTATTATGACTTTAATTAAAACAATTAACACGTTTAATTGTGTCTCTGTAGTGATAATGAATTATTGTTAATTTAAAATAATAATATAATTTAAAAAAAAACATAAATTGCATTGAGATTGGAACCTTCGTACGTCGCGGCGATATTACCGCAGTCGTGCGATTGATGTCACTACACTAATGTAACCGACTCATATTGTTATGTATTACTTATGTAATACTATTGTTATAATACTATACTTAGTGATAGGAACATTTTGTTGTCAACTTTTAGTTAATTAATTTGTTTTTCCTTAATAGCATCATGTTTTAACTAATAAACACTTTTTAGTAAATACTCTTTACAAAAATTTTATAAATAGTCTTGTAATAGTTATAAACGGGGGTTATTTTTTATACGACTATACGTTGATTGTAATAACTCATTTACTTATAATAAAAGTTTTTTTATTTTATTTTTTAATAATCAGCTTATAAACTTTAAATCAAAATGAAAATAAACGAAATCATAATTATTTGTATTATATTTTAAACTAAACTTTTTACCACGCCATACATTTTTGAAATTATTACTGATATTTGTTATTAAATTTTGAAAATTATTACGCAAAACGTTCTCTGGTACACATTGTCATATGTTCTGATACTGGAAATATTTTAAAAACACTTTGGGGACATATAAATCAAAATTTTCAAATTCCCTATGTTAATCTGTATGCTTCAAAATTTCCGAGACACACGGTATAAACAAGTCAAAAAAAAATAGAGAAAAATTGTTATTTTTTAACGTATCTTGTTTTTCCTTTAAGTTATGGAATTTTTTTCTAAAAAAAATCGTCGTAGGCAGAATTTTAACCTAGGATTATATAAGGAATTCACTTTAAATTAAAAATAAAATATCTTAGAAAAAAAACACACACACAGACACACACACAGACATCCAAAATTTTTTGTCAAAAATACATTTTTCTGATTCAGGAGACCTTGAAACGTAGAATTATGCAATAAAAATTTTTTGAGAAAAAATTGTCATCTTATAGGAAAGGAATAAAGAAAAAAATCAATCAAGTAATTTAAAGATAATTGTAAAATAAAATAATAAAAACGTTAAAGATAAAAAACCATTTTTAAGCTAAAAACGTATTTGTTTTTAACAAATTACTTATTTTTACACAATAAAATACTGTTATGTTTTATAACAAAATTTAAGTTAGTTGATGCTTACCGATTTCTATAAACAATACATAATGTTTATAAGCAAGAAACTGTAAATAATAAATAAAACAGTACGTTAATCTACAGCATACACAATATGTTAAAACGTTCCGAACACTGCAGCATTTATCTTAATTAAGAAGAAGCGAAAAATGAACTACAAAAAACGTTTGCATTATTAAGAAAATCGATAAACAATAAATCAGTTTTTTTATTGACAATGCCATTAGTCTTTGTTAAATTTTATTTTTCATCTATAAACTCTAATAAACTATTTTTCGAGAATAATTATATTCAATTTTTTTAATATAAAAAAAATTGTGTATAAACACATTTTTGTATAATAAAATTATGTATTAAACACTTTAAATTTAGTAGGTTCAAAACGGCCATAAAAATGTAGAGACTAAAACGAGCAATAGATTACTTCATTAATTTAATTTTTTTTAAGTATTAAAATTCCACCCAAAAATAATAATATCCTGATATAGGTTGTGTACTGTATGAATTTCGTCCCGGAACGCGCCTTTGCTACATTCAGAATATTCCCTTTCGTTTTTTGTTTTTTTGACATCCGGATATTAAATAAAAAGGCATAATTCTGCTCTCAATAAAAGAAAGACGGTAATTGAAAAATCTAAAACTCACTGAGACCTCCTTTTAATTATTCTCACATCATCCACTTAATAGATGTGTTACTTGTGTAAAATTTGCTGGGGTAAAAACTAACTTATATTTTTGCAACGTAATTTGGCTTTATCGTCTAATTTCGGTGACTTGAGCTACCGCCACATGTTTGCCCCTTTTCGAAAGGACATGTCTGTTAAATACATCTTGCTGAAATCGATAACTTGGAGCACGTACTAAAGTGGACATTGATTACTAACACCAATTTGTCGCAGTAATTTGGAGTCAAATTGTTGAAATACTTTGTGTGATGGTCTATTAAACTTGGAGACACACCTGCAATATGAAGAATAAAAATTCGAAAGTTTGACGCATTACGAATCATTATTTGTGATATCAACCTATATCTAATTTTTCTTTTTTCTTTTGCTTTCAGCAATTTTAGGAAACAATTCAAGTATGCCGATAGCTATTAGTGTGACTAGAAAATCATGAGTACAACTCCTTTACTATCTATTATTTTCTGTATTTGTAGATGTTATCACGACTAATAAATGTAAATTTGTTTGTACAATTTGGAGAATTTATTATAAGTGCGATTTGCTTTTGATTACAAAATTACTAGATTTGAATCAAATTAAAGTTTTATTTCTCGCTTACCTATTACTTTATACTTTCATATTGTACTACGATAATTATTTCTACGAAGAGTTGCTTATCCTACGGGGCTCGCATCAACGTTATTGACTGTGATATTTATCGACAAACTCCTAACTAATAGCATGTATGTAAATCTACATTGTTTCTTTCCTTCTTTGTTAAAAATAAACATATATATATTTGTTGTTATATCCCGTGTCTTGCCATTTCTTCTCTTTCAGTGTTCGACGGATTTAAACAGTATCTGCAATTAATGAGTTTTCGACCGTTTTGGCGCTAGTTTTAATTATTTTACGATTGGCACACCAAGAATCACCTGCGATCTTTTTGCCGAATTGTATTGAGCTAGCCGCCTGCCTTAAGTTACGTGTAAATTCACGTAAGAAATTACACGTGCTTGTTAGATTTATCAACTATTATAATTAACACAAACAAAATTACAATTAAGCAAAAAAATTATAAAGGAAAAAAAAACCTATTTAAATTTTTGTTTTAAAAGATCAAGTTCAAAACACACCGTTTTGAAAGTGTTAAAAGTGCATACTTTACAAAACCACAATAAGTCACCAAACATAAAATTTTAAATTATTTTTTTTAATTAAATTAAAAATTTAAACAATATTTGTTAATAAATTTAAAAGTGTTTGATGGCAGAGCCATCTCATAGTATAAATTTACTATGTGCTTAAATCTATCTACAGTTAATAAATTTACTTACAAATATTAAATGAACGCATAAAATAATATAAAGTTAATTGATTTGGTTTAAAATGTTAAAATAAATTCAGTTGAAATTAGAAACATCTTATTTAGAATTCATAAAAAAAAATTTCTGATTTACATAAAGCAGTCTTTTGTTGTGTAATATTTTTTTATCAGTGTTATGTTTGTTTTTGAAAATTTAAATTTTTTTCTGCTTTTATATGCAGAAGTTTTTTATTATAGTGTTTCTGTTATTTAACATTATAAAGCCTTCTGTATCAATGTTATGTTTGCTTTTGATCATGTGTTGGGATATTGCAATAGTATTCATATGTAAATTTTGTATATCTGTAGAATTTTGTCACAATCAAATTATAAAGGATTGAGAAATTTTACTTACATATGTTATTTGTAGCATTTAGTAACTACTACTTTTTGAAATTTACTACTTTAACCCTCCCTTGCGTAAAAGTTTTTTATTCCTTCGTTGTGTTAAATGGCCTAGCCAAGGCACATATAAGGAAAAACTATTGAAATTTATTTTAAATAAAAGATGGTGTGTAAATAGTGTGTATAAACGTGTTTATATGGTGTACGTATCAAACAATGTTTTGTAGGGCTATGAATATAAGATAATAGATAAAACAAACTGATTTATGCTACATAAAATTTATTTTTTAATTTTATTTAATAATTAGAGGGACAAATAATGTAAGAAACTTATAATGTAAAAAATACTTGAAATGTTTTTGGAACGCCATCCTGTGGTAAAAATACCATATATAGAAAACTATAAATTAATAAGGAAAGTAGAAAAGTTGTCGTTGTATTTAATGACAGCGAAAGTCAACGATTTATTCACAAGTAACGGTCCGCTAGTTCTGATGTTGTTTTCCACAATTATACCGACAATATTCCTAATCTATTTGTTACAAGCTTATAGGTCTTACGAACCTTGCATGGCCAACTCACACAGTCGGAGATAAAGGAGATTCAAATACATAATATTTATAGGGCGCCAAATCTTTTATAAGTAAAACTTCTGTTTCGATCAGGATTGAAGGTCCAAGCTTGTAACGAATTTTAGGTTCGTAATCCTTGTTACACTGATGTTCGTGTAACCACAAAAAAAGGGAAAGATATGTTACCATAAAGAAAGGTTAAAATATGCATAACAACTATAATTTAATAACGTAGATTATTAACAACGACCTCCAAAAATTTTATAGTACATTCTAAACACATAAATGCCGGAAGTATCAACAACACACAATACATAAGTTACACATAGGGTGTTGATAAGCGAAGAAAAATTACATGATAAATAACTATGGTTAACAAAATGCAATAACACAGAAATAATTACTGAAAATACCTAAATGGTATTGAAACAACTATTGTAATTGCGTAAGTCAAAACAAGCAAAATTCCGTGAGTGATTTTTTTGACAGGGACAAAATAATTAAATAAAACTTACCCACAATCCAGTACTTACCCGAAGAAAACGTTTTCCTCGTTGAGTAGGCATAAAATAATTATGAATAGCAAATCGTGTCAACACAATGACTCACGAAAGTAGAAATCTACAAAATTGTTAATACTAAAAGAAATTAGATATAAGAACCCGATGTATCAAATTCTGTTTCTCGCAATTAGTAAAAGGTTAGTATCGCAATCGACTGACGCATAAGAAGTAGTATCTCGGAGAAACGTTCTTGTCGAGACTTTGTTTTTTTAGTTTGAACATAGGCTTTCCAGAATTATAATCGTATCGTAAAGGTATTTGTCTATATTAATTCCAAATCGATCGATAATGCATCGAAACATGCAGCCAAAAACGTGGCGGGACTTGCCTAGACGGGCTATCAAATTAAGAAGGACATTACCAAAGAATTCTAAAAACTTATAAGAAAGGCTTACCTTGTGATAAATAAACTACTCAAAATATGTTCTCAAATTAGAATTTTATATTCATTACGCCGATTTTGTACGATTCAGAATCATTTATCACAAGCACGATTTTAAGTAGTTGACGGTTTGACGCCTTGACAGAAAATGGGATAAACTAAACTCGGCAGAGGGCGTCAAAAACAGAAATCTAACTTGAAGATAATGAATATACAGGGTATTACATCAGAAATTAATGCACGTAACATATTTTATAAGTGGGGTTTTGACGGCGTTACTTGTCAATAGATTATTGCGTTTTGCTGTCATTAAATCAAATAACAACTTTTCTACCTTTCGTACTAATTTATAGTTTTCTAAAAAATATTTATTTTTTAATGACCTTGTGGCTAGACGTGTGTTAAAAGTGTGTTTTTTGGTTTCTACACCATGGGTTAGGCATATTGCAACTTTGCTAAAGTGGCAGGTAAATCGGGTTTTCCTTCAAAATCTGTCAAATTTTGCACAGCTTATTCAATACCCGGTATTGCGAGCTCACGGGTTTGGAAGCATCTTTCCATGTTGAAAGCATGAAAGTTGATGGTGGATCCTGTAGGCCGTCTTTGAGTACAAAAAGAGGCGGCTTACTAACCTTAAGTAGTTGTCGTAGAAAAAAATTACACATTCTAAATGTATGATAAATGCAATTGAAATTAACTAAATAATTAATTACTTTATGTACAACATAAATTAAACAATGTAATTAACGAAAAATAATAAATCTTGTTAAATCGGATTTTAAACCTTCCCGTTCGAGATTCTACTTTGGTCGCGTAATTTTCGGAATTAATCTACAATCTACAAGGTAAATATAAAATGGCGATATTTACTGCGTCAAGATGTGAATTGTTTTGAGTTTCTATTGGTTATTTTAGGTTGTAGACTTGCCAATTAATGACAGGAGTAGCAAAAAGTTGCCCAGAAGTAATTGACGGAAATTGACGTTTGCTCTTTGCCAGACTTTTAATTGTTCTAACGGAGAACGGTTAGCGATAACGAAGCAGTGTTTTTGGAATTTAATAGTCGAGTTCACAGGCTCCAACGTTTGATTAAGTTTACAAGAATTGGTGGAAAAATTAATTACAGAACGTAATTAACGCTTGCGCCAAGGTCGTGCTATGTTTGATTAATTTAGTACAATAATAAATTTCGCAAACTGGTGATTAATTTACTAAAATATCTTAAATAATGAAAAACGTTAGTGATTATTTTAGTGTGTAACGACTGTACTACCCTCAGGGTCGCTAAGTAACCTGTACAGCTTTTTAGTGCTATACTAAGTCGGTTATACAACTCCTCACAAATAATTTGTCAGATATAAACGTTTTCAGACAACTTTTGGTAGGTTAAATTGCACACAAATAATAACAAAAGTGTAACTTACCAAACTGAACAAAATCACTGACACAAGATAAAACGGCGACAATGAAATGAATAATTTTAGAGTTAAACGTAGAGTTTAGATGAGAAAATCAAAGTAAATGGCTGGGTAGACTCTTGCAGTCGTATGAAATAAGGCGGTCAATAAAAATTGCAAACGGATCGGGTTAAAATTGCAATCGGCACGGGTCAGTAGGAATAGCTCGAGTCGGTTAATAAGATTAGTTCGGTTTCAGGAAGAGTTCATGAATAATTGGATCTCGGATTCGAGTAGAAGTTAGATAAATGTGGAGTCCGCTTATATACCTATCGATGCTTTGGTTGAGTGCTCACGAAGATGGGATCGTCTTGCACGTCTTCGAGCAGTTGATGGGGTAAGTTTGCAAAATTCAAAGTC
The DNA here is from genome assembly GCA_035610365.1 of Aquatica leii. NCBI lineage: Eukaryota > Metazoa > Arthropoda > Insecta > Coleoptera > Lampyridae > Aquatica > Aquatica leii. Next base: position 38,423,592 of record CM069437.1, on the reverse strand, counting down.
CTCGCGTAAAGTGTTAAAGCTGTGCGCTGGTCTGATTTTTTGCTTGGTCTTAAGTGTTTAGAATATAAGAAATCAAACAAGTGATGGTAAACATATTATAAAACATGGCTAACGGCCATCGATTGGTTGCTCGTTTGCAATTGTAACCAGATATCATATTGTTCATTGTGTCGACACCGGATTTGTTTTACATTTTAATCTAACATGGTTGTTGGTTTATATTTGTTTGAAGTTTTTGTAGCTTATGTGTAATGTTGTGTTGACAATATCAAAACGTATTTGTCTACTTTGGCAACGTAGGATTACATAGGCACATTTTCACCCAAGAAGGTTAATAAAGTCTGGTACAAAAAACAATATTTTTTACGCGGCTTTGGTTTTTTGTTCAGCGGAAAACATAAAAGAAGAACATTTCTGTTTTTCGGTACAGTGTGGTACCCTATTGAGGTTCCGGACTACGTCAACTGGCCTAGGCTAACCAGGAGCTCGCCTATGAACAAACAATAAAGGTATTTATTGATTACCGATTAAGTTATTTATTCGCGAGTTCAGTGACTGAAAAGCTTTTAAATTAATGATGATAGTTCACTAATAGTTATTGAATATTAAGATGATTCAAACCCTTTATGATGTTTATGTGTGCTATTTTTAATTTTTATTTTTTTTTAATTATTATTATTTTTAAACATCAAAAGTAAAAGACGTAATGTAACTAACGTGTAAAGTGTTTTATCTACATTAAGTAAAAGCAATAAATAAAGATATTTTTATTTTGCCTACCATAATTTTAAGATTGTCAAGTTACGGCAGTTACGGAATTCATTTGATTTTATTGTGTTTGATTTTTTTTATTATGCGTACACGGCCGTGCATTATAATTTTTTTCTTTTTTAAAAAGGTGGTTTTTATTATTTTTATTTCATTTTAGTGTGATCATGTTATTCTTATCCAGTTTTGTTTTAATTTAACATTTTATTTGCGTCAAATTGATTTAAAGTTTTAATATAATTTTCTGTTTTGTTGATTGTCTAATCTCATTTCAATTATGTAATAAATGTTAAATTGTTAAATGTAACAAAACTTTTATTCAATCGGCTTTCAAGTATTGTGAATTTTAGATTATTACAGATTTTTCGTGTAATAGACTCTTAAGGTAAGTCCCATTTAAGTGTATCCATTTGAAGCGGACTTGTGGTTGGCAAAGGCCAGAAGTTCATTGAGCTGTACTCCTTCCTGACGCCCTTGGATTTTTGACTGTTTATTGTGCTTTTTGTCGAGTTTTCCAAAAACAATCACGGAATTTTGAATATATAACCCACCCCGTCGTCACTGAGCACCGGCAAAACTTTGTTTATGTTACTTTATTTCAGGCAAGTTCTATTGTTTCAACTTTTGCACGTAACATCTTTTGCTTGCATATTGTTACAGTGAACACGCTAAGAAATAACAGCAAGCCAAATCGTGCATATGTTTTAATTTTGTCTGTCGGCTTCCGTTTTTTTGGAGTTATATGTTAGGTTAGCCTCATTCCATTCCTGTGTTACTTCTATTACTTTCCAGTTTATCTCACGCACAATTATGTCTACTATTTGCGGCGACATTAATAATTAGCAGGACCTATTGGTCTAGTGCTGCTACTGGTAAACCGGTACCAACTACGTTCCAACGTCTTGTTGCTGGCGGTTCGTTATTCCAGAACAGAAACTGTGACATGAGGATTTGATTCAACGACTTCATCACTTTTTGTTTTATAAATGTTCTCAGATCCGGACAATTCTTCTTTACCTTGAGCTCATATTGATCATTAGATGTCTTTACTTAATCATAAGACACATAATCTACATCATCATTATTGTCGGATTTTCTTCTCTACTCTCCGCCCCAATATATTCAACCAATATCGTCTCGTGATAACAAACTTGTTCACTTGACAGGCGACTACAGTTTCTAAGAGCTATTTTGTCTAAAGATGCCACAATATAAATACATAACACGTGCCACTGACAAAGATAAAATTCTAAAAATTACTAACAATGCCAGTAATAACACTCAAACTTTCTACTTTACGTCCGCATATAATAAATAATCAATTACAACTAAATTTTAAGCAGCAGGTGCATGTTTATATAATATGACGCAACCTGAACCAAGCAAAACTTATTTACGTGTTTTGTGTTTAGACAAAAACTTGTTTCTACAAAAAAAACTAGAATCAATAACCTGCGTAGACCAGTTTTTTTGATAGCCAAAGATGGTAATAGTGTTCACAGATTTTTGATAAGATAAACAAAAAAAAATTTGAAAATGGAAATGGCTTCTGTAGACCATTTCACACAACGAAAGGTTAAATTTTATATTTATTTAGTGACGTTTAATTGCGTAAATAAATTATAGTTAATCATCATGATATATCCATATGGTTCCACAGATAGAAGAAAGGGCGCTCTTTAGGGCATTTTGCTGGCATAAGGATGTATAAAGTGTGTCAATTTGACTACTTTGGATTAGGAATATGTTTACAATCAAAAATAATATCAGAAATTACAAAAACTCGTTTCGGCAATATGGATGGAGAACAAAATTGACACACCTAATTTGTAAGTCTGATGGTTTCTAGGATTGTTATTTAATGTAATCATTTTTTTTGCATGTGTTTTGTTTTGTCGTCATCAGGTAAACCTCATCAGCAAAATCCAAATCTTCCAAGTTGTTATACAGATACCAATTTATGAGTTTTTTTGTTCATAGCTTTTTTTTCATTATACAATCAATCACTATCATTAATAGGAGGAGAATTTCTGCAGCCTTGTCACACTTACCTTGGTATTTCGAGTTTTTGAGTAAGTTGTCATGTGTCTTTTATATATCCTGTGGAATTGTTATAAAATAGTTTGATTATTGCTATATGTATATTTATCTGGAAAACTCTTTTAGAATCCTATAAAAATTATGAGAAGATCTTTCTCTACTTCAGCTGTTTGTTCTATAGTTCGTAGAGTGTGTATATGATTGTTGAGTCATTTAAGCGTGTCTCTATTCGTTGTGCTGAAATTCCGTTACTTATCTTCTACCGGTATACTTAATGCCTAACGTTTCACCTATTTTTGAAGTGAAACTTCTTTATCGGCGTTGGAAAAAAATTTACCGTCACATTTTACGCGTCACGTCACATTTTTTATCGTCACATTTTTCCTTTACGCGCCATCTTTTTTATTTCTAAAACGCAATAGCGACGTGATAAATAATATATCAATACTAAAGTGATCAACAAAATCAAAGGTTTTATTTTAATTCTAATTCCAGTGGATTTTTAACAAAAGTAAGTAATTATATCTATTTTTCTAATACTTGTTAAGGTTAACCTCAGTTTTTGATTGAACGATGACATTTTAAATTTAAGATATTTAAGGTTAACCTCAGTTTCTGATTGAACGATGACAATGACAGTAATAATTATATTTAAATTAATGAAATGCTGTAATAATTTTAATCGTTAAGATGCTATTAGGTTATTTTTAATTTAATTTACGCATCTGTACTAAATTGGTATAAGACAAATACTCAAGTTTACAAAAATTAAACTAAAATAAATGTTAAGAAAATGTTATTTAGTCGCGTGTACGTAAAAATGAAATAAAAAGACAAAGAAAATTCTCAATTTTACCAGTACTTGATAGTAACTTTTATATAAAACAACGCGTACGTTTTATTTCAATTTTTAACTGTAAGTTTAAATAACTTTTTTATAATATATTTAACACAATATATCTTATTAAAAAAAATGATGTAGCAATTGTGTAAACATGTAATTAAAATTTGCGTTTGTTAAATTAAAATTAGAAGATATTGATCTCTATTCAATGAACTACAAAATGTCTTGTGGGTTAAATATGTTTACGTAAGAATTTAAGAATCAATAAATGTACAGACAGATAAATTATTTTTGGTTAAGAAAAAAGTAATAATATCAGTTTAAAACTACTAATTAGAAACCATTAACACAAACGCACTTGAGACACCTTTATCTGATATCATTGGCCCTAGAACACCTACTACAGTCCGGAAAAGGGCGTATCGATGAGTAAATTGATATGGTTATCAACCTTGACTACATGTAAGGTCAGCTCTCAGTTACCTAAAATAAGCAACCTAAATGATGTCGACGTAAACAAAATGTAATTATTGTTCAACGGTAAACACGTTAAAGATGATTTTAGTAGCAAAAAGTTAAAGTGAAATAATTGTATTATTTGTATTCATGTCTATGATAATAAAATCCTTTTGTTTAATCTTTATCTAATTTAACTTTTTTGTATTCATGTCTATGATAATAAAATCCTTTTGTTTAAAATTTATCTAATTTAACTTTATTTAACCAATTTCTGAAAAGTTGCATGTAGATCATTTTGCGAAAAATAAGACCATAAAGAAGTTTCACTTCTTACATGTGTACACTAGTACACGCCCTAATTTTTTTTATTCAGTTTAATGTTCATCGTATATATTTTAGCAAAGTGTTCTACCTATGGAGTCTTGATTGCTTCGTGGGTAGAAAGTGTTTTCCCGTTTTTTCTTTTTAATTTGCTTGATAATTTTTTATTTGTTTTCATTTAGTTTTTTGTTATCTGTGTTTTCTTTTGTGCATTTTTCTGGCCATATTTTTATATTATCTTTGTTCTTTTCTGCTGAGAGCTTTGCTTTTGTTAATTTACTGTTTTCTTGTATCGTATTGTCTCAGCTGATGTTTTGTCGTTCTTTTCATTATAGCCTATCTTTTTTTATGGTTTTTCAGATTCTTTCAATATGTAATTTTGATAAATCGACTGTGGTGTCTAATTTCTTTTCTAATACTACTTTGAACTTTTATTTTATTTCTTGGTTTTCCAATTTGTTTATGCCAATTTTTTTTAAATATAAGCTATAATTATCTTTTATCCTCATTTAAAATTTAGCTCGTACTATTGTATGATCAGGTCCGCTTCTTTCATAGCTTCTGCATCTTGTAGAAAATTTCTCGTTTTTTTTCTAAAAGAATGTGATCTATTTGGATTGAGTTGTTCTGCTGGTGAAGTCTAGTTATTTTATTTACATCTTTTTGTTGAAACACTGTTCTGCCTATCATAAAGTTATTCATGACGCAGAATTCTATTAGTTTCGTACCATTATTACTTTCCTCAGTTCTTATCTACCTATCATTTAGATCTTCTATAAAAATTCTAACATCTCATTTGTATTTTATTTTCTTCCAATTTAGTGGTTTTTATAGAACAACAAAATTCTACAAACAACGCAAGAACATATATAAAAAAAATGTTATATATAAATCGATAAAAAATTAGATTATATTATAATAGCAAAAAAATAATAAAAACTAACCCATAATAAGTTGTCACAGTTTTTAAAAGTTGTATACCAAAGCTTCCGTTATTATGTATAAAGTTAAACTATTCCAATGCTTGCTACGAAAGTTACTTGCAACAAAATTTATAAATCTAATTGAAAGTTTGTAGAAATCTATAAATAAAAATAAGAAATAAACTTGTAAACATTTTGTTACTAAATTTAGAAACTTTAAAACTGGTAATAATTATATGTATAACAGAATTTTTTAACAAATTTTAGTGAACACTTGCTTATATTGTCGTAGTTATAATTGTAATTAAAATTTACAGAAAATAAATACTAAAAAAAAAAAACACCTACTAAGCACTAAGCAGTAGCGTGGAGTGAAAAATACGAAAAAAAAATTATAACTAAATGTAATACCTTAAAAAAGTTGCCTCTTATTTAACTTTTGGTAAAGTCTCGGGAACTTGCGACAACATCTTCTGTCTCCCTAGCGGTCTTGAAAAACTGAATTTTTTTATAGTACAAAAATATTCATTTATATGGAATAAACATTTATCTAAAAAAGCTGAAAATTGTACTTCTTGTTTATAAAAACACATTTTGCAAGCTACATGACGCCACCCTTGCCCCCCCCCCTCAATTAAAAAAAACGTAATGAAACATAATTTTTTAATTGTTACAAATATATTGTTCGTATAGTATTTTTGTTATAATCTTAACACATTACATTACTAAACAAAAATAAGATTCTAAAACAGCAAACAACTGTAAACATTTTAAACAAATAAACGAGTTATATAAAAGAAATGGTAAAGTATATTATTTTTTAATAACAAACTCTGATTTTGTATTAAAACACGGCAAGTTTTTTCATGAATTAGCTTGCACTCTTATAAATTCATCCCTAGAATCTGGGCCACAAACCGCTGCGGAAGCTTCGGTGACGAGTTTGACACATCGCTCAATGCAGTGCGTATAACAGGGGTATTTTTCAAAATTAATTCTGTATGATGATTCAAAGTTATTAATAAAGTCTTTCAGATCTTGTGTGGAAATTTGAGATAAAATTGGAGGTTTTGTTATCTCACATTTTGCCAGTCAATTAACTCAAAGTATTCGTTTGCTTCAAGACATAAAGCAGAAAGTTTAAAGACTCTAACATTTTTGGTCTTTCGTGGCAAAACACTTCTAGCCTTTAAAATACGACAAAGACCAAGTTCTCGTATATGTTTACTTTCATCAGATATCATACTGAGAATAATGTTTTTATGGTGACGAGAGAAGCCATTTTGCTGTATCACAAGATCAACAATATCTCTTAGGTCTTTTTCTAAGAAACGAGACAACCTTATGGACTTCAAAAGGTGTTTTGCACCGTAATTACATGTTGGCTGTGATTTTATAGAAAACCACATCGGAGCGTAAACATTTATAATAAATTCTGTCAGTTTCATTAAGCTTAAAGACGGATTTTCAGTTGAAATATAAAGTCAGAATGCGGTTTGCAGTTGTGACCCACCGTGAATGAGCCAGTTTTCCTGGATTTCGATTTGAAAGGGATGTATTACAATGTCCACTAGTAATTACTTGGCATATTTCAAACAAATAATTTTGGTCTGTACTAAAATCCTTTACTATGTTTTCGGGAACTTTGCCTAAATTACCTTCAATCGGCTTAAATTGAACTAGTGGCAGTTCTCGCACTTCTCCAGCTGCTTTCCAATGGGACCAGCAAATCCACGAGGCCCGGTAGTATCTCCGTCTACATGATGAAAAAGTTGACGAAGTGGAAGCTGGAATTTGCGTGTAACATACACACAAACTATTGAAATGGTTTTTGAAAGTGTTCTTCCAAAAGTCGTATTACACCTCCTTTAACACCCGTGTTTACGACGGTCCCGTCACAACCAATTGCTTTTAAACATCAATCGCATTTTCTTGTAACATTTGAACGATACTTGTTTTTACACTTTGTGATGTACCGGAGGTTGAAGAAACATGACCAATATATTTACCTTCAGGTTCTTGCACCAATATTATATGTTCTTCTATAATGGTTTGGCGATAAAATTTGTTACCTTTCTTTACTTGTGTTACGGTTTTATCCTTGCGCTCGTCAAAGTATATACCATGTACCTTAATCATATTTACATTCAGTTCTTGCAGCCGGAGATTGGATAGAGTTTTTTTGTCTGTCCTTCCTAACTTTACTTCTATCGACAATTTTAGAAGAATCCTCTGGTGTTACTACTGCAATATCATTTAAAGCGGCTGATGCAAGAGCAGCTGCAGATCTCTCAGATATGCCATGTCGGTCGCATGTTTTTGCGAAAGTGGTGAGCTGAATTTGCATTTGCGGTTGCCTTCCAATATTCCTGCAAGCTCAGGAAGGCGTAGAATGTGGCATTTCCGGCAACTCAAACTCACTATCAGAAGAGATGTTAGACTTTGAACTCGAAAGTAAATCTTTTGAAGTGACAGTGCAGGATACTTCTTTAATACTTGCAAGGTTACGGTAGTTACTAATTCCAGTAACTTCCATGTTTTACCTTTCCTCTCTTTGCGTTAGTTCTTTCGTTTCCTTTACATCCACCGCACCTATTACCATTTTTCTTGCCCCTCTTTGATCTAATAGAAATTCTTACTCATTAACAGATACCTTTTTAGATTTCTCACAGGTACAAGTTGCAAATACTTTGCATTTGCACGATGCTATATCAAAAAGTGTAACTTTACCATCCTCTTTAAAATTCAGGATTTTAGTTTTATAGGTGTCACTATTTTGTCTATTTTTAAATGGTTTCTTAAGTTTCATATATTTGTCGTAATACGAATTCAAAAGCTGTAATATTCTGTTGTGCGAAATTATAGAAATAGATGCTTTATTCCAAATTTCTTCTAACTTTACTAACACTTCTTCTGCAATTTCAGAGAACACAGGCTATTTTTTACTGTTTTTTTATTAAACCTAATCCACGCACAAAACTTTATAATTTGTTCATAAGTTGGCAAAACATTTTCAGGTAATTGCGACGGTTGTCCAAACACAAGGCAGTTTATGGCACATCTTGTATTTAAACCAGATAGACCTGCTTTTGCCATTTTTAAATAAACAGAACACAAAACTACACAAAATAAACAGGACACGCTTTAGCAGTACGAACTATACTCTTCTAAGTTTTCATGTGTACTGACTGACACTAAAACAAAGCTAGTGGAGGGTGGACGAGCGTCAGTTAAAAATATTTTTAGACAAGTTAGAACTTGCCGTGGACGCGTGCGCAAGAACGCTTGTTTTAATTAACAAAAAGTGTAGTATTTACATAAAAATTTTACGGCTCTTAGGAATGCAAAAAGTGCATTTTTAATGTAAGAAAAATTATTACGCGTTGTAACCAATATTTTAGTATAGTTTTAAGGTTCATTAAAGCAATCTATATCTGATTTTAAGATTATTCTAAAACTTTCTAAAAATCTGATTTTCTAAAAAATAATAGGCCGTTGGGGAGGCAGAAAAAAATTTAAAAAATTTTGTTGTTTGCAAAATGCTTTAAACTAAAATACGCAGCTTTTGCGCGCTATGAGAATTAAAATTTTGAAATTTTGTTTTTTTCTCCACGCTACTAAGCAGCCTAGGAAAAAGAGAAAAACCTAGAGACTAGTCAACAAGTTCAAAAACGTGTTAATTCTTGAAATACCTTCTAAAAATATGAACGATAGCTAATTAGATTTGGAATGTCGACTAGAAAAATTTATTAAAATGTTTTTTAACAGATACAAAATTGCAAAGGTTATATATACAAATTAGGATAAAATAGCCATTTAATTTTTTCTCAAATAACTCAGAAACTATAAGAGATAATCGAAATCTAAAAAAAGATTCTTAAAAAAAAAGAAAACCACCAGAAAGTTTGAATTTCCAAACTGTATCTCTATTGCTAATCATTTTTAATGAACGTTTAGGTAGGCCTTTGCGTGACTATTTCGGAATGCGCGCGCAGCTTCGAAGCGACTATGTCAAATAAAATATTAAAGTATTAAATGTTAATTAAACATTTTAAGAAGGTATGGTGTATTCTCAATACTTATGGGAATAAGGTCCCGTTGGAAAAATTAATCTAACTTAATTTTTGAACAGGTTAGGCGATTGTTAATTAAGAAATTTTGTTATGACCTCCGCCATCATTGCAGCCAATGAAAATTGTCTAAATAATAAACACAAATATTTTTTGCTTCTCAGAGCTTTTTTTATTTATATACTCAAAAGGATCGTCAAAAAAATTTTTTAAAGGTGATTATTTTGTCTACAATAATTTTGCAAAAAAATGAAAAATCCAATAAATTTTGTTAAAAATTTCTTTTTCAATATTTGTTACGGTGTTACTGTTTTTGTATGGAGGAAAGACATTTATTAACGCAAAAAAATATTTTTACGCCATTTGTTTAGAAATTGTTCAATAACAAATTGACTACTTCAATATTTTTTTAATTTTTTTTTACAATTTTGTCATAAAATTATTATAATACAAAAAATTGTTTTTCTTAATAACAATTTTTAATCGTTTATAATCGTTTTTTTATACTTTTTATGTTTAAATAAATAGTTAAAAAATGATTTTTATTCTTTTCGTAAGTTTTCAAAAATTTATAAATAAAATATTGTGATTGTCAGAATTTGTTTATAACAATTTGTTAAATAAATAAACAATGAAATTGTTGTTAAACTTTTTTTGTAACGATATAGAGGCTTGTCAAAGATGATTAAAAAAAATCATTCCCTAATTATTAAAACAGGCGTTTTGGAAGTTTTATTTTATTTACAAAGGACGATGTTTTTTATTTTCGAAATGATTACTTGTGGTATGAGAAAAATCCTCACGCAACATTTTTTTGTGCGCATCAACGACGTTTTTCAGTAAATGTATGAGCTAAAATCGTAGAGGAGTATGTTATTAGACCCCTCATTCTCCCAAACCGATTGGATAGTAAAACTTATTTTAATTTCTTAAATAACATTCTGCCAGAGCTTCTGGTTGATTTATTGCTAAACGTCAAACAAAAATTTGGTTTCAACATAATAGAGCACCAGCTTACATAACCCGATTTTATAAATGTTTTATTTTCAAAAATTGATTAAATGGTTTAGAAAATATATTGTTTTGAAATTATTGATCGGTGGCCATTTTGTTATTTTATAAAATAATTGTAAATACAAATAAAATTAAAAAGCAAACGCTAAAAATTTTGGTATTGGTTTCTTAAAATAAAGAAGTAATGACATTTTTTTAAAAAACAGAAAAACGCCAATAAGTTACTAACTGTCATTTTTAGATATTACAACTAAGTATTAACACTCTGTATATAGTATTTGTAATAACATACTGGTCGGAACGAATTGACAACGTTTAATTATAAAAAAGAATAGTGGTGCTTATAGTAAATACTTGTGTCGTTTAGCTCTAAACTGGCTTGTAATCATACATATCTAAAATACAAATCAAAATGTAAGAGACAAATAAATATTTTAAACACCAACGTGTTCTTGCAATAAAGCAACAAAAAAAAGCGTCGTATTTCCCAATCACCTTACAAACCTTATTCTACGCAGTGTTGCACCGATAAATCGTTTAAATAGGCGTGAAACTGTGTAGTGAGTCCTAATTTACATAATTCAAAATTTGTTTGTACAAGTTTTCCCAATAATGTGATAGGTATCGGAAACATTAAGTAAGTAATTCAATAATGCATAATATTGATCTCCATACAAAACAGCCAAGAGATACATAAAAAGAAAATTTACAAGCCCAAAGCAACTGTTAAAGGTGTGTAACACAAGGTGATGAAACGTGAGGCTAATACGTGGAGACAAATTCTACAACAATTTAACACGCCATTTTTGAATGATAGCTTGGAATATTTATGCAGAATACTTATCAAGCACTAAGTACGATATTACATGTATGAAAGTTTAATGTACAAGAAAGTAAAAATTCAGAAAGTAATGCAATGCAATGTTGCCAACTAACTGATTTAAATAATAATTGTAGGTAAATAAATAAATTTAGCTGTTTGTAACAGAAGTAGTTTGGTCACTCAATGGTCAGAAGATCTGAGCCGTGTTTATACCAATCGATTGGGTGCAGTACAAAACAGAAGGTTAAAATTCATTACAAACGTCTTATGTCCAAAAAGCCATTACGCAAACTTTTTGATAATGATGATAAGTTTAACGTTTATATAATAATTATTTACTTTCTAATTTGTCATTTTTAAAAGCTGTCATATTTTGCTGATTATCTTAAAAATTATTTTTTGAGATATTTATATTTGGAACGATGTAACTTTAAAGTAATCCCGACTAAAATATTTTAAATTGAGTGTAAATAAGAATTAAAATTTATTCATACAAAAACGTTTTATTTTTAAATTTAATAAATTGTTTAATTGGTATCAGAATTGAATACATTACTAAGTACTTGTAGCAATTAATTATCTTTTCTCAAAAACAAATAAATTGAGTAAAAAAGTATTTTAAAAGTATAATATAACAAAAAAAAATTCTGTGAATTCTATAGAGGGTTATGTGATTTATTAGATGTTCTTAATAGAATTGGCGATCATCCAGTAATAAAAAATATAACAAAGCTATAAGTTATTGCTTTTAGTTTGAAATATTTTTTGTGTATTGAAAAAAAAATTTTTAGTAACTGAACGAATACTTTCTTAACAAGAAAAAATACTATCAATAAATTTTTGATTGTGTTAATGAATAAAAAGTACATTTTTATTACTTTTGCTTGTTTTACACAAATGTTTTATTTTATGAATTCATGTTGTTTTAATAAGAAAATACAATTATTAGTTACATTTTTTAGTTGTATTTAAAATAATTTCAGAACAAATAGTTATTGCTTCTACAACTATCTTCTGTAACCGTCGTTTTGTGCTTAATTTTTTGTGAAAGACCCGGTATTTGTATTTGTGTTATTTAATTTGTCTTCTTTATAACCATTTAAGTAGTTCGATTTAAGTTATCTCACGTTTGTAATTTCATCTTAATTGTAAATTGTAATTTACTGAGTACATTTAAGTGCGTATGCACTTGAATCATTTAAGTCAATTTTGTTGTTTCGAGTACATTTTATAGTTTATTAGTTCCGACAATTTCTATTTAGTTTTGAGATACAAATAATTTATATTTTAAACAGTTATTTGTGTTAATACCATTAAGAGACTTATTTAGTCATTATTATTTTGGTTACGGTTGCAAGTACGACCTGGAAAACTTTGTTGATGTTTTACTAACAATGTCATGTAGCGATACTATTTTGTTTTTTTTATGCATTTTAATAATTCTGCTCTTAACCCAGGTGCTTTCCCATTTTCTAATGTTTTTTTACTTCTTTAATTTGTATACTATCATTTGTTTTTTATAGTTGTATACTGTATATTTCTTCATCTGTTTTTTATTTAAATATGTGCTTTGGTTTCTATTTAATCCTTGTTAATGTCACCTGCTTTTAACATATCTTCAAATTTTTTTCTTTTCTATTGTAAGCAACCTTCTTCGTCTTAATAATGTTTTTTTATTTCTTTGTTCTACCAGCTTGTTGTAGATTAGATTCTCATGTTGTTGATAATCTGCATGCTTTGGTTCCTGCATTGTAAATATGTTTTTTAATTTATTTTATTGTCATTTTCTACAAATCATCTTCTGTAACGTGTATTTTCTTGGTGATCTATTCTTCATATGTCTTTCTTATTTGTAGTTTTTTTATATTTTATACAACTTAATAGTTTTTATTTCTTTTTTGCTAAGCACCTTTTTTATTCTATCATATTTTCTTACCTTACTGTCGATATTTTGGCACCACTATATATTCCTACATTTTGTATAGTTTTTTATATTTTTTTTTGTTATAATATAGTCTATAGTAAATTTTTTATTTCTTCTTGGTTCGTCTCTAGTCTTATTTGTTTTGTCATACACTATTTAAATCTCTTTTAAAATTGTTCATTTTTATTCACCGTATTATTTTTTGGTTGGTTCATAAATTATTATTGCATTTATTTTTTTTTCTGTTACTTTGTGCAGATGTTAATTTTATTATTCTTTAACTTACTGTTTTCTATTTCAGTAGATTTTTTATATACGTTGGGTTTATCACACAGCCTACTCCTGCTTCGGTTCTTTTGTTTATTTTTACTCCGCTGTAAAGCAAACCGTAGTTTTCCATAATTATTTTTCCTGTTTTTTTTTCTTTATCCCAGATTTTTATTTTATATTTTATAATTTCTTAAATAAGATTTTTTTACCAATTATACTCTTAATCTTTTATGTTTTTATACTATGCCGGTTATTTTTATTTATTTTTTGCGTCTGTAGTTTTTCTTTTATGTCATCATTTATTTTACTCACTGTAGCTCTTTTCTAATTTTACAGCTTTTCTGTTCTAGATTAAAATTTAGTTGTCATATGATAGCACACTTTGACTGTTTTTTCTTTAGTTGCTTCTTCTTTTGCTAGTTTTTGTATTATTGTTTACATATTTCGTTTATTTGTTGACGTCGACGTTTTTGTACACTTTTAGTTTAGAATTTCTTTCAAAGTTTTTTTATTTGAAATCTTTAAATCTTTTATCTTTTTTAAAACTATTGTTGTTCATTTCTTATTTTTCTATTCCTTCTTGTAATATTCTTGTTTCTACGTTATTATTCTGCTGTTCTTTTTTTATGTCTTTTATGTCTCCAATAAGATTTTTCATTAACTTTATTATATTCTTCATTTTGACTTTTATGTTTGTTCAAAGAACTCAGTTAAAGTTGATGTGGTAATTATAACGTAAGTTTAAAAAAACGCCAGAACGGTTAGAAATTAGAAGGGAAGACACCGTTTAAATTTATCTAAGGCTGACAAAAAAAACAACATACAAGTTGTAACACAAATATAATTTTAGGTTACCACAGAAAGAAAAATTGAAAAAGAGAAACGGAGTAGATTTACATAAATGCAATTAATTTATTGTTAGTATTTAGGTATACATCGCAGATAATAGTTGTTGATGCAAATTCGCTTCGATTAGGCAACACATCGTACATAAAATTAAACTTGTCGCTCTAACTTTTACATTTTAAAAGAACAATTTTACATTAGTAAATATGATACACATATGCAATACCTCGACAATTAAGAAAACCTGAACGTATCTTTTGATACTTGGAAGTATGCATTGAAAATGAGCGTTTTTTAAAATAAAAATACAAAAAAAATATACTGTCCATCGGCAGATACGACCATCTCTTATCTTTCAGGTAGCATGCATATTTCGCGCAGCAAAAAGTCTAGGTTTTTTGAGGTAATTTAGTCATCGGTTCATTTTTGGTATCGTCATAAAAAGAAAAATCGCTGCTCAGCCCGGCCATGTGTAATCGACCAGAAAAATAATAATTGGATGGGGCAATGCCTGGTGAATACGGTAGGTGGGGTAGGACTTCCTATTTGAAGTCCTCCAGGTAGTTTTTTACAACATTTGCAACATGGGGTCGTGCGTTGTCATGTTGAAGAATAACCTTGTCATGTCTTTCGGCGTATTGCGGCTTTATATCCTTCAATGCTTAGCTCAGTTTGATCAATTGTCGTCGATAACGGTCTGTTGTAATCATCTCGTTTGGTTTAAACAGTTCATAATATATTACTCCGGGCTGGTCCCACCAGATACAGAGCATGAGCTTCGAACCATAAATATTTTTTTGCTGTCGATGTTGATGGCTCGCCGGGCTTTATTCATGCTTTTCTACGTTTGAGGTGGTCGTAACGCATCTACTTTTCATCACCAGTAACAATTCGATGCAGATTTCTTTTTTGTCGCGCGAGCAGCTGTTCGCAGGTAAAAAAATTGTCTTTCGATGTCCATCGGTTTCAACTCATACAGCACCCAATTTCCTTGCTCCATTCTCAGTTGTTTCAAGCGCTTAGAAACTTGATTGATCAACTACCAATATTTCCTCAAGCTCTTCTTGAAATGTTGAAACCATATTCTGCATGTTTGTTCTGAAAGGGCATTGTCGCCGTATATTTCTATTAATATTTTATGCGTCTCAGCTGCTGTTGTCTTTCGGTGAAAGTAATGTAAAAGAATTCCCCGCAAAAACGATTTTGTAGGCACAAACTCAGCCATTTTTAAAATTTCGGATAAAAACGTCTTTACACTCCGCGAGTTGACTGATGTTTTCACCCTAAAGTTTTAACTTTCAGGTAAATTTTATTTAAGCCTGATCAAATATATACCTGCGGAATTACGAGTGTCAATACAAAATAATATATTACACAAAATAGTTTTGTAGTTAATTGTGACAACAACCTGTACGTATAGTCGTACGTGCAGATGACTGACAACTTAGATAAAAAAATTAGAACAAGAAATACAATACTTAAATTAATTTTTTTCCTTTGAAGTATGCGGCTAGATAGCGGCACCCTCTCATAATTTCTTAAAATTCGCTGAAATAAACAAACACGTACATATAACGAGATCATAAATAAGTTCTCTTTGATTCATACGATCTATGAGAAAAACCAGATGCGGCAAGTTTCTTCTAGATTAATATTGATATTTGAATAAGTGGGTTTCCAATAGGGTGATAATTATAGTAATTAATCGAAGGTTTTGATATCCTTAATTAACGTAGGTGCAACACCCTTTTCACTACATTCTAGATTTTGATGTCATTATAAGAATTTTTTTAATATTAATTAACAGTCTCCGCATTAACGGACTGCGTGTAGGTATCCAAAATTGCTAATGACAATTTCAAGAAAATCTAATTAAATCACAAAAATAGAATCAATTCTTAGCCCAGAAAGACTCTTACATAAGCATCAAAAGTACTAACGTTATATGCGTGTAAATATTTAAAGATGAAAGCACCACCGGACGTGTACGTTAGATGATTCCCGTACCACAGACAAGGAAAAAATAGTTTTACCCCAGTTGACAGCCAGCACTCTCGATTTAGCAAAAAGTGGACAAAACTTATACGGTACGAAAATTATACCAAAACACTTTTAACATAACATGTTGTTTTAAGATCTATTTCTTTGTTGGAGTTCTGTAAGTATTTCTAGACTTCCTCGTCTGTAAAGTATGTCTATTTCATATAATTTTTATTCTTAATATGGTTTTGATTTGAACTTATATATCAGAGTAAAACACACAGACCACCACTAAACTTTACGACTTGGTCTCTTTATTTTTTATTTAAATATAACTTTGACATTGATTATACATTTCTGATTTCTAATCGATCATGTAAACAGCAATAAAATGACATTGTCTTGTATTGACTTGTTAAAAAATGTTGATTACTTGTAAGAATTAGTTTACATACATTATTATTTAGAGCATGTTTGCATTTAATACAAGTTCAACAAAATTAATTTTTGAAATAGTTTACTATAGTTTCATTTTGCAACTGCTGTAAACTTTCAAAATTTTTTTTGAAATACTATAAATTTGGCATTTGCAAAACATTATGTGGTTTGAAATAAGAAAAATATAAATGATTCTTTTGATATATAGCTATAGTTTTAGCAATTTTATTTTTAAATATTATTGTAATTGGTTTTTACCGTGCTATAAATAGTTAAAATATTTTTATCTAACTCAAGAACAACAAAACGTTTTTTTAAGTAATTTTCTTTCGATTAGTACTATTGTCTATTCTGGAATATTTGCTATTACGTTCTGCAGTGTTTTCTCGAATTTTTGTTTTTGTTTTTATATAATAATTATTTTTCAATTTTGTATTACTTGCATTTTTTCTAAATGACGTAATTGATACTTTAAAAACATTTGCTATATTTTCATTTTTTTTATTAATTTTTTTAATTTTTATTTGGTTGACTGCAAAAATAACATAATTTCAAAATTATTTTAATTAAATATTGCTTTTGTCAAAATTAGCATTGAGTATATTTCTTCATTGAGTAAAATGCTTCTGATTTTTAACACTGAGATAGAACCAATTAAAACTCTAAATTTAAACATTAAAATTAAAGTGACAAAGTCATCTAAAACAAACGTTAATAATGTGTGTGCGAATCAAACAATCCGTAAGTGTTGATGTAATTTTCTGTAGGGCAATGAAAAACATGATTACAGTTAAATAACTTTATTGTTGAAGATGTACAACCTGCCCAATGTTTGGGGTTGTTACTACTTAAAATGAATTGTGAATACTTAAAGCTACTCTAATAGTTTGCATTTCTAAATACAGTCATGCGTACTTCTACTCAACACGATATATGAACATTTAGCTAGTGCGCTGTAATACCCTAACGCACAGAATTTGTAATAATTTTTTTAGTCGACAATAATTTAATATAAACAATTACGTAAATTTGTGTACAAATGTACAATATAAAATCGTCCGTAACTTGACAGCTGTCAATGGCAAACTGTAATCATAGTTGTTACAAGATGGTGGATTTTTAAAAATTAAAATGTAATTTCTATAATTTTTACCTTCTTATACATGTATATTGTAAAATAACGTTTATTCATATAAAGTTTACTATTATCTAATTGACATACTTTTTAGATGTTTTCTAAAGCTTGGAATTTAGTGCTCATTTTACCGCACTGTAACGGAAATTACAATATTGTCATCTCACAATGTACGTAAAAAAAGTTACATCTAAGAATTATAAAATACGGTTTAAATTTGAAGAGACTAAAAAAAACTTTTCCATCGTTTAAAATTTGTTTTGCAGTTTGCATATTCGTCTGAGGGAACCCAATCTCAATAACAAATCCAACATAGAACTTGAACGCAAAACGTCCAATTTAGATAGTTCTGCCTGTTTATGTCTGATCTAAATCAATTATGTATTTTATATAAAACAACAGATTGAATTAATTGCAATTAAATTTTAAAATTTTGAATCTGGGGTCACAATTTATTGTTATTTTTATTTTATTTAGTACTGTAGAACAATTTTAGTTCTTATTATTTTAGCTACAAAAGTACAATAAATAAGTGTAAAATATATTCGTTGCGCAAACATTGTACAGAGCTTAATATTCATAATATATTTAAATATATTAATATTAGATAACAGTGCAATATTTATAATAATTGCTAATTTACAAAATAAATTATAGAAAGTAAAAAGATAACATTTTTATTTTATTCTATTACCAAATTGTTTGCTAGTTGACTCAATAAGAAATCATACGCGACAACTATACGTAAATTAGTTTAATACAACATATTCAAAATTTTATTTCTACACAGATTTATTAGACATATCTCAATTTTATTAAATTTTAAGTAAAATTTATTTGTATAATACAAAGCAGTGATTTTATGAAAATAAAATTATTTGCGTTGGTAGAAATTACAGTAGAATATTGTTTTGTTTAAATGTTTGTTTCAAGAGTTATGTTCAGTTTAATAAAAATATATACGCCAACACAAACTTTTTTATTCAAAAATAAACCTATATTTTATAAATACGAGTTTTATTTGTAAAGATGAGACCAAGCACAAATAATAAATGAGATATTACAAAAATGTAACTTACGAAATGAAATAAAATGTATAAGTTATTACATTCTAAGAGCCAAAATAAAAATACTCATAAATGATCATTTATTTTTTTTTTCGTTTTATACAAAAAACACCAAATGTGTCATTTTTATCTGGTGTTAAAAACATTTTATTTATTATATACGTTAAGTAAGACTTGTTCAGAAAATTGATGTCGTTATGAATAATTGTAATGCATCTATTCGCAATCTGCAAATGTATCTACAGCAAACTGTGAATTAAATTATCCAACGATACCAAGTAAATACATTAAAATCACAAGCACAAATGCAAGAAAAACGCTGCTATAAAAGAAATCTTACAACCCATCAAATTTGGATGAGAAAGAGAACTTTGTTTCCAACGAAACGGACTGTGTGCAATCCGAACCCAAAAAATCTAAAAACAACAATAAGAAACGAAAGGCTACTGAATCGCCCGAAAAAGCTGACAAAAGCTCTAAAACGCACCAAATAAATAAAACACCTAAAGTTGCTAAGCCACCGCCGGTGATTTTAAGTAATGCAAAGGATTATAAAGTTGTCAAGAATAGCTGAAATAGATCCAACCTTGGTTATAAAATCAGCATGATAAATAGTAATCAAAGCAAAGTTAATGTCATCCTGCTGCTTCCGCTAACGAAGTTTCCAGAAACAAAAACATTTAATATATAAAAGTAATTCAAAAACTCAAGAGAACTACCGTCGACAACAAGGTGAGCTACATCTGTTTGCTATTGTTTGCTACAACAAAGTTTATAGTATCCAACATATTAACCACATCAGGATCAAAATAGAAGCAGTGAAAAATAGCAATAGCACACATAGAGATTCTGCAAAAGAACGCCTGTTTGCGTAAAACGTGCAGGAAAACATCTAACTGTAAAAGATTGTTCTCTTAGCTACAAGAGTACAAAACCAAACACGTTACCAAGAACGTTACATCTCAATCGAAACAAACTGCCTCTAATACATCAATAAAACCTGGGATAGCTTATGCCCAAAGCATGCAACAAAAATAGTACTTGTTTCATCGACCAGTGAACCATTTATAATGCAGCTTATGTAGAATATAATAAAAACATTAGATCAAGTTAATGCAAAACTAAACAAATTAGAAACTAGAAGCACTGGTACTATATCTAAGACAAAATAAGTTTATGAACCAAAAATATCTACGTATTGTTAACGAGAATGCCAATGGCATACTAAACAAAAAACACGACCTTGAAGTATTCCTGAGCACTCAACACATTCAGGTTTATTTTTAAGACACATATGACAAACCAATTCTTCCTTAAAATAAAAAAATACAAAACATATTACACGGTTCACCTAGAAAACCAGGTCAGGGGTAGTAGTGCAATCATAATAACGGATAGGATCCATCACTATAAAGAATGTCATTTGCAAAAAAATGATAATCAACTAACAGTGGTTAGAATCATGTCTCTAAAACAGAAATTGAGAGTGGGGGCTGTATATTGCTCACCAAAATACAATCTTAGAAAAGAAGATTACCTAACATTCTCAAAACATCTTGGCGAAAGATTCATTGTTGGAGGAGACAACAGCTCAAAACATGTAGACTGAGGATCTAGGTTAACTACGATCAAAGGTAAAAAACTTAGAAAAACACTACAGAAACTAAACTGCAACTATCATTTGACAGAAAAGCTAACGTAATGGCCTACAGATCCTAATCAAATTTCAGATTTACTCAACTTCTTCATCTCTAGAAAAGTGTCGCTTAACTTTATAGAAGTAGAAGAAAAGTTTGGTATGGTTTTTGATCACTTACATCATCTTGACACTAATTAAAAGGACAATAAAAAAGAAAACTACGACTACTCTTAGTAACAAAATTACTGACTGGAAAAACGTTCATATTAAACTTCAAATTAACATTAACCTAAGTATTAGTTTAAGAACAAGTGAACAACTAAAAAAAAAGATGAAAACTTCACTAACCGTATCCAAACTGCGGCATATAACGACACTAAAGAGACAACACATGTAACCAAAGGTATACTCGCTTTCAGACCGAAACATGTTGCTGCCTCCTGAAAAGTTGCGGAAGTGATCATGTTACCAAAATGCAGGTACGCAACTTAGTGATTTCAGATCCTATAAACCTTTATCATTACTGCCAATAATCTCAAAACTTTTTGAGAAACTGCTGCTTAAGAGGGTAAGACCAATCATAGACAGTAATTGCCTAATCCCAGATTATCAATTTGAATTCAGGCAAAAGCACTTGACAATAGAGCAGGTGCATAGAATAACTGACATCATCGAACGAACCATAAATAAAACAAAACGCCGCCAAAGCAATTCGTGGAAATACTAACATCATACGCCACAGGTAGACTCTTCAAAATTAAACAACAAGAAGAATATTCAGATTTGAAAGTGATAAGAGCGGGAGTGCGTCAAGGTAATGCACTAGATCGTATCTTCTATTTGTTATACACTAACGATATACCAGATCTAGAGAAAACTACTAGAAAACTATAATGCAATACTTGACTGTGCTAACCAATGGTGGATACAGCTAAACAAGTTGAAATCGACCCATATTAACTTAACAAATAAACCATTAAAAGACTTGCCGTCTCTAGATATAAATGGCACTCCTGTACCCTATGAGAACAACGCCGTGTACCTAGAAATGGCTTTAGACGCCAAACTTTGATGGAAAGAACATGTTAAAAAGAAAAGAGCGGAATTAAGACTAAAATACATACAGTATTATTAGTTGATTAGAAGAAACTCCGAATTTTCAATCTCCAAAAAATTACTGATTTATAATCAGATCCTGAAACCAGTATGGCTGTACGGGATCCAGTTTTGGGACTATGCTACTGATTCTGTTACGTCCATGAATTTAAAAATGCTCTACCTTGTATATTGCTTAAATTAAAATTACTTTTCTATTTCTCGACGCCATATATCGGGAATCGTTGGCCTCTTCGTATTGAGAAGGCGACAGACGGTAATTTCTTCTTTACTATGCGGAGGTAATTGAACTTTAAATAATACCACCATGTACGAAAGGACATATGTACCAGACACAATTGAATTTCGCTTCGGAGGCAATTGATACCTAATGCCATCTTGAACTAAAAGACATATTGTAACAGCATACGATACGTTTCGGTTCTCTTACCTTTTTTAAAATGTTTTGTTACCTGTTGTACTTTGTGAGTCATCAGGTAGACACGATTATTTTCAGGAAGTTTGATTACAGGAAGCCAGTAGGAAAACGTTTTCAGAAAGTACACCTGAATCTTGGTAAGTCAATTTTTGATTTTAATTATTTGCTGTCGCTACGGTGCTACTCATGAATAATCATATTGACTAATCGTGTCGAAACGTTCAAATTGATTTATTTTTTATTACTATTACTCAATTAGTTTAAGTTAAATTACTATCGCATGCTGATTACGTCAACTGCCAATTATTATCATTATTAATATTATTTACTCACGAAGATTTTTGTATGTTCTGGTTGTTACACTTTTGTTTTAAGTGCTACAAGCTTGTAGCAATTTCAAGACTAAGTGAACAAAGTAAATGCTCCCTGGTATGTTTAAAATTCTGATCTTCATAGAGCTTTGCATCTCAACCGTCAAAGAACAAATCAACAAGTTTACTAAAAACCATAAAGCTAGACTTTACCTCTACCCCAATGCAAGGGCTCTTTAACTGCTGTGAACTTGTGTAGGTAGTATGTTGTGTATAAAAACAAAAGATAATGCGCAAGTGACGTGGTAACAGTGCTGAAAAATCTAGAAGACATCAACGGATAGACTCTAGCCGATAAGTACATAATATTAAGAATTGAGATAAAAATTAAGGGTTAGTCTTCAAATATTAGTTTTGATTGTAAACACAACAGTGCCACTTCAAAATAAATAAAAAAATTCAAGGTATAAAAAAACAAAATAATAAAATGTAAAAAAACAAAAACGAGAAAAAAAAAGTTTTTTTTACTGCGTTGTTGATTGGCTTGATTAAACCCTTACACAACACTATATTTGACAAATTTTCTACTTATTAATAATAGAAATATTGTAAAAAAAAATTTAAAAACACTTTAGAAGAACTAAAATTTATGAACAGAAAAACTCAATTTTGTCAAGTTGGCTCTTATAATAAATGTGTCAATGGTTTTTTACGTTCTCAAAAAAGGTAAACTGATCCCTGTTTTCTCCACTGTTATACTAAAAACCTTTTTTATTTGTCACTCGTTTTATATTTTGCAACGTTCACTTTAAATGCATTTGGCAGCATTGGAGTGACGCGGTAATCTTCTTTTCTTCCGATTCTTTACGTTTTTGACCAAAAACTGTACAGAAAACACATCTAACTTATTGTTTAGCTAAGTTTTTTTTAATTTACCAGTAAAATTCGAATAACCGATGCTTATGGAAAGAACCGGTGAGGTATGATGCACCTATAACTTTTTGCGGGTCGATTTAATTTTATTTCTTCGTTTCTAGCATTTGTTACCGTATCTATCAAATCACGCGTTTGGCACGTTTACAAATGTCTTTGTGAATTGAAATACTTTTGTTTTGTTTTTTAATTATCGTAAACGTTGATACCTTTCTTAAACTTGCTGCAATTGTCGAGTTAGTGACTGTTTTCACACTCAATACGTTAAGCATATTACTACAATAAGGAAGCTAATTGAACTTTGTTTATAAATTCTGTCGATGTACTTGTGCTTGCAAGTATTTTTTTTCACACTTTTTACATCAATTTCATACGTTAAATTTCAATTCAAAAATTACTAATTTTTTTATGGTGTACACTCAACTAAACAAAAAACGGGACTCTCTAGTTAGTTCGATTAAAATAGTTAGCGGTGTAAACTAAGCTTGTTAGAGAATACGATTGACAATCATTCGTGGGCGTTTGCGATGCTATTCAAGAAATTCAAATTAATAAACATTCACAATACCAGAAGGTCAAATCGTTTATCCGCAAAAACTAAAAACTCAATATATATTTTCAAATAAGTTTCAATTCTTAATTCATATATTACAACAGATCCAAAAAGATATTCTCTAGCGTTACCACATAAATTGAAATAAAGTTTGATTCTAGATAGTAAAAAAAACTCATTTTATTTGTTGACTGTTTTTATTTAAATTAAACATACGATTGCTAATAATGAGCATAACCTTCTTTATTGTCGATACATTTTTGCAGTCGTCTATGCATTGATGCTACAAGAACACGTAGGTAATCACCACTAATTGTTTCTCAAGCAGTTTCAATAGCGGCAATATTTTGTTCGCGGTTTCTGGCGATGAAATTGATTTTTTGTTGTTCCCGGATGGCACAAACAATTTGACAATTAGGGCTTTTTGTGGGCCATGGTACAAGTATAGGTTATTTTGCTGTATCTTGTTTTGCGCCAATCTACATGAATGTATAGGCCATTAGTCTTAAAGAATATACATAATAATAATAACAGTTTCTGAGTAACTGTTACATCATTGTTTGACGTTTATATTGTAATAGTAGAAAAATTAAGACAACTTTAAGTATTATTACACTTATTGTTTAAAATACCTAAATAGCTTTCTGTATTAAGACTACTCTCAATCCCCCAGCAAACGCCTAAACCATAAAAACTCACCTAACCTCATACACTTACTGAAAAATTTTTGTTACATTTTTTAGAGCTTGTGTAATTAACTCCATAACGACTTCTTAGAACTCAAATCACTTTTATAAGTGCGTCATTTAAACTTTTAAGTTTTTTTGTCACTTAAAACAACACTATTTCAAAGTGTACCGTATTGCAAATTCCAGACGCTTTTGTTTGAGATTATAACAGCGACATAGAACTAAAAATAGTAAGTAAATATAATAGTAAAATACTTCATTGTTCTTAATTGAGATTCCTAAAAAATTCAATAAGACGATTATTAATCGTATTATAGTAAAGCAGGATATGGGGGACAAGAGAAATACAAATTTTTTTGTTTTTCATATTAGTGATGGTGTCTCCCCCGCCTCTAAAAAAACGTATCGTGGAGATGCAATGCCACATTAAGTATGATTTATTTCTTTTTACGAAAATTATACGCTTTAAAATCCATACGTATCAACAACATTCAAATAAATGTCTTATTTTTGTAGTAGTATCGCAAAAAGAAAATTGATTGTATTAACGTTATCTAACAAGATTGTCATATTAAAAAATGCAAAAAAAAACTAAGAGCAGAAACATGGATTAACGAACAAAGCGTTGCAATCAATTTTATTTAAGCACGTAACCTATTGTATAAAGGTAAAATGCAACAAATATCTTTTTTGACACAAAATCACTACTTAAACTGTAATTAAAAATTAAGTGCAATATATTATATTTACAATGTTATTAAAAGGTTGTTACATGGGTGTAACATAAAATCCTTAAAGATCTTTTATCTATAACGAATAAAGATGCAGCTTGCTGTTCCAAATCATTCAAAAATAACAATACATTGATTTTTTAGTTTTTACGGATGAACGATTTGACCTTCTGCTATTGTCAATGTTTATTATTTGTCTAATTTAAATTTCTTAAATATAATAAATAAATTCGTAAACAAGCCTAGTTTACAACGTTAACTATTTTAATCAAACTAACCAAGGTGTCCCGTTTTTTGTTGAGCTGAGTGTACATTTGTTTTGTAGTATATCTGTTATCTAACGGAAACGTTTAGTACACCTTGTATAATTTACTTGTTAATTACTACTACTGTAATATTGTATTTATAAATATTGTTGACTTGATACTTTACAAACTTCGATTCTAAAACAAATTTACTTTTTGTTATCTTATATATGTTCTACTTGTATTTCTTTAGTTATGTATAGGTGTAAACCAGCACTTGTAAGTACTCTTATTCCGGCATTTTTTTAATAGGTTACAATGTTTATATTAAAGTCTGATTTGTACTCATCTCTTTACCTGCACCACTCTCTGATATCAGAGCTGCCGCTTCTACTTTATTTTGGGTTAAAACTGATTGTAACTAAAGCACTTTAGTTAAATGCACGTTACAGCCCAATAATTAATCTTTTTCTAATAAGAACTATAAATAAACAACAATGATTTTAGATTTCAATGCAACCAAAAAACAGATGCATGATTCATAAGAAAATATACTTGTGCACGTCGCACTTTTAAGTAGCTTTGTGATCACTTATGAATATTATTGCTTTTATGATTTACACTACTAAATATCCAAATTAGAAAAAAACTTTCTCACAAAAGACGCCTGTTTATTCACAAAGTTGTAAAACGTTTTGAAATTCCAAACATGCAAAAGCGATTAAAATTTGTAAACAAAATCACATGTTGTTAAAGCTATTTATGCGTGTAGACTAAAGCCAGTAAGAGACAATCTTGTCGCTAAAGAGAAACTTATAAAGCGAGGGTGATGTTGGCTTTGTCTCGGAAACTTTGATACCAAAGTTAACACAATATCCAGTATTTGCAAATAATTTGTTTGCAAAAAATATAAAACAATAAAAATTATTGTTTTAGGTACTTACTGCACAGACCAAAAATACAATGTAAAAACTTTTTATTGATTTATTTTTGTGTTATTTTACTTGTTTTCATTAAAAAGATTTACAAAATTTCTGCAATAATTGTGTTGCGTTTATTTTAATAAATAAATGTTTGAACTTAAATAAACAAACAAAATACATTTGTACTAAAAAAACATATAAAATCCTCGTAAAATCCCACGCTGTCCTTTGTGTTAATTTATAATATGTATATTGTATATTTTACCTTAAAAATTATTAAATCTAGGGTAAAAGTAAAGGCCTTCAACATTAACTGTTGTTTATCAAAATTACGTTGGTAAATACCAAAATAACACACTATGACGTGCTAAACGTTGATTCTTTTTATACCTTATTTTAAAAGTTAAAGAATAGTAATTTACATAACAAACGTCGAAAGTAAAGCATAGCATAACAAACGTTAATGCGACGCGAAACTGTATAAGCTTTGTACAAATTAAAAAAAAAAATTACTAAAAATATAGTGTTGATACTACATTTATTACTGGATTTGTGAAATTTTACGTTAACCTTAACATAGTTTTTTTAAAAATTTTAACTAAATTTTAAAATTTTTAAGTTACTGTTCTATTTGTTGCATACCCGTTCTAATATAATAATTGACTTTGAACACTTAATTTTAAGAAGACATCTACTTTACCGCTCTAGAGCTTTTTTTGCTCGTTACGTAACTACATTAACAAACGAATATTGACGTTTGTAATGTTAGCAGCAGATAATAGAAGTTTATGTCACTGACGTCAAAAGTGAAGCATAGCATAACGAGCTGAGAGAAAATTTAAAAAGAATGATATTGAAAACATGACTAATTTATTGTTGGTATTATGTTGATTACTAAAAAAATTTATCAATCTTAAAAATTAATTTAAAATTTTAGTTTATATTACTTTACGTAGCATACGCATTAACAAATACTACTATATAATAATAATATTTTTTATAGTATTTGAATTTACAAGATTTCTAAAACATTTTTTTTATTTTAGAGACTTTTAATGTATTTTCCACTAGACACACTACTACCTAAATAATATTACACTAACAAACAAATGTTGATGTTTGTGATGCACGCAGCACAAAA
The DNA here is from genome assembly GCA_035610365.1 of Aquatica leii. NCBI lineage: Eukaryota > Metazoa > Arthropoda > Insecta > Coleoptera > Lampyridae > Aquatica > Aquatica leii. The sequence continues at coordinate 38,395,971 of CM069437.1, read as the reverse complement.
AAGGTTTTTTAATATTTCTGTTTTTAATATAATTGCGAATCTATTTCTTTGTTAAACAATAGAAGAAATGACCAAAACAAATCGCAGATGTACACTCAACTAAACAAAAAAATGGGACACTTTGGTTACTTCGATTGAAATAATTAGCGGTGTAAACTAGCAAATGCAATTGGTGGCCGTTCGCGATGCTATTCAAAAAATTCAAATTAGATAAATAATAAACATTGACAATACCAGCAGGTCAAATCGTTTATCCGCAAAAACTAAAAAAACAATATATTCTGTAACGGTACAGTATATAACATAAAATAAATCGTAAAAAGTGAGTGTTAAATACGGACAAAAGAGAGAAAAAAGACAAAGATAATCAGACTGAATGTTTGTGACAATGCCTCGTATATAGAAGGCGGTAAGGAATGTAATGCAAACGCAGCAAAGATAAAACGTGAGAGCAGCGAAAGACGGCAAAAAGTAGGGGGAGCGGCAGCGGCAGTTGCAATGAGGTAGCCGAGAAAGAAGTAGGCTAAATACTGTTATTTTTAACAATTAATGCGCAAAAATAAACAAATAATGTTTAAAACAGAATAATAAGTGTAAACCGGATATGTATAAAAAAACAAAAGAATCCTCAAAACGTTATAGGAAGAAAAAGAAATCTGATTTTATGATAAAAAACGAGTGAAATTTAAATAAAAAGGGATATAAAAGAAAGAATGAATTATTTAGTGCCGCAAGCGCCGGCGGAGAAAAGAAGTGAAAGTGTTGGGTACCCAAAGAAAGAAGAAAATGACAAATAAAGTTTTTTGAGTTTTGTTGTTTTTTTTTTATTAAGGTTTGTTTTGCGTTTAAATGTTGCATGGTATTTTTAGATTTTTATTTCTTAAATAAGATTTTGGTGATCACTCAACTTTTGTGTAAATTTCGATTGTTTTGTTTCGTAAGATGTTTAAAGGAAGACTATTATCCAATCGAACTACGCATATATAAAATTTTAGTTATTTTTGTGAATTAAATATTATTGTTTTATTTAAAATGGCGATCCTGTCCATAAAAAGAAAATAAATATTATTGTACGCTGAGTTTTAAAAAATTACATTAAAAGCTAATGCCGTGCGGGTTACAATTCTTATTTTTGAATTATTTGGAACAGTAAACTGCATTTTATTTTTATACAAAATATTTTCGTAAGTAAATAAAAGTTCCATATTAAAACTGTGCATTATAAATTGTTACGCTGGTTTTCTTGTAACAACAAAAAAAGAGGCAACGGCTAACACAGTTTCCCCGGAGAGGGAGTCGCAGTCTTTCTGATGCTAAATCATAGATTAAAGCTAAAAAAAGGCGTCAAGACAATGAAAGATTAAATTAGGGAGATATCGTCTAACTCTACTCGTAGGTGAAAAAAAAACAAATAACATGACAGAAGTAATAACACGCCAAGTAGCAAAAATCAGTTACAAAACGGTTGTAAAGCTCTCTTCAAACTATGGTTTCAGTAAGATATCTAGTTACAGAATAGTTGCTGAGCCTTTCCTGATACGTTGTCAATACCGGATTTGGTCAGTTGCAAGGCAACTGCAGTAATATTATAACTGTTTTACAACGTGTCTGAAACCGTTGCAATTACTACTTTGTAACTGTTTTGCAGCGTTGCTATAACGGTTTTTTACAAATCATGTTTACCTATTCTGAATCGTTTCTGTAATGGTTTATCATCACGGTTTTGTAATTGATTTGTAACATTGTAGCTACCGTTTACAGCAACTGCTATGTAACTGTTTTGAAAACATGCTTATTACCATTATTTGAAACTACTTTATAACCGCTTTTGTTAAGCAACTTATCCAAGATTTTAGTTACTAAGTGCATCATAAAGATTAAAACAAAAGTAGAGATAAAAATATATTAATAAAAAGATACAGATATATAAAAAGTTATAATAAATGTGCATTATTTAAATTTTTATAGTTTCTTATAGAACTAAATTCAAACAAAAAAGGTATAATAAAAGAATTTTTACATCTGTTGCAAGTAGGTACAGTGTGTAGACTTTTACGTTGCGCGCTACCTGCACAAAACCCTGGTAAGGTCGACAATAAAGTATTATCCTTTAAAGTGATTACGAAGGTGTTAAAACATTTCTTTAGAAAAATACATAAAGAATTACTGTAATCGTTAAGAACCAAGTTCTTATATTGTCGTATACCTACTCAAAAAATAAATAAAAACCCATGTATAATATTAGTACTGCTGAAAATACATAAGTTATTAAATATTTCTTAAAAAGCAATTTTATTTTGACAAATATTACTTATTTATTTCAAAATTTGAGTTACAGTACTTAAGCATAAATAATGTTTGTGAAGCATTAGTAAACTCAATAGATTAAGAGACTGTGTAGATAAGAATGGTTTGTGGACCAAATACTAGGTTTTTTTATATGTAGGATATAATAATTATTTGGATTAATTATTAATATTATGTAAAATTTTGTATAAAATATTTTTTTTTTAAATAAACGAATTCTTGTAACAAAGTTAGTTAAAACTTGAATATTTGGTTTATTAGAAATTCCGTTTTATCATTATCTTAAAGAAGGTCTCATTGTTTAAGAATTTAAAAATATATACGATTAACACTTCTATTTATTATAATTTCATTCTAATCACTTTATTGTATTCGTTTTCACATTTTCAAGCATGTAACGCTTCTTTTATTGCTGTAACTCAAATTTTAAAATAAACGAGTAATATTCAAGTCAAAATGAACTTGTCCTTTAAGAAATAATTTATCATTTATGTATTTTAAGTAGTATAACATTATACACCAGTTTTATTTATTTTTTGTGTAGGTATACGACAATATATAAGAACTTGATTTTAAAAGATTGCAGTAATTGCTTATGTATTTTTCTAAAGAAATGCTGTAATACCTTCGTAATCACTTCAAAGGATAATACTTTATTGTTGACCTTACCAGAGTTTTATGCAGGTAGCGCGCAACGTAAAAGTCTACACACTGTACCAGTAAACAGGTTTTTACGGCAAATTTTCAAGAAAAGCGGATTATGTCTGTTATTTATAAATTTTGTAAATAGTAAATGCATAAATTTTGTTAAGAGAAAAATGTCTTTGTGTTAAAAGACCATGGCGGATTAAGATATTCTTCACATGTTATAGTTTAATGCGTCTACGTAATTCTTAGTTAAATATTTGTATTAGGCTACAAATGCACATGTGCAATTATAATCGATTCAATGATCATAATCTCGACTGTTTTTTTAAAGATTATAGGTGTTCGCAATGGCGATCTAATTTACACCTTCTGATCACTGTGTGTAATATTGTAGTGTCCTTGCAATCAAATTCTATTTTATCCTAGAAGAAAATAAAATCAATATAAAATTTGCTTACTTATAATTGGCAACTAATTCTTCAACGTTGATTAAATAAGAAACAGTAGTTTAAATGCACGATTAAAATTATAGTAATATAATATACCAATAATTGTACTTACGTAGTTTTGAATTAGAAACACTTTCGGTACTGTTTATTTGATATTGATAGTGGACTATGTGTCTTATAAAAATCTCGTAAAATGCACTTCTTCTGTTGCTGTTTAAACGTATAGATTAACACTGTAGTGTAATTTAGAAATTCACACTTGTAACCATAGTTTCAAGACCGTTACACTCGAAACCGAAATGAAGGCTTTAATGTCACTAAATTGACACTGCAGTTACATAAGGGTTTAAGAAAAACTTACTTATAACCATAGTTGTAAAATGGTTATTTCTGTAATAGATTTAAAACCTCAGTAAATTACGAAAGTTGCTGCTACGTTGCTGCAACGGTTTATTTACCATGGTGCTAATGTTACTAATTTGCAACTGGTTACAACGTAACCACGGTTACAAAATGTTGCTTGGGACAGAATATATATTTATTGTATCACAGAAGTAGTTGAAGATGACAAAGACAGTACATAAGTGTAGTTATATAAACGTTGCAAACAATATTACATGGGTTGATATTACAGGCCAAATAAGTTACGCCCTTTGTCTGGGCAACACGTCGCACATCTACAATCTAACTTTTACATTTAACGAAGGAATGACTTTACTTTATTAAGTTAAATTTCAAGAATGCAAAAATCAAAATATCGAGAATCAAAGCGCACACGATAAGTATCTGACACACAAAAAAAGAGTTTAATATTAATTGTAATTACAACCTAGTATGTACTTGTGGCCATTCGAATAATCGAAATGACCAACAAAGTAAAATAGAAAATGGAATACTTACTCCAGTAGGGGATTAGCTAATTCCGTACCAGTCTGACCTAAAACGTAATATGCAATTTGACACAAGCGTACATACTGTGTTAGCACAACTAATTTGATTTAATGCATACAATATTTGACGTAAAAGAATGCGCCAAGTTTCCCTCTAATTAACTTTGCCCTTGAGTAAGTATTTCTTCCTATAAAGTGGTGTACAACCCTTTAGCCTTCAGCGACCTGACGTCATAGAAACTTTTTGACAAACAGGTGTGTACTAACGTCAGTGATAAGATTACAGGTAGAGGAACCGTAATCGCCCAAAATAAGCTTTCACTCAACACTACGCAAAATTCGCCCACGTATTCACGTGGAGTGGCGTGAACCAACTGAATAATAAAAGCTTTGTTGGGCCAGAAAAACCGCTATTACAAAACGTTTACACGAAAAAAATTGTTTTGACAGCCGACTTCGAAAAAAAAAGTGGGGCATGCCGAGCAAAAAATGTATACTTAAAAAAATTTTATACTTGAAAATTGATCTACCAACTTTTTAACATAACAAATTAACACCCATCAACATAAAAACTTGGGAAGTGGACATTAGCTAAAGTCAAGAATAGAAATTTAGGCATACGCCAAGGACAGAACCCTGAAATCCAAAACCAACCCAAATACAATAACACCTAACCGAAGAAAAAATATAAAAGAAAGAGGTTTTCCCAGTTTGCTAAGTATCACCAACCAGATGTGTCCAAAAGTCACATAAAGCGGAATCGTACTTCAAAAAACCAAAACTTAAACCAACAGAAGAGAAGTATCAGAACAGGTACTCGTTGAAAGTAGACATCAGTCGTTATGATATAAAGCAAGAGAACAACGCAGTCCCATAGACCTCATGAACGAACAATACTAATCAAACCAAGAGAAAAAGAAAAAGTACAAGAAAAAAGAAGTTTAAACCACGGTCAAAAACAAAGCCCTCAAATTCCTTGAATCCCCAGCCCACGAATACAAATCTTGCCCAGAGTATAAATCCCAGGAAACCCTTAAGAAAAAGACAAAGGTACTATAGAAAAATGGGAAAGGAACGGTACCCACAACCACGAGACTAGGAAACACCCCAGGAGTCCTATCGCAGCCTAAGGTTTCCTCGTTGAAGTGCCGAATGATTGTGTGGCGTCGAAGTCTTAACCACACCTCAAGCCCTCGCAACAAGCTGTCAAAGCGCGTTGTTGGGCCCCCCAACGTTAGTTCACAAAAGCGCACGTCACTGCAACCAATACTCGCTTGCCTACAATAACCTTCCTCCCACCCAAGAAGGAATTTGATCTCCGACCATAGGGAAAAGGACCAAGGACCCTATCATAAAAGTAGATAAAAGAAAGAAAGAAATGAAGCATCTCATAATTTTGCCATAAAATCCAAAATAAAAAGGACTATAGCCCGCTGTGCTCGTCTGTAGCCGGAAGCGGCGCTTACTGTACAACCACAAAATTCTATGCGCCGGTTAAGAAGAATTGGTCACCCCTGCCAAGCTCCATTAAGTCCGCCGTACGGCCCCCGAAAGGTGACAGATTAAAAAAAGAGAAAGAAAGACAGGAAGATAGTAGGAGAAGAGAGGGTACGATGGTGTTGTACGGCTCAACTACCTCACTCTAGATAGCCGACCCCGAGTGACCTACCCTACTTCCCAACCAACCGCCCAAATGCAGTAAGAAACAAGGAATCCAAAAAACCGAAACGTCAATGCATAGTAGAGAGAACTCACTCATACTAGACTTGGAAAAAGATAAAATGCTGTATAGTCGTCCAACGACGGTATGATACCCTTCCCAAAAATAGAACTAAACCAAAAATAATAACCCACGACGGGCAGCCTTTCTTAGGCGAATTAACTTAAAGTTCCTAACTTACTAAATTAAAAAAAAAACAAAATTATAAGAGGTCTGACAAAGACCACTCAGCGGAATCTAGTTGTAGTCGACAAAAGTCGTATTACTCTTAGTAAATAAATGAACCAGCAATCCGATTAGTCACCAAACCTCAAGCCAGAGACTAGAATGACCACAAAACCTATTTCTCCACTATTTATCCACTTAACCCTGTTACAAGCTTTAGCTGGTTACGAACCTGCACGGCCAGCTCTCAACAGTCGGAGAGAGGGTAGGGTTCCTAGAGAAGATTGAAAAAAAATAATTAGGAGCGCCAGAGCCTATCCAAAGTCAGATTCTGCTTGCTCACCACAGAATGGTAATAAACTTGTAACTAGATGTTAAGTTCGTAACTGCTGAAAGAAACGAATAAAAGAGAAAAACTAAATCGTTAACAACAATTGCACTTTAATTACTCGATCAATTATATCTATATCTTATCTATCTAAATATAGTCGAAGTTAAATAGCCACATTTAAGTAAATACTAGTGAGAATATACAACATCGAATCACAGTAGGATAGGCAACTTACATGACATAAGTGAAGAACATGACGACGAATAGTTCGCAGTAAATATCGTTTACATAATTAGAAATATGGCAGTAACGACAATAAGGCAAAATAATTATTATAGCATTAACATTAAATTATCACAATAAATAAGCATAAACAGCATACGTAGTATAAGCAAATTTACTAACTAATGATATTACCATTACGATAATCAGTACGAAGTTATGATGATTGTAAGTTTCGTGAGAAACCTCGTTGACGACGAAAGAAACTTTATAAAAACACTTACCACCAAATACAGGTGTTCCTTTTATGCGGAGGAAGCGCTTCCTTCGACACGTACCCTGTAATTAATTTTAATTGCAAATCGTGTCAATCTAATAGCTCACGAAATCCGAATCTACAAAGTCATTACTTAAATGGTAAAATGTACACATAACACAAACCGAACGTCGGATGCTGTTATACCCTTTTTCTATGATTTAATTAATTCCAACAATAGGCCTTATAAATATTTAGAATCGTTCCAACACAATATTCGTCGAGGGTTATCTCTCGTCTTTCGGTATCGGATAGAATTCATTGGCCGGATGGTGGTAAGAATAGCCGGTGACGATACAAATATCCCACGATCGTAACGAAATCACAAACTTTCCCTGATGGGCTTTAAATTATAGCCAGAATGCCCTGATTTATTAGGTGCCACATGGCGGGCTGCGGAAGTAAATTAGTTAATTAAAGAAACTACATAATTTCCATCGTGTCCCTAACACGTGGATGATTTTAGAGAACGAACTTTCACTCACGTGTTACCAGTTACAATGTTAAAGTTAAAATGTCGGAGAAGACACCGGATGTCGTTTGCGCAATACAAAGTGACCAACGAACCCGATAGATGGCGTCAATAAATATCAAAAGCAATTTTTAATTAAGTTGATATACAGGGTAATGCAATATTTAAATTTATGCACGTAACAGAATTCCCCCCCCAGCAAGATAAAAACGTGGAGCGGAGATAACGAAACAAAAGCTAAAACGAAGACAGAAATTTAGGCATACGCCAAGGATAGAACCCTTAAATCCAAAACCAACCCAATTCCAAGAAACCCAACCCCGTGTAATCTCATCAGATTACCACAAATACAGAAGAGACAGAGCTTTTCCAGAATCTTAAGAATGCCGACAACCAAAACTGTAACAGAAGCGCACGAAGCGAAAGGTATCTCCAAGAAACCAAGAGTAATTTGATCTAAAAGCAAAGAAGAATACCAACACGGTTTACTAATTTCCGAAGCGCATAAAGCGATACCAAAAAGTAAGGTACAAACAATCAGTAACCCAATACAGTAAGGACGTAAATATCAAAAGAATTCCAGAGAAAAGAAAAGAATATAGGAAAGGTAGAAGTTTGGACAAGCGTCCAGGACTAAGTAGCCCTAAAATCCCCTTAAGCACCAACCCTTAAGTACAAAACCATCGTTCCAAATGGTCCCACAAAAATAACCCAAAATCCCAAGTACTAATAATCCCCAGAACTAGAACTCAAAGAAAAGAAAGAAGAGGAAAGAAAAGAACGTAAGAAACTATCAGTTGCTAAGCGAACACTTGTCAATTATCGGTCACTGTGTTGGACTGTAACAATGAAACTTACAAGCCGATAAACGGAATAGAATATTCCAAGAAAAAACCAAAGAGAACAGTAGCAAAAGAGATATCCCAAGAATGACTAACAACATCCAGAAAAGCCGAGCAAGCGGAAGTACATAAAGTACAGAAAACGGAGTTGTAGTCTGTTTCAAGTTTCAGACTTACACAGCAAAACGAATAATTTACTAAGCCCAATGTAGCAAAAGAAAGAATTAGCAAAAAGCAAATGAAGAGAAAAGAATATGGTTGCAGTGAATCCAAGAAAATAAAGAAAGACTAAGCTTAAGCAGAGAGAAAAACTTTCAAAGCAATCTCAAACAAAACCAGAAGAAAAAAGAAAGTATGAGTCAATAAAGAACAGAAAACTTCACTTGCCAATTAAGCATCGTGAGTCAGTGCTCGTTGCGTTGGGATGTCACATTGGAACCTAAATGCCGAAGAACGGATTAGAATATTCCAGGAGCAAAAGAAACCCAAAGAAGAGAAATATCCTAACGGTGACTGACAACATCAAAAAATGCCGACTAAGCGGAAGTACAGAGTACAAGGAGCGACGTTGCAGTCTATTCCAAGTTCCAAACCAAAAACAATAAGACAAAACCCACTAAACCCAATACAGCAAGAAAAGTACCTAAGAAAGAAAAGAAAAAAAGAAACACAGTTGCAGTGAACACTAAAGAAAGAAGTAACTAAAAAGAAAAAGGAGAGTGTTCAAGCAACAAGCCAAGATAGAAGAAAAAAAGACAAGAAAGATAAGACTAGGTATTTCTATGTTCAACTAACCCCCCAAGAGGTGAACCATAAGAAGATCAAAAAGAAAAAAGAATTGATGTCACATAGAAAATCCCTAAGCCCAAGAAGAAAAAATGCGAAATAGGAAAGATAAGAGATAGAGAAAGACGGAGAAAGATAAGGCTCGATGTTAATGCCTGATTCATTCTTCACCCCGTAAAAGAATGAAAAGAGAGACCACCCTACGGTGCCCATCCAACCGCCCTATTAAAAAAATAGAAAAAAAACAAGGGACGAGAAAATGTATCAAAATTAGCTATAGAACGAATGCGTACCAATTGCTGTCCCAAATTGGAAAGTATACTTCACGACTTTAATGCCGACGAGCGGAATAGAAAACTCAAGAAAAGAAAAACCAAATCCAAAAGCAGAAAAGAGAATTCTATATATGACGTACCGATCCAAAAATTCCGACTAAGCGGATATAAATATATACAGACGGAAAGGTAGTCTGTCCTGAAGTAAGATAGAGAAGAAAAAAACCAAAACAAAAGTACTAGAAACTTAAGCAAAGAAAAGAAAATCGGTGACAGCAATATGAGAGGAACAATTGGGTAGTATCCAAGCTACAACCAAAAAGATACCGACGACGTATCTAAAGACTCGAACCACCAAAACCGAAAGAAAAGAACCAAAAGAATAGCAAAGGTCGAAAGTCAAAAGCCCAAAAAGTGAACTAGCACTTACGACGCTTGCGACGCCGATGAAAACGAAGAGAACGATTAGAAGAAGGAGACAACAAAGAATAATTAGAAGCGACTGAAGAAGGAGATGCAAAAGCAATAGCAGCGGCTTTTACATCCGGAGAAATAGCACGATCCTTATGTAGACGCGTAGACCTTGTAGCAACACTAGTGTTGGAAAGCTTCATCGTTGCTGGCAGAACGTGACGTGACCTAATAGGATTGCTTCGCTGTGCGTTCGAACAAGAACAGTGACGTATAAACTCAGCAACCTTGGGTCTCATATGAGGCCAGTAGAAGTGATAGCGAAGAGCTTCCAACGTACTCCTAACACTGCGGTGTTCACGCTCAGATGGAAGATGGTGATCGTGGATTAATTGTTTGCGTTGTTCCGAAGGAACAACTAATTTCCACACGCAAGAGTCAGAGAAAGAAATGCGTACACGTTTACATAGAAGACCTTTCACAAGACACCAACGAGAGAAACGACGAGGACAAGCAGAAACTCTAGAAACCAAACCTAAGTACCAAGGATCGGTAGTAGGCCTAATAATCCTAGAAACTAAAGAAAAATTTGGAGGGAGAGAAGCTAAAGAACGAACAGGACGTACAAGTTTCTCAGTTTTAGAACGACAATGCATACAAGTATTAGACTCAGTAGTTATAGAAGAAGGAAGTAAAGGAGTAGTAAAGGAATCAGCAACCGTATTAACAGAAACTGCGGTAGTAGCAGTAGTAATCACAGATGATTCTAGAAGTAAGTCATTCCTTTCGGATGTTATAAAACTACGAGAATTGCTACGGTTAAAGTTCAACTCCAAACGTTTCCCTAAAGAAATCAATTGAGAAAAGGATGTAATATCCACCAGTGCAAAATGAGATTGATACAAGGGAGCCAAGTTGCGGCGTACGATTTTTAACTGCGTCTTCTCCGAGACTGGTTCTAACAATTGCATAAAAAGATATTGCATAGTAGCAACGTACATCACAATAGATTCCTTAGGTTCCATCACTCGATTACGAATAGTATCCATTAACCTTTCATCATAATCTACAGGCAGAAATTCAGCTTTCAGCATCGCAGTAACCTCTTTCCAAGAACGTAAAGTATGTCGTTTATTTCTAAACACAAGAAGAGCTTTACCCGATAACACATCAGAAGCTGAAAGAAAAAGTTGGTGCTGAGAAACTTCACGAGACAAACACAACTCATCAATACGAATAAGAAACTCCATTAGTACAAACGGATCTTCACCAGAGAAAGTAATATTCCAATTAGCCAAGTTCATTTCCGAATCAGAGTCTGATGAAGTAAGAAGTGGTGGTTCTTTATCTGAAGAATACATAGCTAAAACAATAACAAGTAAACAAGAAACTAACCAAAGGAGTCAACTACAACAGAAATGTGCCACCACGTGTCTGGCCAAAATTCAAAATAACAGTAAGTACAAGCCGTATTACTACCAACTATGTAATCCAATAAGAAAACAAATTAATCGACGTAGTCGAGTCAATCCAAAAAAAAAATCAAAGCGAAGGTCCGATTAAAAGAAACGTAAGCAAAGTGCTAATCTACAGTCAAACTGCAACACTAATGAAAAATAAAAGTAAAAGTTAATGAAGTAACTCAGACGTCCAGTCTAGTAGCAATAACTAAGTAAAGAAAGCAAAGTAAAATCGAACCCACGTAAGACTAAGAAAAGAATCAATAAAGCTAGAAGAACTTATGATCGCACACACTAAATCGATAGCAAGTCAACAATATAAACTACCTATTTCTGCTAGTAATCTTATACTAATTAGAGAAAAAAATCTAAACAGCAGAAAGAATTATAACGAATGAGAAATTCGAAAGAAAAAGAATCGAAAAGTCAGGTAGCCAATTTGTTACACACTAAGTCTAGAGAAATTCGACAGTATAAGTTAATCCTACGCTAATCACAATTAAAGCAAATTGTTAAAAGAAATATAGAGCATGAGACTCTTAATCTCAGGGTCGTGGGTTCGAGCCCCACGTTGGGCGCCAATTTGTTACAAGCTTTAGCTGGTTACGAACCTGCACGGCCAGCTCTCAACAGTCGGAGAGAGGGTAGGGTTCCTAGAGAAGATTGAAAAAAAATAATTAAGAGCGCCAGAGCCTATCCAAAGTCAGTTTCTGCTTGCTCACCACAGAATGGTAATAAACTTGTAACTAGATGTTAAGTTCGTAACTGCTGAAAGAAACGAATAAAAGAGAAAAACTAAATCGTTAACAACAATTGCACTTTAATTACTCGATCAATTATATCTATATCTTATCTATCTAAATATAGTCGAAGTTAAATAGCCACATTTAAGTAAATACTAGTGAGAATATACAACATCGAATCACAGTAGGATAGGCAACTTACATGACATAAGTGAAGAACATGACGACGAATAGTTCGCAGTAAATATCGTTTACATAATTAGAAATATGGCAGTAACGACAATAAGGCAAAATAATTATTATAGCATTAACATTAAATTATCACAATAAATAAGCATAAACAGCATACGTAGTATAAGCAAATTTACTAACTAATGATATTACCATTACGATAATCAGTACGAAGTTATGATGATTGTAAGTTTCGTGAGAAACCTCGTTGACGACGAAAGAAACTTTATAAAAAACACTTACCACCAAATACAGGTGTTCCTTTTATGCGGAGGAAGCGCTTCCTTCGACACGTACCCTGTAATTAATTTTAATTGCAAATCGTGTCAATCTAATAGCTCACGAAATCCGAATCTACAAAGTCATTACTTAAATGGTAAAATGTACACATAACACAAACCGAACGTCGGATGCTGTTATACCCTTTTTCTATGATTTAATTAATTCCAACAATAGGCCTTATAAATATTTAGAATCGTTCCAACACAATATTCGTCGAGGGTTATCTCTCGTCTTTCGGTATCGGATAGAATTCATTGGCCGGATGGTGGTAAGAATAGCCGGTGACGATACAAATATCCCACGATCGTAACGAAATCACAAACTTTCCCTGATGGGCTTTAAGTTATAGCCAGAATGCCCTGATTTATTAGGTGCCACATGGCGGGCTGCGGAAGTAAATTAGTTAATTAAAGAAACTACATAATTTCCATCGTGTCCCTAACACGTGGATGATTTTAGAGAACGAACTTTCACTCACGCAGCCCTGGATGTTACCAGTTACAATGTTAAAGTTAAAATGTCGGAGAAGACACCGGATGTCGTTTGCGCAATACAAAGTGACCAACGAACCCGATAGATGGCGTCAATAAATATCAAAAGCAATTTTTAATTAAGTTGATATACAGGGTAATGCAATATTTAAATTTATGCACGTAACAACCCTAATAAACACTAACACCGACGGACATTACATTTGCCTAACGTTAATTGTAGAAACTAAAAGAATCAGAGTCCGAAAAGTCTTTATCTGGTTTAAGAACCTTAGCATGTCAGATACCCACCGATTGTTCAGTAGTGGTGACTAACTCATATGTCCAAGGAGATTTAACAATTTTAATAATAAAAGGTCTCAGAAACTTAGGTGCTAACTTGGCATTAAAATGCCTAGTGGCCTCAGAAAGCGTATAGTTACGTCGCCATACCAAATCCCCAATTTTATATCGCACATGTCAACGGTGAAGATCACATCTATTTTGCGTTTTTATGTACGTTTTAGAAAGTTGTTTCAAAATATGCGTACGAATAGCTTCATAATGAAACACTAAACAAGTAACCTTACGTTCCGAAATAAGAACATCAAAAGAAGATGAACCAAAGAAATTTCCTGAAAGAACATGTTCACGTCCGAACAGTGCAAAGAAAAGAGTACAGTCAATGACCTCGTGTTTTGCAGTACGAATAGCGCAGCCAATCTTTAAGAGATTTACATCTCTATATCAAAAATTATGGTTTTTAAAACACGATTAATTCGTTCGGCGGGATTAGCCGTAGGATGATATTTAGCCGCAAAGAGTATCGTTGTCCCATAATTGGTGCAAAGTTTACCAAATTCTTTACTACAAAACTGGACACCATTGTCCGTAATAAGATACTGAGGAGCACCAAAAAAAAGAAATATATGTTTTTCAATGTTTTTACAAATAAAGGTAGCAAGAGCTGAGCGTAACGGAAAGAACAAAGTAAACTTGGTAAAATAGTAAGCGATCACCAATACATAACTAAAGCCTTTCAAAGATCGAGGCAGAGGACCCACAATGTCACAACAAAAAACTTGCCAAGGGTGTGATGGCTTAGCACGAGTAGCGAATATACCAGGAGGAGCAACTTGTTCCACCTTGTGCGCAGCACGCACACGACAACGCCGAATATAGCGAGCTATATCTGCATGTAAGCAAGGTCAATAATAACATTGCAAAATCCGTGTTCCGTAGTTTTCGAAACACCACAGTATCCAGCGACAAGAAGATTGTGATGGTTACGAACCATTTACGCACGTTGCTCTGTAGGAACCACTATTTTCCAGTAATCCCAAGAATCGGAAGAGAAAGGAGTAACAACACGCCGATACAAAATATTATCTCTAACAGACCATTTTACAAACATATGAGAAGCTTCCAAGACAGGTTTAAGAAGATTATAGTACCAAAGATAAGAAGTCTGCAACTTAAACATAAAGACAGAAGAAACAGATGAACAGCTTCTAATACAAGAAGTGAGCGAGACAGCGCATCAGGAACGACATGTTCTTTTCCTTTTTGATGGATTATCGAAAAGTCATATTGTTTTGTCTAATAGACCAGCGGGCTAATCGTCCTGAAAGACCCTGCAAGCGATTTAACCACAACAACGAACGATGATTAGTTATCACAGTGAAATAGTATCCTTCCACATAAGGACGAAACTTCTCTATGGCTCATAACACAGCCAGAGATTCTTTCTCAGTAGTCGAATAATGTCGCTTCGTCTTAGTGAGCGATCGACTAAGATAACTAACAGCCTTTTCACTATCCGCAGTCGTTTGACTTAACACAGCACTTAAACCAAAATCCGAAGCATTAGTCTGTACCACAAAAGGAAGTGAAAAATCAGGACACGACAGAATAGGAGCCGCAACTATACTGTTTTTAAGAAAATCAAAAGCGATCTGACATTCCACTGTCCAACTAAAAGAAACATTTTTACGAGTAAGAGCCGAAAGTGAAAACATAAGAGAAGAAAAATTAGGAATAAAGCGACGGTACCAACTAGTCATATCAATGAATCGTCTGACATCAGTGATGTTTAAAGGAGTAGGGATATTAAGTATTGCTGTTACCTTATCCGGGTCTACCAATAGACCATTCTTGTTAACCACGTACCCGAGGTATTTTAGTTCAAGCAAACAACAATTACATTTTTCCCAACGTAAGGTAAGGCCAGCAGAAATTAAGCGTTTTAATACTTTTCCTAGTACGCTGATATGTTCATCAAAAGTAGGTGTTGCTATGATAATATAGTCTAGGTAAGTGAAACAGTAAGGTTCTAAATCCACACTCAATACTCGATCAATCAATCGCTGAAATGTAGCAGGCGTATTATGTAATCCAAATGGCATGCGAGTGAACTGAAAAAGACCACGAGAAGGAACAAGGAAAGTAGTCACAGCTTTGGAATCTTCTAAGAGCGGAATCTGCCAATACGCAGATCGAATATCCAAGCTGTAAAGAAAACGTGCATCTCTCAACCGATCTAGAATTGAAGTGATGTAAGGCAACGGATAAGCATCCTTTGGCGTCACCTGATTTACTTTCCTAAAGTCGACACAGAACCGATATGTGTTATCCTTCTTCCTTACCAAAACAATGAGACTAGACCACGGGCTATTCGACTGCTGTACAACTCCCAGACGTAACATTGAGTCCAACTCTTCATTTATCACCTTTTGCAACGCAGCCGAAAAAGGATAGTACCGCTGTTTTATGAGTTCAGCCGACGTTCGTATTCGGTGCTGAACGAAAGAGATGCCCTGAAAGTTGTTTATCGAATGCGTCCGCGGCAACATTGTTCAAAAGCTGTTGTTGATTAGGAAGAAGTACAAATGTGAGACTAAGCGAAACCGAAGAAATAACATTGATAGAAGGAGAAGTAACGTTGAAAGTACAAAGTCCCTGCCGAAAGTCTGGAATGAAGTTCATTGCTTTCCAGAAGGCGATACCTAAAATTAGTTGTTGTAAAACTTTAGGAATAACTAAACAGGTAATTGCTTTTACTTTGCCTTCCAGAGAAAACGGCAGAAGAATGGATTCTAGTACCGCACACTTATCATCATTAGCTAAATTAGAAGAAGACACCGAAAAAGGAGAAAGACGAATATCTAAGAACTGCAAAATTTGACACCCTGGACCGCCCAGAATGGTTCGAGAAGCACCAGTATCAAGAAGACTAAAGAAAGAAAAACCTAAAACACTAACTTTAAGATAAAGACGCTCATCATCACGAACACTGGCAAATATAAAATCCAAAAAATACGTTGCTTGTCAGTCAAGTCTAAGATACAATCCGACGTTAAAGATAGCCTAGAATCTGCGTCCGTAGACTCGTGACCTAGTTTCCCGAAACAGTATTATACTTAGCACAATTGCGACGACTAACCCCTGCCTGTATACAACCAAAACAGTAAAGAGTAAGAGGTTTGTCACAATTCGGAGAGATATGTCCCCTTTGACGACAATTCCAACAAGTAACGCGAGAAGAACTTTGTCGAGAAGAATTAGAAGTAGTAGCATTTTTTTCGAACCGTACCGAACTTAGCAGTAGAAGCAAGAGAAGAAACTTAGATGTCGTTTCATAAGCCAATGCAAGTTCTAACAGTCGAGTGGTACGCTGCGAACGAGGTGGTTTATAGTTGTCCACTAAAAGTTTAGTTAATTCTAACTGCTTGCCATAATTAATCAACTGAGTCAATGTGGAGATCTGCGTTAATCCTAAAGCAGATTGGTAGTATGGAGTTAAATTACGTCGTATCGTCTTAAGTTAAGTTTCCTCAGAAGCGGTCGACGATAATCGCTGAAAGAAACTTCGCATAATCGTCACATACTTGCCGATCGATTCTAAAACGTAATATGCTGTTACATGCCAAAGTTAAAACAATGTCACTGCCTGAAATGAGGTAACATAAACGATGTTGTGCCACTAGCTCAATGGAGAAGGGTGGGTTGTAATTTAAAATTCCGTGATAAAATTGGAAACGAGATCGACATAAAATCGAACTAAAACGGTAAAATAGTCAAAAATCGGTAAGGGCGCCAATCAAGGTCATGATGAAGGTAGCTTCCGAACCCCTGATTATCCGAAAGCTCATCTGGTTGGTTACAACCCCGGAACTTACCTTGAGTTGTAACTATTCTGAAATACACTTAAAAACAAAAAGTACGTATGCGGCAGCTAAATGAATAAAAGCTCTTTACATTTAACAATTTAACATTTATTGATTGAATATATAAAAAAAAAATAATAAAAAAAATTAAACAAATTTGAATAAAAGAAATGAAATAATCTTAAGCAAAACAAACAAAAATGAACAATCTAAACACTGAAATTTTAAAATATATAAACAGAAAACACCACTATAAAAGCGTTAACTCTACTTTCTTTCAAATAAAATATATCACAACTAAATTTCAAGGCCTTGACCGCATAAATAACAAACAATTCGATTAAACTAAAAATACAAGTTATAAAATATATGTCCGAACTTGTTTCGAACTAAACGTACAAACAAATTATACTTTACAAATCGTTACATTATCTTTTATATTCGGGAATACGATTAACTTTTAAATTCGCACAAAACAAAATTAATTTATTTTAACTTCGCGCACACCTTTAAGTGTTACTTGAAATAAACAAATTTAACGTTAGTCGTAATTCAATCGGCTCAAATTCAAAGCTTTTACTACATTTCAATCGCGGTTCACTACACGATAATAACCAAAATCGATAAATACCTTTACTTAATTGTAGATACCAGGTAAACTGCGGGTCACAGTGGTTTTCCGAAGCTACTACCTCAGATGGACTTCGGCCGCTCCCAAAAGTACCGTAGTCGAATGCGGGATCAATGGAACCCCCAAACAATAGGACACCAGCGGAAGATTTATTTCACAATTTAAACCGCACAATGGCGAAGAAAAGGGATTTTTCTACTTAAAACATCGAAACTAAATCCCTCAAGCGTGATTGTTTATTTTTGGATACCGTGACGTCTATATAAACCGTACATTACGAAATTTGAAAAATTAACATTTTCATCACAACACTTAATTTTCACGGTTCCAATTAACTTCCGCGGTAAGGCATAACGATAGGGCAAAGTACCCCACTCACTCCACTACATCTCACGGTCCCCGGTATTTCTAATTGCGACCAACGATCGAATGATCCCCCAAAAACCAAACTTTACCATTTTTAAAACTTCGTCTTCCCACCTAATTCCCTCAACTTGCGCGGTAACATCTACGTAAAAGATAGAACATTAAACAAACGAACTTAACAAAGATGAAAACTATAATTAGCCGCGTGCATCTCGACACGTAGACCTTGACAAAAACATTTCCCATCAAGATTGCTGAGCTTGCTTATTTGCAGGTGTCTTATGATAGCGCTTAATCAAATAGCACTCAGCCTAAACAAAGTGTAAATAACAAGAAAAATGGATCAACTTACATTCCAAAAAGGAAGTCGTAAATTATATAGAATTGTTATTTTACTGATATAAGTAAAGTACTAAATCAAAATCAAAACCACGGAACTTTATGCATTCAAAAGAAAATACCAGTAATGAATGTAAAACAACTTGAAATACCAATAAACCTAAATCACACGCAATACAAATAACGAGCAAAACGTTCTTGATGCCAATACCGTACCAAACGACGAAAACAAAACCAAAAAAAACGAAAACTCAGACAGCAGAATCGATTTACGGGGTCTGACATAAAAAGATAACCGCTGAATTCCAAACGCAGGTCACAATGCAACTTGACACAAGCGTACATACTGTGTTAGCACAAGTAATTTAATTTAATGCATACAATATTTAACGTAAAAGAATGTACCGAGCTTCCCTCTAATTAACTTCGCAGTTGTGTAAGTATTTCTTCCCATAAGGTGGTGTACAACCCCTTAGTCTTCAGTGACCTGACGTCATGGAAACTTTTCGACAAACAGGTGTGTACCAACGTCAGTGATCGAGATCGGACCCGCCCAAAATAACTCAATACTACGCAAAATTTGCACACATATTCACGGGGAGTGGCGTGAACCAATTTAATAATGAAAGCTTCGTTGGGCAAGAAAGACCGCGAAGAACGGTCCGTAGTTTACATAACGTTCACAGGAAAAAATTCGTTTTGACAGCCGGCTGCGAAGGAAAAGGTAGGGCATGTCGAGGGACAAGTTTTATACTAGAAAAATTTTTGTACTCGAAAATTGATCTAGCATCTTTTTAAATAACCTTTATTAAGGTAATTTTCTAACAAGCCTAGTTCACATGGCTAACTATTTCATTTGAACTAAGTTAAACTGTCGCGTTTCTTTGTTTAGTTGAGTATACTTATCAATTTTTTTTAGTAGAACTGTTATGATTTGATACTAAATAAATTTTTAATTTAAGCTAAAAATTTGTGTTTTCTAAAAAAAGCAGATAAACATTATATTTGATATAAAAAATTGCATTTTTAATGTTTCCCATCAAATGTTTGTTGACATTGATCTACAAAAATGATTTAGATAATTAAATATTTTAAATTAGTGCGTTATAACACTACCAAATGAATACTTGACTTTAATTGCAAAATTAGTTTATTGATGCATTTGACCAACTATAAATAGTTATTTACACATGAGTATGGTAAATCAAAGTTTACGTTATCGAATGAGATGAATTTCGAAACGAGTAACGTAATATGATTTCAGGTAAAAATAATGTAAAACATATTATTTCATACTGGCCAAAGATTTATTTCTTAAGAGTGCTTTTATTAAATATTTTACAAATAAAGGCGGTTAACCAAAGTCGTTCACTTCATTTGTTTGATCTAGCAGTATTTAATTAATTGGAGAAATTAAACCTGTTAAATTCTCGTAAAGATATAATAAAGAATACAATCAATTTTGCGAATGGCGGCGGGCGAACGTTGTCGTAGGCAGTAATGAGAATGTGATTTTGGCGTATCTTTCTGATTTGGTAAGTATTTTTAAATGCAATGCGAAAGAATTGAAAAATCTAATTTTAGTCGAAGAAAATGGTCCCAACTTCAGTTTGAGTCAAATATTCAATGACAAAAAAGATGCTAATGGTATATGAAGACGTTTTGCAAGACATTGCAGCTTGCATCTTCGGAGTGGTGAATGTCACTGCAGCACCAAGCCTGAAAAGTCTGGATACGACGCGGCTTAACCCGAAAGTCGCTTATAATCGAAACTTATAGAACTAAGATGTTAATAAAAACGGTATAAAAACTGAAAACAAATGCACATTTTATTTTTAATTAAAATATTCACAACAAATCTTAGTATTGTTACTTTTTATGAATGTAAACAATTAAAAAAAAGACAATTTGTATTAAAATATTCAGGAATTATAGTAATTAGAGCTTTATTCTGAAAAACTACAATTGTAAAAAAACTAAATAAAAATAATTACTTCAACGTGCAATAAAAAAAATTAATTCTGCAAATGTAAAAGCAAGTTACATAATAGCTAAATAGTTAAAAAGCAACACCAAAGAATAATTAGAGTCAAATTATTCACAAGAGATTCAACAATAGCACATATATTTTATGAAGTTTCTGCATAAAGTAAGTTTCTGCACGACTTTGCCAAGAAGTTTTTAGACTTTGCGGTGCATTAACGTATCGATCCATTTCCGGATATGGCAATCGTGCATAGTAGTTTGACAAATTGTTCTTTTACTAGACGTTAGCGCATTAAAGTTACTTTATACCAGAATGTGAAATTATTATTAAGGCATTTGACATTTGAATAGGAAAATGTCAAGTCTACATCAAAACGAACTTAAAGGACGTTGAGCAGCAAAGTGTAAAATGGGTTTATTTGATGTTTTGAGATACGCTATGAAACATTAGCTATTCAGATTTCTCTTAACGTTACAGAACCATAACGTTAGCTTTAATAAATCCTGAACATATAATTATTATTTATTTGAATTAATTATTGTTTTGCGTATTTAATTTTATAATAGTAGTTATTTTTAAAAATATTTGTGTTACTATATAATAATAAATTAAAAAAACTTACATAGCGATTAAAAAAATATAGTTTGTTAAATAGATCTATCTCTATATAAAAGGTCTAAGCGAAGAACGATATCAAAAATGCTTTTGGCGATTGTTGAAACGCCAATTGACTGAAAAGGTCTGCAAATAAAATTTTAGCTTTCAACTTTCAACTGGTTAAAGCAAAACTAGAAAAAATTCGTTTATCGATTTTACAATAATATTTTTTTAACACAATTTGTTTAGAGCTTTGTTTCAAATGCATTCATTAATTGCAAAACCAATATTTTTAATTACGATTACTTATTTTATTAATGTTTTAACAGAAAAAAATATTTACTTACTAATTAGATGCAATGTAGATATAAATGAATGTATGTCGTTGATTTACCTGAAAAAATAATTGTATTACAAATAGTTTAATAAAATTAAATTGGTAATTTAAACTTCAAAACCTGATGTTCAACTTAAGTACTGACTATAATTAGATTTGGGTTTTTATTTATTTTTTATGTTATTATAACAGAATTGTGTGATGCAGTCAGATCATATAAATCAGATAATATAAAATTACATAACCATTGACAAAACTAATAAGAGATAGAGAGATAATAAAATTTATAAAC
Organism: Aquatica leii; assembly: GCA_035610365.1. Classification (NCBI taxonomy): domain Eukaryota; kingdom Metazoa; phylum Arthropoda; class Insecta; order Coleoptera; family Lampyridae; genus Aquatica; species Aquatica leii. The sequence continues at coordinate 38,374,236 of CM069437.1, read as the reverse complement.
TAACATTCAGATTATTATAAATTCCTGAAATCTGTATACAGGATTTTGTTTCAGATGGGTTTAAGACAATTCCCCGAAAAGCAATTTACCGAATTCACTGTGCGAAACGTTCTTGGATATATTCAGATTTGTAAAAGACTTATTAAGGTAGGTTTTACTGGTATTATTCAGTCTTTTTGTGATGCAATTAAATTATCAATTATTTAATGTCAGTTGGACGTTGTGTAGCTCTGAATATTTCTTATGAAGTTAGTTAAATTTTGCTTTTTTTTAAATTTTAATTGACAGTTAGAATTTTAGAGTTGTGTTTTTATGAATTGAATATTTGCTTTTTTTAAATTTTTTTTCCTCTGTGTTTAATTTGACTTTTGTCTAAAGTCACATATCTCTTATTTATTTTATTTTAAGATATTATTTATTTTTTGTGCTGCCAACATCCCAAACATAAATAAATATTCGTTCGTTAGAGTTGTTACGTAATGAGCGAAAAAACTCTAAGTGTTAAATTCAGTTAAAATTGAAAAAAAATGTTAAACTTAATAATAAATTTGACAGATTTAGTAATAAATGTAGTAGTACCTACATTAAATTTCTGGTAATTTCAATTTTTTTTTTTTTTAAATAGTGTAAGTACCTACATTACTCTCGTCGAAAGTTTTATAGCATAACTCAATCATGTGCAACATTCGGTCGTTCGCTACTCATGCTAACGGTCAATTGTGTGTTGGGTAAATTTTTTTTGGTTAATTATCCTTTTGGTAAAATGTCCGTTCGGGCAACTGTTTTCAGCGAAAAATTGTCAGAATGAAGTATAGTAATTTATGCTAGAGTAGAAGTAAAAGTGTGCAACAAAAGAAACAAGAAAAGTTCACCAAAACAAACAGTATGTAAGAACTTTTCTAAGCAAAAAAAACATTTAAACTGCAAGTTGTTGTGACAAATTTTGGAGAGTTTAGACAAAGCAAAATACGCATTTATTTCTTGAGTCACTAAGGTGAAGTCATGTCTAAAACAATTTTTAAACGAAGCTAGAACACCTGTAAAGACGCTACAATGTGACGGAGGTACTAACGTAACAAAAGTTTTGCTTAGCAGCAGAATCGAACTACATATCACACTAGCATATCCATTAAAACAAAACGAATTTGCAGAGCGTAAGAACAAAAATACGGTACGACAAGCAAGTTAAATCATCTAAAAATATTTGTTAGTTATGTAAATGATAAAGATGCGTTATATGTAATTATTTAAGCATTTTTTATAAGTAATCATTTTAATTAAAATTTATGCTCTCGCTGGTTTGCGGACTCTACTGTTTGTAAATGCGTAATTGGATTTGACGTTTACGGGAGGAAAACGCGGACGCAACAAACTTTTACTCTTTGTATTGAATATTTTACCTTGCTGCGAACGGTCAGATTTGGTTAAAACGCTATCCGCTAAATTGTAAGTAATTCATCTATCTATTTAATTCTAAATGTTGTTCATTTACTTTACGCTTTTGGAAATTATGCTGTAGAAGAATTGTGCAAGATTTATTAATTAATGCAGCGTTTGCAACTAATTTATAATGAAGTCAGCCATGTTGCGTTTAATACGATTAATTTTTTTTTAGCAAATCTACTAAGTTTTTGAAACGGTTTTCTATATTAATAGTATAGTATTATCCAATAATCTCCAGAAGAAATTTTATTGGAGCCAATGGTTCACGGTCTGGATCCCATCCTATCTTTTAGAATCCTTTTATGAAGATTAATGACTCGAGCTTTAGACAAACTTATCGAAACGTATTGTATAGTAAAAATTTCTTATTTGTATTATCTATTTAACTTCCAGCATTTTAAATTTGAATTTACTGTATCAATTATTCTAATTTGTAGTTATCAAGAATTTATTTTTTTAGTGGCAAATATAATACATCGGTAACGTTATATAATGCAGCTGTTAGTACGTTGAGCTAACACCCGTCTAGTTTCATTGATAGTATTGAATGTAGTCGCAGCTAAATTTAAGCACATATCGTCGTACATGTAAACTTACATACTACGCCTATTTTGGCAATAAGCAAATAAGAAGTAGTAAACGTAGTAAACCCGCTATGAAAACTATTACCGAACCTGTAAAAATGAGGATGACGGCGACAATAATAACGAGCCATAAACAAAACAAAATTTAACAAAACCATTAAAAAAATAGAAATAGTGGATAAACAATAGTGAATATGTATGTTTAGATGTATCAAACACATCTTTAAATCCAAAACTTATAGCAAAGCAATTGCCTCAGATAAGCATCGTCAGTAGCTTGATCCAATGAACCAAAAAGTCGACTCCCTAGAAAAATAACACATGGGAACTGATAATACAATGCAAAAGTTATTTAAAAGAGTAAAAGAGCCCGAAGAAGACTAGGTTAAACAAAAGGTTAAGTGCAGAAAAATGGCATCGATTATAATGAGACTTTTAATCTTGTAGCAATGTAATTGTAGAGATTATTAAAGCATTGCTGGTAGGCATAGCGTTTAAATCTATGCATATGAAACAATTTGTTAAAAATGCATTCATATGCGGCTTTGTAACGCTTTAAAATCATTTTCGCTACATTTCAGCTGTCGTTTAAACAACTTTGCCAACGTCGTTGCGTCAGGATCAGTTTCTCAAATTTTAATCAAGTTTTAGCCGTAAGATGGCGCAGCCTGATTTGAGTTTCGGCGGGATACGAGTTATTTTCACTTGTTACTTACGTAAGATGCGTGTCATTAGCGGTAGGACACAAAGGTTGAAAAATTCTGCTACATTATTTGCACTTAAGCGATTAAAGGGACGTCGGACATCATATTTGTCGAGTTACTTGTCAAAGATCGCTTTAGAGCTCTTGTTTGTTACCCCCATGTTCATGTAATTACGAGGTATTCGCCATTGGGGTTGTTAATTATTCTAATCGTGGGTAATCAAAAATAAATAGTGTGAGGAATACTTACGGCATAATATCCTAGTAAGGTATTTACTAATTACTCTTAATACGATGGTAATTTGAGTAGAGACATGCGTAAAAGTAGGCCAATACGACAGCGAGTTTAGTGAAATAAACACTCCTAATGTGCATTACAAATTAGACTACTTTAACTTACGAGGATCGTTAATCTAAATTGTTATTACTGCTTTATTTATTTGTAAATATTAAGTATTAAATCGGTTACTATCGTACTGCAATAATCTATTTATGTAATGGAGTTGAAATCGACTTTCTTTCTCTCTCACACAAACTTTTTTCAAGATTATTTTGGAGATTACAATACAAGGTCCAAGTAAGCCTAGCGAGTTAAATATCTGAACAGTAATAGAAACAATTGACGGTTTTGTGACTGACTTGGATGGTTTGTCTAAAAATATTTTAAATAACAATGAAATTGCAGACCATGATATGTCGAAGGTCTTGCATTTGTTTTTACCGATTTTTCATTCTGTGGGATAATTTTCTTATTAAGAAATATTATCTAACACACGCGTGTCATTAGAAATCTATTTTCTTAGAGGAAAACGACCTTGATTTAACATTTCAACTATTTCAACGCAACGAGTTATAGCCTCGACAACTTTATCAGTCTCAGTCAGCAAATCATTGACATAGAAGTCATTATTAATAATTATGGATGTTTTAGGAAACGTTTTAAAATTGTCTATCTCAAGCTGTTTCAAGCAACGAGTAGCTAAAAAACATGCAGAAAAAAAACGTTCCATATGTCACGGTATTTAATCTATACGTTAAAGGTTTTGAAAAATTTGGCGAAGGCCGAACAATACACTGCAACAATTTTTGTTCAGGAGAAACCATAGCTTGACGGTACATCTTACCAATATCAAATGATATGACGACTTTGTGTTGTGGGTAACGACCTAATATTGAAAAGATGTCTTGTACACTTGAACCAACTAATTGTATGCTATTCAAAGATTTTCCATTTGCTTCAACTGCAGATCTATCAAAAAGCTTTGGTTTTAGTTAACCTTGGCATATGGCCAAGGGATTCATATTCCAGCATAAAACTGGGATACATATTATGGAAATTAAGATCAACATTAAATTTTCTTTGAAGAGAACGGAAACTTTTGATAGCAATATTCTTGGAGTTTCTTAACTAATTTATAAAACAACGTAGGGAAATTTATACTATAAATCTATGGTTGTTATCTCGATTCCTGGTAATAGCATAATGAGCTTTGCAAGAAATTTCAAGAGATAACTCCTTTGTTTCAGGACATTCTTCGATATCCCAAACTTTAGAAAAGACGCTCTAAATGGCGTGTTGAAACCGCTGAATTTTTTAGAAGATTGGTGGCTATTGGACTAAAAACTAATCGTGTGACAAATAGTCATTTGGCCGGATACGAGATATCCGGTGAGGTTCTAGGCCGAAGTGCCGAATAACCGGCGACCGAATATTTGGCTTCAGTTGTGATGTTTAGTTTTAGCGATAATTCATGATAAGACAAAGGTCGGTCAGTGAGTTTATTTGTATTTTGTTTTTGTTGTTGAAATGTGTGTAGTGAAATGGCGACAATAAAGAAAAGATCACCGATTTGGAAGTACTATGACATTAATGAAAACGACAATAAGTTTGCTGTGTATTGTTGTTACAGGCACTTCTGCGATGACGAACCATATTAGAAACAAACGTCCAGAACAGTATTCTACTGTTACTGCAGTTCCCTCCACAAACAGTTAACTCTTTTGGGAACAATCAAAAGATTGTTGACTCCAATAGACATAAATAAGGCGGTGCCATAATACAAAATTCTTAGTTGCAACTATATTATTGAAAAAATGATTCCTGATATATATATGACAAAATACATCCAAAAATTAAAACCAGTATCTCACAATCTGCATCAGTATCTGTGACGACTGAGATGTGAACCTGTCTACACAATACTGCTAGTTTTCTAAGTTTTACTGCACATCGGTTGTCTCCAGAATTTACTCTTGAACATAAAGTTTTAGCAATAAAACGGTTTGTTGAGTCACATACTAGTAAAGATATTGCAAAAAAGCTAAGTGCCATTGCAGACTTATGGAACATTCCTCAAAAAAATATTTATTTGATTTACACGACAGTGGAACTAATTTGATAAAAGACGTACGAGTTGCAGAATTTAATTCTAAAAAATGTTTCTTTCATTTTCTTCAACTAGTTGTCAATGAATAATGAAAGTTTTAACCAAAAGCTATGAGGACGGTAGCTACTGCGAGGCGGATTGTAATCCACGTTAATCACTATGTTATTGCACAAGAAAAACTTACAGCAATTCGTCAAAAAATTGACTTGCCAGATTGTCAACTTGTACAAGACGTCAGCACACGTTGAAATTCTACTTACCATTTGATGGAACGACTTCTAGAACAGAAACGAGCTGTATCGTGGTATGTTACCGACCATGATACTTTAAATAACTTATTGCCAGTTTAGTGGGAATTAATAGAGCAACGTATAAAACTCCTTAAACCATTCGAAGAGGTACCTAAAATTACTATTAGAATCTTAAAAAGGAGCTGTGTATTTGAATATGATAATAAATCACTCGATAATATTGATCATTATTCTTCACCTGTCAAGAAAACAACCACAACTAAGTATAGTGATAGTGACAGTAGAAAAATACGAAGTTGCAAAAGGAACAGCAATCTCATGACATGGAAAAAAGCTCTGCAGCAAATGAGATTGATTATTATATGAAAACGGTTGATCTGGACCGAAAAGAAGACTCTTTCAAGTGGTGGTGAAGCAACGCCAAACTTAACCCATTTCTATCAAAATTAGTGAATGTATATTTTTCATCTTCTAGCAGCAGTGTCTACAGTTTACTGCTAGAACACGCTGAAAAGCTTGTTAGATGCTAGTTTAATTCACCCTATTGATATGAGTCGCCAAAAGCATTCAACTTCTAAGAAAATGTCTATTTTATCTGGTTTATTAAAGAGAGGATCAGTTAATTGAATACATGTAGAAATGTTCAACCAAGAAACATCAATGGACGATGAAAAAACATGGCTATAGTAGTGTAATTATTTTGATGAAAATAATAATGAAAATTTGACATTATATTTTGAATTTATTTTAGTATAAGTTGGGCTTGATACCTGATACAGAAAGAAAAGTATTTTCAATGGAAAAGTTCAATTTTAAGCAGAACTCCTTAGTTATAAAATTAGATTGTAAGCCGCTGTCAAATAGTACACGACGATCACGTACTTTATTATTTTTATTCAAGACTTGAACCAACGCCATAGAAAGAAAAGTTTGGAAATGTATATGACTAATCAAGGTGACCTGTTGATTATTATTAGCTTCATTGACAGAGTTTAAGTGCTTAGAGAAATTAAGTAATAAATGATAACGACTACTGCACCTTTCGCAAAATCAATATCTCGTTGGGTGCCTAGTTCTTAAACAATTTATACAAAGATTAAGCTCTTTGGCGCGATCAATACGTTTAGAAAGTTTAAGATTTTTACATTTGTGAATTTCATGAGAATCCATACAGTGGATACAAATTTCGACTGTAGACAAAAAGGATCATGGCTCATTATAAGTGTTATGTTTAGAAGTTGAGGAAGCTTCTAGGTGAACCTTTTTTGAGTTGATCTTGTCGAAAAATTCTGCACGTTCTCTAACAATGATTTAAATGCCGCGAGTACAGGCAACTCATCGCACGTATTAGTTTCTTTCCATTTGGAAACAGTTTCATCATCTAATTATTTACTTCAAAAATGTATTAAAAGAATATCTTTTTCACCAGTCGCTAATTTGAGATTTTCAAGAGACCTCAAATTTTTAAAGGTACTGTCGATCAGTTCACGCAAACTATTTCCTATAGCTCTTTTAATATAAGGAATGTTAAATAATAATGTGACTTAAGGTTATCAAATCTTTGGCAGGTCATATCCCAAGCCGTAGAAAAGTTTGCTTCATATATCCGCAATGACTTAATTACCTAGACAGCAACGCCAGAAAGTGATGCATTTAGATAGTGAAATTTCTGAATCTGCGTTAAATAATTATTTAAATTATTCATTGAATTAAAGGTATCTTAAAATTCCATGTAGTTTTCGAATTTACCAGAAAATTTTGGTAAAGCTATGCTCGGCAGTGTAACACTTATGTTTTGATCATTTACATTCGGAAGCATGGTTATATTTTTTGAATCTAACTTGTCTTTATATTTTGATAATAAAAATTAGATTTTTCCAGAAATTTTATAAAAATTATTTTTAAATTTTGATTCAAACAATTGACATTACTCTGAATAATTTTCAGATTTTCAATTTTTGATTAATTGACGCTAAATTTATCAAGGGTATTGTTTAAATTAGAAATACACGAGTTTGAAATTTAATTCAAATAATTGGGGTCATTTTTGATGTAGTCAATATAGTTATAAACGTTATTTAAACGTCCTTACAGCATTTCTCGTTGATAAAACAACGATTTTAGTGCTTTGGGAATTTTTGGATCATTTTGATAATGCGTATAAGATAGATTTGATAAGCTATAAAAGTATATATTATATAATTTATTATAAAATTGTATTAATTGAATTAAATAACAATATGTACTCTTTAATTGCAAATTTCAAAGGACAGGAATGAAAATAAATAAACTTAACAGAAAGTCGCCTTGTTTTTAAAAATTGATTGATCATTAGCAACGTTTGATGGTAGAGCCATCTCATAGTGGAAACTACTATGTATAAAAGATAACTATAAATAGCCATTTAGTTTTTCATACATGAATATACAACTATATGGTTTGTCAATGCTATTGTCGGAATTACTATGGAGTGTATCTTCTACTGGTGATGAGTCCCGAAATGCAAAACGGCCATCTAGTAGATCACTTCTTTATATTGATACTGCATTGATGGTAGCTCTTGCATGGTTCATTATATATCTTCTTAACTTAAACGACTTAAGATTCTCTAACAGATTTCAAGATAAAATCAAGAATATTAGCATTATTAATATACTTTACCTTCATCATTAAATAATTATTTTTATTAACATTTTTAAAAATTGACATATTTTATTTTTTGAAAATATCTTTGATTTTTTTTGGTTTGTACTTTTCGCTTATCAGTTTTAACCTTTTACCTACCGTGTGGGGTACAAATGCACCCTACATGCAATATTTCTTGTCGTGTTTGCGTAATAAATTTTTTTGGCGGGTTTCATTTTAAGACATTGGTAATTCGTCCTAGTTGATTACGTTTTTATAAATATTTTTCGGTTTACTAATATTAGATACATTTTACAGCTCAAAAGTATTGTGGGGTGCACATGTTCCCCACAGGGTAGTTTCAGTGTGTCAAAATTTTTAACTTTGCAAGCTCTGCCTTATCAAATGTACATGCGCAAAGCAGAAAGTTGCAAGTAAAGACTAGTTTCAGTTCAGATGCGTCACTAGTTAGAAGTATGTGGTCTCAAAAGCGCGATATGTTGATAAAAGTGTGCGATCCTAACAATATCACAGATTATAAACTACGAATGTTTTTATATAACGACGCTGATGTAAATATTGGTGAAGAATTAGGAAATGTAAATGCCGTTGAGGAACTTAGTGATGACAAAACTGAAATAATACCCAAAATTGACGACCTCAAAAAAGAAAATGTCACGAGCGTAAGTTTGACCGGAACTAATTTAGTTTATCAGGCCAAGGATGCGACAGTATGGAATAAGTTTCCTGTTTTTTGACATGTTGGCTATTTTTTTGCGACAAAATGTACACATCATAGTTATAGAGACAAATAAGATAGCTAATAAACAGTTTACAAAGCTGTGGAACGATAAGAAACGTTCAAAAATTCGGTTTTGAAAGGCAACAAATTTAATGGAGATTTGTGCGTATATAGGATTAGTGATTTCTCTATGTAAACTAATAAAATATGAAATTTCAATATTATACAAGTAAATATGTAGATTTTAGGAGATCTACGAGCTTCACACGAACCTGTAAAGATGTTGTAGGGTACAGATACAGCATATGTTCGTTCAATAGCACCAGGAGTATGGTCCCGCACACAACTTCGAACTTTGACAGCCTTTATTCGGTTTGACGACTTTACAACAAAGAATGAAAGAAAGAAAAAAGATAAACTCGCCACAATCAGATCCATATTTGAATTGTTTGTAAAGTGCTGTAAGAGAGCTTACAATCCTCGAGTCTATCTGATTGATGAACAATTAGTTAGGTTAGTTAAGTTTTGAGGTCGTTGTTCGTTTTGGGTTTATATGAAAAATAAACCCGATAAATATGAAATTAAAATATAGGCCCTTGCAGATGCTGCAACGCATACTCTGTCAATATGCAGGTCTAAATACTGAATACAAACCTGAGAAAAATCATGGCGAAAGAGTTATCATTGATCTGGTAGAACACTTACAGCCTGGACATGAAATAACAACGAATAATTTTTTCACAAGCTTATTACTGGCTCAGACACTTCTACAAAAAAAATTAAGCCTTTGTAGTACCCTCAGATCAAATAAAGCTTATATTCCAAACGAATTTCTTCTAAAACCGTATAAACTAATACATTCAAGCATGTTTGGATTTACTAAACTTTACACGCTGGTATCATATGTCCGAGATAAAAATAAAAAAGTTATTCTTTTGTCAGTGAGCATTGTGATAATTTAGTATCTGGAGTAAAGTCAAAAAACAAACTGGATATTATCCTACATTATAGTAGTACTACAAAAGGAGCTGTGGATACCACTGACAAAATGGCAAAGCAATACTCTGCCATAAGAATTTCTAATAGATGGCCGATAGTTATTTTTTATCTTTTAGATATTGCTGCTATAAATGCGTTTCTATTGTGGCAGATAAAGTATTCATCAAAACTGAGGGAGGCTTGATCCTTGTAGAAAATTTCTTTTTTTGCTAGGCAGAGGTTTGGTAAAAGAATATGCAGTCAAAAGGTATGTTACTGGCACAAGGTTGTCGGCATTTGTCAAACAGTGCATAGAACATGTAGTTCCGAACCTCCAGCAACACAAGTCAACTGAAACGTACAGTACATCCACTAGTGGTAGGTGTTATTTATGTAGTAGAATAAGAGACTGGAAAGCGAGACAATTGTGCACTCAGTGTAAAAAATTTGTATGTACCGAACATTCAGATAAATAATTATTTTGTAAGAATTGCAAATAAACGTTAATGCTTACATATTGTTTCTACGATCTTTTCTACCATAATCTTCTTGAATTTTCCCTTTAAATTTTTGCAATGCCATTTAAAACAGTCGTATAAATTTCTGTTTTGATAGTATGCAAAATAAGACGTGGGGTACGTTTGTACCCCACGCGTTTGGTTAAAACTCAAAAATAACGCGGTAGGACGACAACTGGATATATTTACTAATATCTAAGTTGCTCTTTATTGAAATGGTCGTCCTTAACTGAATAATAAGTCCACATCAACGACGGTTCTTCATTTTGGGCTTTTTCGGAAAAATAGGTTTTTTCAGACACATTATTAACTTTTTTTTAATTAACACCAATCTTAAAACCGGTTATGCTCATTTTTGTATCTATTTTTAGATTTGATCGGGATTATTGTTTGAATTGGAGCATCTGCTGCCAATTTGCGTTCAACAGAACTCATTTTAAAATTTTTATAATAAAAAATTTAATTAACAGTTGTTACTTACTATTTAAAGCTAACAACAAACAATGCACAAATAATAGATTTGTAAACTTTTAGATTAGAAATCTTAAATAACTATTTTTTATAAATTAATTAAACGAATTTTAAAAGTAAGTAAAACTGCGTGCAATATTTATATCGCAAAGTCATATTACGACACTTAATGGATTATCAACGACAATCTATCCATCGCGTATTGTAATATAAAACTTTACGATACTTATGTCGTAAATAACTATTTTGTGCTGCCAACATCGCAAACGTCAATATTCGCTTCATAGTGTAATTACGGAATATACGAAAAAAAACTTTACTATGGCAAAATGAAAACTAGAAATCCACATAAAACTAAGTATTCAAAGTCGATTATTATATTAGAACGAGTATGCAACAGAAATCTTAAAATTCAGTTAAAATTGAAAAAAAAACCCATGTCAAAGTTAATGTCAAATTTGACAGATTTGGTAATAAATGTAGTACCAACATTATATTTCTGGTGATTTTTTTTAAATTTAAAAAAAAATGTAATTTTACAATAAACAAGACAAAAATAATGGGGCCGTGACGTAGTAAGTATCGAAAAATAATAGTAAAAAAAGTAAAAAAACTATAGACGAGTAAACCTTACATTACAAAATATTCTATTTTCTTTACTTTGATTAAGAAAGTACCGCATACAACATAAAAGGTCTACAGCTAACCTTAAATCTAATTTTTGTTTAAACTTATTTACAAACGCACATCTGTTAAAAATCTAGAAAATTTGCAAATAAAATTGCTTAAAGAAGTATCTAAGACGCTAATATTGATGCTAAAAAGTTTTTCGTTTTCTTATCTTTTAGAATGGTTACCGTGTGAAAGCGCATTAGGCGAAAATGCATTTTCGCGCAGTTTTACTGCATACTTTGTAGTAATAGCATTACGTGTCGATTTTCCAAAGGTTTCATTTCAAAATTTTATTTTTACTGTATTACAGATTCGACGGCGATTCGAGCTGGTTTTATTGTTTAAATAACGTTATTATTAAACAGGACTCGACTTTGTTTGATTAGTATGCTTTCAGTTACTGCTTTATTTTCTTAAATAAAGTTGAATTCTAAGTTATTAAATAAATGTAATTAACTCAAGTACATACCATTTCGTATTCATACGTTTTTACTTAGGTTTGTGTTATACAGTAGATTTGGGTAAGTATTTTAATTATATATTTAATTAACTTGATGAATTACTTAATTGATTACACATAATTTTTTTTTTAAATTTACATAATGCATTCTTTACTATTTCATATAATTACTTTTACAACTTAAATATTAAAAAAATAAGTTTATTTATTATATTATTGTTAGATCTGCTTCTGCACTGATTAGTAAAGTACTTCCTGTATATCTTTTAATAAAGTTTCAAGTTGGCAACGCCGCATGAAGAGTCGTGCCGCCATTTCTGATTGACAATAGTGACAATAGTAACAGTTACCTGGCGGTATCCATGTTATCTAAAATCATCACATAATTGTATTATTTAAAATTTAATTTGTAGATAAGTTTTGAATGTGTTACGAGACTTTTCTCGCAACTTTATTGCTGGCTACTAACTCAGTTGTATCGGTAAACGGATCGCAAATCTCGGTGTGCTAATCCTACACTAAATTAAAAAAGCGCCAAAACAAGTACACATTTCGATCACTAAAAGAAACGAATTGACAAAACACAACTAATGAAAATAATACATTTATTACAAAAAAAGGGAATAGTAGTTAAAACCAACAGAGACAAATAGACCAATAACAATTAGAAATTTGTTGACTAATATATTATTATCACAGCTAGAGTGCCAATGTAGACCATTTCGTTTAGGCAACCCACTATACAACCAACTGTATTTAATTGCTGACAAATGTTATAAGTTTAATTTAAATATAAATATTACTTGATCAAACTACCTCGTCTATTATGCAGTCGCAAAACAAGTTTACAATCGACAATGATAAAAATGAATATAAAAAGTAAAGTACTAAACTTACCAAACCGACACTTCTTCGTTAATTGTAGTGACTTACACTACTCTTATTTATCTGTTCTAAAACGGAAACTATGCGTGGTATATAAGCTTATGTACTGTTACAAGCGTATAGCTCGTACGAACCTTGCACGGCCAACTCACAGAGTCGGAGATAGGGAAGGTTCAAGTAAATAATATTTAAAAGGCGCCAGATCTTTTCTAAGTAAAACTTCTGTCTCGATCAGGACAGAAGGTCCAAACTTGTAACGAATTTTAAGTTCGTAATCCCTATTACTCTGATTTTCGTGTAACCACAATAAAAGAGAAAGGTTTGTTACCACAAAGGAGAGATTAAATAAGTATTAAAAACTGTAATTTATTAACGTAGACTATTAACGACGACTCTAAAACTACTATTACAATTGCGTAAGTTAAACAAGTTAAATTTCCTGAGTGATCTTCTTTGACAGCGACATAATAATAAAAAAGAACTTACCCGCAATCCAGTACTTGCCTAAAGAAAACGTTTTCCTTGTTTAGTAGGTCTAAAATAATTATAAATAGCAAATTGTGTCAACACAATGATTCACGAAAGTAGAAATCTACAAAATGGTTATTACTACAAGAAATTAGATATAAGAACCCGATGTATCGAATGCTTGCTCTTCGCAATTATTAAAAAGTGGGTATCGCAATCGACTGACGTATAAGAAGTAACATCTCGGAGGCAAATTTTAGTAGAGACTTCGTTTTCGGTGTGGATAATAGGCCTTCCAAAATACTAATCGTTTAGTAAAGGTATTTATCGATATTAATCGAACATGTAGCAAAAGCGTGGCGGAACGGCCGGTTATAGATAAATTACTTTAAGGCGTAATGAAATTATAATTTCATTTATATTAACGTGGATGTCATTAGATTATTTGATAGCACTGGTCATTTTACGTAGTTGTCAGTTTAACGTCTTGACAGGAAATGACAATCAAAAGAAAATCGGCAAAAAGCGTCAAAACCCAAATCTAATTTTATTTCAACTAATATACAGGGTATTACGTTATGAAATTTTTACACGCAACACTACGACGGTTAATGTTATTTTGCCTTTGGCTATGATTGCGTTCAAATGATCGAAAAAATTTGACTGATGTCTCGTCAACATACTCAGCGACAATATATAAGGTTACAGATGACATGAAGTTTGCGACTAAAAGTAAATTTGAGTCAATATGATCTAACGTTATTATATAAAACAGATTAAATACGCTGAAGACTGGCCGTTAATGAATACAGTTAAAACAAATTACATAATGCAAAATTCTATGTTATTAAAAAAAAGTAGTACGTACAAGGCTGACACAGGTAAAGTAATAAATGTAAATGTTAGAAGCTCTATGCTATACCAAATAACGTGCATACAGTATATTAATGAACTGTAAATAGCTATAAACGACGGTAAACACGTTGAATTAGTTTAACACCCGTGAAATTCAAAATCTGCTTTGAATAATTCGTCGGGATAAAACCACAACGTAAAAGGACATTGACATTGTTTACCCCCAATGTTCTTTTACGTTGTGGTTTTATCCCGACTAATTATTCAAAGCAGATTTTGAATTTCGCGGGTGTTAAACTAATTCAACGTGTTTACCGTCGTTTATAGCTATTTACAGTTAATTTTAGACACATAGTAAAATTATACTATGAAATGGCTCTGCCATCAAACACTTTTGAATTATATTAATGAAGTAATACGATACCGATATAAGCGTGCGTCTTCTCTCATCCCTTCCGATTATGTTAAACGAGGTGGACTTTACAAGTTACATACATAACCCCAAAAACAGCCGGGTACAAAGATAGCATGGTAATTCTTTGATACTCGCTAAAAAAAAGTAAAAAGATAACGTGACGACGTCATCTTTGAGAATTTCTTCACTACCTGCGTCGCTTAATTAAGTCAAAACCCCGAATTCAACCTGGAATACGTTTTTGTTTTCTCTAGCACATCCGCTAAAAGCCAAAAAAAATTCAACAAAAAGAAAACTACTTATATATCTTAAAATAACACCCAGGTACACAAATGTTTACCAGCGATTCCCAACCGGAAAAAAGCATAAATAGAAATTTGATACTGAGATCAGTGACATTTGACAACGATATAACGTTTATCCCCACTTATAAAAAAAATCAGTAGCGTTTTTCAACAGTGCAACCGTTAATTTTAAATTAGAATAAATTTTTTCGATGAGATAATTCTGCAATTACTCTGCTCTTCATTTGTTACCGAGTTAGAAATGTGTATGTATTCTTTCTTACCAAATCACCTAAGAATTGTAAAAAACGTAGAGGCAAAGTATATCAACAAACAATAAGTTCTACAACAAATAGCTGTTGTTCTTTTTTGGGTTTATCTAAAAACGTACAACTAGAATTGGTTGCCTATCATAACTACTTATTAACCTCGCCCCTCTCCGATTACTGTAGAGCTGCCGTCGCGTTGCACTTTTTTTGTGTCAGTCGTACAATTTCAGCCAGTTGCACGTTTTAACTTGTTAAATTGATTGATATTTACTATATTTTAAGTAATTCTTTGTAGTTTTATTGATTATTTAATAACTGTTTTTTTTAACTTTCATAAGTATTTAACCGCCGCTAGATTAACAGTTTTAATGTTTTAATATTACTTTGTATATGCAAATGTTCTTTTTGCAGTAATTAGCATTGAGTTTCAAGAGTGGTTTGTTTACTTTAAAATGAATTCAAAAATGTTTGTTATCTTTGTGGAATTGGTATGTAAACGTTTTCCACTAATTTTATTTGCGTCATACTTTCTTTTGAATCATTGTTTGGCTTATTATTTTTGGAGGTTGACGTTCTGTTAACAGTTTGTGCCAAGCTTCTTTATAAAAAGCAAACGTAGGTACTGAGAACAGTATGCATCCCTATTTAACTATATTTACAAATACTGTCCGCGATAGGTTTCACTTTTTTTATCTACACTGGTATTTATTTTCACTTTGTGCATTTTTATTAATCTTAGCACACGCTTTAAACGCTTTATTTATTTATACCGACACATTCTTCTTAACACTTGATTCGGAAACTGACTCTAACTGCGACCAAATGCTTTTTATATTATTCGCTTA
Source organism: Aquatica leii (assembly GCA_035610365.1). Taxonomy (NCBI): domain Eukaryota; kingdom Metazoa; phylum Arthropoda; class Insecta; order Coleoptera; family Lampyridae; genus Aquatica; species Aquatica leii. Next base: position 38,358,381 of record CM069437.1, on the reverse strand, counting down.
TCAGGATCCAGAACATTCTATCCATTTCGATCAAGTTTCCAAATACTACAGAAACGCTTTACTGTCCCCTTTTTAAAACCGTTCTGCCCTAGAACAAAAAACTAGATGCAACACCGGTAGAAGAGATCGTGGCGACAGCGGCAGTTCTCTTCATTTTCAGCAACGTCTTGGAGCATACAAGTAGCAGTCAATAGACTTTTTCTGATTTACTGTTTTACTTGGACGTGACGACCTTTGACCTATTTCTAACTGTCCTCCAATCTAGTAGATTGTGAGTGTGAATATGAAATTCCTTAATGTTGTAGAACCCCATTTCTTTTTTAAAATTTTATAATGCTCGCTACAGATTTTCCTATAACAGCTTTGCACGCGAGCACTTTTTGGTCACCAGATAGAAAATGAAGCGTCGGTCAACACGTAGTTCTAAGACTTTGACGACCGCCGGTTACTGTCTTTGCAGTTCATCTAGCCGTCTGAACATTTTTTCAAAAACTATTTCAGCTCATTTAGACATTTAACTCATTAGTCCATAGAATTATTGTAAAGGGAAGACAATTATTTAAATTTTAGCGCAAAACGTGGGTCGTAACTTAATCTAAAACCTGACTGCCAGTTGCAGCATAGTGTTGGTTGTTAATTGTGTACGCCAGCCGTATAAAATAAATGTTTGTGGTGCTTCTATTGTCATTTAAACTCACAGATGAACCTTGGTTAGTACAGCACCAAGAGCGGAGGGTAAGTCTTTTTCAAATTATTAACAACATAAATAATTTAGGTGTATAAGTTCCACTCTATATTATGTCCAAAACGTTGCCGATTCACCTTTGAGTAGAAGTTTATATATTGGAATATCGTGTAATCTGATTCTAAAATTAATGTCTCCTGTGTTATGTTACTCCACCTAAGGATGGCGAACACACCCGATGAAGATAGTGATTATTGGTATGCCGATCACGACGGAAATATAAATCATTTAGAGCCGGGAATTCTGGAGGCAAAATTTGAGGTCGTTCTGTATGGTTGCCCACTGCCTAAAACGAGCTCAACAAACATCAGCAGCAACTCACCAGCAGCTTCAAAACCTGAAGAGTCACCAAGTTGTTTTGTAACACCTGAAAGAGACGAGCTCAGGAACGATTATTTACTTCTATCGAAATTTACACAAAGATCGCGGAAATTTCAAATACCGCTCTTCCAAACCAGCAAAATCAAGAATCAGTGTACCACAGCGAAAGATACTGCAAAAATATAACAAAGGGATCAAAGGAGTTGATAAGTTAAGTATAATAAATGGTACCCAATTACAGAACTAAAATTCGACAGCGCAAGTGGTCGTAGTCAATTATTTTTTTGATGTAAGAGTTGTGAATGCCTAGTTGCTTATGAGGAGATTCTATTCTACTGACCCAGCTGCGCAAAGTTTACTGAAGTTTTGCAAACATTTGTACTTACATTTTTTGCATACATACGAAGCCAAAAGTACAAAAGATAAAATTCCCCCCAAAAAAACAGTGTAAATTAGCATCGAGGAACCCACCTGTCTTATTTTTTTTCATATGAGTGTACAATAGTGTATTTTAAAAATATAAGTTAAAAGCAAAAATCAAATTAAAAATAAAAATCATTTATGGTTTTTGTATAAAAATATATTCAATTAAATTAAAAATGAGTTTTATTTGTTTAAATAATTTTTAAAATATATAAAAATATGATAAACATAATATGCATTCTATAATTATATACTAAGTATGACATGTTTGGATATCAAACCGTAACGTACTTCATTAGTTATTGTCAAGTTTAAAATTAGATAATCGCAAGAAAGTAAAAGTTAGATTTTGTTAACATTTTTATTCAACTTAATTTATTTCGTTTTTTAACGATATTTCTGAATACGTTTTTATTATGATTAAAGTCGTAAAGCTGAAAGTCACTACAAGTCTGCAACTCGGTTAGAAACTTGATATATGAGTCAGTATAATTTATAACTTTGTTCTGGATATTTAAAACAAAAAAATTAAAATTTAAGTTTAAATATTTATAGTTTTTTTAGACCATTACATGTGTGCATAAACGTATTACTACTAATACGTTAACAGTTAAGCTTAATTGCATTTTAATTTTAAGGTTCTCATAACCACTATCGTTACTACAATACTATGTATTAAAAAGTTTTAAATTATATTAAATATTAACATGTTACAAAGTGGGTATAAATGAAAGTTAAAATTTTTAGTAACATCGTAAATAATTAATTATATTAAAAGCAGCTTTTAATCAAAATGAGTAAACATAAATTTAAAATATTATATAAACGTCATGATAAAAAACATCTGTGCTTTAATGTAAATAAAGTAAAAATTTTTTTAAATCAAATATTTAATATAATAATTTTGCGGTTGTAAAAATTATTAATCATTACTGAAAAAAAAATGAATTAAAACATTTTTGTTTGTTTTGTTTTTCAAAGAAACACTTACCTTTTATTGACACTAAAATCTATAAATATAGTTCAAAACTTAACAATATTAACACGCTTGGTCGTTTCACTCGCTCGCGACTTTAAAATGTCTCAGTTAATAATTGTCACCAATAACAATTTTGTTTGTTAAATAAAGATAAATTTATTTTACTATAATTGTAAATTAATTACATTAATGTTAATACACTACTTTACACAAGACAAGCAATGTTTCAATTTACTTTTTTATATCTAACTTGTAAATAATTAACGATAGTAGTAGCAAAAAGTGCACAACTGTTATGCCTCTTGTTAACTAAGAAGGAACTATTCTGCTAATGTTGTTTAGTAGTTGTTGGCGCAAAAAAAGCTAAATAAATGTTTAACATGCCTAATAAACACTATTCAGATCAATGATGCAAATTTCTGCTTCTCAAACGTTGTTTTTGACAGGATACAACCTGATTTACAATTTGTCGACGGCAAATTATCGTCGTTAATCAATACCAAATCGTCGTTTCTCAGAGTGTTATAGTTGTTACTCCATTCAGTTTTTTGTTAGAGTTGGTTAACGTATTCTAGACTCAGTCACTTCCAAAAATGTTGAACAATTCCTTAACGTTTGGGCCAGAAACTATTGCAGAAGACTTACCAATAAAAAAATATTTGGCGTTAACGGTTGTGCATCAGTTGGATCTAATGATAAGAATGTTGGAGTTTGGAAATTGAAGATGTTTTCGATCTGTACTAGAAACGTATAAAACTCTTCAAATGTAAAAATTGCGTTACTCAATACTCGCTGCAAGTAGTGTTTGGTAGATTTTATTGCTTGTTCCCAAAGCACTTCAAGATAACGTAAGTGACTAAGAATAGAATGAGATGCCATTTTTTTTCCTTTATTTATTTAACTCTTTCAAAGTAGACTTGGCACCGATAGATTTAATCAGAACATGCTTGCGTAGGTCGCGATACTACCCTTCTCAAACACAGAATAAACGTTTCTATGTATAATTACATCTGAAGCTAATTTTAAGTGTATAACTTTAGTAGCAAAACAAATGAACAAGCAGATGTAAGCTTTTAAAAGCTTACTTTCTTTGCCTTGTTTACTTTTAAACATAAAAAACAACGTAATTTACATTTCAAACAGTAATAAACATTATACGCTTCTACGAGACAAGTTTCCTGTTAATGACTCTAAAAAACAAAGTGTGACACGTTCATATTTGTCATTGTTATGTATTACAAAAGTAATTTAAAAGTGATTTTTTGTAGACGCAGAAGTAAACTCTGGATTAGTCACCTTAGTAGCACAAAATATATATACAACGATATTCTAATGATCTTGGTACAATATTTAAAGTCGGTTAAATATTGCTAGGTGTAACAGATACATTCTTGATATTGTTAAAGTGTATAATACTAATATTCTAAAAATATTTACGTACAATATCATTGATATATTTCAAAACCTTACAAATGTTTTCAAGGTTTACATGACATCAGGTAAATATTTTAATTCTAGATACTTATTGCCAGATGTAGAAAATGTATTCTAAATATTGTAAAACTAGATAAAAACAATGTTATAAAAATATGTACTAACAATATCGTTCGTATATTCTAAAGTCACAAATGTTTTTCAAAGCTTGACTGACATAAAATGTTTAAATTATTTTTAAATATACATACAGTTAATATTTATGTTTAATCAGTATCTAACTTTTTGTGCTTATTTTTAACTGTGCTTTTAAATTTACGTATTTATAGATGTTAAACGTTTTCTTTAACCCTAACAGGATGTTCTCACGATTTAAATGTGCTTATTTTAAAAATTATTTTTATATGTGTATATATTAATAAAAAGTAATCCAAAATCATAGTATGTAATCTGTTAAAAATTGTATAAGAAACGCAGTTTAATTATTAAAAAATTACACAAGAAGAATATGAAATCGAGACATCTGCGTTTGAATTGAATTGAAAAATCGATTGCGTTATAACTAAAACTATAGTAATTTTATAATAATAAGCTACATTTGCTGCAAAGAAATTTTAGACAAGGTATTGTAATTCTGTTGTAAAATTACTAGTAATGCCAGTAGGTATTTATGATTTTAAAGATCATCTTTTCCAAATATTTTTGTGGCATTCTAAACTGGTTTACACAAAGTACCTTTTAGTAAATTTCGTAGAATTCTTTGCAACATTGAAAAAGTATATTATTTACTTGGGGTACTGAGGTACTGAGGTCAGGCACAGTAATTTAGACCCTGAACAAGAATAAGGAAAGTTGTCTTTACTAAATATGCATTTGGATTTCGTGTTTGCAGTTTGCAAAGTTTAAATTTTTATATCGAGTTTTAGTGCAACCTAATTGTATAATCAGGTAACTGCCTGTTAATTTTCAATTTTTTTATTTTTTAATGATGTTTTCTAAATATAGATAAGCAAAATGTTATTTTATAAATAATTTATTTTAACGCAGCGAGTACACTCTAAATTCGATGTTTGCTTAGTTAACTGTTCAACGTTTAGAGAAAATAATTCAAAGAAATTTCAACGGTAATCACTAATAAATGCTTTTATTTACGTAACTAGTAGTAGTAGTGTCATTTTTATAAATAAACGTGTTTTTACAGAATATCTGCAGTGTTTCAATACGGTTTAATAAAAACTGTACAATGCGTAGCAATAAAAACCTAGATTAAATATCATTTGCAAACATAAGTAGTAGGTATATATTTTACAAATATCTCACAAATAATAGTGAGATACATTTAGAACAGATTAAAAAGTAATGTTTCCCATATATTAGAAACAAACATTCAGATGACATTTACATCTAATGTCTGCCATATATAGAAAACAAATATTTAAAAGATATTTATAACTAACATTTAGAACATATTTATTTTATATAAATTATTGATGTAACATTACAATAAATGGCCAATATAAAAAAGTGTGTTTACCAGATGTTATTTACTAATATATCACGTATATTTTGTGCTACTAGGGAAACAACGTATTCATTTAGCAAGATAATTTTCCAAACTCGGAATCGGTAAAAATAATATTAATAATTATTCCAATCATTTATATTCATTTCAGTACCAGAAATAGTACCGGAAATGCGTGAAGTGAGAAAACAGTTTTTAGTTAATTTGTAATTAGTAGCATCAAAACGGATGATGACAATATATCAAAAATCTATACATTACCGATGAATGCTTTAGTTAGAAGTTTTTTCATGTATCGGTTGTGACAAACAAAGACATACTACTAGATTCCAACAGCGCTTTGACTTTATGAAATTTACCGGTTACTAATTGCAGACGTGCAGTCAAAAAATTCTTTGAAATGATGGGAAGACTTTAAAATTCCTAATGAATATGAGAAGGTCAAAAGTGGAAACAACATATGAATAAAAGTTACTCAAAATTGTGGATGCAGTGCTTTGCATTACACTTATTAAATTATAAAGAGAACTTGCTTTTAGTTGTTTTGACAATATGTTGTTATGTTAAAAATCTTTTCTATTCACTCTGTAAACATTTCACACAAATTTCAGTTGACAACTTTGTGTTTGGTTTTATAACTGTCATTTCTTGTCGGATGATTCAGTTTGTCATTACATTCACGTTAACTGTAAAGTAAAGACGTTGTAATATTGACGCTTAATAAATGTTTCTGAAAATTATGATTTATTATGTCATTTTCTATAAAAAATTAAATAGGAAAATAACTGATGTGTGTAGAATTTTTGCTAGAGTATGTTACGCTTATTTATTTGACTAAACACCATAAAATAGTAGCATCCTGTTCCGTATCAATTCTAATTTAACGTTGTTTTGTGGGTATTTGTGGTTAAAACTTATTACTACTTTTTATCTGAACGTGATTAATTTACTATGTATTGACTACGCCTAGACGAGAAAACGTCGCAGTAAGTATTTTAATATGATGATTTTTTTTAGCAAGCAACAGTAAGGTTTGTCGCGGCCTAAAATTCGTACGTATCTCAATACTACTGTCACGCAAACCAGCTTTTCCAGCTCAAGCTGTAGTGTCGTAGCAAGAACCAACACTGGGATAACGATGTTTGCCGCTGCTCTACTGACTTTGGTCAGCAGACACGGCAGTCAAACAAATCTTTTCCTACTATAAATATATCTCACGGGTAAGCAGTGCTGCGGGGTCTTGGCTTAATCGTCTGATTTAGGACAGTATGATTAAAAACCTAAATCTAAGGTAGGAAAGACCAAGCCAATAGATGCGTGACAGGATAGAGAACCAGTCGTCAATCGTTCCAACTTTAGGACACCAGGCAAACTTTGTTGTATATAGCTCTCGGTGCGTATTGGGGCACTGCGCACGATAACATTCATTACTTTTGTACTTGTGGGACATAGATAAAACCGCTTTTATAACATTTAAAAAAAGACGGCGACTTTGAACGAAACTCAAAAATGCCGAAAAACAGAGGCGCGTGAGCAAAACCCACCTATACAGCAAGCAAAGGCGAGCACGTCGAGAACGCAATAACTTTGATACTTGGCTGAATTGACAAACTGGAGAAGAGGCATGCTTCTCCGCGTTTTCAGGAATGTACCCATAAAGCGGGACTCCTAAAAATAACGTGCACAGACAAGGCAACTATAGAGTGGCTAGTCGTAACGTCAAACAAAAAAAACCACTGAGGGAGCATAAAGAACTTAAGATTATTTCATTTCAAAGACCTTCCGGCACCCAAAAGAATTATCACTTGAGTCTCGGAAACAGTACTGGAACCGGCCACCCTACTGAAAAACATATTGATACAAAACATCAGTACGGAAACGTGGCGAGGTGGTTAAATCTAAACGCGATCTAAAAGGAACCCAATACGTCCTGTTTATAGACAAAAAGTCCTAGAAGAAGGAGGAAGCAAAAAACCAACCAACTGCAGCTAGTATTTTTAAAAATTACTCTCCGGGCATTGGGGACTCTAAAAAAGACAGAAAAAAACCAGATGCTGCAAACCATGTCGACGAGGCAATGGATGTAAGTTCAAAGCCGATAAAAACGCACTGACGTTAAATTTAATGCTCAAAGTCGTTCAGATAAATATACATCACTGCAAAAGAGCCTTAGCGCGTTCAATAGTTATATCGTGACACACGATATGAATATTGCTCTTGTTCAGGAGCTATAGATCTACAGAAAAACAAAAACCTGGACGGTCCAACCCTTTGTCCAGGTAGATGACTGCTTACAGCCCAACTTGTGCACAACCCTTGCACATGCATCATTGTAAAGAATGCACTAAATTTAATGCCATTGTAAGATTTATGTTCTCAAAACCTAGTAGTAGCTAAAATATCTGTAGTACAGGTAAGTATCAGAAGAGAGTTTATTATCGGATACAGTTACTTTTCCTACGACCAGACAGGACTAAAGTCGCCGGAGAAAATCTAACGGCTGATTAACAGTGGGACCAACAAAACGCTAATTTTTGAATGCAATGCCAATGCACACTACACTTTGTGAGGGAGCACGAACACAAATCCAAGGAGTCAAAAACTTTTAGAATTTATTTTAAAATCTAATTTAGACTTAATAAATAACAAAGATAAGCTTACGTTTATAACCGTGTCGCGCAATGTAGTTCTTGATCTTATGCTTGTTAGTCTAAAAGCGAGCAAAGTAATAAAAACCTTATTTATCTGATCATAGAAACATTCTATTTGACATTGAATCAGATAAGAAACTCGTAATGTAGTACAAAAATCCGAGGAAAACCGACTGAGAGTTGTTCAACGAAATTTTAGTCGGACAAATCAAGAACTGCTTTTTAGTTGCAAGGTAGAACAAGAGGTCTGACAAAACAAAAGCACGCACAAAAAGACTATTTAACACAATTTAAAAAAAACCACCACTAAGATAAATACAAAACCACTTTAACAACATACAACAATGCCATTAAATAAGCAAAGAAAGAGTCATGGATAAGGTATTGCAGGGACGACAAAAATAAACCTACAAGTTTTTGCTTCCAAAAAGCTCTAAGCAAGGGCCGCACTGATGGAAACATTGGTTCTATGCTAACCAAAAGCGGAAAGTTTACAGACATTTAGAAGTCAGTGAATTTTTAGTAGTTTAAGTGGTTGCTTAATGGCGCCCTTTTTACTGTTTAAATTACTACTTACATTACCGTAATTTAATGGCAATTCAACAGTAATTTAAGTCCATCTGTGTTTGCTGGGTGGAAACATTGGTTCTATGCTAACCAAAAGCGGAAAGTTCCTAAATACTAAGACCTAGAGGTACCAAATAAACGAGCACACCAAAAAAAAATTGGAAATTAGCGAAAAAAATAATCAATCCTGAAAACTTAGAATATGGAATCAATACATTTAAACTCTTTCAGTCTGCAGGAGCAGATAGAATTTATACCATCATGCTGCAAAAGGATTTGCTACTATGCAAAACGCAGTATGCAAAATTCTCAGAGCTATCCACTTTCGCATATACCAAACAACTGGTAGAGCGATCTACGTACGCCCAGTCAAAATATTACAGACCAATCAGCTTGACTTTCTTCATGTGAAAACTTGAAAAAGTAGTCGACCGGTATATACGGAACGGAGCATAAACGGCTTCGCCTTTGCATCAAAACCAGTATGCATACCAATATTGCGAGCTAGCAATTTACCAATTGGTAGATGATAATGCAATCCAATACAATAATATTGCGTTGTGCAGAAAAGACTAAGACGGAAATCGTTACGTTTACCAATCGACGGAAAACAGATGACATAAAACTACGGATGTACTCTCTCAACGCTCATCTAGTCAAAGTCATAATCCTAATGATCCGATATCGACAGTCAAGCAACTGATTATGCCTTGCCTAAACAGTCTGGAAATATTGGCGACTTGCCAACAAGTACAGCTCATCTTACTACCAAAAGACCAAAGTGTTAAATGAAAATTAATAGCGGATGCGCTTGCTAAAAAGAGAACAATAGGGAAATATATTAGACCTGAACCGGTTTTCAGAATCGCTTACGACGCTAAAAAAAAAACTCGCAGCAAAGTAACAGCGGAGCATAAGAAACTATAAAAAGAACTTTTTAGGGATAAGGCACACAAAACTATTTATTACAGAGTTACTATCAAACATTCAAAATGCACTATCAAGCATGAATCGACAAAAGTTAAAAAATCTTACAAGACTACTATGGCCTTACAAACACATTCTCGACAAACTAAAACTAATCGATAATGAGTTGAAAAAAGTCTCTTGGAATAAGTTTCTGGACTTTATTGACGAAACAAAACTGCTGAGGGAGTAATAAATTAAAGGTGCCCAAAAAGACCGCAGTGCAGGAGCGCTAGACAAACTACCTTTTGAATAAAGCTTAAAAAAATAACAGTAAGATTTGTCACAAATATCTTAATCTTTTGGTAGAAATTAAGATACCTAATATTAACCTTGCATTAGAGAAATTAATTACACTGTATGCTATTGTTTAACGTTCATTTTCTTCCTACCGAATACCTCAGTACTGTGTGTTGCGTATGTACTTTGCTCGTTCTATTACTATATTGCCATTTGATCTATAATGTCTTATGTATGATTAACGGGTTTTATTAAAGATTTTTTTTATGTTAATTTGTGAAAAATTTATATTTGTATACTGGTGTAAACCTCTTTCAGTTACGGGTTCTTATCGTTATTTTGTTTTATCTTGCAAAATTATTTTGTAAGCGTATCAACGGAAATGGCGCTCTTATAAATTGACTATTTTGGTTACATCTACTCATACCCACTCTTCCACTAAGTGAAGTAGATCGTGGCATGATGCATAAAATCGATACTTTTGACATAAAGTAGATCATCGTTAAGATTTAGAACCCGCTGTTGCTCTTGGTTTGGCAAAAGCAAGCTTAATTATATTTTTTTACTGTAGTTGCTGGCGACCAACACCTGGATAAGATTATTTATTTTTAAAAATTTTAGAGTAAACCGTTTTGTGATCTAAATAATTAAGAGAGAAGAAAGAGGTAATGGTATTAAATATATATCTTTATGAGTAGGTTTTTGGTAAACTGAGATGTAGTCGTTATAAACAATCTTCTAAGTCAGCGAACACATGTCAAAAACAAATTATCAAATTTTGTTTAAAAATACTTAGTTTCTAATTACTATTACAAATAAGAAATGCATTCAAATATTTAAAAATTCTTTTAATATTAATCGAGATTCTTTTACCGGATCTTTGGTAATCAGTTTTATTAATCAGAAGCCAGTCTATAAAAGCAGGATTTCCATATTTTAAAGCGCAATCAATCAGCTGTTTCGAAGCGCTACAAAAGTCTACTCTGCCGCATGAAAAAAGCTCAAGTTGTAAAAAACCGACCGCACGATAATTATCCAGAACAGTAAGTTGTAATGCAAAAGTAACTTGTGGAAACTTGAATTTTAGTATGTTAACGTAGTTTACAATTTATTTTAATATAGTTGCAGAATATTTAAATTAGTGTTAATTTACTATTTTACACAAGAAGAGCAACAACACTTCAATTTACTGTTTTTTATGTAACTTGTATTTCGTGGTGATAGTAACAGTTTTCTAAGTAAGGATAATCTTAAAAATGCTGATTTCCAATAGTAGGCGCTAAAAAGGCTTATTAGTAGCTTAGTAAATTCTTAACTGTAAATAACTAGATTGGCGGAAAACGGAGGGCTCGCCTAATTCCAAATAGTTTTGAAGAAAACTGCGAGATAAAACAACAACGTAAAAGACATTGGGGGTAAAGCAATGTCAATGAAATTGTGCAAATGCCACTAGAGTGAACTACTCGACGGCCCTTTTGCACTTTTAGGATTCATTATTAGTAGGAGCTAAGATTGCATCGACAAACCCTCTTTCACGTTGTGGTTTTATTTGAATTAAGCGGGTTTAAAATCAACCTACATGGTTTTTTGCTATTTACAGTTGTCTTTTATACATAGTAACTGACACTATCTACACAAACTTAGTTATATTTTTGGCCAGTTTCATAATCAAATAATGTCAAAAACTTGAAATTTCAATCAAATTCTCAATTTGCAAATGACATATTTGGTGCTGCCACAAAAACTCTCTTGTTTGTTTCACCTTTACAATTGAGTCACAAACAGAGTTTCGTACAATTATTTAAGTATCTTAGAATATTGTTGTTAAGAGTTTTTTATTGTTGTGTATTGCTTTTCTTTTTGATTTACTCTTCTTTTATAAAAAAAATAGCTAAAACACGATCCGTTTTAATCTCCATATTCTTTAAAAATTTATTTCACAATTTTGAATTTAAAATTTAAGTGTAGATAGAAAATGAATTTTACATGTAAAAATACTAATATTTAAATTTTGAGATAATGGTTTTATTTAACAATTAAGTCAAAAAGGTGGTGGGTTATTATTTTTTTATATTTAGTAATTTTACATTGCTAATATGTTAGACACGTTTAGTAATTAACTTAAGTGTTTCGAGATAATTTGTAAGACAAAAAAAATCGAAAAAAAACATTATTTGTTTTATTTAAGATAAAACATTGTTGTTTGTAAAACTCTGTTGGGAAATGTCTATTATTCATTGGGTTTTATAGGCCTATACATACATAAATGTATTGCACGTTTTATAAGATAAAACGTAGTTTGCTTTTCTAACTTTATAAAGAACATTTTCTAGTGGTTAACCATTTATTGCAAACTAAAATAAATTTTAAGAAGAAATAATTATGAACGCTTGGAGCAAGTACAAAAATGTGATTGAAATAAATTTGATTGTTCAAAGAATTTAATATCTAATTATATCTGAAATTTTGTAATTTATTCTTTAGACTAAACTCAATTAATATGCAATGTATGAAATAAAATTTTGATTTATTTAAATGAATGTACTAAGCAGTAATAATTGTAGAAAGGCTAGTCAAGCAATTGCGCTTCACTAGCTGTTTTACGTTTTATTTACACTTTCTTGCTTTTTAGAGTACAGACACTAGAAACGTAAAAATTGAAATTCTATGGTGTAATGTTTTCAATCGTATGAGTTCAATCAAAATTATTGTAAAATATTAAATTAAATATTAATGGAATACAACACATTTGTTGCAGTTTTTATTTTTACTAAATAGTTTCAAAGCAAGTAATTTAATTACAATTACGTATTTGTTCATTCAAAAAAGTTATGTACTAACTTTTAATAGACCATGCAAATCAGAAAATGCTTTATGTTATTAACGTTACAAGCATTCGACTAAAAAAGGGCTAATTGCAAATGAACGAATTTCAAACTACTTTAGCAAAAACGTAACTACTTATTATTTTATTTAATTAAAAAATTGTAATAAACCTGAATTTACGTAACCAGCGCCGGAAAGTATACAGCCTCAAAAAAGTAATTGAACACTTTTAAGCGCGTCTTGCAAGATAGCCAACCAAACTTACGTTATAACGGAACGGCTAGTTTTGTTTGACAACATTAGCAATGTAGACATTACTTACAGCAATATTACGAGGTTACTAACCATTCCATATAAGCATCGCCTTAAGCGTTCAAAGAACATGTTTTTTGCTGCAAATATGTATCTAAAATCTAAATCTAAAATTTTTTTTTGCCAATTTTTTTATTTATGTTCTCTGCTCAAGTTTTAAAGGAATGCTTTAGCCTTTTATTAAAAAAGTTCTAATTAATTTATAATTTGATTTTTCATTAAAATAAATTAAAAAAAGTTCCATTATTAGCTCGAATAAATTTAAACTGCATGTCCAAGTATGAAATTGCTGTTTTAATTAGCCCAAATTGTTAATATTTTTGGATTAAATTAGTCAACATACCGATTTTCTTTGTAAAAAAAGTATTATCATCATTTGAACGTAATTAGTGATTGAACAGTTGTAATCTAAATTCCCATTACAAATTCTCATAACATTTATTAATAGTTTGCATTTTTTCATAAAAACGGCAAGTGTTATATATACAATAGAGTATTTTATTTACATTAATAATGTTTATTGAAATAATTAAAGCATTTCAAAAGTGTAACAAACGACCGGTTTTACTGTAATAAGCTAAAAATAATGTAATCGTTGTAATTTAAAAGAGTTTTTGCATTGTTTGTTAAAAATTTAAATTTCATAACTGCAGATTACTTCTTATAAATTTTTGGTGTACTCACCATAAATCCCGAACCAAAACTTCTAGTAAGTTGAAATTTGGCATGGAGCTAGCTTTTCATATTTTTTCGGATCTATCAAAAGATGGGTTTGATAAAAAACCCGGAAGTGAATGTATCTGCCATTTTTAACAGTTTTTCCTATATAATTTTGTACGTATGTAAATTATTCCAATTATTTTTACAGTTTCTTATATAGATAATTCTTCCAAACAGTTTATTCAAATTAAAAAAAATTCATTAAGAGTTTATTACTAAAGTACTCTCACGGAAAAACTTATGTTGTAAAAAATATTATATCTTAAAATAGTTTGTCATGTACAAGAAACTACAACTACACTTTTTAAGTAAAGTAATAGCAATGCCAAATAAATGTTACATACATTAAATATTTTTATTATAGAAATTTGAATTCCTACATGACGTTGTTATTGCACGCATGATTATTTACTTAAATTTTATACGTGAAACAACAAACAATAATTAAATTAATTTGTAATACTGGCAACATTGTTAAAAAAGCATTCAAACATTAGCATAATTAAAAGTAACCATCGCAATTTTGTTAACAACATTTTACAGTACAGTGCACAGCAACGTAACAAACTAGTTCAATACAAAACTATACTAACGACCTCTACTGCGCAGTAAAAATTTTCGAATTGCATATTCCCGTAAGGTTGACTTCTCTCTAAGATTACTTCAATCAACGCTGTTACTGAACTATACGATGTAAGTCCTGAGGTAACAACGATTTTATTTGCTTGTAAACGCCTAGTAAACTTGATTACTGGTACTTTAGATTATTGAGTACTGTTCTTTGCCATATAAAAAAGCAGCATCAACTTTATTTGACGCTGCTTTTCCGTCATCTGTATTAGCGTAAATTTGATTAGCCACATCTTCTTGATCGCTTTGCTAACTATATCACTGTTTCTGATAATATTTCTTCAAAATCGATATCTTTGTTATCATGCAATGTTACGTGCAAAAGTTAAAACAATGACACTTGCCTGAAATAAAGTAACATAAACGGAGTTATGTCGGTGCTCAGTGAAGACGGAGTGAGTTATATTCAAAATTTCGTGATTGTTTTGGAAAACTCAACAGAAATCACAATGAAAAAAAAATCAAAGGGCACCAGGAAAGAGTATAGCTTAATGGATTTCGGGCTTTTGCCAACCACAAACCCGCTCCTGAAGGATACACTCTAATTGGACTTACTTTAATAGAGTGTACCTCACTAAAATCTTAAATGAACTTAAATTTTACATAACGCGGAGGCCGACGGAATTGTTTGCATTTAACTATTTAACATTTATTTGAACAAAATTATTCAAAACAAGACAAATACAACAAACAAAAAAAACTATATAAATTAATGCAAAATTTAAAAAAAATTAAAAAAATTAAAGTAAATTGGATGATACGTACAACAAACAAAAATTTCAAGAAATAAAACAAAAGTAAAATCATCATAAAAATAAAAAGAAACAATAGAAACTATTAATCAACTAATGTACGGCCGTGTGCGCATTAAATAAATATTCATTAAATAGAAAATTAAATAAATTCATCTATTTTAAAAACAGGATGATAATGTTAATAGTAAATTTTCCGGTTAACGTCAAACATAAATTTTTAACATAACAAAATTTTGTCATATAGTTTTGACAAATACGGACAATAATCATTTATTAATTATATTAACGATAAAATCGTTAATTCGCAACACTCATTATTTTTTAAAACCAGAGCTTTTAAGACACTTAAACGCGTAAATAAAACTCACCAATTTTAATTAATTGGTACAAAATATATACCTTAAATTGTCGTCGTAATAAACCCAGAAAAGAACTTGTGGTTGATCCTGGGTTGCCAGAAGTAATCGGGAGGAAATGTTGAAGAGTACTCCAAAAGGACTATGCACCGTCGGAAGATTTTTCATGAACCGTCACCAAAGCAAAAATTGGATTGCGAAACACAAACTTACGCACAAATCTACGATACGTTAATACGAAAACAAACCGGTATCCAGTGAAATTCAATAAGCCGTAATTGCTTTACGAAATAGAAAAGTTTTTCCACTTGAACGAACTGTTCACTGTTCCATTGTTAAAGACTTCCACGGTAATTTTTTAACACTTGACAACTACATCCCGATACTTAAGTCATTTCAAACGACTGTTAACCAATTGGAACTTTTAACTTCTACTAAAATCACTTGATGCAAACGGATTAAATAACGTCACAAAAGTAGTGTTGAGCAACGGCCCATGCTTCTGTGTGAACTGTCGAATTAACAAAATATTTTTTTTCACTACTGTCACAAAGATTAAACTGTTTAATAAATTAAAAGAATGACTTCATTCCCACGTAATTTAATCGAACTCACACAAGGAAAATAAGTACGACTGTACTGAGAATGTACTTAAAACAAAAAACTTTTAAACAAACTTAAAATAAAAAAACGGCTAAAATATATTCAATTACAATTATATCTCAGAAGGGAAACATAAATTACAATTAGAATTGTTACAGAACAAAAAAAAATGGCAAATAAACACAGAATACGGATAATTCAACAGCGTAATAACTTTGAAATAAATTAATACAAAATTTTATTCACAACTTTGAATTATAAAGTTGAATTTAAAAACGTAAAATAACTTATTAAAATAAATCTGAAATCAAAGCGTCAATATAAATACCGGGTCTTTCACAAAAGTAATCGAAAAACCTCAAACGTCGTTTACAGCAATGACAATAGTTTTTTATCCGTAAGGTTTTTTTAATTGCAAAACTTAGAACTGTGCATTCTAAATTTGGCCACTAATAGTAGAATTGAAAATGAACTTAAACGAGTGGTTATTCACTAATATCGATTATGAGCAACGTGGAAGTGTTGCAGCGGTTGATAAGTGGGTAAGTACAGATTGGAGTAATAAGAGTAGTGATATTTGAAGACAAATAATTAAGACACATCTATATGCCGAGCGGTTTGTAGGTGCATCCCACACTAAAATATGTTCCTTGACATAAATAATTTCAATAAACAGAAAGTAGGGTGCAATTGCACCCCGCTTGTCATCACAAAGGTTAAATTCAAAATAAAAGAATTCCTAAGCAAAAGAAACTTACTTAAAGTAACATTTGCTCTAGATTTAATCCAAATATTTAAATTTTTTTAAATATTGATTGTTGCTTTTTGTTAGTTTTAAATCACTAAGGTCACTTCGTCTAATTAAAATTCTCAACTGAAAGGTTTAAGAGAGTTTAGTATTTCCAGTAGATGGATCTGCGTCTATTTGAATTTATTTTAGAAATATTCTGTGTCCGTCATTAATTAAAAATTCCAGTTTTATTTTAGAAATGTTAAAACAGAAAAGGTACCAAATAATGTTTGTTGGTATTAATAGCATTAACAAAATACATAAAAAAATTACTTGAGTTTTTGAAGACACGATGCATGGAAATTGTTAAATGTGGCAGACGAATAAGTTGGGAGCTTACTTAAATATAAGTTTTAAGTAAAGTAAAATATAGAGAATAAAAAAAAAGTTAATGTAAATAATCATTCTGTTTCTGCTCACTAAAAATTGCTTTACAGTTTTGTTCAAGAATTGTAAAGATATTGCTGTTTTTAATGCAAAAAATAGTATAATTTTAATAATTTAAATTACAATTTTTAGTGTTGACTTATGAGTGTTAAAATTGATTAAACTATGTAATAATTTTTAATATATATTTGCGTGCAGTTTTTCATTTTCTTCAAAATTTCGCTTTTTAATCTACATTATATGTGAAAGTAATCTAATTTACGCTAAAGCTTTACTCTGCTCTCTACCGTCTTTTCTGCATTGATCGGGTCGTACCCTAAACATTAAAGAGGTAAAACGGTCGGCTGCAAATCAATTATCTAATTTTCTAACTAAATTACACGCGTAAAAGCACACGAAGTACTTTTTTAAAATACTGCCAGTACGTGACAATTATGACAATGTCAGCAAGTTAAAAATTTTAATTCTTTCCGAAACAATAACTTACCAATAGATAAAAACACGCTTAATTTAATTAATTATTTTATAAACAACGTTATTAGTACCTAAACGTCAAGTTTAATAACGTACGTAAAAATAATACAAATAAAATTTCACCATGAAACATTATAAAAATCTCCTTTTAGTTTTTTTACGCAAAAGTCATTTTTATAAGATTGAAAAGTAGAAATAATTAACAACGATAATTATGTATCACTGAATGTTGTCTGGTTGTCAAAAAGAAATGTTTTAATAGAGAGTTTGGTTCCGAGCAAGATCACTTCAAGTGGACCCTCTATTTTCCACTTGATCATGAAAATTAAGTCCATGTACTTTTTTCATAAGTAGTCGCCATGAAAAACTGATCCACCAAACGATTTTTAAAAATTTTAATTTAAACAATATTTTTTTTACAATGAAAATTTTAGGTACTTTTAATTAAAAAAATAGATTTTAAATCAACCGTTAAAGATAAATTAATGAAATTTTCAGGATTTATTGTCAAATATTTATATTTTAATAATATATTAACAACTAAAAGTAATTACTTTATTATCATATTGTTAATTAACTTTTAAGTAAACAAATGGAAATATTATTTATTTCTTGGTAAAAATATGAAGTTTTTTTGATCAGTTAAATGCATTATTTATTTAAGTTTAAGATTCCGGAAGAAAATTTCACTGCTCGCGATTAGTTTAAACAATATAAATTTATTTATCACAGCGCGCCGGGCGTCAAGCGCAGCCAGAACACCAGGCGGCTGAGCGTCCGACTACACTGCAGCTTCGGTTAATTATAATTATAAATAACAATTAAGAATGCAATCTTCAAACAAATTTTATCATTATTATTATGATCAATATTATAACTGAAACACATAAATTAATTCTCTGTTATTAAACAAAAACAAGAAAAACAAACTAGTAATTAAATATATTAAAATTTGTGAACTCTCGTTATCTTTATTTTATTTTTTTTTAAACTTTATTTGTAAAAACTTTTAATAAAATAATAAAATGTAATAACATTTTTAATTGATTATTTACCTATTTATTTTTGCTGTTTAATGTAATGATAAAAATGATTTAATTGCATTATTCATATAAGTTTAAAAAAAAAATAAACGAGTCTACAAATTTTTTGAAAAAAAATTGCGTTTGCTATACTTTCTTCATAAGAAAGTAAAAAATTGTCATTACTCTCCTATTATAAGGAATATTTTAAATAAAATACTAAACTTTTAGGATTTGCTTTCGGTTCTCTAACACATTTCTATTTACAATTATTTTTTATTTTATCCAATAACAAAATATGACCAATTAAAAATTTCAAAACAAGATATTTTGAAAAGAACTTAATCGATTTTTGAAAATCAAGCATTTATAAAATCCTTAAACTATCTACTATAACATTTGTCTGAAACATTTTTTTTATCTGTCTAAAAAAAGCTTTTATATAATTTGAATTACAAGATAAATTTTAACAAACCGTGATAATAATTTAAAAGAAAGTAGGCTTGCTGCTATTAAACAATGGAACAGAAGCCAAATAATAAACGGGTACTTCAAAGTTGAGATACGAATTTTCTAGTTTGTACGTTTAAGTTTACTTTTTGATCTTGTTCTTTAGAGATACCTTTATCTTATAAAGTTTTGGTCACGTTTATTACATGTGTGCGTATTTTCATAATTTCATAATTATCAAAGAGCAGAACTTTTTGACATGCTTTTGATTTGTGGAAAGCCCAACAATTGGTAAGAATTTCAATAGATTTTATCAAACCACTGCATTTGAGGAAACTGTTTTTAATGTTATTGAAAATGAGTCATCGACGAAGACAAACCTAATAGCAAATAAATTAGATGTAAACGCCGGGACAGTTTGGCAACTTCTAAAGAAACAAGATCTTTCTCCCTTTTTTTAGACAAACACTGTAAGTTTTGGAACCTAAAGACATCTAGCCAATATTGTTGTTTTATCGTTGGTTTCTTGAACGTTGCAATTTTCAGATGCGTTTTTAAAAGTTTATTTTATTTACAGACGAAGCTTCTTTTACAAGACACACTGTATTTAATTCTTGCAATAATTACTGTGGCGTGATGAAAATCTCCACGCAACATTTATTCGTGCGCATCGACGACGTTTTTTGTAGAGAAGTACGTTGTCAGACCCTACATTTTCCAAAACTAATTGAATGGTAAAAATTATTTAAATTTCTTAAATAACGTGTAATGTTAAAAGTATTCTAGTATGTTTGTAATTTGTATAAGATTTATTTTCGGAACGCCCACTTTTCGTCGCATTGGGTAGGAACAAAATATCAAATTTTAAACACGATTTTATTCTTTAAAGGTAGCGTTTGAATAACGCGGACGAAGATTTTTGTTTATTATTCACATCTACGCTAACATGAAATCGAATATTGTTGCGATTTGAATGAAAGTCTGTATTTGGGGTAAGCATTTGTTTTTTATGTTTATAGCTTACTTTAATTCTTCTGTAATTTTTTGTAGCGGGTTTCCATTCCTCTACACGTGTTTTTTTGTCTATGGAGATAATAAGCATATTATTATTCTGACACCACGTCGCTGTAGCTAACAGCATCTACACCTTCAAAGGGTTGGATGCAATTATTATCGTATTGGAGGAAACAATTACCGAAATTACGAAGTTAATTTGGGGGAAACTCTGCGCATTTGTTTGTTTTCAGTGATCGTATGAAGTATATGGATTTCTTGTTAAATTTTTATTAAATTTTAGGAAATGCTGAAAAGGTGCCACTAGCTAGTCGCATGCTTTGAGAAAAACTTATTGTCAGTATTATACTTCTTATTTTAATTCTTAGTATTTTGGTAGTCAGTCAATTGTAAAGACGACTGTACGTACATGTTAAGTTGTTAATACAATTAATTATACAATTGTTTTGTTGTGTCACATATTATTATACGGTGCGCTTTGATTTTCTGGATCTTTCCGATTCGTATTGTTGTATTTTTATTTACAAAGTAAACTTGTTTCTATTTCGAATGTAAAAGATAGGCCGACAAGGTAACTTGGTTATACGACGTGTTGCCTAATCAAAAGCTTCAGGTAGATTTAAATGGTGTTTCCCACCCTAGTTTTTTATCGCCTTTTTAAAAAAAAAATTATAATTTAGTACTATAAAACTTACCTCTCAATTACCGGAACAACTGAGTTAGTTGTCGCTCCTTTAAGCTACGTAAAAAACCACATAACAGATTATAGTTTTTAAATATGTAGTTTTGAGATTATCAGAAATAAATTGATAGTTGATCTTGCAGGCCAGTTTTTTTTTAGATACTAACTAAAGAAATTAAAGAGTTTTATACCCTTTACGTTAGAGATTAAACTCACTGTGCTGACAGCTAACAGTAAAAGTAGCTTTTCTAAAACATAAACTGATTCTTGATTTCGTGTTTTTGCAACTTCAAATTATTGTTAAAAATTATTAAATTTTAAAAAATAGCTCATCGCATTCAGGAAAACTTTTTAAATAAAGTATTAGTTGCCCTATCTTCCCCATTTAAATTTTAGAAGTTATCACAGCTCTAAGCGGTTGAAACTATTTAGAGGTAAAATTTATTGCAATAGTGGTCCTCCGTATATAAAAATTGACGAAGAAGGAAAGAAGGTACTCTCTATTAGTACAAAAAAACGTGGTAAAAATTGAGCTACTTTTGTGTTTCTTAAAAAAAATCTACTGACTGCAAACTAGTCTGTAAAGTTTTCGTAGGGCAACCCTATATATTAATAATTAAAAATGTTTTTAAAATTTCGTTAATAAACAATACGTTGATTGAAAAAAACAAAATTAATAATTTTTTTTTAATTTTATTTATTAAAAGTGTAATCACTTTTACAAATTAATGCAAAAATCTAAAACAATATGTTGTCAAACAATGATCAGAAATGTACCTCCATGGAAATATGTATTTAAATTGAATGTAAATAAAAACAAGATTTGTTCTACTAAAAGCTTTTTTGTTTGTAAATGTATTCTTGCTATCACGACCAATACGATTTTTTTATAGTTTATAGTGAAACGACGTCGTTTGGAAATTTGTCTGAGGTGCTTGCACAACCACCTTTGGATTTATTAGAAAAATTCTAAAGTATTTTATCAAATCCACCAATATATTGCATGTAAACTAAAAACCGATAAATACTGACGCATTCTTTATTAAATATTTTGTTCTACTGTTATTTGTATAGATTTTCATTATCACGCATAACATTAGGCGAAGTAACAGTTTTTTAACCGCATGTAAATAATATTTCATTTTAACTACTAATTGGTAATTGTCTTGATAATTCTGTAACAGCTTTAAAGAAAAAATTGTCAACCAAGAACACGAGATTTTATTAAACGCGATTTTGAAATATTTAATCGTTAATTAAACAAATAGATTTGATTTTAAAAATGTAAGTTGTTTAAAGTTATTACTAAAATAAATATATTTTAGGTATAATAATTCTTAAAGTAATGACTAAAGGGCGGAATATATGCAACAAAGCATTACCAAAATATGCGCATATATATGCATTACTTTTGCTAAAAATATGCAGCTATTTTTTCAAAATTTTCCTAAATATGCAAATGCATATTTATTTAAAATATTCATAAATAAAACAAAATCTTAAATAGACACATTTATGTTTAATACATATGGTATTTTTTTAGCTTCAACTTATGACTCACTATTTTTAAATGTTTGTCGACTTGAAACTTCTTCTCACAGAAAATCTGTAGAAGAAAAAATGTTCATGCACCAAAGAGAAATCAATTTTCATATTAACAAAAGCTACAATTTGACGAATTTACTAAACTAAACAGGAATTTTTAAAGTCCACACAGTCAGATATTATATTTTTAAAAAACGTGAAAAAATGTGACAGACTTGAACTTTATTTCTGAAATTGCTCTGATGCGAAGAAGCATATTATATGGAATTCTGATACCTACGTAAATTTTAAGATAATGACATGTCAAAATGATTGTAACTTACGATTTTAGAACAGTCCTTGCAAAATACTTTCTCTCCACTTAACTTTAACTCGGGAAAACACTTCATCAATGCAATTTTTTGAATGGTAGACATATTTTAATTTAAAATATACAAAACACTTTAAAAGCACTATCACGATATTACTTTAAACAAATGTTTTC